>OX438564.1:4056345-5404293 GCA_949316365.1 Hoplodrina blanda | reverse complement strand
TACCTACTAAGGTAGGTATTTTTGTCGGTCCTCAGCCCGTTAAAGTAGGAAGGGAAATTTAAAATCAACCAATTTAATCTACAAATAAAAACAAAATCATTACTAATAATTAGGTACTCATAAATCATGAATTTACCTACAATGCGCCAAGAGCGTCCCGCCGCCGCCCGCCGCCGGCAGCAAGTACCTAACCTAAATCACGCGCTCACAACAAATAAATGTGCCACAGCCTAGCAAAACGTCTCCGGTTGTACCTAAATCCTAGTAGGTATGTATTCTTAGCAAAATCGGTAGATTTGCAATAAAACAGAATAAAGCAAAATGGCAAAACTAACATTTTATCAATCAGCTGATAACGTGGATAAGTAGATAAATCCTAGTACGTAGGTATTCTTAGATCTTAATAATAAAAACAAGTGTTATTAATTAACATCTAAGGTTAATAAAATCTGCAATTTGCAATAAAACGTAATAAGCAAAACTAACGTTTTATTAATCAGCTGACCGTAGATCATACTCACGACAATAGCACAACAATAGGGCGTGAACTTTTCTTGGACGCGCATAGCATACCTACGCATGTGATACACTCACGCACACAGAGACAATTGGCGCTAAAGCGCAGAGAGTGATTCTCCAATTTCAAGTTATGGATTATTCTGAAATTCGATTAAATTTTAACAACTAATAAAAAAGGGTGTTATTATTATTGTTCAGGTCTCGTAATTTTAATTGATTATTTATGACTTTTATGACAACCTCCTGAATTTTGACGAGGATGCAAAACGACATATTGTATAATATAATATACACAATTTCTAATCAATGCCAGAACGAGATAAAATACAGAACTCAGTGCCTCTCTTTCTAAGAAAAATGAAGAACGGTTACAATGTTCCAAGCGCTCGCTCCCTATATTTTTAACCTCCTTGGGATCATCGTGCAGGGTTCCCAATTTAGGGGATTTCTCCCCAAATTTAGGGGGTAATATAATTTTTTAAAAGGGCGTTTGTGTGTGTATTTTTAGGGACTTTTGGCTTCTTATATTTTTAAATCTATTTTTTTTTATTTGTTGACCTAGCACCATAGTGGGTATCAGGACACATGCGCGAAAGACATTTGCGCGCAAGACTCTTGCGCGAGACCCTTTGCGCGCACGGACACTTGCGCGAATGGACGTTTCGGCGCCAAGACACTTGCGCGACTTCCTTTGCGCGATAGGTCACTTGCGCGAATGACAGTTCCACGATAGAGATTTGTGCGCCTACACTTGCGCGATAGATACTTCCGCGAATCCACTAGCGCGAATGCAGATATGCGCGAAGTATATTTTTATAAAGGATATAATGGGCTAAATTCTTGAAATATGGTTCCGTACGCACATCACTTTATCCATTAGATAAAATTTATAACGGCTAATTACGCGTCATGGGTGTAGTGTCCATGGTTTTCGAGGGTGCTGATGCCGAAAATGTAGTCAAAATGAAAATCCAAGATGGCGGCCGCAAAATTTTACAAAATATGCTTCATGGGTGTCGCGTCCATGGTTTTCGAGGGTGCTGATGACGAAAATGAGGTCAAAATAAAAATCCAAGATGGCGGCTGCAAAATTTTACAAAATATGTTTCATGGGTGTCGTGTCCATGGTTTTCGGGGGTGCTGATGCCGAAAATGAGGTCAAAATAAAAATCCAAGATGGTGGCCGCAAAATTTTACAAAATATGCTTCATGTGTGTCGCGTCCATGGTTTTCGGGGGTGCTGATGACGAAAATGTGGTCAAAATAAAAATCCAAGATGGCGGCTGCAAAATTTTACAAAATGTGCTTCATGGGTGTCGAGTCCATGGTTTTCGGGGGTGCTGGTGCCGAAAATGAGGTCAAAATGAAAATCCAAGATGGCGGCCGCAAAATATGCCACGACCGTGGACACGACACCCATGAAGCATATTTTGTAAAATTTTGCGGCCGCCATCTTGGATTTTCATTTTGACCTCATTTTCGTCATCAGCACCCTCGAAAACCATGAACACGACACCCATGACGCGTAATTACTCGTTATGAATTTTATCTAATAGATAAAGTGATGTGGGTCATCATATAGATGCCTATGCAAACGAATTATTTTGCATCACGAAATTAAACTTTAAGGCATTTTTTTTAGCTTAACATTTATTTTACATGTTGTAATATTATGTGCATTATAAAAAATAAACAGAACGTTATACCTACATGAATCACAAACAAAATTAATAAAATCAAAAATAAAACTAAAGTTTAATACTTTAGTTAACCAAAGCTCACAAAGTGATATTGGATTGAATGAAACAAATCGTTGATGGTATTGAAGCACCCTCGAAAACCATGAACACGACACCCATGACGCGTAGGTAATTAGCCGTTATGAATTTTATCTAATAGATAAAGTGATGTGGGTATGTGTACGGAACCTTATTTTAAGAATTTTGCCCATTATCCTTTATAAAAATATACTTCGCGCATATCTGCATTCGCGCTAGTGGATTCGCAGAATTTTTTTATTTTTTTCCCAGAATTTTCTCCGCAGTTTTAATTTCACCAAAAGTTCCCCAAAATTTTTCCCCAAATTGGGGGAAAAAAAACCCCAACCTGGACACCCTGAAAACTGGTCAAAACCGGTAAAAAATAACTGGTTAAAACCAAAACTGTTCAAAATCGATCCGCACGGTCATGCGGTTGAACCGCATCACCGTGCGGACAACCGCATCGAAATCCGCTTCACCGCCACCGCATGCCGGAGCGGCGTGCGGTGCCGTGTGATAATTGCCGCAAGCGTGATGATCAATGCTCGTGCTCTGTATGAGAAGAGGCCTTTGCCATACAGCGAGACAATAATAATTTTTTTATAGATAAAAATGATCAATTAAGCTGTTGGTCTCATGCATACCTATGTATCGGACTTAATCTTCTGTCTCCCTTCCACAGTCCACCCGTCACTATAGTTCAACGTAATCAATCAGGTAGAGAGTGGCGCTGTCTCAAAGGGTTAAGCAAAACACCATACATGCATACCCAGCACAGATTCAAAGGATATAATAATATGTAGTCAGTGAAGATCAGCGACTTATTTAAGGCTGGCGTTTTGCCCAGCAGTGGGACGTAAAATAGACTGGTATTATTATATTGTTACATTATGACTGACTCGTTGGTCTAGTGGTCGCAAAGTACGACTGCTGAGCGTGAGTTCTAGGGTTCGATTCCCAGGTCGGGCAAAATGTTATTGGGTTTTTCCATCAGGAATTTCTCAGTAGCAGCCTCGGAGTCCGGATTTGTGCCCGGTTGATAGGATAGGCTCGCCCCTATTACATGGGACTGAAACATAACTGGTGAAATGTGGGTGTGCTAATAGGTACACCTCTGCCTAACCCTTCGGGGATTACAGGCGTCATATTATCAGGCTGACCGTCAAAGCGAAGGTGAAGATCCCCTTCGCAGGAAAAGGTTAGTTCTGTAATGTTAAAAGATAAAAACGATATTAAAGATAGCTAAGCTGCATACCTACATATGTTTCATCTATTTTTCACAGATCTTTAAATCATATTAATTACTGCAAAAGTAATTAACGCTTTCATAGCATTCGTTAAAAACTAGTCTCGCTGCCAACCCAACAGTTAGAATGGTTTTATGCACTAGTAACAAATGAAGAGGATGTAGTGACAAAGATAGGAAAGGGTATGCTTAGATGGTTTGGTCATGTTGAGAGGATGAGTGAAAGACGATTAACAAAAGGTGGCAGAGGTGAGTGGCAACGCAAGGAGGGGTCGCCCTAGGAAGACCTACACTGACCTTATTGGTGAGGTTCTTCAAAGAAGTCGGTTAAAAAGGTCAGATGCGCAGTACTTGTAACCGGCGTGCTTGTATGGTGAGATGTATGAACGTGAATGAGGCGAAAGGAGTATGTAAGGATCGTAGCAGGTGGCGTTCTGTGGTTTCTGCCTACTCCCATTAGAAAAAGGCGTGAGTTTATGAGATTATGTATGTTTTATTAATAATTCAACGCCTTCCTTGCATCCTTTAGTTCCGTATCGCATGACTCCGTCCCGCGAGTGTTGCGAGGCGCCATCTTGTACTAATTGGTCCGCGACGCGAAGATGTTCCGACGATTTATAGCGCACCTACCACGCTGTGCATTTAATACTTTATACGCATTTTTTATTAAAATCGTGTGTTACTTGTTGTAATGAAAGGTCACAAGAACAAGAAGTCACAAGTGGTTCCCATAATTGTCATTTTTTTTATTCTGGTCTATACCTGGGAATCTTCTAGTTATGGAGATATTGGAAGTCAAAGTTCTAACTTTTTAATGCTCTTTACGAAAACAAAAATCGTGTGTTATTGTGTTGGATGTTATAAATAAAAAAATAAAATAAAAAAACAAGCTTTAATTTAAAATTATTACAATATTGAGTATTGGACATTGTGTTGTCATCAGAACTAAAGGTGTATGCAAAATTTCAGCTCAATCGGATACCAAAAAATGGTCTAAAAATGGTTTGCAAATTTTGAAAGGACAACTTACTTACCATACACACGAACAGTGCAAGCTAAATAAAAGCTTGTAAAAAGTACTTTCCGTCTTCCCTTTGGTTCCCATCATTGCGATCTTTTTTGGACTATACTCGTACCTGGGAAAGTCTTGATTACGGAAATATAGAAGATCAAAGTTCCAACTATTTTATGTTCTTTACGTAATCACATTTTAAATGTTACAACCAAACTTTAAATGTACCCATAACTCCTGTACCTACTGTTGCATGCAACTGTAAGCACAATGTTTTCCGTGCGTTTCTTTGCGCGCTACAAAAAATCACTGCTTAAGTGATTTTTACACCAAAAAATAAAAGGGCCTTATAAGTAGTTAACGATTATGTGACGTGTCTTGTTACACATTGTATGTGGTTGCTTATTAACATTTTAATATTATTAAATATGATTTTACAACAACAATGCATTAATGGGTACACCTCTCCCTAACCCTTCGGGGATTACAGGCGTGATGTTATGTTATGTTAAATATACAAAATGCACAACATAATCATATGTTGTGCATTTTGTTTGGTTGACCATCTCGAATACATTAGTCCCGCCCCGCATGGCGTGGAGCAACCTGCTAAATGTATGAAACCGATAGCCTTCACACGCGTGGCGACACGAGAGGCAGGTTAAGTATAAACGTAGCGTCAGACAGTCAAAGTCTTGACCGTACCAAGAAATTCAAACCGGAAGGTACAAAGTTTGTTTTATTCCCGTCAACGACAGTGTACATCTCTGGCAAAGGAACGTTAATATAAAATATTAGATGCAATTCCACGGTACATTTTCTTTTTCTTTGAAAGTTATGATTGGGAGAAAATCTCACTAGTAAGATCGCCAACTTTGCCTTATTATGGCATAGCCTGATGTTGCGAGCTACCTGCACGAGAGGTTAATGTGGACATTCTCCAAAATGTTTAATGCTTTTAACTTGTTAGCCTATTCTGTTCTACTCCTAGGCTTGGTCTCACTTCCATTTTTCGTGATACTGTGCTTTTACTGTCCAGTTTTGCAAGAATCCATCTAGCTCGACCCGTAATCTTATTCGTGGCCTGCCGCAAATTAAAAATTGCGTTATTTTCAAGGCAAATCTTCGTCCTAAAAATGTTGGCATAGCTATCACTACTCACTACATAGTATAAAACAAAGTCGCTTTCCCTGTCTGTCTGTCCCTATATATGCTTAGATCTTTAAAACTACGCAACGGATTTTGATGCGGTTTTTTTTAATAGATAGAGTGATTCAAGAGGAAGGTTTATATGTATAATACATGCACCCGTGCGAAGCCGGGCCGGGTCGCTAGTAAATAATATTCTTGAAACGTTATAATCTATTTTAAAGCAAAAAAAGTTTATTTAAGCAGGTTTAGTTAAAAAAATAAAAAAGTAAAATATTTAACTCATAATTATGGATGTCATGGATTATTTAGAAATTTTAAAAATATAAGTGAAAAATATCCATAAAATTAAAGAAAATATTTAAATGTAGGTATTCACATCCTTACTATTCTTTGAACTGCCGGCACCGTAGCCTCCTGTACTCCAGTCGCGTATGAAGGAAAATTAGACTTTTTAAACTTGCCTCCAGAACTTCGATTTTACCTCATTCCTCCCAACTTTGAAGTAACTCCCCTCAGGTGGGCTGCATGCTTATTACCCAGTTTTTAGTCGCGACCGGCGACCGACATGCGTTGGGTAAATCTTTGGTTTATTTAATAGTGGTTTAAACTTGGTTGCTGCTGTTACCATGATTATATTATATAATTTTTTTACTCTTTACTTTTCAGGGTTCCGTACCCAAACCGTAAAACGGAACCCTATTAGTCCGTCCGTCTGTCTGTCTGTGCGTCTGTCCGTCTGTCACCAGGCTGTATCTCATAAACCGTGATAGTTAGACAGTTGAATCACAGATGATGTATTTTTGTCGCCGCTGTAACAACAAACACAAAAAAGAGAATAAAATAAATAATTAAGGGGTTCCCATACAAAAAAAAAATACATCATCTGTGACATCTGTGATAACCTGGCACAAATCCAGACTCTGAGGCTGTTTGAAAGAAATTCCTGATGGAAAAACCCAATATCACTTTCCCCGACTTGGAAATCGAACCCAAGACTTTAAACTCAGCAGTCGCGCTTTGCGACCACTAGGCCATCGAGTAAATATCTCTCTCTCTCTTGCATGCCAAATGAAATTAGAAGTTGAATAAGAAAACTAAAATTAAGCTGAAAAATCATCTTAATTTATACATAATATAAATTACGCGTCACGTTGTTTGTCCAGGATGGGCTCATAAACTACTCAACCATTTTTTATGAAATATGGCTTACTGTGTGTAATTTGGTTTTTTGGTAAGTTGGTTTAAAAGATAGGATAGTTTTTATCTCGATTATTGACCTCAATATCTTTACTTACTTTAAGCCACAGCAACGCTTGGTCTCGACCAAGCGTTGCTGTGGCTTGAAGTCAGCTAGTTATTATATAAAAAACCTAACATCTGTAAACAGAAAAGGAAACGATAAAACCAGTACATACACCAGTACTCGTAAATCCTTCAAATATATCCACCGGATAGCAACCCGCTGATAAACCAATTCACAATTTGTATCGGAACTGAATAAAAAGCAAAGGGTAGATATGTGCGAGCTTCCGAAACGTCATTTATAACATATCCAATCGCTTGTTTCCGAAACAATGTACGCGCATGACAAACGATGCGACAGACTCGAATACGACGAGTGTTTTATAGTTCGTGGATGTTGGATGATGAAGTTTATCTGAAGAACTACTCTTAATACTATACTAAATATTATATCACACCTGTAATCTCCGAAGGGTTAGGCAGAGGTGTACAGATTAGTACACCCACGTTTCGCAAGTTATGTTTAAGTTTCATGTAATAGGGGGTGAACTTATTGACATCAATCGGGCACAAATGCAGACTCTGAAGCTGCTACTGAGAAATTCCTATAGTCTGTGGAGTTTCTTGTACGTTCTTTTCCAATAAGGCCTATCTACGTTTTGGAAGGAGCTTTAACTTTTTGACAACTGACTAACTCCTTGTCAATATAAAAGTGCCTGAAAATGGTCTAATTGACATATATACTTTGACTTTGATTTTGACCTCTCTTCAAATCTTGGTTCACAATGACTATTACCTAAAAAATTGGTTTACAAATCAGTTCGTGCGTGAAAACACAAATATTATTTACAAACGATTTGTCATTTGAAAACAATAAACAATGATCTCGAAAATTTTCCAATGCAGACGTAGTATTTACTACACGGAAATATTATCATAATACTACTGCCTCGTTGGTCTGTGGTCGCAAAGCGCGACTACTGAGTATAAGGTTGTGGGTTCGATTCCCAGGTCGAGCAAAATGTTATTGGGTTTTTCCATCAGGAATTTCTCAGTAGCAGCCTAAAAAAAGAGAAAAAAAACTTTTTTCGATTCTGAGGCAGTATAAGGTTCTCCGGGACAGCCAATATATTAAAAACGGCAATCAAAAAATCGATAGCAGTTCAATCAACTGCTTAGCTTTTTCCCGACTATGTTGAGGTCGGCTTCCAGTCTAACCGGTTGCAGCTGAATACCTGTATTTTACATGGAGCGACTGCCTATCTGACCCCCACAACCCAGTAAATGGGTGACACGATACCGGTTGGTAAGACTGGTTGTCAGACTTTCGAGCTTCTGACGACCCGTAATAACTGTCACAGATCCACGTATGAGAGCCGGAACCAACGGCTTAACGTGCTTTCAATTGATAACAGAAAAAAATATAAAATTTAAAAAAAGAACAGTTCCATTATTCCCAATATTCGTCTTCAAAGGCACACGGGAACGTTATTTGTCCTATTTCTTTATGCCAAACATAAAATGTTCCGCGGAGACCTCTCAAAGGGATACGTCTGTCTGTCTGTTCGCAGCCAAAAAGCTCTCGAGAAAATTTTTCTATCAGCCGATGTCTCCCTCTATTTGCTAAGACCTGTTTCGTTAGAGGCTATGCGCGTTTCCATTGAATCTAAGATGTATGGTCGATTTTCCTTTTTTTACTCGACTGTGGCAGTCTTTCTTTCTTTATCGTGTGGGCAGTAAGGTCTTATGACCCGCCGCATACCCTAGTGTCAGAGTTTTTGAACCGCCTCAAGGGCCTCTGACATGGTTGGAGTGGAACAGTAAGTCCAGGTTTCCTCACGATGTTTTCCCTTCACCGATGTCAGTGATGTCCAAGATAAACTTTAGAAACGTAGGTACGTTTCACGTAGGGAACTATCGAGTTTAATGGAAAACAGCATAGGTCTATCAAAATTATTAAAATCATAATTTCTCCATAATTTCTCTGCCTATACAATAAAGAAGAAGAAGACCTAGGTACGTGAATCTCGTACCGTCTCAAACATTGTAAACACAAGTCTCTTTGCATGTAGGACGTCGAGTCTTCGGCAAATATGGACACCGCGTATGAAGTCAAACAAAATTACGTATTCCATAAAAATATACCCCTTTTGCGCACGTGACAAGTAAAGACGTGTCAATATAGAGTCATAACTGTACTTAGTTTCTAAATGTATGTTCAAAATTCAGTTGCAGACGGTTGACGTTTAGTTGTAGATTTATTTATTTTTATTAAACTTTATGCACTTATGAAAAATACATTTTACAAAAGCGGACTTATTGCCTTGGCATTCCCGGGGTCGCGGAAAGTCTTAACAGGATACCGTGGCCCCGGTACGCAAAGGGCTACAGAAGGAACAGGGTGGTTTTTTAGTTAGTAAAAGTCTGACAGCCCCACCCAGGGCGGAAGGACTTATTTGATGATTTTTATCAACTAAAAAAAAAAATGCCTTGGCATTTTCTACTAGTTTACCTTAGGATGATGCAGAGACAAAACATAGTAAGTGCAAAGGTAAGTACAGAAAATTTTCAAGAACAAGGTATAATAATGCACAACATACTGCCTCGTTTGTCTAGTGGTCGCAGGGCGCGACTGCTGAGGTCTTGGCTTCGATTCCCAGGTCGCGCAAAGTGTTATTAAATTTTTCCATCAGCAATTTCTCAGTAGCAGCCTCGGAGTCTGGATTTGTGCCCGTTTGATGGCAATAGAGGCTCGATCGCCCCCCATTACATGAGACTTAAACATAACTGGCGAAATGTGGGTATTTTAATGAGTAGGTGAGCAGAGGTATAGGAGTAACCTACACCTCTGCCTAACCCTTCGGGGATTACAGGCGTGATGTTTATGTTTTATATATTTAAACATACATACTTACTGTCAAACAAACAAACAAACAATTTATAGTCAACAAAATAATACTTTTAAATCATACAATCTAGACTTATTGAAAGGTAGTGAAACGAGCCCTTTACATCAGTCACCTCCAATATTACAGCTAGGTAGCCAATGAGGTTGCGTTTACCGTCAACCAGCGGAATGTAGACATTCCCCATCGCATTCCGTGAATACCGTTTGCTCAGAATCCTTGCGGCTACTGTCTTCAAATATTCACTTTAGTAACGTGTTAATTAATGAATTACTGTACAGGTATTTTGTGTCTTAATAATCGGCGGGAAATTATATTACGGCGATTAACACAGGGCACCGCGCACCGCCGCGGTTGGCGGTAAAGCGAATCTCATGTCTCATTGGCCTCTAAGAAATCCGTTGATGCCTAACACACGTATTACACCTCCCTCCGCGGCGGTGCGCGGTGCCGTATTAATCGCCTAATACTTTGAGCTTATTATTATAACCAGGATTTTGTAAAAACGTAATTTAAAAGAGTGTCCGTGAAATTTCTTGCTCGTTCTTCTCCATAGAGGCATACCTTCGTTTTGGATCGAAAAAATAAGCTTCAACTTTTTGACTAACTGACCGATTCATTGACAAAATTCATTCAAAAGTGCCTGTAAATAGTCTAATTGAAATAGGTAAATGCTTTGGCTTTATCTCACTGCAGGGCAAAAACCTCTTCTCATACAGAGAAGGCACGACCATTAATTAGCACGCTACCGCAAGGCGATTTCAAACTTATGTACAAGTAACTTTACAAAAAAAATACTCTGCTTTTGATCCACAAACTTTGCATCATGAGGCTCTATTTAAACACAAATTACGAGTATTAAAGATCCAATTTTCATTGTGTTACTGTGTTTGTACCCACTCATACACTGTGTCTGTTGTATTGTTATTTATCTTTTGACATGACATACAAAACATTACATCACGCCTGTAATCCCCGAAGGGTTAGGCAGAGGTGTACCCATTAGTACACCAACATTTCGCCAGTTATGTTTAAGTCCCATGTAATAGGGGGCGAGCCTATTGCCATAAACCACAAATCTAGACTCCGAAGCTGCTATTGAGAAATTCTTAAAGCAAAAACCCAATAACACTTTGCCCTACCTGGGAATCGAACCCAAAACCTCATGCTCAACAGTTACGCTTCGCGACAAGACTAATGAGGCATTTATCTTTTGACGTCACACGAAAATATTCGAAAATGGTTATGCAATAAGGTATTCATGACTTTTCTCAAAATTATCTGTGAGTAACAGCAATTCAAGGAATCTGCTCACTCGGCCTACCAATTATGTACACAGTACTGACTCGCTTTGTTTATTTGCTATCAAAAGAATTTTTTGTTTACCACCGTCATCTAATGAGACAGCGGACGTATTCTTCTCTATTTATCGAGATGAAGCCGACGTTTCTTTCCATTGTTCACGAGACGCGGCTCGAACCAACCGAGAAAAAATGTATTTAGTCTCGCGAACTGAAACTTTCGCGAAATTATTTTTCATAGTCAGTTTTACCGGGCTTTTTATGTATGTAGCGCTTGCGTTTTATACGTTTCACAATGCGTACAGCACCATGTCTCAATTGGGAAAATATCAGGAACGATTCAATAATCTCCGATTGTTTGTCGAGGAGGATCGGTTCGAAAAAGATCTCAAGTATATCCTAGTGTGGTCGCAGAAAAAATTCAAAGACATAAAACTGCTGCCGTATGAAGGACAAGCATTATTCATTGAAAATAATTGTCCAGAAATCAATTGTTTTATCACAACCAACCAATCGATACTCAACGATGACTACACGAACTTCGACGCTATAATTTTCAACACGAGCCTACTGTCAGAATTAGGGGGTTTCCATGAACTCCCGAAACTTAGAGCGAAACGTCAGAAATACGTATTTTACGGAATGCAGGCGGCCAGCAGCCATCCCATATGCAACTTACATTTAAACAACTTTTTCAACTGGACGTGGACTTACAAATTTTATTCAGATATATTCACTCCTTATATTGAAGTGAAGGATTTGTCTGGCAACGTTGTAGCACCCAGTAGAAAAATGCTATGGACCACACATATAAAATCGACGACGAAAACTGAAATTGAAACAGTGAATACAAAATCAAAGGCGGTAGCGTGGGTTATAGATGACTGCATTTTTATAAAGACAAGGATGCATTTTTATCCTAAATTAAAACGAGCGTTGAAAGAATTTAATTTAACTATTGATGTGTTTGGTTGTGGTTATAAGAAGTGCCCAAGATATGGATGTATGAAAGTGATTCAAAGGGACTATTATTTTTATTTGGCGAATGAAGATGTGTCGGAAGATTTTGTGACGGCTGAAGTCTTGAAAGGTTACCATCATGATGCTGTGCCAATTGTGATTGGAGGCGCCGATTATTCTATGTAAGTTTCATATTTTAATTTGTAGCACTTGGTTTATTGTAGTACTTAAAATTATTTTTATTTTACGTTTACTTCATCGTTTTCACATTCATAAAATTATTGTTTTTTTTTATTTATTTGAACTTTATGGAACAAAAATAGTACAGAGGCTGACTTAATACCATAGGCATTCTCTACCAGTCAACCAAATTATTATATTAATTTAACAAAATTAAAAATTATTATATTGAAATAGCAAGACGTACTTAGCGCAAATTCGCGATAGATGGAAGGATTGGAGGGAGGCCTTTGCCCATCAGTGGGACCGTACCGGCTAGTTATAATAATAATAATAATATTGAATTAATGTACGTGTACTAATTATTGTAAAAAAAAGTAAAAAGAATGAAGTTTATTGCCCATTCTTCTCCATACGAAACCACATTTTTGAAGCGCCAACTACTTAGATTTAGTTTTTTTCTTGTAAATGACATTCAAAAGTGCATTTGAATGGTCTAATTGAAACAAACGATTTGACTTTGACTGATACCTAACTTCTAATTACATAAAAAACAAAATTAACAGTTAACACACTGCATTTGATCCGAAACGAAATCCAAGATCCAAGTTAGATTCGAAGAGGAAATGTATTTAGTTGAGACGAACAGAATTAGTTTTAAATTCAGTAAGACTAAGATAGGTGTATCGTGCTGCCGTTTTTGAAAAATCACGCAAACGATATCGTGGAGAGAGTTGCTAGTTGACCATAATATGACCACAATATCACATACATATATCATCCCATCTTTGGAATAGCAAGCTCATGACTTATTATGGTGTTAGTTAGTGTAAAGGGCGGCGAATATTATTTTGCCCGGAGCGGCTAAATAGCTAGATCGGGCCCTGAATATTCAGGGCCCGATCTAGCAATGTGATCTAGCGATGTGCAATATTTATCGCCGGGTACTGTATATTACTTAGTACTTTATTATTCAGTAGTTTTTGTGTGAAAGAGTAACAAACATTCATCCAAATTTTCGCATCTTTAATAGTCGTAAGATTCATCATATTTTCAATACACTCCTATTCTGTGTTCCAGGTTCCTCCCAGACAACTCCTATATAAACTACCAGTTCTATACAGAAGATAAACTTGCAGCTCTCCTATTCTATATCATAAGGAACCCATTGGTCTACAAACAATACTTCAATTGGAGGAACTACTACACAATAGAAAAGTTTGAGCCCTGCAGAGGGTTCTGTGAAATCTGCAAAATGTTAAATGATCAGAAAAAGTACAACAGTTTTAGTACGTACAGTAACTTCAGGACTTGGTGGTACAGCGGATCGCTGAAGGAGAAATGCCTTCCTAAAGGAGCGGAAACGATATCAGAAATTTACACATATCTTAACGACCCTGTGAGGCTTAAATGAGGTGACTTTTGTTGCCGGTACTATTCTGAAATATAAAAAATTAAAAATCTGCTGTTCCATATATGTGAGTGGTTGACCAAAAAGGGACCTCAAGGGAAAATAATTGATTTCGAGTAAATCGCGTTTGAAATTTCGTGTAGAAACAAGTTTCGGATCGGCCTCGGCTCACAAAAAAATCTTAAAAAAAAACACTACGGCACCTAAAAATATTCTGGTTAGACCAAAACAAAGCTAAAAGACCACAGATTAAAAAATTCAAAAAAAAAAAATAACGGTTTCCAATCCCTCCAGGTCCCTTTTTGGTCAACCACTCACATATTTTGATCATGTTTTACATTTTTGAAGAGAACAGCAGATTTTTTGTATTTTTTAAAAAAGGTCAGCAGTAACTTTTTATACCACGTGACTTTTGTTACGGGAACTATTCCGAAACATGAAAATAAAAATCTGCTGTTCCATATATTTTGATCATGTTTTACATTTTTGTACAGAACAGCAGATTTTTTAATACTCAACGAAAAATATCTGAGAAGTCTAGAAAGATGAACTGAGACTATAAAATTTTATGTCACGATTTCCATTCGAAAACTTGTATATATAGGGTGACTGGTAATTAGTGTACGATATATACACATGATTGTACTCATGACAACAAACAATTTACCGAAAAAAAAATAAAAAAAATGAGGGGTCATCGACCGGCCTCGTTCGGATCAGCTGTGCACGCGTTGCGTTCAGTTGATATGACAATATGATTTTGAATTTTTTTTTCGGTAAGTTGTTTGTTATCATGAGTACAAACATGCGTATAATATCGTACACTAATTACTAGTCACCCTATATAAAATTAATTCTTGGTTAAACGTTAAACAAAAAATCTGCGATGAAAATTAGAGAAGAGGTGAGTCTTTCAATACCTGCCTACTTGAGCCTGCATGCTCAAGTAGTAGTGCGCAGTAGTAGTAGTGGTGTGCGTAGTGTGCGTGTAGTGTGTGTGTGTGTAGTAGTGTGCTAGAGATATACCTGCAACCAGAAAATGACTCGGCCATTACTGGTAGCATTATAGATAGTAGTTGTAAGTAAGATTTTATTAGATTTTTATTGATGTATAATCGAGATTAGTTCTGCTAAGACGAACCAACACACGTTAAAATATATTCAATTTTTCGATGAACCGAATTACTTATAAATTATTTTGCTTAATTAACGGCGATTATTTTTAAACCTTTTCTAAGCATAGGTTGTGGATGTTAATGCTATTAAAATGAGAAAAAAAATCTATTAGTATTGATCTATGTTTTGGTAC
Source organism: Hoplodrina blanda (assembly GCA_949316365.1). Taxonomy (NCBI): domain Eukaryota; kingdom Metazoa; phylum Arthropoda; class Insecta; order Lepidoptera; family Noctuidae; genus Hoplodrina; species Hoplodrina blanda. The sequence continues at coordinate 5,389,295 of OX438564.1, read as the reverse complement.
CTCCAAGTCTCAAATAGGTGTTGTCATTGAAAAGTTACATCGGTTTAAATTTTTACCGTGGTTTTTGCATGTTATTCAAAACAACGGTTTTGGTAGATAACGGCATTATAGTCGCCAGCACATCAGACGTTTTGTTGTAAAATCGCTTTTATTACAACCGCATAAGATGCTTCAGTGTTTACCATAAAGCGGTGCCGTCCTACGTAGAACTGTTATTGCTGGATAGTAATGTAAAACATTTGAGATATTGAATTATTATTATTATAGTAGATTTGTTTTGGCAGAACTACTTAGGTAGTTAGTTTCGGCTAATTAGGATTAAAAAAAAATAGTTTTTTTACATATTGTATCAGTTTAAGTTACACATATTTGATGTACTTACTAGTCTTGTTTTATACTAAACAATAAACTTATGTAATGTAAGTTAAAGCGTTTACACCTAACGGCATTTCATACAAACTTTTAAATCCTTATTTTACGAAATGAATGAACCGATTTTAATGAAACTTCCTACTCATAGCAGGATACAGTAGTTCTAAAAAGATACCAGAGAAAATTTTCGGAATATCTTATTTAAAAAAGATAATTAAAAATCTTTGTGTCTATGGTAAACTTAGCGAGATGTATGAACGTAGTTGAGGCGAAAGGAGTATGTAAGGATCGTAGCAGGTGGCGTTCTGTGGTTTCTGCCTACCCCCATGGGAAAAAGGCGTGAGTTTATGTATGTATGGTAAACTTAAATTCGATCGAAAAAAAAAGCTGTAACATAATTTTTCGAATTTTTGTTTATGAAATGCTTTACGGCGTAAACGCTTTTGAGGTATGGTATACGAACTTGCGACCTATGGCTCGCTATTCTGTCATCCAAACCACGAAGCTTTACATCTTGGTTTGTTTTGGATTGTATATACAGAGTGTTAGTGTGAACACCGTTATCCTTGAGACCAGTGGTTTGGTTTCACTTATAGAACGTAAATTCAATGAAAAAAATATTTTTTTTTTTAAGTAAAGTCTCCATTTTTCCTCAAAATTATTTCAATTATTTTTGTGTTTTTATTACAATGATGTAATCAGTTAAAACTTATGTAGGTAGTTATAACGGACGGCCAGTGCAGCAGGTCAACACCCTTTGTAGTGATTACGTATCTCGGGCGTGAATTTACGGACGGTGTCGGACAGAAACTTTTTTGAATTTTTGAAAGAAAAATTCGTTTATTTATTTTTAAATTCAGATAAACATTTTTATAATTGAATCAACTACCTATGGTTTTAGTGACAACGGTGTTTACCCTTACAGCCTGTATTTGTATAGTTTTAAGTATTAAATGTAAATGTTGATGTTATGTTATTTTTGGTTGTTGTGTGATGAATGTTATTGTTATGTATGTATAAGATTTGATATAACTCCGGTTAAGTAGTAGGTAGATATGTTTTAAAAGTTCTTTATTTGGTTTATTTAGTTTTGTAAATACAGGGTTATTTTTAAAACACCAGAAACCTGAAAGTGGTCAAAAGGAGTTATTGTACTCATCATTATGAACAACTTTTTCTATAGGACCAACACTAAAATCATGAAAAAAAAACAGCGGTTCCCTACAAAAATGCTACACAACACAAACATAATGTATGGAACAGCTGATTTTTTTTTCATGATTTCAGGGTTGGTCCCATAGAAAAAGTTGTTCATAATGATGAGTACTATAACTCCTGTTCAGGTTTCTGGTGTTTTAAAAATAACCCTGTATATAAATACCACACTATCGCATTAGGTCAATCCTGTAATGATAGTTGTTCAGGTTATTATAAATAAATATAAAAATCTTTGTTGCCAAAATATCCCCTGTATTTTCTTGAGTCTTTTAATTGTTTTCATTCAATGAAGCATACAGAATGCCCTGAAAATATTGTAACGCCTGGTTGACTTAATATTTATGAAGACAAAGGACTAGTGCTACGCTTTTTATTATTAAAGGTTATTCTTTTGTCACCTATTGAGTTTTTGTTTAACATAATCGATCCGTGACATTTTACTTGGGTTCAGTAGCAGCCTCGGATTCTGGATTCGTGCCCGGTTGATGGCAATAGGCTCGCCCTCTATTACATGGGATTTAAACATAATCGGCGAAATATAGGTGTACTAATGGGAACACCTCTGCCTAACCCTTCGGGGATTACAGGCGTGATGTTATTTATATATATTCATACAATATCTAGGTACTAGTGATCACGCATTGTGCAACATTTCCTAGGACGAATTTACATAGCCGTGTTATGGGCAATACTTAATTGTCTTCACTTACAAATAAAAACTCTAATTAAAATCCAACTAGAATGCTTTGCAAAGAAATTGAACCTATGCAAATACTAGGCGATTAGAGCACTCTACCAATTTTCTTGAATCTAAATGAATGGCCAGGTTCTGCAGTACTGGAACCGAATGATCTAAAGCACGCGCCTACCAACAGCGAGATATCATTGTGAGCAAAATGACCCGTCATCATTAAGAGGAAACGCGGGTGAACTTTCTCCATACAAACGCTCTTGCCTGTTTTCTTTCTGTCTATGACTTTAAAGCAATGATTTTTTTGAATAAAGTAAATATCAATTATTTTTATGCCCCTATGTTTTCCTTTTTAATGAGACATTATTTTTATAAGCACTAGAACCCACAGAAAATGCTGCACAGAAAAACAGCGGCCTAGTATACATATTTAAAAACTATTAATGATAAAATAAAAATATAGGGGCATAGTATTTATCCTTCTTATTTAGTTTATGAAATATCTTTTATATTGGTTCAATATTAGAAAAGAAAATAGGCGAGAGCTAAACCCCGAATTATGACTTTTTTATTAGGCTATTCAGTCGGATCTGCAGTTGTCCTTTTTGCACGCCGAAGCTCGCAGAGCGACAGCGATAGTTTCTTCTGATACCTAATTTTCAAAAGTATCTCCTTTCGCGTTTCCTCTTAAAATATACACATCAAAAGTGTCTAGGGATCAAGATGTATATTTGGTAATAATAATATATTGATCCCTAGACACTTTTGATGTGTGTATCTCCCAAATACAAATTCTTCTTACAGAGAGGCTCTACAAAATCAAACTGAATCAAAAACAAACAGTGACGTCATTCATTACCATACCGTAGTACGTAAGTAGGGTCAGCAACAAAGAGCTGTTGAATATTCGAGCAGGCGATCTCTGCGATATGCTAACCATGCCGAGCACTTGACTTGCCGACGGTACTGACGAAATGTATGAATTTTTCAGTATTTACTACTTGAGCGAAGAAAGAGCTTTGTTTCATCAGCTTTGAGTGTGGACTAATTGTTTTGTTCTTGTTAGTATTGTTTTTGTGGATTTTTCAGGAAAGTAAGTTGGTTTATAATAGCAGGTACATGTCTGTATATTTTTTCTGTAAAGTCAAATCGAATAATTTATAATAACTAAAACATTTACAAGCACTTTTGTTAGTTAGTCAAAAAGATGAAGCCAGATGCTCCTAAATTCACACCGAACCACAATCTTTGAAATCGAACTCAAAGTTAAAGTCAAAAGTCAAAACATTTATTTCAATTAGACCATTTACAGGCACTTTTGAATTGTCAAGGAGTCGGTCAGTTAGTCCGATTCATATGTTCAGAGATCATTACGCTTTTCATTAAATAAGTAAGTTTTTTTGAATGATTGCCTATTTACCATTATATCCAAGAAATGACGTTCCAGTCCGGACTACCTCTGTTACAGTCAGTCTCTTTGAGTACCTACCAGTCCTTCTTGGGAAGAAGGGGGTAAAGGAGTAATGCAGGCCACTGTCACACACGGTCCGAATACTACCTGTTCTAGAACATTAAATTTAATAATGATTCGTTCGGATCGGGATTTCTCGGATTTGGATCGAATGCAAAACCTCTTAGAAGGTTAGAAATATCATCTCCTGGCATTAATTAAGAACTGATTAAATGTTCGAATCGTTTTTAATAAATATTCGGAAGAAGCAGTGAAGAAAGAGCATTTGTCATCTCTGAATACCTACATATTATATCTTGATGCTAAAAAACGATGTGGCAGCCCTATATTCAGCTGTCTACACGAAAGGATCACACACACATTTAATTTGTTGTACTTCACCACCTATGTATTTTATCTCTCTCCACTTTATATATTTTGTTTGTATGTATGTATATATGTATTTATTATTATAATTTGTATCCTCGGTAATTTTCTGTATCTGTGCACCTACTATGTCTTGTCTCTGCATCACCCTAAGGTAGACTGGTAGAAAATGCCTAAGGCATTAAGTCCGCCTTTGTACAGTAAATTCTGTTATTATTTATTATTTATTTATTTAAACTTTATGCAACAAAAAAAATTACAAAGGCGGACTTAATGCCTTAGGCATTCTCTACCAGTCAACCAAAGGTGGTGAAGAGATAACATAGCAGGTGCAAAAAATTGTACATGAGAAATAATCAAATAAAATATTTAAAAATCATAAAAACAAAAATCTAAATAAATTTAAATGTACACAAGTACTAAATAATTAAAACTGGTTACTGGTGCATAAAGTTTTAAATAAATAAATATTCGACGAAACGGTTGGCGCAGTGGCTGAGGGATTGGCTGCTGCACTGCGTGTCACAAGTTCGATTCCTGCACGGAACAAATACCTGTATGGCCTACGGATAGTTGTTCCGGGTCTGCCTGTTTGTGTATGTGAGTTTACAGAAGATTTTCGTATCCAGTATGGGGTAAAGATTATATCAAATAAAAAAGATATTAGGATCGAGCAAAAACGCCTTGTTTCTTGTATTCGGATCCCTAATGTAATACACACTCTGTTTCAATTTTAGGTGTCTACCTCTTACGGTACATACAGCCCTATGACAGACGGGTAGAGTCTGGTAATAGGGTCCCAATTGGCACCCTTTGCTTACAGAGCCCTGAAAGACATGAGCATACCTAATGCATGTACGTATATCAGAGAACCTGCTGGTAGAACTTTGCACATTCCAAGTCGTTAACCACATAACAAAGATACTTATGAAGTAATCAAGTCAGCCTGATGAATATTCGAGAAGGCTCGACGACACTTCTCGCGGCGAGAGGGCGCCACTGAGCCAGCGATTTGAATTATGCCTGGTCAGGTCCTTGAGTAGTTGGCGTGGTGATAATTAAAATGTAAGGGATGGTAGAAAGATGGATAGTTTGTTATGGAATAATGTAAGCTATCAAGAATGTATTTTTCAACACATTTGTTCCTAAAGTGCCTTTTATTGCACCGCTTTTAGGGTTATTATACACACGCGTGATTTTTACATTACATTACCGTCCTAGTCCGATAATGGATTTTTACTTTGTGACTGACTTCTCGGTCACTCCCAATTGTGTGCAAAATCAATGAAGAAAATAAACCTTAATTTAATGAAAATACAGACGTGAATCTTACGACCTAAATTATATTGTCTGTTTTGAAACCAGTTAGCGGTAAACACTGAGCACATTGTGTAATCGAATCGCAATGCGATAGCGATGAGATTCGGCGATACATCGACGAATAGGTGTTAACTAACTAACACGCACCTGGGCCCGATGCAGTGATACCTTACCAACGGTTCTCGAAAGTATCTCATAACTTAATTAGATGGTTCGGTCACGTTGACAGGATGAGTGAAAGACGATTAACAAAAGGTATTTATATGGCAGAGGTGAGTGGCAACGCAGGGAGGGGTCGCCCTAGGAAGACCTACACTGACCTTATTGGTGAGGTTCTCCAGAAAGGTCAGGTGCGCAGTACTCGTAACCGGCGTGCTTGTATGAGGAGATGTATGAACGTGGATGAGGCGAAAGGAGTTTGTAAGGGTCGTAACAGGTGGCGTTCAGTGGTTTCTGCCTACCCTCATGGGGAAACGGTGTGAGTTTATGTTTGTACGTATGTTCATTACTTAATTTTTCTCGTGACTTCGTCTTCGTAGACTTAAAAATTAAGGTAGTCCAGTAGTCCTATGTCCTTCTTTAGGGTTCAAACTTACCGCGTACCATCATAATAGCTTCAGTGGTTTAGCAGTGAAAGCGTAACAGACAGACAGACAAAGTTACTTTCGCATTTATAATATTAGTAAGGATAATATATCGATACCTTTAGGCTCAAAGGGCGTATCCACCAAAACACGACTTTTCAGGAGAGCCAAAAAACACGACCCAAATTTTAAGAAAATCTATGTTTAGCGAACCAAAAATTATGGCTGTATCCACCATTTTTTTGCGAATATCGATGTTTTAAATATACCAATCGATAGAGGACGAAAAACTAAGTAAGACTGCATTAAAATCTCATTTTGGCCAAAATGGCGTTTACGCCCTTTGAGCCTAAAGGTATCGATATAGTAGTAAGATCTCATCTTTGTCAACAAATACAAAATTTCATTTCCATTTTCCGTACAAACGAAAATTATCTCTAAAACAAAGTAAGTATAAACCTTTTCTACATAACACTTCACACAATAGTAGGGCACTGGCACATTTAGCTAGTTCTATTAGCCGTGCGTTGTTCGCATACGAATAAACACCTGTGCTCACCGCGTAGCTTCGAATAAACTTTGAGCATCACTATCAATTTAACTAAAGTTTTTAAAGCAATTGAGAAGACGCCGTAGAAACTGTTCAAGTAGATTTAATTGTGGCTTAAAAGACAAAACGATTATGGCTTTTATTTGTGTATAGGTAAGATATCTTTTACACCTGGAGGCCAATTCAATTTATCATCATAATAATATCATTCGATCGACGACCACTGCTGGACATAATGATAATAATAAAAAACTTTAAAATCTAGTCGCATTTTTATCTCAGCGGCAATCAATCGGGCACGCTGCAATCGCGGCGGTAAGACCCCTCTTTGAGGAGTGGCTAGAGAGGCGCCACGGCGTCCTCACCTTCCGGCTGACGCAGGTCCTCACCGGACACGGTTGTTTCGGGAGGTTCCTGTGTCGGATTGCACGGGAGGAAACGCCCGGGTGTCACCACTGTGTGGACCGCCCGGAGGACACGGTGGAGCATACGGTGCAGGTCTGCCCAGCTTGGGCAGAGCATCGCCGTGTCCTCACGGAGGCGATAGGCGGCGGCGACCTCTCGCGCCCGGGCCTGGTTCAGGCCATGCTCCGGGGCGAGAGGGAATGGGATGCAGTCACCTCCTTCTGCGAAGCAGTAATGCTAGCGAAGGAGGAGGCGGGCCGCGTGAGGGAGAGAACAACACCCTCCACCTCACGCCCCAGCCGCCGCGGGAGACGCCCAGGGCGTCGGACGTCGCGAGGCGACATCCGGCCACCGTAGGCGCGGGCTTGCGGACGGCGAGTAATGGGTAGCTCGCCGTCCGATCAAGGACCATGCCCGGGTCGACGGCGCGTTCTGTTCGCGCGCGCCTCAAAGAGCTGTCAGCACAGGGACGGGGCCCCCCAACGGGGCCAAACGCCTGCCGGGGTTGCGGGACGTCTTAACAGGATACCGTGGCCCCGGAACGTAAAGGGCAACAGAAGGAACAGGGTGGTTTTTTAGTCAGTAAAAGTCTGACAGTCCCTTCCGCCCCGCCCAGGACGGAAGGACTCATTTGATGATTTTTACCACCTCAAAAAAAAAAAAAAAAAAAGCGGCAATCAATGTAAAAAAATTAGAGTTTTTTTGACAGATTCGATTGTAATCGTAATTATATGTAAGTAGTATGATGCCTAAAAAAGGACCTACTTAGTATGGAATGTATTCTCAAAATTTTAGCATTGTATATCATGGCTGACATTTTGCTTGGCGACTTTGGGATCACATCATGATCATCTTCATATTAGCAATAGGACATCCACTGCTAAACATAGGCCTGGAATCTCAGTCCACCATTAATCTTCATCCGATTTTAAACAACTAACACGAGCTAATAACTGGTAAAGAGATATACATCAAGGAAGTAATCTTTGACAGCAATGACAAAAGCCTCCCTTGCGTCATCCCTCAGGCCTCACCCTCTGTGCGAGCTGAAACTGCGAATAGCGTTAAATAACTGATTGCATCCCCAGCGACCGATTGGGCACAAAGTTGCCGCTCCTGATATTATCCCGCAAGGGTGACGGTGGTTTGACCATGTTTGAGGACAAATGAAGAAAGATTAGTCAACGATGGCACCGAGTAGTGTCATCGTTGACCCCTAGCAGACACCTTGTTCAGCTCATTTAGGTAGTTACCGATTTTTAAAATTATTAGAAACTTTATCACCTTTGGGCACCTTGCCAAGTCATGGTTGACCCCTAGCAGATATCTTGTTCAGCTCATTTAGGTACTTACAGCCACACTACTATAGCCACTCTGACGTGGTTACGGTACCGGAGGTCCAATCTACTTGATTAAAGCTATTTGATGTAATACCACATTCGTATATTAATCTAATGAGATTAGCCGTCTGTTAGCCCTCATGGCGGACTGTTAAATCTTTAGTCTTATTTAGAACATATTGTAGGTGTCTATAGACGACAGTGGCCACTTTTAAATTTACTTCACCATAAGTCAGTAGTTAGAAAAATCCTTTTTTCACATTTACGTGTCTAATTGCTGTTTCAAACGACTGTCAAAGAATTTATGATCTGAATTAAAATCAATTTGGTGAGTTTAAATTTCCTGACATTACAAGGTTAACAAAATTGTAGAAACTCGTCATCTACTTGCTTGTATTTTATTTTACTGTCAAACAATTTATCATATCTGAATTGTATATCAACTTTCTGGGATACAATTTACAGATCTTGCAAAACTAACAAAAAATATATACCTACTTAGTAATACTTGCATACATTTTTTATACCACAATAACGACTCTGACGACTTGGTTGGCGCAGTGGGATAGCGATTAGCTGCAGCACTGCGTCTCGCGGGTTCAATTCCCAAGTCTGGCTGTTTGTGTATGTGAGGTTATATGTTTATAAACACACCTACGATATAGGACAAATTCGCAGTGTAGAACAACAGGTTCGTTATTAAAAAAGACCATAAAATCCTATATTCAAAGTACACTCATGTACATCCTTCTTATAATTCATCAGGGCAATCCGTTTAATTACAGATGACGTGGTTTCCCTGTAATGTGGTATTTATTTGCGGCCGTAATGGATGAGTCGCTCGCTTGCAATTTATTATAAAGCCCCCAATGTTAAAATTGAGATTAAATAATATTTGTATGCAGCAATCGGGCGTATTGTGATCTTTTATGGATGTACTCTTATTGTTATATTATTGTATTTTAAGAGCGTTTATGCCTTACGGCCTTTCATACAAACTTTCAAGCCCTCAGGCCTTTCAAGCGCTGCTGCCGCGCTGCTGCCGCAAATTTGGATTTTCATACAAAATTTGCGGCTGCCACGCTGCTGCCGCAATGCTTGCGATGTAATGTGAAGGCGGCCTTATTTTTCGAAATGAATGAACCGATTTCAATGAAACTTCCTACACATAAGCAGGATACATAGATCTAAAAAGTTAGTTGAAGAACATTTTCAAATAATTGTGTTGCAGCTAAATTCGAATTTAAGTTTTCCATAGAAACAGAGACCTCCAATTGGACGTAGTTACGCAAAAAGGATCGAACCCATAAAACCTTAAAATTAAGTTACACATACTGAAGACATCCTAAAGATCGATATTTTCGTTTAGTAAAAATTACCCAGAGATAACCTTACATGTGCTTATGATTATGTTTACGATGTCTGTATGTGTATCTGTGTAACTGAATTTAGGGGTTTTTGTGGGTTGGATCCTTTTTGCGTAACTAACTACGTCCAATTACCAAGTACCATGGAGCGTTTTATTTTTGAGTTACTATGTGTTTTGACTTAATGAGCATGGCAGTTGAGAGCTTGTCATGCTCACTCAAATGTCTCGCTGATGGTGGCGCATGTGTTGGATCATTTGGCTCCCTCCATAATGGTTGAGCTAGGTGGTGCTGATCCATGCGTCATGCTCGTGAACGGGTGCTGTCAGTTGGGATTGGTCATCTCTTAACTGCTATGGCTTACATCTTTATTTTTATTATTTTTAACTACTGTTTTATATTCATCTTCATTGTGATCACATGTAGAATCAACAAGAATAATGTAACCAGGATTTTGTAAAAACCTAATTTAAAAGAGTGCCGTGGAGTTTCTTGCTCGTTCTTCTCCATAGAGGCCTACCTCCGTTTTGGAACGAGCAACTAGCTTCATTTTTCGGACTAACTGACTGACTTCTTGACAATTCAAAAGTGCCTGTAAATGGTCTAATTGAAATAAATGTTTTGACTTTGACTTTGACTTTGATTATCTTTTATTAAATAACACATTTCAATTAGACCATTGACAGGCTCTTTTGAATTGTCAAGGAGTCGGTCGGTCGGTCAGAAATTTGAAGGTTGTTGCTCTTTCCAAAACTTAAGTACCTAGGCCTCTATAGGAAGAACGAGCAAAACTCCACGGACACTCTTTTTAATTAGGTCTATTTTATTTTTATTCACCCGAACGAACTTTCTTTCATAGCCACAAGCAATGAAATAGCCTGAAAACGCTAACGTTATACCCATCTTCCAATACAATACAATATTTTCACAATAAAAGCAATCCTCACCAAATCCTTCTTTACCATAACAATACAATCAAATAAGACATACAAAACATTGAAATGTAAAGAAGATAGATGACTCGTCTCATTGTATAAGAAAGCTAAAAAGTATTCAATAATAAATCTCAGTTGGGAGATGTCGATCACAGATGTGTCCTGGAGGAATGATATCGGCACTCCTTTTAATGCAAAATTGGATGGAAATGTGAGAAAAAAGATCTTTGTTGGAGAAAACTGGTTATGGAATTTTCGGGAGATTTTTAATACAATAAAGATTGAGAATAGATATCAAAAAATCTATTCTTTTGACTATCTATTATTTATTTTTATTATAACGGCTAGGGAAGGAGCCTAGTGCAACTGTAGTTGTGCACTATAATTCAATACGCGCCACGAAAGATAAGACTTGATAAGCGTCAATAATAGGGAACTTGTGCAGGTATGGATGTACGAAATAGTTCCTTAATTTCTGTATCTATTCAGGTTTTTTTTTTAATTTTAAGTTATTTAAAGTAACCTAAGGGGCCTCGAAATCCCGAAATCCGAAGACGAACGAAGGTATTCGATATTGGTAATCGAGTTATGGAACTCAAATGGAGTTGGGCAGGACACCTGGCAAGGCGCGGTGACGGCAGGTGGAGTAAAGCTGTTACAGAGTGGCGTCCAAGAAATGGAAAAAGAAGTGTTGGTCGTCCGGCGGCGAGATGGGCAGACGACATAGTTGCCATTGCGGGAGTGCCCTGGATGAGGCTGGCTCAAGACCGTGGAGCTTGGCACAATAAAAGAGAGGCCAATACCCAGCAGTGGGTGAAGACGGGCTGTGGATGATGATGAAGGGGCCTCTGCCAGTTGGCTTCGGCCACTCGTTCGCATTGTACGCTGCATACTCTATTAATCTATCGCCCAGTTATCAAAAAATCATTGAAAAATAAACACAACACATTAATATTATGACGATTTATTGATCTTATTCTTTATCCATGTTTTTGACAAATAAATTACTTTGACTTTGACTTTTGACTTACAAATGACTTATATTAAAAAAATTGGGTATTTGACATCATTAAACCAGAATTCTAAGACGCAACTTCTTAAAAAAAAACCACTTTATTTAAACCCTGAAACCCCTATTTATTTTTAATTAACAGAAAAGTTAGATTTTAATCTTTAAATAGTTAATCAGTTGAGTTGGTAAATAAATGATACGTCACAGTTTACTAATGCCAAATTAATTCTATGGGGGAATTGCGGACAGCTCATAAGAAATATGTCAATTGATTAGAAGTGTCAAGTAACTAATTCTAGCTTTTCCTAAAAAAATTACAAAACAAAATCTATGTTTCACTAATAGTCTAAGAGCCGTGGATGATCGACCTTCACCCATCAAATAATTTGATGAGACATATGTTGTATCAAATATAATTTTTTGACAAAGGCGATTAAGGCGCCCGCCTCTCATGCATAAGGTTGTGGGTTCGAATCCGGGCAAGTACCAATGTGACTTTTCAATTCATATGTACTTTCTAAGTTTATCTTAGACATTACTGACATCAATCCGTGCCTCGGAAAGCACGTTAAGCCGTTGGTCCCGGCTGCCATACGTAGATCTTTGACAGTCGTTATGAGTCGTCAGAAGCCCGAAAGTCTGACAACCAGTCTGACCAAGGGGTATCGTATTACCCAGTTACTGGGTTGTGGAGGTCAGATAGGCAGTCGCTCCATGTAAAATACTGGTACTCAGCTGCATCCGGTTAGAATGGAAGCCGACCCCACATAGTTGGGAAAAGGCTAGGCAGATGATGATAATTTATTGACAAACATTCCTATGGTATCTTGCCTATCGAAAAATTTTCATAGCTATTTTTAATTGAAATTTTCTTTTTTCTCAACTGATAGTTTTTAACACACAGAATATGCCTAGGTAGGCTTGCCTACTTATTTCTGTGTATGGCTACCTGGCAAGCATAGACAAGCAGATGTGAACAGGTAAGTCAATGAAAGGTAACTAAACCGATCTGTTGACCAATCGAAATTGATATCACAAGTAAGATATTTTAATTACAAAACTATGGAAGATGCTATGAACAAGCTATGAAAACTTTTCGATAGGCAAGTTATCATAGGCATGTTTGTTAATAAATTATATTCGAAAAAAAATATGTCTCATCAAGTTATCTGATGGGTGAAGGTCGATCTTCCACGTCTCCTCTACTATAACCTGATAGGCAACAAGAGATCAAGTATCAGTATTAAACAACTTATACAAATGTCTTCTTTGACAGACATCTCTATATTCTGGATCCCACCATTTTCTTAAATGAGACTTTACAATGGAAGTACCATTTAATTCATTAAGTTTAGTGCACAGATCGCAAATCTGGGTCCTGGGGTGTACTTGGTAGTAGTAATATTTCATCCAGTCGAAGAAGTACTCGTACATGTCAGGGTTTTTGATGAGGTAGTTAATGAGAGCTCCCAATTTCTTTATGTCGAAAGCTTGAGTGTTGATGTAGGAGCCTGGTGGTAGGAAACTGAAAGACGCAATAAAAATGTCAATATCGTATGTCTCTTGGTGGTATATCTTACTATTATGAATGCGAGAGTTTAGATGGTTGTTTGTTACTCAATGACGCCAGAACGGCTAAACGGATCTAGATGAAATTTGGCACATACATAGATTATAGTCATAGTAGAAATTTAATTAACTTTGCGGCAAATTCCTTCACTGATAGAAAACTAAAACTATTGCCGAATTCCATAGGCTATATTTCATGGTATACTTGACTTCGATGTGGGCGAAGTCGTGGCCAGAAATAATCTGAATCATCTTACTTCATAAATATTCCATTGAATAAATAATAAAACAGAACAGATTGATAAGTATTCCAACTTTGTAAACGAATCTTAAAGATTTTGCAAATGAAGAAAGAAAAACACACTATTACATGATACTTCAACATAACTGGTGAAATGTGGGTGTACTAATGGGTGCACCTCTGCCTAACCCTTCGGTGATTACAGGCGTGATGAACTAAAGAAAGAAAAAGAACTTACTTTGTATAGTCAGAGGGTCCAAGTACAATAGGTATAGCTAAATGCGACATTGCAGTAACCATAACCTCGGTCACATAATCCTTCGACAAATATTCCTCTAAAACAATCTGGAAGAAGTAATCCCTTTCCAACATCTTGTAACACTTTATGGCGCTACCTCCGGGACATTTGTTGTGAGAACAAGGACCGTATATATCTATAGTGTGATTATAACCTCTCAGCTCTGTCCTCATCTCCTTTATAAAGTCTTCGTGCTTCGATTTAAGCTTGCACTTGGTCAGAATCCAAGCTATTGCCTTCTTCTTCTGTTTGATTTTGTTGGTATTTTTTTTACTTTTCTTCATTAACTGTATCCACGGCATATCGGTCCTTGGTCCCACAAGTGACTTATTCGCGCTATGGACTTCGAGAAACGGTTGCGGTATATCAGAATCTAATCTGAAAGTCCAAGTTAAATTGAAGAAATTCTCCAATTCATAATCGCATAACGGGTGCTTTTCTGGTGGTTCTAATGATCGAAATATGTATAGCTGTTCTGGTGATCTCGTTAAGTTGAGATAGTGTACATCCATTTTGTAAACATGGTCTATATCAAAAACGACTGCATCGAAATCTTCATCGTTGCTTAGAGTACTTTTATCGTAAGTTATGTAGCAATTTATGTGCGGACATTTTTGGTCAATAAACATTTTTTGTCCAGGCAAAAATTCTGTGGGCTTATTGTGTGCTAAGCGTGATTTCTGCCTTTTCGTTTGTCCCCAAAACAATATATATTTTAAATCTGTGGCATACCTGACATGGCGTCGATGATGGACGTGTGAGTTTGTGAGGATATGCGGCAGTAACATGACTACAAAAGCAGTAATCCCAAAGGTAAAACATATCGCAATCTTGAGATAATTCTTCTTCAGAATCATGTCTTTCAAATGATAGGTGTATATTTTCATTGCTTTCTTCTTCATGAGGTTATTTAGTTAGTACTTGTCACTCCACTGTTGCCCACAAACTGGCTGGTACTCGTCGGGTCTAAGTATATGTATATTTACTCGCTGTTTACAAGTTAGTTGACAGTTCTTGAATACTTCTGCGAAAGAATGTTTTGTTTGATCTGTGTTTGCAATGCGCTTACGCAAAAAACTTGTAAACAATTTTTGTCGGCTTGAAATTGTAAACCATGTAGTTGTTGTTATAACTTTATTAAGTACATTATTTTAGGCGAAATACTTCAATGGTAATTTATTTATCGTTTAAGTATTCATTTTATATAAAAAAAAGTTTATTTGTCAACCCAAAGTATTTTTTGTTCATAATGAAAGGTTAAATTATTATTCAATTGTCAGACTTGACTTTAGGGCAATACTTGTAGGCTGAAACAAACACAACCTAGCGAAATGGATGTTAATAGATCCCACCGAAACCCAGTGCAAGTGCGGGGCTCCTGATCAGATCATGGCCTACTCGCTGCAGTGCCTAAATGCCCACTGAGGCCGCGATATACGTGGTCACCAAATACTCTAAAAAAAAATAAAAAGGGTCTCATTTAAATTATCGATTCAAAAGATATTTAAGAGAAGAAAAAGGTACTAAATAAATTATTTAATTTGACCAGATCAATTGCAATTTATGAACTAAAATACTAAATGATATCTCTTCTACTTTTTCATGCACCTAATACAATTTAATAGCACGTTTTGTTAGTTACTCTTTCACGAGCTCAAACAAAGTGATTAAGGCGAAGCATACACCAAATTGAATATATGCACCTCAAGTTGTACTGTTCGTAATTTATGTGTTTAATTTCGCGATGTGCTAGCGAAACTGGCATATGAAAAACTCGCTTACATTCCCTTAATTTATGGGTAAAAAATATTTTACGGGGTAGCTTAATATTGTCGCTTACCGCACTGGGTTCGGCACTGCTTAGTCGTTGGTATGATTTATTTGGCGCCGGAGTAATATATATCGAATTAGGGACCGTGCGTTTTTTGTTGTGAACGGACTTCCACTTAATTCAGGTTTTGTGTATGCTTTAAACTAAATGTTGAAGTTTGTAGAATTTAATTTACATCGTTCTTTTAGGACTGTTGAGTTTGTCTTTTTGTAATAAAAGTTAATAGGTTTCTTTCTTTCTGGACAGCGCAATTCGTATAAAAGTAGTTTTATCATAATTTTTTCAATGATTTAAGTATGTGTAAGTTTATTTACTGTTGTTACAGTGGTTACCTTATACCTAGATTAACATAATAATTATAAATTAGTAACATCTCTATGACAGATAGGATAAGTGCACTAATATCAGAGCTTGTTGGCAGTTTCTCGTCAACTAACACAATTTCAATATGATAATGGTTTTTAAATCTTGTGAGATTTGAATTGACATTCCTATCATATTGAAATTACGTTGTTGATATTTCAAAAGTTTAGATATAAGTGCCCTTATCCTATCTACAAAACTCGCTGAGTTGCTTTATGACCTTTGACTATTTTTGTAAGAAGCACATTGTCAGAAAAGTCTTCTTAAGTTTTACCAGGCTCCTAAAAGTCTTTGATGATTTTTAGGCATCGCCTAGTAAAACATAATTCATAACTTTACATTAACAACACTACCAGATGATTGTAACGTTAATTAAAAAGCAAAGAAAACAACAACAGATTTCTAAACGACTCATATCATTAACAAAACTCACAAATTATTCAAAATGCCCAAATTAAAAGGGTATTGCGTATAATAGCTCGATAAACAGCGTTCATTACATAGAATCTCTGGGTAAACCGCGGATTAAGTTTAACATGGCTCTAGTCTTGCTTATTTTCTGTTGTTACGCCTCAAATTGTCGACACTTGAGTACAGATTAGCTTCGTTACCCCGCGGCGTACCTGCTGTAGAGATGGGAAGAAAAATATCGATATCATTTTTATCGATGTTATTTTTATTAAAGGTGTGATGTGTAAAAGAAATTCAGCTTTGTAAACTACCTATATTTTTATTATTATGGATGGCCGTAGTCACGTAGGTGTGAAAAAAATGTAACGTACCTAATATATGGCGTATTGGCTGCAATCTGCATCATTGCTGCGTGTCGTAGGTTTGATTCCCGCATGAAACAAATATTTGTATGACCTACAGGTCGATGTTCCGGGTCTGGTTGTTTGTGTACAAGAGTTTACATAATGTAACGCATAACATAACGCACCCACGATACATGAGAAATTTCTAGTCTGGGGGCAATTTTTTAATTTTTTCATAAGAATTACTATGTTCTTTATTTTTTTGGTGGATTTAAATTTCAAGATAATGCTATGTTACTGTACCTTAACAGGGTCCGTAACTTTAGCCTTAAGTATAATATAAAAAATGAAAAACGTTTATTAATTGACGAAATATCGCAATAGAAAAATCAGTTATCGGATCACCACTGAGATCACTTGATATCTCAAATGATCTTAAATCATGAATAGATTTTTATTTACTTACATAGAATTTAACTGCTTCATAATATCTACCACAATACATGTATTTATTTTTCTGAATCGTAAACCGTGAAGCAAGTTTTTTTTTCTAAATGCCAAGAACGTACACTTTTAACCATAAACTTTTTCCCAAATCGCAATACATTTAATTTTTTGACACAATTATTCATTAAGTACTGTTTTCCAAAATAAGTATAAAATCTTTATCTTTACCTTTGTGAACACAAAACATCGATATCACTGTCCCATCCCTAAATTTCCAAGTGGTCGCGTAGGAAGAGCGCGGAATAATGATTTCTTTGAGTCCCCACTGTTTGAAGTGCACGCCATTACGGGCTCTGATACGTTTGTGTTCTGCACTTAATAGCGGATCCCAATGCCGGCCATAATTGTTTTCCTTACCTTTGTACGGTAAAAATCATGTTTACGACACTTTTTCGAGATGTTTACGGAGATTTTTATCTTAAATTATTATTCAAGATGCTGATAAAATTTGAATGAGCACGGATAATGAATGGCTTTGAAAGTATAATGTGTTTTTGTCTGTGGGAGTAAGGGACTTATGTTTGGGAGTAGAAGTGAATATATTTACGAGATAGTTAGGTAAGTTATAATAGATATCTATGTCGGTGTATTTTTGTAAAATTGTAGGTAAGTATGGAGTTTCTTGCCCGTTCTTCTTTATACGAAACTACCTTTTGGAATGGGCAACTAGATTCAATTTTTTAATCTTTCTTTTCTCTTGTAAAAGACGTTCAAAAGTGCCTTTTAGTGGTTTAATTGAAATAAATGATTTGACTTTGTATTTGATTGTGGTGATAAGGTGGTGTGATGGTTTTGGTGATGGTGTAAGGTTAGAAATAATTACCTACACACAAAAGCTATCTACTGTTTCATTGGTCTAGTGGTCGCAAAGCGCGACTGCTGAACCCGAGGTCTTGGGTTCGATTTCAAGGTCGGGCAAAGTGTTATTAGGTTTTTTCTTCAAGGATTTCTCAGTAGCAACCTCGGAGTCAAGATTTGTATCCGGTTTATTAGCAATAGGATCACCCGTAATAGGGGGCGACAATCAATGTCAACAGTTTAAAAAAAATGACAGATTGAGGCAGATTACATTGCTGACGCTTCTTAAAGTTCGTCATTGAGTTAGAATAATATATACTACAGTATAGTTTGGTGACGTCACAGAAATATATATTATAACTGCGTGTGCGGTCGCTCGAAAATAAGTATAGAAAATATATCGTAATATGCCTTGCTATGAATTATATTAATATAGCTATGTCTGTGGCGGGCTTTTCTGTATATTACAAAGGACCAGACAGATTGATAATAATACCCATATCTGCACAACGGATCGATCAATGTCCCATCTTTATTTACTCCTATCCCAAGAATTTGTATATTTGTTCCAACCCTTGTCTTATTGGCTGGCGACTAGGTAACTTGGTCAGTATTAGTTTGTATTCTAAGAACGCACTGACCACTTATTTGTTGAAAGGTTATTGATTTTAAGTTTTGTACAGAATTTAATACAGACTGACCCTTGTGTATCTTTCAAGGGGTGAATGTTGAATGTATTACTATTACTAGTAATCTTTTACTATGGAACCTACTCTGAAATATAACATAGCATCACGCCTGTAATCCCTGAAGTTAGGCAGAGGTGTACCCATTAGTACACCAACGTTTTTCCAGTTATGATTAAGTCCCATGTAACAGGGGGCGAGTCTATTGCCAACAACCGGGCACAAATTCAGACTCCGAGGCTGCTACTGAGAAATTCCTGATAGAAAAACCCAACAATACTTTGCCCGACCTGGGAATCGGACCCAAGACCTCATGCTCAGCAGTTGCGCTTTGCGACTACTAGACCAACTAGGAGGTCTCTTACAAGTAACTAATAAATTAACAACCACACAGCGACAGAATGTTTCGAAAAAAAAATCTGTTGTTCCATACTTTTTAACTGTAAAAGAGTAAGTTATATTTTTGTATAGAA
This sequence comes from Hoplodrina blanda, assembly GCA_949316365.1. Taxonomy (NCBI): domain Eukaryota; kingdom Metazoa; phylum Arthropoda; class Insecta; order Lepidoptera; family Noctuidae; genus Hoplodrina; species Hoplodrina blanda. The sequence goes on along the minus strand of OX438564.1, from coordinate 5,370,143 downwards.
TAGCTGATGTTTTTTTTATATAAAAGTTATCGTTACGACATTCTTTCCACTTTGTATGTAAAAATATCTATGTAGTACGTCATACAAGTGACCAGAAAATGAACAATCTAACGCTGTATATCCCAAACCCATCGTCTCCACTATCGATCCTACGTCCAAGCTCCTCTGACTGAGCTAGATTCATTTGATTTCAAACGAATGTCAGCACAAAGTGAGATGAACTCAATCAAATCTAGGTGGTGTAAAGAAAAAGTGAGGAAGTGCAAACTGAATTGTCACAGTTTCAATTCCATTTGGGGGATCCGACCGCGACCGCCGGGAGATGGGGCCGTGTTGACAAGGCGAAGGATTGCGTGGTGAGCGAAACGGATTTTGGTTTATTTAATGACGTTTTTAATATGTAATTAGGGTCCAATTGGCCATCACGACAGCACGACATGAAAAAAGAATAGAAATTCAAAATGTTTTTTTCTGCATAAGAAAGATACACGGTACACAAAATAGTACTTAATCATTCCAAGAGAAATAATAATCATTTTTATTCAATAATTATGGTAATAGGCTTGCCACACAGGATTTAAACATAGCTGGCGAAGTGTGAGTTTACTAATGGGTAAGCTGCCTGGGTCCTCTTTTGTACTTTTTTGTTGCATAAAGTTTAAATAAATAGGCATGTCACAATTTTTTTTTCTTTTTATAAATTGTTGACATTGATTGTCACCCCCTATTACGGGCGAGCCTATTGCTATAAACCGAACATAAATCCAGACTGCGAGGCTGCTACTTACAAATTCCTGATGGAAAAACTCAATAACACTTTGCCCGTCCTGGCAATCGAACCCAAGACCTCATGCCCAGTAGTGACGCTTTGCAACACTAGACCAACGAGGCACCGATGTCCCTTCCACCGTATATCGCTCTCACCCACAATAAAATCACACCGTTATCTGTGTTAGAGTATTCACAAGTGTAAATCGCAGTAAACAGTGAGGTCCACACTTTCACGTGGGGATTCAGTCGTTTTCAGTGATTTAACACCTAATTAGTGGTCTGCGGGTAGATGAGCGGTGCGAGCGAGACTTATTTATGGACGATCTAAGTGTATGAGTTTACTTAGTTAGATAAACTATCTTGTGGGTACTTTATTTATAGTTTGAAGTGTGTGATAAAGAGATTCAAATTATTCTGTAGGTTTTAAATTTAGTAATATTACCATTTTAATTGTTTTTATCGTGATTTCCCAGTGGTAATGATCAAGTACCAATGTGGCTATTTCTATATCATATGTACTTTCTAAGTTTATATTGAACAAAACTGATATCGTTGAAGGAAAACATTGTAAAGAAACCTGGACTTGAAATATGAGTCTAAAATCACCAATGCGCCTTGAGCAAGCGTGGTGATCAATAGTAGCAATAATTACAATTACTTCGTTTTTGTGTTCGTGTGTGAATTGGGTTTTGGCAGAGTTGAACCCAATTTACAGTACCCGGCGATAAATATTGCACATCGACCTTTGGAAAGAGACAATCGGCTAATTTCGGCTTCGTAGAGCGTTATTTCTGTCGCACGAAATACAAACAGTCTGGTATCTATTAGGAGCTGTTAAAACAATTATGATTTGCTTCTTTTGATAATTATTTTTATACTTTGTATAAAATACGAAATACGATAAAGGTCGATGTGCAATATTTATCGCCGGGTACTGTACTATATTTTTGAAGTCAATTGAATTAGTATCTTAAAATAATGTACTGATTCAAAACAAAACCCAAGAGCTTCGCCATATGAGGCTCTTAATGTAATTTAAAGCTCTCTTTTTGAAGTGTAAAAGCTTTTTTGTATATGTTTGATTTTTCCGGTGGTACAGTTTCCAGTCTAGAAGCTATATAGCTCGCTAAGTGAGTTGTTTGAGCAATAAATGGTGTACGCAGTGCATTACGCCGTCAATGAACGGTAACTCAGTTGTGACGCGCAGCGAAGCCCCCGTGTAAGGTCAGCAGAAAGAGAAAATTTATATTGTATAAAATTGATATTCATATTTTATATACCTAATACTAGCTAAACTCGGCGATGCTTCGCTGTGGCTCATTCTGATAAAAAAGAACGTTAAAACAGTTTGGTTAAAATGCAATGTCGTATAAAAATTTTTAGTCAACTCTTCAATCCAAACGCACAGAAGCTGAATTTTTATACCTATTTAAAACTTTTTATTGACTTCCTTTTTACTAAAACAACCCTATCGTTCTTAACTAGTTTCTTCTGCAGTGTTTTTCTTGCGATTATAATTCGACTATAATTGGTCACAGGCTTCCTTAAACCCACTCGTTCAGCGGAACCTAAACATTTGCAATTAAAATCTGATTACCTAAAATCTAAAAAACTCTAAACAATGGCTTTGGTTGTTTAGATTTTTTTGGTTAGTTTATAAAATGGTTTAGTAAATAAATAACTAAGTAACTTACACACCGTCTGGCTTTTATTCGTTCTATCGTGAAATCATTAGTCATATTTATACATTATGCTAAAATATTTTCAACATTCCGAATTTTTCGCTTATTTTGCCAACGCTACCACTCGCGGGCCACTTCGCCCCGTCGGCAAGATACAATGAAATTACCGAGACGGCTTTTTAGCGAGCCGCACGCTATAATTCATAAATTGTCGTATGACCGCTTGTTTTGCTGTCAGTGCCCGTTTATATTGTGTTCCAAGTTGGGTCTGCTTTTAACTTCATCCCTTTTGTTTTGAGGGGTAGTTGATGTAGTTATTGTTGCAGAATATTGTATTAGCATTGGAACCTGTAGCTTAATGGTAAAAGGTTTTGTTAGTCATTTTTAGTGTTCATCTAAAAGGTGCCAATAGGAGCTTATTAGTAAGGCTGCGCTTGCGTCTGTATTTCCGAACGTGTTCGACCCTATATTCTCTTCAAAGTGAGAGTGAACAGGCTTCTACTGGGTAAGCTCAATCCATCGTAGACTTTGTCTCTGTCATCTCTGACTTAGACTTAAGTCAAGAGCAAACCCATCTCATGTATAAAGGCTCCGCTGTCTGTCCGTATGTCACAGTATCTTTTCTACTTAAAGGTGGGTGCCAACGGGGCCCCAATTACTAAAGCAAACGGGGGTCCCGTTGGCGTTACTAAGATTCTTCTGTCTGTCTGTCTGTGTGGCATTCGTTTAAATAATGTTCATGAAACTACCTTAATTGTAGGGACAAAATCAATTTAAACCTTCATATCTTTTGTCCACGACTACTGTAAAGTATGCGCTTTTTTGATTTATATAATACAAGACCTGTACTACTGAATGGCACGCATTTTATACCTGTACAAGTCCATAAAATTCTGGGGCACATACCCATATAATACTTGGCCATCTCTTTTGTACTATTTTATTTATTTTTAAATTTAAATATTTAACTTATGTTTAGGTAATTATATAAAAATATTCCATTTTGTATAAATAACTGCATCCCATACTCGTTCCCTAACTGAAGCATCACATATTCAAACCCAGAACTTGAAAGAGCTTTAAAAACATGTTAAAGTGCTGTAATGCAACCAACTTGCTGGAGACAAGTGGCGACGGCCGCCGGAAGTTCACCCGCAAACAATATGGCCGCCGGCCACTTCCGGCCGCGGAGTTTCCGCCTTCGGGCCACAAGCGACATTAATAACTTTTCAAAATGCGTAATGCTGTTTAAAAATAGAAATCTGTTGTCATTGGCTGGGTTTAACTTTTGAATGCTGTTGTTTGTTTCAAAGTTGGTTAAACGTAGATGAAGTTATGATTTACTATAGGAAAGTTTTATAATACCTATTATTTTGTATACAAGCCATATTGAAATGTATAAAAACACTTATCTATACAAACAAATAATATTAAGAAGTCTGTTTGTAATGTAAACAGAGTTTTACTAAATACATGTGAATGTTAACACGGTACTCATACCTAAACCAATTTTTGTCTGTCTGTTTACTTGTTTCGGCTAATCTCTGAAATGCCTGGACAGATTTTGACGGGACTTTCACTAGCTGATATTTGATGTTACAAGCAGTAACTTAAGTTACTTTTATATTAGAAAATAAATTAGGGATCTGCATAAACATACCCTGCAGAAAACCAACACTTACGCAGACGAAGTCGCACTATAAGCTAGTATTTACGAGAATGTTGTGTAAAAAAAACACTAAACGAAGCTGAAAGTTACAATGACAATCATGTTGTTCCCATCTTTGCGATTTTGTTCGAAATACATTTTAATGGATTGTCTATCATATAGCCTTTTCTAACTTTGCAAAAACTTCGTCCAGGAGATGCCTATAATATCATCGAACAATGTTCCATTCTATCCTTAAGAACCCTCCCCCCAAAAAAAAAACATAACAAACCCACACATTACAATATAATAAATTATAATTGCAGCAAACATTAAACCAGTATCACAGACGATAACGCATTGCCTACGACGTAGCCCGTAGCGCTACGGCGTAGCGGGCGCTTAGTTCCGGAGGAAAGAGGGGGTCGTAGACAGGCGGACACATCCGTCCTACGGACATATGTATCGGTGGCGTTTCCTCCCTGAATGTTTCATGGCTAATCTACTATCTGAGGAAGACGGTATAATGTTATGTATGGTGTATTCATAGGTTTATACATTATACAGTATGAGAAATGGTTTTGTGGATGGCGGTAGACTTTTTCTTAGATTTTTATATATACAGTGTGTTGTAAGAAGTGTGTTCTGTAATGAACTCTTTTTAAGGCATAAAATTATTGGCTGTGATTTATTTTTTTGAATACCTGAACTTTGCTTTACATTAAGAATTGTTTCTGTATCATGGGGGTTTCACAAAAATATAAACTCACATACACAAATTATTAGACCCGGAAAAATTACCTATAAATCGTACACATACTTCTTCCGTGCGGGATTCGAACCCAATATTAATTATTCACGTTTTTACTGTTTATTTTTTCCTTTATTTATATTACTTATTCTACTAAAAAGGACTCGTGTTTTTACTTAATTATAATTTACGATCTAGTCCTTGTTGGCAATAAACATATATTTATTTTAACGATGAAATACCTTTTTAACTTCCGTTCAGATTTACCCCTGCATCTAGGTAATGAATGAATGCTATAATTGAAGGAAATATAATTGAGAATCTCTTTTTTTAATAATTAATTGTGCTGTGTATCATAAGAGAAAATAAAACAAATAATTTTGATAAACATTTTATTATTTAACTCAAAAAGACAACACAGGCGTCTAATCTACTACATTTAATTCCATAGGTACATTACAGTTACTTACAGTGATCGTATAGTTATACATACCTATACATATATTTTTTATACCAAAAAGTTAACAAAACACATTAATTTTAACCTAGTTTTTAGCTTTTTTATTTACCGGAGTTTTGATATAAACAGTACTTTAATATTTATAATTATAATTTGCCAATTTCTATGTCTACTGTCTAATTATACATTGTATACCAATCTAGTCATAAGCCTTTTAATAATTGTATATGTTACATGTAAAGCGCAAAAATATAAATTATACATCATCAAAAAGAATTACAAGCTATTTTTAGGCTACATTTTATATTTTTTTTAACCCGCGCTGAGATTAGAACTTTTTTAATTTAACCAATGAATTATACAGTGATGTAAGTTATATATTTTGTATATTAAATGCCGCATACCCTACACATATTATAAGCCTTACAGTCATAAATTTTTGCGATAAATACACTTAACAGTGTGGACGAATTATGATACTTCATTTTAATTATAAATTGAAAATGAAACGTTTTGTATATACACATTCCTTTATACATTTGTATTTCTATACAACCTCTATAATATATTTATAATAAAAGTTAATAGCCAAGATATATTAGGACTTCAAAGCTTTGTTTATTTGTATATTGCTTAAATTTTTAACAGTAGGTATTCTGGGAAATATTGTCTACACAATTGACGATTTATAATTATTATTTTAAGACTAATTATATTTTATTTTTTATATAATTCGTCTTTATACACGTTGATTTTTTTTTATTTGGCTATTCCAGAATAGTCGTAACGTTCATTTGAGTCTATAGCAAGAATAGTATTTTATAATTTGTTTTTTTTGTAACGTACACATAACTACTTAGTTTTATAATATCTAAGTAAAGTACAGTTTCACTTGATGAGTAGAGTTATTTTTACTTGATCTAATATGTAAGCGAACGAGGCATCTCGATTGCCTCGTTTTGAGTCTCTGCCACGTCAAGAGCAATAACTGCACAGAGGCATTTTGAGGCATACTATCTAAATTCATCTTATTATAAAATCCTCAAATGAATAGCCAACTGTGCTTATTATATGCAGTGCAGTTATTTATTTACATGAGCAATATAATAAATCAATTCGTGACGCGAGGGCTTGATAAATATAAGGTATGCTAAGCGACACATATAATGTACTACTGTACGAAAGTTTTAATTTACTTTTGGAACTTTGTACCTATGTTATATTCCTAACAATGTATGTACTATGGTTATAGATTCTTATATTTACAAACGAATAATAAAAAATAACTATTCAATTTTGGGGGTGTTATAATGAACTGATTTTAACAGGGATATTTAATTCTTTTTTAAAATTTACTTTGGTACTTACTGTATTAAATACGTATACAGCAAAGCTATATAAAACAGTTCTTGTTGTACATTATTACTTGCATTGTTTTTACTAATATAGTTAATGTTTTTGGAATGCCTCGAAAATAGTTTTTTATCACGCTGCTTATCTACAATGATTTATTAACTTCATTTACACATGAGAAGCAGTCGACAGTGATTTCTGTAGATAATGATACACAAATGGCATTAAACAATAAAAAAGTGCGCATGTAAAGAAGTCATTTATTTAATTATGCGCAAGAGACATGTCATCAACGCTTCTGTACCGCAAGCTGTGCTCCTTGGGCCATTGGGTTGCTGTGAAAATAAAAATAAAGTATTTTAAAAGTTATTTATTTTAATCCAAAAAAAAAACATATTGGTCAGCTGAAAATAATGCTATTTAACTCGTTCTGAAAAACGCCATTGTTAAATGCTATTCAGAATAGTTTTTTATAAATCACAGTGTTATTAAGTTTAAAATTACCTGGTTTCATTACCCAAGCTGGTATCATTAATGCTTGTAGGGGGTAAACTGGTAGTTGTCGTTGTTTTAATTTTTCGGTGCTCAGTAGAAATGGTCACAAGATTATCTGCCGATCCGGACGGTTCTATGACTAAATAATAAAAAAATAAAATAAAACAAAATAAATAACAAAAGAGAAAATAATCATGCATAACTCACAACGGACTTTCAAGCTATCAAAGAATTTATATTATAATGCATTTCAGAATAAATAATAAAAAGCAACACACTTTAAACTAGGTTACTTTAAAATCAAGACACACAAACGTAATTGACAATCATACAGACATGAACGACCCAAACTAAAGTTTAACATTAATAGCTTAAACGTTTAAACGAAGTCTTTTTTTCGATCAATAAGATGCAAGTTTTAAAGCTTGTATGTTTTTGCATGACCATAAGCATGCAGGAATTTCTCGGTAGTCTGGATTAGTGTCCGGTTGATAGCGATAGGCTCGCTCCCTATTACATGGGACTTAAGCATAACTGGCGAAATATGGGTGTACTAATGGGTACACCTCTGCCTAACCCTTCGGGGATTACATGCGTGATGTTATGTATGTAATGGTTTGTTGATCATGCATGATATTAAAAAGATGATTACACACACTAACAGGTAATAAAATCTACATGAGCTCATAACACAAATAAAGCTCAATGCAGTTCTAACTACACTATCTCTACAGACTATAATGTCAAACAATCCCTATTCCTGTGACATTTCTTTGGTCTATCGTGCCTTTTACATGCAACACTTTTTTTGGTACGTCTCTTGCGGTGGTAACGTGCTGAAATTTTATTATTAGTGATAAAAAAGTGAAGAAGATCTGTTTCAAGCACTATTTGCTTGCAAGTTTGATGTTAAGTATCAATTATTATAGGTAAACGTATTTATCATTAAAAATTTAAAAATAAAAAAACTCATACATCTCGTCATACAAGCACGCCGGTTACGAGTACTCCGCACCTGACCTTTCTGAAGAACCTCACCAATAAGGTCAATGTAGATGAGGCGAAAGGAGTATGTGGGGATCGTAGCAGGTGGCGTTCTGTGATTTCTGCCTACCCCCATGGGAAAAAGGCGTGAGTTTATGTATGTATGTATGTAAAAAAACTCAAAACGAGGCATTAGAATTAGGCCTCGTTCAAAGATCCAGGTAAATTTGATACGAAACATTAAACCAGAAGTTTGTGCTTGACTTAATCTTATTATTTGACAGACATGCTCCATTCTAGAGTCAAGATGCAATTGTATGAAGAAAGTGCAATTAATTTAATTTGTAATTAAGTTTTTAGAAGTACCTGTATAATGCATATTCCGGTACATATCTGGACAGTTGTTTGATCCCTGAAACAAAATATATCAGAATTAAACATTTAATTGTTATATACCGAGCATGAGGTATTGGGATCGATTCCCAGGTCGGGAAAAGTGTTATTCGGTTGTTCTATCAGAAACTTCTCAGTAGCAGCTTCGGAGTCTGGATTTGTACCCAGTTGATAGCAATAGGCTCGCCCCCTATTACATGGGACTTAAACATAACTGGCGAAATGTCGGAGTAGACCTCTGCCGAACCCTTCGGGGATTACAGGCGTGATGTTATATTATGTGTAAACGATTTATTTCTTTCTTTTTTTATTATTTTATGGTGACATATCAGACAAATGACAATATATTACAACCGGCTTGAAAACAAAAAACGTAAAATTAAAATTAATTATTTTAGAACAGTCTCCTTTCTGTCTCTTTTTTCCTGATCGGTTTGTCTCAAGCTTTAGCGACTTGATTAAACATGTCGTGTCCAGACGTAAATTATTTTACTCTGTGGAGTCGGACAAGCGTCCTCTTAGACCGGGATTTGTTCAAGATTTATTACTGGCCATGCAATTTGGTTGTGTTTAAGTCTATTGCAAGTGGCGGTACTATAAATGTAATTTATATTGCGTTGTTTATTATTGTGTTTAGAGATCTTCGGTGTGAGTGAGTTAAATACTATAATTATTAGAGTGAGTTAGATACTATATTAAGTAATTTACAAATCCTAATCTTCATAAAATTGAAGGGGAATAGTTAATTTGTGTTCCATGGAAAGTAGCTAAATAAATGATTAGATTTTTACTTTGACATTGTTTATTGTGTTGTTTTTTTCTACAGTGGTTTTGGAATAAAATTCTTTTATAAATACACTTTTATATTAAATTGGACGTTTGTTTCGTTTAATTTGGCTACTACAATTAGGGGAATTCGACAAAATAACCAATTGTTTTATAAAATTCTGAAAATAAAGCAATATCGGTATTATGAAATATACTTAAAACAAGTTCTACATATTTTTCTTTTTCAAAAACAATCTTTTATTTTTCTTTGCAAAATGCACATTTTCGCAGATTTCAGCCTCAATCGGACATCGAGAAGTTGCTTAAAATTAACGTGTAAGATGTGTAGCCACAGACACCGGGATAGGTAAAATTTACAACAGCTTGTAAAAACCATATTCAAATCATCTTCATTCTAAAATGTACCACAACGGCTCACAAATGCCTCAAAAATAACCGCAGCATCCAACTACGAATCCCGGTATTCGCATCACTAAACACGGGAACATAACTCACTGAGCCACGAAGTCTTATCTCAGAACTAAGTATAAACCTTAGAGTATGAATATGATAAGCTGTAAATCGCTAAAACTAAGAAATCCAAAAATGTAATTTCCATGGTGCAATTTATTGTAGCAGTTAATATTTTCGACTTATTTTAGCAAATTTTTTCTTTTGACTTAAAACTAGTTAAATAAAAGCCATAATAAAAGTAAAAAAAATATCTGATTGCTGATTCTCTTACTTGTGTTGTAATTTAAACTCATTTATTTACTCTCATTTCTTTACTTATAAAAAAAACGGAAAATGCTAAGGAAACAATACTCTGCACATTTTTTGTTTAATGTATTACCAAGTCATTTCTTTTTCTTTTCTTATTTAGATGCTAAAAGCCTCTGACTCCGTAACGATATTTTGTATGTTGGTTACTCTTTCAAATCTTCAGAAAGAGGACCCTACAGCTTGTCATATTCATACTCTTTGGTGTAAGCTATGCAATACAAGACACAAGTTCAAACTCTGTTTAAATCACGGTTATTTGCTAACTTTGTGATAACCTGCTTTTTATTGTGCACTCCTTTTGTTTATAGGAGAGAAATGTTACAGATTTAAAGGTGTGTGTTTGTTTGTGTAGTGCTATTCATGTGGAACCTTACAAGATTTGATTTTAGTACTAGTATACATATCTACATACATACTTATTCTTTTTGTTTACTGGTATAGCATAATTTAAGTGTTGATTTAGTGAATAGCTCACTAAATCAACACTTAAATTATGCTATACCATTTTTACTATTACTATACTGCTTACCTATTTTTAGCTATTAGAGAGTAAAAAAACAGCAGCTTGTTATTATATTTGTTGTGTTGTCTATTTATACTACTTATACAGGCTGTAAGGGTAAACACCGTTGTCACTAAAACCACAAGTAGTTGATTTAATTATAAAATGTTTATCTGAATTTAAAAATAAATAAACGAATTTTTCTTTCAAAAATTCAAAAAAGTTTCTGTCCGACACCGTTCGTAAATTCATGGCCCGAGTTACGTAATCACTACAAAGGGCGTTGACCTGCTGCACTGGCCGTACGTTAAACTACCTACATAAGTTTTAACTGATTACATCATTGTAATAAAAAGACAAAAATAATTGAAATAATTTTGATGAAAAATTGAGACTTTACTTAAAAAAATAATTATATGTTTTTTCATTGAATTTACGTTCTATAAATGAAACCAAACCACTGGTTTCAAGGATAACGGTGTTTACACTAACACTCTGTATAATAAATCTGAAGAATTTTTGTTTGTTTAAACACGCTAATTTCTGGAACTGAAAGTCAAATTGGAAAAATTATGTTTGTATATGATAGCCAGATTCATGATCGCCTCCCTTGCTGCGTGTCTCTACATTCTGATTTTTTACGGATATTTTCTTTTGAATGTTTATTTTTGTTTTTGTTATTAAATAAAAATAAATAAATATCTTGGGACAACTCACATACGGCCATCTGATCCCAAGCTAAGCAGAGCTTGTGTTATGGTAACCAGACAACTGATTAACTGATATACATACTTATATAATTTATCAATACATACATATTTATAGATAAAATTACACCCAGACACAGAACCAACAATTATGCTCATCACACAAAGTTTGTCCTGGGTGGGAATCGAACCCAGGCAGTCAGGGTTTATTATTTGATTATAATGTTTCACATATGAAAATAATTTAATTAAGAGACCACGATTTTAAAATTTGGATGATGAATGAAAAGTATCCCTGTATAATACAGCGCTATGGCCCACTAGGGCGGAGCAGTAGCCAAAGACGCAATTGGTTGCTGGTAAAATCGTAGAGTAAAGATAGTTTATGATAATAACCCTTGATAGTTTCCTTCGATCCTTACCTGAAGACCTTGCTTGTTGAAGTTAATGTTAGTTCTAACGGTGCGATGGTGTAAGGGTTGAACTGGCCTCGCGTTGTTGGCCAGTGGCGCCTTAGGAGTCAGCTGGGAGCCTTGCATCAGCTGACGGAGTGCGTACATCTGGAAAATATGCCAGTTGAAATGGCTTGTTTTTTCCGAGAGCAGTGGGAAGTTCTTATGTATTATGTTAGTCAGTTACTTAATCATTTCGCCATATTTATTTCTGATGTTAAGAATTTATTTTTGGGTTAATAAATTAATGTTATTTTTAGGCTAGACTTAGTCATTAATTATAATAAAAGAGTATGCATGGATTTTTTGCCTATTCTTTTTCATATGAAACTACTATTTTAGAAGGGGCTACTAGATTTAATTCTTTTTCTTGCATATGATGTTAAAAAGTTCCTTTTAATGGTGAAATAAAAGTAAATATCCCGACTTTGACTTTGACTATGACTTTGACCAAGGCTTTGGCTATGACATCGACTTTGTGTAGTCTTTTTTTTTTTTAGTCTTACAGGGATATGAATAAATCTTAATAAAAATTCTAAACACTATTTGCATGAAGTACAGTTCTAGAAGACAACCTAAAATACGTGGCATCATTTAATTTTGCATCATCAGCCATCACATAAACATTGCCAGTCAAAAAGTTGTTTTATTACCTCTTGCTTAGAAATATAAATAGGTTTGTTGAAGATGATCCAGACGGCTGTCTCCCAACAGCCAGGATGCGTGGTGGACCCCTCGTATGTGAGGTACTGCTGTGTGTTTGGTAGGAGAGAACTTAGCGGCAGGTGCTTGATGGGGAATGAGGCACCTGAAAGAAAACGTGGTTGAAATAAACTGGAAAGCTTTACCAGTCTGGAAGGGACATCGACGCGAAATCTGTTACCATGGATTCTATCATGATTCTAGATCCCTTCCAGCGCTGAAATATCTCGTAGATTCAAATTTAGATTAGCTAGCTGGTTATTAGTAGATTTTAAATAACATTTAGACCTTGTATACATGTTGTATGGACAACAGTGATTTCAACATTAGGTGTCTTGAATTTTGCGAAAGAGTCATCACGGTCCTGCAACGCAAAAGGCTTTAGAAGGAACACGGCTGTGTTTTAGTCAGAAAGAGTCTGACACTCTTTTCCGCTCCGCCCAGAGCGGAGAAAGTCATTTGATGATTTCCCATAAAAAATATGGGTCTCAAATTAGGTATGCACTTACTTTGTGCATAGTAAAAGTTTGCGGATCGATGTGTCGTCATGGGTCATGTCATTGCAACCCTTTTTATTCAAGTTAAGTGGGATTTTGAGGACAGAGAGAATAAAGGCGCTAATATCTAGGGTTGTGAGACAGGAGACAAAAGGTGAGGCATTGGCCTTTACTTACCTCTATAAGTCACTTTGTTGAAAGCGCTTGTGATCAACCTAAAGTCTGTATTAGTGGGATCCCCGACCTATAAACAAATGAAAGATGTTTATTCAAACAATTCCTTTGTTTTATTTTATTACATAACATCACGGCTGTAATCCCCGAAGGGTAAGGCAGAGGTGTACCCATTAGTACACCCACATATCGCCAGTTATGTTTAAGTCCCATGTAATAGGGGGCGAGCCTATTGCCATGATTATTAAGTTTGTGTTAAATTTATCATTATTATAGGCGTATGAATGTGTATTTTTAGGAAACGAAAATAATTTTAAAGACTTCATTACCTGCACCATTAGTGAAATGCCGACAATTCCTTGTGACTTGTGTTGTGCCTCCGACATGTTGTGGTACAGCTCCTTGTTGAATCCGTACAGCTGGATCTGTTAACAAATATAACCTTTATTCTACTTTCTTTTTTGTTCACCAATAACCTGAATAGAGGTCATCATTATGAACAACTTTTACTATGGGACCAACACTGAAATTGCGAACAAAATGGTATGGTGACTGAAAACCTGAATATAAAATTAAGATAAAATAAACCCTTAGCTATTGCCTGAAATTCTAAAAGCCGGTACATTATGTGTTTAGTGTCTGTTTAAATGATATAAAAAAGTAACATTGTTAATTTGACTTTCGTTGTTGACCGTATCTCTAGTCACTAAAACAGACATAGCGAGTAGTAAAACCAATTATCATTGATTTTAATGATGCAGTACTTCACAATATACCTTCTAACGAGTACCCATTAACAAATACTTACTTAACCACAATAAAGTTAAAACAGTAATAATGGCTAAATCAAAAAGTCATTAAGATATAACCGCAAACCGCAGTCCACAAAGTTGGAAATAATCGACTGTTGCTAAAATTTTCGTCACTAATTCGGTCCAAATATTTCCGTTGATTAATTAAATCGGTGAAAATACGGTGACTGAAATATCCAATTAGGGATCAATGTTACGAAATGTTGACGCAAAAAGTATGGTACTATGACAGTTATTGAGTTTCGTTTGTAATTTTAATAGTCGTAAAGATTCGTGATGTACGCGATGAATTTTTTTAATAAGTATAGATAGTAGAAAAGTATCGAGGCATAAACTTTTATTATGAATTTATTACATGACCCTAGCACCCTATTGTCAAAATTTGTTTTGAAAAAATCAGGCTGTTCCATACATTTTGTCGATGTATGTTGCACTTTTGTATGGAACAGTTTTTTTGTTATAATAGCTAACTAAAATGTTCACCACTGAAGGGTTTCACGTGTCTCGGTGTATTTGTACCTTTTTTTTAATTAATTCTATTTTCAAAAGCTGGCTTAACACTTCAAGTCCCACGTAATGAGACACAATTGATTACTTATCTATTATTGTTCTGTCATACCGGTACGATAGCCGGGCCTTGAGTGGTATAAATAAATAAATAAAATAAAAATCTTGGGACAACTCACACACGGCCATCTGATTCCAAGCTAAGCAAAGCTTGTGTTATGGTAACCAGACAACTGATACACATACTTATATAATTTATAAATACAAACATATTATTATAGATAAATTACACCCAGACACAGAACCAACAATTATGCTCATCACACAAAGTTTGTCCTGGGTGGGAATCGAACCCACTACCTCCGGCTTTGCAGTCAGGGTCACTAACCACTAGACCAACGAGGCAAATGCTGGCCTTTTAAAGAAAATAATCTCTAAAAACCATGAAAAACACTTTACAAATAATAATTCGTTCCCGTATTCAACCCTCAAACTTCCTGTAATTTTAATAATACAAAATAATTGCACGAGTTTACAAATTAACACTTTCAATGCTGCCATTATCGAACCTCTATTATTGCCCCCTTGGGTCGCAAAGACCGAACTTTGACCTCTTTAAACTTTGTTTGTTTACCGCCATAACACCAATTTTCTGATATTTCAACATCATCATACAACATAACTAAAAACTATTGCTATTTAGTATAACAATATAAATAATAACTAAATAGCAATAGTTTTTAGTCATGTTGTATTCAAGCTTCAGATTATTTATTCTGAAGCTTATTTTCAGAAGATTTCTTTGCAATGAGAGGTTGAGATTAGCGGTTCGATATCGGGCAAGTACCAATGTGACTTTTACAATTCCTAATACGTCATTTTAGTTTATCTATTTCATCACTGACATCGGTGAAGGTGAAACCTGGACTTATAATTTATAAGTCAGAATATTCAATCCGCCTTGAAGAAACATGGTGATCAATGCTCGTGCCTTCTCTGTATAAGAAGACGCCTTTGCCCTACAGTGGGACAATAATAGACTGTTATTATTTATGCAGGTACGTACCTACCGCTATACAAATTCTTTTCTCAATGTTTATATTATGCAATCTCGAAGGATTTGCACTCACACACTCGCTCACATTATACTCAGATGCAAATTAAAAAAAAATAGTAATAGCCACCATTTTTCTTTTAATAATTCCTTAATTCAAAACAAGCGCAAGGATAACCAAGTTCATTTTAAAACCCTAAAATGATACACATAAATCTGTCGAAATATTTCGACATAATAGCTTTAGAACGATCGCATTCAAAGTTAAAGAGCGAACTTCGGTCGTTGAGACCCCCGCAGCTAATAATGAGTGTTCGATAACAGTCGCGTTTTAGTGTTGATTTGTGAAATGATAATTATTATTTGTAGAAAGATGTGCTGTAATAGTAATGTGGTGTTTCTTTTATTTAATGTTTAGGTACGATGTGTAAAAGGGTTAAGTTTAATAAGAATGTAATATAGGTTTTGACATATAAAAAAATATTTTATACCGAATTATTTTTGCATTTGCTACAGTTTTTTAATTTGCTAGATCTTGTCACATTATTGAGAAATCAATCGGTTATCAAATTACATTGCAGAGCCTGCCGATTTTTGGTTCGACACGACAAATAACAGCCTAGTTTTAGAAAAATTAAGAGGACTAACCCTACATTGCTTTGTATACAATTTTAATAAACTTTATCGAAAATTTATTACAAAATAAAAAAATAATACAGTCTTGTTTAAATGTAAATCATATTCCTAAATCTTACGTGACACAGCTGATAATACTGTGTTTTAGGCGAGAAGAGTAACTAAAATAATCTAAAAAATTAAAAATCAAGAAGTTATAAACATTTAACAAAAAAAAAAAAGTAACAACACGAATGTGTAAAAATGTGGTCTAGTAATTTTTTATGTCTAATAAGTAATTATAAATTCTGAAATTTTACAGATATAATAAGGGTATTTTTAACTATCTATAACTATCTTCTTAATATTAAAATGGTAATGAGTGGAGAGAAAAATATGTTGGGTTTAATTACTTATTGACCCAAATACTTTTGTATAAAATAGGCTGTCGGGATAGTAATAGTAACCAGGAAAAAAGATCCATTTATGATAACAGGTATAAGTATTTAGATAATTATTAATTAATCTACTTAACAAACTTCCAACATGTTAAGTAACTTAATAAAGATACATAATACACATCAACTATCCACTTTAACCCTTGGGCTATATCATAAATACCTTGAACCCGTAACTGCTTAATAAAACCGGAATTAATTTGAAATCGAAGACGGTATCCCGAAGTTAGCCAGCTATCGGAATGTGGGTGCATAGTTACCAGTCTGCGGTCAGACGGTTGCATAGTTAGACTACCTGGCTGTAAATAAAGGAGGTTTTATAGTAGGTAGTTATAATTTGGTTTGATGCCGCTGTTCTGCATTTGTGTACTTCAAGTAATGATATCTTCCCGACCGAATTTCGGTCACGACGTCCAATTTCAATGGAGGCTAGCCACGTAAAAAATATAATGTTATTCACATTAAGTGATTGTTATGATTTTTTATATTTAAAGCTGATTTTCAAAACCAATTTCAGTATTCTAGCACACCCTATTAACCAGAAAACAAACAAGCGTAAATTCGTAAAAAAAAATAGCTCATCCATACATTTTTCAAGTTTTGGGATCAACTGAATTTATTATCTTAATTTCAGGGTTGTTGGCAGTGTAAAAGTTGTTCAAAGTGATGAGTATAAGGACCCGTTTTCAGGCTTTTGGTGCACAAAAGCTATTCAAAACTGCCTGTAAATGGTCTAATTGAAATAAATGTTTTGACTTTGACTTTGACTTTGAAAAAATAAGAGCTTGTATGCACGGTGGAAGGGAATGTCCCTTCTAACGGTCACTTTTATCATGGACTCAGTATGATTCTAAATTCCCAGGGATGAAATATTTCGTTAGGTATTAAAAAAAGTGCAGCACCTACACCCTCAACATGTATGGAACAGCTGTTTTGTTGTTGTTTCTATTATGTCTGTAGTAATGCCTTAATTAAGATAAATGATTTCACTTTGACATATTTTATTACACTAAACTTAGCACCATACAAAACTACCTTTAGTTATTCCGTGATGTAACTACGAAGGCGCTGTAATATATCCCGGTACAATCTGGTATCGGATTTAGTTGTTATAGAGTTGTATTCCGAACATTGTTGTGAAATTTGTGTAGTGTTATTATTAATAAAGGGATATTCTGAAACTACGTCCAGTTTAGAACGGTGGATGTATAATTTTAGAACGATTCCGTGTTATGCTGAGAATTGCACCGTACATAATTATTTTACAGGTAAAATTTTAATTAATTGTTCATCTTCATGTTTACGAGCAAGTTGAACTTGTTCTATACCTAATACCAGTTTTTATGTCCTATAGCCAGCTATTACGCCAGAGGCGTTTGCCCAGGCAAACGCCTCTTCTCACACAGAGAAAGCATGAGCATTGATTACAATGCTTGATCAAGGTGGATAAGCGATTTCAAACATATATTGATTATAAGTCCAGGTTTCCTCACGATGTTTTCCATCACCGATGTCAGTTGATGTTCAAGATAAACTAAGAAGATACCTACATATGAATTAAAAAGCCACTGAGCCATCATGATTACTGAAAAAGTAACCGTAAATACGATTACGCCGATACGATTTTAATGTACTTATATGTATATAAAAACTGATTTTTATTTAAATTATTTATTGCTTTACTCATAATAAAAGTTATTCAGATTCATAAAAACTTTCATTTCACTAAAAGTATGCATGTATAATTTTAAATTGAGATGGATTGACAGATTGACGGATTGAACAAGACCAATAAATCCTAACTAATATTATAAATGCGAAAGTAACTCTGTCTGTCTGTCTTTCTGTCTGTCTGTCTGTCTGTCTTTTCTTCACGCCTAAACTACTGAACCGATTTGTGTGAAATTTAGTACAGGGTAAGTGTGAACCCCAACAAAGGACATAGGCTACTTTTTATTCGACTTCGACTTCGACTTCGTCTGCGTCCGCGATAACCGACATATACGCGGACGAAGTCGCGGGCAAAAGTTAGTAGATTATATTTTTTTTTTTTTGAGATTTTATTTACTTATTTAAACTTTGTGCAACAAAAGTTTGTACTTTTAGGCGGACTTTCTGCCATAGGCATTTTCTAACAGACAACCAAAGGTGGTGAAAAGATAACATGGTAGGTGCAAGTTATTTGTGTTTTGTTGTTTGTTTTTTGTGTACCACATGGACTATATTTTTTCTTGTTTCTAAATCGCACTGTATTAAATGTTGCTTTGATGCTTGATACGAATAAAACTCCACTCACCTCGCCAGGGAACGTGTGATGATCAATCTGATGCTCTGACCCTCGATTGTCCTCCATGCCATAGTGGAAGTAGATCTCCTCGAACTGGTAGCGGTAGGACAGCGGGCCGCCGCTGATGTTCACTTGGTGCTTCGAATCCTTTTCTACACGGAAGACGAGGGATTGACCTGTGTTTTGGAGAACGCCGCTGACCTAAAGGAATAGAGGGGTTTATAATGAGGTTCGTTAGTTTATTGTGGGGCGACCCTTTTGTTCTTGAAATCACATAACATAACATCACGCCTATATCCCTAAAGGGTTAGGCAGAGGCGTACCCATTAGTACACCCGCATTTCGCCAGTTATTTTTAAGTCCCATGTAATGGGGGCGAGCCTATTGCCATCAACCGGGAAAAATCCAGACTCCGAGGCTATTACTGAGAAATTCCTGATGGGAAAACCCAATAACACTTTGCCCGACCTGGGAATCGACCTAAGACCTCAAGCTCAGCAGACGCGCTTTGCGACCACTAGACCGACAAGAAAAAAGAAAATATTTTGTTTTTTAGGGATATAAAATATAGGTAGTTACATGTCACACAGACAAAGTAACGGGCATAACCTAGTTTTAAATGGAATCACAGAACCACGACTATACCTACCTTACACCAAAATAATAATCAACACGAATTGGGTATGAATCACACTGTCGGCTCCCCATGGGGTGTCCCTATCAATCAATGGGTCGCACCTTGATTAGAACCTGGCAACTTATGCGCTTTGAGTGGAGATGATGTATCGCTTGTTGACACGCGATGTACAAAGGTGTACAGGCAATGGAAGTGGCTTGTGATTTGAATAAATAAGAGCGCTTACGCCGTTCGGAATTTCATACTAACTTTCAAGTCCTTATTTTTTAAATGAATAAACCAATTTTTATGAATTTTCCTACGCCTAATACATACACACATAGGTCTAAAACGTTAGTTGAGAATATTTTCTAAATGTCTTATTTAAAAAAAGATTATTGGAATCTCTTTCTGTTGAAAACTTAAAATCGATTGAATTGAGCCGTAGGTACTTAACATAATTTTTCTGTGATTTTTGAAAGCGTTATAAATCATAACAGCTTATACCAGAGTTTACTGAAGGGTAAAGGTTAGATATTTCCAATTTAGATGAACAACCGTTTTCCATTTATTTATTTAAAAGCCTTAAAAACTATCATAAAAAAACCATTACCAGACCATTCATAAAATCTAGTCTATAAATTTTTAAGCCGGGCGACGTTATTTACTTCAATTTCGTAATAAAAGTACGAATAAATAAGTACTTTATTAAAAAGTTAAAAGACTTAGAAGCAGGAAACGTTAAAACACGTCACCATATTTTATTTAAGCTTAAAAGAAAAACTACGCACTCTAGATTTTGAAGCACATTTTATTGATTCTACTTCCATGTTATTTCGTTGAGGGAGTGACTTGCCTTGTAGATAATGTTATGTAAGAGATAGCTACGAACATTTTTGTTTAATAAATTACTTTAAAATTGTATATACCTATTTATAAATAAGTCTCTGTTATTCTATTGGGGTTCGATTCCAAGGTCGGGTAAGGGTCAATTCACACGTACCACAACCACACCACAGCCTTGTGGCTGTGGTGTGGTTGTGGTACGTGGTTCGTGGTCGTGTCGATGTGGTCGGGCATATTATATTTTGTATTGAAAATGAATATTACAATTCACACGTACCACATTTTGCCGTTGTTATCGACCACCTGTGTAATACGACCACATCGCAACCACATCGCGACGGCAACGCGGCCACATCGCCACGACATGACGTCATCAACAGCGCGCACCTTTCCTCTACGAAAGCCGAAGTATAATGCACATGACCACGTGGTTACCACATCGCAACGACAGCGACAACGCAACCATATCGACATTTTGTCGGTGCCACTACGCAACTGCAAAAAGCCGCTGCGACACTATTTACACGTAACCACAGCTTGACCACATTTTGTCGCTGCGACGTGGTGTGGTTGTGGTACGTGTAAATTGACACTAAAGTGGTGTTGAGTTTTTCCAAGAATTTCTCAGTAGCAGCCCAGAATTTATGGTGTGCCACATGTACCTCGGAAAGCACATAAAGTCTTTGGTCCTTTGTTATCGTCCCATGGTACTATGAAAGTGAGGAAAGACTAAGTCCATCTATTTGGCTTGTTCTGATTAAGATAGGCCACTGTGACACAGTTAATCAATTAAAAAAATATACATATATTGCAAAGTTATCAACAAACCAACTTTTGCTTTAGCTGAGCTTACGCTAGATTTACATCTAGATATCTTTTTGACTCACCTCGTTGCTAGGAAATAAACACGAGTATCTTTGATTTGATTTTGTGCGCCATACAAAACTAGTTTAGTCATATTTTATCCTAAAGGTAATTAAACTAGATGATATGCTGTAGATACTATAATGGCACTAATATCTAGGCTTGTGGTTAGTCAGATTCCCGACAAATACTTAACTTAAATACTGCCACGACCCCTATCCTACTGTTGCATGTACTTTTAACTTAAATATCGACAAAATATTGTACTTTCGGGTCAAAGTAAAATATTTTGCCTGTGTTACTTTGACGATTATTGTTACAGTGATTCTCCACACCAAAAAAAAGTCGTTTTCCCGTAAAAAATTTTAGGCGCTTTGCACATAGAGCAACTATTGCAGCAACTGGCAACTAGCTGTCAACTAGCTGTTTACATATATTTCAATTGGACTGCGTACACATAGCAACTCGAGTTTCAAATTCCGGACATCGTCAACAGTTTTCAGTTGCTGCAATCGATGACTCCGCAACTAGCAACTGTTAAATATGATACCGGTAACGCTGATCTCTGCGATGATTGAGCAACTCGGCTATAAAAGTTGCTCACAGATTGCCATAAAGTTGCGGCAACCGTAAACGTTATAGCAACTAGCAACTTTTACAGGAAACTTTTAAAGTGTTGATAGTTGCCTCAACTTAAGTTGCTCCGTGTGCCGAGCGCCTTATACTTACTCAGTTTGATGCGCAGTATGCGTAGTTAACGGCTATCTATGTGTCTTTTTACACCCCCTATATTTTTAATGATTTTGATAATTACGAAGTAATTTCAACACTTTATACGAACGCTCATTTATACGCTTAATATTTAAGCTATATAGCGCTATCCATACGACGTCGCTTTACCTACTAATTGATACCCATGTAATTGCTACATGTAATATCCATTAAAACTGATAAAAACGCTACTGTTAGCTAATATAGAGCTTCGTTTGTTAAGGGCTTATACAGACAACATGTCCGACTTTAATTCAGTCACTAATAAAATTTCTGTCCCCCTTTTGGCGCGTGATTTTGAACCATTTATCTTTATCTTAGCTTATTTTTGCGCAGGGACTGGATTACCAAAAGCCTAGCCTATAGGTATATGCTTTTATCCTACCTTTAAAATTTTATAGGTTTTGATTACTTATTGACCAAAACCTGACTAGACTACTTTTCTAAAAAGCGCGCTGTCGGGAAAGGCTAATCTCGAGAATTTTTGAAAATCGGAAATAGTCATTATGACACTGACCAAAAGTCCAAAATCGCCCAACACGAAATATTTCAGTACAATTGTGTATAAAAGGGCTCAATTCCAAAGGCATAGTAATGTAATGAATATACCATTCGTGCAGAATTATTCATTTATAGTGAGTTACAAGCTTGCTCAATGCGATGCTAATGTATGCGGTCCGCGATAGCCTATCGGGCTATCGGCCACGTTTTTGCAACATACACTGCGTTATACTGGGTCCGTTTTCGGGGTGGGTTGTGTAGTAGCCTTCCCTTTGGAGTCACGATATATGTATTATGTTATAGGTACTCTGTGGAAGAAATTAAATAGGGTATAGACAGTGTGTTTCAGAATTAGCATAATGTAATAAAAATGTTCTTATGTCAATCAGTAATACATCAGTACTGCCTCGTTAGCATGAGGTTTTGAGTTCGATTCCTAGATCAGGCAGTGGTATTGGATTTTTCGATCCGGAATTTCATTAGTAACCTCGGAGTCTGGATTTGTGCCCGGTTGATGGCAATAGGCTCGCCACCTATTACATGGGACTTAAACATAACTGGCGAAATGTGGGTGTAGTAATGGGTATACCCCTGCCTAACCCTTTGGGATTACAGGCGCGATGTTATGTTTATTTTTATTATTGAAAAGAAGAATGCTAAAAAAAGAATACGCTGATTAAGATAACATAATTATAATGGTTCAAAGCAAGGCTAATCCAAATGCTTTTTTTTTAAATTAAGTATAGGGGTGACCCCATAACAAAATTTAACAAAATAATCTATAAACCTTAAATAAAATAGAGGTGTTTTATAAATAAAAGCCTTTCAACGTTTTACATTTCATAGAAAATCAAACCACAAAACTTTACATTTCGCTTTCAAATAGGATTCGTGGAAACATAAATTCAGGTTAGTTTTATACTATGTTCAGCGAGTAATGAACCTAAATCATGACAGTGACATATTAGGCTTTTAAATATAGGAAATAGTACGAATATTATTTTTCTAATGTATAAGAGCGCTTACGCACTAGCGGTTAACCGCGGGGGCGGCTAACCGCGCGGCTAGCCGCTTTTCCAGTTTAATATGCAACCGCTTATGATTGTACGCACTAAACCGCCACAAAATCAAAAGCGGTTGCATATTAAACTGGAAAAGCGGCTAGCCGCGCGGTTAGCCGCCCCCGCGGTTAACCGCTAGTGCGTAAAAGCGCTTAATTATGTCAAGTAGCTAGAGAGGCTAAATAATAACAGCCGCACAAGTCAATTCATTAGGTTAAGCTATACTTGCCGAGGTTGGTCTGTAGATGGGTGACCATCATTACTCACCGAGACAGTGTGCACGGCCAGCTGTATAACCTCAATTCTAAACGCGTGGGAAGCGACTATGTTTTATATTATGTCGAGATAATGATAACAAGTTAAAAGCTTTTTTTTTGAGGTGTTAAAAATCATCAAATGACTCCTTCCGCCCTGGGTGGGGCGGAAGGGACTGTCAGACTTTTACTGACTAAAAAACCACCCTGTTCCTTCTGTTGCCCTTTACGTTCCGGGGCCACGGTATCCTGTTAAGACGTCCCGCAACCCCGGCAGGCGTTTGGCCCCTATTGGGGTCCCGTCCCTGTGTTGACAGCTCTTTGAGGCGCGCGCGAACAGAACGCGCCGTCGACCCGGGCATGGTCCTTGATCGGAAGGCGAGCTACTATTACTCGCCGTCCGCAAGCCCGCGCCTACGGTGGCCGGATGTCGCCTCGCGACATCCGACGCCCTGGGCGTCTCCCGCGGCGGCTGGGGCGTGAGGTGGAGGATGTTCTCTCCCTCACGCGGCTCGCCTCCTCCTTAGCTGGCATTACTGCTTCGCAGAAGGAGGTGACTGCATCCCATTCCCTCTCGCCCCGGAGCATGGCCTGAACCAGGTCCGGACGAAGTCAAAAGCTACGTCATCTTTTCGATCAGCACAGTCATTAGATATTGCAATTTGTTTTAATTTTTTTTTAGCAATAATGACCTAAAATTCTCCATAAATAGGGTTAGAAATTGCGTATTATCGTGCAAGATAATAAATGGCATGCAGAATTATACCTTGCACACAATTTTCAACTTTATTTGTGATGTCATTTAGTTCATAATTCATTAAAACTGCTCAAGAATATTCCTGCTCTTTTTGGGTTGACCCTAAGGGCCAGGAATTAAAAAAAAACTTTCAGTAGTATTATCTTGTAGGCTTATGGTAATGTAACTGAAACCATGTAAAGTTGTAGTATCGCAACTGGCTTAACATGTTTTAGCATAGGATTACAGTGGACGCGGACCGACACTGTTAATGTTTTAAGGGAGTTCAGACTGACTAGCGTCGTCGCAACGTTGTTAAATTTTTCTTCGAAACTTTTCGTTTAATTCTGCCAGAAAGAGCCTATCCACAATCTTTAAATAATTCAATTAATAACATCAAACGTCAAATCGAATTATGTATTCGATATGCCAATGTAATACAGTGCTATCTAGCAAACAGTAGAATTTACATCCCGAACTTATGTTTAGAATAGATTTAAAATTAGTGTTAAATAGGGAGGTTTGTGATGTTTTTTGATTTATTTCGGCAAAACTAACTCCAATTGCCCAGAAAAGTCTTGTTGAGGCTTTTCTTTTTTTCTGTGCTTGACTTTCCCGGGTCCGCCTATCACAGTCAGACTGTGTTGGGATGCCATTTGATTCTGAAGGCAAATTCACGTAATTAAAAACGTTCAAAATCTCGTCACCATCCCATTTCAGCATCTATTTATCAACATCTACAACAACTTGTCAAAAATGAAGGTAAATTAGACGAATTTTTGAATGATAGAGACTAATGCTTGAATGCGATCGTTTTTAAAAATACAGGAAAATCCCATTTGATCGATCGAGATTGACTATGTAATGGGTACCTTACATTGTACGGCTGAACTAGCCAATTGGTATACACTCATATAACTTGCAACTACTTTTAAACAATGTTTCGAGTGCGTCAATTCTTTTAAATCACTTTGAATAGGTTTTAAAATTATTAGATACAAGCTTGAAAAGTGAACACAAAATAACAATAAATGGCAATGTAGTAGAATGATAATTATTGTTGTCTGTAAACCAAATAGCTTGTTATATCGTACCTACGCATTATTAATTCATGATTATTTTTCCCTCGCAAACAAACACAAACAATCGCCACTACAGTGTGAAGTGGTCTTTATATGCGGTCGTGATGTTAAATTTGCAACGCAAACTACAGTTTTTCACGCTGGTTTGCGTGTGAACATTTTTTTAACGCGTTTTTTCTTAAACGTCAGGAAACTTTGTGATGAACTAACTGTGCTCGCAGCTTTGCTTAGTGGAAAAATTTATACGAGTTAAGTGTCAGTAGGACTCGCACATGAACGGTTTCGTACTACTGTCAGTACGTAATTTTCAGCTAATATTTTTTTTTAATTACTTTTTGTTATAGAGTACTTGCCTATTATGGTTGAAACTTGTAATTGGCTTCCTGTCTACTATGGTCTCCTTTTTTACTTAGTTTTTAAGCTGTATGTCTTCCATGCTTCATTAAATAAATAATTAAAAAGATACTGCTCTGTGACAGACAACCGTCCTCTTTTGTACCTCTGACAATGTGTATGCAAAATTTCATAACAGTTGAGCAGTTACGGCGTCAAAGCGTAACAAACAAAGAAATAAATAAACAAACAAACTCACTTACATGTATAATGTTAGTTAGGATAGTAGAATTATGTCCTTACCTTATGTTTGTCAAACTGTATGTCTCGAAGCCAGGGGTCAAACAGTAGTTTGTCGGGTTCTATGTTGACGGGGCTCTGACGCCGGCCCTTGTTGCACATGCTCCATTGGGGGTTGATTAGACCCCAAAACCCGGGACCTGGGAATAAAAAATGTGTTTTTAGTGAAAATCTATTTGAATTATTCGCTCTTTGTGTATTGCCGTTAAATCGAATTTTGTGTAATTAGTATATATTGCATTATTTCAAGAGCCATATTTATCTGTGAGCCCTGTATTTATCTAGGACTGGCCACTCGGTTGTGAATTGCAGTGGCCTATATGGAAAACCCTCAATAGACTGCGCACCTAAGTAGGCCGCTGCAAACATAACCTAGCAAAATGGGGGATTATAGATCAGAAAATCTAATTTAGATCTAGATTTAGTAAAACGATTGTCAACACCAAAATGGGATACGGACTGTTCTTTCGTAAAAGCAGACTTGTGTCATTGAGATTCAACGAGTAATTTTTATAGCTTTTATTTTATTCATTGGCAATCCTAAAGGTACCGTCGTAAACCAAATTTTCACTATTTTATTCGGTCTGGCAATTTTATTGACTTCAAATTTAACGGTGGCCTTAAAAAATTTAATGTTTCGAATATGTTTTTACGCTGCTAGTTTGTAGAATTTTATTTTCGAGTAGGTTGACAACAATTTTCTCTTATTTTAAGACTGGCTTCTGCCCGCGACTTCGTCCGCATCAAAGGAAAAAGGAAAAAAGCAGAAGGAGGAGGGCAGGAGGACAGGAGGTCATTAAAGGAATTTTTATTATTATTATTATCAAAGTTGATTTCTCCATACAAATTTTGGACACCCGTTTCATCCCTTTAGGAGGTGAATTTTGGAAAATCCTTTCTTAGCGGACGTCTACTAACTATAAATTACCTCCCTGCCAAATTTCATCTTAATACTTAAAACGGTTTTCGATATTTCGTGATGAGTGAGTGAGTGACCTTTCACTTTTATGTGTATATATATGGATTATATATAGATCGCTATTAAAATTATTGTGCGGTCGGGGTACTCCCGTCAGTAGCAAAGTTCCTGACACCAGTATGTAATAGACAGAGATAGGAAGAAGCAGAAAGGGAAGGAAGGTAGTCTGAACTCGGCATAACCAATTTTCCATATGATACGATTTCTGCCAAATTACTCTTATCGCAAGCAACATTAAGTATCTTCATTCCAAAAAACCGGCCAAGTGCGAGTCAGACTCGCGCACCGAGGGTTCCGTACAAACCTGTAGGTATATAAGTAAAAGTTATGGTATTTTTATTGCTAAATGAAATCCATAACATAACAATGTGGAAAGCTGACGGTACCTTGTCAATACATATATGAAAACATTATGTATGTTCGGAAAAATCTTCATCTCTTTAAGAAGAGAAGTGATAGACATAATTTTAATACTAGAAATAGGCACAATTTGGATCAATCTCGGTTTAAATTGGCTAATGGGTCAGCTAGTAAGTTTATGATTATTAAAAAAAATATACTATGTGATGTAACTCAAAATTTAAGATTTTCGGAATTTTTCCTATATGTGTACTTTATAACGTTGCTTCATGCCAAATTTCAAGATTCCAGGTCGTCTGGAAGTATCCTTTAGGTTTTGATTCCCTTGCGAGTAGTTGCGAGTTTCAAAATATGCGGCTTTAATTGCTGTATCTTTTGATTGCGTTGACGTAGAAGTTTGATTTTGTTGCAGCTTAAAGATATTATAGACTTGAGTATTTGTTAAGAATTTCAATATAATACCACTACGCGTTCATGAGTAAAGGGGTAATAAGTTTAAAATTATTAAAAATATTTTTATTATATGATGTAACTAAAAATTTATGCTTTTCGCAATTTTTCCTTTATCTGTGTTATAAGACGTTGCTTCGTACCAAATTTCAAGATTCTGAGTTCACGGGAAGTACCCTGTAGGTTTTGATTCCCTTGCGAGTAGTGGCGAGTTTCAAAATATGCGGTTTTAATTCCTGTTTCTTTTGATTGCGTTGACATAGAAGTTTGATTTTGTTACAGCTTAAAGGTATTATAGATTTGAGTATTTGATATGAATTTCAATATAATACCACTACGCGTTCATGAGGAAAGGGGTAGTAAGTTTAAAATTATTAAAAATATTTTTATTATATGATGTAACTAAAAATTTATACTTTTCGCAATTTTTCCTATATCTCTGCTATAAGACGTTGCTTCATACCAAATTTCAAGATTCTGAGTTCACGGGAAGTACCCTGTAGGTTTTGATTCCCTTGCGAGTGTCGAAAATTTGCGGCATAAACGGGAGTATCTTTTGATCGCGTTGACTTAGAAGTTTGATTTTTTCACAGCTCCAAGAGACCATAGACTTGAGTATTTGATATGAATTTCAGCTTGATACCTCCACGCGTTCCTGAGAAAAAAGGTCTTGACAGACAGACAGACAGACAGACAGACAGACAGACAGACAGACGGACAACAAAGTGATCCTATAAGGGTTCCGTTTTTACCTTTTGAGGTACGGAACCCTAAAAATGGATTCTTTACAAACAATTGAATATTTAATTGCTTTAATTAGTCCTAAAATGATAAAATATGTCGTCGAATTGCTATCGTGTATCGATCTAGTCGTTAAGATGCTATCGCTATCATTCACTTGTCATCGCATTTATGACTCTCCATACGTAATTAGGATATCAACTGATTTTAATGGTGTCCTTTGATGGACAGATAAATATTTTATTTTTTAATATTGAGGGTAATAATGACAAAAAAGGTAAAGGTGTTTCATTGTTTTACTGGTCATTTGTTTGGATATTTATTTTATCTATTTCTTTTTCACGCGACTTCGTCCGCGCTGGAGTTAAAAAAAAATGGTGCTCCTCAGAAAATCCCCGCGGGTATTTGCCCAATGGCTTTCCAAAATTTCATCATAATTTCAGGTTAAGGTTTAAGGTTCGAATTGCTGTGATAACGCGGTACAGGCCGTACCTACATCTGTGTATGTATTAACACAGTACTTACGTACACCTAATTTTTAAATTCGCACGTGGCGTCGGAAGGTTGTAAATTTATTCAAAGTGTCAATATATTGATTTGCGAGATTGCTACTCCACTTATGACCGCTACTGTACAAATTAAGAAACATTCTAATCTATACTCTATACTTAATATTATAAGGCTGAAGAGTTTGTTTTTTGTTTAAACGTATTTATCTCCGGAACTACTGCTCCGATTTTGGAAATTCTTTCACTAAAAGTAAGCCACTTTATCCGTAGGGATCTGTGGACACACACAATTCAAGAGGACGAAGTCGTGGTGAAGAGCTTTGAAGCGTTTTTGTTGTATTCGTTTTGTCGGGACAAGATTTGTATGAATCATTTTTACTGTCAATCCACGGATCGCATCTGTGATAAGCCGCTATTATAAAAGAAAACTAGCCAAAATGAACATTAAATTCGCACCACAATATACAGATTGATGTTAAAATAAATAAAACGCAAATCACACACAATTCTAAAGAAATTAGTTTTAAACGATGACGTAACCAAAATTGCGTAAAACGTTATTCAAATGGAAAGCTCATTCAACCCTATAATATACCGTGATATCATTCAATAGGGATTGGGGACCGCAAAATTTGGTCACCATAGTGTATTGAATCGTGGGTAATGCGTAGTGGGTGCACACCTTACTGTCGGCAACAAAAGTAGCTTATAATCTCAATATATTATATTAATTACGCGTCACGTTGTTTGTCCAGGATGGACTCCTAAACTACTCAACCATTTTTTATGAAATATAGGTTACTGTGTGTAATTATGTCAAACTTAAAAGATAGGATAGTTTTTACCTCGATTATTGACCTCAATATCTTTACTTACTTCAAGCCACAGCAACGCGTGGCTGAGTCAGCTAGTAATAATATGATAATAGATAATTATAATATAGTTTCTTTACTCCATATCCTTAACCCGCTGTGGGTGGAACAATATATTTTTTTACTATTTTAATAGTTTTTTATGCACACCAATATTGAGCAAAAATTATTATTAATACTGGAAAAAAAGATTTATTTTTGTTGTGAAAAGTCTTTGTTTATGGTAGTACATAATGTAACGAACGCAAAACGTTGCGTGCAACACAAACGTTAAAAAGTGCAACATACACAGTGAAAATGTACGGAAGAGCTTATTTTTTTCATTTACCGACGAAAATGTTTACTCTGTGGGTCTAGACATATACATACATACATAAACTCACGCCTTTCTCCCATGGGGGTAGGCAGAAACCACAGAACGCCACCTGCTACGATCCTTATATACTCCTTTCGCCTCATCCACGTTCATATATCTCGTCATACAAGCACGCCGGTTACGAGTACTGCGCACCTGACCTTTCTGAAGAACCTCACCAGGTCTTCTAAAACATGCTCCCTTCCAATACAACAAAACAAAACTTTGAAATAGGTAATACCCAATACATTTAACACTCTCCATGATGTGAAATAAATACACAAATAACTTAAAATAATTTGTCCGATCATTTGAATAATGATGTTCATCGACTTTTGCTGTTGACTGTACCCGCGGTAGACAGTATCGGTCATCATTACTGTAGTGGGGACATCATTACCCTAATGTTAGCTGGTTTTCAGTACATATTTTCGAACCGAGAATTTGCTATTGTTAAAGAAAATTGAGTGTTAAGTGACAATATTTATGTGTGAAAGTCCATTGTCACTGATTCTGTATGTTCTGGTTCTAATTCTTTACTGGCTTTTATCTTGGCCAGAGGCTAAACATTGCCATACAACGTGGCAATGACGCCAGTCTCTTGGGCACATTTCCAGCTAACGACGATGCGGAGAAATTTTTTGACACTTTTGGAATTTTTTAATTTTGTTATAGTTTACCTACCTTAATGTTATATTTTTTTGTGTTTATATTTAACTAGCTTTTGCCCGCGACTTCGTCCGCGCATATGTCGGTTATCGCGGACGAAGTTGAATAAAAAGTAGCCTATGTCCTTTGTTGAGGTTCACACTTACCCTGTACCAAATTTTACACAAATCGGTTCAGTAGTTTAGGCGTGAAGAAATTAAGACAGACAGACAGAGTTACTTTCGCATTTATAATATTAGTTAGGATTAGCTTTTGCCCGCGACTTCGTCCGCGTGATTTTGTTTTTGGGCGGAAACTTAATTCTTAAAAAAAAAATTATAAAAGTAGCCTAAGTTACTCATTATAGTATCAGCTATCTGCCAGTGAAAGTCCTATCAAACTCGGTCCAGCCGTCCAGGTTAGCCGGAACAAACATACAAACAAAAATGTAAAAAAATGTTTTTTTTTTTTTAGGTGGGTATCGTGTTAACATGGCCGGCTGTAGGGTTAGGCTCTAGACAGACGGACTGCATTCCAACTGCCAAATTATTGGAACTGCAGGCCAACTGCATACTGACTGCACGGTCGGTTGGCAGTTTCATTGCAGTCATGGTAAATGTTTGGCAGTCGTGCAGTTGAAATGCAGTCCGTCTGTCTAGAGCCTAAGAATGTAGAAGCATGAACGCAGTTATTATTGTTAAAATGGAACGCAACGGATGAAACATTCATATGGATTTAGCAATAAGCTGTTTGAACAAGCAGACACTTCAATTTTATTTATTTGTAAAGAAATAGATAAAAAAAGTCCTCTAACAGATTACACCCTACACTGCCAGACCACAAAAACTAACCCAGCGAAAACATAAAAAGAAATCTTCAAATTCCGTTGAAAATAGATAAGTACGTCCAAATTTCGGGTCGGTCGAACATCGACTATCCGATATAATGACATGGTTGAGCGCGCATTATCATTAAGATGCTATCTCTGGATCATTACCGCTCCAACATTATATGGATATGTTACTATGACCCCAATATTCATGCCATTGAGAATGTGTGGTTGTGATTCCACCTGGGTGACGTAATGGGTTGACCTTTTTGTCCTTCGGTCAAAGGAGGTCATGTATAAGGTTGTTTTGAATTAGTTGATACTTCAAAAGGTTTATTAAATTGAAGAGTTGGTTATAGTATATTATTATGGTGTATGGCGTACGTACTAATCTAAATGCCTATATATAAAAGCGAAACGTCACTGCTTGACGTAGAGATAAACTACTTTAAAATGACGCGCCCCTCCATATTACTATTTCAATGTGTAGTCACATCCGTATGAAAGAGTTTGTATGTA
This sequence comes from Hoplodrina blanda, assembly GCA_949316365.1. NCBI lineage: Eukaryota > Metazoa > Arthropoda > Insecta > Lepidoptera > Noctuidae > Hoplodrina > Hoplodrina blanda. The sequence continues at coordinate 5,337,662 of OX438564.1, read as the reverse complement.
GTTGTGAGTAATCGTCTTCAGTAGCAGGCCGGCAGATTTGTTTGTCAACTAACCATAAATAGCCGACCGCGCAAGACAACGCACCTGTCATTTTCATAGAGTATGTCAGTGCAGCGCCATACTAGTAATAATAAGTGATAAATATAGCCGCTAGTCTAGCAACAAATCGCTGATTTGTTTTTGTTTCTGGAGTCGTACGCACACATGCGTTGTGAATCTTTTCAATACTTTTACAAACACTTTCAGACGTTTTGAATTGTGGAAGGGCGTGTCAAGTTACTGTATAAAAATGATAGTTAAGTGGTAGGTAGTTTATATAAAGGATTTTTTTTTAATTCACTTGTACACATTTTGTACACAATTTATTATTATTTCCACACAATTTGTATGGAAAAAATAACTTTGACGCGGACGAAGTCGCGGGCACAAAGTCCACGATGGGCTATCATCGTGGACTCTCTATCTCTCTATCATTACCTAGACTGGAGTCAAGAGAAAACCCGTCTCAAATAAAAAAATCTTTTGGACGTCTTTATCTGAATTACTCTCTTGAAAATAATAATTTGAATCAAGTCTATTGTGATCATGAGTTTTTATATTCTAAATAGTGCTCAATTATTATTTTCTAAAAGGAGTTATCCAGTAGCTAAATGAGCTGTTTTAAAATACAATATTCACGTTTAGTTTGAATGTACGCTCGGTAAATGTAAAATGTTCTGTACAATTAGTTATTGAACTGAAATAATGTCTAATTAGTAGCTATGATAAGAGAATAATAACGGTACGCTCTATATCAGATTGCGTTTTGTGTGTTGAATTTGAAATTTTCTATGTAGTACTAACCTATTATGCGTTTGTGTCGAACCTAGATAATACTGTGTAAAAGCTTTATGTGTAGGTAAATACGTATATAATCTACAAAATAGATAATTTTCCAATTAATAAAATAATTGGTGATGTGACACTACCGTGCTTTGCAAAATACGTACTAAAATATTATAAAATTAAAGAAAAACTATGTAGGTACTAACCTGATATACCGTCGTAGGTCCACCATTCTTCCCAGCTACCGGAGATATCTGTCAACAAAATAATATTACTATAGTAAGTTAAGAGCTGAGGATGGTCGGCCGTCGGCGTCGCCGAGGCAATCCCAGGAAGAGGGGGCGCGGATCATACGTCATGCGTATACCGGGCTCCCGACTTATGGTAGCAGGAGGAACTTGCTGTTTTAGTTGGTAAGAGGGGACATAAACCTCCGTTATCCCCAGACGCAGGGCATAAAAGAGAATTTCCCCAAGAAAAAAAAAGGGCCAGGGTGGCGACATGATCAGAGACGCGCACCGCGAGGGCTGGTTCAAGGTGATACAAGAAAAGTATACCTGGATAGACTCGGGGGACTTCGGACTCGGGGGGTCTTTCCACCAGTGAGAAATTGCACACTAGATAAAACAATAGGAGCGGTTTAACCGCAATGTATCTCATAGAAACTTATAAGTTCAAAAATCTTGGAAATTAATGAAACGATTTTAATTAAACTTGAAACAAGCATACGTATGATACACAATATTCTGAAGAGTCAAAAAGTCAGTTCTCAGTCAGTTTGGGGAAAAGATAGCCTATACAGAGTTATTTAAAGTTTTCAATTAAAAAGTTAGTATCGATGATACACTGAAAAAAAAAAGTGTCTGCTTTAACAAACATCTTGTTTATTGTGAACACACATCATGACTCCATACGAGCCTAACAAGATCTTGACTGCTGAAGCTACGAGAACTTTGTTAAATTATTCAACTAAGATCTTGCACGGAACGACTGTGAAACGTTATCAGATCAACACACTTAACTTGTAGATTCAACTAAGATCTTGCACGGAACGACTGTGAAACGTTATCAGATCAACACACTTAACTTGTAGATTCAACTAAGATCTTGCACGGAACGACTATGAAACGTTATCAGATCAACACACTTAACTTGTAGATTCAACTAAGATCTTGCACGGAACGACTGTGAAACGTTATCAGATCAACACACTTAACTTGTAGATTCAACTAAGATCTTGCACGGAACGACTATGAAACGTTATCAGATCAACACACTTAACTTGTAGATTCAACTAAGATCTTGCACGGAACGACTGTGAAACGTTATCAGATCAACACACTTAACTTGTAGATTCAACTAAGATCTTGCACGGAACGACTGTGAAACGTTATCAGATCAACAAACTTAACTTGTAGATTCAACTAAGATCTTGCACGATACGACTGTGAAACGTTATCAGATCAACACACTTAACTTGTAGATTCAACTAAGATCTTGCACGGAACGACTATGAAACGTTATCAGATTAACAAACTTAACTTGTAGATTCAACTAAGATCTTGCATCAAGTAACTATGATAAACTAATTAATTCAACTAACTTCATATTTATCGTAGACATGAGCCGTTGTCATCTAAACCACCTGTATTCCTTAATTCAATTTAGTGTCTTGTGCTGATCAACTAAGTAACTTTACTGCAATAATTATGGTTGAGTACCTACTGTTATTTGTTTCAACTAAAATCTTGCATCAAATAACCGTCCTAAACTAATTAATGCAACTAACCTCGTATTCAATGTAAACATGAACCGTTGTCATCTTAACTAGGTACCTGTATTCGTTAATCCAAGTTAGTGTCTTTTGCTTATAATAAATTTTAAAGCATAAAACATAGCTACTTTAACAGTCGGGACCCATTTTAACATCTACACCGGCTTAAATCTAAGAATGGGTCTCGACTGTTAAAGTAGCTATGTTTTATGCTTTAAAATTTATTATAAGCAAAAGACACTAACTTGGATTAACGAATACAGGTACTTACCTAGTTAAGATGACAACGGTTCATGTTTACATTGAATACGAGGTTAGTTGCATTAATTAGTTTAGGACGGTTATTTGATGCAAGATTTTAGTTGAAACAAATAACAGTAGGTACTCAACCATAATTATTGCAGTAAAGTTACTTAGTTATATAATATTAATATTATAAATATACACACATCAAAAGTGTCTAGGGATGAACATCCCTAAGATTGATTAGGGATGTTGATCCCTAGACACTTTTGATGTGTGTACCTATAAAAAATATCTAACATGCAAATAGGTACCTACCTACTAAAGGGTAAGTATAGCAATCAAACAACAATATTTGATTTTGAATTTTAGCTTTATTTACGAAAAAAACCTTACATTTATAGGAAGTCGTTCTTAATTTTAGTTTAATTAAGTAAAAATCTTTATTCTCTTAACAACTACGATGTTGACAACACGGGACGCTATGGTGGTTCTTTTAATGTTACCCGCAAGATTCAAAAGCTATAATTTGCAAAAATCTAAGAAAATTTTAATTTCGCGGGTAACGTTGAGGGAACCCCCATAACGAACCAACGTTGCGCATTGATGATGAAAAATAACAACAACGCCCATCTCTACTTACACAAAATACTTACATTAATAATTATAATGCGCATATCTCTACTTACACAAAATACTTACATTAATTATAATGCGCATCTTAGAGTAACATATTTTTTTCCATTGCTCAGAATATTTATATTGCACGGTATAGGATGCGACAAAAACTTATGAAATTTGACAACATTTTCCTTTGCTTCTGTTTCTTTAACTTCATAAGCAAAAAAATGTTCATCAAATTCTAATGTTTGCAATAATTGTCCCATTAGAATCAGACTATTTGAATTATAGCAGAAAATATGTTGCACTTTAAAAAAAACAGGCAGTGAATCATCAGACCTGGTGCTATAAACTAAAATAGTACCTTTGACATATTTTGTAGTAGACACGGTAGCCCAAGTAACTTGTACAAGTGACTTACTTTGACATAATCGTAAACTAGATCGTATGAATTGTTCATCAGAAGATTCAGCAAGACTTACACGAGAAACAGGACCAGTACCGAGAGTAACAGGCAATATGCCTTTTAAAAAAAGTTTGTTTAATTGTAATTGATGTTTCATAGCCAAAGTTAATGTTATGTTCCTTCTGTTACATGAAGCATTCGAAGCCATTTTAAATATTCGATGTTTGGCTTCAAATCGCATTGACCACAAGGAAACGATAGGCCCATATTTTTCTAGAGCAGTGTGGTAGTGAACTAAATTATGGAACTTTGGTTTCAATGAATCTTTGGTAAGTGATAAATACATAGTGTTAAGCTCCAATACTGCGGTCTGTAACAATTGTTCAGTTCCTTCGGGAAAAGCTGTAGATAAAACTATATCCAATACTATTTTTAGTTTTTTATACAATTTCCATGTTTCATCATCTCTAGGTACGTACTCTCCCACTAATAAACCAAAATATCGCAAAAAAGTTAGCATCTCAGACGCTGTCATACGCACATTTCCGTGAACTAAATGATCCATAGCCAAAGTACATGGCTGATTTCTACAGTCCGGACCATACTCGAAGTTGTGAATTCTGTTATTAAGTTCAGACAATGAAAAATATTTGAAATATCTTAAGTACTGAAGAAGTACAAATTGCATCACATACTTAGCAACACCTTCTAAAATATCATGCATGCAGTCGACACCTATCTGATTGAATAAATCGAAATCTTTTACACCAAACCAAACACATTTTTCTTTAATACCTGTCTCTGAAGGATTACCGAGACGAAGGTCTGATTCGTAATCAGATAAAGTACGTAATAACTCTTTGTTTTCCAAACATTGCGTTTTCATAACTTGTTTTGGAACTTTACATACTCTGCAAGAAAAATTTGCAGAGAAACTTTCAACAAAACCTGATATAGCATGTATACCCAAATTATCTCCTAAGATCAATCCAAGTTCAAAGTGAACGACGCCTGTAAAATCAGGAAGATTAAATTCAATCCCATTTTTACTCAGATAGTTAAGTTCCTCAATCACACAGTTAAAGATAACATTATTGCCAAATACTACTCTATCTGATGAGTGAAAGAGAAGAAGAAGAAATATGTTGTTAAGCGCTGAAGAAAGATATGGTGATAAACAAGGAATAGATATGTAAACCGCACCCAACTTGTGTTGTCCAGCTCGAGAACCTAATGGATTTCCAATCTCGTAGTCATCAAAAAATAAAAATAAAGGAATAACAATTTTACCTTGGCTTTGATACATCCTATTGCGCCAAAATGACCCTTGAATGAAGTTTTCTATAGCAACATCATCATCTACTCTATTGAGACGACGCATATAATCTATTGTTTCAGAAAGAACATTCTGAAGTGAAAAAAATGATTTTAATACTTTGCGGAGTGGTATAAAATGTTGTTCACAGGTTATTGGTAAAATGCGACTGATACCTGTTCGCTTCACTCTTTCTAATCTTTCACCTACTACTATCGTTTCTGGTTGAATATATGTATTTTTGTTTCGAAAATATTCTAATCGCTTATATTCAGTATTAAATTTAGTCAAAGGGTTTGTCAACAGAGGCTCAACTGCATTTACGACAGTTTTTAGACTGCTTTGTGGAATTATGTTATTTGAAGACAAAATTTCAAGTTGCTTCCCAATCGCTAAAGATAGAGGCTTTGCCATGAATTCACTATATCCATTTATTACAGTTTGAACAACATTTCTCGGTAAAGATTGATTGGCATACAAACTTGCAACAAAATTTGAAAATGCGCTCTCAACCATATCTTTACATGACGAAGGTTGTAGAGATGTCGTCAAGTGACTACTGTCACTAGAAACACTTGGATGCGACTGATCTCTAACAGGATTTACAGTTGAATAGTCAGACTCTAGCTCTTTTATACTAAATGGCTGTAAGGTATTGTCTGTAGTGTTTATAGACAAATGTTTCAGCAAGATATGTCTCCTAAAAGAATTGAACAACTGAAATTGGCGATTACAGTCATCTTCTACACATACATATACTCGTAACTCCTCAGCACTATGGATTAGCTCAAAGTGAGATTTAAGTCTTTTCATATTTAACAATTGCATACCGCATACAAAACAAGACACCATGGTAAATAACAAATACAATAAAATTCAAATGAAGTTATCAAAAACATTAACAATGTAACTTAATCTAAGGCTTAGAATAAGCACAACAACTTCTACTCTTTAATCAGGTACCTAATTATTATATAATCAGTCTTAGTGTAGTCAAAAATATATAAATTGGAGTAGGAACCCTTTTATATTAAAGCATTTATTTTCAACTTATTTATTAATTACTAGGTATGCTACCTAGATAAGTACAGAGGTAATTTTATATATTTAGACTTTTTTCATATCTTGAAATTAAAAAATGACAATCACAAATAAATGGACACTCTTGTATCACATAAAAACTTTACATATTACAATCAGTTAAGAGAGATTCAGCTGAAGTTGAGCCTCGATCAAACTGAGATGTCATTTTGTATAAGCCTCTCTGTATGAAGTACCATACTGCGTTTGAGTCAATACCATACTCCGCATTTAAAGCCCAAATGGCCTTATAACAAGTGTCGACAGCTTGCATAATATTGGCCCTGTGATATATTACCAATTTGTTGACAACTACTAAATATGTTTGTATATTCTTTAATGACTCACCAACAATAATTATGTAAGGCTGTGATGTTGCCCCTTTATTTTGTAATGTTTTTAGTCTAACTTCGATAGACTGACCGATTTCAGCGTCAGATCTTAAATGTTTGATGAAAGCATCCCGCGCTTCTGCCTTAGATGGTTTCCAGCTGCAGCTAGGCTCCACTTTTTTTTGTTTTTTCTTCTGTTTAACAGTTGTCGTATTCAGTAGATGGGGAATTGCCAAAAATGTTGCAAGATTTTTATCTTCTTCTTTAGATGCTGCAATAAAAAAAAAGACAATGTAGATAATTCATTTCCCAGAGAGTCAATTTTTATGAGAAAGCACGTTAAAATATGTAAATATAATATCGATGGCAGCAAAGTAGAAACGGACATCTACAAAATCGCAACTTTACAGGAGAGCAGATTTAGTTTAAAAGAGTGCTTATTTTGAGAGTTATGGACCGATTAACCTGAAATTTTCTATAATGCTTTAAAATAACCTTCTTTATAATTTGTGTAATAGGTTTTATCACTTTATCGTTGTTTTACTGAAATAATGTAGATGTCTTTTTTTACTTTGAAAAAACTTTGACGTAGAAGAAGACATCTGCCTGATAACCGTTTATCAGGCAGATGTCTTCTTCTACGTCAAAGTTTTATTACAATGTAATAAAAAAGTGCCCATTTCATTTAAAATATCTAATAAAGTAAGATAATAATCTCCTGTAATACATTTAAGGATATTTAAAGAACATCTTTATAAACGAACAAGTGGCAGATGTCCGTGTTTACGTCGAACCGTAACCTCAAAATAATTTTTATTACTCACTCTAAGATTTCATTACTAGCACTAATAATGAACTGTAAACACTATCATTATTATTACATTTATACCGGTACGCGCTAGAATGTGACAACTGACTGATGTCTTTGTTGACGTTTCCATTCATCTGTCAAAGCTCCGAAGTAAAGGCGGACAAATTCACATGTCCGTTTCTACTGCGATGTTTTTTAAAAATCCAGTGTAGATGTCTTCATTTACGTGTCAAATTTTCTTTGTTATATTGAATTTTGAAAAAATTTTAATACAGACTTGTAGATAGGATTAATATAAGCTCATTTTTGTAAAAAAAGCATTTTCGAAAAAATGTAGATGTCCGTTTCTACTTTGCTGCCATCGATATATAACTACCTTTAGTACCATGAGGCATGAGGTAATAATAGGTTAAATGAACTAAGTATATACTTACAGTCAGCTAGAGAGATTAGCTCCTGGCCAATGTTGTCTTTTGATTTTCTTTTTCTTAATAATTCCAAAATTTTAATTTTTCCCATTGGAAAGTAAACAAACAAATTATTTGTTTGGTCTCCATAGCCTGCCTCAAAGTCAATGTTCAACTAAAAATCAATAAATCACAGTATAATTATTACAATAAAATTTACAAAATATAGCTCATATTACATGGCAATTATGGCAAACCATACCTACCAGTGTATAACCCTGCGGTTTTTTTAGTGCAGGGTATTCGATCATATATGATTCCAAAGTTTGATTATTTTCATGAAGATGCTTAATTCGATATCTGTATGTGTTTTTCCATTTTATCTCCACCAGGCTCCAGGGTTCCGATGAATTTCGAAGCCACTGTAAATCATCTTCAACATTTTCATCTAATGTGTTGCTTTCGCAAAGCAAAACAGGCAATTGTCTAGGAGATGATGAAGATGTAGGTGCAGGGCTTTCCTCCCTGCTTCTTCTCTTTCCTTTAGTAGTCAAAGCCCCTAACTGCTGTAAACGTCTTCTTTTATTTAAGACCTGGTGTACAAGTTTACCTCGCGCTTGAAGAACCGTGCCAGAGGCAGTTGTACATGCAGGAATGTAATAAGTGGTGGTCCTTTCACCAGGGAAGAGTGCTTTTATCAAATTTGCCCACTTAAAATATATTGGTCCAACAATTGGTGAGTTTGTGTGTTCATTTAATATTTCTCTGGCAATTGTGGAAGCCAATAAATTTCTGGTACCATCTCCATCTAGAGTTCCACCTTTATATATTAACAGTGAAGATGTCTCAAGTGACTTCAGCAATATATTTTCAAGTAGCTGAAAAAAAATATAAAAAAAAAATAATGAAAAGAAATAATGGTCAGTAATACTAACTATTTTCACCTAGTAAATTCATTCAGAGAAATAAACAGTTAACAATTCATAATGAATTAAGAAGATTGTAGTAAATTACCTTCAATGAGTTTTGCTATTTTACAATAATTACAGTTTTTTTAATGGTAGGTTTAGTATCTACTACCTACCTACATAAGATAATAAATGCTAGTTAAATTTTTCCATGATGTACTACTATGTTGACCCGTAATTTCATTCATGTGGAATTAGTAAAGTAAAAATCAATAATTTAGTGAACCTATCTACCTACATGCCAAATTTTTATATTTGGTTCAGCAGTTTAGTTATGACAGTGTAACAGACAGACAGATAAGAGGTAATATTAAATTTATAATTATAAATATAATAAATAAAGTAGGATAGTAAGTATAATAGTATGTGTAGGTATAGATTTTAAATGAGTATTCCTATTTGATGCATACTTTGCTTTTCTATAAATGAACAAATATATTTTGTTAGCATAGATTCATAAGTTTTTTACACATTTAATATTTGTGTAATTTTAGTTGTTTTGTTTTAAAAAACATAAATATACCTACATTATAATATACCTACTGAAAGTTGTTCATTTCCTAACCAATTTGGTGACCAGTTTGAAAAACATACCTCACTCTGAGTTGTTTGATGGACTTCTGTACTTTCCAGAATTATAAAATTTTCAACATTACTTGTGGGCACATTTTCAACATTACTTGTGGGCACATTTTCTTTCTCCTCCACACATACGTTTTTAGGGTCTCGTCCAAATTCAAAATCCAATAAATCTAGATTCTACAAGAAAAAATAAGGTCAGCGAGTGCCATAGGGTAAAATAAATATTTTACATTTTTATACTGGACTCTGGAGTAGATAATTTACTCACTTACTATTATTAGGTATATTACAATTATAACATCTTATCTGAGTTGTTATGTTGGTCAGTAGGTCGTCATAGTTTAGAAATATTTATGCATTTAAGTGAACAACATAAGTAAAATTTACAATAAAACAAAGGTAAACGAATACTTTGAACTATACAAAATACTAGTTTGGAGTTTAACACATACATATTACCACTTTATAATAATATTATGTACTTAGCTATAATTATAATTTATTTGGAACTGCATATTATTATATAGGTACCAAAACTTATCAACCACAAAAACTTACCGGTAAAGATATATTGGTGATGCTTAAAAATTCTGTCTTCCAAGCTCTCCAGCACCTCATAAACAGCACCCTTGGCCCTGTTTGAGGGATGATGTCTTTGACGTCATCTGGGGTCAACGCTGATAAGGCTTGGATGTTGATCGCCTGCTCTATAAAGGTATAACAGTGTAAATATTTCGTGAACTTGTGAAATTAATAAATTTCAAAACAATTACCTCAAGAACAAGACCGCAAAGTCGCCTTATAGATAGTTATGTAGGTACCTACGCATCCTGTCAAGCCCCGGCTGACTTACCAGTAAGTCAGAACAATAGAAAATTAATTGTGTCTCATTAAGAGGGACTTGAGTAATTAAAGTGATCCAAGATGAAACTACCTATTACAATATAACGTGAACTTGTGAAATTAATAAATTTCAAAACAATTAAGTACCTACAAGAACAATCGCCTTATAGATAGTTATGTAGGTACCTACGCATTAAAGTAATCCAAGATGAAACTACCTATTACAATATAATCGCCACCGGCGAATGCATTTTGTACTGCGTATTATACCTTTAATCAGCGTTCAAAATCAATGGTGCGGTCTGCAAATTAGGTACCTATACTACAAATCTAAAGTCACTGCATCATGATTTATATTAGATAGGTAAGTACAGGACCTACTTACCTGAAAATTTTGGGATGAGTTCGGGGAGCTCCCATGTCTTTAATAATTCAGCCACTTCGTCCATGTCTTCAGTGTTGTTTAAATCACTCACCAGTAAAAATAATAATCCAAAAATTGTCACATAAACTGCTATCACAAGTTCTGAACTTCTGACAAGTTGTCAACGGTCGGCGGCGCGGCGGCAAAGGAATGAGCGAGCGACGGAGCGCGAAATGCGGAGGGAAACGAACGAACGGGAGAGTAGTGGTGGGGGCATTGCGTTTTGTTGACTTAGCAAAGCGTTATTAGATGCGATCATTTCTCTTGTTTGATATAACTACGCAGGTGATGTAATCAACCATACTCGTTGTTAGAAACTATGATATTAAATAAATAATGCTAACAAGTTGCTTGTTAGCATGAACTTACATTATTATTTGATACAGAAAAGTGAAGAAGTAAAATCAAACAAATCTTAGATGATGTAACAAAGACCGTTGATTATACTGTACATGTACATAATGATCGATATAAATAAAATCAATTTGTTCTGGCAACTATGCTATCTTGTGTATAGTAATTAAATAAATAACTATTCCAAACATTTTATTGCCAACTAAGAGAAAATGGATCTTAGTTGGTCTGCATTTTTTTCAGTGTATACGTATTGGGAATACTAAAAGACTAAAATAAAATTGTCTTAGAAATAATGTTTTTGTATTACCTTGCACAGTAACGCATAGGAGAGTGAGTATGAAGAGCGAACATTGGTGCATCTTGTTGATGCGCGCGGTCACACCGGACCACTCATTTGGCTGACACTACTGCTGAAACAAAAGAGAACTGTGGTTTAGAACACGCGTAAACAGCTTCTTTGCTTTTTATATTTAATTAAATTTTATGCACATGTATGTAAGAAAAATACATTGTACAAAGGCGGACTTTGACAAAAACTTAGTAAAATGTAAAACATTTTCTGTCACTCAGAAAAACAAAAGAAGGATGGAAATTATCCCAAAGTAGTTCCAAAACCGTATCTATTCCCTGAGCTTTTCAAAAAAATACAAAAAATGTGTGTATTTTGTGTGTATTTTACGGGATATTAGTCGGTGCAATTGGAGCTCGAACATGATTAGGCGAAAAGAATAATCAATATTTTATTACTTAAATGAGCGCTAATGCAATGAATTAAAACGAACTTTTTTCAACATCTTAATGCAGTATGAGCTCCATGTCATATTTAGGTAAAAGCAGGCTTTGCTTTCTTTCTTTTGTTAATTCTACATCAGGGATTACCCATAACAATCACTCTTAATCACCCCAAACAAATCCACTGGATCCCCAATTTACCAGCAGATCCCTACAGGATCCAGTTCTTATCTGAAATCCTGGTTAAAAAGACACAACATTGTACGAAGGAAATTACCCCTTTTATCTAAAACTCGCCATCTTGTAGATAAGCGTAATGACGTCTGATCTCCCGCTCTTATTTGCTAATTATCCTTGAAATAAATACTTACGTATTATCTTTATGTTGTTCTTTGCTTGAAGATGTTTTAATTGATACTTCTTATGTTATCTTTGATACTTAGAAAAGTTTAATTAATAATAAATAATACCAGCCTATACAGGGCAAATGCCTCTTCTCATATACAGAAGGCACGAGCATTAATCACCAAGCTTGGTCAAGGCGGATTGGTGATTACAAACTTAAATTAACCACAAGTTCAGATTTCCTCATGATGATGTACTGATGTTCAAGATAGAAAATACATGTCATATTAAATAAGAAAAATCACGTTGATGCTTGCTTCTGTGCGTTTGTGAACCCACACCCACGTTCATGAGAGGCGGCACCTTAATCACTGAGCTATCACGACCATCGATTTAACATTAGAAAAGTTTGCTATGGTATAATCTGTGTAATTTTTGTGTTACCTAAAAATGTTTGTTTTGCCTTTATGTAATAAAATTCTTCAACACACCCCACTTAATCAACACAAAACGCAAAACAACTATCAATTTAACCCATCAACAACAACAAAGTGGTGATCACCCACTCAAAGTTAACCCTGCAAATCTTCACAGTGTTGAGTAGAGGGTGCAATCTTGAGTCGTTACCCCCGCCCACATCCGGTGTAACCCCGATAGCATCTACTTCCGATGCTCAAGATTCACCCCTAAATGAGCTTCAGTATCATTTTGAATCCATTTGTGTACTACAAAGTAATAATATTGTACGTAATCGGAACTAAATTGAATGAGGAACTAAATACATCGAATTTCGATGTAATTTCGGTCAAATTATGTTAACTGCAATAAACATCTGCTCTGCTTTGTGATCATTTTACCAGCATTTTGTGTTTAAATAGAATATTGGTTTAATCAGTAGTGTGGATTGAGTTACCGTGTATTTCATTGTAAACGTAGACCTTTGTGACAGGTGAAAACGGGATTGTGGCGACATCTATACCTACCACCACATACGAACTATTAATGACATATCTGAATTCAAAATGGCGGCCAAACAAAGAAGATAGTCATGCCTTTTCATTCGCATAGTATAGTGAACGAGTGAAAGAACTTTATAATCACTGCTATTTTAATTCGTTTCGCGCGAATTATACATAATGTATCTGTAGGTAGTACTCCGAGTTTGTTAAAAAAAGGGGTTTGTGATTATTTTTTTACTTAGTTCTCAACCAATCTACTAGACGCTAAGTTCGTCTCTGTACTTTTTTGCTGCATAATTTTAAAACTGAACTAATATTTTACAAATAAAAGATTTTTATTTTTGTTTGTAATGAATAAACACAAGAACTACTTAACCGATTTTGATAATTCTTACACCTATGGAAAGCTCTATTAACATAGATTTTACGTTATTTAAAAAAAAAACAGGGTTCCGTAAAAAAAAATCCAAACGTACAAAGTCGCAAAAGCTATAAATAAATAAAACTATCAAAATCATTGAACATTAGTATTTCTCACAAATAAACATGACTTAAGACATAAAAATATTATTACAAAGTGTTCGGCTGCCAGACAGAAGTGTTATAAATGGTTGCAGACGAATTGTGGTGCCAGACAGTCTGGCGACATGGCGGGAGCTGAGTTGCTGAGTCAGTTGGCACTTGGCACAATTTTGTTTTATAAGATGAATTCATTGATGCTTTTTGCTTGTGCTTTTGTTTTCAGTAACGCTTCTTGATTTTTGAGCCCTTTTTTAGGTATTAGTTACAGAAGGTACAGTCGACAAAGTCAAAGTCAAAATCAAATCATTTATTTTAATTAGGCCATTATAAGGCACTTTTGAACGTCATATACAAAAAGAAAAAGGAATTGAATCTAGTTGCCCCTTCCAAAAGGTAGTTTTGTATGGAGAAGAATGGGCAAGAAACTCCATACGTACTCTTTTAAACAAAAGAGATAGGTATGCAGGGTCATCAGATATAGTTGAAGTTTTCTCAGAGACCAATGAATGTTTTCAAATGTAATTTAATTTAAAAAGTAGATAATAAACAGTTTATTAATCAAGTTAAGTTTCAATCGAAGATATCTGTCGGTTTTTAAGAAAACTTCAACTATATCTGACGACCCTGGATACCTATCTCTTTTGTTAACTGTACCTTTTCAAGCTTAGGGTGGTATTACACTTATCAAATATCTTTGTCCAATTATGATGTTCAATATTTGATCAAATTTCTTTGAAAGACGCTCATTACACTTGTCGTCCAATTCGTCGTCCAAGTCGTCCAATTTCTTTGATCAAATGTACATTGGACCAAGATATTTGATAAATGTAATACCACCCTAAGGGTCAGTTCACACCGAGACGCGACGCGACGCGACGCAACGTGAAGTTACTTGAAGAGGCCAGTGACTTCGCGCTGCGCCGCGCTGCGCCGCTCGCCGCCGCGAGACGCATCGCAACGTCGCCGCTCTTGCACGTCATTCTGTGCGCGCGTACCGGCGATTCACCGCTACGCGGCGCAGCGCGGCAAAGAGCGACGCATCGCGATGTAGTGCTGCGTGGTGTAACGTATTCTAAATTCTTACAATGAAATGTGTATCTTTTCGTGTAGAAAATAAAGTTATATTTTGAGTCGCTCTTTTAAAGTGTGCACGCAGCGTCGCGTCGCGTCGCGTCTCGTTGTGAACTGACCCTTAGATTAAGTATATTCAACAAAAGAGATAGGTAATAATTATGTAGGGTCGTCAGATATACCTAGTTAAAGGTTTCTTAGTTTAGTTGCGAAAGCATTACAGACAGACAGAGATACTTTCGCTTTACAATTTAAAAAAATACACACATATATTTAAAAAAAAATATTTAATAGTCACGTGTTTCATTTGGTTATTGGTCACGGAGACCAGTTTTGTTACATTCTCCTTTATTACTGAAGTGTTTCTTAGTAATTTAAAGGTTATGACTTGCAGTAAACAGTTGATGGCACATAACTGGCGAAATGAGGGTGTACTAATGGGTACACCTCTGCCTATCCCTTCGGGAATTAGACGCGTTAAGTTATGTTAACTTGCAGTAAATTGATCGAAAAAAAGTCTAAAGAAAACACGCATTCCAACCTTTTCCACAAACATGACATGTTAATACATAACAATATAACAAATGGCTCATTAAACATAACATTTTTCTCAGTAAAGAAACGGTACGCTGAAAAAATACATTTGCAGAAATCATAAATCTAAAGTTACTTCCTTTTTATTCTAATTTGAACCTTGCGTCTTAAGAAATAGGTCTGAGAATTGTTTTATTGTAATGTTAAGTCGTTAAAAGCGCTCACAGTTGTTACTCGGGGCCACGAAAACAGCTGAATGTGGGGTAATTGAATAAGAATAAAATAATTATTTTAAGTAACTGTTAAGCAAAGAAATCCCGCGACTGATGAATTTATGTGTTAATTCTGATTGGTAAACATAAGGTTACTTTTTTAAAGATAAAGAGAAAGTAAGATTATTTTTATAAAAAAAAAGAATAGGTATCACAGTCACCGAAAGGCCAATTCCACTAAATAAATCTAAGAAAGTAAAAAGTCCAATCGATATTTAAATCTTAGCGATAATCAATCCGGGGTTGCGGGACGTCATAACAGGATACCGTGGCCCCGGAACGTAAAGGGCAACAGAAGGAACAGGGTGGTTTTTTAGTCAGTAAAAGTCTGACAGTCCCTTCCGCCCCAGCCAGGGCGGAAGGACTCATTTGATGATTTTTACCACCTAAAAAGTCAAAAAATGAAGTCTTTTATAGGCATTTTTGACAGATTGAGAGCGAAATTGCGATGAGTGTAGTTTGTTAACAAGGGAATTGGCACCATTATCAAGCTTATTTTCTGTCCCACATCTATAAAACGCTAACTTCATGGCCTCACTGGAACCGGAAGTTAACATCGGTTGGTAGACAAAGCTCGTTGTTTACAGGATGTGGGTGTATCTGAAACTTGCTGTTGACGTAACTAACTGTAGGCTTTTTCCATGAATACGTTACGCCTAGGCAATAATACCTAGCAAACAGGCTTTTATTATTAGATAAAATAATCGTTGGTTTGCTGTGTAATCTTCTAAACTAATAATGAAATGAATTGTATTTTGTTTGAAATGGATAATTGTATTTTGTTTGCCTCGTTGGTCTAGTGGTCGCAGAGCGCGACTGCTGAGCAAGAGGTCTTGGGTTCGATTCCCAGGTCGGGCAAAGTGTTATTGGGTTTTTCCATCAGGAATTTCTCAGTAGCAGCCTCGGAGTCTGGATTTGTGCCCGGTTGATGGCAATGGGCTCGCCCCCTATTACATGGGACTTAAACATAACTGGCGAAATGTTGGTGTACTAATGGGTACACTTCTGCCTAACCCTTCGGGGATAACAGGCGTGATGTTATGTTTATAAAGTCAGAAACTGCTTAACCAATTTTAAAAATTCTTTTACCTATGGAAAGCTACATTATCAGAAAAAATAATTGGGTACTGTAAGTAAATACACGCGGTCTGAAAAGTCTGAAATTTTCAAATGGCTACCAAGATCAATCATCTGTTCTTTTTATTAAAAAGAGCTCAAGTTTCAAGCAATGCTGCGCCTACAGAATTGCTGATTCATCACACCACAGATCCATACACTGAACTTCAGAAGAATAATCAAAAACTAGCTTAGCCCGCGACGTCGCTTAAATATCGGTAATATGCAGATTTTTTTTTTGTGTGGCTCCCTATTTTTCTAAAATAACAAAAGTTACGAAGTTACTCCTCATAGCGTCAGCCATCAGCCAGTAGTCAGGTTAGTTAAAATCAGCCAGCTGTTTCGTAGATTAGCCGGAACAAAAAGACAGATAAAGAAAAGTCGTGTAAATATTCATATTTATTTTGTAAAAAGCTGTGATTTCGACATGACAAACAAACACTTTATTTATTTGTATAGATGTAAACACAACGATTCTCCAACGGAATTTTATCGCCAATCCAAGTAATGCACTATTGTACTAGATACCCCCATGATCAGTAAATCACAAATTCCCTGAATCATATCTCCAGGGGAACCCGTACCCTATAACATTATTACTGCAAGTAGTAAGATACACACGTGTATACATGGTGTATCTATTTCTATTATTAAAGGAAAAAGTTTATGAGGTGAACACAACATTATTGTTAATTTAATATTTAACACCTGGTTAGTAAAAAAAATATATATAAGAAAGTTTCAAAAGAAATTCTTAATAAGAAGGAAGAGCTTCAAAATGCGTTTATAGTGACGATACTTAGATAAGTTTAATGCAACCTGATTGGTCATCCCCTACTGTCATAGCTGAGACACGTAAAAAAAAGAAGAGAATCTTAGTGTGTGGGCAAACGAACGTAATTATATAAGAGTTGTTAGTCGCATAATTTATATGTAACTGAAAATAACAACTCGTTTCACGTCACCGTGTAACACAAACAGAACTTTTGTATAAAAAAGAAATGCAGAGTAAATTACGCGACTCACAACTCACATAATTACTTTCATTTAATTTTGGCCTCACTCTTATTCCTAAATTTTTCCGTCAAAAAAAGTCCGCGTATGAAACTTAAAATGTCCCTTTACTTTACTAAGTATTTAATTAGGTTTATGATCTTAGATATGTAATTATAAACATTTTCGATAAGCGATAGAGGCTTATTAAGTAGGTAGTTTGTCAATAAGCCTACAAACTAATTTATTCTCATGAGTTTGCCTGCCAAAAGACAAAAGTCGTTTTTGTTTTCGTTACACCCTGTATATAGTAGGTAGACAGATACAGTTTCCTAAGGGGTGAGCAGGAGACGAGAAGTCTCGACGATCTGGCGCCAACAGGACGACGAACTCGAGATGTCGAGTATTGATATTGATTAAAAGAAATATAAATGATCACTAATTTACAAAAGTAGGCAGTGCCATTGACTGTGTTTGTAAAATGGTAAGATTTTCTTTGCTTTTTACTTGAGTGGGTACATTTTTCTATTATATTCTATTCAATTACCATTCAAACGTATCAGGAAATAGAATTTCAACGTTTTGGTTCAAGTTGCCAGACTTGCGTCACCTAAGCATATCTGAAAATTTTAAAATAGATGGAGGACGAATTTGGGTTCGATTCCCGCACGTGCAGGAGAAATTCCTAGTGTGGGGGCAACGTTTTTTATAAAAAGAATATATGTTACTTAAGAAAGTTTGTGTACATGCTAGTTTTAATGATGGGCCTTTTATTAGATACAAAAAACGAATTAAAAAACATTTTTAAAAACAAGCTTTTTTAAAAAAAAAATTACAATATTGAGTATTGGACATTGTATCGTCATCAGAACTAAAGGTGTATGCAAAATTTCAGCTCAATCGGATACCAACAAATGGTTAAAAAAGGTTTCAAAATTTTGAATGGACAACTTACTTACATACATACATACTTACATACGAACAGTGCAAGCTAAATAAAAGCTTGTAATAAAAAGTACGTTTATTTTTTACGTTTTTTTATTACATAAAATATTTATACAAACAATGTAAGTACGTGAGGTACTTTTTGTACTTGATAACTAATAAAAAAGGGCCTAAAGATTCAGGCTACCAAACACTCCATACTGGACGGAACAGCAATTTAAAAAAAATATATATTTATTTTTTTAATTTTTATAATGGCAACACTCAGTTCAGTTGATTTAAATTTTAAGATTCGATAATTCATAATTCTACGACCTCTTTTCCAAATGACAATGTAACTAGTCCAAATCACCAATTACTTAATGAAGTATATTTTCTGACACACATACAAGTAAACAACATTTTAATCCGCAATCCATTTACTCCACAAATTCCATATTCCTTTCTTAAAAATCGAACAATCCAAAGTTCTCGTTATGGAATCAAAACGGTTTTCGCTCATGAAATAGAAAATACCATTAAAACGATCACAAAGGATTTGGCCAACAATTTTTCCGAGCAATCCAATACATTCGCTTGTTCGGCGGGGGCGCGTATCGGATTCCCCTATACGAAATACAAATAAATGTGGATGTAGCTCACACCGAAGCGAGCGAGACTGTAAGTAAGTCAGGAATATTTCTGTATTTTTCGTATTTTTTTTATTTGTATGTACGAACATTATACTGAACTGAGGTTTAATTAAATATTAGAAGGACTATTAACTGAAAATTTACTGTTAAAAATGTTTTTTTTAAAAGAACAAGCTTTTATTTAAAATTATTACAATATTGTGTATTGGACATTGTATTGTCATCAGAACTAAAGGTGTATGCGAAATTTCAGCTCAATCGGATAACAACAAATGGTCGAAGTATGGTTTGCAAATTTTGAAAAGACAACTTATTTACAGACATACTTACTTACATACGAACAGTGCAAGTTAAATAAAACTTGTAAAAAAAAGTACACCTTATTTATTTATTCGATTGCTGAGCAGTATTATCGGATTTTTCCATGAGGATTTTTTAGTAGCAGCCTCAGTGTCTGGATTTGTGCTCGGTTTAAACCTATTACATGGGACTTAAAAACATAACTGGCAAAATGTGGGTGTACTAATGGGTACGCCTCTGCCTTACCCTTCGTGGATTACAGGCGTGATGTTGTGAGGGTCTGAGGGTGTGTGTTTATTTATATTATTACTTATTTATTTAAGTACGTAGTTTGATATATTTAATAATAAATGAATTATTTATCACTTGTAGTAAGAAAAAGATATTTAACATGCGTGCTCCTAATCTGTTTAAGATTGTCAAAGATCTATAGTAGGTATGCTTTCAATCGTGGCTTTATAAAAGTAATCTGCAGACGAACTAAATTCCTGATACTTCGCACAATAGAATGTTACGCTACATTGCAACATACAACCTAATGCAGCAACAAGGAGGTACCACTGAGTTAATTTAGCTGAGTGGATTCGGTCGTGCATTGTCGCTTGTTTATCGTCACACTCGTCGGCGACGACTTAATGGTATTAAACTTTAGATATAAATGTTCTTTGAACGACGGAATTTTTCGCCTCTATATGTGTGGAAATAATACTGGTCTTGATTTTATTGAACGGCACTAACGTTGCTTGTAATATATCTATTTGTTGGTACGTTTGTAAAGATCTAGACGTTTGGTTCTTATAAATTTTTGTGAAAGGTACTAGCCATATATCTTTTGCCGCCAAGTACTATTGCTTGGCCCCGTATTGAAAGGTAATGATGCTGATGAAAATTTTATACATGAAGCTTTGCTATATATAGTGTATAATTCAGTAGATAACCGAATAGTTTTAATAGCACACTTGGCACAGTGTTCCTTGGGTGATCGAAAAAAGTGTACCCTGCCTTGTCAAAAGAAGTGTACCCTGCCTTGTTGAAAAAAGTGTACCCTGCCTGATCGAAAAAAGTGTACCCTGCCTTGTCGATAAAAGTGTACGCTGTCTGGTCTAAAAAAGTGTACCCTATCTGGTCGGAAAAAGTATATACTATCTACTTAGTCGAAAAAAGTGTACCCTGTCTAGTCGAAAAAATGGACTCTGTCTGGTTGAAAAAAGTGTACCCTGCCTGGTCGAAAAAAGTGGGCCCCTGTGTGTCAAGGAAAAACAATTTATAGGTGAAGGATACCCCATTTAACATACATTCAACCTCTATAGCGTATTACAAAGGTGTGTTAAGGAAATTATGTGGAGGAAACCGGATGCTATGTTATAATGGTTAACACAACATGCCCTTCATGGTCCGTAGGTACCTAACTAAATTAGAGGTAACATGCTTTCTACTAGTTTAAGTTATTTTTAGTCGTTCGCTTTTGGCGAATGAAAATAAAACTAATTATGTTTATACAGGCCGATTTCTAATTCACTGCGCGACTTTCAAGGGGTGAAAGTACGGCACTTAATAAATAATGAATACGAAAAACTTTTACCACGGGACTAACTGACGGTTGGTGCAGTGGATGAGCGGTCGGCTGCAGTGCTGCGTGTCGCGGGTTTGTTTCCCACACGGAATAAATATTTGTATGGCGTACAGACATTTGCTATGGTCCTACTGTAGGGCGAAGGCCTCTTATAATCTAGAGAAGTCATTTTTTTAGAAGGCACTTTATATTGCCGTACCATGTAACACGCAAATTATTGTGCTTATAGGTGCATTTAACAATACAAGAGTCGTGGAGGTTTTAAAGAAAAGTTATAACATTTAAAATTTGTTTTTGTAAAAAACGGAACTAAAAGTTGGAATTTTGACCATCAATATCTTCATAACCAGAAAGTTCCCAGGCATGGCCCAGAACAAAAAATATATTACATTGATTAGAAGAGCATGTTGTAACTTTTGACTAAATTAAGAGTATCTTTTTATTTCCAGTGGACGTCGAAGCGGATGAGATTTTTGATGCCATTTAGTTTAAGATTCTCTTTTTTTTTTATTCTGATTGTTTTTTTTGTTATTAAGCTTGTAAATAATGTCATATATTAAATAATGATAAATTGATAATAAAAGCCTGCCTCGTTGGTCTAGTGGTCGCAAAGCGCGACTGCTGAGCATGAGATCTTGGGTTCGACTCCCAGGTCGGGCATAGTGTTATGGTTTTTCCAACAGGAATTTCTCAATAGCAGCCTTGGAGTCTGGATTAGTGCCCAGTTGTTGGCAATAGGTTCGCCCCCTATTACATGGGACTTAAACATAACTGGCGAAATGTGGGTGTACTAATGCGTACACCTCTGCCTAACCCTTCGGGGATTACAGGCGTGATGTTATGTTTATGATTATAAAATTCTTTTGATTTCCGATATTATTTCAACGTCAAAATCCTTTATAAAATTTCACCCGTGCATCTATTTACCTCATTTCACGCTAATAAAAGCGTAATGCCATGTAGTTATAAGGTGCATGTTTGCATACTATTGCGTCGTTACAGCGGGTACCTCTTATCACTAGCTGCTATTATATTAATTTGTATGCAAATGATCGTATAGTTGCAAATGCAAATGGATAGGTGTACGTACAAATAAACTGCTAGATTAACAAATTAATTGATGATGATCACGATTTATTGAATAACTAGCTTGTGTCAGGGAATTCGTCTGCGGAGACTTAAATTGGAGTCATATATTAATCTACAGGGGCACAAAAACGGAAAAAAAATATCCTTTGAGATTCAACATCAATATCATCAATCATCAATCATCAATATCTATATACATGTTTTTGAGCTAACAATTTTGCTAAGCCGTTTAAGCGTGAAAGAGTAATAATCCATCCATCGATCGATCCATTTATTTATTCATCCATCCATTAAAATGAACTTTCGCGTTTAGCGTATAAATAATAAGTATAAAAACTTAGAACCTAATTCCTACTTCTAATGCTTAAACTTATCGTAGATACCCTATAAAGAAATTCCTATTTATAAAACAATTAATATTGCATCAAGCGACAAAGCCGTTAATCGCTCAAGACAAAAAGTTCAACTCCTAATTAATATTACCGTGAATCAGTAATCAGAGGGAAGCGGTAAGACAATTTTGTGAAATTAACACCTAGAGCAGACGAGGTGGCGGTGTTCCTGGATTTTACGGAACTAAGGAACTTACGGATCTTACCACGGAGTAATAATGGGATGGAGTGCCAACTTTTTTTTGTTTTGGGCTTTTGTAAAAAAAAAAGTTAATGTTATGTGCGTCACTTTCACGTTAATAAACAGTTTTTCATTCTTTTAGTGCGTTCTAAAATGTATTACAAGAAAATAAAATTATTGGAGTTTCAGTGATGATGCGTATTTCTGATTGGTTATTTAATCATTGTGATTTTTTTGTGAACTTATTAATTGCTCATAAAGTGCTTGCAATTAAACGATGTTATTAGTATAAAATATGAGCCATACTCTCGGCTATCAGGTTTTTCCATCAGGAATTTTTCAGTAGCCTCAGAGTCTGGATTTGTGCCCGGTTGATTGCAACAGGCTCGCCTCCTATTTATTATTACATAGGACTTAAACATACCTGGCGAAATGTGGGTGTACTAAGTAATGGCCTGCTGCCTCTCTCTGCCTAACCCTTTGGGGTTATAGGCATGATGTTATGTTATTAAAACACTGTATTTTATTTACTTTTTAACTTTACTATTTCACTTTCTTACTTATTTTATTTTACATCCAATTTGTTATTTACAGTGACCCCGTAGCCGTCTCTTTTACCTCCCATCCCACGTTAACACTCCATTTGTTTCTTACTCTGTGTCTTTTAAAACTTCCGGAACGCGGTCGACTTTGAAGCAGAACAGGTGTGAATTACTTTTAAAATATGGTAATCCTGGCTGAACGGAGTCCCGACTCGGTGAAGATACTTGGTGACGAATTTCTTTGGGACTTCTTAGTTCAAGATTATAATGCAGAGATGATATAGGTAGAAGTATGGTGTTTATTATACCGCTTGTTATCCATACTAATATTGTGAATGTGAAAGTGAGTTTGTTTGTTACGCTTTTAGGGCTTAACTACTGAACCGATTTTGATGAAATTTTGTACAGACTAAGCTCAAACCCTGAGAAAGAACATAGGTTACTTTTTAATTCACGACTTCGTCTGTACCCACGATATCTGACATTCACATTCGAAAAGCCAGTTTGTTAATAATAATAAAACCAACTTATTACTGTCCCACTGTAGGGCAAAGGCCTCTTTTCAAAGTGGGGAGGCCCGAGTGGGCAAACTGATTTTTTTTTTTCCTATTAACGACGATTTCATGTAAGTAAGTAAGTGCATTTAAATTATTGAACTTCTGTTTTTTACCTGACTGCGCTACAACAAAGGAAGGATTATATTTTAACAGTATCATGCTATAAGCCAATCTAAATATTTTCTGTACGCTCTGTTAAACAGTAAAACAAAGTATAATACATTGCATGTTCTTACAACCTCAAAAAAATACAAAATGAGCACATGTTTGATTACTAATCAAATAAATCATTTTTTGTGTATATCACGCGATGAATATTTGCCTATATAATGAGATTATAATAGATATCTATATTATTAATAGATATCGGAGAAGAATAATAGTTGAAAATGATTTTGTTAATAGTGAGTTTTAGTTTTTTGTGGATTGTTTGTGCAAGTAATGGAATCAATATTGCAAGCACGTTATCTGTGAATGAAAATTACTGGAAAGGATTTCCACAAGATGGTATTAATTAATATTATTAAGGGAACGTGCTGATAGCTCGCTTCCATACAAAACGTAATCTAGTCAAAGTCAAAAGTCAAAGCATTTATTTGAATAAAACCATTTAGAGCCACATTTGAATTGTCTCTGCATTTGTGACTACCTCGTTGGCTTAGTGGTTGCAAAGCGTGATTGCTGAGCATGAGGTCGATTCCCAATTCGGGCTAAGTGTTATTGGGTTTTTCCATCAGGAATTTTTCAATAGCAGCCTCGGAGTAAAATATGACGTTTTTGACATCTGTCACATTAACAATTCGACCCTGAGAAGCAGACTGATTCAGCTTGGTTAACAGATAGGGATATTTTGACAGCAAACTGAATCAGCTTCCTAACGAACAAGGGTCAAGTAATCATTCCCTGCTATTTCATTCTTAACCCGTGGTCTGTCGGGAATAGAATTAAAAGTCTTGACTTTGACTTTGACTTTGAGTTTGACAAGTAAAATAAACGTAAAATATTATCGTCCAATGGCGGCCTTTCGCGTTGAATCAAGTTTTGTACCTATGCGGTACAGTTGACATTTGGAGCGTTCACTTTTGTACCGCATAGGTACAGTTGACAGTTGAGGAGTTAATATCTTCTTCCATCCATATTTTCTTTCGTCTTCCTTCTCCTTTTTATGTATTACATTTAAATCAGTGCCCATATTTCCCAGGTCATCAACAACATGGACCAATTGACCGACCATGTTCTCTTCAAGACGTGAACTGCATCAGGGGATACTTTGCTCACAACTCTCAATGCTCTCCTGCTCATGGACCGGCTCCAAACCCTCAAAGGATTAAGAGCATACCTATGTATCTGCCTCATGTGAATGTCACCTGCGTTTTGAACGATGTTCAGATTGATGGTTTTAATGATTTTAAGATTAAGGAGTTTTAGTAAGTACTTATTAATTGTGCTTGTGTGCAGCTTCTAGAGGTATTATGAAACACAATGATGTTTAGGAAACTGCAGGATCTACCTATCAATAAAATAACTTTAAGACAAACTTACAGATCATGAATGGTGGGTTAAAATATCGATACTGGAAATATGAAATAACGTAAGGGACATTTGGTCGAAAATGAGATTTTCGATATTTTTCAACGGGAACCGTAAATATTTCCGAAATAAAAACCTAGCCTAAAGCTCGCCTATGTGCTATTCCAGACTATAATTGAACCACATTTCATCCAGATCCGTTCAGACGTTCTGGCGTGATTGAGTGACAAACATCCATCCATTCCTCTAAACTTTCACATTTAAAGTAGTAAGAAAAATTTTCTAGGTCCTAAATAAGTAGTAGGTATCTACCTATCTTTCTTCTTATAGTAATCTAAGTCTCCACTAGCCTAAGTTTATATACCTAGTGGGGATTTCTGGAAATAAAAGCAAGAATCCCCACTGGTGGGGGATTGTCGGTGGGGATTTCTGGAATAAACCATCTCCACTAAAAATGGTCCGACCACTTTCATTTTTTTTCTTTTTACGAGATTCTTGGAGTGAATTTCATGTTCATAAATTATATCATTCTTTTTATGTTTTAGTATTAACAAAGAAACTGAAAGACTGGTTTTGGAAGTAGAATTCCGCAGACTTCGGGTGTATTCACCCTTCGCCGTCATCACTTTCCACCGCAAAGGAAAGGAGCCTCTGGAATTGGCTGACCAGTCATTCATTGAGTACCGTTAGTATAGGGTACCTTACTTTTTTCACTGTTGCAAATAGTTTAAGATCCTTTACGCCGTACGGCATTTCATACAAACTTTCAAGTCCTGGGAAATGAATGAACCGATTTTAATGAAATTTCCTACACATAAGGAAAGTGTCAACCAACCAATCGTTTCGGCACTTGGACCCTACAATGCGAGGGATTTCACCCCAACCAGCTCGAAAATATAGTATGTGTTACTAACAAGGGCGGATTATTATTATAAAAGGAAATAGTAAGCCCAGGGAGGTCATGACCCCCATGACCCCCCCTGGATCCACCCTTGATTATTAATAACTTATTAGTATTACTTTATTTTTGAGTATTTCGGGTTTGCTTTTTGAGGTTTTCTCAGTTAGTTTACTAATTATATTTTGTAGGAGATCTATCGCTAACGCTGACGGCACCTTATGCCAGAAAGGTCCAATTATCCGAGGCTCAGGTTTACACTTACTTATCCGATGCTGCTCCGAAGTATAAACTGGGTCCGAACTTGATGGAGTCGAAAGGTAACAATTTTTACTGTTACACACTAGTAGCATCAAGCGAATAATATAATTAATATATAAGTCTAAAATCACCAGCAAGCGTGGTGATCAATGCTCGTGCGTTCTCTACATCAGAAGAGGCCTTTGCCCTGCAGTAAGACAACAATAGGCTGGTACAGTAATACCTCGACTTACGCTACCCTGACTTACGCGAACCCAGAGTTACGCGATTTTTAAATATCGTTGATTCGTCTTTTGTTTGAGCGTCACACAACTCGATTATCGACTATGTATTATTATAGACTATAGACTTACTGCCCCGAATGAAAAAATTCTCGAAGCTGTGAAAAATCTCTACATATTTTATGAAAAAAAAAATTCCTGCCTTCCTGCCCAAATTAAAAATAATTTACATGTATTTAAAATTATACCTCGACTTACGCAAATTCGACTTATGCGGTTATCGCTCAGTCCCAGCTATCGCGTAAGTAATGACTGTATTGTTATTGTTGTATAAAATTAACGTCTTACAATTTTGCATAAAAAAATCTGTTATAAATGCAAAAGTATTAAGACTATAAATAAAACTGGATATAAAAGTTTTGTAAAATTTACAATTAGAATAATAAAAGATTAATTCCTTAATTTATGCTTTATGTGAAGTATTATTTTTGTTTTTCAGAACCTCTAGTAAAAATGGTTATGCGGCGTATGACTGACAACATAGGACTAAGTCTACAAGAAGTTTTCGTTACGCAGGGCCCAATATTCATGTCCGTGTTCTTGCAAACAACAGATAAATGTTTAAATTATTAAATATTCCGATTAGTATTTTGTATTTTCTTTTATTATCCTTTCACATTATTAAGACTGCCTCGTTGGTCTAGTGGTCGCAAATCGCGACTGCTGAGCATGAGGTCTTGGGTTCGATTCCCAGGTCGGGCAAAGTGTTATTGGGTTTTTCCATCAGGAATTTCTCAGTAGCAGCCTCGGAGTCTAGATTTGTGCCCGGTTGATGGCAATAGGCTCACCCCCTATAACATGGGATTAACATAACTGGCGAAATGTGGGAGTACTAATTGGTACACCTCTACCTAACCCTTCGGGCGTTACAAGCGTGATGTTATGTATGACTTCAACAAAACCCTTTAAAATCTAACACACACATTTTAAAGGTCAATCTCATTTCAAAAACTGTAAATCTAACAACTAAAGCTGTAACAAGCACGTGTGCGTAATACTTTGTATTAAGAATCGTTCAGTGTTGAACAAAATCTAAATCAATGTGTTTGACTTTGAACATTCAAGTTATTTATTGGAAATAACTTTAATATGTTGTAATTAACTTAAGGCTATTCTCTTTAACATCGTGATCACATATTTGCCCGATATGTTTACAGTAAGTTTATATTGTAATAATATTTACAAGAAACTTAATTTAAAAATATTTAATCAATAATGCTCATTTCTTAGGATAATGAGGAAAGCACTTTCTGGAAAAAGAATTTGGTACTTAAAATAAACTACCTATATAAGAATAAGTACTTCTTCTTTTTTAAAAGAGAATTTGTCCTGTGTTGCAAATTACCTTTGAAAAGACTAATTAATTATTTTATTTTATAAAATAGTAGCTGACCCGCCGCGACTTCGTTCGCGTGTTATACTACCCCTAAAACCTATCCCACCCCAACCCTACCCGTATCCCATATTTTCTCACCGTTTAAACCTTCCCTGGACTACGACAAACATTTCAAAACCATTCTCAGCTAAATCGGCCCAGCCGTTCTCGAGTTTTAGCGAGACTAACGAACAGCAATTGATTTTTATATATATATTATATAGATTTAAAAACATTGAAATGTCATCGTCTGTTAAATGGGGTTTTATAATTTTTGCGCAAAATTATATAAAAGAGCGTAATGCTAAGCTACTCCTTATTATATCGGTTACCTGCCAGTAAAACTCCCGTCAAAATCGATCCAGCCATTTCGGAGATTAGACAGAACAAAAGTTAAAAAAAAATCGTTTGCTATAAGTACCGTGTACATTTATACGCATTTAGTAAACAGCTGTTTTTTTGACTTTACAAACATACATATTTTCAATTTTATTTATTTGTATTTGTATAGATAAGTTACTTGTCCTTAAATAAGCACATACCATTACACGCTCAAGGAAAGATTAATTAAGTAAAATAGCACTACAATAATCAGTATTCAATCAACATTTGAAGGCAGGCTATAAATTAACGTTGCACTGCATACTGTTTGTTTATTAAAGTTTAAGAATGAAGATTATCTTGTGTTTGTTTGTGATTAATGTTTATGCCTGCGTGGTTGGCAGTGGTCAGTCCAGTAACTATTGGAGAGATATTGTCTATGATGACTTAAACTATGGTAAGAGATTTGTTTTGTTATTTCGCTTGGCGTTGTTTTCAAAATATTCGGGTTACTTGGGTAATACAAACCCTATGTAATTTAGAATAAAGTGAGTTCTGTATTAGCGATTTAGCGTTAAGAGGCAGTATTATATTGTCATGTCCCATCAATACCTACTAAAATCATAAATGCGAATGTAACTCTGTCTGTATGACTGTCTGTCTGTTACTACTACTGCTTTCAAGACTAAACCACTGAACCGATTTTGATGAAATGACTCTGAAAGAAGAACAGTTTTGGATGCCAATTCTACTAACTTTAGCTACGATCGCAACCCAATCTCAATCTGTAAGAAATCCCTCCAATATATCTACATTTTTTGTCAAAAGATTCTGATATATATGATTGTAACTAGATTTTCAACGTTTTTAATTAAGTAGTATACCTAGCCTTCTGGTGTTCTGAGTAATAAAATACGTATGGCCATAATTATCAATTCTTCAAAATTGACATTATTACCTTTGTCCCATGTTACTTGAGGTCTGCGCTACGCAAAATATTTTCTTCTTTCATTCTCTGCTGTTAGTTGCCAAGTAGTCCATCTTTTTCTTGGTCTCTCTTCTCCCATTTATGTATTGTCCTTAAATCAGTTCCCATATTACCCAGGTCATCAACAATACGGACCAATTGAGCGACCATGTTCTCCTAAAGACGTGAACTGCATCAGGGCATACTTTGCTCAAAAATATCAATGCTCTCCTGCTCATGGACCGGCTTCAAACCCTCAAAGGATTAAGAGCATACCTATGTATCTGCCTCATGTCAATGTCACCTTCGTTTTAAACGATGTTCAGGTTGATGGTTTCAATGATTTTAGAATCAAGAAGTTCTAGTAAGTATTTTACTTTCTGGTTATTGTTTCTAGGTTGTTGGTTGGTGGTTTGCAGATTTTGCGGTATGTTTAATCCCCGACGCATAAACGAAAAGGTGTTATAAGTTTGACGTGTCTGTCTGTGTCTGCCTGTCTGTGATCGTAGCTCTCGAACGGATGGATCGATTTTGGTTTTGTTTTTTTGTCTGAAAGATGAATTACGTACGATTCAGACCAACCGGCTCGCAACGGGCCGGGCCGGGCGGCATTTTACAATGCGGTAAAGAACATTGAAATGTATCAACAGTAATTATAGTTCATATTTGCATGCAACTTTACCTCCGTCGGCATCCGGCCACGCGTCGCGACGTGTCGCCGGATGCGTTCGGCTGTCGCGACGGCCGACCGGCTCCGATGGACGCGATCGGCTGCCGCGGCACGCGTTCGGCTGCCGCCGCATACGTTCGGCTGCCGCGGCATGCGTACGGATCCGTTCCGATGCGGCCCGATCCGAGCCGGTTGGTCTGAATCGTACCTTAGTCGGGAGTGTTCTAATCATCGGTTTCTAAGAAAATTTCAACTGTGTCTGACGACCCTGCATACCTATCTCTTTTGTTGACTGTAGTACATGTTCATAAATAATTACATTAATTTTATGTTTTAGTGTTAACAAAGAAACTGATAAACTGGTGTTGGAAGTAGAATTCCGCAGCCTTTGGGTGTATTCTCCACTCACTGTCATCACTTTCCACCGCAAAGGAAAAGAGCCCTTGGAAGTTGTTGACTACGCATTCATTGAGTACAGTGAGTAGAAAACCTTACTCTTTTCACTTAGTTTAACTTACAAATGAGATAAATAATGACTTTTTATCTTTTTTTGTTTGTTTAAATATCTGGGACTACCAGGTGAATTAGAAAAAACCTTTTTGTTTATGATAGCCAGATATAATTGATTGACTGCCTTGTTGGTTTAGTGGTCGTAAAGCGTGCCTGCTGAACATGAGGTCTTGGGTTCGATTCCCCGGTCGGGCAAAGTATTATTGGATTTTTACAAAGTCAAAGTCAAGTCAAAGTCAAAAAAATTCTCAGTAAGTATAACAGCCTTGGAGTCTGGATTTGTGCCCGGTTGGTGGCAATAGGCTCGCCCCCTATTACATGGGACTTAAACATAACTGGCGAAATGCCTAACTGCCTATCCCTTCGGGGATTACAGGCGTGATGTTATGTTAAATTATATAATTAATATAAGTCTGAAATAGCTTATACGCCTTGTGCAAGTGGGATGACCATTGCTCGTGCCTTCTCTGTAGGAGAAGAGGTTTTTGCCTTGCAATGGGACAATAAAATGCTAATATATTTTTTTAGGAGATCTATCACTTACCCTGACGGTTTCTAACGCCAGAAATCCGAAGTTATCCGAGGCTCACGTCTACACCTACATATCCGATGCTGCTCCAAAGAATGGACTGGGCCTAAATTTTACTCAGTCAAACGGTAATGATTTTTACTACAGTTGTTTCAGTTTACAGTATATTTGATGTACTAGGTAGTCTCAAAGGAACACACGGCACCGCGTACCGCCGCGGAGGGCGGTGGCGGTAAAGCGGATTGCACCGCTGAACCGCGCGGTCGGGCGTTGTACGTGTGTTAGGCATCAACGAATTTCTTAGAGGCCAATGCGACATGAGATCCGCTTCACCGCCAACCGCGGCGGTGCGCGGTGCCGTGTGTTAATTGCCAAATAATTCTTCGCCTGCGTGGAGGTCGGAAATTATCCTACGGGGAAGTACGACTGGAATAGTATCACAACGTGGATCTTTACGGTATAAGAAATTTGGCTCAAAAAGAATACAATTATTCTATGAGTTACATGGATTTTTGACAGTCATTACGGGTCGTCAGAAGCCCGAATGTCTGAACCAGCCTTACCAAGGGGTGTCGTATTACCCATTTACTGGGTTGTGGAGTTCAGATAGGCAGTCGCTCCATGTAAATTACTGGTATTCAGCTGCATCCGGTTGTTGTTGGTAAAATTCTAGGTAGATTGATTTGACGTGCACTTATAAGGCAAGGCAAGGTATTTATATGGCAGAGGTGAGTGGCAACGCAGGGAGGGGTCGCCCTAGGAAGACCTACACTGACCTTATTGGTGAGGTTCTTCAGAAAGGCAGTACGCGTAACCGGCGTGCTTGTATGACGAGATTTATGAACGTAGATGAGGCGAAAGGAGTATGTAAGGATCGTAGCAGGTGGCGTTCTGTGGTTTCTGCCTATCCCCATGGGAAAAAGGCGTGAGTTTATGTATGTATGTATGTACACTTATATTGTTTTTGTTTTTCAGAACCTCAAGTGAGGGTGGTCATACAGCGCCTCATTGACAACATAGGGCTAAGTCTAAAAGAAGCCTTCGTTACGCAGGGTCCAATATTCATGTCTGTGTTCTTGCATAACTCTATCTGCAGCCTGTAATTAAATACGGCAGACGTATGTCGGTTTTTGGTTCAATAAATAAAATTGATAAGTACTTATTTGTCTTTTTCTTTTTTATATTTTTATATAAGTAC
This sequence comes from Hoplodrina blanda, assembly GCA_949316365.1. Taxonomy (NCBI): domain Eukaryota; kingdom Metazoa; phylum Arthropoda; class Insecta; order Lepidoptera; family Noctuidae; genus Hoplodrina; species Hoplodrina blanda. Next base: position 5,305,379 of record OX438564.1, on the reverse strand, counting down.
CCTTGTTCCTGTATATATAATTATCCTATTCTATACTAGAGATAACGAAAATTAACGACGCTCTCATACATGCACTCACACTGAAATGGAAGTGGGCTGGTCACATCTCACGCTACACAGACAAAAGATGGACCATAGAAACCACACGGGTTCCCTTCGTGTATTCGAAAGTTGTTAATTCGATTCTTATTATATCGAACACGGTATGTCGATAATTCAGTTGTACGATGTTTTATTACATCGATGCTTTATTAGTGCGATGTAACGTTTGTGCGAAACACCCTACAGCGATTGCTCATTAGTTCGACAGTATGTCGGTTCGAAACGCCTACTGTTTTCTGTGACATTTTATTAATAATCTTATTTTTCAAGACGTTAATAATATACATTCCTTATAATTATTAAAAAAAAATGTGTAGATATGTTATAAAATATGAATTCTTACACGATGGAAAGGACCTATAGCAAAAAGAAATATTGGCAGACCAATAAGACGGTGGGCTGATGACATAACAAACACAGCGGGAAACGATTGGATTAACTTAGGCAAGGATAGAGAGACATGGAAGAAGCTGGAGAAGGCTTTTACCCACGAAGGGGTCCATATTTCAATAGGCAAATACAACAATATTTAGAAATACTAACATAGACATATTAAGCAAGCACACAACTAACAACATTAATTGTAATGTAATATGGCAAATGTGAGATATGGAATAAACGACTTATTACTATATTAATACTCCACATTCTTTATTATAACATATTTTCTTACATATTTTCCTTATATAAATTACAAACAATATAGTTTATAAAAAAAAATGTATAAAAATAGTGCTCCGCCCGCAACGAGGTGGTAAAACCCAAGCTACTAGTTAGGGATCCAGAGAGAGGAACCTCCTCACTATGCGTGCCGTGTCCAAGACAACCGCCTTCTGCATCTGACTCTTATTATATTTATTATTATTATTATCCTAGAGATAAACTACGATAACTTGACGCGCCCTTCAACAATTCAAAACGTTTGAAAGTATTTGTAAAAGTATTTACAAGACTATATTTTGGGAATTTGGCAGACGAAGTCGCGGGCAGAAGCATGTATATTAATAAACTAGTTGTGCTTACCAAATAATCATAATGTAGTCTACAAATTAGAAACGACAAAACTCAAACTCCTGCGTTACATAGATGTAAGGAAAACCTTGTTGTGCCTGACGGACAAAAAGTGATCTATGAGGGTTCCAATTTTTCTTTTTCAGGCAGAGAACCCTAAAAACAAAACGTGGTTCTCACAATTGCGTGTACACATTAACAGGCATAGAAACAGACATGGAATTTTATTATATGCAGATCGAGCAAAGAGTTATTAAAAATCCATAAGCGCACTAGTGCTGTAATATAATCTAAAAAGCACGCGTAATACGCCGTATTACGACTTTAAAAGAGACTGCAATAATATGTTCTAATGTTTGCTCAAACACTTATCTATTTTTAAGCTAAGTTATTCACTCAAGTTGTATAATTCATTTGCTTAGCATATCATGTAATTAATACCTACATAAATCGTGTACTAAATTCATAAAACATAAGCAATTAATAACCAATTTTTTTGTTAACTCAATTTGAATAATTGCATAATTAAGTATTAAACATTTAGCTTGTCCTACAATGATACCTTAGGCTAATTTAAATAATTTATGATTTCCTTCAAACATCATGCGAAGTTTAATTCATTGACTATGTAACTTGTTTATTAATTATTCATGAATTATCTTGGCCTACTGGACATGAGCACTTGTTCAGTACCGACATAAGCCATGGAGTAATAATAATAGATCCTGCTGACCGAATTCCGGTCACGGTTACCAATCTCTAGACTAGGCTAGCACGTAAGAGATATTTTAGTGCACTAGTGTGTGCGCAAATACAGGTGCATTTCCTCTTTCGTTGGGTAGTCACAGTCCATAGAAACATATAATAATATTCCCCAATCTCATTGGATACTACCCAAGTACGCAGAAGATAGGTATTATAGTGTACGAGTATGTGCGCAAACACAGATGCACTTCTTCTTCCCTCACTCTCATGGTCCGACGAGACGGCATTCCGACACGACCGGAGAGAGATCAAGCGCAGTACTAATAGCTTTACGTGCTTTCTAAGGCACGGGGGAATCACACCGAAAACTTCGAAACTCCGAGCTGCTATTGAGAAATTTCTAATGGGAAAACCCAATTACACTTCTGCCTTTTTTTTTTAGGTGGTAAAAATCATCAAATGACTCCTTCCGCCCTGGGTGGGGCGAAAGGGACTGTCAGACTTTTACTGACTAAAAAACCACCCTGTTCCTTCTGTTGCCCTTTACGTTCCGGGGCCACGGTATCCTGTTAAGACGTCCCGCAACCCCGGAACACTTCTGCCTGACTTGGAAATCGAAACAAGGACCCCACGGCCAGTAGGCGTCTTTACAAAGCCTATACCATTTGAGTCACGAGTCGGACTCTAATCGACTAGCTTTTGTTTATGCATATTGCGCTACAAAACCTAATCTATTTCGGTAAAAAAAATGACTCAAATGGATTAGCTTTTGGCCTTGATATTTTCAAAGAAAATACACGGACAAACTCTATACCATTAGAGTGAAAGTGCAAACTGAACTGGCTTAGCTTTTGTTTCAGCAACAAATGCTATTATTATATTTGATACCGATCGTTAGGACGCAAATATTATAGAATAATGTTATGCCAATTTGATCTTTAATACGTTACGTTAGGGTAGATAATCTTTTGAATACTGTTTTCTCACTTAATGGAGTTGTTAATTTCAACTTTATTTGCTAAGACGATTTGACCAAATGGTAGCAACATGGTAGTGCGATCAAACCTAAGTTTGCATTTTTGTCACTTTTTGTTTACAATATTCATTTATATTTTTTGCATTCTAAGTTTTATTTATATTAAATAAAAATAGTTAATTAAAATAAACTAAGTACATATTTAAATAAAAAAAAACAACAGAAATGAAAAACAGTAGGTAATCATTTTGATTACGATTTTATTAAATATGGTTAAATGTAAAATAATTACTGACAACGACTTGTTCAAGGACGCAAATATTATAGAATAATGTTATGCCAATTTGATCTTTAAATACGTTATGTTAGGGTAGATAATCTTTTGAATAGTGTTTTCTCACATAATGGAGTTGTTAATTTCAACTTTATTCGCTAAGACGATTTGACCAAATGGTAGCAACATGGTAGTGCGATCAAACCTAAGTTTGCATTTTTGTCACTTTTTGTTTACAATATTCATTAAATATTTGTTGCATTCTAAATTGTATTTAATTAAATTAAAATAGTTAATTAAAATTAACTACATATTTAAATAAAAAAAAACAGTAATAATTTTGATTACGATTTTATTAAATATGGTTAAATGGTTAAATGTAAAATAATTACTGACAACGACTTGTTCAAGGACGCAAATATTATAGAATAATGTTATGCCAATTTGATCTTTAAATACGTTGTGTTAGGGTAGATAATCTTTTGAATACTGTTTTGTCACACTCGATGAACGAATACAATATATTGGGGCAAAAGTGGTAAATACGCAAATTGTCTTTCAACTACCCTCTTTTGCCCCAGTATTGTATTCGTTCATCAAGTCGCGCTAGTGTAATTAACTCATACAAATTGAATAACTCTTAATGTTATTAGCAAAGGGTTCAAATTCGTTTGTTTTTAGTGTGCTATCAGCTATCACCGACTGTACCTGTTCCTTAGCTAATAAAAGTTCGTTTGTTAATTCGTTTTTTTTTTCAATCAAATACAGAATAGAAACGAGTAATTTAATTATTTTAATATTAAAATAAAAACAATTGCCATGTAACTATCAACCTATTATAAAGGAAGCTAACAATCGGTATCAAATAGAATAGCATTTGTTGCTGAAACAAAAGCTAATCCAGTTCAGTTTGCACTTTCACTCTAATGGTATAGAGTTTGTCCGTGTATTTTCTTTGAAAATATCAAGGCCAAAAGCTAATCCATTTGAATCATTTTTTTTACTGAAATAGATTAGGTTTTGTAGCGCAATATGCATAAACAAAAGCTAGTCGATTAGAGTCCGACTCGTGACTCAAATGGTATAGGCTTTGTAAAGATGCGGCCAGTAGTCGTGCTTGCGACTACAAAACCAACGATGCAGTTTCAGCATAACAGACACTATAAAGTATCAAATATCTGCTATAATGGTATCGCACCTGAACTAGTTTTCCTTGTTTCAACCAACTGTTTCATGCACTTGATCGAGGATCACGCAACGAAAAACCAATAAATTAAACACAACATTTTAATAACTAATCGTTCTAGAAACAAATTGAGCAATTTAGCTTAGGTATCTTCAACCAATAATGAGGTATATCCTTCAAACTTCACGCAATCAACTGTTAATTTATTACGCTTCAAATAAAACTGCTTCAATCACTCAATTGGACAGCTGCATCAAAAAGAACGTGTCAATATGAAGATCGGCTTATGTGTTATTCTTTTGTTTAACTTTTGTTTCTGTTCTCAAAACACTGATGGATTTGTGAAAATCTGGAGCGAAAATGAGAAAGATGGAATTTACAATGTTGATTTCCAAGACGGTGAGTGATAATTATTCAAAAGTTATCTAGTGTAGTTCGATTAGACAATATTGTTAAAATGAAAAGAAATAAAAAGTCACATCAGGAGTTAGCTGGAACAAGCGACGCAACAGCAGACTTTATAATGACGGCTAAAAAATAGTAGAAAGGCAGAGAACTGGGTAATTTAGGAGAGACTATATGTACTGACAAAATGATTAAGTATACTAGAATATATTGACTCCATTCCGACATTCATATTGTTGGAATCTCTTTGTAAACGAATGTCAACCGTCAATTTAAATGTGAAAAAGAAAAAAACTTCATACTCTTGCCATTGGATTTGCGTATTGTGTGGTATAAAAATAAACTTTCTCTGCTTAAACAATCTTCTATTATTTTGACCATAACCCTTCAGGTTATGGGCCCAGGGTGTTATCCCTGTGTAGTAAACAGTTTATTTACAAGAAAAGTTGTAAAACGATTTAATTAATATCTATTCAAATATATCGTTCGTCAACGTGACACAATGGCCGCTAACAATGGAAGCGCAGGTATGTCGATACCACTGGAGAAATTGAAAGGAATCCAGGATTACCATAATTGGAAATTTGCCATGAAAATGCTACTGATGCATGAAGATTTATGGGAATATGTGGTATCTGAAGGAAAAGCTGCAGACAAAAAAGGTATGAAAGCTTTAGCAAAAATATGCTTGTCAGTGCATACATCAGCATATCCTCACGTTAGAAATGCGGAATCTGCTTTCGAAGCTTGGAATAATTTGCAAAGAGCTTATGAGGATAAGGGATTATGCAGACGGCTAAGTCTTTTGAGAAGTCTGTTCAGCATGAAACTGTGCGAGTACGAGAGCATGGACAAATATTTATCCAATATTATTGAAATTGTGCAACAGCTAGCTGATATTGGTTCTCCGTTAGATGATGATTTTGTAGCTGTAATAATGTTGAGCGGGCTGCCACCAGAATATGATCCGCTTATCATGACACTAGAAAATAATAATATCAAGCTATCGAGTGAGATGGTTAAAAGCAAGTTACTTCAGGAACACCAGCGACGAGATGACAATACAGAGACGGTTACGGCTCTTGCTGCGAGGAAGACTTTCAAGTGTTTCAGGTGTAAAAAGTCCGGTCACATGATGAAGAATTGTCCTCAGAAAAATAAAAGACACGAGAAGCCATTCGTCAAGGATAATGCTTTGTTGACAGCACTCTCGGTTGTTGTGAAAGCAAACTCTTGGTATATTGATTCCGGAGCAACGAACCATATGTGTAACGATAGAAGTGTCTTCCGTGACTTTGTCTCGATAAAGCCTTTAGAGGTGAACATTGCTAATGGTGATAAACTGTCCACTGTTGGTCAAGGCAACGTCATAGTACAGTTGAAAAACTGCGAAAAGGCAATAAGCGGTGTATATTTTGTACCAAAACTTTCAGCTAATCTTTTATCCGTCAGCGCTATGACCAGTAAAGGTTTCGAAGTATCTTTCGACTCAAAAGGGTGTAAGATATTAGACGGGGATCAGATAGTAGCTACTGCTACTCGTGTAAATAATGTGTATCGACTAGACACAGTAGATTCATTTACATGTAATGCAGTATCTGAAAGTGCCAATGAGATCCAGAGTCTTCTAATGAGGATTTGTCTGATGACATAGCAACTAAGTCTAGCCAGAGAAGACAAGAGATTTATTCATCGAATGAGACTGACCCGGAAGAGTCCTCAATTTTAAGTACAGATGATCCGTTGGATAAAACTTACGTTCCAGGGGAATCGTCACTGGAATCTGATGATGATAGTTCTAGCTTCCAAAGCATGGAGGATTTCAAGGAGTATGCCAACATGGTATCCATGCAGAGCTATGGCAGTGACGAGCCACTGACAGTACAGGAGGCGCTGAGTGGCAAGGACACTAAGCAATGGCGAGACGTAATGCAAGATGAGTACAACTCGTTTTATAAAAATAATTGTTGGACTTTAACGGATAGGAAAGAGGGACAAAAGCCTGTAAAGTGTAAATGGGTCTTTAAAATTAAACGTGGTCTTAATGGTAAAATAATTAAATACAAGGCTCGTTTAGTTGCAAAGGGGTTTACGCAAAAATATGGCATTGATTATCAGGAAACTTTTGCACCCGTTGTCCGTTATTCAACAATTAGGATGCTATTCGCTATAGCTGCTGAATATAATCTAGATATAGATCAGTTAGACGTTAAAACTGCATTTTTAAATGGTGATCTGCACGAAGATGTATTCATGGAACAACCAGAGGGTTTCATTATAAAAGGAAAAGAAAATAAGGTATATAAATTAAACAAATCCATCTATGGTCTCAAGCAGTCTGCAAAATGTTGGTATGATAAAATAAATACAGTTCTAACAAAGAAGATGTTTTTTCAAAGATCTTCAGTAGAACCTTGTGTATATTTTAAATCCCAAAAGGACGGGCTTACCATGATTTGTTTGTATGTAGATGATATCTTATTATTGACATCCTCGAATAAAGATAAAAAGGCTATTAAAGACCAGCTAATGAAAGAATTTGAAATAAGAGATTTGGGTACAGTTCATGAGTTTTTAGGAATGAGAGTGTGTAAAGAAAAAGATACAATAACTCTTGATCAGACAAACTATATTAAAAAAGTTTTGCATAAATTTAAAATGGATGACTGTAAGCCCATAGGGACTCCGATGGAACCAGGTCTCAAACTTACCAAGGCAGAGACGTCATCTAACAATTATGAGTACAGAAATCTAATAGGCTGTCTAGTGTACATCGCAGTATGTACGCGACCTGACATCGCCCATGCGGTGAGTTTCTTAAGTCAATTTAATAATTGTTTTTCGGAGATTCATTGGAAGGCTGCGAAGCGTGTTTTAAGATATCTGAAAGGCACACTTAACTATCGTTTGTTTTTTGAAAAATCAGGATTAAATATCGCTGGTTATGTAGATGCTGACTGGGCGAGCTGCGAAGTCGATCGCAAATCTTATACAGGTTTTGTGTTCAAAATAGGTAACTCTGTGGTCTCATGGGAAAGTCGTAAACAAAAGACGGTTGCATTGTCCAGCACAGAGGCTGAATACATGGGGCTTTCAGATGCATGTAAAGAAGCATTATTTATACGCACTTTTTTCAATGAATGTCTCAATTTGAAATGTATTTTAACTTTGTATAATGACAACCAGTCTGCACAGAAGTTGTGTGAGAATTCAATGTTTCACGCTCGAACGAAGCACATAGATATCAGGCATCATTTTATTAGAGATATTATAAATAAACATTTTGTTAATATAAAATATTTATCCACAGATGAAATGCCAGCTGATATTCTCACAAAACCTCTAGTAAAGGAAAAATTTGTTAACTGTCTAAACCAATTTAGTTTAAAGAATATTGTGTAGAAATTATTTTTATTAGTAATATTTCTTGTCTTATCGGTTGATAATGTTTTCGTTTAAGGGCAGGTGTTGGAATCTCTTTGTAAACGAATGTCAACCGTCAATTTAAATGTGAAAAAGAAAAAAACTTCATACTCTTGCCATTGGATTTGCGTATTGTGTGGTATAAAAATAAACTTTCTCTGCTTAAACAATCTTCTATTATTTTGACCATAACCCTTCACATATGCTCATTTCACAATACTCCAAACAAATGACAAGATCATACTTCCATTAATCCGCGAACATAACAGGCTTCGCGTCCAAGAAAGCGTTAAGCGACGACAGAACACGCGTGATGGCAAACTGGGCGACGGTGCGCCTTACATGGATGGAGATCAATCTATTCCTCCTATTATGGTATTATTGTTACATGTATATTACAGACCATCAAACCTACGGGGATTCTCATAACTCCATCATCCATCCATGTCCTCTCCAAGATCTGAACTGTATCCGTCGTGTCTTCGCGAGCAACTCTAAATGCAAGCCAGTAAAAGGACCAGCACCAGATCCTTATATGCTGCAACGTCTAGATCTTCCTGTTCCACAAGCTAATCTTACGTTTACACTTATTAATGCTCAAGTCAAAGGTTTTAATGAATGGAAGATTAAGGAATTCTTGTATGTATTCCCATAGTTTTTAAACTAGTACCTAGTTATTCTCTAAATATTTCGGTACCCTGAGTTACCAAAGCCAACTCGCAGAGGCAACTGTAGCTTTAGATGGAATGAGACGCCGATCAATGATTATCCCTGCATGCACTATGCAAGTGTACCCAAGGACAACCCCCGGTTGGTGCAGGACTATTACAGAATGTTTTAATTTTATGATTTCTCGGTTTCAGCATAAACAAGGCCACAGAAAGATTAGTGCTTGAAGTGGAATTTGACAAGATAGTGGTGGCATCTCCTGGAGCCAGGACAACTGTCTACCGTAAGGGAAAGGAGCCCATTGAAGTAACAGATTATTCCTTCATCCAATATCGTAAGAAACAATTTCATAAAATATTTCTGGTAACAAAGCGTTCAGCAACAACGTAGCAGATGAAGATGGAGGCTTGTTGCTTTCAGACAGAATTGGCACACACTAGCTCAAAATAGAGAGGATAGGAAAGGAGAAAGGGAGGTCTTTGCCTTGCAGTGGGACAATACTGGTTAAAACTAAAAAAAGAGAATATTTTCTCGTCAACGAATAAAATCGTCATCATCTAGACGCACTGCACCGCAACAGCTTTTTACTAAATACATGTGATTGTTTACATTGTATTTATACCAAAAAACCATTTCAAGCGGCTGGATTGATTTTGATGGGACGTTCACTGTTAGATAACTTGTAAACGAGTAGCTTTTATTTTAGAAAATGAGTTATGGAAACACAAAAACAAATCACCACAGTTAACTCACATTAGCGCGGACGAAGTCATCAAATTAAGGATCTTCTGATGAAGTATCTATTCTTTTTGCAGATGGTATATCGTTTACTCTGACAATACCACACGTGTCGGACCTGAAACTATCTAATGGCCACGTATTTACGTATGTACCAGATGCTAACCCTCATTACGTTCTTGGACCCGCCGTTGCAGGCAACAAAGGTAAAAGATTACATATCTATATTTTGTACTAATTGCTGAGCGTCCTTCCTGGACTTGATTCCCAGGTCGGGCACAGTGTTATTGGGGTTTTCCATTAGAAATTCTTTAGTAGAAGCCCGGAGTTTGTAAAGCTGGTAGTATACCACCGCTTTTCGTGCTTTGTAAGGCTTGTCGTGTGCCTGATCTCTCCCCTCCCCCCCACATCATCATTTTCTTCATCACACCGCGCACCGCCGCGGAGGGCGGTGGCGATAAAGCAGATTGCACCGCCCAACCGCGCGGTCGGACTGGTTAGGTACGTATGTTAGACATCAACGGATTTCTTAGAGGCCAATGCGACATGAGATCCGCTTCACCGCCAACCGCGGCGGGGCGCGGTGCCGTGTGTTAATCGCCTAACTCAATAAAAGAACGTGTATATCTTGTTTTTTTTTAGATCCTGATTTCATTAACTGTATCGCAGTTTGGCTAGATACCCTTGACGTTACTATGCGAGAGGTCTGGATAAGCCAAGGTCCTCCGTTCATGTCTGTATTCCTGCAACGCAACATTTGCGATTTTAGACCGCACTAATCTTGAAATAGGGCTCAAAATTTTATGATTGATTTTTATTTTTTCTTAATGACCTTTGTCTACTGTGTTACACTTTTAATTTCAAACTTTTGTTAATTGAATAAATATATTAATCTACACTTTTAACACTTTTATAAATAAATAAATAAAAATGATGTAGGTTGGTTTTGTCTTCTCCCTTATCTACTAGACTTAGATCCCAAACTGCCAGACCTAAGTATGTCCTATTAGCAAGATTAAAATTTTTAGAGTAGAGAATTACTTAAATTATGTAATTGTTATTATTAAGTATTTCCTTAATAATGTATTTATTTGTAAAAATATTGTTATTATAAAGGTGTTACATATAATATGACGTCCATAATATTCTGTTGTTTACAGCGTACAAATATTATCATCCTTCTTCTGAACACTAAGTATGTATATTTGAACATATTTTAACCTTTAAATTCTTAATTTGTAATACCTACCTTTTAACAGTTTTACTGCCGAGCCCGCGCTGGCGCGGCATGCGGGGTATGGCGCGAGGGGCCGACCCCGCGCTGGCGCGGGCTAGGCTCAGTACAGTTTCTATGAGTCAGTGTGACGCCGGCACTGCGTTTGGCGGGTTGTTTTGGCGGGCGGCAGTGAAACTGTTAATTAAGTAGGTATTATGATTTAGTAGTTTTTATATAGGGTACATACATTGCTTTCACGTGCCATGTCGTGTATGATTCTGTATACAAATATTGTAAACATTGATTTTAAAAGGAACTAGATTCAATTCCTTTTTTCTTTTTTTATATGACGTTCAAAAGTGCCTTATAATGGCCTAATTGAAATAAATAATTTGACTTTGACTTTTCTGTTTCTAGATTTTTAAAAAATTATGATTAGTTGTTAACTTTATTGTGCATGCTGCCGTCTCCTTTAAGTGATCTTTTGTAACGCGTTTTTTTTTTACTCGTAATATGTTACATCTTTAGTTATAGGTACTGTATGCTCCGCGCGGGTCCTAGCGTGATGTTATATAGCCTACACTACTCCTCATGGATCTGGCTATCATATATTTTTAAAATCCTTCCTTTTATTTAAAATCCTTCTGGAGATTCTAGATAAAGAAATAAACACGCTATAATTAATAACTAAGTACAAGTCATATTATTTTTCATATTCTATTTCTGGCTTTACTCCAAATCTTCCTCTTAGAATTCTCTAGAAATCAGAACACCAGTTCAAAAATCCTTATTAGTATTCTACTCGTTTCTACCTGTTCCAAAATACCACATTTTAGTAAATAACAAAACCGGATACTTGCATTGTTAGTGCACCTCTACCGTTGGAGTGGTGCGATGATATTACCTTCCCACCCTGGGGGCAAAACGACCTATTTATTATTAACTGAGCAACCTGAGTTACTCGGATAGCCAACTAGATTGTATCTTTGTTTATTTAACGAATTGTTTTTAGACGTTACCTTGCGAGATTAGAGTAGTACTGTCTTTAGAGTAAGTGGTTGCTTGGGTCACGATTTATTTTTGTTGATTAAAAAACAGAGATAAAAATATGGATGACTATAAATTGAAAGGATAGAACATGGTGGTTACTCATTCAAAAAAGTTGACTTATTGAAAAGAATTGCTCGGGTCAGCACCGAGAGTTTATTTATTCATACTAATAAGTACAACATCTTACAGATTACTCCAAGACGATGCTATACACACAAAAAACTATATCATAAAATATACTTAAAATAAAATTCAACAAAAAAATAAAAAACATTCGGTTACATTCGTATCCCCACCTTCAATGCATCTTTGCGCACCAGATACGAATTTCGGCAGGCTATTAAAAATATCTTCCGAAAGCATATTATTTATAGGTAATCCTTGCGGCTCTTGACAGAGGGGAAAACTTAAGTAAGTTCGTCCTAGCCCAAGGCACATCAAGCAAGACAAGATCAGAGGCTAGTGTTGAAAAATCCAAGAACAGAAATTACAAACCAATATTAAAATGTTACTGTTTTAATTAGGAGATGGTGGTAGGCCCGCTGTTCGTCGGTTCATCTCATGACTACGAACATACCCCATAATATAAATTCTCGAGCACAGGTCATCCGATTGACATCTTTCTCGTAGTAAGATACACACATACATAAACTCACGCCTTTTTCCCATGAGGGTAGGCAGAAACCACAGAACGCCACCAGCGATCTTTACATACTCCTTTCGCCTAATCTACGTTCATACATCTCGTCATACAAGCACGCCGGTTACGAGTAATCCGCACCTGACCTTTCTGAAGAACCTCACCAATAAGGTCAGTGTAGGTCTTCCTAGGGCGACCCCTCCCTGCGTTGCCACTCACCCCTGCAATATAAATATCTTTTGTTAATCGTCTTTTACTCATCTTCTCAACATGACTGAACCATCAAAGCGTACCCTTTCCCTTTCCTTTTTTCCTTTTCTTTCTTTCTTTCGTAGTAAGATCTTAGAAAGATTTTATGCTATAATTCTCAACTACCCATTAAGACCCCCATACATCTTAATACGATTCTCATCCTAATAATCTTCACTTAGCTTATGTTACAAGACGTTCACAGGTGCACCGTCTATCTACTGTTCTGCTAATCCAGTATAATTAAGGCGTACAATATTAACGGCGCACGGTGCTACAACGTGTCTATTATTCAATGGTTACAAGGAGTACACGTAGATTACACGCTAAGATTGCCAATGTATTATGAAGATTGGGGGATGTTTTGATTATGTATGCTTATAGGGTGTAACAAAAATTGTGTGAAGTTTAAAGGATCCGTGCGTCATGTTCGTGAACGGTCGCTGTTAGTTTATTTTATTTGCAACTGCCCCGTTCGTGTTCGTCTGTGTCGTGGTCGGAAGCGCGACTGGGTCAAAAAGTGATATTGGGGTTTTTCAGTAGCAGCCTGTGGTGTGACACCCCGTGCCTCGGAAAGCACGCAAAGCCGTTGGTCCTGCGCCTGATATCCTCCGGTCGTGTCGGATTGCCGTCCCAACGGACTATGAGAGTAAGGAAAGAGGGAACGAGCAACTAGCTTCAACTTTCTGACTAACTGACCGAATCTTTGATAATTCAAAAGTGCTTGTAAATGGTTTAATTGAAATAAATGCTTTGACTTTAAAATCAAAGTAGACCATTAAAAGGCACTTTTGTAGAGACATACAAGAAAAGCGAATTAATTCCAGTTGCCCCTTCCAAAAGGTATTTTCGAATGGAGAAGAATGGGCAAAAAACTCCATACTTACACACAACGCACCTTACTACACCGTTTCATACCTGGGCGCCTACCGCCATCTTTTAAAACAATATTATTATAATGTTACTTTGTAATTTCTGTCATTGTATTTTCAACTCTCGGCGCTGATCCGAACGTTGAAAATCGAACAGTGCGGAAGGCAAAGTAATATTAAAATAATATTGTTATAAGAGATGGTAGTAGGCGCCCTGGACTTATAATTAACTAGCTATTGCACTCGACTTCATTGGCGTAAATGTCGGACCTCCGTTTCATCCCCTTAGGGGGTGAATTTTGGAAAATCCGTTCTTGGCGGATGTCTACTAACTATAATCTACCTCCCTGTCTTTCATCTTTATACGTCAAGCGGTTTTCAATATTTCGTAATGAACGAGTATATGTACCTATATGACCTTTCGCTTTTATATTTTAAACCGACTTCTCAAAAAAGGAGGAGGTTCTCAATTCTGATGTTTGTATTTTTTTTAGGTTTGTTCGCGCTTATCTCCTTCGCTTGCCAACCGATTTGAAAATTTCTTTTTTTGACTTGACTCCAAAAATTAAAAAAAAATTTTAGTCGGTGCCATACGGTTGGATATAATATCCTCGGTCTTGGCACCGACGCCAAAAAATTGATAAATTTTAGAGGTTAATCATAAGTTAGGTTAGGTTTATTAATATAGGTAGGTTATGGTATTATTTTAAACTTTTTAGTGCTTTTAGGGTTTTTTGAAGTCGGTTTTTTTTGCAAAAAATTTTTTTTTAGATTAGATAGAAGAATATGAATATAAGTCTGAAATCTCCAATCTGAGAGAAAGCATGGTAATCAATGCTCATGCCTTCTTTGTATAAAAAGAGGGTTCTGCCCTGCAGTGGGACAACAATAAGCTGATATAATATTACCATTGTTTTTACAGAAATTAAAATTTATGCCGCTTCACTGACGTTGCATATTTGAAAGACCTTTTGTTACCAACACAGATACAAAGTCATTAATAAACCTCACTAATTAATACTAATTATGTTATAGAAGTTAATGTGATAGCGTGACTCGCTGTTTTACATAATGTTAATGACTGCGTAAGCTATGGGAACATGATTTTATAATGGGTACTAGTTTTAGCTCGCTGCTTCGTCCATGTAAATTTCAGATTTTCTTCATACTTAGCGTCAGCTCACACCGAGACGCGACGCGACGCGACGCTGCGTGCACACTTTAAAAGAGCGACTCAAAATATAACTTTATTTTCTACACGAAAAGATACACATTTCATTGTGCGAATTTAAAATACGTTACATCACGCAGCACTACGCCTCGTGATGCCTCGCGGCGTCGAGCGACGCCTCGCGACGCTGCGGTGACGCCGGTACGCGCAGCGTGCAAGAGCGGCGAGCGACGTTGCGATGCGTCTCGCGGCGGCGCGCGGCGCAGCGCGAAGTCACTGGCCTCTTCCAGTATCGTCACGTTGCGTCGCGTCGCTTCGCGGTGTGAACTGACCCTTACACCTATAGGTATATCATATAGGTACCTCATTTTAGTCGCGTAGGGAACGGGTATCGTATTACCTAGTCACAGAGTTGTGGAGGTCGAATAGGCAGTCGCTCCATGTAAAATACTGGTATTCAGCTACATCCAGTTAGACTGGAAGCCGACCCAAACATAGTTGGAAAAAGGCTAGGCAGATGATGACCTCATTTTAGTTTCATTTAGTTTGTTTATTCTGCTTACTTTTTTCATATTTTTAAAAATCGACTGCCTCGTAGTGGTCACAAAGCGCGACTGCTAAACATGAGGTCTTAGGTTCGATTCTCAGGTCGAGTATAGTGTTATTGGGTATTTCCATCAGGGATTACTCAGTAGCGGCCTCGCATAACATTTTAGACCATTATGTTTTCCGATTCCCTTGTTCACAAACCAGACTAAAATAAGAGAATTAGCATCTCTTACTGACACACAGCTAAAGAAAAGGACGATGACACAATTGACAGGTCTTTTCATGTCTGTCTCTCTCTTGTTTTAATGGAGACAAAAAAAAAGGAATAGAAATAATCTAAATTAAATTTAGCTTTGTGCATGATAAAAACGACACCTTTAACCTATTTTTGCTTTTAGTTTGACAATTACACGTTGTATTATATTAAATATGAATAAATAGAACAAGCACCTCAATTTAAAAAATCAACACGAAATTCCTCACCATGTCATTCTCCATTTGAAACCTAAAACATAACAAAAGAACCATTCAAAAATCCATTCGCAAAATTGCCAGACATAAAAAACAAAGACTAAAATAATAAAGGCACAAAAGATTTGTACCTACACCCAAAACACATGACATTAGAGTTAATTGCATTGCCTGCCGGTACCTAATCAGGGATATGAGGTGGCTTCACAAAGGACTTCCGCTGACACCGTTCACACACAATATGTTTTGTTAGTATACAATGTTCACTGTGTTTCAGGCTGTAAATGTGTGCGGAAACGAATTTAATTCTTTGTTTTTTTTTTGTTGGGTTAAAGAAAACAGAGGGGGCAGTTGGAATGTTTGTATATTCGGTTGGAGTGTAGCCTTAGGGGCGCTAGGACTTAGAAAATTTTTGTTTTTTTTACGAAAAGTTTTTTCGGAAAAGTTCCAATTTTATTGCAGCATCTTATTAAGCTAGTCCATAAAAACAAATTAAGCTCTGAGAAGTATGGCCCTACGACGCACCGTTTCCGAGTTATGGGTCTTCGAAATTTTTAGTTTTTTATAAAACACTCTATATTTCCAAAATGGTAGGTCGGATGAAAATCTTTTCTGGAAAGAAATTGTTGCTCTAGTCGAGAACCATGAGATAGTGTAAAGAAACCCGCGAAAATTTGTAAAAAAAAAAATCTTAGAAAATTTGACTAAGTCCCGTGCCCCTAAAGATACGCAAGCTGACGATCCGACACTTAGAAAATTTTTCATATTTTTTTTTTTACTAATTTCCGCGGGTTTCTTTACACCATCTTATGGTTCTCGACTAGAGCAACAATTTCTTTCCAGAAAAGATTTTCATCCGACCTACCATTTTGGAAATATAGAGTGTTTTATAAAAAACTAAAAATTTCGAAGACCCATAACTTGGAAACGGTGCGTCGTAGGGCCATACTTCTCAGAGCTTAATTTGTTTCTATGGACTAGCTTAATAAGATGCTGCAATAAAATTGGAACTTTTCCGAAAAAACTTTTCGTAAAAAAATCAAAAATTTTCTAAGTCCCAAATTTTTTTTTTCAACCAAAAAAAAAATTTTTTTTTTGTTTCTTTGCTGTTCATAGTGCCCCTAAGCGTATACTCCAACTCCAACAAATCCGCCCCTAAGACGACCCACTGACCGTATATTCTGTCATTTACGATACTCAAAAATGATAGCAAAGGTTTTGGGTATTATTTTAAAATCACATAATTGAGCTTCTTAGTTCTGTCAAATCGTGTTAACCGGTATAAATAAAAAAATAAGTGTCTATTTAATGTCAAAATAACAGTTTTTGACCAAATGCATTTCAACCAAAAAGAAAATTATTATTAGAATTTCTGTCTGCCTGTATTTTTGTTTCGGCTAAATTCTGAAATAACTATAAATCCAGTCCTTCAGTACTCTCTGCCAGTTTTACTTTAAAAAAAATTGTGTATCTACTTACTTCGTTAGTATTATAATTATGTTAAACTTACATGTCAGCTGTAAAGTCACCTTGTATAAAATAAAATAAATAAACTAGACCGTACGTCAAACTAATTCATGATTACAAATGTGTTTCATAACTACCTACTATTCAGCAAAAACAGTTCAATATACACTCAACGTTTAAGCTAAGAATCGATTTAAAATTAATTAGCGTTAAAAATCCTAAATAGAAAAATGAATTTTTTATCTGGATTGGTTCATCTAGTAAAATTAAACACAATAAAAAAACTGGACATAAAAAAGATTAGTTCAAACTTCAATAATAGTAGAACTTACTAAAACGAAAGCTAAAATGGATAGAAAGACTATAGATCACAATAACACGGCCCAACTTCCAATATTACTTACGACAAAACTCCGAACGAATTCAATAATACCCACGTGCGTATATATATGTCAGAAAAATTTCACACAAACACTGGAAGTGTCAAAGAATAAGGAAATTTAATCCATATGCCATAACTTTTGTTAAAAAGAACACTTTTACAAAGGATCCTTGGTGCCGTGACTGCGTCAAAAAGTTGATCCTATCTCCCGCGGAACGAGGGAGGAATAATAATGGATAAGGTATTTTTATTTATACACATCAAAAGTGTCTAGGGATCAAAGATGTATTGGTAATAATACATCTTTGATCCCTAGACACTTTTGATGTGTGTATTTATGTAGTAGTGGTTTTTTCTTGTTAGTTTAGTGGTCGCAAAGCGCGTCTGCTGAGCATGAGGTCTTGGGTTCGAGTCCCAGGTCGGGCAAACTGCTATTGGGTTTTTCCATCAGGAATTTCTCAGTAGCAGCCTCGGAGTCAGGATTTGTGCCCGGTTGATGGCAATAGGCTCGCCCCCTATTACATGGGACTTAAACATAACTGGCGTAATGTGGGTGTACTAATTTGTAATGGTGCACCTCTGCCTAACTCTTCGTGAATTAGAGGCGTGATGTTATGTTATGTTGGTTTTTTCCAGCCTTGTTAAGCTTGATTCACACATATCAGTGAAGCCACAGTTCCGTATCAGTGATTATAATTATTCTTTCATAATTATAATGAACGCGCTGGCACTGAGAGCACTGTGTCGTCACTGACACTGATAGGTATGAATGCGTTCATAGAGAATGTATGAAAGAATAATTTTACACTGATATACGGCACGGTGCCGGAACTGTGACTTTACGGATTTGTGTGAATCAAGCGTAAAGGTACGTCTTTGATTAAAGCTCCGCTTTTGTGTGTCGTAGTGTGATGCTGTAATAGATAAAGACGATACTATTTTTATAAGGGTGCGTCCACATCTGGCGAATGTGCCGCGAATGTGCAGCTCGCGAGCCGTTTGCGAGCTGCCCGCGTGCAGTCACGGCAATGGTTTGGTGCGCCTCTTTAGCGCAACTCATGCAAGGCTCGTATAAAGGCGTGTATCTGCGCGCACTCAATTCTCGTGCTTACAGTTCCGTTTACTAGCGCCGCCCGCGCGTTGATCGCGTACGGAGCTTAGGTTGCGCGCGAACTGCGCGCGGGCGGCGTAGGAGCGGCGCACGAACAAAAATGCACGCGTGCAGATCGCGGGCAGCTTGCAAACGGTTCGCAATCTGCACATTCGTGGCACTTTCGCCAGATGTAGACGCACCCTAAGATAGCCGGATTCATGAGAAATAGTATAGGTACTATTCTTCATTGGAATTTGGCTATATTATAAAAAAAGAATTTTACCAATCCGACTGGTAATTCCAGAGATTACCGCGTTTAAACAAAAAATCTCTTCATCTCTATTATATTAAGTAGGTACTAGCTTCTATCCCCAGCTTCCTCCGCGTCTTTTTTTCGTCCACGGTAATTTTCGTGTTTGGATACCACATCCAAACTCTTCAAAGATCTTTGTAGGCGGCGTTTATAAGTTTTTTCATGAAATTGAGTGCGGCACCCCGGTTTAATATAACGGCTCATCTATTCACCTCCGTAACAATATGACAAACTTTCACACGTACAGGGATCACAGTTTTCAAGGATTTTTGCGGTGTCTTTGGATTAGCTTGGTGAGGTTTTTACGGACGGACGAAATTGCGTTAATGTTTTTAGTTAACTAGTTTCTGCTTGTGGCTTTGCTTGTGTGAATTTGCTTATGGATTCGTCATGTTTTGGTAATCAAATATACCCTATGACATTCAGAGATAATGTAGCTTCTTTTTAGCTAGCTAGTAAGTAGTAGTATTTTTACTCTAAAATACGAAAAAAATACGCTATAATCCATTCGCGTTAAGTTAATCAGGCCATTGGCAACAGGAAACATTGGCCAATCAGGTTGCCTAAAATTATAATTCTTTGCGACCTGATTGGCTAATTATTTCAGTGTCAATGTCAAGGGATAACGATGACTCCCTATTTTCTTGAAGCGAATAGATCATAGGTAGCTAGCAGTAGAGTTTAATCTAAAGTAAATATGCAGCTGTTACGTACAAAAATGCACAACAACACAATCATAAAGTAAGAAACAACTGATTTGTCTATTCATATTTGAACTACTCCATGTGCCCGTGGTCTTATTAAGGAATTGTCCAAACGGTTGGTTGACACTTCCCGTGACCCAAGGACTGTCTATTACCTTGGCCAGAGACTAAGCATTACCATCCAACGTGGCAATGCCGCCAGTCTTTTGGGCACATTTCCAGTTGACGGCGACGCGGAAGAATTTTTTGATGCCATTTAGTTTTAGTTTCTTTTTTATTATGATTGTTTTTTCTCCTATGGCAAAAGTTGTTCATATTTTTTTAGGGAGTGAAAATAACATCCCCTGGAAGATGTGCAGTAAATTAAAGTTTAGCCTACACTATCTACATACCATTTGTCTATATATAGATAGTAGATACGACTACAAGTCAACCGCAATGTGGATGCATTAAATACATTACCACATCAAAAGGCACTGCGTTGATTGATAATCCATTACCTGTCGTGCTAAGACGACAGAACATTATATAGTACAAACATAGTACATGCCACTCAGGTTTGAATATAATAGTATATGGTTAGGTGCATGCATCTAAACATAAAAGGAATTCGATGTAGATGACACAATAATTCCAAGACATAACTTCGCTATAGAAACACTTTATTTCAGCCCTGAAAACCCGATTTATTTTAAATCTTAATACTTATACTTATATATAAATTACGCGTCACGTTGTTTGTCCAGGGTGGACTCCTAAACTACTCATCATTTTTTATTTTTATGAAATGGCTTACTGTGTGTTTTATTTGGTCAAACTTAAAAGATAGGATAGTTTTTATCTCGATTATTGACCTCAATATCTTTACTTACTTCAAGCCACAGCAAATCGTGGCTGGGTTAGCTGGAAAACTATTTAAAATGATTTTTAATCGCTTTCAAATTAATAACAGGTGGCGTTCTGTGGTTTCTGCCTACCCCCATGGGAAAAAGGCGTGAGTTTATGTATGTATGTGTTCAAATTAATAAATATTAGATAGTCAATTGAGTCGACATAAAAGTGACGTCATAGTTATTTTTTGGCATACAAAATCTATAGAAGAATCGCGTTTTGACAGATCATCAGATCAGATCAAAGTAATACGTCAATTGATTGGTAGTATCATCTTTCCTATTGTACACATTTCTACGGAATGGTAAAAAAATGAGGAGCAATGGCTAAGTTATATCAGCCATACGGTACAATCAGGTTAAGCTACGCTTGCTCGGGTTTGTCACTAGACGGGTGACCATCTTTACGTACCGAGACTCCTTCGTGCCTCGGAAAGCACGATGAGCGGTTGGTCTCGGCTGTTATACGTCGTTACGGGTTGTCAGAAGCTCGAAAGTCTGACAACCAGTCTTACCAAAAGGCATCGTATTACCCAGTGACTGGGTTGTGGAGGTCATATAGGCAGTGGCTCCATGTAAAATACTGGTATTCAGCTGCATCCGGTTAGACTGGAAGCCGTTCCCAACATAAACGGAAAAAGGCTAGGTAATTCATATGTACTTTCTAAAATTTATCTTAGACATCACTGACATCGGTGAAAACATCGACTAGCCTATTACTGTCCCACTCAAACCATGTCAGAGGCCCTTAAGGCGGTTTAGTAACTCTGACACTAGGGTGTTTGGGGTTGTTAGACCTAACTGCCCACACGTTTAATAAAGAAGAAGAAGAAGAAAAAAAGACTCATTTCATGTTACTCTATTCTATTCCGAGCTTATAGTAGTTGTTCATTTTTTGTTAGTTAGAACTATTTCAAAAACAAGAGCTCAAAAGTAAAACCAGTGAAAAATGCTGACTGGCAAGCGTAACTTGGCCAAACTCCAGATTTTTAAAAAGAATGTCTGAAATATCTACAGTTGAAAAAAAACTTTTTACTGTATCTATTTAACAAGCAGAAACTTTTACTTTTGTAATTGCCGCTTGCATTATTAAAGTGGGGTTAGAAAATATAAGCAATATACATACATATATATAACTAACATAAATAAATAAACATACATAATAAATATACATACATATATATTAACTTTATTCAAAATTTTAATAAACAATAAAATAAGTTTTATTGTTAAAACAATGTCAATTTAAATTTTAAACCTTCACCTTATTGGTGAGGTTCTTCAGAAAGGTCAAGTGCGGAGTACTCGTAACCGGCGTGCTTGTATGACGAGATGTATGAACGTAGATGAGGCGAAAGAAGTATGTAAGGATCGTAGCAGGTGGCGTTCTGTGGTTTCTGTCGGGAAAAAGGCGTGAGTTCGTGTATTTGTAAAATAAATTTTAAAGTTAGAGATAAAATGAAAGAACAATGAGAGCATTGCTAGCTATAGATTGTCAGTTTAATAAGCCAGCGTCACGGAATAATACCTGATAAGAGTGACAATCTTTTTTTTCTTTTGTTATTAAGTCGTATCAAATGTAAGTAACCACGTTTGTAATATACAGTTACGTAAGTAACAAGTATTATATTGTAAGGTATGCTTGATAGCACAAAATTTCAATATTAGTCTGTTATTTGTGACTGCCTGCCTGCGTTATTGGGTTTTTCCATCAGAAATTTCTCAGTAGCAGCCTCGGAGTTTGGATTTGTGCCCGGCTGAAGGCAATAGGCTCGCCCCCTATTACATGGGACTTAAACGCAACTGGCGAAATGTGGGTGTACTAATGGGTACACTTCTGCCTAACCTTTCGGAGATTATAGGCGTGGTGTTATGATGATTATGATTAATCTGTTATTTATGTATCTCTGTAAGTGAATTTTTAATTCATTCAAGAAAAAAAATATCTTTAACCGTAATCTTTTAGGGTCATATTATATTAACCTTAAAAAACAAAATCTAATCACTGTTTTGAACGCTGACCCTGATGATGACACTGCCTTGTTATTAGGTAGGTATACCTAAACATAAAAATATTAAAATTTTATCATGAAGAATATTCGGGAAAAATTTTTTGGTTGCTTGTTGTTATATAAGATTAAATCAAATCAAATCTTTTAATTGCATTCATTATGTGTTAAAAGCAGCCGTTCCAACATGAAACCCGGTTAGGGCACGGCAACATAATAATAATTTTTACATACTATTTTTAACATAATACTTAATTTTCACATAAAAATTTAAGACAATAATACGTCGAACTCTTACTGATAAGGTAAACTCAGACTTATTATTATCATGTGAGTGACGATTGTCTTAATGAGAAATAAAGTTGTTTTAACCGAAATCGCATGACATTTGTCGGCACATGACATTTATTTATTTAAACTTTATGTAACAAAGAAGTACAAAGGCGGACTTAATGCCTTAGGCATTCTCCCAGTCAACCAAAGGTGGTGAAGAGATAATCATGGCAGGTGCAAATTATTGTATGATCGCGCAACAACAAAATTTCTAATCTCGTGTCTTAAATTTCTAATTTATCGGTAAAGGGAAACAACGTGAGAAAACCTGGACTTATACCAGCCTATTGCTGTCCCACTCAAACCATGTCAGAGGCCCTTGAGGCGGTTTAGAAACCCTGACACTAGGGTGCGTGGGGTCGTAAGACCTTACTGCCCACACGATAAAGAAAGAAGAATTTCTAATTTAAAACGCCCTTTCTTTCTCCTACTTATTTAAAACTTTACTGTACCCGACCGGGTCCATAATTGTTTTTATTTATTGTTGGTTCTGTGTCTGGGTGTAATTATGTATGTATTTATAAATTATATAAGTATGTATATCAGTTTTCTGGTTACCATAACACAAGCTCTGCTAGCTTGGGATCAGATGGCCGTGTGTGAGTTGTCCCAAGATTTTTTTTTTAACTCCCACTTAAATTCACAATAAGGATTGCAATAAACATTTGGGATTTAAGAACAAACGTGCATAGACAAGTTTATTACAAAATAATGAAAAAAGAGTGGACTCCATTGCTTTTAAGAAAAAAACTGAATTTAAAATCATGGTACGCTGTTTATCTGATAACCACGAATTCATTTCCTGTGTCCGGCTACGTAGCACGAATTCATTTTGCAGATAGAATAGGTTCTCATTTGGATGTGTGCAGTCGTTTGAATTCATTTTTGGTAGTACCTACAGCTATAGTACCTACCTATTTATTTTTAAAGTATTGGAAAAAGCTGGAGTGAGATTGGAGTGCTATAGGCTATATTTTATTATCAAAAAATTGGGGATCCGTAAGAAAATCACGCGAACGAAGTCGCGGTAGTTGGGGAGGCCAGGAAGGGATTTCTGGATTTACTCGAGCGCGGCAGATTAATATAAGGGGGGATACCTAGCACCCTGTTAAGTACCTCCACCATATATGAGCCCTGTATATAGGGCCGCGCGTTTCAAACCATCAGATTAAAGAAGTCCCTGCACATAATTGTCAGATTAAGGGTCAGCACGACAAGGACATCAAGCTGAACTGTCTGTATATTAATTTGACGCGCTCTAGTATTTCAATGTCATATTTTTTTCTTCCATTTGTAACCATTTTCAGCCCCTTCGTACGGCCACCCCTACCATGCAAACCGGCAGATTAATATTCCTCGGTTATTAAAAACACGTGGGGCGCATACACTATTAATATCGGACACGCTCGTATAGTGGTTCGTGATTTTTTTTTTTCATTTTTTTAAATATTTACTTATGCGCTTCCTCCACCAGTGAAAGGGTCCTATCTGTAACTATTTTTACTTTTTAGCATCTAATATTCACAATCCAAAAGGTTCCCACAACGCTGGAGTAAATCCAAATTTAGCATCTTGGGCTCCCCTACTACGGGGAGAGTGCTAGTTGTACATACTTTGTAATTTTATTATTATTTAAAAGTTTTTCGTTTAGGTTTATTAAAATAAATTATTCTACAGTTTTTGTATTTAAAGTTCTCTGTAACATTCCATCTATTTTTTTCGAAAATGTTTCTCTTGATTTTTGTGTTTGGTTATTCTAATATTAATTAGTTTATTTTTTGCAAATGTTTTTACTTCGCAATTTTAATTAAAACATACTGGACAGTTGTCTTAAGTATTAAACCCCATTTAGAATCATAACCCATCTCCCAAGTAAATCACTATAAAAAACACTGTCTTTTTTGTCTCCGTTATTTTTTTTAAGCCGTAATCCTAATTATTAATTCTTTAGCTTGAACAGTTAAGCTAAACTAGTACATTTATAGCTTAAATGTAGGTTTAACTTTGTCTTAGTTCCCAAATTGTTTTAGATAAGTTCAGATATCGTAGTAAGTTTAGCAGTCACTTTATTAGCAGAATTTGGTGTCTGTCTGTACTTGGTGTTATTTGAACTAATTTTAGTTAAAGTGCATTTAATGCAATTTTATTTTTTTCTTATCTAATCATCATTATTTTTGTGACCTATGCTTTTTTTAGCGATGCTTCACTTTTTTACAGACAGTATCGATAAGTATCACAAAATAATTTTGATATTTTCTTATTTTGCAGAGGCACCCAACATTTTAAATTATGAATATTTAAAGTAGGTACCTACTTCTTCAAAATTATATAGAAACTTTTGATAGTTCCTGGGGCCGAGCTCATGCAGTATTTTAATCACCAATACCTAATATTAGTAGGCCCAATGGGTTTTTAATACTGATGCCAGCAGATCATGCGAAACACTTTTGAAAGTAAAATCCCAAAATAATTTGCATTTTGTCTCTCATTTCCCTTATAAATTCTTTGATTTAGTTATTACTTAAAAAAATAAAGATTACATACAATTATTTTTAAATTTCAAACTGTTAACTTATAATTAATACCAAGGTACCTGTCCCTTTAATTTTATATCTTATGATATATTTATTTTTATACAATAATTGCGCATAAAGACGCCGTATTATTTAAAATATAAAATAAAACACTTACCTTAAACAAAACCTCCACCAATCACTCATAAAACACTAGAAAATAAAAATAAAAATAGCCACACACACTAGACAATAATCACTAACGTGACGACGTAAAGTTTTCCGCGGTCACCGACGAGCGACAAAACCTCGCCCCCATGCGTCCGTACTCGCGAAAGCTCGCGGTCAACTGACTGTGCCTCGACTGCTAGTCTCCACTTTCATGAAATGAACTGAAACTCTCATTACCGTCACACAATGACGTATACAACCTTATTCCACACGCCAATTCAAGCTCTATGGAGACAAGTTAAGATGCAAAATAGAATACAAAAAAAATTGTTTTGAAAGTCCTCGGCTGTTTGTTTGGGAGGGTCGCAAGGCGGGAATGAGTGTGTCGAAAAAAAAATAAGCCAACCACGTCTCAGTGAGTTAAGGCTTCAGGGGCGGGTTTCTACTGAATATCTTTAATTAAAAGCCCAACTTTCCTTGGTTCGACGTTGTAATGAATTGAAGTTTGTAAGAGAAAAATTCTGAGTGATAGTACGATATGATTATGGAGCTTCATAGGAAAAGCCTGCGGTAATTTTGAGGGAACATGATGAGAGGAAAATTAATTAACAGAGAGTAGATTTTGCGATGCAACGCTTTGAAATGCAGCCGGTGTTTGTACGTTAAATTATGTTGAATACTACGGACATTTAGTTGGTTTTTGATATGAAAATGTGGAAGGTCAATACTGTGTTACGTGGTCAATTTATAATGTGATTTCAGTGGCTGTTTAGTCAAATTAACGCTTCGCTTGCGGTGTTTAATAATATATATGATTATTAATTCTGCTTGCATATGTTTTAATCTATTAAGTAGTAGAATTTAAATTTATTTCGATCGTCATTTCATTTCTATCAAACAAATCATTAAACATATTGTTTATCGTATCGTACAGGCTTATTATTATAATAAATGTTTATTACCTACTCTTATCTTAAAGGTCAATAGTTAGATGTGTTCGTTTCATAATAATACTAATATTGAAAACAAAATTATATTTGAGAAACATTGGTAAAAGTATCTGAGTGTGTAAAAATATTTTGAAAGTTTCGAATACGTTTCAATTTTAACGCAAATAGTTTACTAATAAAACTAATTTAGTTATAATATTTATATAATTAGTAATATCAAATACTCAGTTCCAAAAAGTATAGCAAAAAAAAACACAGACAAAAAAAACCTTTTATTTTGATTACCATCAACTTTATCTAAAATCAATCTCCTCAAATCAGATTTTGATAGGTTCAAAGGTTGAAACAAGAATGGACATCCATCTCTTTCTTTTATAGGCGTGGTTTAAATCACGCGCATGCCCAGATGCCGCGATCTTAAGAATAAGATTCTTGATTTTTTGCCTCTAGTGCGATAATACATTAGATATATACAATGGGTATACATAAAACTTGTATATACTTTGTATGGTTCTCGTGTACCCTGAACATTTTGTTAGATTGTGCCTTTCAAGATGTATCATTCGATCTCTTAAGAGGTCCTTATTGTTTGATTTTTAGGTGGACATGTAACAAGTAATATTACGTTAATGTAAAGCGAATTACCACGCTTATGTAATACATAATTCTATAGATATTAAACATACTTATCATCAACATCATCACTACTGCATACTCAAGTAATAGTCTCTCTTTTATTAAATGCTGTACCCAAAGATAGCCTGGTAACTATACCTCGACTTTTAATTTTATTCAGTAACTTGACAGTTCAAGGGTTACCAGATTTTGACAAAAAAAAGATAGTGAGGTGGTGTAAGAATGAACGAAATCGAATGAACTTAAAATAATAATAATAATAATGGGTGCACTTGCATATAGGGATAATCCTCGGTTGGTGTCTTATTTCATATAAAGCTACCTAAGGGGCCTCTGCGAGTTGGCTTCGGCCCCTCGTACGCCTTACAAAGGCCCGGGACCTCTGGGTCCCGAGATACATAAAGTATAGATAATAATAATAATAATTCATTTATTTTCAGGTTACAAAGACCCAAGAGAGAGGTAATGTACTTATATGCAAACTGTATAATAACTGAGATACGCAAGTACTCCATGACGAAGGGGACACATTACTAAGTCCGTTATCAAATAATATTTTAACTTCTTTCATCTTAAAATATTTATTATTTTTTGCTTTCACCTGTGCATGTGTGTTCCTATTAGAAGAAAATAAAATAAGGAAATTAATTTTATTAACAATTATTAATTATTCTTATATTCCACATCTTACTTATGAATATTTCAAGGTTTTATTTAAATTAAACCATTTTTATCATTCATTCTTTACGCAAAATCGTTCACTACCCCAACACTATTAGCTTGGTTATGGTAACATTATTTTTCTTTGAACTATGTTACTGAATAGAATTAAAAGTCGAGGTATAAGACTCTACTGTCTGTCTGTCCTTCTGTCAGAGGGCTATATCTTTTAAATAGTAATAGGCAGACACTTCAAAGTTGCACACAGAGTAACACTAAGTGTGAATTACTATGGCCTCTGGAACAACAAATAGTATCAAGTTAAAAATTAACACGGCGGATCTCCAAACAAAAAACGTGTTTATGTGTTCAATATTGAACACACGGATCTGTGGTCGGTTTTGTTTCTTTCTCTCAGTCTGCACTATCAACTGGAATAGAACCAGCGCGGGGCAAAGCTCTTCCCCAAGTCCTTCCAGGCACTCTTTTCCTGTGCCACCTCAAACCAGCCCTCTTGGTACGCGTGTGGACATCTAGGGCCAGCACTTTTACAGTACATTTTGTGGAGAGAAAATAAATAATACTTTGTTATTAGTTTATCATAGCCTTTTCCCATTGGCTTTTAATCAGTAGCGATTGCCAACCTGAAGATATTTTTTTTCTAACTGAAGTCGCAATCTAGTCTCAGTGTCAAAAAGGTCATAACTTTAAACTTTCAAAATCTAGTCACACTCTCATCTCAGAGACAATCAATGTCAAAATCATGTAGAATTATTTTTGACAAATTGAGATTGGAATAAGAATGAGATAGTTGTTAAATTTAAGGGAGTTGTCCCTCCGATCGCACATTACACTACTTGCACATAACTCCTTAGTAAAACTAATTGTTACATTTACAGACTTTTTTCCCAGACTTTCAATGATCTAAAAATTACATCTGAGACCAACATAGGCACGAAGAAGTCTCAATTTAAAAAGGAAGGTCACTCATTCACGGACCAACCTCGACCCGCGTATCTTAGCCTTGGTCCTTTGATCCGCGCGCTTATTACGAAACCACGAGTCCTGTTAGTGGTAACTATGAATAAACTAGTGAAATCTTATCCGTACATAAAAAAATATCAGTCAGGCTTGATTTCTGTCTACGAGCCAAGCTGATGGGTACTCAAAATTGATCTTTCACTCTTGGATTTAAGTACAAATTTACGATGTAGTCATGCTGTCGGCACGGTAAGCGCAGTGGCTCAGCGATTGGCTGCTGCATTGTATGTTGCCGGTTCGCTTCTCGCACAGAACATTTGTATGGCCTACAGATAGTTGTTCCGGGTCTAGCTATTTGTGTATGTAAGTTTATATGGTTGTAAACGCACCCACAATACAAGAGGAATTCCTGGTATGGGGGGAAAGATAGTCAAAATAACAATAACACATAAAATAACCTCACGCCTGAAATCCCCGAAGGGTTAGGCAGAGCTTAGGTGTACCCATTAGTACATCCACATTTCGCCAGTTAAGTCCCATGTTTTAGGGGGCGAGCCTATTGCCATCAACTACAAGTCCAGACTCCGAGGCTGCTACTGAGAAATTCCTAATGGAAAAATCCAATAACACTTTGCCCGACCTGGGTAAAAAAATGAATGCGCAATTGCGATGTATTCAAAATATATGTACAGTCAACAAAAGAGATAGGAATGCAGGGTCGTCAGACATAGTTGAAGTTTTCTTAGACACTAATGGATGTTTTCAAATGTAATTTAATTTAAAAAGTAGTAGATTTAATTTAAAAAGTCTCTTTCTTGTTTTATTAGATAGAAAAAGATAGAAATAGTCTAATTTTAGTTTAGTTTGTTAACAAGGGAATTGGCACCATTATCTACTTTTTAAATTAAATTACATTTGAAAACATCCATTAGTGTCTAAGAAAACTTCAACTACACACATCAAAAGTGTCTAGGGATCAATATATTATTATTACCAATACATCTTTGATCCCTAGACACTTTTGATGTGTATATGTCTGACGACCCTGCATACCTATCTCTTTTGTTGACTGTACAATTGTACGTTACTAACTTAGAGTACAGATATCCAGTTAATTATTATCTAAACTAATTCTTATCACGTACGAGGTCAAGGGGAGGTCTAAATGTACATACAAACAAATTAAATGCGTACCTTATCAACCAGAAACATCGGACATCTTTGAAGGGGACAGTAGACATGTACTCATGTCTATCATGAACTAGCTTCTGCTTACGACTTTGTCTGCATAGACTTCAGAATTAAGCCATAGATTCATTTACGAATTGAATTTAGAGTTAAAATAGTTTAAGGTATGTTAAGGCTGGCATGCTACTGTGTATATAAACCTGTGTAATTTTTGAGTATTTTTTTATTTCATTTTTTTAATCTCTAGTTTTGTTGTTTTACTCTCGTACAATAACTTGCACCTACCATGTGATCTCTTCACCCCTTTGGTCGACTGTTAGAGAATGCCTGAAGCATTAAGTCCGCCTTTGTACTTTTGTTGCATAAAGTTTAAATAAATAAATAAACCTCCTATAATACACAAGAATGAAAAAAAAGACGTTCAAAAGTGCCTTTTAGTGTTCTAATTGAAATTTATAAATGATTTGACTTTGGCTTTTGACCCAGACATGAAAACTATCAACCTTGATTTTAAATAAACTGTTCCTTACAATTGATAATAATATTATATATTCCGAGCAAACTTAATAACGTTCTTATGTTTCTTCCTTCGTCGTCATTATAACTGAAGATGAAGGTTGTATCTTTATCGTATTTTCTAGATAGACAGTACCTACATTTTTTTTAGGTGGTAAAAATCATCAAATGACTCCTTCCGCCCTGGGTGGGGCAGAAGGGACTGTCAGACTTTTACTGACTAAAAAACCACCCTGTTCCTTCTGTTGAGACAGTACCTACATGGGACCAATTTTACAAACTATTAGGTACAATATCAATCTAACCTCAGCCTCAGTTATTTATGCATATATTTGACATTGATTGTCGCTGAGATGAAATTACGACTAGATTTTGAACGTTTTTAGTTACGAATGACTTTCAGAACTCATTTGAAATTATCTGTCAGAAATGTCAAATGGAACTAAACACGAAGTTACGAAAATTGGCCTTGAGTAAAATAAAAAAATCGTAGCAGCCTACGCCGTAGTGCTTTGGCATAGCCGTAGCACTAGTGGATTCGTAGCACTTGAAAGCCATCGACGAAGCATTTGAAGAGATGAAAGGAACATTTTAATTTGATACTGTACATATACGCCTGACAAAAAACAGAAAATTACAGATAATAAGGGATCGACTAAACAAAATCGGTGATAGTTACGGTGACCAAAAATAAGTATTCCTTTCAATCTTTGTATTCCTTATCTGGATTATTTGCAACCATGGTAATTTTTCTTTTGTTGGTGGCTGTGAAATTTTTTTCTCTCTGTGTTTCGTGAATGGTATATGAAATATGCCCCGCCATAGTTGGTATCTCAAAATTTGTGTAAGTAGGTTTGCTCGTTTTTTTTTTATTTATTTCTAAAATAAATAGATGCGTATATCTGTAGGTAAAATGTTATTAGTGCTGAAGGAAGAAGGAAGTGTTTTAAATAAAAGTAATAAAATATTGAATTTTTTTATTTACTATTTGTTTCTGGAAAAGCTTCGCATGGGTGCAATGTAAAATACACTCTATCTATTGATGAAAACCGCATTTAAAATTCGTTACGTAGTTTTAAAAACTGACAACTGACGACTGTAGACGGCGGGAAGCGATTTTGTTTTATATTAAGTAAGTAGAGCTACTAACATTATATAGGGGTTTTTTTTTTGTTTGTAAGACGTAATCTCGACGCCAATTACAAAATTTCTTTCACTTCTCGTAGAAAGATACACTATTGCCAAGTATCAGCCTATTTTTATGGCATACTTGACTTCCACGCGGTAGGAGCTAGTTATATAAACACTATAAATATAATTCTATTGAAACTGTAACAAAAAACATGTCACAATTTTTACAAAAACAAAAGAAACAGACAATACTCCCGTCTTCAACACCAATACAAGGAGTACGAATCCAAAAGAATTCTCAGTGTATTTCGTTAGACGTAAACGTGACACGTCCGCTCATCACGGAGTACGGTCACGGACTGGCGCGTTCCTGCACAATTCTGTCGCGAGACGCTAGGTGGCGCTGTCAATTTGTGCTGCTGAGACGTTTTGGCGCCCAACGCGGGACCTGAAGTTTTATTGTGTATATTATGCAAATGTTACTTGAATACGTTTGACGGTCACGTCTGGTGCAACGGAATATGTAAGGTAAGTTTTATTACGATATTGGATGCAAGAATGTGTGTTATGCTTCATGTAGACCGTTTTAGGACTATTTAGCAAGAGTACTATGTTTATTAAAAATTAAAAACTGCTTTCTTTCAATTAGTTCGTCCTAAACGTCAAAATTTCTCCAATTTTTTAAAAGTAATTATATTGATTTCGGATAGGTATTTAACGATAATTAACTTCAAATCTGTTGTAAGCATTTTAGTATGTACGGTCAACAAAAGAGATAAGTAGGTGACTAGGGTCGTCCGACATAGTTGAAGTTCACTTAGAAATCTATAGAAGTCTTTGATTGAAACTTAATTTAATTAATGAACTGTTTATTATCTACTTTTAATTAAATTACTTCCAGTTGACGGCGACGCGGACGCATTTTCTGACGCCATTAATTTTTAGTTTATTTTTTAGGTTATCTTATTTATTAAAATTCTGTAAAAGTCTGGATATATTGTACAGTAGCGGTCATATGTGAAGTAGCAATCTCACAAAGCAAAAGATAGATATCTTTAACTTACAAACTTTCGATGCCTTTTGATAATTCTGAGGTGTTCGTAAGTACTGTGTTAATACATATCACTTTACTCACAGATGTAGATACGGCCTGTACCGCGTGTTCACAGCAATTCAAACATTAGCATGCTACTGCACTTATGACCCGTACTGTACATATTAAATAAATATATTTTATCAAAAACACAACTTAACCAAACCCAATCAATGAAAATTCACCCTAAAATGTATCACAGTCACAAAGATATAAAACTACGAGCGATACAGCGTTTAGCATCAAAGGTCTACCCTAGGGAGCCGCGGTTAGCCGGCGATTAAAGCCGAAAGCCGAAAGCCTGCAACCATTTGATGTATTCATCCTCCCCCTGAAGCTGCGAAGTGAGATAAAAGTACGGGGTTAATACACCCCCGGGATCGACGAGTAAGTGATTCGGAGTTCGATTTTAAAATTTATTTTCGAAAGTGTTTCAATTTTGGTAAGAGTAGTTTTATTTCGATTAGTTTTCGTTTTAGCTGTTGTTTGGCGGTTTTTTTTAAATGTAGGTATCATTTTGTAACGTAAAATATTCAAGCTTTTAATAGAATAACTTACTCGTGACTTAGAATATCTGTTCTTGCGCGTTTACGGCGTACGGCATTTCATAAAAACTTTAAAAGCCTTATTTTTCGAAATGAACAATAAACCAATTTTAATAAAACTTCGTCGTACACATAAGCAGGATACATAGGTCTAAAAGTTAGTTGAGAACATTTCACAGCATTTGCTTTCAAGATGGTGTACTCGTATGTAGTGCGAAATATTGTACGGTGGTAATGAACACTTCATCAGCAAGTTCGACTCGCACTTAGCAAGATTTTTAACACAAAATTGCCAATTGATACAAGTCAAAATTATATTATAAAAAAATATATTATACAGGGTTATTTTTAAAATACCATGCAGCAACCTGAAAAGGGGTCATTGTACAGTCAGCATCAGAGAAAAGGAACCCCCCAAGACTTAAAGAATTATCGCCCGAGCGACGGCGCGCGCGCCGCCACTCGGGCGATCGCGTCACGTGACTCAGAGCCCAAGCGGCTCCCTCCCCCGCCACGCCGCCTCACCCATCTCTGCCTGCCACCGATCCCACTCAATCAGTATTTGCACCTTTTTAATATTTTTTTGGAATTTTTTCGGCTTACAATGAATAACTTACAAAAAGCTAGGCGCGGTTGAGGATACGAACACGCACCACCATGTGCCAGCCGATACTCTGGACCGTGTCTTATACCACTAGGCTATTGGAACAGTTAGCAAATGTATCGAAATTTTTAATATAATTATTTCATTTATCGAACAAGGTTGATAACGCTCTAATCTTCTAGATAATAAGGTTTAAATTTCAACTTCCATCACGTGTTATATTTATACCTTCTTACCGTTTTGTTTTACGATTAAATAAAATCAATTCAAATTAACTAAAAGACAATTCAAATATCTAAAAGATAAGGTTGAAATTAGCATAGATTTTTTGTTTGGTTGAATAGAATGTGC
This sequence comes from Hoplodrina blanda, assembly GCA_949316365.1. NCBI lineage: Eukaryota > Metazoa > Arthropoda > Insecta > Lepidoptera > Noctuidae > Hoplodrina > Hoplodrina blanda. Next base: position 5,271,142 of record OX438564.1, on the reverse strand, counting down.
TGGATTCTAATTATTGCACTACCGTAATTTGACTTCAGAAACTTAGCTGCCGTATGAACTGCGAGATATGGTTGAAATTAGATTACTTTTTTGCTCTATAATATAATTATATTATTATATATTATTATAATTTAATATAATAATATATTATGTAATTAAGGAAATAAATGAATATTGTTTATGCAACATGACTAGTTTTTCTTATAAACCTCCTACATATTTTAACATTTGATTTCATAAATAATAATTGACGAATACCACCTAAAAAATAAAATCCTAAATGAAATCCTAAAAAAAGAAAAAAGAAACTTATTCCGCGGATTTGAACTCGCAACCATCGCATTGCTCAGCCGCAGTCTTAACCCCTAGACCAACACGACATCTACGATACGCTGCAAAAAACTTAAATGGTTTGATGTCATTACCAAAGGGGGTACCTTTTCTCTGATGCTGACTGTACTCATCATTATGAACAACTTTTACTATGGGACCAACCCTGAACTCATGAAAAAAAAAAACAGCTGTTCCCTACAAAAATACTACACAACACAATCATAACGTATGTATTCTCGGAAATTTTCTGTATCTGTGCACCTACTATGTTTTGTCTCTGCATCACCCTAAGGTAGACTGGTAGAAAATGCCTAAGGCATTAAGTCCGCCTTTGTACAGTGATTTTTTTTGCATGTGCATAAAGATTTTAAATAAATAAATAAACAGCAAATTTTTTTTTCATGATTTCAGGGTTGGTCCCATAGAAAAAGTTGTTCATAATGAAGAGTACAATGACCCCTTTTCAGGTTGCTGGTATTTTGAAAATAACCCTGTACAGCCTGTAACAAAAACCCTGTCCGATCCTTAAGGGTATTATTCGGCATCGTACTGCGTACTCATATACGTAACCATTTAATGGATTTGAGATTATTATTTTTCCCCAGTGAAAAAAAAAAGAAGAAAGAGGAAGTAATTAAATTAAAATAAAACATAAAAACATACATACATACATACATACATACCGGTCAAAATCATAACCCTCCTTTTGGCTTTGCCGTAGTCGGGTAAAAACTGATCAACGGCAACATTGATCGGACAGGGTTTTTGTTACATAGTGTATATTACAAATAAACACATGCCAAACATTGTCACAAAAAACAGCTTATCTAACAAAATGCTGTAATTTGCCCCAACTAAAACTTTCTACTAATTGAATTGGAAGTCAACTTCTAGTTAAGGTGAAAACGACGTCGCGCAGCCCGCGGCAGTCGCGTCGCGCCGTCGTGTCGCCTCGAAACTTTGAAAAATTCCCGACTAGTTTGTTTCACTGTAACTTAATAAAAACTACCGTCGGGCTCTGTGAAGTTAAGAATTAAGTTTGAGAAACATTGCCTTGTGGAAGCGGAGGTATTTTGTCATATTTTTATTAAGCTTGGATCGTATAGGATAAATGTGAGGTCACTTTTGTAAGTGGATTCTTTCCTTTGATTTTATGAAGGTTGGATTTTGATTTGATAAATTAATGAGTTTTTGTGTGTATTGGTTCTACTTATGGGAGTGAAATGTGTTTGTAATCATGGCTATTTTAATCTAGTTCTTCTTCTATTTATACTTTTTTTTGTTTGTAAGAGGAACTATTAGCCCAATCCTAAAAATTCTTTCGCTAATAGTAAGATACGTAATCCCTGAATGCTGCTATTATCAAAAAAATATGAATCCGTAAGAAAATGTGGATAAAGTCGCGGGCAAGAGCTAGTATTATCTATACAAAAAGGTTTTTTTTTTATTTGTATTCTTCTTCTTTTCGTGTCAATTGACTCAATTTTTATCCGACCAATATTATTGAGCAACCTGTACAGTAGGTACTATCATTGGCCTCATTAAGATCTTAAATGGTGCAGGTAGTAGTGCACGACGGCAGCTGAAGAGGTGACGCATGACATTTGTATATAAAAACTACACTAATGAATAGGACAATGTTTTTAGTATATTTAACTTCTATGCGGAAAAAACCGGAGGCAGAAGCTCCTTATAAAATTTAAATGTGATTTTAGATGCCTTTATTACCACTATGTACATGAATTGTAAAATACACTTCTAAGTCTGGTCATTAAAAGCTAATAAAATGTCAACTTTAAGGATACATTAATCAAAATGTAGACCAGCCTCTCTAAGCCTTATGCAATTACAATAAAACTTAAGGACGTATGTCTAATTTGCCTCCAAATAACACTAATCAAGATTACAAACGAATCTGGGAAGCCAAACAGTCCCCCGAAATTCGTCTCAAATGTAAATTATGCAAACAGTTCCCCGCAATATTCTCGTTTTCGACAATATATTTAGCATTTGAAATAGAGTTGTAACGGAATAAATGGTTGTCGCAGCACGTCCGCTCGCTTCGCACTCAACTCACGAACTGATTTGAATTTGGAATTTCCTTCGCTCGGTTGGCGCCGCCGTCGATGTTTAGCTTTTTTCGTATTAAAAAATTGTTTTATTCATTTTTATCGTTATGGATATTGGTGTTTTTGCTACATCGTGCACTTTTACAAAATAAACTATTTAGCTACTTGCTAGGAGGCATTTGCGAAATAAATATTTTTCTATCTACTACCAGTGAAATATGCTTAAATAAATAATAATAATACCAGCCTATTAGTGTCCCATTGCAGGACAAAAGCATCTTCTCGTACAGAGAAGGCACGAGCATTTAATCACCACGATTGCTCAAGGCGGATTGGCGTTTTCAGACTTATATTAACTAAAAGTCTAGTTTTTCTCGATGTTTTCCTTCACCGGTGTCAGTGATGTCCAAGATAAACCGAGAAAGTAGTCACATTGGTACTTGCCGGTGCCCGGTTGCAAACCCACAACCTCCTGCATGAGAGGCAGGCGCCTTAATCACTGGGCCATCACGACAAGAAATATGCTTATCAGTAAATAATTTAACTACTTATCTAGTATTTTTTTTAATTGGTGAGGTTCTTCAGAAAGGTCAGGTGCGGAGTACTCGTAACCGGCGTGCTTGTATGACGAGATGTAGGAACGTAGATGAGGCGAAAGGAGTATGTAAGGATCGTAGCAGGTGGCGTTCTGTGGTTTCTGCCTACCCCCATAGGAAAAAGGCGTGAGATTATGTGTTTTATGTATTTTTCACCACTTTCAAAGCTGTACTTTTTCTACTTAATCAGAAAAAGAAATAGCACTAATCTTAACAGACTTGTTTACCTACTTAGAAACGCTAAGCAGCTTTCCAGTGGAAATGCTAATGTTTACCGCATTCGACCAAATTAAAGGAAAAAAGGACTTACAATTCCAAGGCAAGGTTTTAACGGTTTTCAACCTTTGTTAGTGATGGTTAAAGTTGATTTTTCTTTGTGTTTTGTAATGTAAACTGATGAAGTCAAGAGTAATGGAGTGTTTCAACGTTTTGTTTTTCCGCTTGGTGTTTGAGTTTAAGAGATTTGAGATCAAGTTTTATCTAATTTTAAAATTTACACTTTTTTGTTGTTTGTTTGTTTGCTTTTATTTATTTTTACACGACTGCCCCAAAAAAGGAGTGTTATGTGTTCATGGTTAATGTATGTATGTATGTGAGTTTCTTTATTCCACCATAACTTTTAAACGCCTGAATCGATTTAGATGTATGGGGTATCGTTACAATTCTTGCATCGTTCCGAGTAACATAGGCTAGCTTAAAAATAGCGGTGTGGCCATTTTAAAAAGTAAATTAATACCAGCCTCAATTTATTTTTTTAATTAATCTGGTCGTGTCTATGTTTATCGTAAATTAAAAACGTCGTAAAAAAAAATTACGAGTAAACAAAGTACAAATATGTGCAATTTTTGTAGTCGTTTTTTAATTTTATAGTAGCTTGTTGTTGTGTTGAAGATGTTTGCTGTATAAGTTGGTAGCTATAGAAACGCCAAAATCAGTTCTGAAAACCCAATTAATATTCTGTTAACTGTAAAATTCGATTTTTGGTTGCTTTGAGATCTATGTGACGTCGCAGTAGGTACTCTTTTGTTTGTGGTAAATAAACCCGTATTAACTCGAAGTATGCATTTTTACCGCCTCGTTGGTTTAGTGGTCGCAAAGCGCGACTGCTGAGCATGACGTCTTGGGTTTGAATCCTAGGTCGGGCAAAGTGTTATTAGGTTTTTCCATGCGGAATTTCTCAGTAGCAGCTTCGGAGTCTTGATTTGTGCCCGGTTGATGGCAATAGGCTCGCCCCCTACATGGGACTTTAATATAACTGGCGAAATGTGGGTGTATTAATGGGTAAGTACACCTCTGCCTATCCCTTCGGGGATCACAGGCGTAATGTTATGTTATGCATTTCAAAAAATACATTTCACGAAAATAAAGAATGTACAATTTTCGTATTCTATAACTGAAAACATCTTACTCGCTCGTTAGTCAGCAAATACATGCAAAAATACATAATTTGCTTTCAAGATGGTGTACAACAATTCTTAACAGACGAACCAAAATAACGAGACCCACCCTGCCCCTCGTAGTGATATACAGAATGACAGCAGGGACGGAGCTATAGAGGTAGGTCAGGGGTCAAGGTAATGTGGTTACATTATAAATAATGACGGTTCTGTATGGCCCTTGCCATCCGTCATGCGCTATAAGCGATTCGCTCATTACGTCTACTTTGTACATCATAAGATTAAGTTTTCTTACTTTTCTTCATATTTTTTTGTACCTACCAAAGAAATTCGTGGTTAAATAACTGACTGCAGGTGGAATTAGAATAATAATACTGGTATTATTGATTAATAATATGGACCATCTCAATATTACCATTACGTAATTAACGTTACGTAAATTCGATCGAATTACATAACATAACATCACGCCTGTTATCCCCGAAGGGTTAGGCAGAGGTGTACCCATTAGTCCACCCACATTTCGCCAGTTATGTTTGAGTCCCATGTAATAGGGGGCGAGCCTATTGCCATCAACCGGACACAATTCCAGACTCCGAGGCTGCTACAGAGAAATTCCTGATATTCCTAATATTTAATTTGTAATACTTTTTGCACACAATATAATAAAGTAGTTCTCATGCAAGGTGTAGTAGCAACGTGTAGCATTCACCTTTTGGAAGGGGCAACTGGATTCACATTTTTTTTTGTATAATTATATGGCGTTCAAAACTGCCTTTTAATGGTCTAATTGAAATAAATGATTTGACTTCGAACTATTTAGCTCAACTTTAAAAATCGAAATGGTACAAATCTTCAGGGCTGCCCCAATCACAAAACAGGAACCTATATAGAAATATGTAAGTGCAGCACTATGTAACTCAAGTTTAGAACAGAACTCATCGGGGGCTGCTCCAACTGAGACATGTTCCGACTGGATGTTAGAAAACTATTTCCAAGTACTAGATGTGGCAAGGAAAATAATTTTCTAATCAACGGTAAATTTAAGTAAGCGCGTCTGCACTCTGCTGAGTGTGAAGCGATCTTGGCTTCGATTCCCTCTCTGGTCAGGCAGTGTCATTAGGTTTTTCAGTTAGACATTTTCTTGAACCCTAAATTATAGGGTAATTTAGGTTTGATTATTCATTATTGATATTATTGATTGATAATGATTATTTTTCAAAATATAAAAGTAATCATAGTTACTTGTTATAGCATCAGCTATTTGCTAGTGAAAATCCCTTCAATATCCGTTTCTAATAAAACACAAAACTAAACACAGACAGACATTTTTTTTAATTAGTACCTTATATTAAAATCCCCTTGTTGCTGTATTCATATATGAAGGTATTTACTATAATTGACATAATTTCTAAAATGTATTTGGCTTAAAAACCCTTCATATTTTGTATGCCTATTGGCGGGACACAGCTCGGATCCTATTTATTATAACATCTTCTGTATGTACCCTGTGTTCACAAAATAAATGAATTTGAATTTAAATTTGAATTTGAATTTACTAAAAAAGTTTTATTTTGATATTTCAAACAGACACTACAATTTTATTTATTCATATAGATAAAACTAGCTAAATCCGGTCAGGCTTCGTTGTAGATAAGTCTGATAAAAAAAACCCAAATCAAAACCACAGTATTGTCTTTTCCATTATCTCTAACTCTACGGGGAACCACGCTTGAACCTAGTTCAATAGAAATCGCCTAAACTCACGAGACATGTGACTGAAGTTTCTGGACGCGCTGCCTGGATGCCAGCGAGTTGGACTAGAAGCGGATACAAATTGGATATCCATCCCTAACTTTGTGTACCGGAATATCCGATTGTGACGTCTCAATAAGTCCGTATAAGGTTTAATTGTGATTTTGAGAGGTGGAATAATTGTTATAATATTGACGACCTCAATGGTTTAGTGTTCGCATATTCTACTGCTGATCTTTAGTGAGATCTTAGGTTCGATTGGACTTAAATAAATATTTTATTGATTTTGACTGCCTCGTTGGTCTAGTGGTCGCAAAGCGCGACTGCTGAGCATGAGGTCTTGGGTTCGATTCCCAGGTCGGGCAAAGTTTTATTGGGTTTTAACATCAGGAATTTCTCAGTAGCAGCCTCGAAGTCTAGTTTTGTGCCCGGTTGATGGCAATAGGCTCGCCCCCTATTACACGGTACTTAAACATAACTTGCGAAATGTGAGTATACTAATGGGTACAACCTCTGTAACCCTTCGGGGATTACAGGCGTGATGTTTTGTATGTATAATTACTACCGCCCTTATGCATAGTCTCGACAAACCAATGAAATTCATACTAATCAGATATTAAACTTCAGACTACAGTACATAGTCGTCACTTGATGTTCAAGTTATGCAATTATATTATTTGTTATCAACAATAGCGGCACAGGTATCGCAATGGCGGAGTTTGAGATGGATAATTAAATTAGACAGCTGAAACTCCTTTGAGACACTGAGACATTGCAGTACTCCGCTGAGGAATTTAATTTTAGTATTATATTAAGTAGGGGAATCTATATTGAGTATTGTGGTAGATGACAATTATGTTCATACGATTGGTTTTGGTAGGTATTGTGATATTAATTTGATTTAGATCAAAATTAGACGTTTCTGCGTACAGTCAAAACAATAATAAGTATTTTATTTAATAATTAAATCAGCCTTTTATTGTCCCACTACAAGGCAAATGCCTCTTTTGCAATCACCACGCTTGCTCAAGGCAGATTCATCATCCTCCTGCCCTTGTCCCATGTTACTTGGGGTCGGCGCAACATGTTTTCTTCTTCCACTCTGTCCTGTCAGCCGTCATGCTATCACTGACTCCCCTTTCATTCATATCATTCTTCACACAATCCATCCATCTTTTCTTTGGCCTTCCTCTTGCTCTCCATCCATCCATATTCATATTCATAACAAGCAAGCAAGCTTGCTCAAGGCAGATTAATAAAATTTTAAGTTCAGATTTCTTCACATTGTTTTAAAGATAAACATTGTTCACATTGTTTGTTTAACATTGTTCTAAGATAAACATTAGAAAGTACATATTATAAATTTAAAAAGTCTCAAGCATCTTTTTATATCCTTTTTAATAAGTTTGTAAATACTGTGCAATTGATGAGTTTTAACCTAACCTAAAAAACCTCAATACACTAACTGAAGTGCCAAAAAACGGAACCAATCAAAACCACACACACCATACATTTACATCACCTAAATTACGGTACACAAAAAAAAATACTTAACACAAGGTGAATATAAAAAATTCACAAAAGAAAAATGACAGGCGGCTGGGCGAAAAGTAACCAGTATTTGTCTTCGCGAGAAGAATTTGTAAGAACACCGTATAAAAGTCAAGGGACCCAACATCTAACTAACGTCCATACTTTACCGTTTTGAGCACGTTTGTCAAAATGGCGTCTATTTTTCTGTTTGTGGGCTTTATAAATTACTGTCTTGTACTTTTGTTTGTGTTGGGTTTTTTTTACGTGATTCTGGTTCGCAATTTTATATATAGAGTATAGAATATAGTATAGTATATATATATAGAAAATCTCAAATCAATTAATACTGCATTCTATGATTGTAATTGTGTTATCATTTTTAACGTCAATGACCTATAAATATTTGTAAGCCTTCGGGTATAACATAGCGCACTTGAATTTTTTTATAACAACTTTTTATTGTACCTGTGTAAACAAATGAATAAATGACTTATGACTTATTACTTATGAATTTAGTAATGTCTTGTGTTAAAAGCGATTTTACTGAATTTCAAACATTCAAGTTCCCATTTTTTTTAAATGAATAAATCTATTTTTATGAAACAAACATAATCAGGATACATAGATCTAAAAAGTTAGTACCTATGTAGAGAACATTTTCGAAATTTCTTATTTCTTAAAAAAGATATTGGAAATCTGTTTCTATGGAAAATTGAAATTCGAATCGTTTACAATACTTATGTTCATGAAAAAATATTTAATTTCCATTTGAAACTATTTACTAAAGACCGGAATTTAAAAAAAAAAGTAACAATTCTGTATTCTCTACACTATAAACCTACGGATACACACACATCAAAAACTTCAATTATCAGAACAAAACATTTAAAGGAGAATGGCGAGAGTACACGTAATTTGGGACCCAATGATAGAAGTAGTGTGTAATATTGAAACTGATTTGCAGTTAAAGAACGACTTAAGGCTAACCAAAAATCAAATGGAAAGTAGTTTGAAAAAGTTGGGAGAAAAAAAATATGAAAGGTGGAAGATTATAACCTAAAATAATCTAAGACTCGCAATTATTGGTTATTATTTATTTTACATACTATATTATTATTATTATTTATTTTTATTCCGATGCTAATTATCAGTCATATACCCGTTTAGCCAGATTCACCAGTAATTAATATTTTTGCATAATATCACAGGATAAGGAGGCAGCTTTATATCTCCTGGAATATTCTTTAAAAGCACAGTTGATGTACTTTTATCTACATTTACCAGAGTATTGTTGAATAAAACAACATTTATTTATTTAAAAACTTTTATTTATTTTGTAATTATGTACTTGTAAAATATTCAAGACATACAAACATTGTATCTTCCTTTAATCTTGTTTTGCGTTCCTAGATAGTATTTTATAATAAATAATCTTTTTACCTAATCAAAAGATTATCTAAGAAGCTAGCTGGTGAACATAGCTTTGGTGTCTGGGATAATCCACGTACTTACCACAAAATGCTCATACCATGTGAGCAAGAGTCCACATTTATGTCCAATGGCGATAACAACAACAAGAGCAGAGTTTCTGTGAGAACTGTCCACCACTCTGCCTGCAAATAGCATGGCACACATACTTTATTGTTAAAGATTAACTGAAACAATAAACAAGTAAAAAGTTGACAAGAATACAAATACAATGTAAAAATAATAATATGGATAAAAAGAATATTTATTAATTTCATAACCAACCTGTCGGGGTGTTTGACCATATCTTTTGGTCAATAAAAATAGTTAAAAATACTGCTTGATAAAACTTAAACCATTTTTATTGCTGTTATAAAATAATTAATCTTAATTTGACAACTTTGTTATATAGAGTTTCCATGGTTACGGTATGACATTACACTTTACTTTCTTTTTATTAGGTTTTTTTTTTCAAGCATAAATACTTTTTACATATTGATGTAAAAAGTATTTATGCTCGACATTAAACACGGGGTCTTATCCATTCAGATATTATTATAATGTTTTCTATTCGGATTACCATTTCAGTCATGTCAGGAAGAAGAAACTGATTTTCAACTACTCCTTATTCTCAAAATAGATTGCCACATGCAGCACAGACATTACAATGGTCGAGTTATTAGTTGTTGTAGGGTTTCTTGTTCAGAAATTCAACAAATTAGTTCACATATATACTCACATCGCGCGGGTATACCCATCTCTGAACTCTTTTAACAATTTGATGACTTTTTCGGACAAGCGATGTCTTCTGTGTAATTTACAATAATGCACCGCATTTGAACAGTTTGACAAAGTCCAAATCACTTGCAAATCGTCATCCAGTAGTAAATGCCGTAATTTAGATTGGTATACAGCATAATCAGTCCAAAGGTAAAGCCAAGTCGTCAAGAATTTACAAAATCGCCGATGTATTATTTGTTTTTTACAACGCTAACCGTTGAAAATAGTGTTGCCTATCGATAGTCGACTATCGCTAAACTATCGATAGCCTATCGATAGTATCCATATTATCTATAGATAGTATGATACAGTTTACGTATTTTTATAATGATATACAAAAATAGTATCGAAAGTATTAGTTCCGATAATATCGATACTATCGAAGTCCAGCATATGTTTAGGAACAATACTGTCGATAGTATTGATGGTATCGATAGTGTGAGCTATCGAAAAAACTATCGATGTTGTAATACTATTGATAGTTTTACAAACTATCATTAGTATCGATAGTATTACTTTAAAAAATCGATATACTATTGATAGTATTATCATGTAATAGTATCGATCCTATCGATACTCTCGATTCCAATCAATAGTACAATTAGTTAATTTGTGATATCGATAGTATCAGTGGTTTAGCATTGTTACTAGTTTTCGAGGTCATCTATCGATAGAGAAACTATCGACAGTTGGGCAACTCTAGTTGAAAACAAAAATGTCAACAAAAATGCCGTCAGTGTCAATTTGATACTGACGTTCCGTTTCTCCGTTTCATGTAATCCATTACGTATGATGTATCAAAATAATGAGTCTTATTTTTTTACGGTCTATTTACATGGTTCGTATGTTTCATCGTTATGGGTTTTCAGAATATTTAACAACTTTTTAACAAGATGTATAAGTATAAAATACTCTTCTGTAATGATCCCAACTTATTAACTACTCTTCTCATTAATAAACTAATCGACACCATAAATAATAATACCACTATCCGAACGGTACCTAATAATAAGCGTATAATAAAGCCGTGGATTACCACTGGTATTCTACGTTGCATAAGAAACCGTAATAATCTACAAAAAAAATCTAGACTTGACCCACACAATGACATATTAAAAATAACCTATACTAGGTACAGAAATTATTGTAATTATTTAATCAAAAAATTGAAGCGAAAATATGAAAGAGATTTACTCACAAACTCAGTTTCGAACAGTAAATTGCTCTGGAAAAATATTAAACATCTAACTTATTCTAATAAATGTAAAAATTATAGCTCTGAAATACTAAATATAAAAATATCACCTCATGACTCAATAAATTTTATTAACAATCATTTTGCAAATGTAGGTCAACAGTTAGCTCAAGTAGTCCAGCTTAATATAACGAATCCTAATAATAATCAACTGAATAAATTACCATCCCAAAAAAACACCTTCGTTCTTCTAGACACCGACCCTGATGAAGTTGATAAAACATTGATGAGTCTCAAGTCTGATAGTGCCCCCGGTTGGGACAATATACCCACAAAATTTATAAAATTTGCTAGAACTGAAATTGTTCCCATTATAGCTCACCTAACTAATCTTTGTTTTCAAAAAGGTATTTTTCCTGATCTACTAAAGCAATCCATAATCATCCCAGTACACAAGGGGGGGGATAGAGACGATGTCAATAACTACCGACCTATATCTGTTTTACCGTGCATATCAAAAATTCTTGAAAAATTATTAAATCATAGAATAGTACAATATTTAACAAAATTCAACATATTATCACATTCGCAATTCGGTTTTAGACAAAAATTATCGACTGAGGACGCAGTTACTGGTTTGAGCTCTTTAATAACTAAGCATCTTGACTCTGGAAATAAATGCTTGACTGTATTCTTGGATCTCAGGAAAGCATTTGACACCGTCTCTATCCCTGTCCTAGTGAAAAAACTGGAAAAGGCTGGAATAAGGGAAACTGCGCTCAACTTATTAAGAGACTATCTCTCGCAGAGAAAACAAAAAGTTAGGGTAGGAGAGGTTACCAGTGATCAAGCGGAGGTTTCATTCGGCGTTCCACAGGGAAGTGTACTAGGCCCAACACTCTTCCTGGTGTACGTTAACGACCTCTGCAACATGAACATCAATAACGCAAAGGTCTTCTCGTACGCCGATGATACTGCGATAGTTTTCTCTGGTAACTCCTGGCTAGATGTAAAGCAAAAAGCTGAGGTGGGCATGGCCCTTGTAGCTAACTGGCTTACGAATAACGTGCTCACACTTAATACATCTAAAACGAACTACATATGTTTTAGTATTAGCAAAGCCACACTACCTAGTGAAAACTTTAACATAAAAGTTCATGTATGCGGTGATGCTAGTAATAGACATTGTAATTGTTCAGTTATTAAACAGGTCACACAGATAAAGTATTTAGGCGTGATACTCGACCAACGTTTATCCTGGTATGCCCACCTTGATCAAGTCACCAATAGACTTAGGAGATTAAGCTGGATTTTCAAGACTCTCAGACATATCGCACCAAAACAAATGAATACGAACAGAAAACGCAACCCATCTAGAAACATTTTAAATGAGATCTACGTAGCTCTAGTCCAGTCTGTCTTGACATATTGCATCCCCGTTTGGGGTGGGGCTGCAAAAACCAATTTTATCTACTTAGAACGCGCGCAACGGGCCCTAATTAAGAACATGTATTTTAAAAAGTTAAGATACCCTACTGAAACCTTGTATCAGATTAGTGACTTGCTCTCAGTACGTAAATTATACATTATTAAAATTATTCTAAAGATGCAGAAAACCATAAAATATGACCCGAGTAAAATAACCCAGAGAAGAAAAGATCTAATCGTTCAAATTCCCCATACAAAAACTGTATTTGCCGGGAGACAATACAATAAGCGATCAGCTTTTCTTTATAATAAAATTAACAGTAGAATCAACATATACCCAAAAAAATACTACGAATGTAAAAAAACTTTAACTAACTGGATAAAATTACTAGATTATGACGACACGGAGGCACTCTTGGAACACATTACTTAAGTAAAATTTTTGTGCTAATTAGGTAGTAATAATCACACAACTTATTCACACTTATATCTATAAAAACACCAAATTCACAACACACATACACATACACACTCACCCCCACACCCCCACAATCTCACACACACCCCCACACACAACCCCTCTTACATAATTAATATTTAAGAATAACTAAAGTGCTGAAAAATTGTATACTGCTGTGGAAGAGCGGAGTCTCCTAACACAGGCATTACTTGCTTAACAGGAGGCTCCAATCACCAACTAATTTATAAACCTTTGGTTCAGAAATAAAATTTTTTTGTATTTTTTTTTTTTTTTTTTTTTGTATAAAAGAAGGAAAATCACCAAGCGAAAACGAACTACTTTTTATCTAATCATTAGCCTAGAAAGGAATGTAACTATAAGTTTCGTTTAGAAACTGCACGATGATTATTTTTTAATAAATAGGGATAATTGATAACTTTTGATTCCCGTTTTGTAAAAACTTAGTATTTTTTTTGTACAACACTTATTAACTTGATATTATAATTGATATAAATTAGACCTTGCACATTGCTCCATTAATTTGGGTCCGCTCTCGCCATCCTTCTTTCGAACGTCACATTTTAAGCTGTGCGATGTACGTAGCGATGAAAAAGCCAGACCAATCGTCGGCAGCTTTACACTCGACGACAGGCCCGGATAATATCATTTTGTGTTGCCAGCGCGTGTCATAAAATCGTCAGATATGTGTTCTACGGTTTAATGTAAAAATATTTTTTTTTTCTAAATTTGTATCGTTTAGAAACTTTATTATGGGGAAAAATAAATACATCATGAAACTTCTGGAATTCCTGTAATGAGTTATTTTTTAAGCTATTACCGTATTCCACCTTTTATAATCCACATCATTCAAAACGCTTCTTCTTATTCTTCGCCTCTTCTCGTTACGTATGTATCATTCGGTTTCATTAGCATCGCTGGTAAGCATCGTCATTCGTAAAAGAGCGTTTTCATGTCCTTCTATTCATCCAGTTACACACATCAAAAGTGACTAGGGATCAACATCCCTAACATTTGTTAGGGATGTTGATCCCTAGACACTTTTGATGTGTATAGTTTGCGGCGTACCTGTACCTCTCTTTTTTTTTCAAAAAACAGTCTTTCGATTTTCCTTATAGCATCAATAAAATCACCTCAAACAAAAACGCAGAAATATGGCAACACCAAGCCCGATACAAAAGCGTACAGGAATGAATGAAGTCGGGCGCCGCACGCCTGCACTAGGGTTTATAATTAAATCGAAACAGAATGAGTAGGTACCTCGTTTTATTGATAAAAGATTTTTCACGTGAATTTTGCGTGTTCCGACGAGACTTTATATACCGATTTAGTTAAAAAAGGGTATCATTATCAATAACACTGAATTGCACTTACACATTAGCCTAGTACCTATATAATGTACCTAAACACACAATCATATCATCACGCCTGTATTTCCCGAAGGGTTGAAGGGTTAGGCAGAGGTGTAGGTACCTACCCATCAGTACACCCACATTTCGCCAGTTTTGTTTAAGTCCTTATGTAATAGGGGGGCGAGCCTACTGCCATCAACCGGGCACAAATCCAGACTCCGAAGCTACTACTGAGAAATTCCTGATGGAAAAACCCAACAACACTTTGCCCGACCTGGGAATCGAACCCAAGACCCTATGCTTAGGAGTCGCGCTTTGCGAACACTAGACAAACGAGGCAGGCAGTATGAAATAAATAATAAATAAAATAATAACAGTACCTATAACATTTCAGTCATCCCAGCATGACGTAGGTTCAGCGACGCTGGGTCTCAGACTATAATTATTATACACTAGCGTTACTAATTCCCATGCGATATACACGGAGATACGATCAAGGCATCAACACCAACTGTTCACGATATATCTTAAGACCAGTCTTCGGATAGTCACGCAATGGTAACAAGGTGTTTCTGCTAGCGATCAATCTCACGCGATCTGCACATCTGTATTCGCTTGATTAGCCTGTCTTGAATACTGAAGTATTTTAAAATAGTTGCAACATTTTCAACATACACATAGACAGTTGGCGCAGTGGTTCAACGATTGGTTGCTTAAGCGGAGTGTCGCGTTTCGATTCTTAAACGAAACAAAAATTTGTATGGCCTACAGATATCCTACTATTCCACTAATATTTACAAATGTGCAAGTTTAAGAAGATGTTTAGATGTTTTTTACGCGTAAACCGTTGAACAGATTTGGATGAAAATTGGTACATAGATAGACCTATTACAAAGCATACGCCGTCTGTCTGTCTGTCTTTTTAAACCAAATATGTAGCCAGTTTTTTATGTTACCGGCAATCTGTATAATCCGGTATTCTATACAATACCTAGGTAATGTATAGAATATTATATTATTTATTTATACTGGGCGTTAGTGACAGGTTGGCAAAAACTGAAACTGTAGTTTCAGACCACGATTTGTGATTGAAAATCGTTGGAATTTTTCTCCGGAAAATTCTCAAAATTTTCGACCGATTTTTCACTTGATTCGTGATATATTGATATGTAAGTACCAAGTCCAGGCCTCTAAACATAAATTTAATGAAAAATACAATAAAAACTTAACTCGGCAATGTAAACAACAAAAATAATTCTAGGTACCTACATTTAAGCTATGTAGGTTTAGGCACAGATAACACGCGCCGCCCGGCGTCGCCGCATCGGTGCGATGTCCTCTGCTAGAGCTGTACCGAACGAAACTTTAAATAGTTTTTAAAGTTTCGTTCGGTTTTCTTTTAATTTTGAGAATTTTCCGGAGAAAAATTCCAACGATTTTCAATCACAAATCGTGGTCTGAAACTACAGTTTCGGTTTTTGCCAACCTGTCACTAACGCCCAGTATATTATTTATTTTATACTTTGCCTAGGTATTCTATACAATACCGAAAGCGCAGCCGGCAATGTGTATAAAAGAGCAAGAAAGGAGCAGGAAGGCCCCGGTCAACGAAGCCCCGCTGCGCGGGGCTCCTGTTTCTGGGTGGTTTAAAAAAAAATAACCTCTTCTAACCTAACCTGTCCGAGTCGGGATGCCCTAAGTCTTGAGCTCGCTCCGCTCGCATAAGATGAACCACATATTTTCTATACAAAAGCTGTCAAACCGCCATATTTATCCCTCCATTAGGAATTATCTGACGATTGAAAAATTAGCCCTAAGACAAATGTAAGAATTTTAGACCCGAACCAAAAAAAGGGGTAGGATTGTGACTAACCATTCCACAGCCAAGTTGGTTACAGTTCCTTGGCTAATACCAATTCTAAGATTTACTTGTAAAACCTATGATTTACAGTAACATATAGACCAAAATCTATTTATTTACACATTGCCGATGGACCAGCAGGTACTCTATACAATCCCTAGGAATTGTTACATACATTACCTAGGTAAAGTATGTAATAGAGATTAATATTCATAATGTTTCATACATTGCCTGTACGCCCCAGGTATTTTATACATTGCCTAGGTATTGTATAGAATACCTGAATTATACAGATTGCCGGTAACATTTACACAGAATACACGACATTAAAACCTTTATCAATATAAAAATAAGGTAACAAATTGTCTGACTCGCATTAGGCGCTTATTCCATTTTCAAAAACTCATAAACTACAATAACAAAAAAATAATAAAAAAATAAGTTAAAAATAACTAAAACCCGACTACGACAAAATCGCGCACTGAAAAGTATAAAACAAGAACAATATTCATTTGACCGATATTTTCGAAATTTTTAAGTAATAGCCGTGGTCGTATGCCACCTGCGGTTGTTTCACACAATCTTTATTGACTAGGTGGCATACGACCACGGCTATTATTTAAAAATTTCGAAAATATCGGTCAAATGAATATTGTTCTTGTTTTATACTTTTCAGTGTGCGATTTTGTCGTAGTCGGGTTTTAGTTATTTTTAACTTATTTTTTATTTACACTATTTTGGGGGTTATATTATTTGAAGGAATAACTCTATTTAATTATTTGATATAAGTAATAATAAAAGCAAAGTAGCGAGTGAATTTCAAATGTACTCATTAAGCCTTTTCATTTGATACCCATGTTGACACTGTTAAAAACAGGCAAAGTAGCTAGTAAAAGCTATATAATGTATATATATTTCAAATGTGCTCATCAAGCCCTTTAATTTGATACCCATGTCGATACTTTTCGAAAAATTTTTTTGTTTCGATAACGACTTCACATCCCCTGGAGGGCGCCATATTGGATTTGGTGACACGTCACCTACCCTATAACCAGCGGACAACTGAGACGCTTCTAACGACACCTCATTTGTCATGTAATGATAAGTAGTTTAGAAGTTACGAGGGAACAAACAAACATACATACAAACATACATACCGGTCAAAATCATAACCCTCCTTTTGGCTTTGCCGTAGTCGGGTAAAAAACAAAAAAAGATTGGCTACAAAAAAGTCCGTACCAACTACACGAATACATACTGTGTTTAACCATTAAAATATTTTATCCGGTTGCAGTTTCACAATTCAGTTCCGTATGTAGGTATGTATTTGTTTATTGTTTTTGTTTATTTCGCATAAAATCCGGATGTTGGCCGGTTGTGCTCACGAGTGCGAAAGTGACGCCTGTCGGTACCACCGACCTATTGATTTTGAACGCTAAAACTTTTTGAACCGTGACTGTATCTAAGCTTGTCTAGGCCTATATGATAAATGATATTTTAAAGTAAGATTGTATTTTCATTTATTTTAGATAGAAAAGGGTATGCTTAGATGGTTTGGTCATGTTGAGAGGATGATTGAAAGACGATTAACAAAAGGTATTTATATGGTAGAGGTGAGTGGCAACGCAGGGAGAGGTCGCCCTAGGAAGACTTACACTGACCTTATTGGTAAGGTTCTTCAGAAAGGTCTGGTGCGCAGTACTCGTAACCGGCGTGCTTGTATGACGAGATGTATGAACGTAGATAAGGCGAAAGGAGTATGTAAAGATCATAGCAGCTGTGGTGTCTGCCTACCCCTATTTATGTATGTACATATGTATGATATTATAATAAAAATATTTGTTTGTCAAAGTCAAAGCATTTATTTCAATTAGACTTTTGTTTTAAGTAGGTACTTTTTAATTGTCGAGGAGTCGGTCAGTTAGTCAGAAAGCTGAAGCTAGTTGCTAATAGGTAATCGCTTGAAATTCTGGTGCAAATACAATAAAAAATCTTTCAGTCCTCGAAACCCACACTATTACCGAACGCCACACTTTTTGTTTTACGAAAAAATAAATCGTAATTTTTTTGTACATCTCTACCACATCTGAGTACAAAGGGTACGTTCACCTACTAAGTACACGTGACAACCATTAACTTCCCAACCTAGCCGTCCGGCGGGAAGTCGGACAGACGGGCCGGATGCTACGTCACGATGCACTCTCCCACCGGAACAGCGCTAAAAGCCTCCACCTGCATTTGTCTAAGTTTCGTATATGCGACATCGGATAGTTCATTAGATTTTGAACAGATAACAATTTAATGTAGGTAACCTATACATGGGCATTGAAAATTTATCCGAAACCTGAAAAGGGGTCATTGTACTCATCATTATTAACAACTTTTACTATGGGACCAACCCTGAAATAATTAGCTGTTCCATACATTACGATCGTGTTGTGTAGCATTTATGTAGGAAACAGTTCATACGTTTTATAGGACGTATGATAACAATAACGTCACGCTCTTATTCTTTGAATGTGTAAGCAGAGGTGTATAATACACATATCACTCAATATTGTACCGAGAGGGCAATACTATTAACTTTTCGGAACGATCGCAATCTAACTTCCGATCTGTCAAAAATGCCTCTAATTAATTTACAAATATTTTTTGACTTTGATTATCGCTGAGATGAGTTTGCGACTAGATTTTGAAAGTTTTTAATTAGTAGAATTGGTCTTCAGTTATATGAAAGATAGCTTAGTACCGTGATAAAGAAATTCAGTACCAAATTTTGCGTAAAAAATATCTACACACGAACAGAACCAAACGTAGTCAATAATACGGTAAAATAAGTAAGTAGGTACCTTCAGGTACCACATAATCAATCAGAGAGTACTTTTTTAAACGTTATTTAAGTACAATAAAAAAAGCGTTCACCGATTGATTGGGTATAAAGGAGTCGAGTGAAGCGCGCTTTCTAAGCCAGACCACAGAGTAAAGTTGTAAGAAGAACGTAGACACGACAATACTTGAGTTTAAAATTAATAAAAATATCAGGAATAATAACGAGAATATAGAACGACGTTGTAGTATGTAAGTGCTAATGCACTTCTATATACAATGAATTTGTCACTCATATAAATATAATTAAATAAGTGACAAATCCTAAACGAATGTTTGTCTCATTATACTTATGTTATTATTGGATAAGTCGTTGGAGTTACCTTTGAGTAAATACTGTACTAAATGTAAAAGTTTTGGACACAATCTTTTTAAACTTTTTAGGTACAGTCATATACAATTAACCGGCATTTCAGTAACCATGCACATAACAGCACATTAGCTGTAAGTTTTCCGAATATAATACAAAAATAAAAACAAAACGGTATAACATTGACAATATTCTACCTACTTACGCATAAACAGTCGCATCTCCTAAACAATTCTCTAGTCTATGCCATCTCCGCCCAAGGCGCAGCAATTACACAGCGAAGGAACCCTAAACCGCCGCGCTTAGATGTTTTTCGCTTATTTTCAGCCCCGTTTGTTCTACGGAACCCGAGACGGCTCACTTACTAATTGGTACGAGCTTTTGAACCGATATTTTGTTCAAATTCTGTTCGAAAGGATTGCTATTAGCAAATAATTGTTCTGCTTTTGTTAATTGTGATGTGTTTTGTTTGATAGGTACTGGGTTCGAGTTTGTAGCTTTGCGGGGACAGGAAATCTTGGTCAGGCGAATAGCCAGAAAAAACCATTGAACGTCACGCCTGTTATTCCCGAAGGGTTAGGCAGAGGTTTACCAATTAAAACACCCACATTTTGCCAGTTATATTTAAGTCCCACGTAATAAGGGGCGAGCCTATTGCTATCAACCTGGCACAAATCCAGACTCCGAGACTGCTACTGAGAAATTCCTAATGGAATAACCCAATAACACTTTGCCCAACCTGGGAATCGAACCCAAAACCTCATGCTCAGCTGTCGCGCTTTGCAACCTCTAGACCAATGAGGATGGTCAAAATTGATCTGGTTCCGTTTTTTTCTTCCTTTCGTAAGGAACTCTAAAAACACATAGCGGTTCTGCACCTGATCTCTTCCCGGTAGGTACCTACATAAGTACTCAAACTTCGTAGTATGAAAAACCAGTGTGTTCCACCCTACAGCTTAGGTAACTACCTCCTAGTTACCCTTCATTATAGTGTCGTATTCCCTCGGAAAATGTACCAGCAGATGCGGTTAAATCACTAAGAAAATTGCTCTTAATTCTATACTGGAAACCTCCCGGAGTAATTGTATTTCGATCCTCGACTGTTTTTTTGTACGTTCAATGTGGAAGTGGATTTTCTAAACGAAATAGGAAGACGATTAAGGTGAAAAAGGATTTTAGGAATTGCCTACCGCATACGGAACGGGGCGATTCTGTTTTTTGAAAGAGGTGTATTCTAAGAGCAATAGCGCACTAGCGGCCCGGCCGCACGCGGCCAGGCCGCTAGTGCCTCTTCCCTTAATATAGACTTCTGCTTAAAGCCTTATACATAAACTAAGTACCTTGCAACACATTTGGTACTACATTAAAGTTACGAATAACATATTGTTACAAAATATGGCGGCTCAAGTTCGCAGGTAAAGTTTAGATTGGGTTCCGCTGCATTGTTTACGGGCACCTTGCAACGAGGTGCCGGTTCCTAAATACTGACAACGGACGGTTGAGCTTACGGATCGTAGTTGTCGGAAATTTTAATGATCACTAAAGATTTGTCTTAATTGGAACATTTGTTTTTGTGTTTGACTGCCTCGTTGGTCTAGTGGTCGCAAAGCGCGACTGCTAAGCATGAGGTCTTGGGTTCGATTCCCAGGTCGGGCAAAGTGTTATTGAGTTTTTCCATCAAAAATTTCTCAGTAGCAGCTTCAGAGTCTGGATTTGTACCCGGTTGATGTCAATAGGCTCGCCCCCTATTACATGGGACTTAAACAGTACTGGCGAAATGGGGGTGTACGTGTACCAATGTGTTCACCTCTGCCTAACCTTTCGAGGACTAATATTCACCTTTCAAACAAAAAGAAACAAATTCAAAATCAGTTCATCCGTGTATGAGCTACGATGCCACAGACAGACACATCCCGACACGTCAAACTTATAGTCGCGGCGTTTTTGCGTCAGGGGTTGAAACAATAACTAATATCACTTGCCCGATCGAATTTAGTTTAAATACTAAACGTAACAACTAACGAAATAGTTAACTGCACTTAGCCATAGAACTATAGGTATAAACAGGCATACAGCAACTTCTGAGTGCAATCAACGAGTGTTGGACGTAATTAGTCGATAATAATGGGTTTGGAAATTCATTGATAATTAACTGACGGTGGTAACTGTCCCAGTTAACGGTGCGTCAGTGAATCGGGAGAGCTGGTACTTGTGTTTGAAAATGCGTGATTGGCTTACCGATTAAGTTTGACTAAGTACCCTACAGGACTAACAAAAAAAATGTGTAAAATAGGTATTTTTATACGGTGTACATACATACTACTTATGTGTTGTTAAACATGTGGTAGTGGTGAAAACAACTTTAAAAATAAAATATTATTTAATTAGAGATCGGATACAAGTTTAACAATGGAATGTAGGAATAGAACTATCTTAAAATTAAGGACTCGTATTTATATGAAGAAATACACGGGAAAAGTAAATAACAACTTAAATTATCACTTATTGACTAATTACTTGATGACAACCTTTGACACAGTGAGAACAGTAAATAGTCGTAAGCTAAATGAGGTACATTAGTACATTATTAATAATAATACATTATATAGATCGTTACTGAAATATGAGTTCAAAGATTAAAATATAAATGAAGTAAACAATATTAACAATGTAGATATGTAAAATAAAGTAGAGGTAAATAAGTTATGAAACAAGCATATGGGAAGGAATGTTATATCATATAACACCTCCCCACCTAGAATAAATATTGGGCGTTAGCGCCGAATCTTTTTGGAGTGGAGGAATTGTCGTCGCTGTCATCTTCGGAGATACATGATGGTTTGGTTCAACGTGGTCATCGGGATGTTCTGGACGTGATGTGTTTATCGATGTTGTCGTCGTGATGTTCTTCCGACGCAGTAGTTGAAGATCTGGATGCAGTGGTTGTCATCATTATTGCGACCAAAGTATCTGTGACTCTTAGACATCTTCTGAATAATTTATATATTAAAATAATAACATGAGGGTTCCTGATGCGAAGTAGAACCAAGAAAATCTATTCTGGTGTCGTTGGATGAGAGGTTTCTCTTTTGTCTTCTGGATTTCCTCGTTATATTTATCTAGTTGATGTTTGAGGTTGTTGAGTGAGTCCAATGGTGTTTCGTTGATTGAGATAGGTAGATGGTTTGGAAAATGATGATCATCAGTTTCGTCGAAACAATCTTCAGTTCTGAAGTCAGGAACTATAATCGGAAATGTGACGTTGTCTTCTCTACTTTGGTGTGCTGATATAGTGCTGTATCCAGTGTGAAGTTTGCAGTTTTCTTCAAGGGTAATAATTCCTGAACCGTAGATGTTATGATACGAGACTTGATTGTTGCATTGAAGGATGCACTGTGTTGCATTGCTGAGGATGTAGAGCCATCTGTTGTTTTCCAAGCGTCGAAATGTGTTGATATGTGCAGCGAAGGTTGTAGTTGTACAGATGCTGGGGATGTCGTTCGAGACGCTGAGTAGGATTTGTAGCTCACAAACAGGTCGTGTATCAGAGTTGTAGACGATGGTAAATAAAATATTATTTTATTTTTAAAGTTGTTTTCACCACGACCACATAACAAATCCGGCGCAGTCGGTAGAATCACGTGTGCATAAGACGAAGTTAAACGTGTAGATTCTAAATGGTCAAAATAGCCTAGTGAAGCAGCATGGTAGCTGAAGGCTTTTAAACAACTTCGCCGGACCTTCGAGTAATGAAGCTCAGCAGCGCGACCAGTATTTTACTGTAATGGTAAGTGACCTAAAACGTATATATTGCTCTACTATCTCTCTATTCACCATCTGTTATCCAATCCTATTTCCTTAAATCTTATTCATTACATTCGCTACTTCCAACCTCATAAAAACCTAAATCACGATGCCAGACAATAAAGTCTTTTCCAGCTCAGAGTTAGATCTAGGAACGCTCTTAAAACTAATTGCTGATTTTGACACCTCACAAAATTCTAAAGTGTATAGATTTATTCGGTCGTGTGACTCTGCATTTCACCTCGCTTCAATACATCAAGAAACAGTTCTCTTAACATACACGTTAAATAAACTCACCGGACCATCATCATCAGACGTCCATTCTAAGTATTTTTTTAAATGGTGCGACCATAAACAATTTCTTTCTCACTCTAAAAAATTTTCACTAACAAAAACGCTAGCACATTTAAATTTAGAATTGCAGTCCTACTTCAAAAGTCTCAAAAAGGCATCACTGAATTCTTCCTTCGAGTCGATTTGTGTAGAAGTAAAATTTAAAAAAAATTATCGGCAGAAATCACCGATTCCACGTTAGAGGGTCGCAAAGCTACCACCGAAGAGACGGCTCTCAATGTCTTTGTAAACGGTTTAAGTTCAGACATAGGGATGATGCTTCGTGTTCATTCTATTACGAGTCTATTGGATGCGGGAAATTTCGCAATCCAAGAAGAAAAGATAAGAAACATAAACAAAGCCAGACAAATAATGTAATAATAAAGTATGTATGTATGTATAATGTCCGAAATAGTCAGGCGAAAACATCATCAAATCAATCGATACGACCAAGACCCACTTCACAGTTTAAACATTCGCCTAAACAATACCTCAGTTAATAGTTCCACTAATTACACACCTCACGAATTATTATTTGGTTATAAACTACGTCCATTTTATAATATTAAAACTATTCAAGACTACACAGCCTTTGATTATCTAAAAGATTTAAACGAACGGTTTAGAATTGCTCGAGACTCAGCCCTTAAAACGATTAGCTTCTAGATTCGAACAATTTTATGTAAAATACCCCGCTTTTCCTAATGATCTCTCCACAAAATCGTATCTTAAGACTAACCTCGATAAAATAGATAATAGACTTTCTGAACTAAATATTTACTTAGGTAAGAACTCTAGACAGAAAAGAGAACTTTTAGATCGGCTTTTAGATCGGCAGTTTAAATACCTCATTGGTACTCTAGATGCCAAAGATGCGAAACATTACGACGAATGTACAATATGTGTGTGTGTGTATGTGTGTGTTATGTATACGTATGTATCGATATGCTTTAGAAAAGTGAACTTGATCTCACTTCTTTAATGCAGAAACAAATCCAAATAACGTTTAGTACTATTAAAAATTTCAACGAAACGATATTTAAAATCTCGTATGATGAACAAGTCATAAATGAAAACATTGATCGTTTAAATCAATATCTTAATAGCACCTCTAAAATTATTTTCGATTTAAAAGTTACGGAAGAAATTTCATCAATCACAATTTTTATACAAGAATCGGTTACCAATCTCAAAAACGAGATTGAATAAAAAATTATATTTCATTTTTAAAGTCGTTTTCACCACTACCACATAACAAATTCCTAATTACCTGTGTAAATTTCGGTAACAATGATAAACTTGTGTTAACACCTAGAGTCCATGCATCTGAACTAGTTACAATCGAATCTTCAAATAAAATTCGAATAAACTCAACAAATACACATAAGTTAAGGGATAATCAAAACAAAGTAGATAAACTCATTCGCAGAGATCACCTCAATGAAGAAGAAAATAAATCTCTGAGTAAAATTGTCAAGGAGTTTTCAGACATCATCACAGAAAACGAACCCTTGACATTCACAAACCACACCAAACACACAATCCCTACTACATCAGACACACCGATTAATACAAAGACTTATCGATTTCCGTATGTGCATCAACAAGAAGTAAAATCACAAGTCCAAAAGATGCTAGATCAAAATATTATTCAGCCAATTTATTCTCCTTGGAGCAGCCCTATTTGGGTAGTCCCCAAGAAACTAGACGCGTCAGGGAAACAGAAATGGCGTATAGTCATAAACTATCGCAAACATTACGAAATCACTATAGGAGGCAGTTATCCTTTGCCGAACATAACCGACATTCTAGTCAAGCGGGGCCATTCAATTTACTTCACTACCTTAGATCTTGCCTCGGGATTCCACCAAATTGAACTTGATTGTAAAGATATTTCAAAAACAACTTTTAACACACCATACGGACATTACAAGTTCCTTAGAATGCAATTTGGTCTGAAAAATGCACCTGCTACGTTTCAACGTGCTATGGATAGTGTCCTCCAATGTTTACAAGGTGAACATTGTTTTGTCTACCTGGATGATATAGTAGTATTCGCAGCCAGTCTCCAGAAACAAGAACAGAGCTTACTGAAGTCTTCAACCGACTTAGAAAAAACGGTCTGAAAGTCCAACCTGACAAAAGTGATAAACTTCCCGACTACACAGCCTGTGATTATCGAAAAGATTTAAACGAACGGTTAAGAATTGCTCGAGACTCAGCCCTTAATAACTTACATGCTATGAAAGAAAACGCTGAAGATCAATATGATAGTCAGATTAAAAACTTCGCGCAGTATCAAATAGGTAGTAAAGTGATGTTAAGGATTCCTAATCCAAATAATTTGGACCCTATATTTTATAGGGAAGAAGGATCTATCTTCGTATCTGATGATTCATGGAAACTTATCGTTTACTGTGATCTTAAACCACTATTTATTGCTCATGAATCCTTAAAACGTTTAGCTTTTCCTAATGTTCAATCCACTAAATCGTATCTTAAGAATAACCACGCGCGCCTCAAAGAGCTGACAGCACAGGGACGGGGCCCCAACAGGGCCAAACGTCTGCCGAGGTCGCGGGACGTCTTAACAGGATACCGTGGCCCCGGAACGCAAAGGGCAACAGAAGGAACAGGGTGGTTTTTTATTCATTAAAAGTCTGACAATCCCTTCCGCCCCACTCAGGGCGGGAGGAATCATTTGATGATTTTTACCACCTCAAAAAAAAAGACTAACCTCGATAAAATAGATAATAGACTTTCTGGACTAAATATTTAATCAGGTAAGAGTTAGGTTAGGTCTAACTCTGAGCTGGAAAAGATTTTATTGTCTGGCATCGTGATTTAGGTTTTTTAGAGGTTGGAAGTAGCGAATGTAATGGATAAGATTTAAGGAAATAGGATTGGATAACCGATGGTGAATAGAGAGATAGAGCAATATGTACGTTTTAGGCCACTTACCATAACAGTAAAATACTGGCCGCTGCTGAGCTGCATTACTCGAAGGTCCGGCGAAGTTGTTCAAAAGATTTCAGCTACCGTGCTACTTCACTAGGCGATTTTGACCGTTTGGAATCTACACGTTTAACTTCGTCTTATGCATACGCGATACTACCGACTGCGCCAAATTTGTTATGTGGTAGTGGTGAAAACAACTTAAAAAATAAAATATTATTTACTAGACATCGGATACAAGTTTAACAATGGAATGTAGGAACAGAACTGACTATCTCACAATTAAGAACTCGTATTTATATGAAGAAATACATGGAAAAAGTAAATAACAACTTAAATTATCACTTATTGACTAATTACTTGAGGACAACTTTTGACACAGTGAGAACAGTAAATAGTCGTTAGCTAAATGAGGTACATTAGATAGAGATAAACTACAATAACATGGCGCACCCTTCCACAATTCAAAACGTTTGAAAGTGTTTGTAAAAGTATTGAAAAGATTCATAACGCATGTGTGTGTGCGTACTGAGACGGCTCTCGAAACAAAAACAAATCAGCGATTTGTTGCTAGACTAGCGACGTCATTAATCACTCATTATTACTAGTACGGCGCTGCACTGACATAGGTACTCTATGAAAATGACAGTTGCGTTGTCTTGCGCGGTCGGCTATTTTATGATTAGTTGACATACAAATCTGCCGGCCTGCTACTGAAGACGATTACTCACAACTACATACAAACTCTTTCATACGGATGTGACTACACACAATTGAAATAGTAATATGGAGCGGCGAGCCATGTTATAGTAGTTTATCTCTACTAATAATACATTATAAAGATCGGTACTGAAATAGAGTACAAAGATTAAAAGAAAAATGAAGTAAACAATATTAACAATGTAGATATGTAAAATAAAGTACAGCATATGGGAAGAAATGTTATATTATACAGGGTTATTTTTAAAACACCAGCAGCCTGAAAAGGGGTCATTGTACTCATCATTATAAACAACTTTTTCTATATGACCAACCCTGAAATCATGAACAAAATTCAGCTGTTCTCTACAAAAATGCTACACAACACAATCATAATGTATGAAACAGCTGATTTTTTGAAGTGAAAACTTCTTTAGCGGCGTTGAGCACTTTTTCTGTAATGGGTATAAAATCTTAAACTCGCGTCAGGACACGTGCGCGTCAGGACACGTGACCTGATCGAAAAAGCGATCTCTACGGCGCGGCGAAAATGTATGCCTGGGCCTACTGTTTCGTTTGTCGAATGTTCGTGTATGTTAAACGTAAACGTAAACGTTAATAATCAAGTTTTCACTTCTGCCGGCACTCCCGGAGTGCAACCCGTTTTTTTTTTTCATGATTTCAGGGTTGGTCCCATAGAAAAAGTTGTTCATAATGATGAGTACAATGACCCCTTATCAGGTTGCTGGTGTTTTAAAAATAACCCAGTATAACACGCATTTGTTGTCGCATGTGTCAGTTGTTGCATAACAAGAGTAGGTACCTAGTGGATCGAATAAAAACAATTAACACAAATTATACGGTAATTATACGGTAACCTGAACAGACTACTCGCGATTATACATAACCATGTGTAATTATGATTTTTACTACTAATTAACTGACACGTAATAATTATATTAATCACTTTTGTTGCCATCAGTACACAGCTGAACAGCTGTACGCATCAATTTATTATTCGAATCTGTTGTAGATATTAAAACCCATCGGTATGGCTTTTGAATTTAATTTCGATTCATATTAGCAATAATTCGCCGATTGTAATTAAACATGATTTTAACTACGAAATAATTTATGAGTTTAAATATCAAAATTAATGTACTGTTATACGACCATTATTGGTTAAAACGAATTAGGCTTATTACTCTTTGTTTATGAATGTTAACTGCCTCATTGGTCAGTGGTTGCGAAGCGCGACTGCTGAGCATGAGGTCTTGGGTTCGATTCCCAGGTGGGGCAAGGTGTTATTGGGTTTTTCTGTTAGAAGTGTCTCAGTAGTAGCCTTGGAGTCTGGATTTGTGCCCGGTTGATGGCAATAAGCTCGCCCCCTATTACATGGGACTTAAACATAACTGGCGAAATGTTGGGTACACTTCTGCCTAACCCGGGATAACAGGCGTGGTGTTATGTTTATGGACGTTTACTTTGGCAAGAGTTCTTTTGATTATTGGCCAATTTTCGGGGGTACATTCAACTCCCGTCGAATTAATAAAAAATCCAAATTAATCCAATCATTTCTCTTCACTTAGTCAACGTTATGTACTAAGAAAACATCCCAAACACACAGCTTAAACTGCTTAAGAGGAACTAACACATAACTATATTAAGGTGCACTTACCCGGCCGGGCCGACGTCCATCGCAGTTAGTAAGATCGTCGCGTTAATGAGTCGAACTAATGATGTTACACACTGGGTTTTAGGAGAAAAGTTTCGATAATTAGTGGGGATTAGAAGGGATGTAAAGATTATTGTTTTGTTTTAGGTTTAAGTAGAAAAATAACTACTAATCACTATTGAAGAAGTAAGTAATAAAAATATGTTAAAAAACAAGCTTTAATTTTGCAATGATCACAAAATTGAGTATTGGACATTATATTGTAAATGTCATCGAAAAATCCCTGAATAAATACAGAAATTATAAATAACTACTTATTACGTACAATCCATACCTGCGCAAGTTCCCCAAAACCGACGCTTGTCAAGTTTCATCTTTCGTGGAGCGTATTGTAATCTGTAGTTATGT
This sequence comes from Hoplodrina blanda, assembly GCA_949316365.1. Classification (NCBI taxonomy): domain Eukaryota; kingdom Metazoa; phylum Arthropoda; class Insecta; order Lepidoptera; family Noctuidae; genus Hoplodrina; species Hoplodrina blanda. The sequence goes on along the minus strand of OX438564.1, from coordinate 5,241,828 downwards.
CAGGACTGGAGCAAGTCCCATATTCTTTAAGACACCTATTTATTAATTTATTTTGCTTTCAAAGCTAACATTTTCATCTGTAAAAATGATTTGATAAATTTTCCAGTACAACAGCAGCTTATTGTTAAAGCCACATGTCACTTGCATACATTTTTTCCACGTTACATCTATAGAGGCGCACTGTGCGAGGGAAATGTTTATCTTAAACGTTTTGTACGTCACGCACAGTCACTGCACATTGTGTGCCTGTATGTTGTATTGTGTGCTTCTTTAACAAAAAATAACTAGCTAGGTTGTTTTATAACTATAATTGGTATGTTTCTGCTTCAGAAACATCTTGAAAAAGTTACAAATAAAAACGTAAACCAAAGTAATGCTTTTATTAGAAGTTAATAAAGATAACGACGACTAATGATTGTCAAAGTTAAAGTCAAATCAAATTCCGGCTTTCGACTTCCGAATATACCGCAATATTTTAAAAAAATAGTTGCAGTTTTTTTAAGTTACTTTGGGTCAGTTCTTTTGGGGGACATTTCTATATTTTTAGAATTTGTTTAAGATACAACAAGACCTTTGATTAAACATAATAATAATATACTTAATCACAATTTTTTTTCAATCTGCGGCCCTTTTATTTTACGACGAATACTTCAAGAGATATGCACACGCAGATGAACATACCTACATACATGCTAAAATTATAACCTTCCGGTGTCAGACAAAAACTGATTCCGAATCGTGCTTATCAGTGTTGCTTCAGACCTTAAAGACACCACATAGCCCTAAATACAGGTAAAAAACCAACACTATTCCCACAGATTTTCACTCTACACTTCGTAAAACCGAAAACCGTATTTTAAAGTACCAAGTACCCGCATAAAATATATGCAATATCCATTCCGCTGGCGTGGCTAAGCGTCCAAATTTATAGACTACATGAAGGGCAATTTTTAACCAATCCCTCTGGCTTGTTACTCCATGAAATATGCCCTGATGCTGGAGAAAATTGAGTGGCGACTGAGGGTACATGCAAAACCGGTATTAAGCTTTTAACGGTGGTACAGAGAAAAGTTACGTTCGGAAAATTGGTAGCCGGAATGAAAATGTGTTTTTTAATCTACTGCTTCAGTGAGGTTTTAATAGGAAGGGTAGTAGAGAATATTTTTAAAAAAGGAATTGACTGTGAAAGTCTGGAACTGCAAAGTTTTGATGAAGGTTGCTATTTTGTTTATTTTTTTATTTTTTACTACGCCAACGGTATTGTCTGGTACTAAATTTTGATTTATCTTAGGCTCATTTGCGCCTAATAGTTTGCTCAGAGTTCTTTACTAACATGAGGTATATATATATTCAAATTTTTTATAATTAAAAACCCCTTTACATTTGACCCTAAGGGATGAAATGGTGGGGGTTCAAAGTCTCTTGTAAACATATATGTATTTTTTTTAGTTTTTAATTAATTATTATTTTTAATATTATGTTTTTGTATGTGTGTTTATTCTTGTATGTTTATTTTTGTATTGTTATACATAATGGTCCCATGTTAGCAACTAAGATATATTTTTGACTGCCACAAGCGAGCTGATAAAGTAAACTTAGAAAGTACAATTGAATTGAAAAAGACACATTGATACTTACCTACCCGGTAACGAACCCACAACCTCATCCTATCGAGCACTAACCGCTGGATCGTCACGACAACTTTACGAACAAAGATTTCAATTATCAATCATAAATTACAAAGCTGAAATGTCATCATCATCATCATATCAGCCGAACACGTCCACTGCTGGACATAGATCTTCCCTAAAGATAGCCACAATAACCGCTCCTGGACTGCATTATAACTTCAATATAATATTACTAAATCGCTATCACCTAAACCGGACTAATCTGTCGGAATGTTCACGTAATCATATTAAACTCATTCCACCGGCTATTCAGCCGTCCAGATACGGCAGCCATTTCCCTTCTACCATACACCGGATATTATTGAAATGCATACCGGTATATCTGTGGTACAATACCTGTGAATTTGTGATACTTTTTAGGTTTAATGATACGTGAATTCTGATTTGAAAAGGAGATGTATCAAAATGTATTTGTGGGCCAAGTCTTTTGTCGTCGTCGTTTGTAGATCTTGTCATTCGTTAATAACAAAAGTTCAAATCTGTCTTGCTAATGTGTATGGAGTTACCCAATTACTGGGTTCAGGGTTGTGATCAAATAGATGCTCCATGTAAAATTACTACTCCTCAGTTGACTTCTGCATTCGACTTCCGTCGGTCTATCGGTCGCAAAGCGCGACAACTGAGCGTGAGGTCTTGGGTTCGATTCCCAGGTCTGGCAGAGTTTATTTAGATTACAAGTGTGATGTAATATTATGTTGTAATCCCCGAATGGTTAGGCAGAGGTGTACCCATTAGTACACCCACATTTTGCCAGTTATGTTTGAGTCCCATGTAATAGGGGGCGAGCCTATTGCCGTCAACCGGGCACAAATCCTGACTCCAAGGCAGCTACTGAGACCAAGGAAATATTCCAAGGTACGTAAAACGGAATCCACCAAAACCTGGACATATAAAAGTCTCCTTGAAAAATCCAAACCCCCATTATGGTTGTTTATATACCTTATAATAATATTTCACAAAAGGCAGCGCCGAGGAGGGAATCCGCTTTCATTTCCTGTGAGTTCCGTGCCGGTCACACGAAGCCACAACGCTCGGTGGCGCGAGCGCTGGGGTGCGTCCAACGCATTATCGAATATCGACACAGATAAATATTTTGCGCCAGCCACTCCATAAATAACACATAATGGATTCCCATTCCGAAACGGCTTAGGGTGTTACTTGGACGCGAAAAAGTGGATGGTTAGAATGTTCACTATTATGTAGATAGACGGAAAGACACACCTAAACAGTGTTGCCAACCCGAATTTTTGAAAATTAGTAGATTATGTGCCAAATGTTGGTAGAAGTTGGTAGAATGTAAAATACAAAATTGGTAGATCTACCACCTCAATTTAGAAGATTTTTTGATTAAAAAAATGCAGGAACTGTTCTTAAATGTTCATCTTTGGAAATTGTACCTACATATTTTTATTGAAATGTTCTGCATATGGCTAAGAACTCACGGAGCGATTTTGAACCGTGCCCGCCGCGGTGGCGGAACTGCGGTTTTATTTCCAAACTCACGAGACCGCTTATTTGCGCGGTGACACAGCCGTCGCGGTTGAGATTATCGCCCGCAAACGTGGCGCCCGCCGCCTCTGCGCCACTGCGATCGCCCGCCAATCGGACGTAGAGCGCGCGGGCGCAACCCGCCGAGGCTGCGGGTGACCGCGGCCCGCGCGATTCTACTAGTTGCCCGCTAGTGCAGCGGGACCCGCAAACAAACGCACAGACTGCGGGCGTAAAACGCGTCGTGAAATGTGCTTTAATTTTTTACATGTATATCGGCACTCTACAGAAGCTGCGGGCCCGCAACCGCGGCGGACGCGGGTGAAATGAAAACCGCTCCGTGAGTTCTTAGCCTAAGGCTGCCCGTTGTTTGCTATGATTCTTTTAGTACGCAACAATCCCTCTAGAGTCTCCGTGCAAATTCTATTTCTCTGGAAGGTTTACATATTATTAATTGCAGAAAACAATCTCTCAACGTTGGCGCTACATATGTGAAAGTGCCAGTAATTTTCTCACGAATTCGCATAGCAGGAGAAACATTGGATATGGATTGACACTAACGGTGTAATACGTAGTTATTTAGTTTTAACAATAAAACAACACAATACAGGAGCAAAGATTCATCATTGATTCCGCAACAAACCAACCGGGAATGGGCCACAGAACACGGAACAGTATAATAATGTCTATGGGCGCGAAATGGCGCGAACGGCGAACTGTTGCTGACGTTTTTTTTTGTGGTTTATGTCCTGGACTCTATCATATATTAGAATAACATTGCTGGACCATAGACCATGCATCCAGCGTTGCTGGACGCATCGTCGCATGGCGCACGCAACACATCGCAACGTCGCTCGTCGATATAAAATTATTCATAGTGGTGATGTGTCAAACTAATTAAAAAATAGGTAGATTTTAGGTCTAGGGTGGTAGATAGGTAGACTGAAGTGAAAAATGGTAGATCTACCAAAAAGTTGGTAGATATGGCATCACTGCACCTAAATGTTATACTGGATTAAAAAGTTGCTTTTACAAGATTTTCGACGAATTTTGTTAATATAATCTCGATAATGATAAATTTTAAAATTTGATAATGTATCGATAAACTCGATTTTTATTAATATTATATGAACGTAATTTTTCTGCAAAATAGTATATTGCGAGAAGGTGTGTGTCCATTAAAATGTATAATTAAAAATAGCTATTAAAACTTTTCGATAGGCAAGTTATATAAGATAGGCATGTTTGTTAATAAATTATATTTGATAAGAAATATGTCTCATCAAGTTATCAGATGGGTGAAGGTCGATCTTCTACGTCTCCTCTACTATGTGTAATTTGATTGCTTCGATAATTGACAAAACTCCACTTATTTCAACTTTGTAAATGTGAGTACCATGGAGCATTTTATTGCGTTACTATGTGTTTTGACTTAATGAGCATGGCAGTTGAGAGCTTGTCATGCTCACTCAAATTTCTCGCTGATAGTGGCGCGTGTGTTGGATCATTTGGCTCCCTCCATGATGGTTGAGCTAGGTGGTGCTGATCCATGCGTCATGTTCGTGAACGAGTGCTGTCAGTTGAGATTGGTCATCTCTTATCTGCTATGGCTTACATCTTTATTTTTATTATTTTTTACTACTGTTTTATATTCATCTTCATTGTGATCACATGTAGAATCAAGAATAATGTAACCAGGATTTTGTAAAAAACCTAATTTAAAAGAGTGCCGTGGAGTTTCTTGCTCGTTCTTCTCCATAGAGGCCTACCTCCGTTTTGGAACGAGCAACTAGCTTAAACTTTCGGACTAACTGACCGACTCCTTGACAATTCAAAAGTGCCTGTAAATGGTCTAATTGAAATAAATGTTTTTGACTTTGACTACCAATCTGCTAAACAATTAAATTCCATGACTGTACATGATAAGACAAGCCAAGACAAGCCCTGCCTTCTATAGTACCTTCATTTTTAAATCAATTCAACCCGTTGCCTTTCATATTGAATAACATCTCGCTCATGTCTACTGTCAATTCCAATCTTACGTTATCCATGTCCAGACGCATATGAAACTGATTTTCGCGAGTCCGCCTTTAGTCCGACTCTGGATTGTTATTCAAATGTGATATATTAAGTGTCATGTTTTCTGCTAAGGTGATATTATACGGTTGAGTTTTGTTCTTGAATTTGAGTAAAATAGTACTTTGGTATTGTGTAATTAACCAAAAAAAAATTGATGAAAAAGGGAAAGGGTAGGTGTTAATTATTTTGTACTTGCCACGTAATATGTATATGCCACATGTATTTACTGCCTCGTTGGTGTAGTGACTGCCTCGTTGGTCTAGTGGTCACAAAGCGCGACTGCTGACCTTTAGGTTTTAGGTTCGATTCCCTAGGTCGGGCAAAGTGTTATTGGGTTTTTCCATCAGGAATTTCTCAGTAGCAGCCTCGGAGTTGATTTGTGCCCGGTTGATGGCTATAGGCTCGCCCCCTTTTACATGGGCGAAATGTGAGTGTACTGATAGGTCCACCTCTGCCAGTGCCTGCCAGGGTTGCGGATTTTGTTCGAAAGACAGCACACAGCAAGCATTAGGAGAAACACGGATAGGTTTTAGTTAGTAAGAGTTTGAGACTCCCTTCCGCTCCGCCCAGAGCGGAAGAAGTCATTTAATGATTTCCCATCCTTAAAAAAAAAGTTTTTATGTAACGTCTATATGTATAACAAAAAAAAACCACATTCTTAGGGCCCAAATAACATACTCAACGGACTGAAAAAAAACCCCAAAAAAGAACTTAAGTCCCCACAAAATTAAAACAGCAGTCCCTTTAAACCGACAATCAAGATGTTCCACAAACCTGCACCCCGTCCCAAAGGCGTAAAACGGAACGAAATAGTGTGAAAAAGTACAAAAAAAAAGGTAAAAAATGAGCCCGGGCTAGAATCCCGAGTGAATCCGACGAGAAACGGAATGAAAATTGGATTTGCCTCTGATTGGATTTTTATTTACTTAAGACAAGAAAAATTCTCCTCGTCGCGAAGGCTACGGCGTTCTTATAAATGATTTAGAGATCCTCTCGTCTCGACTGACTGATTAACTATCGGGTTCTGTACGTTTCTCTGCTGGATCATTCGTTTGGGAGCAAGATTTGTGGATTTTGTGCCCCACTGTGATACATGTGAATTAGTTTTCAGCTCTATTACGTTTTCAGACAGTGTGCTTGTATTTTTGTATTGTCTAAGGGTCATTGCAAACAGGCAGAAATATGGTCTAGCATGATTAATTTATAATGTACTATTATAAAACGGAATTTTGCATGATGTTTAGCATATTGTATTTTTTTGTGTATTATTTTTTAAAATATAATAATATATGTCACAAAAAAATAAACAATTAGCAATTAGTAATTTTGTAAGAAGCTTTTTTATATGTATATTCTTAAGGATTGCTATTTATTATTATTATTAGGTATGTAGTTATAATTTACGTGTAATATTTCTCAATCTTTTACCTTCCATACTGTTATTAAGCCTTATTCTAATCTTCATCAGCCTCCATTGAATCAGAAAAAGCCCTAACCTTTCTTCAAAGTACTTTCCTACTCCAAAACACTCACGATTTTCTCAAAAAAGCACCAACATTTTTATAAACATTTTTAACATTTTTTTTTTTATTTTTATTTTTTTATTGTCTCACATTCTGTGAAAGCTATGTTTGTTAGTTATATAAGTTATATGTTGTTACCATTTTGTCGATTTTATATATATATATTTTCTCCTTTTAAAATATTGAAGAGTAGTTTTATCTCAGATTTGTTATTAGTTTTTCAAATATGTTCCTGTTAATGCAATATGCTTAGTTTTAATTTTATGTCTATTAATTACTGTCATTGGCGCAAGCCGTTGTAATTAATTAAATAAATAAATAAATAAATAAAACTAACTTAACTAAAATTTCTAGTCTAATTCAAAGCATATACTCACACGTCAGAATGTAATACAAAGTCTCCAAGGGTCAAAGTTGCTCGCAAATTTCAATTGAACTCTGCCCGTGGAAGTGCATCGAAGTGTTGGCCCAGGGGAGGACACGGTACTTGTGGCTGTGGCCGACAAATTTAATCATTCATGTTGTAACAAGTTTCAGAATTTCTCTCTAGGAACGAAAAGTAATTGACATTTGAGTGATGGAATATGGTAGGTTATTATAGATAAACTACGATAACTTGGCGCGCCCCTCCACAATTTAAAACGTTTGAAAGTGTTTGTGAAAGTATATAAAAGAGTCACATCGCATTGTGCGTACTGAGATGGCTCTCGAAACAAAAACAAATCAGCGATTTGTTGCTCGACTAGCGGCGTCAATAATTACTCATTATTATTAGTATAGCGCTTTACTGACATTCCCTATGAAAATGACATGTGCGTTGTCTTGCTCGGTCGACTAGTTATGTTTAGTTGACTAACAAATCTGCCGGCGTGCTACTGAAGACGAATACTTACAACTACATACAAACTCCTTCATAAGGATGTGACTACACACATTGAAATAGTAACACGGAGGGGCGCGCCATGTTATAGTAGTTCATCTCTACATGAATACGAAAAACGGGACCAAAAGTATACAGAATTTACTAAAGTTCATCTTGTCGTTGTATGTCGTTTCAGTTTTAAAATAGATAGAGAGATAGAATCTTACCTCATCTTTCCTCCTCTTATCTTATCGTTGGTCTAGTGGTCGCAGAGTGAGACTGCTGAGCGTGGGGTCTTGGGTTCGATTCCCAGGTCGGGAAAAGTGTTATTGGGTTTTTCCATCAGGAACTCTCAATAGCAGCCTTGGCCCAGATTTGTGCCCGGTTGATGGCAAATAGGCGTGCTCCCTATTACATGGGACTTAAACATAACAGACGAAATGTGGGTGTTCTAATGAGTACACCTCTGCCTAACCCTTCGGGAATTACAGGCATGGTTTTACTAACTTTCCAAAATATTCGCTAATTTTACATAGTACCTAACTACAAAAATAATACCTATCTACACTAATATTAAAGAGGAAAACTTTGTATTTTTGTTTGTTTGTAATGGATAAACTCAAAAACTACTGTACCGATTTTAAACATTCTTTCACCATTAGAAAGCGAGTAACATACGCTATATTTTATTTTAGAAAAAATAGGGATCGCGAAAACAGACGTACACGCGGGCGGAGCCGCGGGCGACCGCTAGTTTGTTATAAAGTTACAAACTTTACTGCAAACAGCAACTTTTTTACGAGAAAAATAACATAAAAATTCTCAAAAAAAACAGAAGGTAAAAGTTAAAATTCTGATTGTTCGAAACGGTAACAGTGTGTTCTTCACTTTTCTATTCAATTTGCTTTTCAGAATTAATTCAGTTTTCCCTTCGAGCGCGCAGCATTAACCAAATGTATTCATGAGGTTCACGCCAGCATTATCTGAATACTTGTAAATTAAAAATATGTAGGATGATTGTGTATGGGTCGGAATAAAATTCTAGAATGATGTTCTTTCTAGAACGATTGGTCTAAGTTGCCACAATCAGAACTATACACGGTTATTTTTAGGTCGTTCTTAAGCCGAAAGCCATAAACTCGATCATCAAACTCGAAACGATTGGGACCATTTTTTTCAAAAATAACAATTAAAAAAAACAGCTGTTCAGTACATTTATGTTCGTCTAACTCGTCAAAGTGTACTGAACAGCTGTTTGTTTGTCCAGCGGTTCTCAAAGTTTTTTGGCGATGGAACCCTTTTGGAAACTAAAATTTTTGATGAAGCCCTAAAGTAATCAAAAACAGACTTGCTTGGCATAACATTCGCATCTAAAGGGATATTTGATCGTCGCGAGATGACAATGACATCCGGCCACCGTAGCCGCGGACTTGCGGACGGCGAGTGATGGGTAGCTCACCGTCCGATCAAGGACCAGGCCCGGGTCGACGGTGCGTTCTGTTTCACGCGCGCCTCAAAGAGCTGTCAGCACAGGGACGGGGCCCCAACAGGGCCAAACGCCTGCCGGGGTTGCGGGACGTCCAACAGTGGCCCCGGAACGTAAAGGGCAACAGAAGGAACAGGGTGATTTTTTTGTCAGTAAAAGTCTGACAGTCCCTTCCGCCCCACCCAGGGCGGAAGGACTCATTTGATGATTTTTACCACCTAAAAAAAAGGAATATTTGATTTGTTTTACCTACTTTTCACCAAATTGTTTGATGACAGGCTTGATAGAGGAGTTTAAGTCACTGGTTTTCTCTTTATGACCAGTATTTTCGAGGAGCCGCCACACAGACTTTATGGAGCCCTAGGGTTTACGTAACCGTTTTGAATATCGTTATTTTATGTAATCTTTAGCACTAGTTGTACTATGTAGCACTAGGGTATGTGCGGTCGTAAGACCCTACTGCCCACACAATAAAGAAAGAAGATGTTTAAGCTTTCACAATTAAAAAAATCTTCATTTACATAGTCTATTAGTGTATTATATTAAATCTTTTAAAGTGCTTAACGGATTTTAATGCATTTTTCATCAATAAATAGAGTTATTCAAGATGAAGGGTTAGGTACCTACATTGTACTCGTGCGGAGCCAGGGCGGGTCCCTAGTGTCTAATAAGCCATTTACAAAAATCTAATTAATTCTGGTATCGTTAAGGTAGCATTCCAATGTTGGCGACTGCGACCAACTACCGCGACCGTATCATGCGACTCACTGCTTACTTGCTTAGTATGAATTTATATGGAACTCTAAACAACGCAATCGGAATGCTATCTTAACATTTAATCCTCGCGGTCATGCAAAGACCTCGGTTCTAAATAAAATAACTGTACAAATTACCATTCCTATCTAAAAACGAATAAACTTCCAGGAATATCAATCTATAATGAGGTTCTTATCGAACCGTCTGACTTGGGAATGAAAATATTATTTTTCCCAACATTGCATTAATGCGAAAACTGTGTATTGTAGGTTTCTATGATGGATCGACGCTGCCTGTCAATTTATAATACGATGAAGAGATTCAGAATGATGCATCGATCATGTGAACTTATTTTGAATATCGAGTGATTGCGGTGCCGAATAATATCTAACAGTGATCTATTGGAGCTTTTTTTTTGTTCTTTTTCGAACATGACTGGCAGTATTTTCTTAACCGATATCTATACTAATAGTAGTTTTTTGTTAATAGTTGTTTTTTAAATGTGTTAATCTCTGGAACTGACAGTTTTGACAGGTTTGGAAGAAATATTAAAGAAAACGTACGTAACTTAACATTGCTGAAAAGAACCACACGGACGAAGCCGCGGGTAGACGCTAGTTTATCTATATAAGCTTATTTTTTTGTTAGAAACCTAAAAAAAATTATTTGTTAAATGTTATTTGTAAAAAAATGGTATTTGTTTAAAAAAATTAAATGTTATACAACAGGAAGTATCCTAATCCTATTGGTTTTCAATTATTTTCCAGTGTCAAAATATGGAGCAGAAAATATGGCTTCATTGTTTTATTGCATTGACTTAGAAGCTTTATTTTTTACAGCTCCAAGGACATAAGACCTAATTATTTGATATTATTTTTAACTTAAAATATCTGCCTTAGAAAAAAGTCTTGACAGACAGACGGACAACAAAGTGATCCTTCAAGGTTTCCTTTTGAGGCACGGAACCCAAAAAAAAACATAACTTTACAACACAGAAAAAGAAAATAAATTCAAAAGCAATGATTAACTGTTCCTTCGCACACTTTTATTCATTCTTTATTCTCTACAACGTTTACTCAATGTATTCATGGGGTACCGAACTGACGCCTGCTTTTTTGCCGCCAATTTTCCACCAACATTTTCGCGCCAAATTTTTCTACTGCCATGTTTTTTCGCTCTTTTGACGGATTCCGACGAACGACTAATCTGTAGATATTGATACAGTCCTGTGGATGTTTCAAAAGGCTTTTGAAGTCACCTTTCCAGCTATTTTTACTCTGTGGGCGGTAATGTAAAAGCTGCTTAGCTACAAAAATACATCGAGCAAATAGTTTTTTTTATAGATATACGTGCCCCACACTATAAGTTTCTGCTGTATCGCTGAGGTAAACCAGGAATCGACCCCACGACACGCAGCACAATGTGGGTGTACTAATAGGTACACCTCTGTTTAACCCTAGGGGATTACAGGCGTGATGCTATGTTATGTCTAAATAGGCATCAAGATAAATGCTGAGCGTTTATATTTTTCAACTCCCTTTTATTTATTTATTTATACTTTATGCAACAAAAGTACAAAGGCGGACTAGCCTTTTCTATTGTTTTTAGTTCATCAAGTTATGTTTTTTGATCAATTATTAATTAAGGGTTTTAATTAGGATTATTTTTAAAAATACATATTCTAACTAACAGCAGCTAACTTGCAATTACTTTTAAACAATGATTGGAGTGTGTCAATTCTTTTTAATCACCTAAATAGGTTTTAAAATTGTTAGGCGCCACAAGCTTAGAAAGTGAACACAAAATAACAATGAATTGGCAATGTAGCAGAAAGATAATTATTGTTGTCTGTTAACCAAATAGCTTGTTCAACTGTACACTAGAACTGCCTACCCAAACATCAGAAATGTTATCATAAAGAGGTAGAGGGGAAACAAAAGCGCAAAGTGTATCACTTTGCAACACAAAGCGCTGCTTTGCTTATTAACTTTAATTTTTAATATTCGTGCGCAACCCGCGTAAAATTGCAATCCACCGTCGAAAATAAAAGGTCTACTTACACCGAATTATTCATGCCTCTTGTTTTACAAAACACTTGCAACTTTGTTGCTAAAGATCTGGATTTTACTTGCAAAGTATGTCAATTTGCTAAGTAATCAGTTTTCCTGACCGTACATAATGCCTCATACACACGTAACGATTTATCGTAGCGATTTTAGACTGTGCAGATAAATCGAACGTTCCTAGTGCCTCCACACGCCTCCGATATCGACGTCGATCGGGCAGTTGTCCGCAGATGCTCACGCAAGTAGCATGTCATTCACGATGGAAGATCATGACGCACTTAGTTTGCAATATTAGGCCTGGTTATGTGTTTAAAGAAAAAAAGAAGCGGAGTCTACGGTGTAAAGACTGGCTCATGAAAAGGAAGCAATTTTCTGTAGCTTTCTATAAAATCTTGCAGTTGTTCGTGGTGTCCACATCTTTCGTCTTCCGACATGTTTCCGTGAAAGCGATGCGCACTCGCGCACACTAGCAAGCTCCTTGAGGTACTGCCAAACTGAGCGATCTCCGTCCACACGCGACGATAAAACTGTGCAAACGCAATCGACAACGATTTATCTGATATTAATTGCAACTGCCACCGATGAACGATTATCGACAACGATTTTTTATACACACGATCGATAAAACTGCGCAAACTGGTCTGCACAGATTTATCGCTACGATAAATCGTTACGTATGTATGAGGCATTAAAAAGAAAAAATCTTATACTTGCTTGGTATCGAATTCACAACCTCATGCACCAGAGGCTACATGTACATTACCGAAAAATGTCTATATAAAACTATAACACTTGAGTATATGAGCGTGATAAAACAGGGTCTACCTGGGGTGATTCTGTAACAAATTCCCTCGCTGAATTAGGTGAACTGCATTCGAGGTTAGTTGTCATCCCACATAATCGGAGATCGGAATAGGTAAATAATAGATATACTCAAAATCCAGTTGTTTTTATAATCCCAGGTTTGAATTGTTATGTTTATAATTCCGAAATTTTAGAGGTATTATCAACTCTATGTTATTAACTTCCTCTAACATTAGGTAAATATACCCTACCTATTCCGATCTCTGCACATAATATTAGGAGTTAGAGAGAGCTTACCTCAGACTCACTTCAGCTAAATTTCCGAGGGATTTTTACAGAATACAAATGTTAGACTTGTTCTAAAATTAGACTAATAGTGACAATTCAAGTTTTAAAAATATAAAACGGAATCAAAAAGCTTAATTAATAAAAATAACCCGCTAAAAGTTAGAGCTTAAAAATACTTCCTTTTTCCAAGACAAGTACAGTCGCGCGCTCAAGTGTCGAGTGGCTATATATTTTCATTTTCGAGTGGCGACACTCACGCCGCCTGTAGGTGACTGCCGGAATTATTGCACTTCAACAAGAGTGGACCGATGCGTCTATATATCCTTTTTATTGCTGTTAGAAAAAAAAGAATTGTGCAGAGCTTGCGAATGACGTAAAGTGTGGCGATATTTAAGTTTTATGTGCAGTTCCGTTCAGAGAATTATTATAATACTAGGATTCGTTTTGTGAGTGTGAAACAATATTATATTAGGTTGTTGATAGACTTGTGAGTGTTGTTATCTTTTGTTTTTGTTTCTTCATAAAATCATGTTTATCTTTCCCAAAGGGTAGTAGTAGTAGACCACATATAAGGAGAGTGAGTCTGTACTTAGTAATTTATTCCCCGTAATATAAAAAAAAAGTTGGCCGTCACGGATGGTCACGGAATTGTTGGTTTTGGTCAATTGGTCACCCTTTTGCTGTGCCCTACAGGATCCATAATGATCTCAATTATATAAGTTACCACCTAAACATACATATGGAAAAGCAATAAAGATATTGAGTATTGAATGCCCGGCAGATGTAAAACGTCTATGTTTATATTAGAATTCATAATAAAAATGTAGGTCACATTGTACAACTACCAAACTCTACTGGCTACTGAAAAATTCTTAATGGAAAAACTCAATAACACTTTTTACTCGACCTGGAAACCGAACCCATGTACATGCACTTGCGGCCATAAGACCAAACGGGGCAATTAAATGTAACTTAAAAGTTATATTTAATTAATTAACCAATAATTAGTTAATTACAACTCCAAATGCTTAAAAGCTAAAACAAAAAAATAACGTCCAAACTTTCCAAAGTCGCACTCACAGCCAAAAGAAATATATGTAAACGTACGTAACGTATAAGAATAAAGATCAATATTCCGCAGTCACTCTCAAGGAAAACCCAGTGAGCCCTTTCAGTGAGAAATATAAATAAATGACGACAAAAGTGTCTGGTCACTGTAGCTTAGACGAAGTACAGTCGTCGTCAATATCAATATTACGCCGACGCGACGTGGCGAAGCTCTGTATCGGACTGCCTTATTCCGTCCAATTGAATTAATAGTACAGACGATGAGAGAAGTGTTTGGTAATGGTTTTCACTCTTTTTGTAGCCTTTTCCGGAGTCGGATTGTTGTTAAGTTTAGGTTATTTCGTTTGATTATTTAAAGAATATTAATGCTTAGGTACTTGAATATGATTTTTTCACAACGTAGTAAAGTTACAGTCTGGGTTTCGAATAGTAAACATCCCTTTGTGCCTACTGGCCTAGTTCTGTTCTATCTCCTGCTTGTTTGGAGGGAAGTGGAAATTATATTTTTTCATGACATAACGTCACATCGCGCCTGTAATCCCCGAAGGGTTAGGCAGAGATGTACAAATTAGTACACCCACATTTCGCCGGTTACATTTAAGTCCCATGTAATAGCTTGCCATCAACCGGGCACAAAGCCAGAGTCCGAGGCTGCTACTGAGAATTTCCTGATGGAAAAACCAAATAACACTTTGCTCGACTTGGGAATCAAACCCAAGAACTCATGCTCAGCAGTCGCGCTTTGCGACCACTAGACCAAAGAACCATAACGGCATAATGCATGATATGAAAAAAAAAATTACAATTTCTCAACCCTCTTCGTTCTAGTCTTGCTATTACAATAACCAACGGTAATAAATTATATTGAGACACTTTTCTCGATAATTACACCGCTCTCTAGGGCGGTGACGGCTACAATAAAAAAAAGTCATCTGTGATTTTTCATTTCGTTCCGTGGCCCGCCTATGTTAGGCGCACTTTTACGGTGTACTTCGACTGTCATGTTTTGATACTTTTGTATATTTTTTTCCAAAATTTTGACGCCTTTATGCAATACATGGATTTAGACAGTCAATTTAAAAATATACTGTTTCATAATTTTTGATCGTGTCAGTATTTTACTTTTTTTGGGTATTTTTTTTAGTTATGTATGTTTTTATTATAGTGCAGTACTTTTGCAATGGGAGCACTTCTACTACGAAATACTGAGTTTACAATACTTAAATGAGTTGCTTTCTTTTTGTAGATTAATTAAGGCGCAATTGGGTAAAATAATACACAGAAGGAACATCGTGACACAAACTTTTACAATGTATTCAGTAGGTACATGACTCAAGACTCAAAAAGGGTGAAATTCTACCTCACTGATTAAAAAAAAAACTGTTCTATACATTTACATTTACAGCTCTTCCATACAAAAGTGCAAAGTGCCTACCTAGGGAATAACTACAGCTGTTAAATTTTATCGATGAAATCTGAATCATGAACTAAATTCAAAGTATAACTGTATCAGACATTTCACCATGGATAATTATTTTGACCACTTATTGTAAGTGTTCACCAAAGGCCATCTAAATATTCAAATGCAGGTCTGTATCAAAACTAAACAATCAATACAAACATAACGCTATCAACGCAGTCTTCCCGTAAATTATTTCTTCGGCCATTAAACAAATATATCGCTATACGGACGGCCCACAGCAAGCCGTTGAAAAATACGATATCGACACTTTAGCTGTATGGTTTTCATTACAATGAGACATTGGCAAAAAAGAAAATAATGGGAATCTGGACAGACCATTATAAAGTTTGTTGTAATAATGCGGATCAAGATTAAAAATCATTCTCATTGAATAATCAATGAAGATGATAAAGCATAAAATCTATATACCTAAATACAAAATTCAGTCTTGCATCCTCGCCAAATTCATTAGTCACGCTAGTAATTCTCAACACGATTCAAAATATAATACGTAAGATAAAAAAAAATCTTTTTAAACTTACCAATATTTTTTTTTAAGTTTCAAATGACATCTTCCGCTCTGAGCAAAACAGACGGAAGTGTCAGACTCTAACTGACTAAAACCCATCCGTGTTCCTCCTAATGCCCTTTGTGTTCCAGGGCCGCGGTAACTCTTTGGAACAAACTTCCGCAACCCTGGCAAGCACTGGCCCTAGCCCAAGTATTCAAAGTTTCATCTTGTAATAATGTACGGTTCCCTTGTATATAATATACTAGCTTTTGCCCGCGACTTCGTCCGCGTATATGTCGGTTATCGCGGACGCAGATGAAGTCGAAGTCGAATAAAAAGTAGCCTATGTCCTTTGTTGGGGTTCACACTTACCCTGTACCAAATTTCACACAAATCGGTTCAGTAGTTTAGGCGTGAAGAAAAGACAGACAGACAGACAGACAGACAGAAAGACAGACAGACAGAGTTACTTTCGCATTTATAATATTAGTTAGGATTAACTTTGACGGGGACAAAATCGCGGGCGGAAGCTAGTATTCCTATATTTCATTTTTAGGCTGTTGGTCCCGGCTGTCATACGTGGACCTTTGACAGTCGTTACGAGTCGTCAGAAGCTTGAAAGTCTGACAACCAGTCTTACCTAGGGGTATCGTATTACCCAGTTTCTGGGTTGTGGAGGTCAGATAGGGAGTCGCTCCATGTAAAATACTGGTAGGTACTCAGCTGCATCCGGTTAGACTGGTAGCCGACCCCAACATAGTTGGAAAAAGGCTAGGCAGATGATGATGATGTATACAACTAGTATGTACCTACATGAGTTTTATATTCGAGTCAAAATTCCCTAAGTCTCCTTTTCAAATATTCAAAGAAGGAGATTAAAGAAAAAATAGGGAATATATAAAAATCCTACAAGCGCAAGCATCTCCTTTAGAATATCGCGTTCCAAAGGGATGTGCTCCGACGAAGGTATCACTTACTTGTTAAGGGAACTAGACGAACTTATTGCAAAGGAGGTGATATATTTTCTATCTGAAACTTGACATGTGATATTCTTTAACACAAGTAAGTATGGTTTTTTTTCTTAGTAATCTATAAAAAATAATTTATAGAGTGAGTTTTGGATGATTTATCATTTATTTACCACACGCGTGTAATCCCTGAAGGGTGTAGAATGTGGGTGTACTCTGCCTTAGCAGAGTATACCCGCATTTCACACGTACACGTTAATTTTAATATTGAATCTAGTTGCCCATTCCAAAAGTTAGTTTCGTATGGAGAAGTATGGGCACGAAACAATTTACCTACTCTTTTAAAAGTAATGTTTTACAATAAGTAATGCTGTTTTAATGAAAATATAAATAAAAGTATGTATGTATGTGTACTTATAATTATATGATTCATGAAAAAAGTGTACCAGATCAAAAGAAAAATTCTAACCACCGCATGCCGTCCGCCGCAGTCTTGCCTACATAATCCACCGCAAATTGTTGCCTGATCTAAATAAAGAAGCAACATCAACTTTTGTTGTTGTTTATTCACTTAAAAATCCATTACGCACAAAAAGACCAACTAATAAATATGAAGAACGAACGACTTTCTTGATAAAAACCTCTTGGAAACGTCCAATGGAAATTCAACTTTGTTCAAAGACTATATGGTAGAATTTCCAATGTGTGGTTGTACCGAGACATTTTAGCGTGTTTTAAAGTAGAAGAGGCGCATGTCAGAATCAATTCTTGCAGCCATTTCTCAATAAAGTTCGCGTAGGAAGTGAACACATGCATTGAGGCTTTTAAACTTTGACGGATATTACACACGACTGCGGTTAAATTCTAAGAAGTAAACAATGTTGTATATTGTGGAAGTGACGTAACACTTGCTGGTTATGGTTTTGAATATAGCAAACTAGCTTTTGCCTGTGACTTTGTCCGGGTGTAAGTCGGTATAAATGCTAAAGTAACTCTGTCTGCCTGTCTTGAAGTTGGGTACGGAGTAAGATTGAATTTCGAGGAAGGACATATGCTACTTTATTACAAGCTTTTTTTTAGCTTACACTGTTCGTATGTATGTAAGTAAGTTGTCCTTTCAAAATTTGCAAACCTTTTTTCGACCATTTGTTGGTATCCGATTGAGCTGAAATTTTGCATACACCTTTAGTTCTGATGACAATACAATGTCCAATACTCAATATTGTAATAATTTTAATCTGCGTTCGTGATAACCGACATTTATGAGGATGAAGTCCGAGCAAAAGCTAATAGCTCATAAACGAATGAATTCTCTGAAAGCCAATTCATTAAGAACACAGTTTTTTAGGTCAAAAAGCGAGAGATGCTGAAGGTATCTTAAGGTAACAAGCCGACCGTTTCGCGCAACGTGTGGTCGCTTGCGATGTTAAGAGTTCCTTAAAAAATTATACTAAACAGTGAGTCGCGCACCCGGACGCGGTCGCCTGTCGTGGTCGTCGGTTGCGGTCGCCGACATCGGAATGCCACCTTAACAAGGACCGTATCAAATTATCAATCATCTGTATACTTTTCTAATTGTATTTTTTAATTCACTAAAAAGCCGTCGCTTGTACCGCTTCAAAAGTGTGCTGTATCCTTTCACTATACCTACCATATAGAGGCACTATCTATATATAATCAGAGTAAACACAGTCATTACGTCACTTCCGGGCAATAAATCAGCTGACTACGATATCCTGGGAGTCATCACGGATTTACCCAGCGATGGGCGTTACGGAACCGCCCTGTACAAAGAAAATAACGACTGTATACTTAGAATTATAGTTTTGATACTAGGCACTTTTAACGTACTTATTTTGGATTATTTTTTATTACACTGTATACACATTTTAATACTAATTTTATGAAACATGAAAAAAAAATTTAGTCAAATAATAATCTTAATAATCAGGTCATGGCTAAGTAATAACTGCCGCACGGGTCCATTAGGTTAAGCTACGCTTGCCGGGGTTGGTCCGTGGATGGGTGACCATCTTTACACACTGAGCCTCCACCGTGCCTCGGATAGCACTCTTCCGGGCTCTTCAGATCTTTGACAGTCTTACGAAAAGTCTGACAACTAGTCTTACGAAAAGGGGTATCGTATTACCTAGTTACTGGGTTATGCAGGTCAGATAACCATTGGCTCCATGTAAAATACTGATATTCAGCTGCATGCGGTTAGACTGGAAGCCGACCTTATTTGGGAAAAGGCTAGGCAGATTTGAATCTTATTTATAATACTTATAATAAAAAACAATCTTCTATATTCTAATTCTCTGTTGATTTAATTTTTTACAACAACTAAAATTCAATTACCTAGCTAAAATCACTTGATTCCCAACGGGCTGCCAGCATAAAAAATGTTATGCAATTTTAACTCCCTGTAATGCCCTCTCTAGTATGAAATAACCCGAAAATAGCAGTGTTGCCAGTGGATCGTTGGGGGGGAGATAAAAAAATATGCGCCCCAAAATGACAAGTAGGATGCTATGTATTTGTAGATTAGATACGTCGGGATTGGGTGAAAATGACGTGATAAAGTTCGGCAGCCCTGCTGCCTATTGTTAGGGTTGTCAAATCTAGTTTTTAGGGTTGATAAGGGAGCGATGTTTGCATGTTTTTGGGAAGTTAATTTTTTTTTTTTACTTAATCTTAAGGTAGGTTTAACAACAGTACAGCTATCTTGTTTTATAAATTAGAGCGAGAGGGTGCTGTGATTTTATTCCGAACGATAATTTTTAATCGCTGAAAAGCGACACACAAATTTTTGTAGCGATAGAAAATCAAATCTTAACGATAAAATAGTAAAGACTTCGTTCGCGTGATTTTTCTTACGGATCCCCAATATTTTTAAATAAAATATAGCCTATGTCACCCGGGGATAGTGTAGCTTCCCAACAGTGAAAGAATTTTTCAAATCGGTTCAGTAGTTTCGGAGCCTATTCAATGCAAACAAACAATCAAATCTTTCCTCTTTATAGAAACCTACACAAAAAGTATGGAACGGCTGTTTTTTTTTTGACAAAAATTACCATGTTTGAAGTTTGCGTCATTATTTCCCGAGATTCCATCGTGTATTAAAAATCACAGAGTTCATAAAATATCCATAAATCTTTACACATGCAACACCCATTGCGACACAGAGCTACTTTCTCAGAAACAGCAAATCATTTTAACATTCCTCCCCCTTCCCCTTCCCTGAGTCATAACGTTACTTAGAAATACAGGAAGTGACGTAAAAGTCCAGTTACCGGAACTACACGCCTTTTATTTTATGAAGTCAATAAACCGTCTATGTTCATACATGTGCAGTGAAGTACCTAGGTACCTAGGTGTAAGAGAGAACTTTGAAAAATATGTTACTCTGTTCAAAGGGTTTACGATTTGTTTTCATAAGTACCTTTAAGGCTTTTTAAGGTTTGATTCAAATGGTATCAAATTCGCTTGTAGAGATAAACTAACTACTATAACATAATTATATGGCGCTCCCCTCCATATTACTATTTCAATAATAATGAGTAATTATTGATGCCGCTAGTCAAGCATCAATGACACGCTGATTTGTTTTTGTTTCGAGAGCCGTCTCAGTACGCACACATGCGTTGTGAGTCTTGTAAATACTTTCAATCGTTTTGAATTGTGAGTTACCTGACATTGCAATCCTGATAATGGGTGCTGCCGGCTATTGAGAAATTCCTAATTGGAAAACCTTATAAGTGCCCGCGTGGTGTCTTCCACCCGCGTTATTTATTTTATTTATTTATTTAAACTTTATGCATATGTAAAAAAATCACTGTACAAAGGCGGACTTAATGCCTTGGGCATTTTCTACCAGTCTACCGTTTTTTTTTTAGGTGGTAAAAATCATCAAATGACTCCTTCCGCCCTGGGTGGGGCGGAAGGGACTGTCAGACTTTTACTGACTAAAAAACCACCCTGTTCCTTCTGTTGCCCTTTACGTTCCGGGGCCACGGTATCCTGTTAAGACGTCCCGCAACCCCGGCTACCAGTCTACCTTAGGGTGAGACAGAGACAAAACATAGTAGGTGCACAGATACAGAAAATTTACTATATTATATTTATGCTTTTTTTTCTTTATTTATTTTATTTGTTACGCGTTTGATTACTGTTCAGCTCCTGTGGATCGTAGCGTGATGGTATAAAGCCTCTACTTTTCCTCATGAATTTGGCTATTAGATGGATAAATATTTTTTCTAATTCGACTTACATTTACAGAGATTAGCTCAATTAAACAAACAAAACTCTCTCTGGTTTATTATATTAAGTATAGATTTCGCTAGCTGACCTTCTTTTAAATACCTAAAATAAAACGGCTGGCTCCCAAGATCCCGCCATTACCAAAAATATAAAATAAAGTATCAAAAATAATAAAATGTAAAATGAAATCTAAAAATTAGTTCAGAAACCATTTTGCTACGCTTAGAAGGCTACAGTGTCGGCTCACGCACTTTGACACGAAATAAACTGGCAATCAGAGGAGTGCGGTGTCGGAGGGAATCCTCATAAATCCGGCGTCGACTTCACTCTGGCCTTATTCAATCTCCGGGGGAATGGGGGACGAGGATGTCGTGTAACTGGATATGGTACGTATTTCACAATTTATCGACGAAAAGAAGAAGGTTATCAAGGCGACGGGTTTATTTATAATTCTTATGGAAGTTTGACAAACGGCATATCGAGCATAACTGCATAATAGTTATTTGTTATACAAGAGTGCAAAGTTGCTTTTTAACCGCGTGTTCAATTTTGATGACCGAGCAAGCGAAGGATTCTAAAATTGAATCACGAGCGCAGTGAGTGATTCAAAATTAGAATCCTGAGCGTTAGCGAGGGAATCAAAAGAACACGAGGTGAAAAATCTTTGCACTCGAGTGCAACACGTAACTTTTCATTCCACCTCAGCGAGGAAATGACTAAATGCAAAAAAAATCGTTTACAATCACAAGATAGGTACACTTTTATTTCAGTTTAGGTATTAATTACTACATTATGACAGGTAAGTATTACAGAATAATCTTTAAATTATAACAAAATAATACTAAGGTATAATTAAGAAAATTTTAAAGTAACGTTGCTACAGTTATTTAAATTGAGTGTAATATTTTTGTTTGGTACTGTAATATTGGTGTTAGTCACTTGTGTACTGTTTTTGGTAAACTATCTGTCATACTTAATAGTTGTACCGGTTCATCGGATTCCCTTGGCGTGAATGTTGGAGAGAGAGGGAGATGGTTAGGTGTTTCATAACGGCTTATTTTTGATGTAGAAGGGCCAGTCCAAGGATCCGATTGAGGCTCTTTCAGTGTAATGGCTCCTACGATGCCTTCACATATTTTAGACTTATTTTGGATGGAATCCTCTATGTATCCCTCTACAACTGCATTGGACTTCCAGCCTCCGTGGCGCTTAAGGGACAGGAGATCAGCTCCGGAATCAGCCAAAAGTGTGGCTGAAGTTCGTCGGAAACAATGACCCGTGTACAACAGGGGTTCTGGAAGTTCAAGAAATGTTGCTATTTCTCGTGGGATACTGCCAATTTTATTAGTACCCATAGGCTGTCTAACACACTTTCCATTGCGATACTGTAGAAAAAATCGATTGATTGGAGTGTTAGGCGGGCGTAAGGCTTGATATTTCTCAACAATCGTTACGTATTCCTTGCGAATGACGAAGTTGCGGTCTCTTTTTGTCTTTGTATTAGGTAAATTAATTAATAGTAAGTCATCTGAATGTTTCTCAATGTTTTTGACATTAAGTTGTGTTAGTTCATTAGTTCGACATGCTCCGTTTATTCCAATAATAAGAACAACCTGTAACGTAAAGAGTATTGCAGTAGATAAATGAATAAAATTGATATGAACGCATAATTATGCCTATCAACATCTACTAAGTATACTATTTAATTGAGATTAATATACTTAAGTAGATACTGAATGGGCAACTGACTTACTTTTGCCGCCAAATATACGGAATCGGGTGCTTCGTTAAGAAACTTTTCAATATCAGATACTGTGAAAACCTTCGATTTTTTTGGCTGATGACCAGATGAGGCTCTTTTTAAAAATGCCACTAATTTAGAATAGGTATCGATATGTTTGTCTTTTTTCATCTTTATTGTTGCTTTTAGCATCGAATACGTACTCCATAGAGTGCTTGCTTTCTTGTTCTCGGATAATTCTATAAAATAGGCCAGCAATACGTTTTCTGAGAAAGTTTTGGCTCCTTTTGCTAGTCGCCACGTGTTGAACATATCGTACTGTTTTAAATACTTCTCGCGTGATTGTTGAGGGAGAAAGCTCATTTGCGCATTATTAACAGTTTCAGTCAATTCTGTTGGCGTCAAGCAAACTTCCTCGTCGCTAGAATCACTCATTTTAGTTTTTTCACTTGTTTTCAAGTTTCTTGTTTTTAATAGGTTTAACAATGACGTGAAAAAATGCCGCGTAAAGAACCGCGTACAAAGCAAATTGAAAAAAGAACACCAAGAAGGTTCCGAGTCTGAGTTATTAACAAATTAAAAAAAAGTTGTATGATATAGGTATTCGGCACCATAGAGGTAGCAGTAAATAGTGTTTTTTTTTAATTCACAAACTTAGTGCACACGATGTTCTAAATTCAATTTACTTTATCCTCTAGAGAATAAAAACGGCTTTTCCACTCAGATATTGAAGATTAAAAATACTCTTTCCGAGATGGTGGGATGAAAAAGATAATTATCTAGCAAATAACGATGAATTTTTTTTCAATTCATACTTACTTTTTAAGCTTAGGTATATATTGTACATCACTGACATCGGTGAAGAAAAGCATTGTGAAGAAAACTATACTTATATTTAACTAGCGACCCACCCCGGCTTCGCACGGGTGCAATACACGTAAACCTTCCTCTTAAAACACTCTGTTTATTGATGAAAACTAATATTAAAATGAGTAATATTAAAATGTTACTTTATTAAGAGATGGCGATAGACCCCTTGGGTGCTTTGATTGATGATTGGTCAGTAAAATATACATTATTTTTATATTATATAATATATGTATTTTGTTTTAAACCATTTACATTTTCTATGGCAATACTATTATTTAAAATGCCACAGAGTAAAATTTATAGATTCGTTCCAATTAATTGAAACTTGTCTCTTCCAGTACGGTAAGATCCTTGTAGTATACTTTACGAAGAGAGGTCGTGTTTCGCGGGGCGCCGATATAAAAGTCCACTTTATAAAGGCTGACCGCAGACGATCGCTTCTGTACGTTTGTCTTGTACTTGTACAACCTCAGAAACTTTTAATGTGTTGCTTTGAATTGGGGTTTTACGAGGAAAGGTGTTTTTTTTTTCTGTACTTATTTCTTTGCTACTAAAATTGTAATGGGATTTTATACAACTTTGTATAACATTACAGTAATCTATACAAATAAATAAAAACGAAGTGTCTATTTGTAATGTGAAAATAACACATGTTTACAAAATAAATTTGAATATCAACAAGGAAAATGACAATTTAAAAAAAAAATTGTCTGCTTGTTTGCTCCGGCTAATCTAAACGGCTGTACGGTCTTTCACTGACATATAACTGATGAACCCTTGGGCTACTTTTATTTTAGAAAAAGAATTGGGATAGGAATACTCCGCGGTTTCAACTGCGTCTTTATTTACAGGCTGCTGCTCTGCTTCCGTGAGTCATGGCGTGATGTTATTTGCCTTATAACCTTACTCGCTGATGATATAAATTTCGCAGGTGTATGATTTTTTTAATCTGATTAGTGATTACATTTCCAGTGGACGGCGATGCGGATGAATTTTTTGATGCTATTTAGTTTTAGTTTCTCTTTTTATTTTCTTAATCTGATTAGTTGATTTTGAGTTTGTCCGTTACAAACAAAATACAATTATTTCTTCTTTAAGTTTTGTGTTTTAGTTATTTATGGCTGTAATTACTAAATAGGGTTGTTTATATTGCTAGCTTTAAACGAAATGACATATACACATAGTGTTGCCACACAAGAGAACGGTCTTTATTTTTTTTTTAGCTTTGAAATTTGTGACGGCCCTAGTACTTAGACCCGCTACTATAATTATTAATTCATTTATTTTAGATAATAATAATCCATAGAATACACAAAACAAAACACATTAACATTATATTGAAATAAATTAAAAAAAAATAAAAATAATAATGACCCGTGCATTTTGACTTAACCCCGTATTATCAAATGACAATCGACAAATACCAAACGAAGAAAAAATTAATGACCCGTGCATTTTGACTTAAGCACGTATTATCAAATGACAATCGACAAATACCAAACGAAGTATTAATAACTAAAAGACTCAGGTTAACTTTCTCTAAAGATTGTAGAACCATAATCTTCCACACCACATTTTAACACTCTAACCCGTTTACTAACTTTTCTCACATAACTCAGAATAACCGTAAAACATTCGACAAACGACTAAGTCGTTTAACTTTAACTCATTTTCAGCTTAGCTACCGTAAAAGATCTGGTTTAACGCCATCTAAGGCGGCGGCGGATTTACCGAGGTGTTGCCAATCTCCGTCACTAGATGGCAGTGTGCGACATGCTCGTAAACGGTTTTATGGTCACTCGTGCAACGACAGGCAAGCGGTGCGCACGTATATCGGATATTGAATCGGCGATGTTATCATATTGGGGAGAAGTAAATCATATCTTGTTACGATGCATTTGTGAATACTTGCTTTATATTTTTGGCTTGAGTAAAGTCTATAGAGCTATTCTTTTTCGTTATGTTACAGTTCCAACCTCAAGGTTTTATGTCATAAGTTCGTTTACGCCGTACGGCATTTCATACAAATTTTCAAGCCCACATTTTTCAAAATGAATGAACCAATTTTAATGACACTTACTACACATAAGCAGGATACATATAAATACACACATCAAAAGTGTCTAGGGATCAATATATTATTATTACCAAATACATCTTGATCCCTAGACACTTTTGATGTGTATATTATGTCTAAAAAAGTTAGTTGAGAACATTTTCAAATAATTGTGTTACAACAAAATTAGACCAATTTTAAGATTTCCAATCATCTTTTTTTTTTAATAAGACATTTTGTAAATGTTCTGATCTAAGGCGATTAACACACGGCACCGCGCACCGCCGCGATTTGCGGTGGCGGTAAAGCGCATTACACCGCTCGACCTTGCGGTCGGGCGGTCTACGTGTGTTAGGCATCAACAGATTTCTTAGAGGCCAATGCGCCATGAGATCCGCTTCACCGCCAACCGCGGCGGTGCGGTGCCGTGTGTTAATCGCCTTACTCTTTACGCCCCTCTCTACTCACGCTCCATTTGAGCGCGGCGTGCCACGTGTGCGCGAAGTCTCGCAGCCTATCCAAGTTCGCCTTTTAATTTACGAGATCGCCAGACGAACAAACAGCAGTAGGTAATAGGCTTAGTAATAGGTCGCCATTGCCACCGTTCGAACAGAAAACCTTAAACAGAAGACAATCGTTCTCTCTTTCCATTCTACACCGTTATGACGTCACCCAAAGGCTACACGTGTGAAACACACAAAGGCGGCAACAATTACGCCAACAAGCGTAGCTAATAAAGTTTGTAGGTGTGCATCCGCGCAGCGCCCCTTTACGAGCGAACCCCGAAGGAAATTGAATGTTGAATGCGGATAGAATGCATACCATCCCGATAGATTTTAAAGTTACAGTTTGTTAAGTTACTTTGTTCTATATTTTTGAATTAAAATGTTAAAGGAGTTATCCCACACTTTATAAATAGTGTGCATCATAATGTAATCCTGAATGATTTTAGCTGCAAAATTGCAAGAACAATGGGAAATTCTAAAGAGAACGGTAGATATACAGGGTGGCAAAAATCAATAGGCCCTGGAAACTGCTCTAAATCCTTAATCAGAATGATTTATTTGCTCATAATGTAGTTATACAAATTAGATGTTTTATATAGATATCAATAAAATTTAAGATAGATTATTTTACTTCAAGAAAACATTTTTTTATTTTTAAAAAGAAACCGAACTGCATTCAAAGATTTCTCGAAAAGCTTACCTAAACCGGGGATCGAACCAGCTAAAACAATTCAATAAATAAACACTCGCCATTTTATTTCATTAGTCAATACTGGCAATAGGCTAGCTCAAACACATGGGGCTCAAACATAACTGGCGAAATGTGGGTGTACTAATAGGTACAGCTCTGCCTAACCCTTCGGCGATTACAGGCGTGATGTTATGTCTATGACTATGTCAATACTGACTGTTTAAAATAGTGTAATAAAATTGCGAGTGTTTTGACAGCTGTATTTTTTTTCTTATTTCGAAGTTCGTCCTACAATAATAGTTGTTCACATTCATGAAAACTTTAACCCTCTAGAAGATCGCTAGAGCTAGGATTCACGTTGTTTTTTTTACTATAAATTCGAGTTTTCCGTCCTTCTCCAATTGTCATATTTGAGTCGACCATAAAAAATATAAAGGCACACTGTATACCCATCTTTTATGTGACATTATAAGGTAGAGGCTTGGCCGTCCGACTTTACGACGGGTGATACGACGCGTTTTATTCCAGTTTTATTGACAGACTACGGATCACTATATGGCCAGAAACGTGGGTCCGTAGAACTTGCTATGACAATCACAAGATCAGTGGGAACCAAGTAACACTTTAAGTTATTGGTGGACCATCAGCCAACGAACCACGCAATGTATTTTCTTTCTTTCTTTTCGGGCAAGTACCACTGTGACTTTTTCTATTCATTATGTACCTACTTTCTAAGTTTGCTAAAGAAAAAAAAATTGGGATTAAACCTGAACTTAACATAATAAAGCTTTTCGTTTGTTCGTTTATTGAAACGCGCTAATCTCGCGCTGATCCGATCCTGAAAACTTTGCTAGTAAGTAGCTATGACATCCATATAAAAAAAATGGATCTAATTCACTCGGGTAACGTCACAGACCAATGAAACTTAAAATATATTAATATACTTTATATAGTAAGATTAACTTCTGGCGAACAGCAAGACACTCCCTGTCGATCGACGACGTTTATAGGAAACTTCACCCTAAACCACTAAAAACAAAGTCGTAAATATCTTGCAAATCCAGCTCAAAAAAATAACCCGCGGACTTCAGCTTACCCACAATAAGTGGTAGCTAGCTAGACTAAAGAGGATGCGTGGTCCGCAACGCGCAAGTGCAGCGCAAACATTGACGGACAACCGGGCAAACATTACTTCTGCGCCTACGGGTGTCCACCGCGCGGAACATGAGAGGTAGCATATTGTTACCCACGAAATCAAAGTTAGCAGCGACGCTGTAAAATCTTTATTTAAAAAAGTAACTTTTCTATATTCAAAAAAGTAAAGAAACAAAGAAAATATATAGCATAGCTTATTGTTTATTTAACACAAACCCATGGCACACGAAAACTGTAATAAAAAGGTAATTTAGTTTTTTTTTAAATATTAGCTGTACAGCATTGCCAAAGAAACCCAGTTTATAAAAAAAACCAGATCATTTAAGATTGACTCTGGTTTTCAACTAGACCTTAATGTACTCCATTAATTATAACATAGGACTTAAAAACATAACTGGCGAAATTACACATAACATTCACGCCTATAATCCCCGAAGGGTTAGGCAGAGTAGTACCCATTAGTACGTAAAAACATTTTGCCAGTTATGTTTAAGTCCTATGTAATAGAGGGCGAGCCTATAGCCATCAACCGGGCACGAATCCAGACTCCGAGGCTGCTACTGAGAAATTCCCGATGAAATTACCCAATAACACTGTGCCCGACCTGGGAATCGCACCCAAGACCTCATGCTCAGCAGACGAGCTTCGCGTCCACTAGACCAACGAGGCAGTGACACTTACACTTTTTCTCTCAAAGTTAATCCTAAAAAATAGCCCACATTGCAGCCTCATGAATGGTGAATATTATCGATATTGTAGCTATATCTTTTATTATAGGTTGGCACATAATATTGGGGGAGAGAGCCAATAGATTCGGTGCCCCCCGGCGAGGACATGTTAATATGGAGAGCATTTTATTGCTTCGCGCGGATAGTGAGACGTATAAGAACTTATAACGGTTAGGTATATTTGATCTGTCTTCTTCATTTTCGGCAATGAATTCTGCGAAAATTGAGTTCTGCCGAAATCGACGAACCCGCAATCTTTTAATAAACAGATTATATATTAATTACGTCAAACAGTATTTACAATCTTCCATAATAAACATCTATTTATAAACTTAATGGTGCTGATTCCCTTGTTCACAAAATTAAAGAATTGGCATCTCTTACTAACATACAGCGAAAGAAAAGGACGGTGACATTCTAGAACTAAGTTAGAGATGTCAAATTAGGTTTGCCTTGAACTTGTCCGTGTTTTAAATTAATGGAAGTGGACAAGGGAATCGACACCAATATTCGACTTTTAATTCACTGCACTTTTTTTTGGGTATTAAAGTACTAATGATTACCAACAACTTCTATTATTATACCAATCCTGAAAAAAAGCCAATTCGGTGAAGGAAAACACCGTGAGGAAACCTGGACTTACTGTTCCACTCAAACCATGCCAGAGGCCCTTAAGGCGGTTTAGAAACTCTGACACTAGGGTGTGTGGGGTCGTAAGACCTTACTGCCCACACGATAAAGAAGTAAGAAGACCCTGAAAATTAAAAAATATATTTAGAAAAAAAATCCGAAAAAAAATCCGAAACCGGGGCGGGTCAACAGTATCCTATACCAATTATTATAAACTAAAATAAATAGGAATCAATATTTTTTCCGCATCGGTGTCAATTTTAACTACTTCAAGCTCAATCAATATGCTTTATGCCTTATGCCTATTACTTAAATCGCAATAACTTTTGCCATCGTGTATTCGGAAGACCGTCGCAATACACGAGATTACCTAGATATTTATGGTACATTTATATGGTATAGTTCTTCATAAATAAATCCATACGTGTTGTAGGGGTGGGTAGGTACGACTGCACTAAACCCCAATAGGTACCTACTGTAAATAAACATGATTGAATGGACGGAGAAACTTACGTGATTTCTTATTTATTAGTATCTTCTTATACATCTAAGGGCTGATTTTTCAATAGTCAGGTAACTTTTATCTAAAGAATTAATATGATAGTTTAACACGTTTTCTAAATAAAAGCTGTCAAACCGCCATATTTATTACTCTGTTAAGAGTTAACTGACGATTGCAAAATTAGCCTTTAGTAATAATAACAGTGAAATAAATTGATTGATAACAAAATGGCTGTAAATTAAAATTGAGGGCGAGCTTATTGCCATCGACCGGGCACAAATCCAGACGCTGAGGCTGCTACTGAGAAATTAGTGATTGAAAAACCCAAAACCACTTTGCCCCACCTAGTTATCAAACCCAAGACCTCATGCACAGCAGTCGCACTTTGCGACCACCATACCAACGAGGCAGTCAACACAATAATAGCTCAATTTCGTACTTTACTCCACAGTCCATACATATCGCTATTCTTTGTCCGTGCCAACGATTTACAGTACTCCATACGTACATTCGCACAACATAATCACTAAAGAAATACAGGAGAAAAGTTAAAAGTTCGTACCTACGTACGTGCGTTGGGTTCGAACTGTTCCACGCCAGTATAAAGTGGAGAGAACTATCTCACTTTCAACGGCCTCACCTCTCGAAATAAAGTAGCTAAGTTAGATTCGAAGGTACGGAAAGTGTGGAGGTGACATTGTAAAAAAAAAAGACGTTAAAAATACCTTTAAGAAGATTAAAATGTTTCTACATGTGAAATAGAAAACTCAGCGCGACTGCTGAGCATTGAGGTCTTGTTTTTCCATCTGGAACTTTTCAGTAGCAGCCTTGAAGTCTGGATTCGTGCCCGGTTGATGGCAATAGGCTCGCCCCCTATTGCATGGAACTAAAATATAACTGGCGAAATGTGGGTGTACTTATGTGTACACCTCTGCCTAACCCTTCAGGGATTACAGGCGTGATGTTATGTTATGTTTTTGAATCCATTTCGTTTTTCCGTCCAAAACTGTTTCGATTATTGTTAGGCGCCCATTAGACGGTAGGTTTTGCCATGGCACATTTCCATCAATCATGACTGATGGTGAATGACGGAATTTTATCGCCTACAATTTTCGTCATGCAAACGTCAATCATCGCATTAGACGATAGGTTTTCCGTCAGTCAAAATTCCTGCCATGGTTTTGCCATGGCAAAACTTACCGTGTTATGGGCGCCTTATATGTTTTAAACCTTTGCAATTTCAGATGAGTAACTTTCTTACAAACGAAGCTGAAACTTGCTGAAAAGTATATTATGCTAATTATATCTTCAGACACCTTTTCAAAGACCTCTATACATATACACAACTTTTATAAATGCCGCATCAAAACCTTCAGAGCTCCATACAAAGGGATGCATCAGTATGCGCCCCGTAGCCTCTAAATGCCGGACCGACTTGCAATACTTATAGCAGTTTAGTGTT
Organism: Hoplodrina blanda; assembly: GCA_949316365.1. Classification (NCBI taxonomy): domain Eukaryota; kingdom Metazoa; phylum Arthropoda; class Insecta; order Lepidoptera; family Noctuidae; genus Hoplodrina; species Hoplodrina blanda. Next base: position 5,210,175 of record OX438564.1, on the reverse strand, counting down.
GGCCCCAGTATTGTATTACACGGGGTATTATGTGCATAGCAGTCGAGGGTTGCTTACGTGACCACCCCCCACTTTGAATATTTTTCAATGAAATTGCTTTGTATCTTTATAAAGTTATTAAGTATTGGGTTATTGTTTTATAATAATTTGAATTGTTTTGAAACGTTCATTGAAATACGTACTTACAACAAGTGGTAAAGAAGAGAGAGGATTAGTGGAGTATTAGGGCGTTCTATGACGGACAGAAGAGCAAAAGAGCCAGATATCTGGAAGAGAGAGACAGACGACATAATTCTTGATCATTCTTTTAAAGTAATCGGATTCATATTAATAATTCAAAAATAAAAAAGGTCAGCTGTAGCATATTAAAATCTAATAAAATATTTTTTACGGCCTACATTATTTTACCACATTACTAGTATTATAAACGCGGAAGAAGAACAAATCCAGACTCCGAGGCTGCTACTGAGATATCCCTGATGGAAAAACTCAATAACACTTTGCCCGACTTGAGAATCGAACTCAAGACCTCATGCTCAGCAGTCGTGCTTTGCGACTACTAGACCAACGAGGCAGTCTTGTTTGTGACATACCCCCTGAAATATTTTACTTCTTCTGTTGGAAGTGATATTATGATACCTATCATTAATTCCGACAGGTCAGGCTGCTTTGGGAGTCAAGTAAGTTACCAAAGATCTACTTCCTGGCTCCCTAACTTTCTAACCACGAACACATTAACAAGTACTTACAACGGAGTAGCTAACAAATGAAGTGTTCACTCGCGCAAAACGTTTAACGTAAGAATATTAACGAAATAATTAAAAATGTTTTATTTTTATATTTTAAACAAATTCTTACAACCAGTGATTAAAGCGAGGAGTTTACTCATCTCATCCTGGAATAGACCGTAATTAGTAATGGTCTCGTCATGGCATGAGGTTTATTTTAATGATGAAAACGGCCTTGAGGCTTATCATACTCTCTTCTAGCTGATTAAAAGTAAAGTGTCATGTGAAGAGCCTTTCAGTTAATGCGTTTGACTGCTGCGACACTGGAGCAGTCCGGGTGTCGATGTCGGTCTCTACAGTGACGGTTTTCTTTCTTAGCACAGATGACACGTGACGTTTGTCGTCCTGCCGTCTTGGGAAACCGTCCATACGCAGTTTAACATTCACACTACTACAACAACCAAACGCTTATAATTATTGAAAGAGCCTTAACTGTCAATCGGCATAAAACTTAACAAATATTGCGTCCTGTCAATGAACGAGTGTGGCGGTGAGATTTCAAGCGTGGCAGATGAAGACTCTGATTGATATCTATTCCGTGTCAACTACCGATGTGTAGAGAAGGCACTGAACTTTTCTAATTAAGTTCCTTCCGAAGTTTTTTCGTTATCCGAAGTTCCAACAGTTTTGTTATACTTCTCACGTTATCTTTCGGCAGCCAAATACTTGTTTATCACATGTTTCCTGAATTGGATGTACAGGGAAATGATATTCTTGTCGAAAATGCATGTTTTTGCAACTAATTTGTGTTTTCTATCTTAGAACAGAATACCCTTTGTACAGACCACCATAAAAACTTGGCTGGTGCTAACAGGCCCCTATAACTAAGGCTTCGCTGTTTGTCCGTTCGTATGTCACAGGTTAAATATTCACAGGGAAATATCCAAAAAGTGTGTAGGTGTAACAACACATCATAAAAAATAAGAAACATACCATCACACCTGTGATCCCTGAAGGGTTAGGCAGAGGTTTACCCATTAGTACACCCACATTTCACCAGTTATAATTAAGTCTTATGTAATGGGGGTGAGCCTAAAAAAAAGTCCGTCCCTATACAATAACCGTGTTTTTATATGTAGTGTAAAATATTGTTCAGAATCGCACATGGCCAATGTTTTTATGTGATCATGTGACAAATAACTACCATGTGAAAAACCGTTACGGTATGCTATTTCTCACCTGCCATCACAAGATTCAAGAAAATGGTGGTATTGATACATCAACGTTTAGATAAAAATCTTCGGGAATACGCCAGTGAGTGCCTATCACTAGGTGATGTCATAATATAGCCCCGCGAGCGTTTGGTAAAATCCCAAGATGTACGAAACAATACTTGGAGAAAGCTCTTGGTGTACCTCTCTTCTAATTTCTACCAAATATAGGTAGACAGAAATGAAATCTGGTTCTATTTACAGTTCCTTACCCAAATTGTGCCAACAGGACCCTCAGCATTGATTATCCTGCATGCATTAAGCAATTTTCTACTCTTTTTCTGTTTATTTTAATTCATTATCAATTGATCAATGAATAGTGCTCGAGAATATCCCTGATTTATCCGCAAGCCTATACTTTATGCGCACAAAACGCCTTCGCCATGTCTAGCACGTTTTGTGCTGGTAGATCTGAATGGGTCTTTATCCGCCACGTGTCTCACGCTGACCAGTCCACGATCTAGTTCACTACAGTCACCCTGACCCAATTCTAAGAGTTATCAAGTCTCTACTGTGCCAGGTGGCAGTTCTGAATGTCAAGCTCAAGCACCGGCTTTCAATGTCAAGATCGCTATCATGTTATTCATATCTCGGAGTTAACTGTGTAAAGTAGGTCATTGGTATTTGCTATCTAGCGGATGAGTTAGCTAAGGAATTAATATAATATTCTACGAGATATACTTTGGAATATATATTATAATTTATATATTCCTATCTGGGTTGTGGAGGTCAGATAGGCAGTCGCTCCATGTAAAATACTGGTATTCAGCTGCATCCGGTTAGGCTGGAAGCTGACCCCAACGTAGTTGGGAAAAGGCTAGGCAGATGATGAGCCTCTCCTCTTTTGTGGCATGCTTCCCTCATCGGGAAGCATGCCACAAAAGAGGAGAGGCTTTATACTGAGCATTTTGTAGAAAAAAGGTAAATAGAGGTGGTCTGTACTTAGCAGTGAATGGAAAGAGGAGGTCGCCTGTATTCATCAGTGGATGGGGAAAGGAGGAGACTTCTACTCAGCAGTCGGTGGAAAATGAAGGAGGCTTGCACTCAAGAATTGGTGAAAACAGTAGAAGGCCTATACTCAGCAATAGGTGGAATAAGGTTCAATAAGTTTTTTTTTGTCATAATTCGATATAATTTTAATTATCGAATTAACACAAAATTAGTATAATTATGACAAATTAATCTTTAACTCATAATTATGAATACAATGTAATAGAAGCCCAAATCATAATGTCAAATGGACATCACGGTATCTAATGTATGTGACGACTCCAAAATCGACATAAAATCCTTCTTAGCTCATGGGTCCCGCCATAGTCAATACAAAGAGGAAGTAAGTAGATTTGCGGAGCCCCCACAAATGCGGCCCCGCGGCTCCGGCCGCTCTTATTCAATTACTGCATCTTCTACGCATTCGATAAAATATAGCCTTTTGTGAAGGAGCTCTTTCGGGGAGGTGCTATCACCATATACCTAAGACAGCCACCAAATAAAATTGCCGAAATAGAAGAGCATAGACGATTTGAACTCTAAAACTTCGTAATGAGAGACTATTATATATGATTTGACTTTAACTTTGAATACATCACTTATACACACAGATGTAGGTATGGCCTGTACCCCGTGTTCACAACAATTTAAACCTTAGCATGCTACTGCATTTATGACCGCTACTGTACCTATAGCACCACAAAGCCATCACAATAACAATCACACTACATCACAGAACACCAACAAATCCTGGTAAAGTAGAGAGATTTACCAGGACGCCGTCACCGGTTCAGCCAATTCCAATCAACCGAGAACATTTTTATGGTGGTGCTAATTGAGCGGGCTCTAGCACAGAAAGCGATAAAAGTTATTAATTGGTTTCAGCCACCCCCGGAGCCGGAAGTTGTAAATACAAGGCTACTATTTCCGGTCAATCGACACGCATCGCGCACACGCCTTTTTGCCGGAAACTTTAGAAGATGTATGAGTCCCACTTTTAGGGTATCGTTTTTCGAAATTGCAAAATAGTGAGCCTTCATAAATTGTTGATATTTTTATTGTGGCTAGGTATTGGTTTGTTTTTGTGTATGTGTGTTAGTATTAAATAATTATATTTGTCATCGATACGCTAAGAAAACCATTTCTACGAATGACCACTACTCCTCCCTTTATCTGATTCTAATACGGTAAAACCCCAAAATAATTTCCATTAATCGATGGATACTGAATCTTTATCCTCTCGTAAATCCTTATTGGCAGTCGCAAGTAATTACAGACCTACTCTAAATAACATAGGATTATTCCGTCCAAATTAGACTAAACTAAAAGCATTGCATTGTTTTCCGAATTCAGAATGATTAAATAATTATTTTGGGCATTGGGCAAAAGTGGTTTAGGTAGAGATTTCGATAATATATATTTTTTTAATTTACATTTGGATCCTACAATCATCAGACCAGAAAAATTAAAGCATGGCTGAAATATGTGGATAAATATATAATTCCTAACGTTTTAACCGCCAGTGTCATGTATAGATGACAAACCCAATTGAGCCCAGCGCCAAGGTCACGACTACATGACATACTAAATACGTACGATTATGATTTTATACGTAAATAAAGATTATAAACAACATTGTGTTCCTTGACTCATCCTAATTTATATTATTTTATTTTAACTTCTCTATATTTCATTTATATGAATGTAAGATGGCAAAAATAATGCCAATTATTAAGTCTCGATTTCCTGAAATTTAAAATCGTATAGATGAAGTTATTACCCATGGAAGTGTGAGTGTATGCAGGGAAAAATAAAAACAAATTAAACTAAAACAAAAAATAAATAAGTACTAGAATACTTTCACACAAAAATATCACTATCCACCTGGCTTTTAGGATCAGGATTCAAGAGGAATACTTTCTTTGATCTGGTCGTAAGTGGGAGAGCTGTGTCAGCCACCGGAGTCGGAAATCACTGTAATGGATGGGATGTTCTAGGGTTGTCACGCAACAGTTAACGGTTAACAACGATGAGCAAAGTAAGCTACTTTTTTTTAAGCAAAATTGGTGGCGTTTTTTCGGTGAATAAACAATTTTATTAAACTAAGTATAACAAATTATACCTGTGTAAGTATTGTAAAAAAGTTATTATATTTTTTTAAGTGAATATATTTCAGAATTGTAATAAGTTTAGTATTTCGAGACGAAATCTGACCACAAGTAAGCAGTCGATCAAAGTAGTCTATTTTTTTGAAGAAGTTTTTTCCAAAACAGTTTTTTTTTCCTTTAAGAAATTTTATGGTTTAAATCAGGAATTGAAATCAATTTCCCTCGTTTCATGGAAAACATTATTTTGTCATGAAATTAATTAATGTCATATTTTTCAACAAAACCTTAGTAAATTTTGTATTTTACGGGAAACCACGAACCAAAACGATTATGCAGAACATTTCTTTTATTTTTAACTTTTCTAGCCAAAATTGCCAGCCCTACGCCATGCCCGCGCCTGCAGCTAATAGATAACCATTACTGGCCACTTGTCCCAGTAGAGCACGCAACTCCAGATAAACGACGATATCTTACACATTTTGCGAAACGCGCACTCTAAGAATATGGCGTTTAGTCGCCAAATGTCTTAGTACGCTAGGCCCATCGGCACGATACGGGTTAACTGCAACAATTACGTGGTCATTGTGGTCGTGTGGTGGTCATTATAACCGGCACTTTGTTGATCTTTGGATTACTTTATTTAAGAGCTGATATTTTAATAGTCAGATAACTTTTATTATTACAAATTGTTTGTAATGTCAAAATAGTAACTTTTCACTGAATGCATTATGTTTCCACGGCACTTACATCAACGATTTTTTTACATTTTTGTCTGTTTGTCTCTTTTTTTCAGCTGATCTCCGAAATGGCTGGACCGATTTTGTTAATTTGTGTGGTACACAAAAATAAAAAAGAGGTTAGGTATTTCATTTAAAAATTAAACTCATATACAGGGACAGCCGGGACCCATAATTGGGAAGCCGGTTTAAAACGTACCCTGTGACACTCGTGCTATGAAGACGAATCTAATGACGTATCATTTATCAAAATCGGTTGAGCCGTTGAGTAGTTAGCGGACATAGCATACAGGGCGCCTACCGCCATCTCTTAAAACAATATTATTTTAATATTACTTTGTAATTTCTGTTGTTGAATTTTCAACTCTCGGCGCTGCACCGGCCATTAAAAATCCAACAGTGCGCAAGGCAAAGTAATGTTGACTGCCTCGTTGGTCTAGTGGTTAGTGACCCTGACTGCAAAGCCGGAGGTAGTGGGTTCGATTCCCACCCAGGACTAACTCTGTGTGATGAGCATAATTGTTGGTTCTGTGTCTGGATGTAATTTATCTATAATATGTATGTATTTATAAATTATATGAGTATGTATATCAGTTGTCTGGTTACCATAACACAAGCTCTGCTTAGCTTGGGATCAGATGACCGTTTGTGAGTTGTCTCAAGATATTATTATTATTGAAATAATAACATTATTGTTTTAAGAGATGGCGATAGGCCCCCAGGTCAAACACAAAACCCTCCTTTTGGGCGTCACCGCAGTGGGGTAAAAACCGATATCCAGTTTAACAATATTTTAAATACCAGTTACGTAGCAAACCAGCGCACCGGTATCAGCAGTGTGTTCACTCTTATTACGGAAATGAGATTTTTGTCTACCCTCCGTGGTGGAACGAAGCCATTAAACAATCCCTAACAACCTATTATTACACAGACTGAACATGTTTAATTTGTAAGCATCTGTGTGCTTTCACCTGTTCAAAGGGTTTAAATTGAGTGTCAGTCAAAGTCAAAGTCAAATCATTTATTTCAAGACCATAAAAAGGCATTTTATATGGTCTTTTTAGACTCGGACCTGGTCCTTATTGTAGACGGGCTACCCATTGCCCGCCGCCCGCAAACCCGCGCCAACGGTGACCGGAAATCGCCCTGCGACTCCCGACGCTCTCGTTCTGTTAAGACATGGCCTTGAGATAATATTTCTTATCATGGAAGCAATGAACTCATCTGAATTGAGTAGTTGACACCATTAACCAACATTAAAACTTATCTAAAACACTTCATTATGGCCCTGATAACACGATACATTTTAAATTAACTGTACAATTTGATTTTAGGTTACTTGGTAATCAATAAATAGTCGATTGAATTTCATAAGGGACGTCAATTGATTGGTGGTACCTTATTAAATATCCAATTAATTACTGCACGAGCAATCACAGATGGGCACAGATGAGCAATCACAAATAGCATTAAAATTTATGAGTCATACTATTATTATAACATAACATCACGTCTGTGTAAGTAATCCTCGAAGTATTAGGCAGAGGTGCACCCACATTTCGCCAGTTATGTTTAAGTCCCATGTAATAGGGGCTAGCCTATTGCCATCAACGGGGCACAAATCCAAACTCTGAGCCTGCAACTGAGAAATTCTTGATGGAAAAACCAAATAACACTACCCGACCTGGAAATAGAATCCAAGACCTCATTATGCTCAGCCGTCGCTATTTTTACTATTTTTATATTATAAGACAAAACTGCCCACCCAAGCAAGAGTACAATATTTTCAAGTAGAGTAACAGTTCATTTTAAACCGACTTCAAAAAAGGAGGAAGTCGGTAGCAGTACAAAACAACAAACAGAACTAAAGCATCGGTTTCTAAGAAAGCTTCAACTATATCCGACGACCCTGAATACCTATCTCTTTTTTTGACTGTACGTAGAAAAATGTTAAAATAAATACTAAGTTATTTTGTGGGTTCATAAAATGACAAAAACTTCTTCAAAAATCTCTCAAGAATAATTAAAACATTCTACTATTCAGTGGTACATAACTATCGATATAACTTTACAATAATATCGGCGGTAGGAAGGGGGGGTGAGGCAGGGTGGTGACGGGGGTACGACGCTCATTTCTCAGGTTCGACTCCAGTATTGATATTGCACCGTATTACGCGCCAAAAGCTTCTGGTGTCCACAGACTTAACATAGCACAGAGAAGTCTATTTATTTTCTGAATATCCAGTAGGTAGTCTGACACTCCAATATGAGTAACAGAGACAGCGATAGACTGTTCTCTCTCTTTCTTGGTTTACGTCTTACTCAAAACAAGTGAAACAGACTTGCACAATTTTGTTTGTGTAAAGATGTTTAGGCAACGTAAAAACCTGTTGCAACTTTGCGAAACATGTCCTTATGTTGCAGAAACCATGTTGCTTGAAACATTGTTGTGAAGCTTTTGTTACCTATGAATTAGAGGCTTCGTCTTCGAGATGGTGAACAAGAGATATGCAACATTGTTTTTAATATTTGATGCCGAGATATAAAACATTTAGCACTTGTTTTTAATCCCCGAAGGGTTAGGCAGAGGTATACCGATTAGTACACCCTTCGCCAATCATGTTTAAGTCTCATATAATAGGGAGCGAGCCTATTGCCATCAACTGGGCACAAATCCAGAATCCAAGGCTACTACTGAGTAATTCCTGACGGAAAAACCCAATTACATTTTGCCCGACCTGGGAATCCTACCCAAGACCTCATGTCACTAAACCAACGAGGCAGTTTATAACAGTAATAGGATCTCAACCCTTTACCGCATTGTCGTTCATAAATAAACCAAACCATATTATCTTAAATATTTTAAAGTTTCTGTGCTCATTGTACCAAATATGATCCAAAGTAGAAAAAAAGTAAAATTTTCTAAAACTATTCAATAAAAGAAAAATCCTGAAACACGTGTCCATTTATTTAGTGTTTCCTACCACATAGTATATTTTTTTCGAACATAAATAAAATATTATGCAGTAACGGGTTAAACTCTATCGATGGAAGGTGTAAATATCTTCATAGTGAGTGTTGATCGTCGGGTAATATTTGTTTAATCTGCAAGCAGCGGCGACATCCAGCCGCAGACTATTGCTGCATAATCTAAGCGCTATATTTAACATCTAGCCCGACATCACAAATATTAAACGGAAACAGTTGCCAGATTCATATTTAAGTTCGGTTGTGTTGATTAAATTTCCAATCGATTAACAACTTGTTATTACAACTGTTTCGTTTATTTTTTCCTTTAGTTTGTGATTTATAACATATGATTACAGAGAGAGAATAGAATACACACAGAGAACAGAATAACATATAACATATGATTTATAACGATATTTCGCGATGAGTGTGTGAGTGAGTGACCTACCTTTCGCTTTTATAATATTTAAAGATTAGATAACTCATAGAATAACCAACTTGAAGTTTTATTTATAGAATTTTAGACATCTCTGGGGGTCTTATTTAGATAAGTATTTGTTTTTAATGATTTTAAAATCTCATGTTTGATTAGTTCCTCTTGTACTTACATTTTTTGCACCTGCTTTGTTATCTCGACACCACCTTTGGTTGACTGGTTGAAGTCCTCCTTTGTAATTTTTTCTTGCATAAAGATTAAAAAGATAAATAATTTTTAGGGAATATTATTCCCATTAATCAGACTTTAAGATATTATTAAAAAGTTTCATACCGCAAAACCTAATAACACTTTGCCTGACCTGGGTAATGATCCCAGGATCTGATCAAACAAGCTACATTGCCATTCATTGTTACTTGTGTTCACTTTTAAAACTTGTAGTGTCTAATAATTTTGTATTTAGAGCAATTTAAAAGAACACACTCGAAACATTGTTTAAAAGTAATCGCAAGTTAGCTGCCTGTAAAGCAAATGGTTTGTTCGACTGTACGAATAAAATTGACGAATAATCTGGATATGTGCCCGGTTGATGGCAATAGGCTCGCCCCCTATTACATGGGACTTAAACATAACTGGCGAAATGTGTACTAATGGGTACACCTCTGCCTAACACTTCTAAGATTACAGGCGTTATGTTAATGAAGCGCGTTGTGTTATAATAATGATAATTATTATTATTAGTCCGACGTACAGTCAACAGCAAAAGTCGATTAACAATGTTACTTTTTTATATCATTTAAACAGACACTAAACACATAATGTACTGGCTTTCAAAATTTCAGGCAATAGGTAAGAGTTTATTTTATCTTAATTTAATATTTATTGTGTTTTACTTTAATATTGTACTTAATAATTAGAATTTAAAAATCATAAATGTTAATCGACATTTGTTGCTGACTGTACGTGCCTAATTTTTTTTTAGCTTTAAATAATAAAGTGTCTATCTTCTATAGGTAGATACGAAAATACGGAAAAGTAAAAAACCGTAACGAAAAAAAAGTTAAGACTAAAATTTTGCACACGTAAAAAGTTTTAGATGCGAGTGCAACCTTCCCAGGGGAAATTACTGAAAACAGTTAGCTAGGTCACTCGAAGACCTGCCGTCGTAACGAACACAAATGAAGCCAGGGAAAAAAACGGTCAAGAGTGAGTTGGACACGTATACGCAAGGCTCCGTACTAATATGCAATATTTACCATTACATGTTTTACAAAAATGCCAATACAATGGAATAGTATAGAGCCTATACTATTCCTCGTGTTTTTCAAGATACGTGCAATGAGGTAAACTATCATCCCTGCTAAAAAAATAACAGATCATCTTAAACTCACCTCATTGTGGGAGATTATCCCAGAAGAACTTTCTCTTCTTTTCTTCTTATTTTTAACTAGCTTATGCCCGTGACTTCGTCCACGTAAATGTCGGTTTACTGCGAGCTTTTTTTTTTGCGTAGACCTCTAATTCTTTTTCTAAAATAAAAGTAAGGCTAAGTTACCCCTTATTACATCAGCTATCTATCAGTTAAAGTCCCATCAAAATCGGTCCAGCCGTTCCAGAGATTAGCAGGAACAAACAGACAGACAGACGGACAAAAATTAAAAAAAAAAATTTGGTATATGTACCGAATACTTATACATTCATAAGTATGTAGTATAAAGCGGTTATTTTAATATTACAAACAGACACTTCAATTTTATTTATTTGTATGTATTGTATGTTTAGATATAATTATTGTTAATTTGAATTTGCAAGAAATAAAAGGCTTTTTTTATTTTATTTATTATTTTTATCCCACAATCACACAGCAGAACCAAAATCTACCATTATAAAGAATTCTATAGTAAAAGTCAAATTGTTTCCTATTTCACTCTGACATTATATTGTTACGAACAATATAACGTTATTAGAGAAAAATCTGAAGCAACTGCGAGCATGTAACACAGCTTACAAGACGACATGAGATTATTAAATTGGCAGAGGCATGCAGACACTCACAGCTATATTCAGATTGTGAAGAAGAATAATATCGCGGAATTACACATTCATGATTTTGTTAGCTTTTCTGAATTTTATTTTGGAGTTTTCTTACAGATATGTAGGGTTTTATTTTCGAATTATGTTATGAACTTACAAATTCTCCAAAACAGTATAGAATTTTGTAGTTTCTGGAAGTTTTAACACCGCTAAACGGCTGAACTAATTTGTATTTTTTGTTTTTTGTAAGGTGACTTGATCAAGCGATGATTTAAGAAGATCTGTTAAGCCGTTTAAAGTTCATCAGCTCTTTTAATTGCACTTAACTCTCGCATCGTGCCATGTGCAATGTGACTCTATTTTTATTTTTATTCTCTTTCATAATGTACTTTCTAAGTTATCTTTTACATCACTGACATCGGTGAAAGAAAACAACGTGAGGAAACCTGCAGCCCTACCATGAACTCTTATCGCGATCCAAAAACTGAACTGTTCTTCAAATACGTCAATATAATGACATAAATTGATGCGTTATATTGACGTATTTGAAGAACAGTTCAGTTTTTGGATCGCGATAAGAGTTCATGGTAGGACCCCTGGACTTAAAATTCATATAAGTCAGAAATCGCCAATTTGCCTAGAGCAAGCGTGCTGATGAATGCTCGTGACTTCTCTGTATTTGAAGAAGTTTTTGCCCAGCAGTGGGACAATGAGGGAGTGGAAATTGGAGCGGGCAGAATTATTAGGTACACCGAAAATATTACCTGCATTATTTTTTATTTTAAATAGTTAAGTACCTATTTAGTGAACATTTTTATTACTTTATTTTATTGAATACACAAAAGTGAATTGAGCAACTTAAAAATCGCTATACCAACCCTCCACCCGCGACTGAGAAATCTTCAGCCCATTTAATAAATTTATGTATTACCAAGTTCAGTTTCGTTTTATATCGCAGTTTAGTCATTCAACTCCCCGGTTACACATTTGTTTATCACTTTATCCGTCTGTTTGTTGATGTCGTAAAAATTCAATCTGGAAATTGCTAGGATTAGGCGTCGCCCGGAATGGCGAGAGGTGACGCTTGCAAAGTAAATTTTAGAGCAATGTTTTCTATACTAATATTATAAAGAGGTTACGCTTGTGAAGTTGTAAGGGGTAAACTCTGGATGTACTGAACTAATTTAGAAAATTCGATATCACTGAGTGCGCGTATATTATTTTTATCATCAAAAATTAGGGATAGGGGGAAAAATCACGCGAACGAAGTCGAGGGTGAGTGCTAGTGGAAAATAATACGATAATAGTTTTATATTTACTAGCTTTTGCCCGCGATTTCGCAAGACGAAGTTGAAGTCGAATAAAAAAACCACCAAGTACCAAGTTTCACCAAAATCGGTTCAGTGGTTTAGCCATGAAAGCGTGACAGACAGACAGAGAGACTTTCGCATTTATAATATTATTAGTATGGACTACCTTATACTGCGGCTCATACGCATGAATGACGGCTGAAACCCTTATTTTTGTTTCTATTTTTTTTTCTAATTTGTTTTTGTTTTTTGGGTGTGCACATGGTCTGACATTTTTTCTTCCTTTCTATGTCGGTTTCACGGCTTTAATCTTTACAACATGACTTCTAAAAGTTTTCACAGTAATAATTTTCTTAGTGTCCGTTGTGATCGAAGCCTTACACAGTAAAAGCATCGGAACGATCTCCGCGCAGTGACTGTAAGTTGTAAATGAAAAATGTATCAACACAATATTGTTTTATTAATTTTTTGGGCTTACATCAGCCATTGTTGTTACCATTTTAGATCAGATGAAGCACTTGTATTTTTTTTCTTTGTAATAAAAATCTTGATGACTAGTGATGACTTCAAGAATTGGCAAAATTTAAGAGAAGAATTCTTTCTTAAATAATTACAATTGAAATGTTTGTGTGTAATTTTTAAATAATAGCTTCTTACACAAAATAGGAATGTTTACAAGGTACTTACAGGAAAAACACATTTTTTTCTTTATGTTTCTCTTTCTGTCTGTTTGTTCCAGCTAATTTCCGAAATGGCTCCACTTTTACTGTCTATATAGCTGGTACTTGGTAGATAACTGTTACTAAGGCTACTCTTACTTCAGAAAAATAATTAGGGTTCGGAGCATAAAAAAAAAAACTAGTATAATCTTGTATGTTTTCATAATCGTTTTATAACTCATTTTTTTCATCATCATCATATCAGCCGAACGATGACCACTACTGGACATAGGCCTCCCCTAAAGACAGCCACAATGACTCCGTTTTCTGCGATAAACAATTTCTGATATCATTTTACACCTATGTACACCCAAGATCAATACAGACGAAACACAAACAAAAATATAGAAAGCAAAACTCCACGTATATTGTGTTGTTTTCAATCAAACCCATTCGCTATCGGTGTAGGGTTCCTTATGGTTTTGGTTCACTTCTGTACCCCAATAAACAGTGACAAAGGGTTACGAGCCTCGTAACCCAACTCGATGGGTGAACATATTTCGTATCGAAAGCGAGAACACAATCTTGCAAGGTATTTATCGTTCGTGAAAAGACTTCAGCTTTTTAAGGGTTAAGTTTTTGTTCTTTTTTCAAATTATCGAATGGTGAGTGAAAGTTTTGATAATTACGTTCTTTATAATTTGTAAAACAGAAAATAGCAGTAATGCAAAAAAGAACTATACATTTTTTTAAGAGAATATTTTTTTTTAGAAGATTAGTTTTGATTGTATTAAACAATCTATACAAAGAAATAAAATTAAGTATCTGTTTGTCAAAAAAAAGCTTATTGCATTTGAATATTAACATGCAGTAAAGGAAATGAATAAGGGTTTAAAAATATGACCTTCACGCGAAATAAGACGCGAACATAAACTAATAAATACATAAATGTTTTAACACTACAATACCGCTGAAAAACAACCCAACAAAAAAAGTACCCAAAACACTTTCAACCGTTGACTGCCTCTTGCAAGTTTCACAGGCACTTATCTCGTCCCCTGATGGCACCGTGTCTCATTGATAACTGTTCGCATTTGCTCTGTCCTTATCGTACCAGTATCGGCGATCGCGGGTTCTAATAAAACCGAACGGTCGAACCGACCCTCGCTCGCTATGATTATTTTTATCTTTTTGAGTTTGCGAGGACTTTCTTTTTTTCTTGTGGCACTAGTACCTAAATTCTAGTTGGAATCGTTTTAGGATATTGGGAGACTTTTTTGGGGTTAGACTTTGAAGTATGTCCTGTGTTATTATGGCTTACATCTTTATTTTTTATTACAGTTTTATATTCATCTTCATTGTTTTCACATGTAGAAGCAAAAAGGAATTATCCTTTTTTTTTTTTTTTATATCTTGGGATAACTCACACACGGCCATCTGATCCCAAGCTAAGCAGAGCTTGTGTTATGGAAACCAGACAACTGATATACATACTTATATAATTTATAAATACATACATATATAGATAAATTACACCCAGACACAGAACCAACAATTATGCTCATCACACAAAGTTAGTCCTGGGTGGGAATCGAACCCACTACCTCCGGCTTTGCAGTCAGGGTCACTAACCACTAGACCAACGAGGCAGTCAACGAGGCATCCTTTTTGCTTCTACATGTGAAAACAATGAACCAGGATTTTAACATGTAACCAGGATTTTGTAAAAAGCTAATTGAAAAGAGTGCCGTGGAGTTTCTTGCTCGTTCTTCTCCATAGAGGCCAACCTCCGTTTTGGAACGAGCAACTAGCTTCAGCTTTCGGACTTACTGACCGACTCCTTGACAATTCAAAAGTGTCTGTAAATGTTCTAATTGAAATAAATGTTTTTACTTTGACGTGTTATTCTGAAAAAATGTCTCACGGTGCGTTTAGGTGAAGTGAGTTTGAGGTGAGTGAGAATATTTCGGAATAGTAATACTGTTCACCTTTTACATTCTTCTATTGTTCTTTCATGTCTTTTTTTGTAATTGTAAGCTATCTAAAAAATATTTATAATACCAGCCTATTACTGTCCCACTGCAAGGCAAAGGCTTCTTCTCATACAGAGAAGGCATGAGCATTGATCACCACGCTTGCTCAAGGCAGATTGACGATTTCAGACTTATACAACCGGACGGTAACACCATCAAAGACTTATCTATATACATATAATAAAATGGTAGGAAAGTATGTATGTCCGGGATAAACTCAAAAAGTACTGGACGGATATGAATGTTTTTTTTTTTGTTGTATAGGTATTAATTCTGGGCAACATATAGGCTATAATTTATCTTGGAAACTTGAACACCTGATGCAGAACTGCAACAGACCAGCTAAAAATTATAAGGGATACAAAAATGGCACCATAGCAAAAATTGTTCCACGTGATGAGCATTTTCTGCTGAGAGAATAAATTTGAAGATCTGGAACACCTGGACAGTCACCTGGGTTCACGCAGACGAAGTCGCGGACAGCAGCAGCTAGTCTTATCTATAAAATTTCTGGTTCTGGTGTTGATTTTTTAAAATTAGTACACGCACAGAAAGTTTAAATACATTGAAACCCCGTTATTTTTCAAACAGCCAGATAGACACTATGTAAAATAATATGTTTACTATAAGTAGCAGTAGATAGGTACAGTAGCAACAAAAGTCGATTAACATTTATGATTTTTAAATGCTAATTATTAAGTACAATATTAAAAGTAAAACGCAATGGATATAAAATTAAGATATAATAAACCCTTAGCTATTGCCTGAAATTCTGAAGCCAGTACATTATGTGTTTAGTGTCTGTTTAAATGATATAAAAAAGTACGTTGTTAATCGACTTTTGCTAAAAACTTAAGTATTCAGTTTCTAAAAACAAATTCAACTATTACTGACAACACTGGTCTTGTCTATTTTGTTGACTGTATTTATCAATAACAAAACAAAACACATAAAACTACCCCTCATAATGAGATAAAGATTCCGTCTGCAACGAAAAGCGATGTACGAATATACAGTATGTGGTTTTTAGCAAAGGTTCTAGGAACTATAGCAGTTTTATCTAGCTAAATTAGTTACCTAATTCATTTATTTAACAACTTTATGCAACAAAGGTACAACAGGCGGACTTAATGCCTTAGGCATTCTCTAACAGTCGACCAAAGGTGGTGAAGAGATAACATGGTAGGTGCAAGTTATTGTACGAGAGTAAAACAACAAAATTAGAGATTAAAAAAAAATAAAAAGAAAATAGTACTCAAAAAATTTTACATAAATAAAATGAAGTGTGCACAAGTACAAAATAATTAAAACTACATACCTAGTACATACCTACTTACTATAAAAATGCCATATAATATACGTAATACATAAACATATAAATAAAAATATATACCTAAATACAAATATAAATACAGGCTCATCTTATAAACTTTTTTTTTTCTTTTTTTTTACTTTTTTTTATCTAATCTTTCTAGAGTTAGTATTTCTTCTTTCTCTAGCTTACGCTGTCCCACTGCTGGGCAAAGGCCTCCCACAAATCATTTCATTATATTTTTTATCGCACCACCTCGCACTTGCCCTCGTAGTACGCGTCCAGAAAATCCCCACCAGTTTTTTCTGAGCCATCCTGTACGACGCCTTCCATCTTCAGGCACCCAGTGTATGGATGCTCTTGCCCTGCGGTCACTGCGCATGCGGCTGATGTCTAAAAATCTAAATAAACATTAAAGCGGCCATAATGATTTGTTCAAAACCCATCCTGTATATAAACATATAGAGTACATTTCGTTACCCATTGTTTGTTTCTGTTAAACGAACCGGACGACGGACAAACTACGAAACAACGTTACTGTAGCGAAGGGTTATATTATTAGTAGATAGTAGATGATATTTTTCAACAGATGATAGTAGGACAGTGAAAATTATATTTTTTCTTACTCCTCCGCTGTTCTTTTCTGATTAATTTCGTTGCGGGACCCAAGACAGTTAATTGTTTCTCTGGGACTCGTCGAGCTTCATTGCCTCGGCGCTTTTCTGGTGGCCTCCACTGTTGATTGTGGCTTTCAGGAGTTGCAATGGGTGGGAACAGTGTGGCGGACTTGTTCCAAAAAAAAAAAAATAGGACAGTTAGGCCTGGGAATCTAACGGAAGCTAGTAATAATAATATATAATAATATGTTTTCTTTATTCAATTTACAAGTTAAACATGATCTGAGAAGTAGGTTCTACACGTGACCTGGCCCCCAAACAGGGTCTTTAACGAAATGCTCTCAAAAAAGATCGTATAGATTTCCTAATCCTGTTTCCTATTGTGACTGTGTACTTGGGACACGGCTCACGTTTCTCCAGCTACCTATGAGGGGCCCGGACCTTTGTATAAACTTGTTAATGGTGTTGCGTCGACAGTGACATCTTTTTGAATACAAGAGGTTGTGCAACTAACTGTACTGTCGAATACATTTATATGTATGTAATAAAATACTAGCACTCTCCCCGCGACTTCGTTCGCGTGATTTTTCTTACGGATCCCTAATTTTTGATAATAAAATATAGCCTATATAGCACTCAGTGATAACGTAGCTTCCAATTAGTGAAAGAATTTTCAAAATCGGTTTAGTAGATCCAGAGATTACCCCCTACATACAAACTTACAAACATACTAACTTACAAACAAAAATGTTACCTCTTTATAATATTATAATATAATATATAATATATATATATATATACACTATGTAACAAAAACCCTGTCAGATCAGTGTTGCCGTTGATCAGTTTTTATGTTTTATTTTAATTTAATTACTTCTTCTTTCTTCTTTTTTTTTTCACTGGGGAAAAATAATAATCTCAAATCCATTAAATGGTTACGTATATGTGTACGCAGTACGATGCCGAATAATACCCTTAAGGATCGGACAGGGTTTTTGTTACAGGCTGTTTATATAATTATATATAGTATATATGATAATAAAATATAGCCTATAGCACTCAGTGATAACGTAGCTTCCAATTAGTGAAAGAATTTTCAAAATCGGTTTAGTAGATCCAGAGATTACCCCCTACATACAAACTTACAAACTTACAAACAAATGTTACCTCTTTATAATATTATATATATTATATATATTATTATATTATATTATAAGTATATAAGTATAAGTATAGATTATATATAGTATATATGATAATAAAATATAGCCTATAGCACTCAGTGATAACGTAGCTTCCAATTAGTGAAAGAATTTTCAAAATCGGGTTTAGTAGATCCAGAGATTACCCCCTACATACAAACTTACAAACATACAAACTTACAAACGAATGTTACCTCTTTATAATATTAGTATAGATGTAGACTCATAGAGTACATTCGCGTTGATGACGGTTCTGTGCAAAGTTTTATTTGTGCGCAGAACGATTATTCTTTTTTCTAAAACAAAAGTAGCCTACTTACCTATGTTACTCCCTTTATCAACACCTATCTGCAGGAACAAACATACAGACAGTTTTTTTTTTTAAATTGTGTTTTTGAAAAAGTAGCGTGGTAACATTTGCATGGGAGCAGCAGTTTCTAAAATTTTAGCCGTAATTTTATAATGTCGGTCGACTCTGACCTTGCACCGATACATACATAGCATTTTCTTTGTTTTTCCTTAAAATAATTATCGATATTTAGGTACCAACTATCTTAAGTAATATGGTACAAAATTTTGTCACTCGATACTATTGCACGGTGTTCCCTCTTAAAGCCGTAGAGCCTTCCCGTTACCTTGTGAAGTAAACTCATTATTTTGTGAGCGACAAAGGCTTGCAGAAAAATATGTTTACCTTTTAACCTGTAAATAAAGTAAAAGTCAAACCATTTGAAGACCATTGAAAGACAGTTTAATAAAAGAAACAATAGAATCTAATACATACGTAACATTACGCCTGTAATCCCCGAAGGGTAAGGCAGAGGTGTAATCATACTCCCACGTTTCGCCAATTATGTTTAAGTCCCATGTAATAAGGGGCGAGCTTATTGCCATCAACCGAGACATCGACTGAGAAATTCCTGATGGAAAAACCCAATAACACTTTGCCCGACCTGGGAATCGAACCCAAGATCTCATGCTTTGCGGCCTCTAGACCAACGAGGCAGTCATAAAATCTAATATTACCACTAATATCTATTGCCACATTATCTTATCTACCTACTTATTATCGAGTTTAATTACTTAGGTACAAACCAATACAAAACTAAGCTACAGGATTAAAATTGAAAGCAGTATCTATCTTATATCGGCACACAATAAAACCAGCTTGTTATTGTCTCACTGCATGGCAAAGACGTCTTCTCATACGCAGAAGGCACGAGAATTGATTACCACGCTTAAGCCTCATTTAGACGATGCAAGAAATATCGTGCGATTTGACGTACATTGCGGGACCGCGAGGCTGTCGTGTCAAAAGTGACTGATCATTGACGGAAATGTACCACAACTTGCACGATATTTCTCGCACCGTCTAAATCAGCCTTTAGGCGATTAACACACGGCACCGTGCACCGCCGCGGTTGGCGGTGAAGCGGATCTCATGTCGCATTGGCCTCTGAGAAATCCGTTTATGCCTAACACACGTACAACGCCCAACCACGCGGTCGAGCGGTGAAATTCGCTTTACCGCCACCGCCCACCGCGGCGGTGCGCGGTGCCTTGTGTTTATCGCCTTACTCAAGGCGGATTCGTGCTTTCCGAGGCACGGAGGAGTCAGTGTGTAAAGATGGTCACCCATCCACTGCCTAACCCCGGCAAGTAAGTTGTAAAATCAAGAACACTATAAGTAAACTTAACATCACGCCTGTAATCCCCGTAGGGTTAGCAGAGGTGTACCCATTAGTACGCCCACATTTCGCCAATTATGTTTAGGTCCCATGTAATAGAGGGCGAGGGGGGGGGGATTATACGTAAAATAAAATAAAACTTGCACAAAATACCGTAGTTATTAGCTGTATGAAAAATTGCATTTATTTCTGTAATAAAATATCTCATAACACTGGCAAACATCTTGGCTGTGGAATGTGTGCCTCTGGCGGTCGTCCCGGCAAATATTTGATTACTATAGCCCCTCGAGGCGTTCCTCGCATTTGATCCCCAACTAAACAATATTAGCTAATACATAGAACATGTTATAGTTTCTTTCCTTATAAAATTAGCTTGATAAATTAACCTGCGAAGGAATGGCTGTATTTTCTTCTTCTGTATACTACGGTTGGAAATAAAAGTCACTCATCATCATCTTACTTTGTCCCAGGGGCGGATCTACTTAAAGGCTTTTTGGGCTGCAGCCCAGGGCCCCGTGAATACAGAGGGCCCCCAACCGGACTGAAAACAATAGACGATAATTATTGTCAATAATAATTACCTTAAATTAAAAAAATCCGATTATAAGGTTGGCAACACTGCGATCAAATTATATATACCTACATCACTACAGAAAACAGTTTTTTGACAAAATGGCAATTGATTGAGTAATAGGTAGGGCCCCTAAGCCGTATTAGCCCAGGGCCCCACAAATTCAAGATCCGCCCCTGCTTTGTCCTAGTCCATAGCTGATTGATTGTACTTAAGTGTTGTGATGTGTCTTTTGTGTGCACCTAATAAATTTTTAATCTATCTATTTATCTACTTATCTGCCTTTTTTTAAAGGATGGGTTATCATCAAAAGACTTCTTCTGCTCTGGCCGGAGCGGAAGGGAGTGTCAGACTCTTACTGACTAAAACCAATCCGTGTTCTTTCTAACGCCTTTTGTGTTCCAGGGCCGCAGTAAGTCTTTCGAATAAAATCCGCAACCCTGGCAAGATCGTCATCTGCCTAGCCGATGTTTGTTACTCAATCATGCCAGAACGGCTGAACGGATTTGGATGAAGTTTGGCACAGAAATACATCATATAAGCTAATTTTTATTCCAGGAAAATGTAAGGTTCTCATGGGATTTAATATATCAACTTTGACGCGAACGAAGTCGCGGCCAGAACATAACATAACATCACGCCTGTAATCCCCGAAGGGTTAGGCAGAGGTGTACCCAATAGTACACCCACATTTTTCGCCAGTTATGTTTAAGTCCCATGTAATAGGGGGCGAGCCTATTGCCATCAACCGGGCACAAATCTAGACTCCGAGGCTGCTACTGAGAAATTCCTGTTGGAAAAACCCAATAACACTGCCCGACCTGGGAATTGAACCCAAGACCTCATGCTCAGCAGTCGCGCTTTGCGACCACTAGACCAACGAGGCAGTCCATTGGAAAAAAGTTGGAAAATGGGATTTTATGGGTACTTATCATAAAGGCGATAAATAAATTCACACAAAATCAAGGAATACAACAACATGATTTATTTAATTATTTTTTTATGGCAATTTTTTTTATTTTATATCTATTCAACAATTAATTAAATAAGGCTTTACTTAAGCAAACTTAGTTAACATTATTATACTTTATACTATGTTGTTTACAGTTTATAATTTTATATGTAACTAGCTTTTGCCCGCGACTATGTCCGCGTGGAACTTGTTAATATCGTACTTGCATACAAACTTCCAACCCCCTTTTAACCGCCTTAGGGGGTGATTTCCGGAATAAAAACTATTCTATGTCCTACCCCGGGTCTTAAACTATCTCTATACAAAATTTCACCTAAATCGGTTCAGCGGTTTAAGCGTAAAGAGGTAACAGACAGACAGATACACTTTCGCATTTATAATAATTATTAGTATGGATATATAAGTATAATAGGTATATAAAATTCTCGTGTCGCAGTGCTTGTTACCAAAACTCCTCCAAAACGGCTGGGACGATTTTTATGAAATTTTGTGTGCATGTCGGGTAGGTCTGAGAATCAGCCAACATTTATTTTTCATACCAAAAAAATATATCTAAGGCGGTACGAAGTTCACTGGGTTAGCTAGTAATTACAGCAGAATTATCTATACTATATAATATTATAAAGCAGCAGTGTTTGTTTGTTTGTTTGTTTGTTTGAACGCGCTAATCTCTGGAACTGCTGGTCCGATTTGAAAAATTATTTCAGTGCTAGATAGATTAGTTATCGAGGAAGGCTATAGGCTATATACCATCACGCTACGACCTACGGGAGCGGAGCAGTAACCAAAGACGCGGGTGTAACTGCGGCGGACAGCTAGTTATACTATAAAATGGCCGCCATTTAAAAAATATATATTATATTGTTTGCTCACACTATTTCATTGTAGGTTGAAATGTTAGTGGTCGTCTACAGATCCAATATTTGTAAACACGGGAACACTATGTATTCTATTTAAGTTGTTAACATCGGTGGGATTTTTAAAATGACTTACCTATAAATCTAACAATATTCTAAATGCAACATCTACACGGTCAAACTGTACGAGTATGGAACAGCAGATTTTTTTTTTAATTATTTACGCAAAATGTTAACATTGATGTCTATTCTACCTCGTAACTATTACAAAAACTTAGGAATGTTTGTGTCTAAAATATTGAGTATTTAATAAACAATGTTTATCGACACATGTTCAACATAATTATGGTTACATTAATAACACTTTAGTTTAAGCTTACCCTTAGGCCAGGTACCCACTATGGGTCAGTTCACACCGAGACGCGACGCGACGCGACGCAACGTGAAGATACTTGAAGAGGCCAGTGACTTCGCGCCGCGCCGCTCGCCGCCGCGAGACGCATCGCAACGTCGCCGCTCTTGCACGTCGCGCGTACCGGCGATTCACCGCTGCGTCGCGATGCGTCTCGCGGCGCAGCGCGGCGTAGAGCGACGCATCGCGACGTAGTGCTGCGTAGTGTAACGTATTCTGAATTCTTACAATGAAATGTGTATCTTTTCGTGTAGAAAATAAAGTTATATTTTGAGTCGCTCTTTTAAAGTGTGCACGCAGCGTCGCGTCGCGTCGCGTCTCGGTGTGAACTGACCCTATAGCGGAGAGGATAGGATATGTCTTGTAAACAACCAATACTATTTTATTTTTAATTTGTTATCTGTTAAAAAATAATCGTCAATTTTTTTTAAGTTGGATAAAATAAATGATTTGACTTTGACTTTGTATAAAAATAACGTAAGCCTATTAGATATACTATACTTCTCCTCTCCTCTACGTTTCCGTGAAAACCCTACCTTATAGTCCAAGATCCCCGACTCGCCAGACCTACATCATTTTAACACGAGTTTTTTGAGGATCGATGAAGAAATATGTAGTTATAAAGATATATAAGTTCAAACGCTAGGCCTTTTTTCAGGTATCAAGTGTAAAATGTACCTTACTTACTAACGTGAGTGATTTTTTTTAGCCTACGCTAAAATGGGGTAGATCTAGCGACATTGGGACCTTAGTCCAATAAGGGTCTTATACGCAGAACTATAACTTAGATGGTTATACCCTTTATAAGGGGGGTAAAGAACATCGTAACGAAATCTTTTACTGTGGATAGTACATGATTCTGTAGCGCCATCTATCGCACAGCCTGTGAACTAAGACTGACAATTCCTACATCGCGCAATCAAAGTTCGGCGCGACGTTAGCATAATATAATACAAAATCCCGACAACAACCGTCGGGCAGTAGCCCACTAGACGCAACACCCGTCTGGTTGGAGGATCCTATCTTCGTTTTTTACGACGTCCATTCCATCCTTTATAATTTTTCAATCCTAATATTCCAAATTCAACAATATCATTTATTATTACTTCTACAACTTACAAATTAATCTTAATCTAAACTCTTAAATTATTAATATTACTATTGGAGATTCGCTGTAAGTTAAGCGTTATTTTATTTTTATTTAATAACTAGGTGCTAACACTAAATTCAACAGAAATAAGTATCAAATGGAAGTATCGAACGTTTTAAATAGCTTTTTCCTGTGACTTCGACCACGTGAAGAATGATATTTCAAAAATTATTTCACGCACTACCAAAATAAAAATTTTCCTAAGATATTTTAAATTTAAATGCTAGTCTACCTGTGTGCCAAATTTCATTAAAACTCATTTTACTATTAGACATAAAGGCCAATTTTATTCTACTAATCAAAAAAATCTAGTTGCAATCACATGTCTCTGTCTCTCTCTGACTCGACAAAAAATGTAAAAAAATGTAGGTAATTTATTTAAAAATATTTTCACTATCATGAACGCAATGAAATTAAGAATATTCTACAAAAAAAAATATACTTTATTTGACAAGATTTTGACAACTTCTGTCACAAGCAGTGGCGCCATCTAGGTCCATTAGAGCCATGTTGGAATGTAATATTAAACATTAAAATATGTACGAAAAGAAGTTAAAATAAGATTTTTACATATTTAATTTTTGGTTTTCAATTGTAAAACAAAATGAGTATTCTACTGTGCTTTACTTAAATATACACATCAAAAAAGTCTAGGGATCAACATCCCTAACAAATGTTAGGGATGTTGATCCCTAGACTTTTTTGATGTGTGTATTAGTATCAATGAAACACCTAAAAAAATTTAACTAATAGCTTTTCTTGTGATAACTTTCATTTCTGAGTGAAAACTAAAAAATATTTATATAGACTTTCTATATAAATATTTAAAAAAAAATTAGTAGCAGCTTCATTTGTTACAGTAATGAAAGTTAAACCATACATTATTGTTTCTGACGAAATGTGGACCAAACAAAATTTATACAACATGAATTTTAATTATTTTACATCTTTCAGGGGGTAAAAGTACTCATAAAAATGAACAACTTATGGGACCCACTGAAATATGAAAAAAAATCAGCTGTCAATGATCAAAATGTATGCAACAGCAGAATTGTTTTTGCCATATTTCAGAGTATTTACATTTCAGTCATATGGTCACAGTAAACATAATTCAAACACTGTTAAAATTAAGATTTAACCTATTAATTAACATAATCAATAATACCTACTTACCTTCTAACATTTTTTGGAAGATTCAAGAAATTTAAGGCAAAATGTTCTTAAACCTATTACATTTATAAAAAGTACTTTTGCAGATTTTCAATTCGTTGGCAAAACTTCATGTGATACATATCAATATCTAATATAATATAAAACAAAACAGAAACGAATTCTCAAATGCTGCTCAGCTTTACGCCACTCTCGTGCAGTCTCTATCTTTATAAGGTAAATAGCTGAAACAGAAAATGTCAAGACACGTGACAAGACGTAAGTACAGCTTTAAGTTACGTTTGAGAATTTGGCGATTAACTTATAACTCGTTGTATACTGGTATAAGACACACAGTTGTAACATAAAGTACCTAGAGCTAAACCCCTTAATTGAGTACTCGCCTGCGGGGTACAGGGCCGCAGGTAGGACGAGAACGGGGACCGGGAGGGGTGCGGGCGGCGGGCGCTCGTGGCGTGATACACAAGAGGCGAAATGTGCACTGGACAGTTCTTAAGATATGTGACGTCACAATGTTAACGGTGAACAACAACAACAGGCAAGAACTCAATTAAGTGGTTTAGCTATACTATAGAACATACATCTACTTAAGTAACGGAAGCCAGGTCTTTAAAAATGATTTACAATCATTCATTTCTAAGGAAGTAGGTACGTAAGTACAGTTATGAGCATTATAAACGTATGCTCATGTAGGTAAATTAATAAGGAAGTTACAAGACTATACACGCTAAAAAATGGTCGTTTTCCAGCAACAAAATGATTGCCCTTAATAGTACAACCGAAATAATTATAAGTATTTCGAATAATATATTTCTGTTTTCAAATAATTTAAAAAAAGAACAAGCTTTTTGGTTTACCAACAACAATAATTATTTTTCTACTACATTGCCATTTCTTGTTATTTTTTAATTCAATTTTTAAGCTTTGTGCTCAATTTTGAAACATATTTAGAGTGTTATAAAAGAATTGACACACTCGAAGCATTGTTTAAAATATTTTTTAAGTGTCGTAATTTAATAACTAACTATAACTACTAATTGAACTAATTAGGAAATAATCATTACGCTGCGGTATTTATATTTCCATCATGTATACAACCTTCTATAGCCATGTCTTCTACCCATACTAAACCTTAGAATCATCTCAAGCAGAAAAGCATTATGCTCAAGATGCTTTCATTTGTGTTTCTATGTAATTTACAACTTTTTTTCTTTTATTTTTTAGTTCATTGATAATATAATAATACCAGCCTATGATTGTTTCACTGTAGGGAAAAGGCCTCTTCTCATACAGAGAAGGCACGAACAATGATCACCACACGCGCTTAAGACGGATTGGCCATTTCAAACTTATATAAATTCTAAGTCCAGGATTTTCTTCGCCGATGTCAATGACATCCAAAATAGATATCGTATCAACATTTTTTTTTAATCACTATGTAATTATAAAATAAGTAGTCATTAAGTGATTGATTAATGAAACAATTTACCTATCACACTTCTGTAATATTTATTTTCTTAAATGGCAAGTTTTTTCACATAAATAATTCAATTTTAACATGTATTATGTTGAGTCAAACTCATTGAAAAAATATTCTACAAAAACAAAAAACATTTTTCCAGGAAAATTTCTTATTGCCCTGAGACGTCGATATGAATTAAAAATACAGTTATAGGCCATCTCTACACCCCCATCTCTTAAAATAGTATTATTTTAATAATAATTAATCTTACACACTGTTGGATTTTCAACGCTCGACTCAGCGCCGAAAGTTGAAAATACAACAGAAATTACACATACATAAACTCACGCCTTTTTCCTATGGGGGTAGGCGGAAACCACAGAACGCCACCTGCTACGAACCTTAGGTACATACTCCTTTCGCCTCATCCACAAAAAACGAAAACTGATCTAGCATGTTCCTGCTCTATTTATTGCGCTGACCCTATTTATTATTACCCCATAATTAAATTAAGTAACAATATTTACATGCCTTCTCCCGAGCCGATCAATACAAACTATTATTCTTATTTTATTACCAACAAAAAATATAAACAACTTTGGCAATTAAAAGCCTTTTCTTAATTGTAATTCTATTTCACTAATTATAGCCAAATCACTTCGTATCACTGGAGTGAATAAGTAAACAAGACTAGTCAAATTATCATTTTTTTTACTTTATCTGAGGCGTTCTAGACTCATATGCCTTTGAAAACGTAAAAATAAGTAATTTTTTAACATCGTACCAAATTACTGTACAGCTAATATCTGACCCCCATGACAGCAACTTCCATGACAGAACAGTGTTCCTTAAAATATGGGCATCTAGGACAGTTAACTTTGACTCTGCTCAAATCGAGGCACAGTCAAGGCGTACTTTGGAACTTTCATCGAGGCAGCCTTGAATTTTAAATAATTTATTCACTGTATACTATACTAGGGCACCGTGTCGAAAAATTAGGGTTCCACCAGCGACGAAAGTGGTCGTATATTGTTGTTTTTAGCATCATTTTCTTGTCGTGCAGGGCTTCACATATGGCACACACGTTCTCAGCAGACGAGGGGTTATGATAAGTGTAATGGTGTTTCCATTTGAAATACTGACTGTATTCTTCAGAAGAATGCATCAGCTTATAAATCGTGGCTGCCAGTGTTGTAACGTGTTGCTCCCTAGCGTCGATGTAGGACCCCGGTGGGAGAAATCTGTAAATAGAACGGTTATTTGAATCATAATTTATCTAAATATACACATCAAAAGTGTCTAGGGATCAACATCCCTAACATTGATTAGGGATGTTGATCCCTAGACACTTTTGATGTGTGTATAATATGAAGAGAAAGGTCACTCACCACGAAATACTGAAAATCGCTTGACGTACAAAGATGAAATTTAGCAGGGAGGTAGTTTATAGTTAATAGACGTCCGCTAAGAAAGGATTTTCCAAAATTTACCCCTAAAGGGATGAAACGGGGGTCCAAAGTTTTTATAGAGAAATCAACTTTGACGCGGACGAAGTCACGGACAGAAGCTCGTCATTATAATATAATAAATAAGTAAAGTTTGTTTGTTTGTAAGAGGTAATCTCCGGAAGTACTGGTCCAATTACAAAGAATATTTCATTGATGGAAAGTTACACTATTGCCAAGCGACATTATAGGCTCTGATTTATGGTTAAATACCTACTTATACTTATTACTTTATGGTAATACGATACTCCTTGGTAAGACTGATTGTCAGACTTTCGGGCTTCTGACGAGTAACTACTGTCAAAGATCCACGTATGACAGCCGGGACCAACGGCTTAAGCTTGATTCGCACATAATAATATGAGTGAAGTCACAGTTCCGACACCGTCTCGTATCAGCAATAATTAATCTTTCATACATTCTCTATGATCGTGTTCACACTTGTCAGTGTCAGTGATGACTCAGTACTCTGTTCCGGTGCGTTCATAGAGAATGTATGAAATA
This sequence comes from Hoplodrina blanda, assembly GCA_949316365.1. Classification (NCBI taxonomy): domain Eukaryota; kingdom Metazoa; phylum Arthropoda; class Insecta; order Lepidoptera; family Noctuidae; genus Hoplodrina; species Hoplodrina blanda. The sequence goes on along the minus strand of OX438564.1, from coordinate 5,181,476 downwards.
ATAATCATCACTGATACGGGACGGTGCCGGAACTGTGGCTTCACTGATATGTGTAAATCAGCCTTTAACGTGCTTTACGAGGGACGGAGAAGTGTCGGTGTGTAAAGATGGTCACCCATCCATACATTTTTTTTATTTACGTTACCCCACTCTAGGATTATGGTTTAAATTGTGTAAAAGTATGTAATTAACTTTTTTATTTAATAAATCACGGGATTTTTCTGCTCTTCAAAATTAATCTCGGGATTTAAGGCTTATCCACATTACTCTTATTCTTTCGCTGTATGAAATCAGTGTAAGTACAGTAGTGGTCATAAGTGCAGTAGCTTGCTAAGGTTTGAATTGCTGTGAACACGGGGTACAGGCCATACCGACATCTGTGTGTATAAGTGATGTATTCAAAGTTAAAGTCAAAGTCAAATCATTTGTTTAATTAGGCCATTATAAGGCACTTTTGAACGTAATAACACAGTACCTACGTACACCTCATAATTCGCACACGACGTCGAAAGGTCGTAAGTTTAACCAAAGTGTCAATCGATTTGCCTTGTAGATTGCTACTCCACTTATGACCGCTACTGTACATAAATAGCTAACTAATTCCGATCTCTGGTTATTACTTAGCCACGAACTACTTTCTTGCTAAGCACATAGCAATTTTTAAAAATGCAGGCTAGGTCTCTGCCCCCACTTTAACTGTTTTTAGGAAATGATTAACCCGTTTAACTCCGTTTAATTGATACCCTTGTTAGTTAAAACCGGTCGAGTAATTGGACTGTACCTACATAGACTTAAATGATGTTTGCGCAACATTGTAGGACAGTGACTCAACAATACTAAACACAACTAAAACAGCAGTATACAACATTCAGATAAAAAAAATTGAGGTCAAAATTCGCAAATATGCATTTTTCAGCCAAACGGTAACTTTTATCATAAAAATTGGTCAAAAAAAAATTACATAAATTAAAGATCCACTCAGACAGCCGGTACCAACGGCTTAACGTGTTTTCCGAGAAACGATTTCAGTGATGTCTAAGATAATCTTTGGAAATTACATATGAATTGAAAAAGTCACATTGGTCCTTGCCCAGATCAGAGACCACAACCTTAACCTTGAGAGGCGGACGCCTCAACCACTCTTCCATCACGACTCCATATTATCTCTTATCATGAGTACAATCATGTGTAAAATAAGTCACTTATCACCAATCACTCTACAAAATCTCTAGCGGACCACCCCTTTCAAAAGGACCTTCTTATGTTAGAACTTTGGACTTCTACGTCATACAATAAAATAAAAAGCTTTTTTACAAAAAAAGATAACCGCCTTCAAATGCTACAAAATAAAAATAACTTTGGCTTTGGTTTCGTTTTTTGTTATGTAGGTAAGTATTGCCACCGACTTCCAAACCTAAAGTTATTTTTATTTTGTAGCTTTTGAAGGCGGTTATCTTTTTTTGTAAAAAAGCTTTTTATTTTTCACTTTTTAGTGCTTGTGTATTAATGTTTAAAATCCTCACAAAAAGCCCTTTCAAACAATACCTCACACGATATATTTAATTTTGGAAACTGGTAGGAGGGGGGTTGACGTACCCCCCCCTTTTCCTTCAGTCAGTCATCGACTACACGTATAAACAAAGCAATTTCACTTGTTACGATATTGCTGCTGTGATTCTGTGAGGAGTTCCACTCCATATCTCCGAAGTTCATCATCAGATATTGAAATGGTGACAATGGGACCACACGGGAAGAACCAGCTTTCAAATAAAAAAAGAATCATGAAAATCGGTTCACCCAGTCGCAAGTAAGGAGCTAACAAACATAAAAAAAAAATACAGTCGAATTGATAACCTCCTCCTTTTTTTGAAGTCGGTTAAAAACACCCAAACAGCGAAAAACAACCTTATTCATGTGTATTCGTAAGTTGCTTTTACGCTAACCAATTTTTATGAGCGAAATCTCCTGATAACATGATGTACGGAATCAACATTTTATCTCGCTAAATACTAGATACGCGTATGAGTGTTCAAAAATTCATGACAAGTTTACTGCGAGTGTTAACATAGGAATTAAGTCTTTTGTTATCAACAGCAAACATTTAAAAACCGCAGATATTTTTATCTGACTGCGCTATAGCAAAAACAAAGTTTTTCTCAGAGTAAATGATTATACAGATACACTAGCAATACCTCTAGTTAAACCCGCGTTAAATTATGTCCTTGATTACTGCTCCGGCGCCCTCAGTATTGCTCGGGGATAGCCCAAGGCATCTCTTCTCAAAATTTTAGACATGCTAAATAGCGTAGATCTGCCTATTCTGGGATTTCAGACCATACCCTCTACAAAAGAAATATTTAGCTGAACATCTCATACGCACCTTGAGTAGTCAGCTCCACCGTACACAATAGGCACCACATCATTCTGTAGTGCCGTCAACAGCTTCTCCGTCACATAATCCTCATCGAAGGAGTTCTCCATTGACATATAAAAGAAGTAATCATTTTGCAACAAATGGTTGCAATTTGACTTCTTAGGGCATTGGAAGGTACCACATTTCCCATACACATCTACAGTTAAACCGTACCGTTTTAACGCATTCTTCAACGCTTTCACGTATCGATGCCTGCCACTTCTAGTTTTACAGTTAGACACAAACCAAACTGCCGCTTTGGTTTTATTTTGTATTATATTTCTATCAATAACTTTATCATCAACTGCTGTAGTAGATGTTTTCCATCGCATCTTTCGTTTTGGACCCACGATTTCACCTGTTTTATCCCGAATCAGTATGTAAGGGAACGGTATATCTGAATCAAGTCTGTAAGTGGAAGTCCAGTTGAAAAATCCATCAAATGATGCGCCACATACGGGGAAGTTGTCAGCTGATTCCATATTGAAGAATATGTACTGCTGATGGCGAGACCGAGTGCGTGGCAAGTCATACTCCTTCATATTGCGTCCATTAAATGCAATTGCGTCGAACTTGGTTAGGTCACCGCCGAAGAACTTTCTGTCCGTGGTGACGTAGCATTTGATCACCGAACAGTTGTTTTGAAGGAACGCTCGTTGACCCTTGCCGAGGTAGTAAAAGGGAGCATAGTCATATCGTGTCCAGAGCAAGATGTATTTGAAATCTTTCGCGAGGGTGTTCGTTTTTCTATAGACGTCCTTGTATCTGTAGTCTCGTCCGACATTTTCGAGCGCCTCTTGTATTAGGCTCTCGGTGACCGCAGGCTGAACAGGCCTGGTAGCAAGATGTATCCAAAAGAGGGATAAGACGAAACTCGAACAGCTGACTAGGAAGAAGAACTTAATTAGGAACTGTAGGTGGCAGGTGGCCTGGGTACGTAGAAACATCTCAGTGGGCTCTGTCGCTTCATATTCGGGCTCCAACCTCACTGATTGTGTGGCGTCTGGTTGCATATAACTTGTGACTTTATAGGACACCCATCTCCAAATCTTGAATGCCTGTAACGAATAATTTATGCATTTGAACAACTTGGTTAATAATGACATCTCTTAAAAAGTTTTAAGTTCATAATTATAATATCAACAGGACGTTAAGGGGCTCCCTCACCGCGAGCATTCGCGTGTAATGTAACGTTACAGAGTCGAGCATTACATCAGTGAGGGAGGAGAACTGAGCATTACAGCGCGCACTTTGTAATGATACAAAACGACGTTACATCAGTGAAGGAGGAGAACCGAGCATTACAATGCGCACCTTGTAATGATACAATGTGTAATATTTTGATACAACTTGTAACATCAATGCGCTTTCCTAATTCAAATCTATACTAAATGTTACATTACACGCGAATGCTCGTCAGTCAGGGAGGTAGTATTGTAATGTAATGCTCAAAGTCGAATCTATAATGTTACATTACACACAAACGCTCGTCGGTCAGGGAGGTAGTATTGTAATGTAATGCTCAAAGTCGAATCTATAATGTTACATTACACGCGAATGCTCCCGGTGAGGGAGCACCTTTACCGTATCAGCAGAATACAAAATAATATTTAGTTCGTCTGAATAACCTAATCAAAATCAATGTCAAAGTGGTGGTCAATGTGTCAATCTCTAATCATTACTTTCCTCCCGATAATTACTTTTCTCTATGCTTTCCTCTATGGTCTAATCATTTATTTTGATTAGACCAAAAAGGTCTTGTTCAGGCATTCACGAATAAATCCATTGTAATAATATAATAATCATTTAATATAATATTCATTTCGTCCAGATTCGTTCCGTAGTTTTTGCTTGAAAGAGTAACAAACATCCATACATCCTCACAAATTTTCGCATTTTTATTATTAGCAGGATTAGTAATAGGTATTTATTTTTAATAAAATATACATAATGATATTAAAAATATAATAAGTGCGTTAAAAAAAAGATAACAAATTGTACGATATCCTTTTGAAACAGGACGTGACGATATGCCAGTATTTGTTTACTTCCTGTGAATTTTGATAACGAGTGCCGCTACTCCACGAATCTCATTAGCATAAGGTTCTAAATGCCCCGAAAAAATTCTCCTGCATGCGTACACTGACTGGCTTTTAATTTAGATACAGGCCATTTTTAGGGGAAGAAAGTAGTCATAAATACAAACCTATGGGACCAAATATGATAGAAAAACAAAGCCTTTTCCAACCAAAATGCACCACAACACGATCAAAATGTATGGATCAACTAGTTTATACAGGTCAGGTAAAATGGTATTGGGTTTTTCCGGCAAGACTTTTTTAGTAGCAGCCATGGAGTCTGGATTTGTGCCCATTTTTTTTCAAAAATAACAATAAAAAAAACAGCTATTCAGTACATTTTTATGTTCGTCTAACTCGTCAAAGTGTACTGAACAGCTGTTTTTTTTAATTGTTATTTTTGAAAAAAAAATGGTCCCAATCGTTTCTAGTTTGATGATCGAGTTTATGGCTTTCGGCTTAAGAACGACTTAAAAGTAACCGTGTATAACTGGCGAAATGTGGGTGTACAAAGTACTCTTCTGCTTAAACCTTCGGGGATTACAGGCGAGTTGCTATGTTATGTAATGTAAAATACATAATGTTAAAAAAACAAACATTAACATGAGGTTGAGCAGTGGACGTCCTACGACTGATATGACGATGTTGCACACACACACACCCCACAGTGTTGCTAACAATCATGTTTTGTTACTTTTGTTTACCGAGGAGAGAATCAAGCATTTCAACTCGTCATACTCGATGAATAAATAACAACATCCGAAAACCGAATAGCATCCGCTGTAGTAATTGTTGTTGATTAATACACCTAATTATCATGATGTGGGTGTACTATTATACACCTCTTCCTACATAAATAATATCAGACTATTGCCGCTGCAGGGCAAAGGCCTCTTCTCATACAGAGAAGGCACGAGCATTGATCACCACGTTTGTTGAAGGCAGATCGACGATTCGAGACTTATATTGTACTAGCTTTATCCCGCGACTTCGTCTGCGTAAAGGTCGGACCCCCGTTTCTTCACCTATGGAATTGAATTTCGGAAAATCCTTTCTTAGCGGACGTCTACTATGTCTGGCATTATTGAAAGAAAACATCGAAAGGAAAACTGAACTCCTAATTAAGGCTGCACGCTACTTCAATATATTCTTACTCGCTCGCATTTGCACGTACCACGCACTATTGCTTGCTTTTTCTTATAGTTGTCTACGCGCAAATCCAATTTACGGCGAAAAAAAAGGAAATTCAGAAAAATAAATAACATAAGCCCTGCTTTATAGTTAGTTCAGTTAGTATAAAAAGTTTCATGATCTAATTTTAAGTATTTTATGATTGCCAGCGGTTTATTGTTCAGTTTAGAGGTAACTTTGAGATTTTTTTCTATCGAGAAAATTTTATGGAATCGTGTTTTCACCAAACATAAGCCCTAACATGAATCCTCAACTTTACCATATATTTATTTCAAAATGAATGCAGCAGTATTTTCGACGTATCAGAGGATTCTGCTAAGCCATTTGAGGTTGTATAGGCTCTTAATATAAATGTATAATCGCCAATCAATGCGTGCCTTCTCTGTATGAGAAGATGCCTTTGTCCTGCAGTAGGATAACTAGTAGGACAACCTTCCAATATTTAACGAGGGTGTAAAACTGGACCTTGTATACTAATACACGTTTGACAGCGAGGGATCTAAGGTTAGATTTCCAGGTGATGCAAAATGTGTCATTGGTTTTTCCATAAGGATTTCGAATTTAGCAGGTAGTTGGAAGTTGGTGGTGTATGTGTGTCACCCCCGTGCCTTGGAAAGTAGGTAAAGCCGTTTGTCCTGCGCCTGATCTGTCCCCTGTCCCCCTGTCGCAGCGCATTGCTGTCTCGTCGGACCAAGGGCTGATCCAGGGGGGTCATGGAGCTCATAACCCCCCCCTGGGCTAACTATTTTCTTTTAATTAGAATTATTATTGTAATCGAAACGGAGCCTGTCCTGACTAGACCTTATTATATGACCCCCCCTGACTTGAAGGCTGGATCCGCCGCCCTTGCGTCGGACTATGAGAGTGAGTGCATTTGTGTTTGCGCATACACCTGTGCAGTATAATATACTGCGAACTTGGCTAGTCTCTATAGAGATATGCCGCCGTGCCCGAAATTCGGCCGGAGAATCTTAACTATCTTATTACTATTATAAATACTAATAAATATTATATATAAAGAGGTAACATTTGTTTGTAAGTTTGTATGTAGGGGGTAATCTCCGGAAGTAATGAACCGATTTTGAAAATTGTTTCACAAATTGGAAGCTACGTTATCACTGAGTGCTATAGGCTATATTTTATTATAAAAAAATTAGGGATCCGTAAGAAAAATCACGCGAACGAAGTCGCGGGGAGGGTGCTAGTAAATACTAAAGTTCTGATGGATGTCTGTTACTCAATTAAGACAGAACGACTGAACGGATCTAGTTAAAATCTTCTTTATCTATCGTGTAGGCAGTAAGGTTTTACGACCCCACACACCCTTTTTTTTTAAGGTGGTAAAAATCATTAAATGAAGGTGACGAGTGGGGCGGAAGGGACTGTCAGACTCAAACCACGCTGTTCCTTCTGTTGCCCTTTACGTTCCGGAGCCACGGTATCCTGTTAAGACACCCCACACACCCTAGTGTCAGAGTTTCTAAACCGCCTCAAGGGCCTCGGATATAGTTTTGAGTGGAACAGTAAGTCCAGATTTCCTCACGATGTTTCCCTTCGCTGATGCTGATTTTCAAGATAAACTTTAAAAAGCAAGTAGTGAAAATTTGGCACAGTGATAAATTTAAGTCTAGAACTGCACATAGACTCGTAAAACTGTACGGTTACGAGATAACATATCAATTTTGACTAGGACGAAATCGCGGGCGGTTTCATTGATACATTTTTCCTACTAAAAAATGTAAAAATGTATCAAGCGACAATTTAGCCCTGTTTTATATCCAATCTTATTAATATACACTTAAGGTTGAATATGTAACACGACCAAATGGTCGCTTGATACATTTTGCCTTTCACCCCTCGATATGTTAACTGCTCATGTAATTAGACGTATATTACTTACTAGCACTTTCCCCGCGACTTCGTTCGCGTGATTTTTCTTACGGATCCCTAATTTTTTGATAATAAAATATAGCGTAAAGCACTCAGCGATAACGTAGCTTCCAATTTGTGAAACAATTTTCAATATCGGTTCATTACTTCCGGAGATTACCCCCTACATACAAACTTACAAACAAATGTTATCTCTTTGTAATATTATAAGTATAGATATATAGATTAATGGACACTCTTATCTAGGTGTTTGTAGATAATTAAACTATTATGTTTTACGCAATGTGAGTAACAATACAAACTATTTATTGTTATTGTTATTTTATTTTCTTTATATGGGTATGACTGCCTCGTTGGCCTAGTGGTTGCTAAGCGCGACTGCTCAGCGTGAGGTCTTGGGTTCGATTCCCAGGTCAAGCAAAGTGTTATTGGGTTTTTCCGTCAGGATTTTCTCAGTAGCAGTCTTGAAGTCTGGATTTGTGCCCGGTTGACGGCAATAGGCCCGCCCCCTATTACATAGGACCGAAATGTGGGAGTACTAATGGGTACACCTCTGCCTAACCCTTCGGGGATTACAGGGGTGATGTTTTGTGGATAGTATATACATATTAGTATATTAAAGTCACGATGTATCGTTGTGTGTAATACATTTAATTTGATAGGTAGGTTAGATACTCATTGTAATTGAATTAACCCCGTGAGGCCCAACGACCTAATTAAAAGACAAAAACCGGCAAAGTACGAGTCACACTCGCGCACAATGGGTTCCGTACCATTATCACAGACTCCGAGGCTGCTATGGAGTATTCCTGAAGGAAAAAACCTAATAACACTTTGCCCGACCAGGGAATTAAACCCAAAACCTCATGCTCAGCAGTCGCGCTTTCCGACCACTAGACCAACGAGGCAGAGGACCTCTTACAATAATGAAGTCACAAGCATTCTTTTTTTTTTTTACTTAATCATAATTCTGGGACGCGACTATTTGCACCTATTTTTAAACATGTAATTAATTTAATTGGAGTTTTTATATCCACTTTCCGACTCATCCGATCCACGATCATCAGATGGCCTACCACCATCTCATAAAACAACATTATTTTAATATTACTTTGTAATTTCAGTTGTTGGATTTTCAACTCTCTGCGCTGAGCCGAGCGATGAAAATCCAATAGTGCGGAAGGCAAAGTATTACTAAAGTAATATTGTTTTAAGAAATAGAGGTAGGCCCCCTATTCTGTGTTATCATTATATTGCATTGTCATGCAAATTGCACATTTACGCAAAATTTCAGCTTAATCGAACATCGGGTAGTGGCTCAAAATTAACTTGTAAGATTTGATGGACAGCTGAAAGTAAATAAAAGCTTGTAATAAAGAGACCCCATTACATGCTTTTAATATATCGCATTGGAAGAATAATAACTGGTTTAAAATATACCGAAGTGTAAGAGCATTTTAGACTGTTTGTAGGTTAAATAAATAAATTTAAAAAAACATACTGATATACATATAATTAGGTATACTAGTTATCATTTATAAAATATTAAGATAATTTTACATCAGTATCTACACAAAAAATGGTAGGTGTGTTAGTTTCTTAGAAAACATTATTTGGAATTTTTTCCAATATTTACTTACACCAAAAACCATATTAAAATCCTTTTCAATTTCTTTTAAACTTTTTCACTTTTTAGCCATAGAAAGATAAAAGTGAAACTATTTTAAATTCACTTTTTTTTCTTAATCACATAAAAGCGGCGATCACCGAATTCTAAATTCAAATTTGATTTTATATTCACACACTAATTAACAAACAAGGGTTTAAATATTAACCCGCGGTTCTTTATTTAAATTTATTTTTTTAATGTGATCGTGTCATCACTGTCAGCGCGTGTCGTGCGTGCGCTGTCTAGTGATGTATCAAAAACACTGCTAAAACTACGATAAAGCCCTCATTTGTAGCAGTTTTTACACGACTGCCCCAAAAAAAGGAGTGTTATGTGTTCAGGGTTAATGTATGTATGTATGTATGTATGTATGTGAGTTTCTTTATTCCACCATAACTTTTAAACGCCTGAACCGAGTAACATAGGCTAGTCAAAAATAAAAAGAAACCGGTGTGGTCACTTTAAAACGTAAATTAATACCAGCCTCAATTTATTTTTTTTAATAAATCTGGTCGTGTCTATGTTTATCGTCTAGAATTTGACAAGTAGATTTAAAAAATATATAACACTGTAAATAAAAAACGTCGTAAAAAAAACTGACGAGTAAACAAAGTACAAATATGTGCAATTTTTGCAGTCGTGTTTTTTATTTTTTTTAATTGTAATAAGGTAAACGCAGCTATCAACGACCCATCGAAAATCTGCAGGTATTACCGACCTATAAAAGTAATTCGAAATCTTTACGTTTCCAGAACTATTTTAGCTATAGTAGGCAAAGTTACACACGCGTTTATTCCTTGAGCATCGTATACTTTTACGTTTTTGTGAGTAGCTGTGCAAAAAACAGATAAAATACGCTAATTACTGCGGGGCAGCGTGGACGCAGGGCGTGTAGTACTGTTCCCTTGTTCCTTCAAGTAAGTACGTGACTTTTCTATTTAAGACATTTATACAAACAAATGACGTCTATACTTTATCTTATATTACTAAATGTATTCATTTAAGTGTCAACTCTTGATTTCTTACGACATTTTATTAATAAAAAGTAATTTGAAACGATAAAACTTTAAATTAAAATGGGACGGTGTTAGCTTCATCAGTTTTAGTCGTGGCAGCTATCAACGACCCATAAGTCGGCAATGGCAGCAAAGTAACTTTTCGTTTTATTTTTCTTTTATGTTATTATATCACACTAACACAAGTATTTTTATGGACCAGTTTAAATCTAAGCTATCAGTCTTTATAAAAATCTATTAGCGACTAAACTTTTTTGTCTAGTTTTTACCTTTTAGCGTTGTCAATTTAACCAAAGTTATGATATTTTTCGAGGATCGATATTGAATAGTATCAGTAATAAATCATTGTTTTTGTGTTTAAAAACAGTGTGCATTTGTTCATATTTTTGTGACATTAATCAATTATAATCTATTTTATAGTCCGAAGGTCAATTAAATTAAAATAACCATTTTTTTATGAGTCGGTAATACAATTTATGTTTATACTTACATATTTTATTACCGACCCATGAGGGTCGGCAATAGCAACTATAAGAAGCTATTACTGATCGTATATAGATTATTTAGTTTCTCACCTTACTTTTATGATTTAGCTGATTTTGGTTTTGAAATGTTCGTGGAGGTCTAGGGAAGGTTTAAACGGTGAGAAAATATGGGGTAGAGGTAGGGCAGAGGTAGGGCAGAGGTAGGGCAGAGGTAGGGCAGAGGTAGGGCAGAGGTAGGGCAGAGGTAGGGCAGAGGTAGGGCAGAGGTAGGGCAGAGGTAGGGCAGAGGTAGGGCAGAGGTAGGGCAGAGGTAGGGCAGAGGTAGGGCAGAGGTAGGGCAGAGGTAGGGCAGAGGTAGGGCAGAGGTAGGGCAGAGGTAGGGCAGAGGTAGGGCAGAGGTAGGGCAGAGGTAGGGCAAAGGTAGGTCAGAGGTAGGGCAGAGGTAAGTCTAGCAGAGGTAGGGCAGAGGTAGGGCAGAAGTAGGGCAGAGGTAGGGCAGAGGTAGGGCAGAGGTACAGAGGTAGGGCAGAGGTAGGGCAGAGGTAGGGCAGAGGTAGGGCAGAGGTAGGGCAGAGGTAGGGCAGAGGTAGGGCAGAGGTAGGGCAGAGGTAGGGCAGAGGTAGGGCAGAGTTAGGGCAGAGGTAGGGCAGAGGTAGGGCAGAGGTAGGGCAGAGGTAGGGCAGAGGTAGGGCAGAGATAGGGCAGAGGTAGGGCAGAGGTAGGGCAGAGGTAGGGCAGAGGTAGGGTAGAGGTAGGGCAGAGGTAGGGCAGACTTAAGGGAGAGCTAGGGCAGAGGTAGGGTAGAGGTAGGGCAGAGGTAGGGTAGAGGTAGGGCAGAGGTAGGGCAGAGGTAGGGTAGAGGTAGGGTAGAGAGATCATCACTAGCTTATACATTCCATTGTTGGAAAAAGGCCTTCTCTCATACACGATCGGGAATAGCTGCATAAAAATCGTTAATAGCTTCACAGCCGTTTTTATGGGTCGGTAATAGCAACAATCGACTAAGTCACTTTGTAAATTATTTTTTACAGGATAATCCTTTATTTAAATGTATTTGATTCAGTAAATACATTTTTTATACATAACACTAGCATATAAAATTAAACTATCAATCTTTAGAGGAACCAGTATACTAAAAAAAAATTGTTGATTTTAAAATTGCCTTAGGGGGGTCGTTATTACCTGCGTTTACCTTAGCTTGTTTTATGCTTACTTAATAAGGCGCGTCACCCACTAGCACATCCGTGGTGGATGTGCTAGTGGTCTTCAAAACATCCCAAAGCACGCTGCCGATCTATTTTTATACCAATCATCATCTGCCTAGCCTTTTCCCAATCATGTTGGGATCGGCTTCCAGTCTAACCGGATGCAGCTGAATACCAGTATTTTACTACATGGAGCGCCTGCCTATCTAACCTCCACAACCCAGTAACTGGGTAATACCCCGCTAACGATAGCCCTTGGTAAGACTGATTGTCAGATTTTCGGGCTTCTGACGACCCGTAACGACGATTTTTGTACCAATCATTGTTTTTAATTCCTTAGTCGATAATCATAATATTATGTTACATTGTGATTCTTCACCGACAAACCTCTTACCTCGCCATCCCGCCATTTGGCATCGGGCCTTAAGGTATTTTCACACAGGTGTTAGGGCGAGACGACAAAAAATCAACTTTGAATCAACTTTTTAAAGCATCATAATTTATGTCCACGACTGCAAAAAAGTATGCACCTTTTTGATTTATTTAATACAAGACCTATATTATCAAATGACACCCATTTAATATCTGTACAATTTGGGGTACAGGCCTATATAACTTTTGACCATCTCAGCTCCCCCCCCCCTTTAACGCCAAAACGTTTAAGGGGAAAAATACATTATGACTATACTTTTTTTAAAACTTTTGATTGTTAAACAGTTATTTACTTTCTTAATTCTTTTTAATAAAATTAATTGTAATACTTTTATTCGTGTACAGATCTGGGGAAAATTTTGTCCATCTCCTTGTATGTAATAAACACTCTATTTATGCAGCAATAAAGTTCAATGTTGTAAGAACAAAATATTTCTTCGTCACGCCAATCTTTGGTGTGAAAGGTAAAGTTTATCTAAAGTTTATCTTGGACATCACTGGCATCGGTGAAGGAAAACATCGTGAGGAAACCTGGGACTTACTGTTCCACTCAAACCATGTCAGAGGCCCTTGAGGCGGTTTAGAAACTCTGACACTAGGGTGTGTGGGGTCGTAAGACCTTAGGCCCCTAGCACACGGCGTATTTTAAACGCGCAGATGCGCGCAGATGACGCGCGTATACGCGTTTCAAACGAGATTTGAACGCAACCTTGTAACCTAAGCACACGGGGCGATCGTGAAATCCGTCTATACTGCGCGTATGAGCGCAGTTACAGCCATCATCAATACAAACGCAAACCATCATCAAAACAAACGCAACAATCAGCATTTACGGCGCCAAAAACGCACGTTCCTGAAACGCGAGTCGTCTGCGCGTTTAAAATACGCCGTGTGCTAGGGGCCTTACTGCCCACACGAAAAAGAAAGAAAGGTGTGAAAGGTCGGTTCTAAACTTATTCACAGTTTTATCATATTAAGTATACTTAATTGAATTCGTTCTGGATTTTGCTTATCTCATAACATTGTTAAATGATTACAGTTTTGATACAACTCAGAAACAATTATTAGCTGCCTACCAGCGTGACGTCATCATGTCACGTTACCTTGAAATGTTCGGTAAAAGATTTATGTATTACATAACATAACTTCACACTTATAATCCCCGAAGGGTTAGGCAGAGGTGTACCCATTAGTGCACCCACATTTCGCCAGTTATGTTAAAGTTCCATGTAATAGGGAGCGAGCCTATTGCCATCAGCAAGTAAAGCAAGTATCGGCAGTTTTGAGTCGGCGAGTTCCACAGCGTCACCCGCTCCTGTTACTGCACGTTTTACATAACGTAACTATAGGTACGTCCCGTTTTGAACGGAACCGTCCCTTTATTGGTGACTCCATCCCGGTGTCCCCGAGTGATGCTTCGGAGCGTAGAAATGTCCCGTTTTTTGTCCAAAATCCAAAGGTCAATAAAAACTTCACATCATAACAGAATATTTGGCTGCGCGACACAACGTAGCGCAACACGACGCAGTCACTTCGTGTGCAATAGTTTTTATAAATATGTATGATAGTCTATAAGGTATATATGTTATGGGTCTTTGTTACCTGAATTAAATGAATAAATAAATAAAATAAAAAAAACAATACCAGACTCCGAGGCTGATACTGAGAAATTCCTGATGGAAAAACCCAATAACACTTTGCCTGGTCTGGGAATCGAACCCAAGAGCTCATGCTCAGTCGCGATTTGTGACCACTAGACCAAAAAAAAACAAAAGAGGTAGGTATGCAGGGTCGTCAGATATAGTTGAAGTATTCTTAGGAACCGATGGATGTTTTTAAATGTAATCTATCTATATAGGTATATAAAAGAAAGTCGTGTTAGTAACACTATTTATAACTCAAGAACGGCAGAACCGATTTGGCTGAAAATTGGTGGGGAGGTAGCTTAGAACCAGGAGACGGACATAGGATACTTTTTATATCTTTTTTTTGGTAGGGTAGGGTAGAGGTACGGTAGGGGTAGAGTATTGGTAGGTTAGGGTAGGGTATTGGTAGGGTAGGGTAGTGTAGGGGTAGGGTAGGGTAGGGGTAGTGTAGGGTTTGGGAAGGGTAGGGGTATCGGTTGGGTAGGGGAAGGATACTACGCGAACGAAGTCGTGGCGGGTCAGCTTTAATTTAAAAAGTAGATAATAAACAGTTCATTAATCAAGTTAAGTTTCAATCGAAGACATCTGTCGGTTTCTTAAGAAAACTTCAACTATTTGTGATGACCCTGGATACCTATCTCTTTTGTTAGGTTTGATAGTCCAGCAGGAATTTAAAGGTTTCGTGTGTACAAGTACTACAACTTTATAATAATTCTAGCTAGTAGATAATAATTCGAAAATCTAAAAATGTTGAAACAAAAACAACACTCCTTGAATAGACACAGATATGTGAATGACATAGATACTAATTCTATATGTCAACAAAAATCGGTTAATTCCCGACTGCCACACGCCGAAAATTGTATCTCCGCAGAAATAAAACGTTTACATTTTTATGAATAAAAACGCATCCATTCATTGACAGCTTCACAAAATCTTACGTCAAAAAAGTGTTACGCTAATTTGATCTCTATTACGTACGCTACACACCTGTTGTTTGGTCGCCACCCCCGTTTGTATAATCCGAACAGATGCAAACGACCTTTGAACTCCACTTTCACTATCAACTTCACTGCCATCTTAAACTGGTCGGGTAACGCGCACATGCGCAGTGGAAAAACTGGCCTGGACAAGCCATTATGATTATCCGAGCATCACTTTAGGCACGGAATGAGTTAAACCGAATGTTTCTGTATCGTACGCGTGCACGTAATTAATAATTTTCTTTCTCCTAATATCACTGTTGTTTGGTTGTGTTGTTATTCGGTTGTGGTGTCGTGTGCCTTGGTAAATGGAGGGAGCGCGGGGGCCGGGCGGACAGCGAGCTTAGCGCACGCTCCGCGGGCCACGACTAAACTCAGACAAGGTCACTGGAATATGGACGTTACGGGGTGACTCACCTTTTACAAAAAAATATTCTTTAATACACATCAAGACAGACGCATGGTTCGAGTATTGTATAAAACGGTCCGTCACCCGTGAGCCCGACAAGCGTACTGAACGTAACATACATTTTACCGTATGGTTAGTTACAGGTTTTTGTTAAAAACAAGTTTTTCGTTTCGTTAAAGGACTACTGACCTGTTTCTCACGCGTCGTGCTAGTTATTCACTTGCGATTCACCCCTTTGGTGTCTTGCGTGTCCCTTTCTATACAAGGTGTTATGTAGAACGAGTGACATACTTCAAGGGAGTAGGTATAGTACTTATGAAAATAAACAACTTTTATTAAGGTACAATCTTGAAATCGAAAAAAAAGTCAGCTGTTCCCTACATTAGGTTGAGTTATGGAAACATAAATTGTACTGAACAGCTGTTTTTTTTGCGATTTTAAGGTTGGTTCCTTAACACTAACACCTTGTATATCCGATTACTCTCACTCTATTAGCGTAAGCAAACGTATCGTGAGAAGACGTCTTTATTTTAAACTAGCACTCTCCACGCGACTTCGTTCGTGTGATTTTTCTTACGGATCCCTAATTTTTTGATCATAAAATATAGCACTCAGTGATAACGTAGCTTCCAATTTGTGAAACAATTTTCAAAATCGGTTCATTACTTCTGAAGATTCCCCCCTATATACAAACTTACAAACAAATGTTACCTCTTTATAATATTAGTATAGAAGTAAAAGTCAAACCATTTATTTCAGTTAAACCATTTACAGGCACATTTGAATTAAGGGGTCCTCAGGAGTCGATCATTAGTCAGAAAATTGAAGATATACATAATATAAGTATAGCTTGTTCCATAAATGTAGGTCGTCATAGGGAAGAACGAGCGAAAAACTCCGCAGACGCTCTTTTCGATTACTTATTTTTTTACAAAATCCTGGTTACACCTTACTATAATATATAAATGTATATATTATAAATGCGAAAGTATTGATGGATAAATGTTTGTTACTCAATTACGCCAGAATAGCTGAACGGAACTGGATAAAATTTGACATAGAGATTAGTTATAGTCTGAAATAGTACCTAGGTTAGGCTTTTGTGTATTGGAGAATTGCTCATGTCTTATAAAATAAAACCAAAATGCTTTATGATATTCGTATTTTCAATTCGAAACTTGATACCAAGCGAATACTAATTTTATGTTAGCGCAGTCATGTTAGCTCTCTGGTAAAAAAAAATCGCGAGTAGACCCGAGTCATAGAATAGTACTTTATAATAAGTAGGTACATTGTACTTCTATCTTCATTGTTCTTCTTCTTCTTTCTTGTTCTTTTGTCTTGGCATGGGCATGTGAAGAGGAGGGATGAAACGCATGTGACCAGGAGAGTTATCAATATGAATTTAATAAACAAATAAATTAATTAATAAATTCCTGGGCTATTCCACCTGGAAAAGGACAAGGTAATAACTATTGTAGACAGAATAAATGGCTTACCTTCAGGCACCAAATGAAGAAGAATACAGGAAAAGGTCAAACAGCCTTATCTGTATCTATACATATAATAAATCTGTAATTGGTCGCTGTCTGTAAGTACATGGAAGATTTTTGAAAAAAACAATTGTTGGGGGCCTTTATGAACGCAACAGAACCCATTACTTAAATCGGTTCAAAAATAAAGAAGTTATATCAATTTAAAAAATCACCGCTGAGCATGAGGTCTTGGGTTCGATTCTCAGGTCGTGCAAAGTGTTATTAGGTTTTTCCATCAAGAGATTCTCAGTAGCAGCTTCGGAGTCCGGATTTGTGCCCGGTTGATGGCAATATGCTCGCCCCCTATTACATGCGACTTAAACATAACTGGTGAAATGTGGGTGTACTAATGGGTACACCACTGCCTAATCCTTCGGGGATTACGGGCGTGATGTTATGTAATGAAGTCGTGGGCGGAAGATGACTAATAAATGACACATTTAGAGCACCTATAATTATTATAGAGACAAGGAAATCTGTCGTGTTTTCCTCATCATTATTTCAGTATTATTGTGCTCATAATTAAAAATAAAATTATACCTAAAGCATCCGATTTTAACTGGAATTTATTTCATATTTATTTATTTGCATACCATAATGTGTTTATAGATGTTACCTACTTAGGGCTTAAAGCTAAAGGATCCTTTAATTAATTTATACTAAGACCATTATAAGATTCATAACTGTGAGTGACTGATAAGACATTATATACCATATGACATACCCATGTGATGGTTAAACATGGAGAATTTTATTATTCATTTAAAAACAAAACATCAATGTATATTTTTTTTTACCCATGTTTGCAAATTAATAAATGATTTATGATTTATGAAGACCATTAATGGCGGCGTTCTTTGGTTTCTGCCTACCCCCATGGGAAAAAGGCGTGAGGTTATGTATGTATGTATCTATAAGACCATTAATAAGTCAATTTGAATGGCGTTGTACTGTAGGATATTATACGTGTGCGTTGCGATTTCCCGACCTTCACTTGACAAAGCTGTTCGCCTGTTCCATACAAAAGTGTAACGCAAACACGGTCAGCATATGGAACAGCTATTTTTAGAGTTCCGTACATCAGTCGGCAAAAACGGAACCCTTATAGGATCACTATGTTGTCCATCTGTCTGTCCGTCTGTCAAGACCATTTACTAAGGAACGCTTGGAGGTATCAAGCTGAAATTAATATGAAATAGTCATGTCTGCTACCCCTTGGATCAGTGAAAAAATCAAAGTTCTAAGTCAACGCAATCTTAAGATAAGGTCAGGTTTATGGCCCATATTTTGACGCTAGCTAGGGAATCAAAACCCATAGGGGACTTCCTTTTGACCTAGAATCATGAAATTTGGCAAGAAGCAGAGCCGTGTAGCACAAGTAAAGGAAGAAATCCGAAAACCGTAAACTTGTAATTAAATCACAAAATTATTAGATATTGATTCGATATTCTACATCTTCTTTTTACCTGGTAAAATTAAAAAGGATGTTGGATACAAAACCAACAATATTTTGGACAAAAATTGTTCATAGAATTTCCATTACTTTTAAGCAGTAAAAGCGTTAAATTGGTCTTCCTAAGCTCCAAATAGGACGGCAGGCGTGTGCTGCGGCATAGTTCGACCGCCGCACAGGTGAGACTCGCCCATAACACAGTAAAGAAATATACAGTATTGTGACTCGGCCTTGTCCTTGAAATAATTACCTACAGCCGGTGCGACGGAAATACGCGTTAGGGGGAAGGCCTAATAGTATTTTAATTTCATCAACCTACTTTAGTTTTGTGACTAAATATTATAGGTATGTTTTACATAAAAAATTCAATTTATTGTGAATGAAAGAGGAAGTGTTCAAATAACATACATGTTGTGTTTTTGATTAAAATGTTTAATAAAAAAACACCGCTATTTTGTATTTTATTGAGACGTACGAAAAGCTTAATTACTAAAGGTGTGTCCAAACACGGCGTGCAAGGTGCGCGGCAGCTACGCGCGGCATTCGCGGAACACAAATTTGCCGCGCGACTAGTTTAGACCTTCTGCGCGGCAGTACTGCGCGGCATGTCCGAGACACGCCGCGCTCTTTATTTCGTATTCAAACCACAATGAAAGCGGCCGCGTGTGTTGTTGCTCTGCTTATTATTCGTAAATTACGTAATAAAAATACATCCGTCCACACACAACCACTGGCGAACCAACACTAACACCGTTCGCGGCGATCGCCGCACGCGGCAGGTAGCTCGCGGCTGCCGCGCGCGGCAGTCGTCCAATCATAGCGCGGCTAGCCGCGCGCGGCAGCCGCGCTCGAATGCCGCTTTATGTTTGGACACACCTTTAAAGTAAAATCCGCATTCGGATAAGAAGTTTAATTAAAAATACCTACGTACAACAGGTAATATAAAAAACGTTATTTTTGGATGCGTTATTGACTAATTCAAGCGACTAAAAATAGCACAATGCAATCTATAATATCTCTTTACCATATTAAGTAAGTACTACTTATTCTAATAAATATTTGTCACAAATCGCACGCTTATTGCTTACAAAACTATCACAGCGTCCGTTAGTTACTGCGGCGCATTCGCGTCTGTTTGTGTACTCGACGCGCGTTTCGACCGTTTGTATGAAGATAAAATACTGTATATTTCTTTACTGTTCTATATAACCTTGAAGGTCCATCACTAATTGGCCTGAAAAACATGTACTTTGGCAAAGTATGACGTCATCGGCGGACGTAGACACGCTACAGCGGTGTTGTCATACTACCACACCTTAATAATGCAAATTAAATTGTCGATGGCTAATTAATTTTGTGAGTTCAGCAGTCTATTTTCAGCATGTTTTTTTTTATTTAAGAATCTTCTACAAAGTTTTTTTTGAGTTTGTTCTTGACTGTAGTCTAGGTCAGAGACAAAGTCTACAATATTAATAATATTTGATATTAATATAAATAAAATATACAGTATTTTTATTGGCATAAACAATTTAGCACAACGCGGTTGCGGTGAGTGGCAACGCAGGGAGGGGTCGCCCTAGGAAGATCTACACTGACCTTATTGTTGAGGTTCTTCAGAAAGGTCAGGTGCGCAGTACTTGTTACCGGCGTGCCTGTGTGACAAGATGTATGAACGTAGATTAGGCGAAAGGAGTATGTAAGGATCGTAACAGTTAGTGTTCTGCGGTTTCTGCCTACCCCCATGGTAAAAAGGCGTGAGTTTATGTATGTTTGTAAACAATTTACAAATCATTGTTTACCATGGAGTGAGTTTACCCAGAAGAAGCCTGGTCACTCTAACTTTAAAGAGATTAGGGTCAAATGCGTTCAGAAATACATACGCAGGCAGAGAGTTCCACTCCCTTGCTGTTTGTCTTGGACATCATTGATATCGCCGAAGGAAAATATCGTGAGGAAACCAGTAAATATAAGTCGGCAATCGCCAATCCACCTTGAGCAAGCGTGGTGATCAATGCTCGTACTGTAGAGGTAATAAGTGGAGTAGAAACCTCACAAAACAATAGATTGTAATTTTTTAACTTACGGCCTTTCGACGCCGTGTGCGAATTTTGAGGTGTTTGTAGGCACTGTGTTAATACATAATCTTTACACACAGATGTAAGCACGGCCTGTACCGCGTGTTTAAACCTTAACATGCTACTGCACTTATGACCGCTTACTGAACCTCCTTTTTTTTTTTTTTTGAGGTGGTAAAAATCATCAAATGACTCCTTCCACCCTGGGTGGGGCGGAAGGGACTGTCAGACTTTTACTGACTAAAAAACCACCCTGTTCCTTCTATTACCCTTTACGTTCCGGGGCCACGGTATCCTGTACTGTACCTCCTGTGAATGGGAAGACCCCTTTGCCAGTGGAACAATAATACGCCGGTATTATTATTACTTATATTAAATAAACTGATTTATAGTTCATTACGCATCTTTCATGGGGTGTTAGAACTCTGAAATATGAGGTAAAAATCACCTGTACATACACTACAACACGATCAAAATGAAGTATAAAGTATATTTGCCCATTCTTTTCCATACAAAACTACGTTTTGGAAACTTGGTTAAATTATTATTTCTTGTAAATGACGTTCAAAAATGCCTTTTAATGGTCTTATTATAAATCATAATTTGACTTTGACTTTGTTAAGTTATTTCGTCCGAGGTGGTAATCGATGACGACACGCCTGTACACACATGGCACACTCATGTGTCTTACTATACTATTATAAATGCGACAGTTTGAATGGATGGATGTTTGTAACTTAACTACGCATAGCATATGGGCTACTTTAATCACGGTTCCCGTGGGATAATATACAGGGTGTAACGGAAAGGGTATATACATATCAAGAGCAAGGCTTCTTTGGATGATAACAAACAATATGGCAAGGGTTTTTTAATCCTGTCTCTACATGTTCGGAAATTATGTTTTTTTTTAAATTGAAATAAATACATCACTAGCACTAAGTCAGCAGATCGGTGTCAACGAACTAATTACGGAAGAGATTTATCGTGATATTAGGCAAGTAACGTGGAATGTTTCTGACCCTCGTAGTGCGGTGACACGTTTGTTATGATTTGAATTTAAAAGAAACATATGAAACCGAAAATTTGGTAGGTATCAATTCTTAGAGTATTTTATATTGAGCTGAAATCCTTGCCATATTTGTTAGTTATCATCCAAAGAAGCCTTACACTTTGTATGTATATACCCTTTCCGTTACACGTTAGTATATTAATTTTGACGCAGATGAAGTCGCAAGCGGAAGCTAGTACTTAGTAATAGGCGTCTGCGCATTATCAAGAAGTACGTCATTCTGCAGAAATTTTAATGGTCTGATAAGAATCTGGTTTCAGATTCCTAATACTTAGTTAACAATTTTCATCGGTTAATACAAAACTATCTGCTGTTCCGTACATGTTTCAGTTTTGTATGGATCATATGTTTTTTGTTTTTTTAATAACCTACGATTAGTGGTACCATGTACCTACAGTCAACAAAAGAGATAGGTATGCAGGGTCGTCAGATATAGTTGAAGTTTTCTTAGAAACTGATGGATGTTTTCAGATGTAATTTAATTTAAAAAGTAGATAATATACAGTTCATTAATTATACAAAGTTTCAATCGAAGACATTCATCGGTTTCTAAGAAAACTTTAACTATATCTGACGACCCTGCATACCTATCTGTTTTGTTGAGTGTACATGTGTTTCTTTTTTAAGTTATTTAATGACAAACAAGTCGTCGGCTCTGGAGTTCTGTGCTAGTATGAATCACCGCCGCTTATGAAGGACATCTGCATTAGGTACATGAGGCCCGTCAATACAAAAAAAAATCACTGTCTATGGTGTCATGCAATGTTACACACGCAAAGTATAAATTATACTTTAAGGGTGCTTTTAGTAGTGTAGAGATAAACTACGATAACTTGACGCGCCCTTCCACAATTAAAAACGTTTGAAAGTATCTGTAAAAGTATTTACAAGACTCACAAGTCACAACGCGCATGTGTGCGTACTGAGACGGCTCTCAAAACAAAAAAATAAATAAAATAAAATAAAAAGTTTTTATTACCTGTTATTAAAAAGCACAAAAAAAATCAAAATAATTTAATTTAGATAAGAAATAGTCTGGTAAGAAACAGTCCCAATTTTTTTAATAAAAGCGTGTTACACTAAGACGTTACGAGAAATCAAAAAGGTGCTCGGGAAGTGGAATCAGCTTTCAAGTTGTGATGACAAACAAACAAACAAACACAAGTGAAAATAAATAAAACCTTGTAAAAATAAAAGCTTGTAAAATAAATACCTAAAATCTTGTAAACAAATCAGCGTCATTGCTGCTTGACTAGCGGCATCATTAATTACTCATTATTATTGAAATAGTAATATGGAGGGGAGCGCCATGTTATAGTAGTTTATCTCTAGTTTAGTTAGAACATTTAAAACTTAAAAAAAACATAACATCACGCCTGCTGAAGGGTTAGGCACTAGGCAGAGGTGTACCCAGTACACCCACATTTCACCAGTAATGTTTTGACTACCATGTAATAGGGGGCGAGCCTATTGCTATCAACTGGCCACAAATCCAGACTCCAAGGCTGCATCTGAAAATCTCCTGATGAAAAAACCCACTGACACATAGTATCCTACTCAGTATCTAACAGGAAACTATGTGAGTATGACTGGATGGATGTTTATTAGGTACTCTTGTACACTTAACCGGCCTGTGGACTCCTCGTTTTAAAAAGCGCTGTTGACGCGCGTTTTTGAAACGTGCGTCGACGGCGCGCTTTTATCCTACATAGCAGTTTGTCGTCGTTTGTCACACGCGCGTTAACATCGGATCGATATACACGCGCGTTTGTATCGCGTCGGTGTCGCACAAATGCGCGCCTGTATCGATTCAAATAAGAATTCGAATTTATACAGGTGTGCAAAGGTCTACAGGCTGCGTCTGACTCGCGTCTGTATCGCTACAAACGCGCGTCAATGGCGCGTTTAAAAAACGTGGTCAGTCACATAGGGCCTGTGCACCCTATGTGACTGAGCGGAATTAGCTGTTTGGTACAGATACAGATATTAATCTAGCTAAAAATATCCTTTGTGTCACAGAGGATATTTTTATCCCATTGTTGTGTTCCTTTGGGATAAATTTGGAGTTTGGCTTAATAAGTCTTGGGTAAGAGCTAGTAAGTCATAGTTTTATGTAATCACTAGCGGACCGCCCTACTGGCTTCGTACGGGTGCTTTCCGACTTTTTTCGGTGTATTTCCCAGAAAAAAAAATTCGCAAAAAAAAGAATCAGCCATATCGGGCCAGCCTTTTTCGAAATTTGCGCTGTAGCTTTTACTCATTCAATTTTGTTTATATAGATCCATACTAATATCATAAATGCGAAAGTAACTCTCTCGATTTGTTACGCTTTTGAGACTAAAACACTGAACCAATTTTGACGAAATTGGGTACGGGGTTAGTTTGAACCTCAAGAAAGGACATAGGCCACTTTTTAATCCGCGACTTCGTCTGCATCTACAATGACTGAAATAGAAATGGACAAAGTCATATCCAAAAGCTGGTAGATAGAAAAAAAGATATTTAACTTAGTAATTTTTTTTTGCAAAAAAAGAAACCGACTTCAAAAAAAACACTAAAAAGTTAAAAATAATACTATAACCTACCTATATTAATAAACTTAAACTAACCTACGATTAACCTATACTAAAATTTAACAAATTTTTGGAGTCGGTGCCAAGACCGAGAATATTATATCCAACCGTATGGCACCGACTCCAAAAAATTGTTAGATTTTAGTATAGGTTAATCGTAGGTTAGTTTAGGTTTATTAATATAGGTAGGTTATAGTATTATTTTTAACTTTTTAGTGTTTTTTTTGAAGTCGCATTCTTTTTTTTGCAAAAAAAAAAATAAGTATTTGTTAATTTTTAGTGACATATTTTTGTCCGATTTCGATAAAATTCATGGGACCATTTGGGAAGTATAACGTTTCCAACAAAAAAAGAATTTTTGAAATCGGTTGGCAAGCGACGGAGTTAAGCGCGAACAAACCTAAAAAAAAAAAATACAAACATCCGAATTGAGAACCTCCTCCTTTTTTAGAAGTCGGTTAAAAAAAAACAAAAGCAACCCGTGGTCCATCAATAAAATAAACCTACTTACCATAAATAAGTATAATAACACAATTTATAATATTCAACAAACACTATTGAAAATAAAAACCTAGTGCTTTAATACAATGTTCGAAAATCACTACGCTATGAAAAATAACTTCGATTATATCAAATACCGAATAACGGTCACGATTCGAGGCATGAAAACACGTCTCATTCAATATTCATAATTTTTTTCCTTATCGTGTGTATATCACACAATGCTAATACACGAATAATGTATTTAAGGTATGCATCCACTAGACCACTTTTGTTAAGCATTAATATTTTTTGTTGTTTCCCGTAATTAGGGCAAAAGATGGGGTTTCGGGACCAGGACTGTGGTCCCGGATTCCACCTATAGATACAGTAATTGTTTTTGAGTTCAATTTTAGGATCACAAATAAAATGAACAAGTTATGTCTTGGGAAAACGTATTTTCCCAAGACAAAACTATTTTTTTAAGTTATACAAGCAAATAAAACTATTTTTATAAAACGATAAAATATTTCTTTTTTTCGCTATGGCAGCGTTCTATTAGAATTAAGCCTTTAAAAAATAATAAGAATACTCATTACAAAATATAATTAACATAATCTTGATTATTTAACAATTTAATTACAACAGTTTAATTGAAAACATTTCTGCTTATTATCCCTTAAAACTACACAAACCTACTAATATTACTTAACATAATAACATCACGCCTGTAATCCCCGAGGAGTTAGGCAGAGGTGTGCCCTAAAGGGAACACCTCTGCCTAGCGCCTGGCGAAACTAAATGTTAAAGTCCCATGTAATAGGTGGCGAGCCTATTGCCATCAGCCGGGCATAAATCCAGACACCGAAGCTGTTACTTAGGAATTCCTGATGGAAAATCCCACTTTGCCCGACTTGGAAATCGAACCCAAGACGTCATGCTCAGCAGTCCCGCTTTGTGACCATTAGACTAACGAAGCAGTCAAACTACCTACACCTAAACATATAGGCATAGGCATTAAATCTGCCTCTGTACTTGTTTTGTTGCATAAAGATTAAATAAATAAATAAACCTACTAATATTATAAAGGTGAAAGTTTGCGAAGATGTTTGGATGTTTGTTACTCAAATATAAATCGTTAAAAAATTCCGACAAATTGAAAACCTCCTCCTTTTTTAAAGTCGGTTAAAAAGCATTTAACAATATCATGTAAATGACCTACGTCAACTACTTTGTTGTTGCCAATATTGTCGAGATATTTCGGATCGGCCTTAGTAACACTGCGATTTTTCTCATTTAATCTTAGTTCTCGATTGACTTAAACATAACTGGCGATATGTGAGTGTACTAATGGGTAACGATGCCTAACGCTTCGGGGATTACAGGAGTGATTTTGTGTAAATATACTGAGAAATGAAGATTGTCATAATGAGAAATAACCCATTAATGGGAAAGGTTTTAATGAGTTTTACCTAGTTCTTTTTTTTGTTTTTTACTTTTTTGACAAAAAAAAATCTCTTTTGATGACTTCAAACCTTTGGAAACCCAGGTACTGCTGACCATAGTCCAAAGAATTTGATGAAATATAGGGGGGCAAACTCGCAGAAAGAATGTGCTAAAAGGCGTAGTATGGGTAGGTGGCCCCCCACGGCCCCCCCCACATGGTGGCATGTAGGGGTCATGGTGTCTTCGTTTCTCCTTGATGGCCTCAATGCGAGCAACGCTATTTGCAGGATGCTCATGCTAACTATAGAAGTATTTCAGCTGGAAGAAGATGAAGCACAAAGTTTACATAAAACAGTCTCATGTGTCTCTCAAGTTATTTATTAGTTTTTAAGGATATCAAATATTTGCTTGAATGTGTGTGAATTACAACTAGCTTACCAATGAGTCCTCATCATAGCATATCTTTTTGTTTATATGTGGAAAATGTTGTAGTTATTACATTGATTCTGTTTTTTTTTGTATACCTTACTGATAAGTGTTATATTTAATGTAATATCGTTTTTTCCCAAATAAAATGTGCATAAAACACACAAGTCTAGTGGGCAACAGGCTTTATACAAGTTATTAACTTTTTCACGGCTGGTATCTAAATTACAATCGATCGATTGATCTGCAAGGTCGTGTAAGGTGAAGCCTTGGATGGGTTACCACTGTTAATTATTCGTCCTGCATGACATGACGTCATCATCAAAATGCCCAAATATAAACGTCAAAAATGTATGGTTTCAATACTTAACTCACATTTTCATGTAAACCTGAAAAA
The DNA here is from genome assembly GCA_949316365.1 of Hoplodrina blanda. Classification (NCBI taxonomy): domain Eukaryota; kingdom Metazoa; phylum Arthropoda; class Insecta; order Lepidoptera; family Noctuidae; genus Hoplodrina; species Hoplodrina blanda. Next base: position 5,154,602 of record OX438564.1, on the reverse strand, counting down.
AAATATGTTGGTTCATAGTTTTGTAGGTTTACAAAAAATCTGTAAAACTGTACAAAATAGAAAGGCAGGGGTGAATCGAGACGGAACTTTAAAAGGGATTTTAACGTTAATACTCGTATAATATAGTTTGTTGACAAAAAAGACTACTGTTTTTACTGAATTATAATTTACATATTGGTCTCCTTGTTGGCGACAAACTTTATTAGTTTAACGTTAAAATCCCTTTTAAAGTTCCGTCTCGATTCACCCCTGCCTTTCTATTCACCCCGTTTTACGGTACACTAGTTTCTGCCACCGAGTTCGTCCCTGTGTTTTTGTTCACCGACGTTAAGTTACGTCTTTGGTTAACTACTGCTCAGTTCCCGTTGGTCGTAGGGTCGTAGCGTGATGTTCAATAGCCTTTACTATTTCTCATGAATGTGGCTATCATTTTTAAAACATTTTTCCCAATACGACTAGCCCCAGAAAATTGACGTGCTGAAACATACAAACAAACAAAAATCTTTTTAGGTTTATTATAATATATTAGTATGTTATACAGCCTTTATCTAGTTTTCATGAATCTAATGCAGAAGATTTACTCTTAAGGGTCCGTTCACACAGACCGGCTCGGAGAGCATCGGCGCGCATTTTTCTTTTCACACAGACCGGACGCAATCGGAGCCGATCGGCTGCGCGAACGAGAAAATGTACGCGATCGGAGCCGGTCGGCTCCTCTTATTATTTCACACCAAGCGCGTTCAAGCATTGTTAATGACAAAAGCAGTGCACATGCAAAAATAAACCTTACTACAAATACTAAAAACTCTGTTTTCAACGTGATAAGAATCTGATCTCCTCTCCGAGCCGGTCTGTGTGAACGAACCCTAAGTATGCAAATACCTTTGCTTACACGCAGTAGGACAGATATTGTCTACATCGTTACTTTTACTTTAATTACTTAAAGATTTTACTATTTTAGTTATTGTTAATAAAATTTATTATAACGCAAATTAAGCACTTCTTAACCTGAAACACAGTTTCAACCTAATTCAGGCAAGTATGCAACTGTGTTCTATTTCAGACGGTAATATATTTGTTGTAAATGTGACTTTTTACTTTTTGTGACTGCCTCGTTGGTCTAGTGGTCGCAAAGCGCGACTGCTGAGCAAGAGGTCTTGGGTTCGATTCCCAGGTCGGGCAAAAGTGTTATTGGGTTTTTCCATCAGGAATTTCTCAGTAGCAGCCTCGGAGTCTGGATTTGTGCCCGGTTGATGGCAATAGGCTCGCCCCCTATTACATGGGACTTAAACATAACTGGCGAAATGTGGGTGTACTAATGGGTACACCTCTGCCTAACCCTTCGGGGATAACAGGCGTGATGTTATGTTATGTTAAATGTGACTTTTTACTGAATAAACGATTATTATCTTATTTATTATTATATAATTATCATAAACAAAAACATTTTTTACAATCTGACTGCTACTTCCAGAGATTAGCGCGTACAAATAAACAAACAAACAAAAAAAAACCTCTTCAGCTTTATTAAATAAAGCTTTTGCCCGCGACTTCGTCCGCGTAAATGTCGGACCCCCGTTCATCCCCTTAGAGGGTAAATTTTCAAAAATCCATTCTTAGCGGATGCCTACGTCATAACATCTACCTGCATGCCAAATTTCAGCCCGATCCGTCCAGTGGTTTGGGCTGTGCGTTGATAGATCACTATGTCAGTCAGTCAGTCACCTTTGTTTAACCCGGGGAGCGCATGGTTGGGTCAAATTGACCCACGCCATTTTGAATCGTGTGTAATTTTTAGAATTTTAGTGCGACGTCGCCGTACTTCTTAGTAGCTGGAGCGAACATTCTCCCCTCTTCGTTTCTTACCGCTATTCTGTGGGGTCGCAACTACTCCGGGAGATAGACGTGGCCAAACGACTAAAAGGTAAATATGACCCAACCATACACTCGATGTCGTTATTTCGCGCCATTTATTCAAAGCTTTTTTTATTGTTTATTATTTTATTTTTAGGTTTTTTTTCTAAATGAACTGGGAAGAACTCGAGCTACAGCGGATTTTAGCCATATTACAAGAATCTGACTCTGAAAATGAACATATTTATTAATAAATTATGTACTGAACACGTAATTTTATACTGTGGTGGTTGAGCAAAAGGAGAGCCTGAAAATGATGATTTGTAAGACTGAAAATTGTTATTATTATATTTAATTCGAAAGTTTAATGATAGAAGTGTCATCCTAGGTTACATTTATTTAGAAGATTTATGTTTTGTTAACTTTTGATTGCCATAAGACAGAAGATGTCATTTTTGTTGATTTTTCGTACTATTTTATTTTAATTTACATTAAACACATATTTCATGATGAATTCGTTTATTTTTATCTGAAACCTTTTAAGTGTTAGTGACATAATGAAATTACAGTAACAGTTTTATAAAATATCTCGTATATTGGAAAAACATTCATGTTTTCAATCGGGTCATCTTGACCCAACCCTACACTCGGTGTAACACTTTTTCACCATGCGCACCCCGGGTTAAACAAACTGACAAACAAAAAACATTCAGCTATAATGTATTAGTATAGATAGATTTACATACATAGGTAACATTCGTTATAGCAAAAGCATTAGACGAATATTTTCTTACGCCCCCATAATTTCCATTCAAATAACACGAGTGGCTTTGATTTAGGTTTACAATCTAACCGTCGAATAATAAATTATTCTTTCAGTCTAGCCTTGAGTCGGAATCCAAGGTTTGTATACAGGGGGTGAACGTTTGCTTACGCCCTATTACATAAACGGCGCGGGAAGGGCTTGTCCCACTTACCTCTTTTGTCGTTTCTTCTTTGTATGACCTTCACCTATAATGCCAGCTTGCAGCGAGCAAGCGTAGTGATTAGGCGATTAACACACGGCACCGCGCACCGCCGCGGTTGGCGCTGAAGAGGATCTCGTATCGCATTGGCCTATAAGAAATCTGTTGATGCCTAACACACGTACACACCCCTACACATCAAGCTATACTTAACCAGTATAAGCTGACTTCTGATTGTACGAAAAGCATATACAATGCGAGGTCAGCTAAAACTGGTTTTGTATAGCTTGATGTGTAGCCGTGTGTACACCGCCATGCCGCGTGGTCGAGCGGTGCTCTCGCCTTTACCGCCATCGCCCTACGCGGCGGTGCGCGGTGCCGTATGTTAATCGCCTTAATGCTCCTGCCTTCTCCGTATGAAACGAGGCCTTTGCCTTGCAGTGGGACAATAATAGGTTAGTATTATAATATGTCAATCTTAGTGTCAGTAGACGACAATGACTAAGGTGATTAACACACGACGCCTCGCACCGCCGCGGAGGGCGGTAGTGGTAAAGCGGATTGCATCGCTCGACCGCGCGGTCGGGCGGTGTACGTGTGTTAGGCATCCACGGATTTCTTAGAGGCCAATGCGACATGAGATTCGCTTCACCGCCAACCGCGGCGGTGCGCGGTGCCGTGTGTTATTTGTCTAAGCATACGGCGTTATACACACATCAAGTGTCTAGGGATCAATATATTATTATTACCAAATACATCTTGATCCCTAGACACTTTTGATGTGATATATTATTATTACCAAATACATCTTGATCCCTAGACACTTTTGATGTGTATATTAAAAACGTTGACGACGCGCAGATGGCGCGCGTATACGCGCTGCAAACGAGTTTCGAACGCAACATTGTAACCGGGTCTGTGCACACCACGTTTTTTAAACGCGCCGTTGACGCGCGTTTGTAGCTATACAGGCGCGAGTCAGTCAGTCAACAAACTGCTCTGTACGTTAGTTTCTAAAACGCGCGTCAGCGGCGCGTTTAAAAAACGCGGTGTGCTCAGGCCCTAAGCACACGGGGCGATCGTGAATCCCGTCTATAATAAATACGCTGTGTGTTACGGCCTTACTATTTTCTTAACACAAATAGACTATCGTTAAAAGTAAATTGTTGAAATGAACTATACTCGCGACTTCGTCAGCGTAAATGTCGGTTATCGCCGGACGCAGACGAAGTCGCAGATTAAAAAGTAGCCTATGATCTTTCTTGGGGTTTATACTTACCCTGTACCAAATTTCATCAAAATCGGTTCTGTAGTTCAGTCAGAAAGAGTTACTTTCGCATGTATAAAATTATGGATTCAAACTTTCAAAGTTAGTTTACTTTTTTATTTTTTAGCTTTCTAGAACAAGCTGTATAAAAGATTCAACAAATCAAATGATCACAATGTTCTTTTAGTCACGCGACTTGCTGCGCTGCTTCATTTATAAATGGTAGGTACCATTAATATTAAATCGTTGTACATACATACATAAACTCACGCCTTTAGGGGGTAGGCAGAAACCATAGAACACCATGTAATCCCCGAAGAGTTAGGCAGAGGTGTACCCATTAGTACATCCACATTTCGCCAGTTATGTTTAAGTCCCATGTAATAGGGGCGAGCCTATTGTCATCAACCGGGCACAAACCCAGATTCCGAGGCTGCTACTAAGAAATTCCTGATAGAAAAACAATAATAATGAAAATAATAACGGAAATTATGTACCTAATGATATAAATCAAAATAAAATCAATTTCTAGTTATTACCTATTGAAAAACGTATCGTATTATTTCGTGTTCATTTAGAATTTTAGATGATTGTAAAAATTACAGTGCTAATCGACTTCTGTTGTTGACCGTACCTGCCGATACCGCAAAGCCAAAGTTAGTTAAAGTACCTACTACCTACCTACTAAAACTGGACAAAAACCACTTGAAACGTCGACGGTATCGATACAGACATTATACACAAACCGCTGTTGTTGTTCAAAGTTGTTCGTAAAACACGTGTTGCAAAACATTGTTTTAAAACAACATTTTAGACAACAACCGCCGCCGGTGTTACTTAAAATATGTTACTAGGGATGTGAAAAAAGAAATATAATCCGGTCAAGTGCGAGTTGGACTCGCACACGTAAGGTTCCGTAACACCATACCATATTTAACACAACATACAAACAAGCTATTATAATTAAAAAATTAAAAAACACGACTGCAAAAATTTCACATATTTGTACTTTGTTTACTCGTCAGTTTTTTTACGACGTTTTTTATTTACAGTGTTATATATTTTTTAAATCTACTTGTCAAATTCTAGACGATAAACATAGACACGACCAGATTCATTAAAAAAATAAATTGAGGCTGGTATTAATTTACGTTTTAAAGTGACCACACCGGTTTCTTTTTATTTTTGACTAGCCTATGTTACTCGGAACGATGCAAGGATTGTAACGATACCCCATACATCTAAATCGGTTCAGGCGTTTAAAAGTTATGGTGGAATAAAGAAACTCACATACATACATACATACATACATACATTAACCCTGAACACATAACACTCCTTTTTTTGGGGCAGTCGTGTAAAAAATATAGTTTATAATCGCAAAAAAGTAATTATTTTGTGATGTAACTACAAAACGGTTTTTAAATTTATTCCTTTAGTTGTGCCACGCCACATGGCATTGCTTCTTGCCAAATTTCATGATTTAAGATCAAGGGGAAGTCCCTTTTAGGTTTTGTTTCCTTATCGAGCGTCAAAATATGCGCCATAAACGACCTTATCTTTAAATTGCGTTGACTTAGAAGTTTAATTTTGTCACTGCTCAAAGAAATAGCATACCTGAATACTTGATATTAATATCAGCTTGATACCTTCACACGTTTCTGTGAAAAAGGCCCTTGACCGACGAACGGCCAGAGAAACGGACTACAAAGTGATCCTATAAGGGATCCGTTTCGTCCGGAACCTTAAAAAGGGTGCAAAGTAAAAACGGGCCTTAAACCTAACTTAGTGAAGTGAATTATCATTAAAAGTAATTAAATCAGAACAGATGATTGTTACTAACGATGATTTGTTACTGAAAACACTGGTAGCAGGGCAGTAATCAAATGAGTAAGGGCGCGGGCACACGGTGCATTGCGGCGCCGCACCGCAAAAAGATTTCACTGAAATTTTTGCGGTGCGGCGCCGCAACGCATCGTGTGCCCGCGCTCGACACGGTGAAATCTTTGCGGTGCGGCACCGCAACGCACCGTGTGCCCGCGCCCTTACTTAAGGTGGGTGAAAAAAATCACATAGACGTAGTAGCGAACAGAAGCTAGTTATATAATCTACAGCGCCGTCCCATCACTAGACGACGGAAGTTACGTAGAATTTCCCGCCAGCTGTCTGAAAACACGCCATTGTGATGGACAATAAAAAAAAGAAATAATAATAAAAAATAATAGCGCCTTTGTCAGCGGTGGCCAAGTGAGGGAAGGAGAAAATTTAAATTCGATTGTGATTCACAATGGGCTAACGAAAATTGTCTTTTTATACAAAACCAGAACTCTCTTTTGCTTTGAATTATTTTTTGCCTTGGTTTTTTAAGGAGAAATTGTGTTCAGGTATAGTTGTAAATTGTCCGTACTTTTAATCGCGTACAATGTCATTTTAGAATGGTTAAGAAAAGATACAAAGCGCTTCTGCTGAGCGGTTGATGGGTATTGGTGACTCCTGAATAAATTGACATTTTGCCCGACCTGGGAATCGAAACCAAGACCTTATGCTCAGCAATCGCGCTTTGCGACCACTAGAACAATGAGGCAGTCAAGGCTAGATTACAAAGTATAAAGAAAATGAAATCAAAATAAATGTTCAGTTTCACTGTTTTATTAGTATGTAGCGACAGCTTTTTTTTTGGGGGTAGTAAAAAACCATCAAATGAGTCCTTCCGCCCTGTGTGGGGCGGAAGGGACTGTCAGACTTTTACTGACTAAAAAACCACCCTGTTCCTTCTGTTGCCCTGTGCGTTCCGGGGCCACTGTATCCTGTTAAGACGTCCCGCGACATGTAGCGACACCTATTACACAAAATACGAACTACTACTAATTTCTACATCGCGCAATCAAAATTCGCCGCGACATTAGCATATATACAAAATTCCCGACAACAACAATCGGGCAATAGCCCACCAGACAACACCCGACTGGTCGAAAGATTCTCCTTTTTCAACGGAGAATGAAAAACTTTACCTAAACTCTGTTTTTCATTCCTCTAAAAGTATGTAGTTTGAAAACAATGGCACCCATGAAAACACAACAATATTGGCTGAAACAAGAATTTTTCGCATCCGATAAAGGTACCTTTTCGCCTTATTTTACAACCTTAGGGTGTAACACACTCAGCTCAAATAAAACTCCTAATAAAAATAGTAATATTAAATGTTCTGTACAGGGTGATTGTTAATTGAGCAGAAACTTGAAAAGGGGTAGGTACCTATGTGTACTCATCATTGGGAACAACTTTTCCTATAGGATAAACCCTGAAATCATGAAAAAAAAACAACTTTTCCATACATATCATGTTGTAAAGCATTATTGTCTTGCTGATTATTTATTACTGCCTCGTCGATCTAATAGTCGCAAAGCGCGACTGCTGAGCCTGGTGTTGGGTTCGATTCCCAGGTCGGGCAAAGTGTTATTGGGTTTTTCCATCAAGAATTTCTCAGTAACAGCCTAGGAGTCTGGATTTGTGCCTGGTTGATGGTGATAGGCTACTCGCCTCCAATTACATGGAACTTAAATATAACTGGCGAAATTTGGGTGTACTAATGGGTATACCTCTGCCTAACCCTTCGGGGATTACAGGCGTGATGTTATGTTATTATTAGATTTCTTAATGATTTCGGGGTTGTTCCTATAGTAGAAAGTTGTTCATAATAATAAGTACAAAAACCTACCCCCTTTTCTGATTTTTGCTCAATTAACAATCATCCTGTATAAAGGTTTACGTCAATCAATAGCCTGCGTTAATATCGGACTCAGAATGTGAGCAATGGCGACAGTTATGGCCACCGGATGTGGCCACCGCTGCGAGTCCACTGCCGGCGCGCCCTGTCACTACACCGGAACTCACCGAATGCATATATATCGATGGTATTTTGGCAGTTGTGAAAAATGATTGCCTCTTTTTTATTTACTTACTAACTTCCGCATGCTGTTTGGCTCGCTTAGTTTGTGAATAAAAAAGTAAAGAAAAACAAAGAAAAGCTATTTATTCCCGCGAAAGTAATGCACATAACATAAAAAGAAAATGTTTAAAAAAGCTCAAGCCAGTATGAAATCTAGAAAAAATAAAATAAATATTGAGTATTAGGCTAAGTAGGCTATCCCCAGGCTTTGGACTATCCATATCGAATTTCATCACAAACGGCTTAGCAGATTAGCCGTGAAACGTACATTCACACAGATAAACAAACGGAAAGACAGAAGTTACTTTCGTTTTTATAACGTCAGGTAAGGATGAGGAGGTTTGCACCGGAGCAGTGAGTACCGGAGAATAACCAGCCCAGCTGTTCTCGAGTTTTAGCGAGACTAACAAACAGCAATTGATTTTTATATATATACACATCAAAAGTGTCTAGGGATCAACATCCCTAACAAATGTTATAAAATAGATAGAAAAGATATTAAATAGAATAGATATTAAAGTTACATAAATTATAATGAATACCAACTATAGATAATATATATACTTAAATTATATTCATTCAATGAAATAGTTATTAAAAGTGCGTTTCTATCACTTAGGTTTTACAAAATTGTCCTCAAGGGTTTGGTACCTACAAAGAGATTTTTCGTCAAGTTGAATACAACCCACAGAAAAGTTTCCAACGTCTCAAATGTTCTAAAATTGGTTTCCCAAAGCCTAGCTCTAAGCAGTCAAAGCACCTCAATGGATACATCATATCATACCCTGGCACACAAAGCCTTCCCTAGTCAGCCCGAATCGGGATTATCCTCCCAAAGATTTATTGTGTTGTCCGCGCAGCGTCAGCGATCCAGTCCACTCTTGTAAAGATTGTGGCCATCCCATCGTTTTACGAGTAAAGTAATCCTTAGGAGTCGATTGGGGTTACCCGTATTGTAATAATGCTTTAGGAATGGTATTTTTTTGCATTTAACAGCAATTTATTGAAATTAGGTAAGAGGATAGATCATTTTGTTGTATATGACGTTCAAAAGTGCCTTATATTGGCCTAAGTGACATAACATATTTGACTTTGACTTTGTTTTTAACAATTGCCTTTTATTTTAAAGCCGTTTTTATTTTATTGGACAATCATTTTCACTTTATTATTTATTTTTATAACTAGTAAACCGCCTCGACTTGGCACGTATACTCAGAGAAATTAATGAGAGCCGAGTCTTATTCGGATTACCGCCCGATCGCCAATACTACACACGTACGTACTTAAACTAGTACGAAGTATTAGTATACTTCTAATACTAGTACTAAAATACTAATAGGAACTTATACGAATAATGTACTTCGTCTAACAATGTGCATTCACCATTATGATGTGGATAATTGCCTCCCTTGACTCGTCTCTATCTCGTGTACGGTAATGTGCCCTTTTTATTTACCCCATCCCCTCCTCTTCCCCCCTTCTAACTGCACAGATTAGCGAATCAGCTATAGATGAAGTATTTTATTATTCCTTACTACAGTTTCATTGTTTTTTTTTAATGTAGGTAATAATTTTAAATTCTTCTAACACATAAGGCGTTGGCGCCTACTGTTTCCTGCATAGTAACTAGTTGCATTCAACCGTGCAGCTATTGTATAAAAAGGAAATTTATTTTTCATCAATTTAGTATAATCAGCTCAAACTGAAAACTAATTTTGCGTTACCATGTAAGTATCACAAACAGGTCTATTGTATGAAAAGGAATGCAGCGTAAATTACGCGACTCACGACTCACAAAACTACTTTCATTTAGCCTCACACTTATAAAACATCTTTGCAAACGTTCGTCGCTCTGCTAATTCATTGTCGTTAGAAAAGGAATCACTTTTGTAAATTAATTACTCAGTAGCAGCCTCGGAGTCTGGATTTGTGCCTGGTTGATGGCAATTCGCTCGCCTCCTATTACATTTGACTTACCTATATGGCGAAATGTGGGTGCACTAATGGGTACACCTCTGCCAAACCCTTCAGGAATTACAGGCGTAATGTTATATTATAACACTATACACAAAATTACTTTCGTTTATCATCACAGTCTTATGGTCTAATTGGTCTATATGTCTATACAAACTTTCGTTGTTCTGCTAATTGTTTGTAAAAAAACTCATTTTGATTTTCTAATACAAGTTAAGTCAATGTCGATACAAATGGAACTAGACCCCGAACACTTTTTTTTTGAAGTTGGTTAAACAATTGAATACTCACACACAAAATACAGAAGTCAGCTGAATCCTTACACCCAGTAACAGACTGTTACGAGCAGTATATTCACAACTTTGAACATTTCTACAATATGTCGCCAACAGGACAACGATCCCCTGTTATTGCGAGACTTTTCAATAATTTATATCATAACGTATGGAATATGGAGGGTCCCAACATATCGAAAATGTTCCCTTTCGTCTTTTACGAGCAAACGTGTGTTAACAAGTGTTATGAATTTGGAAACTGCGATATTGTAGGATACTCCGTTTTGAATTTGGATACAGAAAACTTCTCTTGAAGCAAAGGAGACGATCGAGATCCCAAAACCAAGCCCATGGCAGCGCTTTTGTATAAAAATATATTAGCGACCTATTTTGGTGCGCAGTCGATTCAGTGCCTACCAGATAGACAACTGCAGTTCACCGGCCAGAAAAGAGGTATTCTTGGAGCTTCAAGTAGTCTTTAGGTGGTGGATCTCACTTCCCAAAATCTGCTTCTTTCTTTAGATTATGTCGTATCCTGAATCTTCTTATCTTAATACTAACACTCTCCCCGCGACTTCGCTCGCGTGATTTTTCTTACGGATCCCTAATTTTTTTATAATAAAATATAGCCTATAGGACTCAGTAATAACGTAGCTTCCAATTAGTGAAAGAATTTACAAAATCGGTTTAGTAGATCCAGAGATTATCCCCTACATACCTACAAACTTACAAACAAAATGTTACCTCTTTATAATATTAGTATAGATAGTATAGATATAAAAGCGAAAGGTCACTTACTCATTCGCTCATCACGAAATATCGAAAACCGCTTGAAGTATAAAAATAATATTTGGCAGGGAGGTAGTTTATAGTTAGTAGACTTCTGCTAAAAAAGGATTTTCCAAAATTCACCCCCTAAGGGGATGAAACGGGGGTTCAAAGTTTATATAGAGAAATTAACTTTGACGAGAAATCGACTTTATAGGTAGGTACTACTGACACACCCCAACATTGTAAACGAATTCAATTCCACACAAAATGGTGCAACCAAAACACCAGGCACATAAAAGCAATAATACTCTCACGAAACAATTATAGCCTTAAAGTCTCTCAATTCACATTGCGCAGCGAGCAGGCAGGCTATATACTCGGCTTTATAGTACACTATAGACTTCAAATTCCCACTTTTCCGACCGTTCTAACGTTTTCGTGGCTTCGCATAAGCCGAAACCACACAAATACAGACGTATTTCATATCGGTTGCATAGAGGTTCGGAGTTCAACTTTTAATAAATTGACTTATAACTGTTTCGTTTGTGTAAGTTAAATTCTTAAGGGTCGATTTAACTAAACATAAAGTTGCTCAGTTATGTGGCTTTTTCAATGTATATAGTTCTTCGCAACTGCTGAGCATGAGGGCTTAGTTTCGATTCCCAGGTCGGGCAAAGTGTTATTGGATCTTTCCATCAGGAATTTCTCAGTAGCAGCCTCGGTGTCTGGGTTTGTGCCCGGTTGATGGCAATAGGCTCGCCCCCTATTACATGGAACTTAAACATAACTGGCGAAATGTGGGTGTACTAATGGGTACACCTCTGCCTAACTCTTCGGGGATTAGAGGCGTGATGTTATGTATGTATAGTTCTTGAATTTGAGGAGCTCGTGGCTAAGTAATAACAGTCGCAATGGTCCACTAAGTTAAGCTACGCTTCCCGAGGTGGGTTCTGTAGATGGGTGACAATCTTTACACACCCAGACGCCTCTGCCTCCGTCTCTGACAGGCGTTAAGGGTCCCGGCAGAGGATAGTTCTTACGTTTATCTTGAACATTACTGACATCGTTGAAGGAAAAACCTTACGTCCCATTGCAGGGCATAGGCTTCTGCTCAGACAGAGAAGGCACCAGCATTGATCTACGCGCTTGCTCAAGGTTGATAGGCGATTTCAGACCTAAAAAAGAAAAGTAAGTAGAATGAAATTAATATCAATTAAAATTAACTAAAAAAAGAGTAGGTACATTCAGCAACAAAAGTCGATTAACATTTATGATTTTTAAATCCTAATTATTAAGTACAATATTAAAAGTAAAACGCAATGAATATAAAATTAAGATATAATAAACCCTCAGCTATTGCCCGAAATTCTGAAACACAGTACATTATGTGTTTAGTGTCTGTTTAAATGATATAAAAAAGTAACATTATTAATCGAGTTTTGTTGTTGACTGTACCTAATTGAAATAAAGATTATAAACCATGACGGTAACTTAAAAACAATACTTTTTTTTGTTGGCATTATCATAATGTAATTGTATGCTGCAAGTTTCTTCAAGGGGCGAACTGTCCCGTGAGGGTTGGGACAAACAAAAGTACAGTAGCTAGGGGCCGAGGTGAATAATACACGAATGCGGGCCAGTGCTGTGTAATAGAGAGCGATTAGTGACGAGCGGAGCGGGTAGCGGAGCGGGATTCCATAGGTTTTTAAAAGTTGGTCCATTTATTTTGCAATATGAAACCACAATAATACAAACATTGATCAGGCAGAATTTACTGCCTCGTTGGTCTAGTAGTCGCAAAGAGCAACCGCTGAGCATGAGGTCTTGGGTTAGATTCCCAGTCGGGACAAAGTGTTTTTGGGTTATTCCATCAGGAATTTCTCAGTAGCAGAGCCTCTTTTTTTTAAACTGAGGCTGCTACTGCTTGTACTAAGTCTGGATTTATACCCGGTTGATGGCAATAGGCTCGCTCCCTATTACATGGAATTTAATCATAACTGCCGAAATGTGAGTGTACTAATGGGTACAACTCTGCCTATCCCTTCGGGGTTTGTTAATGTAATTTTCTCTCTGCTGCGTCTAGAAACATGTAGGTACTCAATCCATAGTAAAAGCTTTCATTACGATGTCCCTATTCTACCTGTTCTAATAAACAATTAATTAAAATCCTATAAGTATCTATCTATACATAATATAAAATGCTTTGTCCTGAATGACTGACTGACGGATCAACGCACAGCTTAAAACGCTGATCGTAGAGACCTGAAACTTGGAGGGTGTGTTCTTTGTATGACGTAGGCATCTGATAAGAATGGACGCATTTGATGATTTTTACCCCATGGGAAAAAGGCGTGAGTTTATGTATGTTATGTACCACCTAAAAAAAGGGGTGAAAAGGAGGGGGGGTAAAGTTTGTATGAGAGAAAATGATTCCTTCGTCCAATCTACTTCAAATATTGCATAAAAAATCTTTCCCCATATGGGGATGTAACGGAGGTCCGATATTTGCGCGGACGATGTCGCAAGCAAAAGCTAGTCAGTAACTACATATATTTTCGAGCCGATTGGGGTTAGTTCCTTCGGGTCGTGGGGTCCATGTGCCCATACTATGGGCAAAATTCCTTAAAATGCCTATGGGCCCCATAGGCATTTTCCACTAATGGGTACACCTCTGCCTGACTCTTCGCGGATTACGTGCGTGGTGTTATGTTCTGATACGAATCCACTCCGCTCATCACTCAGGCCTCACCCAGTGAATTCAATCAGTTTCACTGGCAAGGTGATCGCAGGATGTAAGGGTGTGTGCATAAATAACGCGCGCCTCTTGTCCGCCCTTATTCGGCCACCACAAAATATTGCTTGCTTTCACTTGTCTTATACTGTATGTTGCTAGACGAAAACCAACAAATAATGGACGATCAACTAAATCGATCATCATTCAGGTATAGTATTAGATTAGATCCTGAATCACCATGCCTAGTTCATTTTAGTCACGACGAATGTCCGAAACATTAACGGCTTTGGCTGGTACGCTGCGTATCGCAGGTTTGATTCTCGCGCGTAACAAATATTTGTAACATAACATTACGCCCCAAAGGGTTAGGCAGAGTACCACACACACACCACATTTCGCCAGTTATGTTCAAGTCCCATATAATAGGGGGCGAGCCTAATGCCATCAACTGGGCGCAAATCCAGACTCCGAGGCTGCTACTGAGAAATTCCTGATGGAAAAACCCAATAACACTTTGCCCGACCTGGGAATCGAACCATCATGCTCAGAAAACCACTAGACCAACGAGGCAATCACTCATTATTTTAAAATATAATGTAAAATAAATCTTCTTCTTTATCGGGTGGGCAGTAAGGTCCTACCAACCCTACACACCCTAGTATCAGAGTTTCTAAACCGCCTCAAGGGACTGTGACATGGTTTAAGCAATACAGTAATAGGCTGGTATGAGTCCAGGTTTCCTCACGATATTTTCCTTCATCGATGTCAGTAAATAAACAGGAAGAATCTTAAAATGAACAAAACTCAATATAACATCATTCGCTATACTAACTTCTGTGATTGTGTAAATCCGGTAACAAGTGATTGTTATAATGGAAATGATAAGTAAGGAAGTACTTTATCCTGATTGCAAATCGACTGCAGCAGCATTGATAACACTTGACATTCATAAAACCCTTTACTGATATCACTGACATTGAAAATACCATTGAAATGCTTAATTGATGACAGTGCACTTGCACTGCATTCTGATAACAAAAGTGGTTCAACAGTCAGCGTTGAAAGTTGTTTGACGCATACGATTAGTGCGACGAACCCTGAAAGTCTGACAACCAATCTTACCAACATAACATAACATCACGCCTGTAATCTCCGAAGGGTTAGGCAGAGGTGTACCCATTAGTACACCCCCATTTCGCCAGTTATGTTTAAATCCCATGTAATAGGGGGGGGTCCATGTAGGAGGTGGTCCAGTCTTACCAAAGGTACCGTACTACCCAGTTACTAGGTTGTAGAGGTCTGATAGGCAGTCGCTCCATGCAAAAGCTGCATCCAGTTAGACTGGAAGGCTACCCCAGCATAGTCGGGAAAAGGCTAGGCAAATTGATTTTGACGCATAGATTTTAAAACAAAACATATCCTAATCGGTTAGCCATACTCAGATGCGCTTACCAAGTAACAGCGTTACATTTCTAAATTTTATTTATTTCATATTTACTAGCAAACCGCCCTGGCTTTGCACGAGTGTAAATTTGTAACTTTTCTGATGGATTTTATAAAAATAAATCCGTCTTAATAACCATGGCCGGGAAATTACGAACACAACAAAAATATAATTATCCAAATCGGTCCATCTGTTCTTGAGTTTTGCGCTTAGCAACACATTTAGACTATAATTGTTTTGCCACGTCAATCTTGCCCATGTATTACATGAATTTACGAGCATAAACATTATGATATACCTACTTATGTACACTCAACAAAAGAGATAGGTATGCAGGGTCATTAGATACAGTTGAAGTTTTCTTAGAAACTGATGGATGTCTTCGATTAAAACTTAACTTAATTATAGAACTGTTTATTATCTACTTTTTAAATTAAATTACATTTGAAAACATTCATCGGTTTCTAAGAAAACTTCAACTATATCTGACGACCCTGCATACCTATATCTTTTGTTGAGTGTACATACATCAATATCTTAATCTTTCAATTCTTGCGAGTTAATTACTGGATAAGCCGAGGTGTAACGTGTTACGAAGTCACGTTCGTGAGTACTCTCATGTGTCAGGGATTAATATCTGAGCGTCGTTTGATGCTGTAATCCTGCTGAAGATCTATCTATAATCTCGATTTAATATATCCTTTATCCTTAGTTGTCAGGCCCAGTGGTTAAGACGTCCTCCTCTTAACCACGAAGCTGTAGATTCAAAACCGGGCATGAGCAAGGACCAATGTATCGTTATCTATTTCATATAATATGTGGGGTAACCAAGGCGGGAGTCCGTCGAAATTAAATTCGTTGTTACATTGCTTGGATAATCTTATAAAAATTACAGGAGTCATCTGCACTCCGACTATAATTGTGAACGTACACATCACATAACATCACGCCTGTAATCCCCGTAGGGTTAGGCAGAGGTGTACCCATTAATACACCCACATTTCGCCAGTTATGTTTTAAGTCCCATGTAATAGGGGGCGAGCCTATTGCCATCAACCAGGCACAAATCCAAACTGAACGACACACACACACACGCCCCGACGGACGGTCACATAATGTGAATATATTCATATTCATTTATTTGCGTACCATAATGTGTGTAATAGATGTTACATAAGGCTTAAAGCTAAGGTACAGTTATGGACCCTGTAAGGGCACAGCAACAATCAATAATAGCAATAATCAGCAATATTCAGCAGCAAAATGATGGGACATGGGAACCTGGGATTCGACCAAGACATGAGGTCTTGGTCGAATCCCAGGTTCCCATGTCCAGGAGTTGCGCTTTGCGACCACCGTGCCAAAGGGGCAGTCATACCGCGCCGCAGTAACTCTTTCAAACGAAATCTGTAAACCTCGCAGGAAGGCAAAAGCTAGCAACATAATAAATTCAAAGTCACATAATTATGCTCTAGAAACACACTCACCCACATTTTAATTTGACTTTGTCGTAGGTCAAGCTCCGATTAGATTAGATTGCCTAAATCTGTTATGTTCATAATATTTATTGCATTGTTTTGCTGAATTGCATTTCAAAATGCATGTTGCATGTTATTGACATTATCTTTATTGATTGTTTTTTTTTTTATCGTGGTTTGTATCTCTTGGATTTCTGACTTGTATCATAATATTAGGTAATGTGTGTTACCACCTGCAGGGGAATCGAGGGCCGCCCCCCTCCTCCGTGAAAGAAGGGGGTGATAATGCTATCATTTTGACGTTTTGTAGGTTTTAAACATTACATGACATCATATCTGTTGTCTTGTGTTCCACGAAGAAATTTTTGATTGCTCCAAGGAGTGGCCGATCTGTGCATTTGATAGTAATTTCAACTTGATACTTCCTCGCCTTTCTGGGAAAAAGGATTTTTGTTTTTAATTATTTTCAAATCTTGTATTTGATTAGGTATTTCTCATGTACAATTTTTTGCACGCCTTTGTACTTATTTTGTTGCATAAAGTTTAAATAAATAAATAATAAGGGTCTTGACAGACGGACAGACAGACTGACGGTCAATAAAGTGATCCTATAAAGGTTATCACAGAACATTTTCGGAAAAGTAGTGTTACGGCTAGACCGATTTTAAGTTTTCCATAGAAACTGAGATTTCCAATTATTTTAAACTAGCGACCCGCCCCGGCTTCGCACGGGTGCTATGCTGATACTAAATATTCTATAAAATTTCTTTATATAGGTAAGTACAACGTTCACAGCTTTTTTATCATTAGACAATACAAACATGTTTTCTTTCGAGGGTGTAAAAAACACTCAACGCTCAAATCTAAAAGTTTATAGGCAAGCGCCACCGGCCGGCTCGGGGAGCCGGTACCCCCCGCCGCCGCAGACGCTATGTACCTGCATTTTAAATCTGTAATATCTTCGAAAATATTTATTTAAATCGCATGCTGTAAAGGGCCATAATGATCTATATGAAATGCACAATGTTTTTAAGGTACTTAATTGGATAAGGATTAATGCTGTATTGCCTAAAATTGCTTCTTAAATAAGCCATTATTTCTCGTAAAAAGTTAAGGATAAAAATGGTTATTGTGGGTTATCCTTAAGAAATAGACATATACCATCGCGGACTTTTTTATAGACCTTTTTAAGGTGTACAATACTGTAGTACATTATTTTGATCTATCTCGAAGGGTTCAGCCAGCGTTTACAATGTAAGCGCAAAAAAATGAGTTTATTTACGACATCACATTAGAAACCTCTAAAATTATCAGTGTTTCTCTACTATATTATGCATGTATTATACATATAAACCTTCCTCTTGAATCACTCTATCGATTAAAAAAAACTGCATCAAAATCCGTTGCGTAGTTTTAAAGATCTAAGCATATATAGGGACAGACAGACAGAAAAAGCGACTTTGTTTTATACTATGTAGTGATGATAAGACATTTCAAATATGTTCTCTGATAACTTTGTAGACCTATGTAAGTATCCTGCTTATGAGTATAGGAAGTTACATTGATGTTGAGAGAGTACGAGCAGAGTTACGTTGATGTACCTACTTCAATGTTTTGATTTATGTTCTAACTATGTTGTGTTATGTTGTGTTATAATGATGTAATAATTTAATAATGTTTTGTATTTTCTGTTATTGTAAATATATATATTGATATGTTTAAGTTCTTAACTGTCGCATTAGGGTCAAACCTAATAGTTTAAGCTAAATAGTTTAAGCTGTTAAATAAATAATAATATATATATAATATATAATAAATAATAATATATAAATAAATAATAATGCACGCGCACACACGACGTGCGTGCACTGACTGGACAGGCCGACTCAAATTTGTGTGCCTCTCTCCTCAAGAGACCACCTCGGACATTAACCTACTTGGTTCGCATATGATTTGACCATTACAAGTAATTGTATGGACTTTAAAAGAGACTTTGACCTCTGAGATTGTTTCGGTGTTTCTTCTCAGAGCAGTCGGCTAGGAAACACTGGACTCATCTAGTTAAAAAAAACAAATGTGACGTGTAAAAGTGTTATTTATAACCAATTTACTGAATAAATCATCATTTCATTTCATTTCATTTCATTTCATTTCAATAAAAATCTGTACATTCATTTAAAAAAATAAGAGGACTTGAAAGTTTACATGAAATGCCGTACAACGTAAATGCTCTTAACGTTTCCACCTTTCTAACAAAACAAGATGGAGGTTAGTATAGTGACGTCATTTCCCCCAATAAGGGAACTTTATCGGGGTTGCCAGCACATAAAAGGCACTGGTCACCTCGCACGTGTAACAAAAGTAGAGACTACTTTGTCGATAGTTGCTACTAGTAGTAGGGGAGCCCAAGATACTAAATGTTGATTTACTAGAACGTCGTGGGGACCTTTTTGATTGTGAAGATTAGATTCTAAAAAGACAATATGGTTATTATTTTCCCCCTTTCACTGGTGGGGGGAGCGTGTAGGTACAGATCTTTAAAAATAAAAAGAATAGTCACAAAAAAATACTCGAGCGTGTCTGATTTTCGTATTGTATTGATATTAGATGTATTGTATATTATGTTTACACGGTACTCACACGAAAAAAACCTTTTTTTATGCCCGTGCCCTGTTGTCAGCCATAGTCATTTCTCGTCTTACGCATCAGAAGCGCTGTGCCTTCACGACGACGATTGAATTTAAATTTACATTAATGTTCTAATTAAAATTACTGCGGTCAAGTATTGAGCTTGAAAAAAACTTTGCCTGAGCAATTGACTCAATGTCAGTTAGGACACTTTGTAAGATCAGTGAAGAATTATGACCTAGGTCATACCTAAGTCATAGGTGTTGTCTAGACAACAATAAGCAATTTATTTTTATTCGCAATTCATGCCAATATGTTGCAATATTGCTACGACAATCATCATATTATATTGGATACTAGCTTTTGCCCGAGACCTCGTCTATGTCTACCTCAGAATTGGGTAGGTAAGCGAATACCTACCCCAAATTATTCGATCATTAATTATCGATATACAGGGTTATTTTTATAACACCAGAAACCTGAAAAGGGGTTATTGTACTCATCATTATGAACAACTTTTTCTACGGGACCAACCCTGTAATCATGAAAAAAAAAACAGCTGTTTCATACATTATGATTGTGTTGTATTGCAATTTTGTAGGAAACCGCTGATTTTTTCACTGGAAAAGTACATTTTTCCAGAATTATATGCAATATGCATTTCGATATGCAATCCAGCAAAACCATGCAATCAATATTATGATAATACACTTTTAGACAATCTAATCTAATCGATGTTTGACCTATGACAAAGTCAAATAAAATGTCGGTTATTAGAGCAGAATATGTGACTTTGAATTTATTATCATTCCTGATGTTTAATTAATTGCATAAATACTCTTTGAGGGGATGTACAGAACTGCTTGATGAACAGAATCGCAGTACTAGGCAGTGTCGCGCGACTATATAAGCTTGCGGGTTTGTCGTCACGCCTGCTAACCCGATGGCAAGACTGCTAGATTAAATTCAAAAATTTCCTACCTGCTAAAGAAAAATCTTTATTGGTTCGTGTCGAGAATCACTAACATAGTTACCTCCAGTTAGTCCCGGCTGTCATACCTCTGTGGTCATACGTAGATCTTTGACAGTTGTTACGGGTCGTCAGAAGCCCGAAAGTCTGACCACCAGTCTTACCAAGGGGTATCGTGTTAACCAGTTACTAGGTTGTGGAGGTCAGATAGGCAGACGCTCTATGTAAAATGCAGGTATTCAGCTGCATCCGGTTAGACTGGAAGCCGACCCTAACATAGTTGGAAAAAGGCTAGGCAGATTGATTGACCTAGGAGAGACCAAGACAACGCTATTTAGAAAGAAACTTGTTCAAAGTCGTTGTAGGTCCCATATTAACGGCTGCGAGTGTACATTCAATTCGTCTGAAAACTGTAAAAGAAATCCACTTACGGTAAGTACTCTCGTAACATCGGCGGCGTGTGCTGATTGATAAATATTCGATTTGCTTGCAGCTCCGATAGTGCATTCAGTTGCGAAATACTTCTGTATGCTGCCATTTTGTTATTTTAAGCACGTATGCGTTCACTGGGGGAAAAGAGGGTGTCGTTGTACTACAAGGATTTCAGGTATTTTTCGAGTTTGAAAATTGATTACTTCTTAGAGTACCGATGGCAAATATAGATAGTAAATAACAACATAACAAACATCACGCCTGTAATCACCGAAGGGTTAGGCAGATGTGTACCCACAATACACCCCCATTTCGCCAGTTATGTTTTGAAGTCCCATGTAATAGGGAGCGAGCCTATTGCCATCAAGCGGGCACTAATCCAGACTTCGTGGCTGCTACTGAAAAATGGAACCTAATGGAACCCAAGACCTCATGCTCAGCAGTCGCGCTTTGCGACTACTAGACCAACGAGGCAGTCTACGATACGATACTTTACTTTTTACACTTTTGTGTCCTAAAACTAATCCAACAGAAATAGGGTGTTGATAAGAATACCTATTCAGTTTGTGGCACGGTCTATTAGTTTATACCTCTTTGGTATTACTGGTCGCTTGTAAAATTCTCTTGTTAAATATGTACCTATAAAGAAAAAAAAATGTAAACGTCACTCATAGATGACGTCACGTCATTTTAAATAAAATAGGTTTTGTAATTATTTTTCGTATTAATAAATAAAAATATTAATGTGAGCCCCTCACGATCTGGACCATGGACCTAGTGAAGGTCGAGGGAAACCGCAGGATGTGGGCAGTGCAAGACCGGTATTTGTGGTGATCTTTAGGGGTGGACTAAGCCCAGCAGTGGACATCGTTCGGCTAAAATGATAATGATGATCAATATAAAAGCCTTTTATAAATGTCGTTAGAAACTCGTGAGCACTTCATCATTGTACTCTCGCCTATACCTCACCCTCACCTGCGGCTCGGGCTGGAATCTAATAATATCTATGTACCTAAGTACATAATTATAATGCAGAAGAAAGCCACTTCTTCTTTTAATCATACCTTTATTTTCTTTTCGTATTTAAAATTTTCTATGTAATATTTCAAATCCAATTACTAAAAATACAAAAAAATTATATATAATCGCAAAAAAGTAATTTATTATTTTGTGATGTGACTACAAAGCGCTTTTCGGATTTCTTCTTTTACTTGTGCTACACCGCAGTTTTTTTCACTGCTACAAGGAGTAGCCGCCCTGAGAATTTGATATTAATTTCAACTTTCTACCTCCACACGTTTCTGGGATAAAGGCTCTTAACAGACGGACAACAAAGTAATCCTATACCGGTAAGGGTTTCGTTGTTGCCGAATGAGGTGCGGAATCATAAAAATCAATGATCTGTAAAAAAATTAGGTTTAGTTCAGGTAAGGTGAGTTTTGTTCTTTTTATCAACGTAATGATCGTGACGATATTGAGGCGAGTGAACTGCTACGCAATATGTGTTGGGTTTGGCCTCAGTGTTCTTATAATTCTTACTGGAACTCGATATGCTGAATACACCTATTATGGTCTGTCTATTGGAAACCAGAAAAGTACGAGAAACTTTTTAAAAATCGAACATGGAGTCGAAGGCCATGATCCCCCATATATCAACAAATTATTGAACAGCACACGAACAAAAATCAAAAATGAGCTTTATCAGTATAACTTCTCAGAATCTGGTGCTCATGTATTGGAAGATTTAATCAAGGAAACAGGAGGCAAGCCACTGCAAAGTTTAATAATATCAACATGGAGATCAGGAACTACATTCCTTGGAGAAGTATTGAAATCAATTCCAGGTATATTATAACCCATTCGTGTTCCTTCTAGTGCCCTGTGCGTTCTAGAGCCGCGGTAACTCTTTCGTACAAATTCCACAACCCTGGCAGGCTTTATGATCTGCTACTGAATGGATCCATCCAGCGGACACGTCTATCTTCTCCATCCTTCTTGGAAGTTATGTATTTGAGCCGTTTGGGGTTAAAACACTAGGGCCATGGGGCCCGAGCGCTCACCTTGTTTTTCGGCACATCACTAAGCGACTGGTCGACTCTTCAGATGACCAGAGGGCTGGCCTTTTCTTAGGCCAAAGAATCAGCATTCCCATACAACGTGGCAATGCTGTCAGACTTTTGGATACTTGCCCCATTGACGACGACGCGGGCGAATTTTTTTATACACTAGAAGGTTCCTCCTTTCTGTCTTTTATATAAATTGTACAATCAACAAAAGAGATAGGTATGTAGGGTCATCAGATATAGTTGAAGTTTTCTGAGAAAACGATGGATGTTTTCAAATATGGATGGATGGATATTTTAAATAGTAAACAGTTCAATAATTAAGTTAAGTTTCAATCGTAGACTTCCATCGGTTTCTAAGAAAACTTCAACTATATCTGACGACCCTGGATACCTATCTCTTTTGTTGACTGTACATACTTTATAATTTTATAAATATTCTAAGGTTTTATATTTATGTTAATTAATGCAGTTTCTAAATTATAAATTTATTAGATGTGAATAAAATTGGAAATCATATTTATTCCAGGTACTTTTTACCACTATGAACCTTTACATATATTTGGAGTGACACAAATAAGGGGGACTCCGTATGTTGACGAAGCCTTAAAAGTTATCAGGGATATGTTAAAATGTAATTTTGAGAACTTGGAAGAATATTTATGGTATGCAAGATACCATATGATAACTCAGTTGACATTTAATACCGAATTATGGTACCATTGTGAACATGAGATAGAATTATGCAGTGATAAAGTGTTTACATCAGACATGTGCAAGCTTTTCCCATTTCAAACCATGAAGGTTGTACGTTTAAGATTAAGGTTTATCAAAGAACTATTAGATGACAAAGAGTAAGTTTTCTTCGGATCTCGGATACCTAACTCAATGTACTCAATACTCATTTTTTTATTGCATTTCATATATACCTATTACAATAGTATATAAAGTAACAGAGATCAATATGGACCCTGTCGGGCACAGCAAAAATTAGGAGAGGGAGAGAAAATAATATTTTTAGCAATTTAATATTATTTTCTCTCTCTCCTAATTTAAGGTAAGCATCCACTTGTCGGTATCGTACGCATCGGACGGATCGCATCAAACGGATAATTTTTTTACAGTGCGTCAACTATTTCGGCAGCGTACGGATTACTGACGGTGAGTACCAGCATACGGATTGACGATGCCAGTTCATTCGGATTTTCGTAGTGAGCGCACGTGTGGACACTGTGAGAATGGAGGAAAGCGATGAAGAACAAACAACAGCGAGCGCGCGGGGTGCGTCCACTAGTCGGTATTCCGTATGACGTCATCGGCACGCATCGCAAAAGTTGCCTCTCGGAGCAACGGTGTCGGCATCGCCGATGTGCGATGCGTACGGTGCGGACAGGTGGACGCACTTATATGAGTTTCTATACAAAGAATACTACGATCCGTTGCGTGCGATCCGTCCGATGCGTACGATACCGACAAGTGGGCGCTTACCTTTATAGAATAACTAAGGCAAATCTTTACGTATTTTTTTTTTTTAATAAAATATTTTATTTTACCCGCTTATATAATGCAGCTTTCAATAAGTCAAATAATTTTCAAAATCGGTTAAGTAGTTTTTGAGTTTTGTCACGAGACTAACTCCTCCCCGAAGGGTTAGGCAGAGGTGTACTGAATAGTACACCCACATTTCGCCAGTTATGTTTATGTCTTATGTACAATCAGCAAAACAGATAGGTATGCAGGGTCGTCAGATATAGTTGAAGTTTTCTAAGAAACCGATGGATGTCTTTGACTGAAACTTAACCTAAATAAAGAACTATTTATTACCGACGTTTTAAATTAAATTACATTCGAAAACATCCATCGGTTTCTAAGAAAACTTCAACTATATCTGACGACCCTGCATAACTGTTTTGCTGTGTGTACCTAATAGGGGGCGAGCCTATTGCCATCAACTGGACACAAATCCAGACTACTAATTAAAAGTAAAAACTTTCTGTTTAAAATTGTAGGCTTAATATCAAAGCGATACTGTTGATCCGCGACCCTCGCAGTGTGATGCTGTCCAGGCAACTGACACACTTCTGCCAGCCTGTTCCTGATTGCTGGGATCCATCGCTTGTTTGTGCTGATATGATTAGCGACTATATGGCAGCAGGTCGAATACTCCACCAATATCCTAATAGGCTTATGTAAGTGATTAGATTTTATCTTTATATAATTATATAAACTAGCTGCTGCCCGCGACTTCGTCTGTGTGAACCCAGGTGACTGTCCAGGTGTTCCAGATCTTCAAATTTATTCTCTCAGCAGAAAAAGCTCATCACGTGGAATAATTTTTGCTATGGTGCCATTTTTGTATCTCTTATAGTTTAGCTGGTCTGTTGCGGTTCTGCATCAGGTGTTCAAGTTTCCAAGATAAATTATATGTTGCCCAGACTTAATACCTATACAACAAAAAAAAGATCATTCAAATCCGTCCAGTACTTTTTGAGTTTATCCCGGACATACATTTGACTTTCCTACCATTTTATTATATGTTTATACTGGGCGTTAGTGACAGGTTGGCAAAAACTGAAACTGTAGTTTCAGACCACGATTTGTGATTGAAAATCGTTGGATTTTTTCTCCGGAAAATTCTCAAAATTTTCGACCGATTTTTCACTTGATTCGTGATATATTGATATGTAAGTACCAAGTCCAGGCCTCTAAACATAAATTTAATGAAAAAAACAATAAAAACTTAACTCGGCAATGTAAACACAACAAAAATAATTCTAGGTACCTACATTTAAGCTATGTAGGTTTAGGCACAAATAAAGCGCGCCGCCCGGCGTCGCCGCATCGGTGCGATGTCCTCTGCTAGAGCTGTACCGAACGAAACTTTAAATAGTTTTTAAAGTTTCGTTCGGTTTTCTTTTAATTTTGAGAATTTTCCGGAGAAAAATTCCAACGATTTTCAATCACAAATCGTGGTCTGAAACTACAGTTTCAGTTTTTGCCAACCTGTCACTAACGCCCAGTATAGATTACGCGTCACGATGTTAATCCGGGATGGGCTCCTAAACTACTCAACCATTTTTTATGAAATATGGCTTACTGTGTGTAATTTGGTCAAACTTAAAGGATAGTTTTTATTTTGATTATTGATCTCATATCTTTACTTACTTCTAGCCACAGCAACGCATGGTCGAGTCAACTAGTATATCTAAATACAACATAACATACCATCACGCCTGTAATCCTCGGAGGGTTAGGCAGAGTTATACCCATTAGTACACCCAAGCTTCGACAGTTATATTTAAGTCCCATGTTGTAAGAGCGGGTAAGCCTAAAACCAACGTCAGACACAAATGGTCTGGTATTTTATGCTGTACTGGGTTTGTTTGGCGCAGCTGTGGGGCACACAATAATTTTTTTTTTCTTATTATTATTTTTTTATTGACTTTTTAATTTTATTATTTATGTTTGCACATGGTCTGTAATAATAAACGTTTTTTCTTTCATTCTTTCTTCTGTTTCCTAAATCTTAACTTCTTCTTTTTTTCGTGTCGATTAACTCAAAATTTTGTCCGACCATTGAGCAACCTGTACCGCTCTGTCATTACCTAGCCTCTTTAAAGTCTTGAATGGTGCAGGTGGTTGTGCACGACGGGCAACTGAGGAGGTGACTTTTTATCTTGACTCTTTTTAACACGTTTATATTAGCTTCACTTGTAAATATGTATGTAAGAAAATTTTGGAATCTTAATTTGACCCACTTCCCGGTCTTCAATTAGGATAAAATTTTGCACACGCTCTGAGTTCTGATAACAATACATGACTAGCTAAGAAACGTCATTACAAATCCTATATGGCGGCCTCCCCAAGATGGCGGACTAGCTGTTTGAAATCCACCCCCATGATATGGGTATCAAATGAAAGGGTTTGCTGTCAGGAATACGAAAAAAATAGTCACGTGACTTAAATCCAACATGGCGGACATCCAAGATGGCGGATTGGCTATTTGAAATGCGCCCCCATGATATGGGTATTAAATGAAAGGGTTTGCTGAATGGGATACGAAAAATATTAGTGCGTGCTAAAAGCGTGTTTTTTAGTTTTTTAAACTATTAAAAAAATATATTACATTAACAGGGTGCTGCGTTTCGAAGAATTTGCACTGCAGCCTAATATTACTGGTCAACGAATTCTAAAGTTCCTAAGGCTTAGTGCCACTCAATGGCTTGATAAGTTCATACAGTCGCATACTAATAAGGAGGAGGGAGACATTTATTCCACCTTCAGAGTCTCCAGAAACGTGCCCTTCAGATGGAAGAATGCAAGTAACTTCACAGATGTAGATGAGATACAGGTATGTCCTGCGAAGCAGTAATGCTAGCGAAGGAGGAGGCGGGATGCGTGAGAGAGAGAACATCCTCCACCTCACGCCCCAGCACAGCACAGCACTCCACTGCACTGGCCGTCCGTTATAACTACCTACATAAGTTTTAACTGATTACATCATTGTAATAAAAACACAAAAATAATTGAAATAATTTTGAGGAAAAATGGAGACTTTACTTAATTTTTTTTTTATTTTTTTTCATTGAATTTACGTTCTGTAAGTGAAACCAAACCACTGGTTTCAAGGATAACGGTGTTTACATTAACACTCTGTAAGTTGATTATTGGACATTATTTTATTGTCACCAAAACTAAAGGTGTATGCAAAATTTCAGCTCAATCGGATACCAACAAATGGTCGAAAAATAGTTTACAAATTTTGAAAGGACAACTTACATACGAACAGTGCAAGCTAAATAAAAGCTTGTAAAAAGACGCTTAACGTTGCCGATATACAGTTTAATTATCATTAAACAATGCTGTTTCAGATACTGTGCAAACAAGCTATGCTTTTGTGGGGATACAAGATGGCGCATAACGAGAGTCACATGAAGAGTAATGATTTTAACCCTATAGGGGATTATAATATAAGGAGCGTTTAAACTAACAAATAATCGCTCGTGAGTGTAGTATAAACAGCCACTCTAGGCCTTATTACAAAACCAAGTTTAAACCATTGAGCCAATTTTTGTATTACAAACTTTATCTTCATCGAAATAAAGTTCAAAATTCTAAAACTGGTTTAAGCAAAAATTTGTTTTATAATAAGGCCTCATTAGTTCTAATTCCCATTTCAATAAGCTTCCCCCTTTCTCTTTTATAATTTATACATACTTGTAATTGTATTATTATTTATAATGTTTTGTGTTTGGGTTAATTATGAATTTTGTTTTAAGTTGTAAAATAAAAAAATTACTTATTAAAGAATTAATTTATTTCAGTAATGAAATGAAAGTTGTAAGTATGAAGTAATATTTAAAAGTCTCGTATTTTGTTGATGTAACGTGCAAAATATATCAATGTTTACACATGTAAGTTAGAACGCGGTAATCTCAGTAAATGTCGGTTATCGCGGACGCAGACTAAGTCGAAGTCGAAGTCGAATAAAAAGTAGCCTATGTCCTTTGTTGGGGTTCATACTTACCCTGTACCAAATTTCACACAAATCGGTTCAGTAGTTTAGGCGTGAAGAAAAGACAGACAGACAGACAGACAGAGAGAGTTACTTTCGCATTTATAATATTAGTTAGGACTAGTGCTAGTGCACTCTCTCCGCGACTTCGTTCGCGAGATTTTTTTACGGATCCCTAATTTTTTGATAATAAAATATAGCCTATAGCACTCAGTGATAACGTAGCTTCCAATTTGTGAAACAATTTTCAAAATCGGTTCATTACTTCCGGAGATTACCCCCCTACATACAAACTTACAAACAAATGTTACCTCTTTATAATATTAGCATACCTACATAGATAGGTAAGTATGAAAAAACTACAATACGGCCGACGTATCTTGGCGGCTCTGAAGTTAGCCGATTGCTGCGCAGTAAAAAAATTCGTTTCTATAAGATCCATTGCGCAGCCAAACAGCTAACTTCATACCGCCAAGATAAGTCGGCCGTACTGTACAGCCATGTAAAACATTTGTAAGTCTGATTACTCTGTAATATTAGAGCATACAATAATCTACAATCAATCTACATAAAATTCACTTTTTTTTATTAAAATTCAAAAATCAATCTAACTTACCTTTTGGATTTAGCAACTAGATTCTATTCCTTTTTCTTTTAGTATTCAAAAGTGCCTTATAATGGCCTAATTGAAATAAATGATTTGACTTTGTCGACGTTAAAACTACCGATAAATTAGATCCATCGTTCCCTATTTCCATCCAATACTCGACTTAAAAAATATTTTCACGTAGCTATCATGTAAAGCCTTTTATTTTTCCTAAATGGGATGAGCTTAGCCCGATCTCATTTACTTGAGCCCGTCAGACAGAAATTATTCAATTTAATGTATAAAATCCGACGTTTTCCCTCATTATTGCCAACGTTAGGCGATGCTGTATTACATAATTATACTTTTATAAAAATAATGGCTTTGTAAGTCCCAGGATAATACTAAGGATTTTTGTTTATATTTAGACTAGCTTTTGCTTGCGATTTCGTCTGTGTAAGCAGATGAAGTCGGATAAAAAGTAGCCTATGACCTGTCTTGGGATTCATACTTACCCCGTGCCAAATTTGATCAATATCTGTTTAGTGGTTTAGTCGTAAAAACGGGACAAACAGACAGTGTTACTTTCGCTTTTACAATATTATTAGTGTCGATTAGATTTGACTGCCTCGTTGGTCTAGTGGTCGCAAAGCGCGACTGCTGAGCATGAGGTCTTGGGTTCAGTTTCCAGGTGGGGCAAAATGTTGGGTTTTTCCATCAGGAATTTCTCAGTAGCAACCTCGGAGTCCTGATTTGTGCCATAGGCAATAGGCTCGGCCCCTATTACATGGGACCTAAACATAACTGGCGAAATGTCGGTGCAGTAATGGGTAGGTATACACCTCTGCCTAACCCTTCGGGGATTACAGGCGTGATGTTATGCATGTCGTAATCGACATGCATAACATCAATCAATCAATCAATCAGTCAAGTTATATAGGTAATCCTATATAACTTGACTATGGAAGTAAATAAGTGTTGATAAATTTGCAAGGATCATGGTGCTCATCAGAACACTCTTACCAAAAAAATTAATCCCGTGCTGTGAAATTTTTAATGCTCAAGTTAAGGGACCTATCATCTGCCTAGCCTTTTCCCAACTATGTTGGGGTCGGCTTCCAGTCTAACCGGATGCAGCTGAGTACCAGTATTTTACATGGAGCGACTGCTTATCTGACCTCCACAACCCAGTAACTGGGTAATATACGATACCTCTAGGTAAGACTGGTTATGGTACCTATATTATACCAAATTCTAAATATAAAAATTAGCTTGCATGCAACTCCTAATTACTGTGTGCCTATCAATATTGGTTACCTGACACAATTGCATCGTTTGATCGGTTACCGCAACCTTACCGAGTGACCTGATTGGCTGTATTCAGTCTAGTAATACATAAACGGCTATTACATTAAGGCTTGCATCTTAATGAGGAGTTAACTATTTACTATGTAATAATTTGCGGTAAATTTCAATCCGCAAGTCGGTATTAACGGGTTTAAAAAGACATTTGATCAAGCTGAAAATTACATATTTTTCCCATCATTGCGTTCATTTTAGGGTTCGGTACTTTGTTGCCGGTCTGTCCGTCTGTCAAGACCTTTTTTCGCAGGAACGCGTGAAGGTACAAAGCTGAAATTAATATCAAATACTCAGGTCCACTTGGAGCAGGGAAAAAAATCAAACGTTTATGGCGCATACTTTGACGCTCGCTAGGGAAGTAAAACCTATACTTAAGGGACTTTCCGTTGACCTAGAATTATGAAAGAACAATGTCAGGTTTCGGCTTACACAACTTTTAAAACTAAGTTCACACGGACACAAAGTTTTTACCTACAACAATTTAAATATAAAATTCTAACTTCTTAAAAAACATTTGTTTATTTTCTAGAACTTTTCCAAAAATAAATCATAAAAATAATCGTAAATCATTTGGTCCATCCTGTTCCAGGTTTTTTTTTTATAAATAAAAAGGTTTAGGTAGTAACTTGTTCTGCCACTAATCGATTATTCTAAATAATTAAACCGATTTACTCTTTATTTTTTATTTACCACCTCACAATTGTCTCTTAATATTATTTTTTACCTAAATAATACGTTCATCGTGTTTATTTTAAATACATTTAGTATTTTTATAGAATATAAAAACTCAAGAAATCGATTTTCATGACCTGTGCTCGATAACTTAATCGTAATGTAATGGCAACCCTGTTAGGTTCTGTCTGTCTGTCGTATCTGTCTGACTGACTGTTAGTCAATGTCAAACATCTTGTTTGTGTTGTTGCTAGTGTTTTTCTATGAGTACGGTTGTTTTTTTCTCAAATATCACACATTTTGTGACAATGTCCCATCAACTACGTTGTATTAATTGTGGTATATATAAATGTGTTTCGGATGAAACGGCATTTAGTTGAATCTGATGATATCCGTTCATTGTTACAGCAATGGACTTCACTTTCTGAGGTAAAGTACGATTCTTATTAGAGCAATAGCGCACTAGCGGCTAGGCCGCAGCGGCCAGGTCGCGGCGGCAATTTAATAACTTATGAAATCGCCACAGAGCGCGCGCACCTGGCCGCAGCGGCCAGCGAGATCGAAGCGACGCATTTGCGGCCCGTGTTCAGTCGCTGGTCGCTGCGGCCACTGAGATCAATTGCATTGTAGTTAAATCACCAGTGTGCGCGCACTAGCCGCGGCGGCCGCACGTATTGTGGAACTACAGCGTGATTTGTGATCATCGCGATGTCTTCCGACATGGAAAGATTGATAACCGAGATTGAGACAAGAAGGGCGTTGTGGGACATGTCCTGTGAAGACTATGCAAAAAAAAATCATTTATAGGTGTGTTGATAATGATTTAATGAATGAAAATGAATAAAAGTTTAATTACTGTATATTTTTTTGTTTAATTTACTCCGTAGAAATAAAAAACCTCCAATTTACAATGTCTGAATAATTTCTTTTTGAGAAGTTCAATGTAAAAGTGGAAAACACAGATAAGCTTCTGACATGAAACTACACAAAATAACGTGAGAATTTTTACTGTCCATGAAAAATTTTTATTGAGCCTAAGTTACTATGGACACCTGACATTGTTCTTTAGCCATGCTATGTAGCACAAGTAAAGCAAAAATCCGATAACCGTAAATTTGTAGTTACTTCCTAAAATAATTACTTTTTTGCGACTAAAAATTGTTTTTATTTAATATAATATTGCGTGGTGGTACGAATCTCTTCATGTGTGAGGCCGACTCGCAATTAGCCGGGTTTTTTTTATTTTGGATCATACCTCTACAGTACTCGAAAGGTAAGAGATCTGTTTACCCCAAGGAAGTGAGTCATACCGATGGGGGAGGCCATCAAACGCGCGCTGTAGTCGGCACATTAAGCACAGTTCAACATAAACTTCATCGCATCATTACCCCCGTTTGTGGCGCTACCATTGTTCTAACTCGATCGCTTTTAACATCTAGCAGATGAGGTTACATTTTATATTTTAAAGAAAGAAATAAAAGAAAGAAAGAATAAAAATTAAAAATCATCAATTAGACATCACTGATATCGTTTCGTGCCTCGGAAAGAACGTTTGGTCCCGGCTGTTATACGTGGATCTTTGAGAGGCGTTACAAGTTGTCAGAAGCGCGAAATTCTGACGACCAGTCTTACCAAGTCTTATCAACCATCCAACCAGTCTTGCCAATCATCATCTGCCTAACCTTTTTCCAGTTATGCTGGGTTCGGCTTCCAGTTTAATCGGATGCAGCTGAGTACCAGTATTTTACATGAATTGACTGCCTATCTGACCTCCACAACCCAGTAACTGGGTAATACGATACCCCTTGGTAAGACCGGTTGTCTGAAGACTGTCAAAGATCCACGTATGACAGCAGGGACCAACGGACGTGCTTTCCAAGGCACGGAACAACGTCCATGATGTCTACGTAAGATAAACTTTAGAAAGTACATTTGAATTCTAGTCTCATTGGTTATACTTACCCGAATTCGAACCCACAAACTCATTCATGAGAGGCAGGCGTCTCAGCCACTGGGCCATCACGACACATCCTGGTCATCCACCCAACCCAACAGATCATCCATGGCCAACCTAAACTGAACTTTAAACTGCTGGACGTACAGTCAACAAAATAGATAGGTATGCAGGGTCGTCAGATATACATAGCTGAAATTTTCTTTGAAACCGATGTATGTCTTCGATTGAAACTTATCTTAATTAATGAACTATTTATTATCAACTTTTTAAATTAAATTACATTTGAAAACATTCATCGGTTTCTAAGAAAACTTCAACTATATCTGACGAATCTTCATATTTATCTCTTTTGTTGACTGTACATTTACAGAAGCTGCTTTTCTTTGTAAATGCGAGATCGGGGTGAGATGAAACCTCGTAGTACAGCATCCGGGCTCAGATAATCATGTCCTAACAGCACTCAACGAGACTTTGTCATGTAAACGAGCGATTTTATGACTTCACGAGCGCGGCCCGTGATTCTTGTGAACTTCGGGGTTAACTGGTATCACCAGGTTAACAGATCAGCTGTAGAAGCATGTAAATGCCTGTACAGCTTACGATAGAAATCTCAATTGAGCTTGAGATAAGCTGTCATCCCACCGATTTTAGATGTTGAAAGACCATTTTTTTTTGTTCGTGGGTAATTCCTCGTGGACTGCCTCCGCCTCGGGGAAGGCAGAGGGGTGTCTCTGACTCCTACCGACAAAAACCCCACGGTGTTCCTCCAACTATATTTGGCCGGGGCACGGGGTTTGCTCTGAAGTCGCGTGAATGTCGATTCTAGCGAATGCAGACGAAGTCGCGGATTAAACAGTAGCCTATATCCTTTCATGGGGTTCAAACTTTCCCCGTACCAAATTTCATCAAAGTCGGTTCAGTGGTTCAGCCGTCAAAGCGTAACAAACAAACAAACTTACTTTCGCATTTATAATATCAGTGTTGATAGCATTTAGGCTTCGCCTAGTATTAATGAAAACGGCTATAAAAAACCATTATTTCAATCGCAAGACAAGAGGTAATGATTTCAGACAGTATTGTAATTACAGGGGGCTGGTAGAACTCTCATTACCATTAAAGTAGGGCTGGGTGGCTAAGGGGCTACGATGCGATTATCATCACAAAGCCAGACTTATGGTAATCCCAAGCAGGGACCATCGATATACTTTAATTTTAATGACTTGACCGTTTTTGTGAAAGTTTTAAATTTTCCTACATCAGGTTTTGCTGCCGTATCGTGTCGTGATGGCACAGTAATTAAGGCACCCGCCTCTCATGCAAGAGGTTGTAGGTTCGCAGCCAGACACGGGCAAGTACCAATATGACTTTTTTCTATTTCATATGTAACATAACATCACGCCTGTAATACCCGAAGGGTTAGGCAGAGGTGTGCACATTAGTGCACACACATTTCGCCAGTTATGTTTAAGGCCAATTTAATAGGGGGCGAGCCTATTGCCATTAAGCGGGCACAAATCCAGACTCCGAGGCTGCTACTGAGAAATTCCTGATGAAAAAACCCAATAACACTGCCCGACCTGGGAATTGATCCTAAGACCTCATGCTCAGCAGTCGCGCTTTGTGACCACTAGACCAACGAGGCAGTCAGTATTTCATATGTACTTTTTAAGTTTAAATTGGACATCACTGGCAAGGAAAACATCGCGTGGTAAGCTGGACTTATAAGAAATATAAGTCTAAAATCGCCAATCCGCCTAGAGACAGGCTTGATTGCATTTATTATCTGATCTGATTTTGTAATATAGAACATCAGGCAGAAAGACGAACCTGGTGATAAGGTTAGGTAATTGTTACACCATGATTATGCAATGATTACGATTGTGTAACAAAATAATGTGGGCTAATTAACACCCGCATAGTCAGTCATTGATGAATAGGTAGACTTTACAAATAAATCAAATTGAAGTTTCTGTAACGTCATAATAACACATTTTTATTAAATGCATATTATGAGTGTTTACAAGGAACATGTAGGTATACCCGGAAAAATCTTTCTTTTTTTCTGTCTGTCCGTCTCTTTGTTTCAAATTCAAAATATTTATTTCACATACATACATACATAAACTCACACCTTTTTCCCATAGGGGTAGGCAGAAACCACAGAACGCCACCTGCTACGATCCTTACATACTCCTTTCGCCTCATCTACGTTCATACATCTCGTCATACAAGCGCGACGGTTACAAGTACTCAGCACCTAACCTTTCAGATATATATTTATTTATATATACAGATATTTATTTCAGACATGATTAAATCCAAAGTTTCGGAAAGAAAAACATTTTTTTGTTTTCTCCGAAATGACTGCGCCTATTTTGATGGGACTTTCACTGGCAGATAGCAGCTGATGTTATAACTTAAGGTACTTATAATTTAGATAAAAAAAGAATTAGGGGTCCGCGCATTATAACACCCCGCTGAAAACCGACATTTACTCAAACCAAGTGTAAAATATAGGCGTGACAAACACCACAAATAAACTACTTTATCAATTTATTAAATTTATTGAAGCTTATGCATCTTGTTTTACAAAAATCCTATACCTATTTGCGGTTGCAATTTTCATGGCAATATTTCTATAGCAAATAATTTAATAACATTCGAATCGAAATCAAGAGTAGGCAAGAGAAATAAATGTACATACCGACTTAATATAAATACATCACAAAAACACAACAACAAGCAAATGTTTGTCTTATGTGACATACAATAAAGTATTAATTTAGTTAGTAATTACCCATAAACAAAGACAAAACAAAGTCTATCTTTAATCGTAAACAATGGTGCCGATTCCGTTGTTCACAAACTAGACTAAATTTAGAGAATTTTCATCTTTTACTGACATATAGCTAAAGAAAAGGACGGTGACACTTACACACTAAATTAGAGATGTCAAATTAGTTTCGCCTTCAAATTCTTCATATTTTTAATCGACACGTTTTAGATGTCAACTATAATTGGTATGGATGTGTCAGATAAACTAAAATTGACAGGTCTAATTTATTTCCGCCCCTTTCTTGTTTTATTGGCCAGAAAAAGATAAAAATAGTCTAAATTTAGTTTAGTTTGCGAACAAGGGAATCGGCACCAATACGTGATTACATCATCATCACTAAATATAAAAGTAGAAAAGTTTACACACAAATAGGTAACCACATTAAAACACGTACAAAATCTTCTCCTTTCTTCATTACTGTGCAAAGTTATCTTCTTTTATCATATCGGCAGCCTTTTCACCGATCATCATGACTGGAGCATTCGTATTCCCGCTAGGTATTAATGGAATAACTGATGCATCGACCACTCTCAGTCTACACACATTGTGGACTCTCAGCCTCTCATCTACCACGCCATCAGGTCCCATACTGCAAGTCCCGACACCGTGGAGCAATGATGTAACAGTGTTCTTCGCGTAGCATTTCCAGTACTCATCCGATCCCCACTCTATGTCTTCGCATCCAGTGACACTCAGTTTCGGAATACTGCCTTGAACCTTTCTGAAATAAGTAGTGTTAATCAAAGTATTCATAAACTTAACCCCTTCTGCAGCCACTTTTAAATCGTAAGGATCTCTATAATACCCCAAATTGATTAAGGGATCATCAAGAGGATCTGTGCTCCTTAATGTCACTTGACCTCTTGACAAGGGATGTAAAAGAACAACTATTACATTATCAATTTCGTTAAAAATGTTAGTAGCCCCTTGTGATACACAAAATTCATCATCAAAATTAACGATCGATTTACAACCTGTTATTAAGACAGGAAAACCTCCGGCCCCGATGTATGTGTTAAAAAATTGAAAGTGAGGTTGTAATTTTGACGGGTAGTCGTAAACACTAGAGTTCAACCTGAAGAACCCACTTTGCACAGGAACAGGCAAAGTATCCAGCTGCGGCGCAGCTAATATATTTTGCACAGCCGAGAGTATTCCACGTTTACCTTTATAAATCAACTGTACAGCTTGGTGATCGTGAAAATTTTTGCCAACTGGAAGATCTACCAACGTTTCTATACCAAATTTTGATAATTCTTCTTTAGGTCCTACCCCTGAGTGTAAAAGTATTTTAGGGCTGTTCATTACACCAGCTGATAGAATGATCTCCTTGTCGGCGTAAACATGAATCGTTTTCTTATCAGACGTAGACACTTGAACACCATATGCACATAACGTATCAGGATCAATTAAAACCTTAGTGACAGTGGAGAATTTAGCTACTTTAAGATTGGGTCTATCTTTAGCTGGTCTCAAGTAAGCCTCCGCTGTGCTAGATCTTCTAGCACCATAAAAAGTAAAGTGTGGTCGTGCGGCTCCACAAATTTCTGGACCATTGATTTCCAGAACGCGCTCGATTCCCATTTCTTCGTAAGAATCTAATCTGATGTTATCAATGGCAGCAGTAGAGGCCAATGTTTCTGGTCTAGATACTTTTACTGGACCATCTACTGAATGAAGATAGGCATTTCGTGGGTTCTCAAACAGTGCTAGATCTGTCATATTTTCCAACTTCTTATAATAGGAAAGCACTGTATCCCAGTCCCACCCTGGCGCCATTCGGTTCCACTTTTCGAAATCTTCAGGTACCCCTCGGGAGTACATCAGGTAGTTGGTGGAAGAACAACCCCCGAGCACTTTCCCTCGAGGGTAGAACACAACTCCGCCTGGATGGGCCTTGCCGATACCTTTATCGAGGTGGCCTTTATATTTCCAGTCATATTCGGAACCTTGCAGTGTTGGAAACAGACCTGGAATCTGAAATATTTCAATTCAATCAGTAAAAGAGTTGGCGTCTTCAAAAAAAATTTCTTTATTATTCGGTATATGCCATAACGGCCTAATAACAGTCTGAGCAGTACAGCAATGCAGTTTATGTAGGTACTTACAACGCTGGCGGCTGGCGGGTCTCCTCCTGTCTCGATGAGGAGTACATCAAAGTCTGCTATCTCCGACAATCGAGCGGCTACTACCGCGCCGGCCGAGCCACTACCGACTACTATGAAGTCAAAACTTTCACCATCTGTGTCACAATAACAAGAATATTAATAAAGAACGATATGTCTAAAAATTGATTTCTTATTGCAATACCAGTACGTAACAGAAGCGAACTCATGAAAAAACTATAATGGGACCAACCTTGGAATCACGAAAAAATAAATCAGTTGCAGCATATTCGTGACAACAGATGTTCTTTTCGCAATTTTAAAGTTGGTCCCGTACTTAAAGATTGGGTTTCCCTGTACCAGATGATATAAAAAATACACAATTAATTACGGAAAGTATTATTATAGGGATCGACCTAAAGTGTGAAAAGTTCCACAAGAATATAAAATTAACACAAGTTTTGCCTGTTTTATTACAAATCTCATGTATATCGGGCTGCTACTGACAATCTTTCTGGGAATCCTTAAAAATAGTTTAACCAGCTCAGGGTTTGACAAAAGGACTAGGCTCAGCAGTCGCGCTTTAAACTACTAGAATAAAAGGTTATAGTATCATTTTATCAGTAAGTAACTACCTGTTAGCTGGTAGTTGTCAGGCCATCCTGTCTGTAGCAGAACTACCTCCGACAAGGCCAGAGCTCGCAAGAACCATTGCACCAATGAAGAAGACCGCAAATATTGCACGATGTTGAAAAAATCAATGGATATCATTTTAAGAGAATAAAATATTTGGTCATTCCTTCCTCTTTGATTCTATTGTAAAGTTATCCAAAGCACTATATTCGATATTTAGGATCTTTGAACTTGTAGAGAGGACAGAAATTGCCGTTTTAAGAACACTTGCAACTCGGTTGTAATTTTCAGTGGCCTATATGAATAGTGCTCAATAGACTGTGGACCCAAGTAGGCCGCTGCAAACATAACCTAGCGAAATGGAGGATTATAGATCCCACTGAGACCCAGTGCGAGTGCGGTGCTCTTGATCAGACGATGGTCCATTCACTTCAGTGCCCAAACTGTCCCTACACCTGCAATTTAGAAGGCCCAAAAATTATAAAAAAGGGGATTATCTAAAAGCATCTACTCGAAAAGAAGAAGGAAAAGTCGTTTTTTAAGTCACATATGTAAGTCTTTTGTATAACAATTGGATCACACACTGAACACATATATCTCTGTGATGAACAAACGATATACTACGCACTACCCGCTTTTATAATCAATACGATCGACTGCCTCATTTTATGTTAACTAAATACGTTTGTTCTAACGTAGTAAGAATCTTGTGACCATCTTTCTAACGGTTTATCGGATATTCCTGGGCAGTAAGTAGCCCTTGATTATTTTGCAGGACAGTTTGGGAGTAGGGCAGGTAAGTTGAGAACAAAAGTCACACCGCAAATGGGTCGTTTACTTCTCGTGACACTTTATTTTTCTCAAATTGACATACTTTCTGTCTCTTAGAGAACATGCATATTAATCTCAAAAACGGATAAATATTATGTAATGTGAGTATTTACGTGTTTATTTTTGGTTTAGGATTTTCCAAAAATCACCCCCTAAGGGGATGAAACGGGGGCGGTCCAAAGTTTTGACGTGACAACGTCTTATAATTCGATGGAGCCGGCTGCACGCACGAAAAAACATGACTCATGCGGCGTTACCTCCTCATGCGGCGTTCCATTTAAGGCTTGAAATGCAAGCGAGACCGCGGAACGAGCGACAAAGAGGCACAATCGGCCTCCGCGTTCGGCAGCGTTCGACATCTGTCTCTCGTACATTTATATGTTTTCGTCAAGTATGAAGTGCAGTGAAAAGTGAATGTGGTGTCAATTGTTTATAGCAACGATAATTAAATAAATAAATAAATAAATATCTTGGGACAACTCACACACGGCCATCTGATCCCAAGCTAAGCAGAGCTTGTTATGGTAACCAGACAACTGATATACATACTTATATAATTTATAAATACATACTATATTATAGATAAATTACACCCAGACACAGAACCAACAATTATGCTCATCACACAAAGTTTGTCCTGGGTGGGAATCGAACCCACTACCTCCGGCTTTGCAGTCAGGGTCACTAACCACTAGACCAACGAGGCAGTCAAAAAGGCAGTCAAAAATTGCGTCAGATATCCATACAAAAATCTATCAAACAAATAAAATTAAAATTTTCTTTTGACAAACGAAACCATTCCATCAGTATTTTCTTATGACGTTGTCGCGTTCAACTATCGTCAGTAAACCGACTTTACAGACAACCGATTTTTATAGAGAAATAAACTTTGACGGGCAGAAGCTAATTTTACTTAGTTGTGGCATCCTCATGGAGGGCCTCCACTTCGGCGAAGGCGGAGTAGTATGTCGGACTCCTACGTCGGACATAATTCTACTGTGTTCCTCAAACTACCATTTGGCCGGGGCACGAGGTTTGGTCTGAGCATTCTTCCGCACTCCGAGAGGTAATGACCCGCCAACCACCACATGGCCAATCCTCGCACTCGGTGCGACCGCAATAGTCCTTTATACAAGTAAATTCCACCCACATATTTTGTGGTTAACCTACGATACTCGAATGCAGTTCAAGGTAGCACCAGTGTTAACGATACCATTAATTTATGTACCTAACGAGTTCTAGATTTTTTTTTAATGAATTTTGAATTTCGTTCTTATAAGAGTTATTTAGGTTATCTGTCATTTTTAATTATCTTAATTGCTTATTGATAAAACTAATGTCCAACAAGTTTAGTGCAGTTACACACGCATTTCAGTGACCTTCGATTTCCACTCTTAATTAAGGCTGAATTCATGCATTGTGAATGTCGTCATTCAACCAAACAAAAGTATAAAAACAAAACATACTTCATTCGTTTTGTGTTTAGGTTAATTATAGATTTTAGAAGTTTAAAAATAATTTTAATTTTAATTTTATAATTTTAATTTTATTCAATTCAATTTATTTTAATGTTTTAATGTCTGATGAATATAGGTACATAATTATAATCTATTGTAGGTAATTGTAATTGTAATTTTAATTTTATATAATTTATGATTTGTGTATAGTACGAAATGTGAAAAAAAAACAGCTGATCCATACAATAATGTAACGTACTACATTACGATCAAATTGTATGGATCAGCTGTTTTTTTTTTCACATTTCGTACTATGTCCCTTAATAAAAGTTGTTCATATTCATGAGTACATTCACCCCTTAAAAATTTACAACGAATTAAAATTCACGGTGTATATTAACTTTAGTAAATAAAAAGATGTTAGTCTAATTTTAGGAACGAATTTCTTCTTCGCAAATAAATCATGTTTGTTGTTGGGGAGCCCCCCTTAAATATTTATTTTACTTATTCCGTTTTTCAGTATTTTTTTTGTTATAGCGGTAACAGAAATACATCGTCTGTGAAAATTTCAACTGTCTAACCATCACGACTCATGAGATACAGCCTAATGACAGACGGATAGACACACAAACAGAATGCGGAGTAGTTGAGACTAGATGCGATACGCGTGATTAAGTCCAATTAGCACTTGGCTGACCGTGACCACATTCTTTTTGAGAGCTAGATTCGTGCCTGATAGGGTCATTGGTAATAAGTGACCGATACCTAAACATATGACTGTGCCGTGATGGCCGAGTGGTTGAGGCGTCCGCCTCTCTTGCATGAGGTTGTGGGTTCGGATCCGGGCGGAATGAGACTTTTACAATTCATATGTACTTTCTAAGTTTATCTTAGACATCACTGACTGATTCCGTGCCTCGGAAAGCACGTTAAGCCGTTGGTCTCGGCTGTCACATGAATCTTTGACAGTCGTTACGAGTTGTCAGAAGCCCGAAAGTCTGACAACCAGTCTTACCAAAGGGTATCGTATTACCCAGTTACTGGGTTGTGGAGGTCAGATAGGCAGTCCCTCCATGTAAAATACTGGTGTTTAGCTGCATCCGGTTAGACTGGAGGCCGACCCCCACATGATTGGGAAAAGGCTAGGCAGATGATGATATTAATTCTATTTATACGAATGTGAAGAAACCTTGGATCCGGGGAAACGGAAGAGGGCGTACATATAGCGCCTTTCGCCTATGCCAGATGCGCATGCGCCTGCTGCGGGCCGGCACGGTGTTCGTGATCTTCCCTACCCGTCCCTCAATCCCTTCTGCGAGATAATTGTTTCGCAGCAATTTTTCACACACTGATTTTAAATGAGTCAACATGGTAGTTATTATTATAGTTTTCTGATTGCAGCGGGCGCGACCGGTCACCCGTTTTGCATCCACGGAAATATTGACGCGTTTGATATTTGAACGTTTAGACGCAGGGTAGGTATGTTTTTTATTTTAAATTGGACTATACTACCACCACCTTTGGTCGACTGTTAGAGAATGCCTAAGGCATTAAGTCCGCCTTTTTACCCACTTTTGTAGCATAAAGTTTAAATAAATGAATACTAATATTTTATTTATTGTATTATATTTATTGTATTGTATTATATTGTAGGTTTATAAAAATATTTTATCACTTCAACTTCGTTATCAAAATTTTAAAGGACAATCGGCAAAAATTTCACGGTCACATATTCATTTATTTGTATTCAATAAATTACATAAGGCTTTAAGTTAAAGTACAGTTATGGACCCTGTTAAAGCATAGCAACATAGTACCTATTATCTTAATAACTAAACAAATAACATTTAATTGTTCGTGATGTTAACATAGCAGCTTTTTGCTAAAAGTTTTAGATGTTTTTCTACATGGCGCTAATACCAAAAAAAAAGCAATTATTTATTTTTTGTCTTTCTGTCTGTCACTTTGTCTGTCCGTCCATCGGGCTGTCTGTTTATTCCGGCGAATCTCCGAATTGCTTGACCGATTTTGACGGAGCTTTCACTGTCACACAGCTGATGAATTGAATTTCCGCGAAAAGAAAAATTAAAACCAACTGGTAACCAATATTGAGGCAGATGAAGTCGCGTTCTCAAGCTAGTATTAAATGTGTATGGTTATATATTACGTATTACAGTAGTTACAGTTATTGAGATCAGTTTTATTATTTCAAAAGGGCTAATTTTTCAATCGTCAGATAACTTATAACGAACGGATAAATATGGCGGTTTGACAGCTTTTGTATAGAAAATATGTCAAACTGTCATATTTATTCTTTGAATAAAAGATATCTGACTATTGAAAAATCAGCCCCAAAATTCATTAATTCAAGAAAGTAGTTCTAAGGGCCGACTTAGAACAGCGTTCATACATTTTTTCCGATTTACCTTTAAAATTGTGATAAAGAAATTGAAGTGATATACTGCGATAAAACAGTGATCACAAGACATTGTCATTACAGAAACAACCGTCAACATGTCGGCACAAGAGTACGTACTTTTATAATATTTTACAATAATTAGGTATATAAGTACATACTGGTAAAAAAAAATTGTTATACTTACTGTATATAATTATTATAAATGATAATTATTTAAATTAATATATCCTTACTAATATTATAAATGCAAAAGTAACTCTGTCTGTCTGTCTGTCTTTCTGTCTGTCTGTCTGTCTGTCTTTTCTTCACTTGAAATTTGGTACAGGGTAAGTGTGACTTTTTATTCGACTTCGACTTCGTCTGCGTCCGCGATAACCGACATATACGCGGACGAAGTCACGGGCAAAAGCTAGTATCCTATATTTCTATACATTAAATGTATACTATCATAGAGAATAATAATTATGGCATTTAATTTTTAGAAAAATCTCCTATTATTGACTGCCTCATTGGTGTAGTGGTCGCAGGGCGCGAGTGCTGAGCATGATGTCTTGGGTTCGATTCCCAGGTCGGGTAAAGTGTTATTGGGTTTTTCTGTCAGAAATTTTTCAGCAGCGGCATCGGAGTCTGGATTTGTGACCGGTTGATGGCAATAGGCTCGCCCCCTATTACATGGGACTTAAACATAACTGGCGAAATGCGGGTGAACTAATGGCTACACATCTACCTAACCCTTCGAGGATTACAGCGTGATGTTATGATGTTATGTAATTTCTATATTTGTACAGCGTAAAGTTGAAAAAAAAAACATTACAATAAATATTTTTTTATTTTAATTTTAGTCAAACCATGCAAAAAAAGCGTACAGATTATATAAATTGGCAAGAATACTTTATGGCAACTGCTGTTTTAGCAGCTGAGCGGAGCAAAGACCCAAACTACCAAACCGGGGCTTGCATTGTCAATGAAGACAACAAGATCGTTGGAATTGGGTAAGTGCAACCTGCTTTGTGTTTATTTACAAACTGGTTAATGCCCGCGACTTAATCTATTGTGTTTTAATTTTTTGCGCGAAACTTTTGTACTGTAAAACGGGGTGAATAGAAAGGCAGTGGTGAATCGCCCTGCCGGGGTTGCGGGACGTCCTAACAGGATACCGTGGCCCCGGAACGTAAAGGGCAACAGAAACGGGGTGTACCCCGTGTTCACAGCAATTTAAACTTTAACATGCTACTGCACTTATGACTGCGACTGTACCTATATC
Organism: Hoplodrina blanda; assembly: GCA_949316365.1. Classification (NCBI taxonomy): domain Eukaryota; kingdom Metazoa; phylum Arthropoda; class Insecta; order Lepidoptera; family Noctuidae; genus Hoplodrina; species Hoplodrina blanda. The sequence continues at coordinate 5,110,161 of OX438564.1, read as the reverse complement.
TCATCAAACTTGCAAAGACAAAGCATGTTTCAAGTTTAAATCAAATTATCCTATTGCTTTGTTTTAATATCATATGTGCAATTATGGAAAATTTTATTGTTCATTGTATTATGCATTATTGTCCTTGATATCTACTGACGTCATCACAACATTATGCACTGATAATATTTATTATTAGCACTTCCGTTCCATACCGAAAATATGAATAACTTTGTTATGGCCTAACCAACTGTTTTCGCAGTGGTCGCTTTTCGACTGTAGAGCATGGGATCCTGGATTCAAATCCCAGATGGGGCAAAAAGAGTTATCGAGATTTTCCATTAAGAATTTCTCAGTAGCAGCCCGGAATTTGGAAAGCACGTAAAGACCCGGCGAGTGATGTGTAGCTCGCCGTCCGAACAAGGACCAGGCCCGGGTCGACGGCGCGTTCTGTTTCACGCGCGTCTCAAAGAGCTGTCAGCACAGCGACTGGGCCCCAACAGGGCCAAACGCCTGCTGGGGTCGCGGGAATTCCTAACAGAATACTGTGGCCCCGGAACGCAAATGGCTACAAAAGGAACAGGGTGGTTTTTTAGTCAGTAAAAGTCTGACAGTCCCTACCGCCCCGCCAAGGGCGGAACGACTAAGTCAATTTGATGATTTTTACCACCCCAAAATATTATATAAATATAAACATTATAATTTTTATTTTATAAATTTAAACTTATACAGCATGTAACAAAAACCCTGTCCGATCCTTAAGGGTATTATTCGGCATCGTACTGCGTACACATATACGTAACCATTTAATGGATTTGAGATTATTATTTTTCCCCAGTGAAAAAAGAAAGAAGAAGTAATTAAAAAATAAAACATAAAAACTGATCAACGGCAACACTGATCGGACAGGGTTTTTGTTACATAGTGTATATATATATGCTGATTTGCACTCTCTTCTTTAACTTTCATAGTCCGATGGGACGCCTATTCGACTCAACCGAGGAGAGACTGATCTCTCCTCGGTTGTGTCGAATAGGCGTCCCAAGAATAGAGAGTGCAACTCCGCATATAAGTTTAAATTTATAATAAAAAGCTTTTTCACAAAAAAAGATAACCGCCTTCATAAACTACAAAATAAAAATAACTTTAGTTTTGGAAGTCGGCGGCTTTGGTTTTGTTTTTTGTTATGTAGGTAAGTATTGCCACCGACTTCCAAAACTAAAGTTATTTTTATTTTGTAGTTTATGAAGGCGGTTATCTTTTTTTGTGAAAAAGCTTTTTATTTTTCACTTTTTAGTGCTTGTGTATTAATGTTTGAAATCCTTACAAAAAGCCCTTTCAAACAATACCTCACACGATATATTTAATTTTGGAAACTGGTAGGGGGTTGACGTCCCCCCCCCTTTTCCTTCAGTCAGTCATCGACTACACGTATAAACAAAGCAATTTCACTTTTTACGATATTACTGCTGTGATTCTGTGAGGAGTTCCATTCCATATCTCCGAAGTTCATCATCAGATATTGAAATGGTGACAATGGGACCACACGGGAAGCACCAGCTTTCAAATAAAAAAAGAATCATGAAAATCGGTTCACCCAGTCGCAAGTAAGGAGCTAACAAACATAAAAAAAAAATACAGACGAATTGATAACCTCCTCCTTTTTTTGAAGTCGGTTAAAAAAGTTATTTGTATGGTCTTCAAATTTCATTTAATTTTTATGTGTACTGTTGTATGTTTCTATCAAATTCAAAATTAATTGCTTTGTAGTTTTAGTAATAAAACTAGTGTGACAAAGAATGAGTTATTGGGCGTTAAGAGATAGCAAATGACCTCTCCTATCGGCCAATTCAATTTGGCAAACGATGCACCAAACACCCTGTATACACTATGTAACAAAAACCGTGTCAGATCAGTGTTGCCGTTGATCAGTTTTTATTATGTTTTATTTTAATTTAATTTTACTTCTTCTTTCTTCTTTTTTTTTCACTGGAGAAAAATAATAATCTCAAATCCATTAAATGGTTACGTATATGTGTACGCAGTACGATGCCGAATAATACTCTTAAGGATCGGACAGGGTTTTTGTTACAGGCTGTATATATTTTTTTTTCTCAGGTACAATGGAATGCCAATTGGATGCCATGATGATGAATATCCGTGGGCAAAGGGAACTCTTTCGAAGCTAGACAGCAAAGATTACTACGGTGAACGTTTTATTATTTACTAGTGACCCGGCTCGAATGTACATAAGATCATATTTTATTTATTTATCTATTACAAGAAGCGACTTTTATATTATGTAACTTGATAACGTATAATTTTTTTTTAAATAATTTAAAATAATACATAAGTGATAGATATAAGCGAAGTTATAGTTAAGTTATTCATGATTTCCCAATTTTAGTTTTGTTTTAAGTAAGAATTTATTAAATTTTCTATTAAAAACATAATGATCTCTTTAAACGAATAAGGGCTTCCTCTACCCTTTTGCTGTGCCCAGTGTAGCCAACCCTACAGTTTTAACTGTAGATCTACAGTTTTTTCGATATCTCCTCAGTTTTTAGTTTAGACCTCCAAATCTACAGTTTTTTTCTTTATGATGCTAGCGCCTCTATTTTATTTGCTGCGTATCCCATACCAACTTGATTTTAGCAAAATCTACGCTAATTTGATAAAAATATGTACGATTTTAACCCTATTCTTGGCACGGTGGATAATTTGATACGTTGTACTTTTCAAAAATCTAAAGACATACATAAATGTCAAGTAAAATTCTTGAAAATTTCAAAAAAAAAAATTGCGCCCTGAATAAAATAAAATTAAACTGAAAACCAATAGGCAGGATGTGCAAATTGAAAACGAAGCAGTATTAGTAGAAATAATGTAAAATAAATTTTACAGTTTTCTACAGCTTTATGAAAGCTTCTTTGCAGTTTTAGTCTCGGTTGGGGTTGGCAACACTGGCTGTGCCCTACAAAGTCCATACTTATAATGATCTTAATTATATAAGTGGTAACTTATATAATTGAGATTATACTATATTATATATGTATACATACAATATATTACATTACATATATATCCCGTGGTCTGCCGGGAATAGAATTAAAAGTTTTGACTTTGACTTTGACTTCGACTTTGACAAGTAAAATAAACGTAAAATATTATCGTCCAATGGCGGCCGTTCGCGTTGAATCAAGTTTTGTACCTATGCGGTACAGTTGACATTTGGAGCTTTCACTTTTGTACCGCATAGGTACAGTTGACAGTTGAGGAGATATATATCTATATATTACATTATATAGAATATATTATATAATATAATATTACTTATAACTAAGAATACATATGGAAAAGCAATAAAGATATTGAGTACTGAGTATTTTATTATTACAGTGTGCCACGCGGAGATGAATGCAGTGATACACAGGAACGCAGCCAATGTGAAGGGCTGCACCATTTATGTTGTGCTGTTTCCATGCAATGAGTGTGCTAAGGTGATCATCCAGTCAGGAATCGCCAAAATTTATTATTTTTCTGACGAAAAACACATGAAGGAGGAGTACATCGCTTCGAAGAGAATGTTGAAATCGGCTGGTGTGGAATATACGTATGTATTTTTTAATATTCACTAATTATATAAACTGTATATTCAATATTTTGACAATTTCAAAAACTTTTTACTTTTTTTTAGCACTTTACTAACTCCCCCTTTCGCCCCATTTTTAGTATTCCATGGTTAAACAGAAAAAACGAATCTCTTATCATTTCATTCTGTGCGTGTGTCCATCCAAAATAATTATAACTATCCCAAGTAAAGAACCATTTATTATAATTCGTCTGACATGCACTTGGCCGATTAAACTACACACGTTATTGACTTTAGTATATTTTTTGTTTTCTGTTTTTTTACTCAAAGTGTTAAGTGTGTCGGGCAAAGTGTTATTGGATCTTTCCATCAGGAATTTCTCAGTAACAGCCTTGGAGTCTGGATTTGTGCCCGGTTGATGGCAATAGGCTCGCCCCCTATAAGATGGGACTTAAACATAACTGGCGAAATGTGGGTGTATTAATGGGTACACCTCTGCCTAACCCTTCAGGGATTACAGGCGCGATGTTATGTGTATTTTTTTTTGTTTTTTTTTCTTTTTTCAGTCAATTCATACCACAGCGTGGTATAATTGGGAAAAACATTACAATCAACTGGGATGCTATGAAGCCATCCGAAACATGATTACATCATCAAAACAGAAGCTTATTCAGTTTATAATTATGTTATCAATAGAATAATATGAAGCATTTATATTTTTTTTTAACTTTAATGGATATGATATATCTTAGCTATTAACTTTTCTAGTGTGAATTATATCACAACAAAAGTGTATGCAGTTGTTACAATTCATAATATTCAGTTATTTCTTTTTTGTGTGTATTTTAATAAAAGCTTGATTTAAAAAAAAGGTTGTTTTATTTTTTGTGAAGTTCCATATTATCCTGACTGCAGTAGGTATCAGATTATATATTCTTCTATTGTTAAACCCTGATCGCCTTCTGACAATAAAGCATCCCCTTTGGGGGTTGAGTTTCCAACAGAGTTGAGTTTTTTCTTTATTTGGACCTAATAAAAATTGTTTATTCCCAAACATTTCTCATAAATACAGAAACCAAACTTAATTGAGGACAGAAGCTGTTTTAAAATATCTAGACGTGATAACACCACAAATAAGGATACTTACTTCGACATTTTTTTTAAGTATTTTTTTTAATTTTTCATATTGATTTACAAAAATCCTATTTGCGGTTGCGATCTCTACGAAAATAATTAATAACATAGTCGGAATCAAAAGCAGATAAGTGAAGTAGACAAAAACATGTAAATATTTTTCTTATGTTGTTTATTTGGTGAACATAAACTATTTAGTAAATAATATACACAAAGTAATATATAAAGTGTAATTTTCCACGACGGAAGACTACTTTTAACACGTGGTGACGTCATCATTCAATACAAAAGTCTTGTAAAGGATTAAAAGACAAATAGATAATCACATTATAATTAATAAAATAATCAAATACACAACGTATCCTGAATACGATGTTAAAACAGGTAAAAAACTCTTCTCTTTTCTTCAATACTGTCCAAAGTAATCTGCTTTTATCATATCGGCAGCCTTTTCACCGATCATCATGACTGGAGCATTCGTATTCCCGCTAGGAATTAATGGAATAACTGATGCATCGACCACTCTCAGTCTACACACATTGTGGACCCTCAGTCTCTCATCTACCACACCATCAGGTCCCATACTGCAAGTCCCGACACCGTGGAGCATTGATGTAACAGTGTTCTTCGCAAAACATTTCGTGTACTCATTCGATCCCCACTCTATGTCTTCGCATCCAGTGACACTTAGTCTCGGAAGACTGCCCTGATTATTTCTGAAATATGTAGTGTTCGCCAAAGTATACATAAACTTGACCCCTTCTACCATCACTTCTAAATCATAAGGATCTCTATAATACCCCAAATTAATTAAGGGATCATCAAGTGGATCTGTGCTCCTTAATGTCACTTGACCTCTTGACAAGGGATGTAAAAGAATAACCATTACATTATCTACTTCGTTAAAAATGTTAGTAGCCCCTTGTGAAGCACAAAGTTTATCGTCAAAATTAAGGACAGATTTACAAGATGCTATTAAAATAGGAGAACCTCCAGCTCCGAAATATGTGTTAAAAAATTGGAAGTGGGGTTGTAATTTTGCCGGGTAATCGTAAACACTAGAGTTCACCCTGAAGAACCCACTTTGCACTGGAACAGGCAAAGTATCCAGCTGCGGCGCAGCTAATATATTTTGCAAGGCCGAGAATATTCCACTTTTTCCTTTAAAAATCAACTGTACAGCTTGGTGATCGTGAAAATTTTTGCCAACTGGAAGATCTACCAACGTTTCTATACCTAATTTTGATAATTCTTCTTTAGGTCCTACCCCTGATTGTAAAAGTATTTTAGGGCTGTTCATTACACCAGCTGATAGAATGATCTCCTTGTCGGCGTAAACATGGATCGTTTTCTTATCAGACGTAGACACTTGAACACCATATGCACATAACGTATCAGGATCAATTAAAACCTTAGTGACAGTGGAGAATTTAGCTACTTTAAGATTAGGTCTATCTTTAGCTGGTCTCAAGTAAGCCTCCGCTGTGCTAGATCTTCTACCACCATAGATATCAAAGTGTGGTCGAGCGGCTCCACTAATTTCTGGACCATTGATTTCCAGAACGCGCTCGATTCCCATTTCTTCATAAGAATCTAATCTGATATTATCAATGGTAGTAGTAGAGGTCAATGTTACTGGTCTAGATACTTTTACTGGACCTTCTACTGAATGAAGATAGGCATTTCGTGGGTTCTCAAACAGTGCTGGATCTGTCATATTTTCCAACTTCTTATAATAGGAAAGCACTGTATCCCAGTCCCACCCTGGCGCTATTCGGTTCCACTTTTCGAAATCTTCGGGTTTCCCTCGGGAGTATATCAGATAGTTGGTGGAAGAACAACCCCCGAGCACTTTCCCTCGAGGGTAGAACACAACTCCTCCTGGATGTGCCTTGCCGATACCTTTATCGAGATAGCTTTTATATTTCCAGTCATATTCAGAGCCTTGTAGTGTTGGAAACAGACCTGGAATCTGAAATATCCCAATTCAGTTAATAAAAGAGTCAGGAGTAAAATTACTTAAAGAAATGATTCATGAGTGTGCATCAGCAATACCTCATCAACTCATGTCGTCCATAATGGACTTTCTCTTGCTTCGGTACGACAAGCATGTCTGGTTTTATAATAATAATATATTCAAACTATATCTGACTTGAACATTAGCCATCATATCGATTACGACCGGATATTTAACGACGACTATGTCTTGTTAGTATGTCGTCGGTTTGGAACGAACATTTTACATAACCTCACCAGTGTTTTACACACGGCAAAGACAGAAGAGACTTAAGGTATAATTCTGAACCACGCTGCACGCAGCACTGCTGCCGCAACAGTGCTGTCGCGGCACTACTGGTCCCCATACAATCTCTATAAGCTTATATGAGATTACATTCCGAGCTAGGCAGCAATGTCGCGGCAGCAATGTTGAGATTGTATGAGGACCAGTAGTGCCGCGACAGCACTGTTGCGGCAGCAGTGGTTCGGAATCCTACCTTTACGTTATTTGCAAGATACCAATTTATTGTAATAATGGTCTACTTCAAATCTTCATAGATCCTTGTTCGTCACAGAAGGCGGAGGGTAACTGGATTTCTCCCACGTTAGCAAGAACCACTCATGCTACCGTCCTCCAAAACGCAAAAGATAATATACAGTGTGTCCGGACATGGACTAGCGATATTCTAAATACTTAAATATAAACCATTTTAAAGTACAATTACACCCTAGGCTTGGGTCCAATACACTTCCCCGCTATGTAGCAGCCATTTATTTTTTTGGTTGAAATGTTCTCTACGCGAGTACAAAAAAAAAGTCATATCTCTCAAAGTTTTAGTCATACTGAGATAGTAGTAGGCTTACTCGAAAGGCAATAATATTGTCTACCGTCTGCATTACAAACCAATGTGTTCACAATTCCAAAACTTTTGAAAAAAGCCTAATTAAGCCTAAGCCTAGCCTATTACTATCTCAGTATGACTAAAACTTTGAGAGATATGATTTTTTTTGTACTCGCGTAGAGAACATTTCAACCAAAAAAATAAATGGCTGCCACATAGCGGGGAAGTGTATTGGACCCAAGCCTAGGGTGTAATTGTACTTTAAAATGGTTTATATTTAAGTATTTAGAATATCGCTAGTCCATGTCCGGACACACTGTATATAAACTTACTAGCTTCTGCCCGCGACTTAATACGCGTCAAAGTCGATTTCTCCATTTACAAACTTTGGAACCCCGAAAATCCGTTCTTAGCGGTCGTCTACTAACTATAAACTAAGTACCTCCCTGCCAAATTTCATCTTTATGGGTACGTCAAGCTGTTTTCGAAATTTCGTGGTGAGTGAGTGACCTTTCGCTTTTGCATATTTAGATGATATTCCCATTGCTGGGAACTCCGGCCTCTTTTTGAAAAGGAGAGGACCTCTGCGGTTTCTTGTCATTTTAGGTTCTAGACATACCAAATACCTCAAAATATATTATATAGGTACGCAATAACGACCTGCCTAATAACCTGACCAGTACAGCAATTTGGTTCATGCAGTCTCTGTACTTACCACACTGGCGGCTGGCGGGTCTCCTCCTGCCTCGATGAGAAGTACATTGAAGTCTGGCACCTCCGACAGTCGTGCAGCTACCACCGCGCCGGCCGAGCCACTACCGACTACTATGAAGTCAAACTTTTCACCATCTGTGCCAAATAACGGAACTTTCAATTATAATATCTGTTGTGCTGTTATTAATTACCTTGTCTAAAAGAAATAGCTATTTATGGTAGCTCAACATCACGCCTGTAATCCCCGAAGGGTTAGGCAGAGGTGTACCCATTAGTGCACCCACATTTCGCCAGTTATGTTTAAGTCCCATGTAATAGGGGGTGAGTTTGCCATCAACCGGGCACAAATCCAGACTCCGAGGCTGCTACTGAGAAATTCCTGATAGATAAACCCAATAACACTTTGCCCGACCTGGGAATCGAACCCAAGATCTCATGCTCAGCAGACGCACTTTGCGATCACTAGACCAAAGAGGCCAACGAGGATTTATGGTAAAAGATTTTAAGATAATATGTATGATCCTTAATTGTATATTTTACAGGGGTGTTATGTTGAATGAAGAACGTAGTTTAAAGGAATTTGTAGAACTCATGACTAGATTCAATTTAGGGATCTCACACTATTTAATTGTTTGTTGAAATGTTCAGAGTTCTACAGTTCGAGGCGACTGCCCGTAGCTGAAGCAGGGCAGGGAGCAGTCAGGGACCGCGGAAGACTTAACTACAAGAAGGGAACATCGGGGTAGTTTATAGTCAATAAGAAGAAGAAAAAGATAGTCAATAGCCAGTGGCGTAGCGTGGGTTTTTGCCGCCCGAGGCCGGCCGAAATTTTGCCCCCTACCCCCCCCCCCGTAATGATTAGTTTAAAGTTTAAATATTCTATTCAACGGACTATATAACTTATTGAAAGTCAAGATGAAATTTACCACTGCTTCGAAAGGAACATACATCTATCAGACTCATGAGAAGAAATGGGGGCCCACCGCCATCTCTAAATACAGTACCTTTTTAATATTAGTTTGTAATTTCTGTTGTTGAAATTGCTTGACACGTAATATTGCGGGCGCGATTTAGAATTTTAATTTAAAATGGAAAAAAATCGTGGCACTTGCCGCCCCCTGACATATGCCGCCCGAGGCCATGCCCCCCCCCCCCCCCCAAGCTACGCCACTGTCAATAGCACTTTATGTTACTGTGTTATCATTAGCAATCAGTATCTAAGTACCTGTTAGCCGATAGTTGTCGGGCCATTCTGACTGCAGCAGAACTGCCTCTGACAAGGCCAGAGCTCGCAGGAACCATTGAACCACTGAAGCAGACCGTCGAAATAACATTTTGTTAAAAAAATCAATGGATATCAATCTAGCAGAATGATATCTTTGGTTATTCCTCCCTCTTTATCAAAGTTATCGAATGTAAAATTTTTAAGATATTTAATTTTTTAATGAACTTAGATTTTTTTTAAAGTCACATAAGTTAATTTCTAGTGTAAAATATTTCTAGCTTTAGGAACACACACTTAACACAATACGTATGACCTCTGATGAACCGACTACAATATGCACTACCGGCTTTTATAGTTAATACGACCGACTACCTCATTTTAGGCGAAATAAAAATGTTAGTTGTAACTTAGTACTAATGTATTGTGACCATCTTTTAAACGGAGTATCGGATATTCCTGGGCACTATTATTATTTTGCAGGACAGTTTTAAGACTGATGGCCTCATAGTAAAACACTGGACGAGGTTGGGTCCTCGTCCAGTGTTTTAATATGAGGTGTTGCTTACAAACCGTGCCCAGAAATAGTGTGTGTCGTTTTGTTGTTGCTGTGTGTTATTATTATTATTGTTTCTGACATGTGTATTGATATCGGACATGTTTTTTGAATGTAATACTTGACATAAGTGAAATTATGTAGTAACACTAGTTTGTAAGTTGTTTATGTTCTTACTAACTATTTGGATTGTACTGATCTGACAAATAAATCATACTAAGTATTTTTTTTTTTTTTAAAGCATGTCAGGAAAGGTGAGGGCGAAAATCCCACTGCAATGAGGTCGTTTACTTCTCATGATATTTACTATATTGGCTATCTTGTAACTCATCAATAATTTATTTAAAGTGAAAACTTACCTATAATCTTTCTAAATTGTTTATCTATATCTGGTAGCTTTTAGCTGTAAGTTTATATCGAAAACGTGCATCTGTCTCTAAGAAATTGTCTCTCTGAAAGGACTGATAGAATTCCCAAGTGAGCCAAGTGCACTGCCATGGTTGTGGGTTTTGTTCGAAAGAGTTACCGTGGCCCTGTACACAAAGGGCATTAGAAGGAACCCAAATGGATTTTGGTCAGTAAAAGTCTGACACTCTCTTCCGCTCTCTCGCCCAGAGCGGAAGAAGTCATCTGATAATATCCCACCCATAAAAAAATACAGCCAGGTGTTAGGTATTAAATACAATTTGTGAAAATAAACTCAAAAACATCGAATTTACTGAGTCGCACTGGGCCAGGTGCAGGTAGTGGGTTACGGGCCGACAAGATTTTAATCCTACCAGTGGGAAATAGTCTTCCCACTATTCAAAATGCAAATTTACTAATTTCGCTTCGCTAAATGTGTTGCATTCGTAATCGGAATAGAAGGCTTTTTATCCACATATTTTGTGGTTCACCTACGATCCTCGAACGCCGTTCAAGGTACCAGTGTTAACCCTGACTATAATTTATGCAATGAGATCAAGTTTTCATTTTAATCTTGAATTTTGGTTATAAAATAAAATTTATCAAGTTACATAACAAATGAGTCGAGTTGGTTGAAGTGAAAAACGATTAACAAAAGGCATTTATAAGGTAGATTTGAGTGGCAACGCAGGGAGGGGATGCCCTAGGAAAACCTACACTGACCTTATTGGTTCTTCAGAAAGGTCAAGAGCGCAGTACGTGTAACCGGCGTGCTTGTACCTATTACGAGATGTATGAACGTGGACGAGGCGAAAGAGTATGTAAGGATCGTAGCAGGTGGCGTTCTGTGGTTTCTGCCTACCCCCATGGGAAAAAGGCGTGAGTTTATGTGTGTACATAACAGTTTTTATTATCTTAATTGCTAATTGATGGGCCCAATCTAGACTAATTTAGTACGTAGTTACCCAACTTTTTTAGGCGTTTAACCTTCGATTTCACTTGTGGCTGAATTCATGCGTGGTAAAAATAATGTCGTCGGTCAAAAAAATAAAAATATTTTAAACATCCTTATTTTGTTTTGTAATCGGTACTTCTGTCTTTATCTATCGATAGATATTTGCGATTTACTGTTTACCGGCCATGGCATTCACTGAATCATTCCCATGGTCAAAGGCAAGAGCGATTATTAAAAAAAAAATTGACCCGCCTTCAAGATGTTTTGGTTTTTCAATGAAGCATAATTGGCCGTCACCGATGTTCTTTTTACACGACTGCCCCAAAAAGGAGTGTTATGTGTTCAGGGTTAATGTATGTATGTATGTATGTATGTACTTATGTGAGTTTCTTTATTCCACCATAACTTTTAAACGCCTGAACCGATTTAGATGTATGGGGTATCGTTATAATCCTTGCATCGTTCCGAGTAACATAGGCTAGTAAAAAATAAAACGAAACCGGTGTGGTGACTTTAAAACGTAAATTAATACCAGCCTCAATTTTTTTTTTAATGAATCTGGTCGTTTCTATGTTTATCGTCTAGAATTTGACAAGTAGATTTAAAAAATATATAACACTAAATAAAAAACGTCGTAAAAAAATGTGACGAGTGAACAAAGTACAAATATGTGCAATTTTAGCAGGCGTGTTTTTTAATTTTTTAAATTATAGTAGCTTGTTATCTATTGATTTATAGAATCCTAAAATTATAAATGTGAATGATGTGAAGATGTTTGGATGTTTGTCAATCACGCGCAAACCGTTGAACAGATTTGAATTAAAATTGGCACATAGATAGACCATTTTCTGGATTAACACATAGGATACTTTTTATCCCGGTGATATGTTTATATTCCTTCCTTGGGATAATAGTTTGAAACTTACTTTACAGAAAGTAACTTTTTTCGCGGGAGAAGCAACGGGCCGTTTCTTTTTTGCAAAAACAATTATTATAATTCACAATCGAATTTTGGTTACGGCGCAGCAACTCATCTCAATGGAGAGTGGAGACTGGCCAAGTCAAAGTCAAAGTCAAAACATAGACCGTTTACAGGCACTTTTGAATTGTCAAGGAGTCGGTCAGTTAGTCCGAAAGTTGAAGCTAGTTGCTCGTTCCAAAACGGAGGTAGGCCTCTATGGAGAAGAACGAGCAAGAAACTCCACGGCACTCTTTTACACACAATGACAATACAAGTACGACAGAAATCCGACACGACCGGAAAGAGTTCAGATGCAGGTCGACCTGGGAATTGTACCAAGGATTCCACGTTCAGCAGACGAGCTTTTAAACACTACACTAGCGACTACGAGGGACTCATACCTTAAACCATTGAAGTAAGGTTTAAATTACAATGAATTCGGAAGTTACCTATAGTCACTGGGGGCTTACCATGACCTCATAATAGGTATAGCAGGCCTGCTAAGTTGACGTTTATGAAGTCCGTTCACCTTTTTTTTGTATTGACTTTCGCTCCATGACGCATAATTTGACAGCAGCAAAACGTTTATTGAACGGCTGTAATGTCAAAATAAGCGATTCAGAAAAAGAATTCGACATTGTTTTGTAATTTAGAATGATATTCGAGGTAATCTGCTAGGATTATGTATCTATCAAGTAAAAGTTTGTAAAGTGGACGGTGAGAATTGTAAGTGAATTAGACCAGACTTGGGATAATATGTGAATATATAAAGAGTGATCATCGTATGCTAATACCGACGGTGTAGGTACCTCTAACTGAATGGCTGGCACTGGCATTTGAATGTTTTTCTAAAAGGTCATGGTAGGCCCCTTGAACGTTAACAATTATTACTTAATAGGTATGTGCAAGTGTTTTTGAATTTTTATGTGTTTACTAAATGTTGTGTGACATTCCGTTTTACATAATATTATTTTTAACCGACTTCTAAAAAAGGAGGAGGTTCTCAATTCGGATGTTTGTATGTTTTTTTTTTTTTTTTTAGGTTTGTTCGCGCTTAACTCCGTCGTTTGCCAACCGATTTGGAAAATTCTTGTTTTGTTGGAAAGGTTATACTTCCCAAATGGTCCCATGAAAATTTTATCGAAATCGGACAAAAATATGTCACTAAAAATTAACAAAAAAAATTTTTTTTGCAAAAAATAAAACCGACTTCGAAAAAAGGCACTAAAAAGTTAAAAATAATACTATAACCTACCTATAATATTAATAAACCTAACCTAACCTACGATTAACCTATACTAAAATTTAACAATTTTTGTAAAACAGCGGCCATTTTGTGTTACAAGGTGGCAGCTTATTTGTCGTAGTTATGGCCCTCCATAGATATAAATCAGGGCGTTTATCTAACGTCAAAGTAACGTCAACCAGCAAAGTGCAAACAAACACCAACAAAAAACAAAAAGTGCATCAGTTGCACTTGCATAGCATTTATTAAGTAATTAATAATAGCTTCCAATGATAAAATAAGTGATAACAAGAAATGGACATTAGTGAATTGACCGCAAAAATGTCGTTACGAAATGAGTAAGTAAATCTTTCTAGCCTAATTGTTTTTGTTTGTAAAGTTAATTTAAATATTATTAGCCAAGAAGGTACAAAATTAATTTAAAAGGGTTTGAATGAAATACATGCGACTAAGATGTACTTAACTGTACATTATAATAAGTAACTATGCCGTAGGTATGTTATTTATAAGGGGAAACAAAATCAGATCGCCAATAACCAACATTTACGCAGATGAAATCGTTGGCAAAAGCTAGTCCAAAATAAAGTTGTACCATAAACTCTGTCTCTTGATAAACAAAGTTACACCATTTTGTTTCTTAGCAAAGTGATGGTCATCATAACTCCTTTATTTGAAAAGATATCAAAACTTCAAGTGTGTGGATTGATTGAGAATGAAATTTGCTATCCAACAGTGTACTTATTTAGATCCCTTACAAAAATAATGCTCCTCAAAACAATTGGTATTTTCACTGTTGATACCATTTCAAATTTTATTTCTATGTCTTTAAAGCCTAAAATTGAAAAAAAACATTACTATAGATAGCTTTTTATTTTGATTCCAGTATAACTAAGCTAAAAAAACGTGAAGACTATATAGATTGGCAAGAATATTTTATGGCAACTGCCTTTTTGGCAGCAAAACGGAGCAAGGACCCAAGCTACCAGGTCGGGGCTTGTATTGTCAACAACGAGAACAAAATAGTTGGAGTTGGGTGAGTACAGCTTTGTATTCATTTAGAAACGTAAACATACCTACTGCAAAGAAATATTATAACATACAGTTTTACCTGATGATTGCCACAAACAGACATGATTACTTTATTTATATTTAATTATAGGACACACAACCAAAGATTATTATCTTAATTATTACTAAATACACACATCAAAAGTGTCTAGGGATCAACATCCCTAATCAATAACATTGTTGTTGATCCCTAGACACTTTTGATGTGTATATTAGAAAATATGATTTTACTACAATCAACTTGGTCTACCATCGCAACGCACAGTTTCACACAATAATGCACACACAATATAATAATATAAACATTATAAACAATAAAACATACAACACAATAAATAGAACAGACCTCTGTTCAGTGGCGTACCTAGGTAGTCAAAGGCCCTGGTGCAAAAAACTAACTGGGGCCCTTAGATTATATAATGTCCTGGGGCCCTAATAAAACTGTTTAAGTTTTATCAATTCAAAATATAAATTTTGGAAAATTGAAATTGTCCAAAAGAAAATTTTGGATGCTTATTTCAATGGGCTTCCCATAATGTATGATTTACGATTTTTTGTAGATTAAGAACAAAATATTTATTGCATAAACAACAAAACATATACAGGTGAGTTCGCCACTAGTTTCGAACAAAAGTCGAAACTTAGGAATTCTCCTGTATTCTTTCAAATGAATTGGAATGATTACAGTTATATTGCAGTCTCTTTTATTTACATTCCGAAGGTCGGAGAATTTTTGGTTTATAGTTGGATATGAGGTTTACTTGCCAGAGGCCAAGGGCCTCCTGAGCTTAGGGCCCTGGTGCAGGGCACCGGCTAGCACCTTAGTAGCTACGCCACTGCCCCTGTCCCCGTTCTATTATATTGTGTATGCATTATTGTGTTGTGTATTATTGTCTTTGTTGTCTACTGACGTCAGTATGACGATAAGTACTGATAATATTTATTAATTGATACTAATAAAATTAAACTAAAGAGTATTTGTTTGTTTAAACGCACTTATTTCTGGAATTAGCAGTTTGATGGGAAAATAAGTGAACATTTTATAGTTACGCTCTTGGCTACATGATGTCGTCGCCTTCGGCTCGGGGCTGCAAACCAGCCTCGGCCGTAATGACAAACTTACCACACTTGTTTCATAATGTACAGTCATATACACTTAGTAAAATTCAAAAGCGATTTTCTTGTGAAATAATGGTTGTTACTTTGATATAAGACCTATTTCATAGTAGCATATAATTCAAAATACTATATTCCTAAAAATAAGATGTTTCAATCAATATATTCAAAGAAAAATTATGTTAAAAATAACTAAAACCCGACTACGACAAAATCGCGCACTGAAAATTATAAAACAAGAACAATATTCATTTGACCGATATTTTCGAAATTTTTAAGTAATAGCCGTGGTCGTATGCCACCTGCGGTTGTTTCACACAATCTTTATTGGCTAGGTGGCATTCGACCACGACTATTACTTAAAAATTATCGGACCCTATAACCAGCGGACAACTGAGACGCTTCTAACGACACCTCATTTGTCATGTAATGATAAGTAGTTTAGAAGTTACGAGGGAACAAACAAACATACATACATACAAGCATACATACATAACATACCGGTCAAAATCATAACCCTCCTTTTGGCTTTGCCGTAGTCGGGTAAAAATAGCTTCATAATGTTGCTAAGTGTATACTTATTTTTGCTTGTGACTGTACTGTATATTGTTACAGATATAATGGAATGCCAATAGGATGTAGTGACGATGAATTTCCATGGGCAAAGAAAACTCTTTCACCGTTAGATAGCAAAGATTTCTATGGTGAGTGTTTTACTATTTACAGACTTCAGACTTTTTTTTTGCCCGCTACTTTGCTTTCGTTAATGTTTTTTGCACAGAACTCTAGATAATTCTTTTTCTAAGTTACTCCTTATAACATCAGTCACCTGTCAGTAAAATTCTCCTCAAAATCGGTTCAGCCGTTTTGGAGATTAGTCGTAACAAACAGACAGACAAAAATACTTAAATTCTTAAATAAATAGTTTATACTTTCGGCTACGTTGTCTCCCATGGTATGACAAAATATTTATTATATTAGCATTAGCATAACATACCATCTCGCCTGTAATCCCCGAAGGGTTATGCAGAGGTATACCCAATAGTATACCAACTGTCGCCAGTTATGTTTCAAGTCACATGTAATAGGGTATAATATATTAGCAAGGGTTGGAATAGTAAAAATATATTTTCGGAAGTCTACCTCTGGATTTGTCATTTAAAACATGTCATTTGACTCTGGATTTACCTGTCCTTATTTCAGTGTGTCACGCAGAAATGAATGCAATTATCAACAGAAACTCAGCCGATGTGAAGAACTGCTCCATTTATGTTGGACTGTTTCCGTGCAATGAATGTGCTAAGATGATCATCCAGTCAGGAATCACCAAGATTTATTATTTCTCCGATGAAAAAGGAGAAAAGCCGAAGTATATCGCGTCGAAGAGAATGTTGGATTCGGCTGGTGTCGAATATACGTATGTATTTTGGAAATGTTCAATTATCATTGAAACTATTTTTTTTTACTGCCATTCATCCCCATTATTAGGATTCCGTAGCTAGTAAATTTATTCCTGTCTTATCTATCTATCCAAAAGAAATTATTTCCATCCTTACTACGGAACTTTATTTAGAATAGTCCCACACGTGCTTGACCGGATTTTTCTCTTTTCAGGCAATACGTACCAAAGCGTAGTAAAATAGAGATAAATTTTACAGTCGACTGGGATGCTGTGAGCCCTTCCAAAGATTAATTTTAAATTTATTCAATTTTTTATTATTATAAGATTTATTATGAATTGCTATATTACGTGTGATATTATAACGTAGTACATATATTAAGTTTGACGAGTTTACCAAGAGCTTGTAAATGAAACAGAAATGTAAATAAATTTGTAAAATAAAATTTTATTACTTTATGTACAAGATGACACGGGTACAGATACTCCGATCACACAACTTGAATACAATAAAATCAACATGGTGATTTATTAGTAACTTAATTGAACATATTATTTTGTGTAAACTAAACATAATTCGACTACGTCCACTGAATGAAATATACTTCATATAATGACTTGAAAGAAACATTATTTCATAGTTAAAATATTAATTATTCAGATTGTTCCTACATCCAGTGTAGGATGGCAGCACTGAAGCCAGCTCATGATCGAAACAAGCCTTTTCAATTTATAATATATAAAAGGCACCGTGTTTATTTAACTCAGTGGATGTAGTCTGTCAATTAACTGTTCTAGTGTGTTTTACAACACAACAAAAGTGCATGCAATTGTTACAATTTGGAGTATTCAATTATATAATTATTGTCCAAATTTTACACATATACAAAAAGAAATAAAATAAACAAAATCCAACAAAAGTGTTTACATTTGAGTCCATGTTCACCATCCGTACTTTTTATATATTAAACCTTAGCGCCGCATGCAGTCAATCAATTTCAAGTCAACAAAGACCTCAGAACTAACGATATTGTACAGTACAAACTTAAAAGTAAGAATTATTTACAAGCGTACCCTTTGTTCAAGGGGTGACCCGCGCGGCCTTTGCTCAATTTGACAAACAACATTATATTTTACACGATAAAAACCAGTCGTTATTTGAAATTTTAAATCCTAATAATTATTCTGTTCCGTGAATATTGATGAACACTTGAGGCTAAAGGATGCCACTTTAGAAAACTCAAAATTGACGGCCTGTCTCACTACCTATAAGTCCATATTTATAAATATTCAAAAATGTAACAAAATTTGTATGAAATTGTAATTTAATTGGAACCAAAGACAAAGGCGGTGAAACAAGACCATTATACATTTTAGAACGATGCATTTTTTTTTCCTAAGTAAGGTATAATGCAAAATATTGAAAAATTTACACAAAATTGATTTTGTAATAGGTACCAATTGCTATGGGGTACTGACACTGACAGGACAGTAAGAGGACCGCAGGACTAGACATAACTATTATTATTAATTCATCATAAGAAACTACATGAAGCAATACTTTGATAAGTATTCCAACGCCATCTTTAACGTAAACGTATACGTTTGAACAAAAAATACGAAAGCGTTTTTTTTTTTTTTAATGATCGTATGTGAAATGAGATGCTAGATTGGTATGGAAACACAAACGTAATATTTCCCTCAAATGCGAACACACAACTCAAAGGTAAGTGTGGGATAGAGAAAAGCAGTATTGTTATTGGGGCAACAAGGACATAAGAAACAATGTCTTACAAACTAAAAAAAATATATAAAGGAACATGTTTTCACACTTTTCATTGCAAATCGAGACTCTGAGTCATAATAAAACGAACTACCCTACGTCTGTATGCTGTCTATACAGCTGTCATTGGACGTGAACATTCCACAGCCACCTAACATTGCTTTTTTACAATCTAGATGTCAGTTATTTAAGTATGCTCCATCGCCGCTAATCTAATATTTACTTTTTCTATAAAATGCTACGTAAATTACAAAAAGAACGGGAATCGTAATATTCAAAGTTTGTAGGTAAGCTGAGATTGATCAGTTTCTATATTTAAAAGAACAAAATCTACAAACTATTTATTATAATTTGAATTTCATTTCAAAGTTTACGTGATATGACAATATTTTTAAGGCCTTATGCTGCGTGGATTCGGCAACCAATCGCTCGCTGTAACATGTTTGAGAGTGTTGCATTTACATGTATTTTAAGGCGGATACAGACATTGCGAGGCATGCGCAGCGCACGGCACGCATGTGTCGACCTGAGCATGCGCTGGTATTATTTTTACTCAAGGCTAACATGTATCGAGACGTGCGTTGCGAGGCGTGCGCGGCGCTTGCCTCGCAATGTCTGTAACCCCTTTTGCTAATTCATTGCTTTAATTTTTACAATGTCATAACTAAAATGCAACACCGGAAAAAAAGCTAGAGACACTCCAGACGTTATTCGGATGATTTTTTGTGACGTTAATTAATTGATATGAAAACACTACGGACCAAAACCAAAACGATACACCTAAAGCCTTGTATCCACTTGAGCATGCTCAGGCGAATGAGCGGCTCGTTTGGCCGAGCTGCTCAAGTGGATATAAGACTTAACGTTAGTAGATAATGTATTCTGTCATAAAAAACACTAAATGACACTAGAGCTGTATAGTTTTGATCAGGTACTCCTATAAACCAACCGACCATCCGTCCAAGGAATTCGAATAAAATCAATTTTGTTATTATAACAAACATTTAATTATTAAAAAGAAAAACCAGCGTCTAAACCTAAACTAAACAAATTTTAATGCTACTGAATACAAAGCTTAATAATCAAAAACAAAATTGATTCTATTAAAACTCCACGGAACGACACTTTGTAACATGTAACTCATTAATTCATGTAACTTAGTTAATTAGAGGTACTTAAAAAACGTTATTTTAAAAGTACGTCAAGATTAAAAGTTTAACATTAGCGACATATGTCAGTCAAAATGGTCTCAATACAAATCGTAATAAGTAAAACAATGTTCTGCTAAATATTTTAATGCGTCTTCAACATTCCGCTAAAAATGAACAGATCTCGAGTGAATCCGAGTAATAACGAGTTATTCTATTATTGCTTACAATCTCCGCACCTTTAGTTTATAGAAATAAATAAGCGTTTTAAGTTTGTGGGCTTAAATCCTAATTTGTAGGAAAGTCCTAATGAGGCCTAACCCACGACTAAAGAAAACATATTCGTAGCTTCGGCTTGTAAATGAGTATAATTAAGACGTTTGATTGCGTAAAAATAGTGTTAATTTTTTAATCACTCCACGCAAGTTATTATTTATTCATTTTCAGCGGAACAGCGGAGCTGTCAGCTAAGATTTTGGTCTATAAAAAGTGTTTCAAATCGACATCATTCATGTTTCGTTTGAAACTATCGAGTACGTAGACGTTGATATATAATTTTAGACCGTTTTTCGAGCAAAGTGGTGTTTGTTGTGTTCAGTTGTTGACGGCGATCTCTTTAGGTTGTAGAGGAGCCTCGTCGGCGACCACGTGATTGTCGGGCAGGTCGGTGAGCTCCGACGCCGGCTTGAATGCGATGGCGTACGGGAACTTGGTGCGACACGCCTCGATATATTGCTCTATCTCCTTCTCACACGGACCGAAGTCGCCTTCCCGCAGACTGTCTAACACATCCACGCAACCCTGAAAAGGAGTTAAAAATTATTAAATTCGTGATTTAAAAAACTACATCCAAAAGTTTTTCGCCAGTTCTCTCTGGGTATGTCCAATAGGTACAAACTGTTGGTCGCCAGAGTTAAAGAAACGATATCGATTTTTATAAACATAATAAACAACAATTACAACACAATTTAATACATTATACCATGAAGTGGACTGATGACCTTATAAAGGTCGCGGGTCGCTGGATGCGGGCAGCACAGGACCGGTCATTGTGGTTATCTTTAGGGGAGACCTTTGTCCAGCAGTGGACGTCGTTCGTAGAATAAAATTTGAACTTTGTCAGTTTTTATTTAAGGAACATGGAAGACCTACAGCTAGAAAAAAGCAGACTAGTGACAGAAAATTACAGGTCTTACTACTGACAGCCAATTACAGGTCTTCACTTATAAGATACAGGATAATACTATGTTCTGTAGACACTGCTGTAGCCTACAGGAACAAAACAAAATAAAGAAAGAAATTACTGATTATCTTATATACACAGCTAAACAAAAACAAAATCTGACAGAAGGACTACTCTCACTGACAACCATTATGTTAAAATTTAACTATATGAAAAAGTTTCGACAGCACTTCCTGGCCGAGGACACACTCACTAGTCATCTATGAAATAGAGTTAATTTCCAAGAAGTAGTAGAGTCCGTACCTGTATGGAGGTGCCGGGATAGTGCAGCGCGGTGGCGAGGTCAAGCGCGGCGGGCCCCCGCGCGGGCAGCAGGCGGCGCAGCGCGCGCGCGCCCCACAGCGCGTTGGCTTGCGTCTTGTGCGCCGACGTGCTGATGAACTCCTCCGCCATCTGCACCGCGCTGCGGCCGCGAACCATCTGTAACAGTAACATTTATTTTAAAGGACAATGTTAGGATCTTAGCACGTCGCGTCGTGCTGAAGTTTTTGCCTGCCCCTAATGCAGGCCATCCACGATCCTTCCTATCGTCCAATCGGCAGGACGCTGCAGGCATGATCCAATCTGCAGTTCGTCTATATACACCACCCAAGATCAGTTTAATTGTCCAATCGGCAGCGACGTTTAGTTGAAAAGTTCCAGCAGAGTGGTGCAAAACAGTGGCTAATGAAAAAAAAAACAGTTTTCTCATACTAATTTAGAATATAATAGAGAGACACAACATAGAATTGAGGGCTGCGCCTCAAGATTATCTACGATCGCGCAGACCGCCATCCACGGTCCAATCGGCATGATCCAATCGGAAGGATCATGCCGAAAGAATCGAAATTCGATTATGCCGTCAATTATAACTGTCATGCCAATCCACTCCCATCCACGATCCAATCGGCATGATCCAATTGGTAGCGTCCTGCCGATTGGACGATAGGAAGGATCGTGGATGGCCGGCATAAGGAATAAGGTGTGAGCTTAATAATAATATTATTCCGGCCAAATTTTGGTCACAACAGCCAATCTCAATGGAAACTAGTCTACGCAAGAGATATTATGGTGCATTGCATATGTGTGTGTGCAAACACAGGTGCACTCTTTCTTTCCCCACTCTTATAGTCCGATGGGACGGCAATTCAACACGACCTGGGAGATATAAGGCGCAGAACCAACAGCTTCACGTGCTTTCCGTGGCACGGAGGTGTCAATTTAAAATAGATGTTTTGTCGGCCATGAGAATCTATTGCAGTTAATACCAATAAAACTGGCCAACTGTGAGTCAAACTCGTACACGAACGGTTCCGTCCAAACGTACAATATTTAACACTACATACAACAGCAAAAAACAGGATTCTTATGTACGTTCCCTTTAATTTTAAACTTCTATATTTGTTTTTATAGTGGCCATAGCAATACACACTGTGAAAGTTTCTAGTTTCTACCTATGACAGATAGTGCTAGGGTTCGGTTGGCTCACTTTGAGTACGGAACCCTAAAAACTAATCAAATTGTAAATAATTATAACTTAAAGTACAACTTAACGACTCACAACAATACCTATTTATTTCGAGCAAAGAAATAATTAGAACGCACAACAAATTACAACAAGCCATTGTTTAATTAGATAGACATAGTAAACAATGCTAGTATACTATAAACTATCGAGATTTTGACACAGTGTGAGATCTCGTCATATAATATTTTACAATACGAGGAAACACCAGCAGTGATTTAACAATCGCGATTTTTTATTGGCGAATAAAAACTTGCATTCTTCTTCTTTTCAAGTCGATGATTCAAGTTATTTTTTATTTTAAGGTTATGTACAACTGACTCCTCCTACATCGCACAGTCAACGTTCTCCGCGACGTAAACATATACACAAAATTTCGACAACAACCATCGCGTCGGGCGGGCACTAGCCCACCAGACAACACCTGTCTAGTCGGAGGATCTTCCCTTTTCAATGGAGGATGAGTAACTTTACACCCTGTTTCTTATACCTCCAAACTGGTGATCCCGAACATGAACGTCAGCGCAGCCATCGTGCAGCTACTTCATGAAGGACGTCATCATTGTCACTTCCTCAAGCTCTCGAGCAATGAGGCACACAGCAAGCCAGCATCCACGGCGTTGCATTGGTATCTTTCTGACTTCAACAACGCCTTTATTGCATTGGGGTATGTAAGGCCCCCCTTGGGATCCCCGGCGTAAGTATGGGAAGGGAACATCACTGGGGTTGTTTTTAGTCAGTCTTCTTTTCGTATCAATAATACATCTTTAATAACCATTTGGGCCTAGTATGAAATGTATCTCAACGATTTGTATCTACTATTCGATTTAATGATATTATGAACTTACCGGGACCGCGGGATCGCGCTGGATGCGAGCCGCTTCCAACCGGTCCTTTTGGAAATCTATAGGGGAGGCCTATCTTCAGCAGTGGACGTCCTACGACTGATATAATGATGATGATGATGATGATAGACTTACCGGCTCAATCTCTTTGGTGATGACAGCGGCGACGGACGGGTTGAGGCTGGCGAGGGTCTCGTCCAGCCACCTCTGGAACCGCAGCAAGCAGTCGTGGAGGTGGTGGTGCGAACTGTCTAATCTGAACGCGCGCTTTATGCTCTGCAGCATCAGCAGGGGTTTGTCTGGAAACAGGGCATAACATGACAGTCAGTTAAATGTATAATTTTCAAACGTTACATAAACAATAAAAGTCGATTAACTCATCAGTTTTTTTTTATATTGTAACTATTGAACAGAATATTAAAGGAAATACTGAATTAAGATGAAATAATTTTAATATTTAAAATTAAGATTAAATAAACTCTAAGCTATTACCTGAATTAAATGCTAAAAATCTGAACAAATGACTTGTAGCTAACTAGCGAAACGCCCCGGCTGGAAACATCCACCGAAGCTAAAATTGAATAGGTAACTTACCTTTTCTAAAGTATATTTCGAAGGCCATTAAATGTGTGTCTATCCTATCGGCGGCGAGTGTTCTTAGTGGTTGTAGGAACTTGATCGCTTGTTCTAGAGGGTCGTCCGCCTGAAACGTCAATATATAAAACATTAGGCATTATAATTTTAAACGTTGCCCCACGTCGTTAGGAACGATATTGTGGATGCGTTTTACAAACATATAAACTCCTTTATACATATAACCATGAAAATATTTGTTTTGTTAGGAAATTGACCCCAAACTTATCCATACTTCCACACTAATATTATAAATGAGAAAGTAACTCTGTCTGTCTGAGCTTTCACGACTAAACCCTGAACTTGAACCCCAAGATAGGACGTTAGCTACTACTGCGTCTGTGTCGGCGACGAACGAAGTCGCGAGCAGAGGCTAGTTATATAAGTCTATAAAGTAGTAGTAAATATAAGTCTGAAATTGGCAATCCACCTGTGATCAATACTCATACCTGCACTATATGAAAAGAGGATTCAACTGCAGTTGGACAGTAATAGGCTCGTATTATTATTTTTATTTACTATTTTAGGAAATTGGACCCAAAACACTCACTTGTAGATCTGCTGGTAAATGTTGCAAGATAAAATCTATTTAAAGAATTTGACAACCCATAACTATTATTGGGTGACACACGTGATATCCTCATAACTATTAATAGGCTTGTCAGCAAAGTCACGACTGTGATAACAAGTAACTGTACATGCCCATGTCGGTAACAATGGCACACGCCATTGTCGCCGACTGGTAGAACAGGTAGTGCATTAACGTTATAAACAAATTAATTGTGACATTCTAAATCAATCAGTTGCTTATTTGATATCTACTTCCCTAGGAAGTGTGTTTAGGATGTGGACACACAAACAACAGGTACTCGTAAGAAATTGTTTGATAAATTGATTTGAGTAACTATCAAGAACAAACAGTCAACGATCAAGGGCAATCAATTATGTGACACAATCAGTACCTATGCTCAAAGCAATAACAATAGCTGGTACTGTAATCACTAGTGTGATAAAAGTAGGTACTGGGGTTTTCAACCTCCTTGATTGAAAAACACTTTTCCTAATAACTTCATATATTGAATTATGCCTCTGCCCGAGTCCGTCTACTTCTTCCGCCTACATGTCGGTAATTTCTATACAAACTTTGGGCCCCCGTTTCATCCCTTTAGGGGGTGCGTTTTGGAAAATCTTAACGCATGCCTACGTCATAATAACTATCTGCGTGCCAAATTTTAGCGCAATCTGTTCAGTACTTTGAGCTGTGTTGTGTGTTGATGGATCAGTCAGTCAGTTAAGATTGCCTTTTATACAGAAGAAGATAGATTTATTATTAACACCCGCTTGTCAGCCCCAGTGGCGGACTGTCAAGTCTTTTATTTTTTTCAAATAGAACAAAGTTTATCTCATAGGAATAATACCAAATAAAATAACGTTAGATAAAGGTAAACCAGCCAGAGTCTTTACAGTACGAAAATCAATTAGCTTTATATACTAATGAAAATTTAAGCTACTGAAATTTTTAATGCCGTCCTAAAAAGGTCTTTATTGGCTGTGAAAACGTCGGTTCTACAGGTCCAAACTATGTGTAATTGTTTAATTACCCTCGCTAGTTTGTCAGGCACGAGTTCGTCTAACTGTGGCGCTTCAGGGTCGCCCTGCTCCTGCTGCTGCCGCGCCTTGTGGTGCTGCTCGCGCTTCACCTGGAGAACAACACCTCTTATACACACACAACTTTTATTTTACTAATTCTTCATGTTATTGGATGTCGAGAAGACGTCCCGCGGGCCTCTATCAATGAGTACCTATCTGCAATACCAGAGGCATCGCAGATGCGTTGCCATACTGCCAGAATGCCGCCACAAAATGGTTTTCTTTAGATAATATAACATTTATTTACATTTTGATTGTAACGAGAACATACTGCGATCCTCAAACGCTTTAGTCCCTGATGAAACAGGCACAATTAATTAAATGAACCTACCTGTACCTGGGCCTGTAACGCGCTTTCCTGTTCCGCTTTGCGCTTCGCTTTCCTCTGTTTATTTCTAAGCTTCTTCAGCTCCGATGGCGCCAAGTTTTCTGTTGACAATAGAGAAGAGTATTTTAGAATAAAGCTTTATTATTTGCGTTGTTTTAGCCTTGAGTTGTTATTAGACTGCTTCGAGACTGTGTATACGAGTGACAGAAAAAGAAAGAGATACAAGTGGAAGTCGGCTTCGCATACGAAGGTTTCCATGGCACCGTTATTATATGAAATACTACATACAATAAACACGTTTCTTGTATTATTTGTTTTTATAGCGGCAATAGAATACACACTCTGTGAAAATTTCAATTATCTAGCTATAATGTTTCATGAGATACAGCCCGTTGAAAGACGGAGGTACGGGCAGCGGAGGCTTATAGAATCCCATTGGCACCCTACAGATCCGGAACATTAAAAGTGCATAGCAGAAGTCACGTTCCATTAGGTACTTAACAATATTATGGTTTGTACCAAACTTAACACACAATTAATCCGTACGAAAAACAACACGATTCGAACGAAAATTCCTCAACTAATTTTCGCAGCACCCTGATCAGCCAGCAGAAGGTTAATCATCTATAAAATTAAATTATCTTGAAATAATCTGTGTCGCCAGGCAAAAAACGACCATCGTGCCTAAGTATCTGTTACGGACATAATTCTCGTCACAAAGCATAATCAAATCGCGGGACTAATACGAGTAAGTAATCGATAATGGCCGACGTATTTAAATTCATGATGGCGGAGCATGCAACATGGCCGCAAATGTGAAGAGTGCGATGTAAAGTGTGCTTACAGTATTGAATATGTTTAGTTTTTTAACCGAAGTTGAAGCTTTAAGGCAACTAAAAAAGCCCGAGGTGCGATCTTTGGTCAGTGGGTCGTCTAAGAGGGGCGGTCTTTCATATTTTTTTCGAATTTTAAAAGCTTTTATTTATCTTCACCTGTATGTATGTCCTGGAATTTTGCAAACAATGTTTCACTTCCACTGAAGCTATCCGGCTGAAATTTGGCACAAATTTTTGGTTCTGATGTTTTTTATAGAAATAGGCTGGGCTTAGCAGTTGAAGCAGATTTAATAAGATAATATATGCCAGACTTTATTGGGGAGACGTCGAAACCCATTGATATTTTAAAGAAAATGCCTTAAATCACTGTCGCACTTCAACACTTGGGCTGATTAACAATGACGGTCACTCCAAGCTCGTTCAATGCCGACACACGGTCAAGTATGTAGAGATAATTGCACACACAACCGTATTAGGAAAGGTAAAAGATATTATCTATCTAAATGTTCATAGTTTCACATTAATTATCCCATTCTCCATACAAAGGGCTAAATCAGCGTCCAGAGCTTTCTTAAATAGCAACAAGATCGGTTGATAACAGATAAGAGGCCGGCGTGTCGGCTGCGCGTGAGTGAACGCAAGGGTCGCGGTCGTGCGTGCGCAAGCGCATACCACATGTCTTGAATGTCACACTTTGTATTAACTTATGTCGAATAGGTAGCCATATTTGAATTAAAATGGCTTTAGACACCGCATAGTAAACATAATACATACAAAACGAATAGAGGACAAAATAATTATTACATCGTTACGTGTTAAAATTATGTGTAGGTAATTCATTTCACATTGGACAAATTTAGAAATAAAAACCGGCCCATGTGTGTCGGACGGACACACCAAAGGGTTCCGTATCACCGAACATTATTTAACAAAAAAAATGAATGGTCGTTCTTTTTTAATTTGCATGGCGGCCATTTTGAATTCGCCATTTTAGTTTTTTATTTTTATTTGTTGTTTTTGCGAAAATAGAAATACACACTCTATGAAAACTTCAACTTTTTACCTATTACGATTCATGAGATACGGGCTGTATCTGACAGACAGACAGATAAATCATTATAATTTGCCTACTGAAAGTTTGAAAATATCACGAGGGTAATGCAAGTGTCACACATTTCGATGGGAGGGCGGATATTGTGAAGTAAACACAATGGTCGTACAGCCGCTGACCATAGAGGCATTATTGAGACAGTTTCACAAGCATTGCCACATGCGCCGGCGCACGCCGTATAAACGAGCGCCCACGCCAATTACAGGGTTGTCATAATAATAAATGCCAAACTGAAATATTGAATAGAAAAGAGACCTAAATGTTACTACTATATCAAAATAATGAAATATACGGTACCTACGATTATGTAAGTACATAACTAAGACATTCTTGAACGGCTTTAGATTATACCTAAAACTTTAAAGAATTTCTTAACCAGAAAAAAAAATAAAGACCTAAACCTGAATGTCTAAATATTTTTGACATTATTGACATCGGTGAAGGAAAACATCGTGAGGAAACCTGGACTTGTAATTAACTTAGGTAGGTAAGTCTGATATCGCCAATCCGCCCTGAGCAAGCGTGGTGATCAATGCTCGTGCCTTCTCTGTATGAGAAGAGGCATTTGCCCTGCAGTGAGGCTATAATAGAATGGTATTTTCTTTTTATAACTGTGTGTATAAAAATAAACCGGCGTGGTGGTCTGTGGTTTCTGTCTACCCCCATGGGAAAAAGGCGTGAGTTTATGTGAAGTTTGAAAAATTGATTAACAAGATTTAGATAAAACATTTACTAAATGTGGAAACTATCTAATTAAGACTTTACAGCCAGCCCTACAACGGATTGTCAGTAAAGCCATGTTAATTACATATTGACGACTCAACGGTGCTGGCTCATGGCGACTATTCATTTCCAAATAACCAAACCACTAATAAGAAAATAATCCGTGATGATACGATTATAATTATTTTGAAATCAAAGTGTTAAAGTCAAAAGATGTCTTATATAATAAGACCATCAAAAGGCGCTTTTGAATGTCATATAAGTACAAGGAAAAAGAATTGAATCTAGTTGTTGTTGTAGTGTTTATCAATACAGTTTATGTTGGAGGTAAATTCAATTCCTTGTGAGATCGAAATATGTCATAAATATTTGGAGCTCATGTATATTAACAGTTCTATAATTCAGAGGCTTACTTGGTGTATGTAAATGACGTTTTAAAGCAATCTATACTAATATTATAAAGCTGCAGAGTTTGTTTGTTTGTTTGTTTGAACGCGCTAATCTCTGGAACTACTGGTCCGATTTGAAAAATTCTTTCAGTGTTAGATAGATTAGTTATCGAGGAAGGCTATAGGCTATATACCATCACGCTACGACCTACGGGAGCGGAGCAGTAACCAAAGACGCGGGTGTAACCGCGGCGGACAGCTAGTAATAAATAAAGCCCATAAAACCCGCCATTTTGAATTTTATGTGTATTTAATGATACTCGCGACATCAAGACGAATCTAATGGCGTATCATTTATCAAAATCGATTGAGCCGTTTTGTAGTTACACATACATCAAACACATAACCCTCCTTTTGAGCTTTATCGCAATCGGGTAAAAATAAAATATAATTACTAACAGTTCTTTGATTTAAGGTAAGTTTTTCCTACAAAACACAAACGTGCTGATCAAATAGGGTGTCCATTACAAGAAATGTCACAGCATCGTCTGCATACACATGACCAACATCCCTAGATCAGTTTTTGCTAGTGTTTTTCGTATCCGTCCTCAACATTATACATAACGCACATTTGCGTGTAGCTTGGCATAAGTCAAAAAGAATAAATACTGGGTAAAAAGTTTATAAAAAGATTACCTACTTTTATCATGCTTCTTAAGTATTAGGCCAAATCTATACAAAAAAAAATTGAATAGTCTGATTGAATTGAAAATAACAGCTTTGTACTAAATTAGTATAAATGTTTACACTGTGCTTTCTAGCAATAAATTTTTAAAACTGTCTGTTTTACCGGCTAATCTCCAAAATGGCTGGACCGATTTCGGCAAGACTTTCACTGACAGATCCTTCTCTATGTTTTAAAGAGTACTTTTATTTTAGAAAAAGTAATACGGTTCCGCGCACCGACATTTACGCGAACGAAGTAGCGGGTATAAACTAGCGTAAAACTAATATAAAAAACTATACTCCGCCCCTAAGACGACCCACTGATCAACTTTTGACATAATTTTAATTTTCATACCCAAAATTCAATATTTTTGACTTACACCAAGTTTCCCACAAATGAGCGATAAGTAGAAAACAGTCACAGTAACGGTTGTGTTGCTTGATATCCGGCGCACCTTGTCGCATTCCCTAGCATTGCGGCTCATAGCCAGGGCTGCCAGCACCTAAATTGTCGACATCAGACAAAAACTTCAAAAACCCCAGAGAAATTAACTTTTTTTTCCGCCCCTGAGTAAACCATTTTCACAATAAAATGAAAAGATGGTTTACGTTTTCATTATTTATATTTTTTTTATTAATTACCCTTTTTTTATCGGGATTTCTCTGACACGGTTCTTCACGTTTCATCAGGACACATATCAGATAACACTACGCCTGTAATCACCGAAGGGTTAAGCAGAGGTGTACCTACAGTTCTCCAATTATATTTTAAGTCCCTTGTAACAGGGCGAGCCAGGCTGCTACTAAATAAAAAATGCTTGATGGAAAAACCCAAAACACTGCGCCCACTTTGCTTAGCTGTCGAGGCAGTCTCGCCCTCTAAACTAGGGAATCCTAGATGGATGCTAGCATTGGCAGCCCTACTCTTTGCGAACAGGTATAACAAGGCCTGACAGCAGCATGACGTGGTTGGATCGAAAGTACCATGAAATAGATCAAATTATAGTGCAATAATAACTAGGGTATGATTTACGAATATAGCAATACCGTACTCGGAAATTAAATGCCGAATATTAAGAAACTAATGCTCATTATCATAATGATCACAATTGATTTGCGGTTGGCGCGTAGATTGTAGATAAATATGTCAAATCTAATCTCAAATCTTTATTGCAATCCATAATGGGAAACATACAGGTAGGTGTTAATAAATAAAAACAATTATGGACCCGGTCAGGTACAATAAAATTTTAAATAAGTAGCAAAAGGGAAAAGAGCTTTTTCTTTTTATCTTTTATTGCTTTAATCATATTCTTCATCAATCTTCTCTTTCCCTTGGATAACTGTAGAGCCTCTAGTTGTTTCAATCATGTCCAACTTTATTTTTTTTTTAATACTTAGTCTAGTTTGGTTATTTGAAATATGAGTTAAACATTGCAAAATGGTTGACCCTATAAAATTAAAATTGTAAAAACTTGATTGAAAAATGTAACCAAGGAGTCTTTTGCTCGTTTTTCTTCATAGAAGACCTACTTTTGGAATGAACAACTAACATACTTTTTCAAAACGTGATTCTCCATAGATTTAGTATGACAATAGTAAACAGTGACGTCATTTTTTGCCAATTTAGTCGACTAACTATTTATTAATTTCGAAGCAAATAAAAATCTTTTTTAATAGTTAATTAAAAAATAATTGAGTGTATAGGGCTAAAATAGTGTTGTTTTCTTTTATAGAAGTTATTCTTGGAATTATTCGTTAATGGTGTCAACTATGCCCAATTCAAAAGTGCCTGTAAATAATAAATGCTTAAACTTCGACTAAAATTCACAAGTCTCAGTCATTGCTCATCGGGTATAGGTTAGTTAACGGGTACCTAAACGTGATGAGGGTTAACCAACTGTACTTTTGCAGGCTTTAAACCATATAGGTCGCTACGTGGAAGAACGCAACGATATAGGTACGTGACTTCCAAAAGATATCAACTAGAATCTAATTGGTTTAGCTAAAGTTCGATGTAAAACGATAAATATCCTTTTCAATTTCAATCAACGAGAGCGACAGTACTAGGATAATTTATTCTTAAAAGGGCATTATAACAGCGTTGAATTGCGATTAGGCTGGAATGGGTAGAAATGTGAAATGAGCAAACGGTTAAAGGTATCTTTCATATCTTTAAAAAAAATTAATGATGGACAAAAAATGTGAGACAAAGTTTAGCACAAACCTTGAGTTTTGTCCAACAGTTTTGCATGATACGATAACAGACAGATAAATGAAATTACTTTTAAAGATAGTACTACAATCGTAGTGCCTTCTAAACATTATTTTATTGTAGAGCCAGCCAGGGTTATCTTTTAATTCGTGAGTTAATTGTTGTTGGGGTTAAACTATCATAATCTCTTGCGCCACCGGGAATTAAAAATCAGTTAAATCATTGATGGAAATACCTAAAGACTATTTCACGAAAATATGAGGGTCGCTAAACCCTTAAACGTGTCAGTATATTCAGTTTGGCATTCAATCTTTGATAACTTAATATGCCGCATGTGAATATTGATCAACATTCAACGTTAGGCACGGCAACGATAGGCTCGCCCCTATTACATGGGACTTAAAAATAACTGGCGAAATGTTGGTGTACTAATGGGTACCTACACCTCTACCTAACTCTTCGGGGATTACAGGCGTGATGTCATGCAACGAAACAGCCTTTAAATATGCATAAAAAGGTAGGGATTTTGTCCTAGTTGGATTGCATAATGTAATTTTAACCTAAAATTGTATTCTATTGCAAAAAGTTACGGATAAGCCGATCAGCTCACGTAAAGAACGCCAGACACCGCCGCCGACAGTGTACCCAGTGCGTATAATTTACGTAAGTATATTGTGCCTACGTCTAGGACACGTCGCAAACACAAATTACTGCTCTAATTCTCTAGAGGTTTCGCAAAAGTAATGAAACTGCGGCCGTGGGGGCCGAGCGACGAGGTCGTGGAGGTCATTTCTATAATTAAAATCTAACATTTTGTAGACATAGGCATTTTTGATAACATGTGATTTTATTCCGTACCTCGGAAAGCACGTTAAGCTGTTGGTCCCGGCTGTCATACGTGGATCTTTGACAGTCGTTACGAGTCGTCAGAAGCCCGAAAGTCTGACAACCAGTCTTACCAAGGGGTATCGTATTACCCAGTTACTGGGTTGTGGAGGCCAGATAAGCAATTGCTCTATGTAAAATGCTGGTATTCAGCTGCATTCGGTTAGACTGGAAGCCGACCAGGCAAAATATAGTTGGGAAAAGGCTAGGCAGATGATGATGGTGATGATGTGATATTATTTTAAAATCACAAAGATTTGTCTTCGATCGATCAAGATTCGTAGTCTATATTTCGACTTTTAATTCTATTCAGTAACTTGACAGTTCAAAGAAAAATATTGTTACCATACTACAACTAATAGTGTTGGGGTATAGAACGATTTTGCGTAAGAAACGAATGATAAGAATGGTTTAATACCAAGTTAGGTACATTATTTAAGTTCATTCAATTTCGTTCATTCTTACACCACCTCACTATCTTTTTTTTGTCAAAACTTGGTAACCCTTTATCTGTCAAGTTACTGAATAGAATTAAAAGTCGAAATATAAATGAAATTCAAACTTTGATAAATGACCAATGTTTGTGGAAATGTTGTGTATTTAAAAGGTCTTGTTTCTAATCTATGGAATTGGGTTGTTGACACCATTAACCAATAATTCCAAGACACAAATTCTTAAAAAAAAA
Organism: Hoplodrina blanda; assembly: GCA_949316365.1. Classification (NCBI taxonomy): domain Eukaryota; kingdom Metazoa; phylum Arthropoda; class Insecta; order Lepidoptera; family Noctuidae; genus Hoplodrina; species Hoplodrina blanda. The sequence goes on along the minus strand of OX438564.1, from coordinate 5,076,270 downwards.
ACACTTTATTTTAGCCCTTGAAAATCTGATAAATTTTCAATTAAGAGTATAATTAGATTTTTAGTTGCTTTAATATCAATAAATTGTTCATCAATTGAGTTGGGAAATAAGTGACGTCATAGTTTACTACTGCCATACAAAATCTATGCGGGGGTCGCGTTTTGACAGGTCATAAAAAGTATATCAATTGATTTGTGGTGTCAAATATCCAATTGATCATACAGCAGAACATGGGTCAGCAGCGTAGATACAGTGCAATCATCGTTAGCCGGTCTACAGTAAGATACTTTAGATAGAAAATGTTAAGTACCTATAGGTACGTAGTTAATTTCTGTTGGAACTAACAATATCGCAACAACTACAAATTATCAAAGCAGCCCTGACGCAGGGCTCATGTCGCAACGGCCGGACTTGTTCGTGTGACGGGCGTGCGCCGGCGCAGCCGGTCGACTTCACAAACTGGAGCACCATTTATAATGTTGAACTCGGGTGTTTTAAATTATTTTAATGTTTTAATTCTCACGAACGATGTTGCATTTTTTATTTAACTAATACCTTTTAAATATGAATAGTATTTTCGTCTAGCGTTTCATGTTTGAATGTGGACAGACGATATGCTAGTTAATTGCGTTAATTGAAAAAGAAATACTTCAGAAGTAAATATTCTGAAAGCTTTTCAATTACATATTATTTATATCGAAACCTCATATTAAGTTAATTGATTGGTTCAATGCACAGTTCAATGTCTTGTTTGAGGATAAAATGAGATGTAACACATGATTTTTTTGATCAAGCTCAGTTCCGTGATTGACCAAGAACTGACACCCTAAATCCTAAGTAAAGAGAATATCTTTAGAGAAAAAAAGGGTTCAAAAAACAAACAGAACCAGTAATTTCTCAGTAGCAGCCTCGGAGTCTGAATTTGTGCCCGGTTGATGACAATAGGCTTGATTTCATGGGACTTTAACATAACTGGCGAAATGTGGGTATACTAATGGGTACCTACACCTCTGTCTAACCCTTCGGGGTTTACAGGCGTGATGTTATGTTATGCTGAATGCACTTGGACATGTTATACATAACACATCGATAGGTATAAGGAACAAAAAATTGCCTAATTGAAACGAGTTCAATGTATAGCCATCAGTCATCAATTTCGCACGTGTCGATACACCTGCTCGATTTTAAACATGATCAATCAAGTCGTACTTCTTCAATTAGGTAACCGAGGAGCCTCAATATCTTAAATGGTTATTACAAGAGTATTAATTCTTCAAATGCAATGGCCTAATCACTGTAGAACTTACACAAGTTAAAAAAAATCGCTCGAAAACTGCTTTTTATTTTTACCAAAATTTCATCGAACGTATTAAATACCAATATTGACTGTTTATTTACCTACTTTATTTACAAAGATTTATTTATATAACGTAATTTAATGGTCCACCAGTGGTTAATAATACCGGGGAAGTAAAACGTGAATTTTTCAGTTCATATGTCGATACTTTCTTTTGTTAGCAATTATAATCTTGGACTTTACTGACATCGGTGAAAGAAAACATCGTAAGGAAACCTATGTATTTAATATAAGGGTGAAATCAATAATAAGCTGGTATTATTATTTTTATTAACAACGGTATGACTTACAAATAAAAATTAAAGAACATTCTGTTTAGAAAATTGTATTTTGAAGAATGTAAAAAATCAATGTGAATCTAAAAATATAAAAAAACTGTAATTTTATACAAGTGATTAGGTTCAATGTCTCCAATTAAAATAGATTTGAGGTTAAATGGACGATTAATGATTAGGCAACTATAAAAAGTAATAAAATGATAGTCTAGGCAAAATAACGGATTTTTTTTAAGTGTCCATAGTTTATACCAAAAGCAATAATAATGCGTCCGGGTGAGCAAATTTTTGTATTTAAAATCGTGCAGATGATAAAATCATTAATTAATAAACAGCTAAAAAAAGCATTACCTATTAATATCACACCCGCAAAACCATTTTCAGTATATCAATCAAAATTACCACATACGTTTAGATGCTCTAGTTTAAATCATTAAAAAGGTTAAGATTAATGGCATTCGTCGCACGCGCATGCTCCGGTTGTGAAAGCGACCACCTGCCCTCTTAACAATGCAGGCGGCCGATAGACTAACTTTTGTTCCCTGTTTAATTTAAAAGTATAGTATAACAATCAAGGTTTTAAAGGTGGTGGTAACATAATAGGAAGCTTTAAGTAGATGAAAACAGTTGGCGCAGTGGCCGAGACGAGCCGATGCAGCGCTGCGTGTGGCGGGTTGGATTCCCGCACAAGGCAAATATTTGTATAGCCTACAGATACCTTGTTGTTTCGGGTCTGGCTGTTGTGTGTGAGTTTGTTTGTAAAAGAACCTACAATACAGGAGGAGATATTAGTATGTTTTTTTTTTAAATGTCGGCTGATAAGTATAGGAAAATATGAAGAAAAAATTATCTGAATGGCCAACACAATGAAGAAATTAAAAAAAAAACAACCTTCAACAAGTCTACTGCATCATATAATGGATATATAATGGTAAAGTGTGACATTATTTGGCAGCAAAAACCTACTATATGTCAACATAACTGTATTAGCAAAACAAATTCCAATATAAACTAATAAGTAATAACTAACGTTATTAGTATTCAACAACCCACACGGATAAACGTGCCTTATAGACTCATTATATTAGTTTCTCTAAAGAGTGTTAAAAGACACTTTATCCGACAGTTACCTAGATGTTTTTCCCCATCATTGCGATCATTTTTTTTGTCCCAGACCCCTAAAGTTCCCAGGAATACCTGGGAACTTTCTGATTACGGAGATATTTAAAGTCAAAGTACCAACTTTATTAGGAAAACAAGTTTGAAATGTTAACATAACATCACGCCTGTAATCTCCGTAGGATTAGGCAGAGGTGTACCTAGTACACCCACATTTCGCTAGTTAAGTCCCATGTAATAGGGGGCGAGCCTATTGCTATCAACCGGGCACAAATCCAGACTACGACATTGCTACTCAGGAATTTCTGAATGTTGTAACTAAATTTTAAATACCCCCAATAATGTTTTGCGTGAGTAACAATATGCGCATTACTATAAACAGTGATTTTGCTCACCAAAATTATAAGTCACTTCCCAGCTATAATTTTTGCTCAATATTGCTTGTTTTATGGGAAGTATGCGTAGGTAACGGATAAGTGATGTGTCTGTTAACACCCGTATAATATATTCATACACAAATCATATAATAACTATCTATTTAAAGTATACTTAAGATATACTAATGTGGAAGTCCACTAAAGCCGTGTAAATCGAGCATAACGACACCAAAATTAACTGCGACCAAATCGTTAAGTCAACTGAAAACCAATAAAATAACATAACGAGCCTAATTTTACTCGAGACATGCAATAAATCTGTTATTTATGAACAAGACTTCCACGTTGGCGCCAGTCCACCATATTTGGGCTGACCACAAACGACAAACTAGCTATTTAATGGCAGTTTAAAACTATTGTCGATTTCTTCCTAAGAAATCTGGAAATGGGTATGAAGACAAGTTGGTATGGTCTCTATACTGAAGTCGTAAATTCAAATAAAGGCAAAGGTTTAGATTATTGTTTTCTAACATCGCAGTTTATTACGGACAATCAAATAGAAGACAATGTATATGCTAATGAACATAGATTTTGTTTTACAAATTCATTAGAATTACTGATATTTGTTGTGTGTTTTACCATCACAGTTAGGAAACGCACCAAGGATTAATACCAAAACCTACGAACCGATCATGATGATAACGGTTTTACTCATCTGCAACTAGTAAATTAGCAATTAATATACATGTTCTCTGCTTTGCACTTCATTAACTATACCTATCGGTATTGTTTTTGGAAAAATAAACAGTTATTTCAATTTTAAATACGCGCAAAGCCGTGGAGTCGCCAAGACCAGATAAACAATACAATACCATCGCAATTGATTTGATTACTGCGAAAAAAATATGACGGCAATCTAAGGCAGTTTGACCGTATCATATCAAACTTTTGTAATCGCATTTTTAATTGAAATCAGTTAAAATGAAAGCAATTAGAGTTGAATTTAGGTACCCAGTAAGATGCCACATCAAATAGTTTGTACTTACAACTCTGTTACAATTATCTGAAATACTTGATCACATATCCAACTAATTCACGTCTGGCGGCAAAATAATTAGTGTAGTTACGCGCAGCATGTAATGGTCAAGTCATTTTCTCACCAGAAAGACCTTTAAACGTACAAATTATAATTTTAAACACACTTGGCGAGTTAGTTATAAATGCTTCTGCCACGATCGTAGGATTTTTTTAAAAAGTATTATTATTGTACGTGAAAAAAAAATACTGTGATAATGGAACCCGTTCTCATTGGTGTCAAGTAAGAACTTCGGTATTGAACTGAACTTGGAGAGGTCTTTCGTCAATACAAAACTTTTGGGAGATAGAGTAAATTTTATGTAATACTGATAACACTGAACAACATAGGAATCAAATTTCTAGGGCCAAGCGTCTGTGAAGATTTACCTACATTTAAAATGAATAGCCAAAACTGACGCACAAACGATCTTAAACAGGAAAATTAAGAAAAAATCTCGCATAACTTAGATATAAAATTCCCATCAATCTATTAAACTTAACTATGACTTATCTTCGAGCAATGCGAAACTAAGCTCAATGAAGTTGACGCACACAATCTCAAACAGGTAAATTAAAAGAAAATCTCAAAACAATCTTACTTACCTAACTTAGATCATACAAAATCCCCATCAATCGAATTGAACTTAAGTAAGTACCTATGACTTATCCAAAAGCAATGCGTATCACATCTAAGCGCAGTAAAGTTGACGCACAATCACAGTGGACACATGAGGTTGGCATTGAGAGAAGCACACGGAAACCTCGTGACAAATTCACCTATAATTGCAATATGCCGCCGAGTGTCGAGGTAAGCCAGTCGTGCATCCGTATCCGATATCATACATAATATTTATGTAAACGTTAATTGAAGGACTTCCATGGTCTCCGAGTTTATTGAATGCTTGTGTGATGTTGATAGAATTCACATAACATCACGCCTGTAATCCCCGAAGGGTTAGGTAGAGGTGTACTCATTAGTAGGTACACTCACATTTCGCCAGTTATGTTTAAGTCCCATGTAACAGGGGGCGAGCCTATTGCCATCAACCAGGCACAAATCCATACTTCAAGGCTGTTACTGAGAAATTCTTGATAGAAAAACCCAATAACACTTTGCCCGACTTAAAAATCGAACCCAAGACCCAAGACTGGACCAACGATGATAGAATTTGTTGACGATTTTATTAACATGATCGCGCTGGATGCAAGCTGCTTCTAACCGGTCCTATTGGAAATCTATAGGGGAGGCCTATGTTAAGCTGGACATCCTACGGCTCAAATGATGATGATGATGATTATTCTTGATGATTGCACGTATTGGTTGCACTGCTTCAGCAAATATAATTTCTCGCGGACGAAGACAGCACAGCTGCCATAGCTCGCCATTTAATAACTCTATGGTCCCGGATGATGGACATTGATTACTTTCATTTGGAAAGCAATCAAGCATTTCAAGTCCTATTGAAACCTAACCGGATCAAATTTTTTATCTAAACTTTTGAATTATTCAGAAAGGAAACATACATCTAGTTTTATGTTACTTTCAATAGTCAATGAATATTAGACGATAGTTTTAAAACGTTCCGATTACTTAAATATTAACGAAATATGGATTTGAAAGTTAGTTTTCCTCGACTAGGATCCTGAATAAAAAACGTATGACATATAAACCCTTTTGCAAAAAAAACGGGCACTTTAGATTTTTTTCTTACTTCAATGAAGAAGAACAAGAAATAGGTTTTATTAATTTGACGATGTATTGGCATGTTATTTGAAGCATCCTGGCATGATTCTTTACGTTCCAAATTTAAAAATAATAAAATAAAAATAATTATTATTGTGGATTATTCTAAAATTGCTTTACTAATGGCGCGAATTGCTGAAACGATTTTTAACTGATTACGATATTTTAAAACTTTTTGGATATTTTCTGCAAATTAAACAATTTTAGTCTTTCTTTTTACATTAAATACCACTTTTTGATATGAGTGATAAAGCGATAAGGGCCGGTATAATTATAGCCCTACTTGAAGAAGGTTGTTCGCAAACTTTACGTGTCTCAGCGGCTAAATGTGAGTCGTTCAACTGTCCAGAGGACTTGGCAACGGTATCAAGAGACCGGTTCGGTCAAAAGAAGACCCGGTTCGGGAAGAAAACGATGCTCAGAACCAAGAGATGACCGCTTTTTGGTGAGTCAGGCGTTGCGGAATCGTAAGGCGTCAAGTGTGGACCTGAAGAAGAGCCTTGAAGAAGTAAGAGGAGTAGAAGTTAGCTTGTGGACGGTCAGGAGGAGGCTTTTGGCTGCCAATATCAGGAGTTACCGCCCAGCTCGGGGCCCTAAATTACTTCGTGAGCACCGTGTTGCTCGACTTCAGTTTGCTCGGAACTGTGCTTCATGGACTCTGGGGACTGGAATAAAGGATTTTTTTTTGTTGAAGCTAGAATCTCTTTGTGTGGAGAGGACCGACGCCGGCGAATGCTGCGAAGACCACGGGAACGCTATACGGAAGTGTGTTTCGAAGAAATCACTCCTTATGGCGGAGGCTCCGTTATGTTTTGGGCAGCAATTAATTCGATGGAGCGTACGGAGTTAGTTTTCATAGAAAATGGAACATTAAATGCACACCGGTACATAATGGAAGTCCTAATTCCATATGCACAACCCACATTGACTGCACTTGGGGAAGATTCCATTTTTATGGACGACAATGCTTGCCCGCACCGTTCTGGCGACGTGGAAGCGTACATGCAAGAAGTTGGGATCCGTCGTTTAGATTGGCCAGCTCGAAGTCCTGACCTCAATCCAATTGAGCATGTCTGGGATGTTCTAAAGAGACGGGTAAGATCAGTGCAACCTGCTCCACAAAACATCAGGGAGCCAAAAAGAGTAATTGCAGAAGAGTGCGAATGTATTCCTCAAAACGTTATTAAAAACATCGTGGAAAGCATGCCCAGAAGGATTCAAGCTGTGATTTTGGCAAGAGGAGGTCACACTCGTTATTAGGGTTTTACATTTGTAACTTTATTTAATTAAAAAAAGTAAAAAAAAAATCTTGTCTTATTTGCCGACCACTTATTGTTTGGGTATGTACTACATCGGTTTTGAAGAATCCATCGTTTTTTTTTCTTTTAATTGCCCGAATTCACTTCACGCGCATTAATTTACACGATTATAAGTATACAGACTACGTCAAAGAAATAAATTTCATTTAATTAACTCAAATCGACCTTAGAACTTAAATTTCCTTAGGTGCCCGTTTTTTTTGCAAAAGAGTGTATATCAATAAATAGTAGATTATAAAGGCCTCTTCTACAGGTAACAGAAAGTACGCCGAGATTTACGCAAAGTTGCGTGAGAGAAGTGATAAACATAAACAGAGAAACAATAAAGAGTCTACATTGTTAACATTCCTGAGATTTAATTAAGTAAATACAAGTTATCAGCGTCCCACTGGCACCGCAGTAAAAAAACGTGATGTAATTATTTATTGTTACTCATCGTAAACAACACATTTAGCGGGCATTGTATTCAAATACTTACATAGTTATTCGTGTCATATGACGCCCTAGATAGTGGCGCTAATAAGTTGAGATGTAGGTGGCGACCGCCGCCTATGGACATCTGTGATATTTAAAGCATTGTAGGAGCGTTCCCATGTAAGAGATAAAGCTGGATTGTCTCATGTGTAATGTCTCATTTTCCTGGTTTAGCATATATCACCTTAGCTAGTGCTCTTCGTCAGCAAGAAAAGTATAATGTTGCTTAGAACTATAAGCGTTTTACTTGCAAATAAAATAATTTAAATAAAATTGATCGATGAATAGTTTGACTGAAATGACACTGCAGTAAATTATTGTCTAATTGTGCAACAACATGCAACTGCCAAGTTTAATTCATCATTATACCTATTTATAGAAGCAAATATTGCGGTTCAAATAAGGATAGTAAGTCACAATCAAAATTAAAATTTAAAGAAAACCCACGACACGAACAAAACTCCATCATCTATGTAATGGATGATGTAAAAAAAAAGCTGATGAACTTGAAACATCGCTAACTACTCGTATCTGACTTAATACCTTTTAAACAAACAAAAAACAAAATCGATTCAGCCGTTTGGGAGCTACGATGCCATAAACAGATACACACGTTAAACGTATCCCCTCCCTCCCCTCCTTCCCTCTGTTTTCTCAGGAACTAAAAACAATACTTGTGACCGTTTTCAATAACACAAAGCTATACTTCAAAGTAATGTTTGAATAAAAGCGCTCTTTTATATTAATCGACAACCCAACAATGCAGTAATACTTAGGCATTACATTTAGGTGTCACCTAGCGTTAGTCAAAACGGACATAATACACTTAAGTATTTGCATCATAAAGCTACTAAAGTGGACATTATACGTTCTAAACGTTTCACTTTACTTTTCCTGTTGGCATAGCTCCAAGATTAACGACAGTACTAAATTGAAAGACTAGGTTCTAAGAACGAGGATTGAATTGCCTCTATCAATCGTATTCAATTGAAACTTGTAGTTATTCACTCAGAGGAATAATAGATAATTTCTTTTCTAACGACATAATGGGTTTTACAGAGAAACCATGATACGTTGAAATACAAGTTTAGATTAGAATTAAAATTGAATCAAGGGGCAATTCTACTAACTTTTATGAACGATCGCAATCTAATCTCAGTCTCAATCTGTCCAAAACGTTTCTTATTTACCAACATTTTTTGACATTGATTGTCGCTGAGATGAGATTGCCACTAGATTTTGTACGTTTTAATTAGGTAGGCCTTAGGTAGCTTAGATTTGGCCTTCAGTTGTAATAATGTAAGTTTAACAGGTTTTAAATGTCATAACTAAACTTTAACTACCTTCTCGACACCTGTACTGTTTTATGCAACCGTAAGTATTTAGTGATTTTACACGATTTATTACGAAAAAGACGTGGACTAATGAACGAGATGTCGTGTGTTCTGTTCCTATCTGCTGTGCTATTGACGTTAAACTTATGGGATAACAGGAATACTACTAGTAACGGTAAAAACTTTTTCATATTCATATTTCTAGGAAAGAATCATATAAGATTTGTTTAAACCGTAGCTAACCATATAACTTGTTCAAATTCAGGACAAGCAAGCCTGTTTGGGTTTTCCATCATAAGTTAACGTTTTGCAAGGAATTTCGGCAAAGAATATAAAGAACTGTCATAACAGCATATTGCCCCATCTATTCTAAAGGTGCTGATAGACTTGAGCATTCACTTGTAACAGAACATCGAGCATTCGCCGTTTTTATATTTGTCGAACTGAACAACGAGCCGAGCCAAGCATAGAGCCAAACATTGCTATGAACATTTTCTTGAGTATTCTAGTGAACGCTCTAGTCGATGCTCGTCAAAAAATATTCTTCACGAAGATGTCAGACTTGACGGTCGCGTGTGCTGCATTTATACTCATTGGTTATGTAAAAAAAAAAGGAAAAGAAAAATAGAAGATGGTGGCAAACTAATCTCGCAGAGCGGCGGGGCGCGGAACGATGACCGAAGCTTCGCTCGGCAAAAAGCTCGAAGCAATGCTCGCTAAAATGTTCTCGTATTTTTCTGTGATGTAACATTCGCACAAATGCTCATTACAAATGAATACTCAAGTTTATCAGCACCTTAATATAATAAAAAAAAAGCTGTTTCTTTTGTAGTTTTTTTTTTTGTTTTAAAGCGCTAATCTCTGAAACTAACAGACGGACTTTTTGTAAGTACCTACAGGGTGTCCCAGCTAAGGACGTCCAAACGAAAATTTTGGACTCCTCCCTTCCTGGGCTACCCAAACCACCCCCATGTATGTTCTACGATTTTTTGCGGTTTAGGAGCTAAACGACATTTTAATATTTTTTTGGGATATTCTTCTTTACATCAGATTTTGTAGATTTTCTCTTTTTGTGTCGCATTTTTTGGAAATATTTCAATTGATAATTAATCCTGAAAGTATGGTCTTCGATCGATAAAAACAGCTGTCTGTCTTATTGTCACCCGAAATTACTTAAACTTAGTTCAAAACCAAAAATGTTGTTTTGTAAATTTCGTTGCAGATTTTCGGCTCTTAAAGAAAAATCACAATAAGGACCCAAATCACCTTGAAGTAAATTCAAAAACTTCCACGGACCCTCAGCTCTTTAAAACAGTACAAATAACTAGTATTTTTCGGGTCATTATTCGGAGCAATTGAAGCTCGAACATGGTAAGGCGAAAAATACAATATTTTAGAACATAAGTGAAACGTAATGAAAATGAATTAAAATGAACTTTTATCAAGTTTTCAATGCAATATGAGCTCTATGTCATGTTTATTATTTTCACAATGGTGATTTGGAGTGGTTAGTAAAGTTAGGTTAGGGTTAGGTTAGGTTAGGTAGTTAGGTTAGGTTAGGTAAACCTAACCTAAGTTTAGTATTTTTTTTAAATTAGTGATGTTATTTGATAAAGTCAATGGCATAGAGCTCAAATTATATTGAAAGTTCGTTTAACCTAACCTAACCTAACTACCTAACCTAACTTTACTAACCACTCCAAATCACCATTGTGCAAATAATAAACATGACATAGAGCTCATATTGCATTGAGAACTTGATAAAAGTTCATTTTAATCAGGTCTCACTTTTTCGTTTTTAAATGAAAGCCGATGATAATGAATTAAAACGAACTTTTATTAAGTTTTCAATATAATTTAAGCTCTATGCCATTGACTTTATTAAATAACACCACTAATTAAAAAAAAATACTAAACTTAGGTTAGGTTTACCTAACCTAACCTAACCCTAACCTAACTTTACTAACCACTTCAAATCACCATTGTGCAAAAAATAAACATGACATAGAGCTCATATTGCATTGAAAACTTGATAAAAGTTCATTTTAATTCATTTTCATTAGGTTTCACTTATGTTCTAAAATATTGTATTTTTCGCCTTACCATGTTCGAACTTCAATTGCTCCGAATAATGACCCGAAAAATACTAGTTATTTGTACTGTTTTAAAGAGCTGAGGGTCCGTGGAAGTTTTTGAAATTACTTCAAGGTGATTTGGGCCCTTATTGTGATTTTTCTTAAAGAGCCGAAAATCTGCAACGAAATTTACAAAACAACATTTTTGGTTTTGAACTAAGTTTAAGTAATTTCGGGTGACAATAAGACAGACAGTTGTTTTTATCGATCGAAGACCATACTTTCAGGATTAATTATCAATTAAAATATTTCCAAAAAATGCGACACAAAAAGAGAAAATCTACAAAATCTGATGTAAAGAAGAATATCCCAAAAAAATATAAAAATGTCGTTTAGCTCCTAAACCGCAAAAAATCGTAGAACATACATGGGGGTGGTTTGGATAGCCCAGGAAGGGAGGAGTCCAAAATTTTCGTTTGGACGTCCTTAGCTGGGACACCCTGTATATGATAGCCAGGTTCATGAGATACAGGAATAATATACTAAGGTTCTATAACATCACGCTACGACACACACACGGAGTGGGTGAAACAGCTTGTACTAAATATAGCAAATTTTGTGAAAAATATTAACATTAATTTAGAAAACTTATTTTACGCGACCTCCGAGTTTATCAAATACAGTTAAATCAGAACTATGTCTTATGTAGTTGTGACGAAATCACAGCATGCAGCAAACGTAACCGCGCATGGTATAGCTAACGCTGCGCATACGCACGGTAGCCATTACTTACGGATAACTGTGAGAAAATATGTAACAGCGCACAAAACAACCAAGGTAATCTTTATCCATTGAACTTATGTAATAATGTAAACCGAGCCTGTATACTAAGCAGATATAATAAATTACGAGGTAAAAATAAAAAGGCCACTGATGTCGCGATTAACAGACCACCTACTGGACATAAGTACTTTAGAAACGAATTATAACCATCGATTCCTAAAAAAAGAAGGTATAAAATAATGAAGTGAAAAGCTGTGTTTAAGATAAAGGCTGGACTGACAATATTCTTAAAAATACGGATAAAATAAATATAAAATCGACGACGACTTCAATCCATAGAAGGCTGCCGTTTTGGAAAGATCAGCTAGCTTCAACTTTCTGACTAACTGACTGAGTCCTCGACAATTCAAAAATTCTTTTAAATAATCTAATTGAAATCAAAAATGTATTGACTTTTACTTGAATTTAGGACACGGCCTTTTGATAGCTGAATTTTTTTTTTTATATTTCCAAAATAATTTCTTCTTTCTTATCATGAATCTTCATTTGTTTTTACCCGACTACGGCAAAGCCAAAAGGAGGGTTATGATTTTGACCGGTATGTATGTATGTATGTATGTATGTATGTTTGTTTGTTCCCTCGTAACTTCTAAACTACTTATCATTACATGACAAATGAGGTGTCGTTAGAAGCGTCTCAGTGGTCCGCTGGTTATAGGGTAGGTGACGTGTCACCAAATCCAATATGGCGCTCTCTAGGGGATGTGAAGTCGTTACCGAAAAAAAAAAATTTTTCGCACAGTATCGACATGGGTATCAAATTAAAGGGCTTGATGAGCACATTTGAAATATATATACATTATATAACTTTTACTAGCTACTTTGCCTGTTTTTAACAGTGTCAACATGGGTATCAAATGAAAAGGCTTAATGAGTACATTTGAAATTCACTCGCTACTTTGCTTTTATTATTTAATAATATAACCCCCAAAATAGTGTAAATAAAAAATAAGTTAAAAATAACTAAAACCCGACTACGAAAAAATCGCGCACTGAAAAGTATAAAACAAGAACAATATTCATTTGACCGATATTTTCGAAATTTTTAAGTAATAGCCGTGGTCGTATGCCACCTGGGGTTGTTTCACACAATCATTATTGGCTAGGTGGCATACCTACGACCACGGCTATTACTTAAAAATTTCGAAAATATCGGTCAAATGAATATTGTTCTTGTTTTATAAATTTCAGTGCGCGATTTTTTCGTAGTCGGGTTTTAGTTATTTTTAACTTATTTTTTTTCAGAAGTTCAACAAAACACCGATATTTTCGGTCTAGCAGTCTCAATTTTCTAAAAATTTCTATAGAACTGTGAGAATTTACACCTGCAAAATGTTGAGGCATAACTGGTACTATTGAAACTGGAGTTGCAAGTGGTCCAGTTTTGGGTACAAGCAACTATTTGAGCCATAAACCGGCATTGTTGGTGTTCCGCGTCGGCGCTACACTTTGCAACTGCCTACTAAACGAAATATAAATCAGATAAAGCTTGAATTGCGCAGACGCAAATGACTTTTGTTGGCCCCTTTGAAATTAAAATGTAGGCGAAAATTTAGGTGTAGTATTTTTTTAAGATCTATGGGCTGATAGTATCAGCCTGAGACGTATAAAAGTGATGCGTTGTACGATGTCGTGACGCAAAGCATCCTTCTACATGGAAAACGAGTAGCGTGCGATGATCATTTTCCTACGATTCTGGACATGTGTGACGTCACAACGCCGAAAACACAGCCGTCCATGTCGCAAATTTTTGGCGATGCTGTGCCGGCTCTATGACGGCTCTATGACATTACCTATATTTCTTACATAGTTAATACAAAGAACGAATATGTAGGTACTTACAGATTAGTTGTCAAATGGAACCAATAAGTGCTGCAAATGCGTTTAGATATATACCAAATATCTAACTATGCTTTTGGAAAAGTAAACACAGTCTTATTGAAACTACGACGTCACTTGCCAAATACATTACTTATTAGGTTTATCATTTAACTTTGCCGCGATAATCAAACAGTACCTACCATAAACGTAGTTTTATTTCGCAAAATGGGTAATAGACTTTAAATCCGAAACGTTTAAGCACCTAGTCGCTGTGAATGCTATCAGCTTGCAATGCCCAGCTATTTCTTGCCTGTTTAAAATTATAACATTCCAACTCTAAAAACAGATTTCGTTAAACCCAAGGTTGCAAAATGTCAACTTCCTTATGCATCCAAACATTTTGCAGTCCCCGCCTAGATGTGATGATTCACACATTTATAAACAAATGTACTTTTTATGAAACGCTCACTGTGTTTGACTGAAACTGAAACTGACCGCATGGACTTAGGATCGTCTCAATCATCATTATTCATAACCCGACTTCACCTACAGCTAGGCATAGACTCTCTAGATCTAGATCTAGTTCTCCTTATTATGCCAATTCATGCTCTTGACCAGTCTCATCCAGGTTCTACCAGCAATAGCAACCATTTTGTCTCCTTATCTTGCTGCCTGCATCGGACAACTTGAAGATCCTGCCATACGACTCCTGGTCCTGACATCAATGCGATAAGATGAATAAGATCATATTATGTAAATCTTGCCTTGACAAGGATTCTGCTTTCTTCCCTGGTGACAAAAAAAATTTGTACGTGTATCGTGACACAACGAAGGGCAACCGGCTGTAACTAAAACTTACGTCAATTATGCACCTGGCGGGCACCGCCTTGTGAACTTATTGGTAACAAGTCGCAACATAAATTCTGCCGTACAAACTTATCTCGTACAATAAATCTAATAATACGTGGTTGGCTGTGTAATCAAAGGTCATTATTTGATATTATTCAGGACTAAAAGATTATTTCGAGTTAATCTCATTATGAAACGGAAATGTAATCTATAACAGCATTATGGTGTACTGTTTCAATATTGTTGGTTATTTTTGTATGTAAACCTGACTTCGTTTACATCTAAATATAAATGGCATATTCCGCAACAGGAGCACGTCCCAAAAAATCCACGGTGAACAACGGTCAGACGTCACGTACTCATTCGTCAAACATCACGATTAGCAGCTACCTAATCCGTACACATCCGTTACGCATCAAGTTCACGACTGAGGATCGTAATCCTACTACGTAAACATCTACTGAGAAAAACCCACTCGATTCCTGGGCGTGACGATCATAGCACGGCGCACTTGGAATGACCAAATACGTGTAGCAGGTGCCTAATGTAGGCACGTCTCGAATGCGTAGGAGAACGCACGTGCTGTGCATCAGGACAAGTCACAGTCAATCGTCAATAAAGCGTAGGCGTGACGTAGACTCAGGGAAACGTTAACCTTTGTGCCTAAACTGTGCATCACCGTAAACGTCTGCAGATATGCCATATACGACTGATGAGGTCAAGGCAAAACACCAATCAAACTGTGCAGTGGAGTCGTCAACAGCTACGCAATTAAAAGGCACATCCCACATAACTTGCTAAATAAATATTACAATACTGCATGGTGTCAGGCACCCGAATACTTAAAACTCTACGTATTTTGAAGTAATGACGAAACGAAAGTAATTATAACAACGCGCCTCATTGCCGAGCTCACAGACCGCAATGACATCATTCCCAAGCTCTAAAGCTGTCACAAAACGTCACGGCATACCTAAATGATGAGCGACAGTCCAACCAAACATTCAGAGTAGTAAGCACACGATCACACTGACTCATGGCGATTAATACAATTTCATAAACGAAGGAATATTCTTAGGCGGTGACCGCAGATGACTAAACGTATCTGAGTCCGAGTATTATGATGACTACAGATAATCTGGCAACACACAGTCGTGACGAAAGGGCCGCCGACCCCGGACGCTAATTTGTGAATGAAAAAGATATTTTCATCCGGTTGTGTTTTTCGCAGAATAATCTGTACACTACAAAACCATTACATCTTAATTCTAGGAACTAAAGTACTTTATTATGATTAAACTGATCAATAAACACCATAAATATATCGTTTGCATCTGCATTTAGATTGAAACGTAAACAAATTAGCATCAATTGTCATACTTGATCACCTTATATGGTCCAGGACACAATTTTTTACATCTAATTACTAAGAGTGATGATGAAGATGTAGGAACACAGTACTATATGACAGCACGAGGATGACAAATTGTATTGACCATAAAAAACTAAGCACGTGTAAGTTGAAAGAATCACGCATTCAAGACATTGATCGAGTATTTGTGAGTAAAACTATAAGGGCGAACAATGAAGTGCAGAATGGTAATATGCGCCTGCAGAAGGTGTACGCGGATCAAATATGCAACTGGACGTCAATATATTGTCAACCCGGAATCACCGATGCATCTCATCAATATTAAAATTGTTGGACAACTTAATATCGATTCGAGGAATCTGATAATTGTATGTGTAAAGAATAACACATTAGTACTTACGATTGTTATTACATGGTGTTCTAGCTACAGATCTGTGGGAACGAATAAATCTCTGGTGACAAGGCCAAAGCTATGTTTATTGTTAAAAACATTGAAATGATAATGGTTTTTCCGATGTAATCACTCATTTGCATGAAGTGCGAGTTTATTATCCGAAGAAAATGTAAAAAGTTGGAAAAACCCGGCTGTTAACTGATGTATTGTTGTGCCCCTTGGCCCATTGTAGTGCTGGAGTGCGTCACGCCTACGCTACGTTTATAATATTATAGTCGCTTACTTATGCTGTGTACGAATTTACGCTATTGTTTTGATTTACTATGAGAGGCGTTCATTATGTTGTTAGGTTTAAAAAAATTGAGTTAAATATTTTCAAGGCGGAAATTAAAATGTCATTGAATATTTCCCATTTATTTCAAAACAGTGGAAGGGATATCGTAAAGCGGTATTTTTCATTTCAGCTCAATTTTAGACCCCACTGCGACAATTTTATTGTCGGTTATAAGAAAAGTAAAACTGATAAAAATGAAACTATAGAAGCTGATTTTGTTTTAATAACCGATGAAAAATTTAACATTTTCAGTCCCTAGGAGATTTTAGACTCTTTTACTCAATCCCTTCCACTGTATATGTAATCGACACCCAGAACCCACAAATAATTAAGTAACAATTTCCTCTCTACACGTAATTCTTATTGAAAAGTCATCGGCATAGTGATCCATGATTCACGCTGCATTGTCCACGTTGAGCGCTGATCGCATCTTAGCTGCGCCTGCGTCTAACGAAGGCGGCAATTTGTCAATTCGCTATGCGTTACCTTCGAGTCACGCTCGGAGCTTGAACTTCGAAACGTAAACAGCTTTGGTTGTTATTCATTGTTGTGCTTTACTCTCAGTGCCTTTTGAGGTAAGGCACCCAAGTGGTGTCGTCAGAGATTTACTATTGGTTGCGTGTCGCACGATGTCACTCCTCCCCCTTTTAGGACTCTGAACTTGATGACAATGGCTTTGACGACAGACAAGTTGTTATAGCGTCATTTCTGAACGTCATAGTAAATTAATATGAAGCGTCGTATGACTGAAGGAGCAAGTGACGTTAATTAATACTAATTAACGACTAACGAACGAACAAAACTGAACGATTGACTTAATTATTGGTAACTTTTATTTTTAACCGGTTTCAAAAAAAGAAGGAGGTGCTATGTTCGTCTGTATGTATATTTTTGTCGATCGTAGACATATATTTTTTTATTATTAAGGTGTATAGTGTTACCCTTTCGTATTGGATTTGAATGATAAGAAGTAGGTACTAAAAAGCGGAAAATAATAACTTCTTCGGAAGTTACTTGTTCTACTAATAAACACACGATCGATTGAACGTTTGGAAATAATAAGCAGGTATTGAATTTTCACTATTGTTGTAAATTGACGAAAGTTCCGATTATTTACGTTATAAAACCAATATTCTTATGATTATACTCTTGAGTATTGGAAATGCTTTCTTAAATAAAGTAGGCTAAGTCAATTTGAATGGAATAAACTTTCCAGTGTTTTACTTTCGTATTAATTTATATTATTATTGTGGATAATGATAGTAGAACACTTTCTACGGTCTTAAACGTCGAAGTGGGTTTTACACTTATCCTGTTGCTGTTAATAATAATGGCAATTGGTTTCCGGAGACGTGTAATTATTAATTAAGTGTGTATTTTCCTTGTTTTTCGTGTGAAAATCTTTAAAAGCGTCCTTCGGTCTGAGGAGAACATAAGGGGTAAGCCGGTCGAAGCCAACGACTCAGTGTTCCTCAGAAGTCACTTGCACATTATCCTCACTCATTTTACTCTATAAAAACCTGAAGCAGGGGAATGAAAATGAATGCTAGCCGTCTTATTTACAACAAAAGGTTTATCTTGAGGCCATGTTTAAGCCATCGATTCACTTTTTGTTAGAATAAGGTTCGAAATACCAAAACAGGCTCCAAAAACAGTGTTCCAAGCCTGGAAGGCAATTCTACAAACTTTTAGACACGATCGCAATCTAATCTCAGTATCAATTTGTCAAAAATCCTTTAATAGATTTTGAACTAAAGCCTGTTGGTCTAAATATAAGCCTTGTTTCGTAAAAGACAGTAATTTGTTATCTATTATCCCATTAATATCGACCTAACCTTTCTCTGACTTAAGCATGACCAGTTATTAAGTCAAAGCCCTTGAAAGACAGACATTAATACTTTGCAAAACAAACAAGCTCATTGGAACACTCAACGCATTCTAGTTACATTGTTAAGATTTCTTGGTTTTCCAAAGGGCAAGATCAATAGTGCCATAAATATTCAAATACAGGGCGCTGTTATGCATCTTTGTTAAATTCCAGGAGATTGTCGTAAGACCTAAATCTATATAAACATATAAAAGCGAACTCATCACGAAATATCGAATACCGCTTGAAGTATTAAGATGAGGGAGGTTATAGTCAAATAGTTATGGTAGACGTCCAAGAAAGCATACAAACTTTTTGAAAATCGTTTCATACCGGACGTCTACGAACTGTCCACCTCCCTGCCAAAATTTCATCTTTATACGTGAAGCGGTTTTCGTTACCTATTTCGTGATGAGTGAGTGACTATTCGCTTTTATGTATTTAGAAGATTCGTGTTGATTCACTAGCATAATTATCTACTTGAATTTGACGAGAATGCAAAACTGGACTTCGATACGATAGCCGGGTGACAATAAGTCGTTGACCAGCGTTAGGTGTGAGTAAATAAAAATGGTGGCATCGATAAGTGATGGATCGCATTGACGCATTATAATGTTGGTAATGGCAGATGCATATAAATGAAGAGCGAAGAGGATTTCTCTTGTACAATGGTCTCTTCACACACGTGTGCATTATCACATCAACATAACATCACGCCTGTAATCCCCGAAGGGTTAGACAGAGATCTACTCAATAGTACGCCCACATTGGTGGCAAGCCTATTTCCATCAACCGGGCACAAATCCAGACTCTGAGGCTGCTACTGAGAAATTCCTGATGGAAAAACCCAATAACACTTTGCCCGACCTGAGAATCGAACCCAAGACCTAATGCTCAGCGGTCGCGCTATGCGACTATTAGACCGACGAGACAGTCAAAGTGTGTATTATCACAGGAAAGTTAATAATAGGTTGTTAACTTTGCGGTGGCTATTATTATGGCTATATTGTTCTACGATTAGACATCTCAATAAGCCCGTGATAATATCGCCTTTAGAATTGACTTTTACGAGTGAGTTTGAGAAAACCATGCCTATTGTGAGGAGTCCAGAATTTATTATCTTCATTGTAATCACTTATGGTGTTAATAAAGTTTTCATTCATTAATTAAACTCTTGTATCGTATTAAACATCTTAATTAAGCACATGAAAGTTATATTGATGCTAGCTTCTGCCCGTAACTTCCTTTGTATCGACTTCAGAATTAGGCTTTTTTTTAGGTGGTAAAAATCATCAAATGAGTCCTTCCGCCCTGGGTGGGGCGGAAGGGACTGTCAGACTTTTATTGACTAAAAAACCACCCTGTTCCTTCTGTTGCCCTTTACGTTCCGGGGCCATGGTATCCTATTAAGACGTCCCGCAACCCCGGCAGGCGTTTGACCCCGTTGGACCCCGTCCCTGTGCTGACAGCTCTTTGAGGCGCGCGCGAACGGAACGCAAAGTCGTAAAATAATCTCACGGGAACACAAAATTTTTATAAAAATATCTGTATATTTGCCCAGCGACTTCCGTTCAGTCATTCAAGCGTGGAAAGAGTAACAAACATCCATTCTGACAAACATTTGCGTTTATAATAGCAGCAGGAAGTCAATGAACCTACACGGATACAGCCTTATTTATTAGGTATAAGTTAGACACCATTAAATACATACATAAAGATTATAGTGGGTGCTAAGCACAATACTTAAGATAACAATAAATCACGTTTCAAGGTCAGTAAACCACATAGCAGCGACGCTTTTAAATCAACAGCTAACACCACAGCTGCCATACACCAAACGTAATTAATACCATAGACACATAATTATCACGTGTGGCTAGATGATGGATGATGATGCTACAACACAATTAGTGGTTTATATATGTATAAGTTAAGAGTATTCGTTATTTACATGTATTTTACTATACGGATGTCTAACAGTATGAACACGGATACGATAAGGTACAACAGAACATAATATCACGCCTGTAAGCCCCGAAGGATTAGGCAGAGGTGTACTCATTAGTACACCCACATTTCACCAGTCATGGTAAGGTGCCATGTACCTAATAGGGGGCGAGTCTATTGCTATTAACCGGGCACAAATCCAGATTCCGAGGCTGTTACTGAGAAATTCCTAATGGTAAAACCCAATAATACTTTGCCCGTTCTGAGAATCGAACCCAAAACCTCATGCTCAGCAGTCGCGCAACTAGATTCAATACAAATTTTTTTTTTTCCTGTAAATGACGTTCAAAAGTTCCTGTAATAGTCTAATTGAAATAAATGATTTGGCTTTGACTTTGACCTAAAGCAATTCACCTAAATTGACCGCAAATATTTACAGAATAAACACTGAAAAAATAATATGATTTCTTTTTCCAAATATTGTACCAATATGCTATCAAACTTTTTTATGGCAAAACATATAATTTAATAGGACACTCTTTTGTGACCAAAATGCCAACGACCTCTCGCACATTCCATGAGCTTATTTGGCAGTTTTCATAATTTACCTTATTTGGATGCGCGTGCGCGTGATGGGTGGCGCCCTCCGTCGAAGAATCATACAATTGATATCTTCACTTAAGAAATACCACGAAATTTGAAGAGGAAAAGAAATTGCATAATGCTGAAAGTTAGTTCCGAGCCTTGG
Organism: Hoplodrina blanda; assembly: GCA_949316365.1. NCBI lineage: Eukaryota > Metazoa > Arthropoda > Insecta > Lepidoptera > Noctuidae > Hoplodrina > Hoplodrina blanda. Next base: position 5,054,944 of record OX438564.1, on the reverse strand, counting down.
GCTGGGTCCACATTTGTAGCATCTTGACGTATCCCGATCAGTCGTATCGTATCGAGTATTTGTATCATAAATATGGACGCTCATTTTGTCCATATCGTATTGTTAAGGCGTAAATGGTAAAAAACGCTTCGTTTTTCTTCCGATTCTCGTATCTTTTCCTGATACGCGTTTCTTTCAATGCACCTTCTGATAAACATGATCGGCGGAAAAACCGACACAGATGGTTCGCGGTGTATCACGTATCGTATCGCGATACAGTATCGTGATACAGTATCAAAATACGTCCATACTACCGATCGTGATACGCGTATCAGATACGAGGTGTATCAAGATACGCGGTTAGTGTGGATCGGGCCGTATCAGATACGGCGTGTATCATTAACGTGTATCATCTTGCGTCCAAACTAGCGATCATGATACGCGCCGAGGCCACGCAACGGAGATACGATACACCGAAATGATACAAATGTGGACGCAGCCTAAGGCTGGGTCCACATTTGTAGCATCTTGACGTATCCCGATCAGTCGTATCGTATCGAGTATTTGTATCATAAATATGGACGCTCATTTTGTCCATGTCGTATTATTAAGGCGTATATGGTAAAAAACGCGTCCATACTTATCAAATGCTGTATCATGTCAGTGTATCGGCTGTATCTTTACAAATATGGACGCTTCGTTTTTCTTCCGATCCTCGTATCTTTTCCTGATACGCGTTTCTTTCAATGCACCTTCTGATAAACATGATCGGCGGAAAAACCGACACAGATGGTTCGCGGTGTATCACGTATCGTATCGCGATACAGTATCGTGATACAGTATCAAAATACGTCCATACTACCGATCGTGATACGCGTATCGGATACGAGGTGTATCAAGATACGCGGTTAGTGTGGATCGGGCCGTATCAGATACGGCGTGTATCATTAACGGGTATCATCTTGCGTCCAAACTAGCGATCATGATACGCGCCGAGGCCACGCAACGGAGATACGATACACCGAAATGATACAAATGTGGACGCGGCCTAAGGCTGGGTCCACATTTGTAGCATCTTGACGTATCCCGATCAGTCGTATCGTATCGAGTATTTGTATCATAAATATGGACGCTCATCTTGTCCATGTCGTATTATTAAGGCGTCTATGGTAAAAAACGCGTCCATACTTATCAAATGCTGTATCATGTCAGTGTATCGGCTGTATCTTTACAAATATGGACGCTTCGTTTTTCTTCCGATCCTCGTATCTTTTCCTGATACGCGTTTCTTTCAATGCACCTTCTGATAAACATGATCGGCGGAAAAACCGACACAGATGGTTCGCGGTGTATCACGTATCGTATCGCGATACAGTATCGTGATACAGTATCAAAATACGTCCATACTACCGATCGTGATACGCGTATCGGATACGAGGTGTATCAAGATACGCGGTTAATGTGGATCGGGCCGTATCAGATACGGCGTGTATCATTAACGGGTATCATCTTGCGTCCAAACTAGCGATCATGATACGCGCCGAAGCCACGCAACGGAGATACGATACACCGAAATGATACAAATGTGGACGCAGCCTTAAGCCGGGTCCAGACATGATCATTTGACCGATCCTATCACCGTATCCGATCACCGTATCCGTATCTGCGTATTGTATCAAGCCCCGTATCAAGTTGTGGACGCCTCCGATTTGCTCCGTATCCGTATCTTCACAATAGTCATGATCGTATCTGTAAACCTTTGATGATCGGACAAAAACCGACACGACATGGGACGGGCCGTATCATAACGGCGTATCGAGATCCCGTATCATGATACGTATATCAATACCCGTCCACATATGCGATCATGATACGCGTCGACGACACGGATACGGTGATCGGATCGGGCAAATGATACATGTCTGGACCCGCCTTTAGGCTGGGTCCACAATTTGTATCATAAATATGGACGCTCATTTTGTTCATGTCGTATTATTAAGGCGTATTTGTTAAAAAACGCGTCCATACTTATCAAATGCTGTATCATGTCAGTGTATCGGCTTTATCTTTACAAATATGGACGCTTTATTTTTCTTCCGATCCTCGTATCTTTTCCTGATACGCATTTCTTTCAATGCACCTTCTGATAAACATGATCGGCGGAAAAACCGACACAGATGGTTCGCGGTGTATCACGTATCGTATCGCGATACAGTATCAAAATACGTCCATACTACCGATCGTGATACGCGTATCGGATACGAGGTGTATCAAGATACGCGGTTAGTGTGGATCGGGCCGTATCAGATACGGCGTGTATCATTAACGGGTATCATCTTGCGTCCAAACTAGCGATCATGATACACGCCGAAGCCACGCAACGGAGATACGATACACCGAAATGATACAAATGTGGACGCAGCCTTAGGCTGGGTCCACATTTGTAGCATCTTGACGTATCCCGATCAGTCGTATCGTATCGAGTATTTGTATCATAAATATGGACGCTTATTTTGTCCATGTCGTATTATTAAGGCGTATATGGTAAAAAACGCGTCCATACTTATCAAATGCTGTATCATGTCAGTGTATCGGCTGTATCTTTACAAATATGGACGCTTCGTTTTTCTTCCGATCCTCGTTTCTTTTCCTGATACGCGTTTCTTTCAATGCACCTTCTGATAAACATGATCGGCGGAAAAACCGACACAGATGGTTCGCGGTGTATCACGTATCGTATCGCGATACAGTATCGTGATACAGTATCAAAATACGTCCATACTACCGATCGTGATACGCGTATCGGATACGAAGTGTATCAAGATACGCGGTTAGTGTGGATCGGGCCGTATCAGATACAGCGTGTATCATTAACGTGTATCATCTTGCGTCCAAACTAGCGATCGTGATACGCGCCGAGGCCACGCAACGGAGATACGATACACCGAAATGATACAAATGTGGACGCAGCCTTAGGCTGGGTCCACATTTGTAGCATCTTGACGTATCCCGATCAGTCGTATCGTATCGAGTATTTGTATCATAAATATGGACGCTCATTTTGTCCATGTCGTATTATTAAGGCGTATATGGTAAAAAACGCGTCCATACTTATCAAATGCTGTATCATTTCAGTGTATCGGCTGTATCTTTACAAATATGGACGCTTCGTTTTTCTTCCGATCCTCGTATCTTTTCCTGATACGCGTTTCTTTCAATGCACCTTCTGATAAACATGATCGGCGGAGAAACCGACACAGATGGTTCGCGGTGTATCACGTATCGTATCGCGATACAGTATCGTGATACAGTATCAAAATACGTCCATACTGCCGATCGTGATACGCGTATCGGATACGAGGTGTATCAAGATACGCGGTTAGTGTGGATCGGGCCGTATCAGATACGGCGTGTATCATTAACGGGTATCATCTTGCGTCCAAACTAGCGATCATGATACGCGCCGAGGCCACGCAACGGAGATACGATACACCGAAATGATACTAATGTGGACGCAGCCTTAGGTATTTTATTTCAGGGTGCACTAAAATGTTTCATGTTTGTGTTCGTAACTTTGATGACGGCTTGACTGTGAGCCAATTTGTTGTACACCATAGCATGTTATCGTGTAAATGTGCCATTATTATACTATTATGACATTCAATATTATGGCGATCATTGCATCTTTTCTCATTTTCTCGTACAAACTTTCAAGTTCAGAAACACTCTTAAGGTTAAAAAGCTTAAAAGTAAAAAAAAGCTTTTAAGAGTTTTTTTTTAAAGAAAACCATAAATGGCTCTACATTTGCTACAAAATTCTTTGTCAAAAATGTTCTATACTCATTATTTAGAGCTATGAGTAAGAAGTTTAATTTTAATCGGTTCATTAATTTCCAAGATTTTGGACTTCAAACTTTGTATGGATACCGTACTACGTAAACGCTTTCAATGTTACACCTGAAAAGTTTTACTTTCAAAAGCATCGGCTTTCCCTGTAAAAAGCATAGAATAAAATACCAGCCTATAGCTATTGTCCCATTACAGGGCAAAAGCCTCTTCCCTTACAGAGAAGGCTTGAGCATTGATCACCACGCTTGCTCAAGGCGAATCGGCGATTTCAGACTTATATTAATTATAAGCCCAGGTTTCTTCACAATGCTTTCCTTCAGGGAAGTCAGTGATAACTGATATCCAAGATAAACTTAGAAAGTACATATGAAAAATGTGTAGAAAAAGTCACATTAGTACTTGCTCATGCCCGGATATCAACCCACAGCCTCGTGCATGAGAGGCAGGCGCCTTAACCAGTGAGCCGTCATGACTAAATCAGTAAACTATAATTAAACAATAACGCGCAATCAAAACACACGCATAACTTCCTACGTTCAAACAAAGCTTTTTAAATGGTTGGTTACGTGTTAAAAACGAAATGATTGCATGGTTGAAGTGTTTAAAGAGTTGTTATGTGCTGACCTTGTGTCATAGCGTGTTATATTGTAATATTAGTAACTACACACTTCATTATCTTAGTACTATTATAAATGCGAAAGTTTGGATGGATGGATGGATGTTTGTAACTCAATTACGCCAGAACGGTTGAACGTATCTGTTTGAAATTTGGCACACATAGATTATAGTTGATTAATTAGTTGGTTGGTTGGTTGGTTGGTTGGTTGGTTGGTTGGTTGGTTGGTTGGTTGGTTGGTTGGTTGGTTGATTGGTTGGTTAATTGGTTGTAGTTTGGTTGTAGTTAGGCTTTTATGTCGGAAAATTGTACGGTCCCCGTGGAATTATATAAAAACTTTGACGCGGATGAATTCGCGGGCAGAATCTTCATCTTATTTGATTGTCAATTTTCACTTCTGGCAATAAAGCGAATAAATACAACTCTCTAATGATTTGACATTGCTCGCAAAATTAGTGCGTTGAAGTGGAAGTGGGCCGGCCATGTCTGCAGACGGACAGATAGTCGGTGGAGCAGACACGTGTTAGAGTGGAGACCACGTTTAGGCAAACGTAGTGTGGGACGCCCTGCTGCACGGTGGACCGACGATTTAAAGAAGGTGGCGGGCAGCTGATGGATGCGGGCTGCCCAAGACCGGGATGGTTGGCGCTCTTTGGGGGAGGCCTACGTTCAGCAGTGGACGGCCATAGGCTGATATGAAGATGATGATGATGAATATCTTTACAGATCTAACGAGGTTTTAGCACAAGACTACTTATATATAAGGATGAAATTCTAATATCATCATCTTTAAACAGATGTTTGTGTGAATCTTAGAAATTTTCCACTAAAGCATGAGCATCCTAAAAATAACTATTTATAACAGCACAGTGAAGTAAACAGGTTACTCCAAATATATAACGAAAACTTGAATTTTATTCTTACTACTAGGTATTTAATTATAGATCATAATAACTGGTGCAAAAATACGCTTAACGAAACGGAAACTTACATAATTGTTTTTATTTTTCTTCATAGTTAAGTACAACATTTTTTTAAACAAGTTTTAATGTTATAATTATCCCGAAAATAGCCCAAGACCCCTGTGCTTAATCCGTAAAAAAAAATGCTTTGTGCTACCATAAACAGTGACAGTGTGTTTAACCGACTTCTAAAAGCAGGAGGTTCTATGTTCGGCTTTATGTATATTTCCCGATTTCTCGGTCAATTGTAGACCGATTTTGAAAATTCTTCTTTTTTTTTTACAAGTTTTTATTTAGCTTGCACTGTTCGTATGTAAGTGTGTATGTAAATAAGTTGTCCTTTCAAAATTTGCAAACATTTTTCGACCATTTGTTGGTATTTATCCGATTGAGCTGAAATTTTGCATACACCTTTAGTTCTGATGACAATACAATGTCCAATACTCAATATTGTAGAATTTTAATTTAAAGCTTGTTTTTAAAAATATTTTTTTAATTAGTTTATTTGAAACTGTATAGGTACTACCGAATTGGTCCCATAAAAATATTGTCATGATCTGATAATGAACTTCGGAGACATAGAACGGAACTCCAAAAATACTTTTTTTTTACAACAAAAATAGAAGCCGTTACCAGCAATAATTTCTGCTCAATGTTATTCAGTTTAATGGTCAATATGCGTAGTCAACGGATACGCCTTTTAACACCGCGTAAAACAGTTCGTTATTTTCTGCAATAATGTTTATGATTCGTGCAATGCTAGGTTAATTTAATTGCATATTGTAATGATTAACTTAAATTTAATGTAATGGAATAATACTAATTTGATACCCATTAGTTTTATACGAGTCGGTGGTTCAATCATTATTTACGTGCCATTAATGAGGTTTTAAATTAAATCTTGATAATATGTTGCACATTGATCGGGATTTTTAAGTAGATTTTATTCTGCATTTCAACTTAGTTACGTTTATTTATTTGTATGTTAGACTTCTCTTCATAGTATAAAACAAAGTCGCTTCCCGCCGTCTGTAGGCTTAGATCTTTTAAACGCTACAACGGATTTAAATGTGGTTTTCATAAATAGATTGATTAATTCAGGAGAAAGGTTTATACACGGTTACTTTTAGGTTGTTCTTAAACCGAAAGCTATAAACTCGATCATCAAACTCGAAACGATTGGGACCAATTTTTTTTTTTTTTTTTCAAAAATACTTACTATAAAAAAAACAGCTGTTCAGTACACTTTGACGAGTTAGACGAACATAAATGTACTGAACAGCTGTTTTTTTTTATTGTTACTTTTTTAAAGTAACCGTGTATATCTTCATGACTCCCGTGCGAAGCTGGGTATTTATTACTCTCTGTCTCTCTCTTTGTATTTTTACTGTTATCTATAATTCTAATCCAATGCCAAAATGTTGATACTAGCGCTCAAGTATTTTGTTTCAATTACACACTCAAGTCTAATTAATTTTACCTAATTTGTTTAAACTGCGTATCACTTTTGTGTAATAGGCCTAAACATACATCCGATCATTTCCTCAATTGAGAAAATCATGATTTTTATGCCCTTCGGATTATTTTACGTGAGTTTACGTCAACGGAAAATCACTACCTAACTGTGTTTTTAAAAAGTTATTTACATAAGTATTTGAAGAAGCAAAGACAAGGGCAATTCAACCGTATTTGTTGATGGAACTCTTTTTGAATAAACAATAATTTGAATATTTAGTACAGTCAACAACACAGATAGGTATCCAGGGTCTTCAGGTATAGTTGAAATTATCTTAGAAACTGATGGATGTCTTCGATTGAAACTTAATTAATAAATTGTTTTTTACATTCTAAATTAGATTACATTTGAAAATATTCATCGGTTTCTAAGAAAACTTAAACTATATGTCACGACCGTGCATACCGGGGAAAGGAAAATAAATATTTTGCAAATTGGACGCTTCAAAGTACAAGATTTCTATAATTCATTTAAAAACAAAATTATTCTGTATTTTCATTTGAGTATTAACCGCATAACTTTTCAGAAAAAGCCCCGTAAATAAATAAAGATGTTAAAAAAAACCGCATAAACCGCCGCGTTGCGGCGCCGCACCGCAAAGATTTCAGTGAAATCTTTTTGCGGTGCGGCGCCGCAACGCACCGTGTGCCCGCGCTCGACACGGTGAAATCTTAACGGTGCGGCGCCGCAACGCACCGTGTGCTCACTAGCTAACTTAATAAATAATAACGTCAACATAAATATGCTAAAAACGTTTAACTCAATGTAAGAACCCTGAACCATTACCAACGGATAAAGACATATTTAATACATAACATCCAGTTATATAACGAGCAGGATATGCCTAGTAGATAATTACAATTAAATATAGATAGTACCGGTATATAAGATCGAATGTATTATGTAAGTTGTAATAATATCATGCATGTATTTTACGATCAACAGTAAAATGTGGATTTTAGTAATTTTATTTTGGGATAAAAAAACAGGAGTACCTACAATTAAATATTATACATACTATCTTAGTAATTAAACAAAATACTTAAATGATACTTTGCTTTTTTAATTAGACTTTGGAATCAATTTTTGTTGTTAATCTATGCTAATATTATTGAGTTAAAGAGTTCGTCTGTTTATACGCGTTAATCTCAAGAACGATTGGTCCCATTTGAAAAAATCTACACTACGTCCCACGGTGACGAAGCAGTAATCAAATACGTAACGTTAACACGGGTAAAACCGCGGAGTATTGTTACTATTGTTAGTTAGTAGTAGGCTTTTAAATATAAATGAATAAAAAAACTATATTATACATATATAAAAATGAATCCCTGTTTCCCTTGGTCACGGCATCACGCGTAAACGGCTGGACCGATTTCACTTTTTTTTTGTTGTGTTTGTTATTGTCAGGAGAAGGTTCTTATGAAAGAAAAAAAAAGTCGGAAATGTCGGTCTCAAGGGTAGGGTAGGGTAGGGTAGGGTAGGGTAGAGGTAGGGTAGGGGTAGGGTAGAGGTAGGGGTATCGGTAGGATAGGGTATCGGTAGGATAGGGGTACGATACCACGCGAACGAAGTCGTGGCGGGTCAGCTAGTAAACAATACATTTTTACTGTACCTAAAGGCAAAACTAATTATTTTAATCAATTTGTATTCTAGATTCGTAACAAATTGCATATTAAAACGCTTCTTTAAGTCACAGTAACTTTTATACGAAATAAAAGACATACAATACGAATTTATTATATGTTTATTGGGTGTTTGCCAAGAAAGACATCCTTTGGTTGCTAACTACACACATCAAAAAAGTCTAGGGATCAACATCCCTAACATTTGTTAGGGATGTTGATCCCTAGACTTTTTTGATGTGTATATTAAGGTATTGTGAGTTTTAAATTAATATTCGTTTATGTACCATACAGAAGCCATCGTATCACATATTTGTATCCAAACCTTGTGATGAAAGAGGCTGGACCAGGACTAGATAGAATAGATATAGATAGAATGCTTGCTTTTTTGAGATAAAATAAATAAATAAAATAAATAAATATTTACTATAATATTATCAATGCGAAACTTACTTTGTCTGTCTGTTACGCTTTCACGACTAAACCCCTGAACCGATTTTGATCAAATTTGGCACAGGGTAAGTTTAAACTCTGTCTGTTTGATATCTCAAGCAAAACCATCACATAAAAATCACCCAAAACCAGAACTAAATGTTTGACTATTTTTTAAACCGACATTCACGCGTAGTCAACCGCAAAAACTAGCCCAAAATTTTAAATAAGTCACTTTAGACATTCTATAAAAAGTTACGGTAAGCAATACCAAACTGGTCTACTGGTCAAAAGCAAAGGTTTCTTACGACACTCGCCACAAAATATGAAATGCTCTATTAAGTTCACGGTAAATAATTCTCAAGATCTGCTAGTCTTGTGGCCATGACATGCCGGACATAAGAAAGCCATATTATTTCCCTCACATCACTAACATATTCAATCGCGGAATCAGTTGGCACATCTAACACCTCAGTACATCCGGCTAATAGTGATGCTATTATTTATAACTACCTGCTTTGCTGCAGGACATATAAATGCGTTGTAAACAATCTATTTATTATTATTTTACAACATAATGGTGCCAATTGTACTATGTACGAGCTAAACTAGACTTAATTTAGACTATTTCTATCTTTTTCTCCCCAATAAAACAAGAAAGGGCCGGACATACCTACATAAGACTTGTCAATTTTAGTTGATCTAAAACTTTCAAAAAACACTGGACACCCAATTGCACGTCGCACTACATGAAGCCAAAGACCGACGCAGATGGCGAGAAATAAATAAATAAATAAACACCATCAATAAGAAGCTGATCCAACGGGATCTTCACGACCCTCAGTAATGAGGAATACGACGCGAGGAGGAGGAGGAGGAAAACTTTCATACAGTTATAGTTAACATTTCAGAACGCATTGATTAAAAACAGGGAGAAGTTAAAGGCAAAATTAATTTTGCCATTAACATTGAGTGACATTTGGTTCTAGTCTGGCGAATGAGGAATTAAATTATGAGAACTGTGTATTTTTTCCCAACTAGGTTGGATATGTTTGAGCCAGTTACCTAATTAATAAACTACAAAGACTGGCTGGATTATAACAACTCAATTAAGGTAATTATAAAGTTTAACAAAAAGTAACGTAGCTTGTCTGTCTTGTAGTTTATTGTGTCCTGTGGTACAGCAATATTATAATAGAAATAACTAACCACGAGTACAAACTTTGATTCAAATAAAGTGAGCAAGCAAAATAAAATAAAAAATCTTTAATTTTGTTTTCTGTACCTAAGTCATTGCTGCATAACATTTGATGAATCTTGAATTGTAGTAAGTATACTTTTAGATCCAAATAAGATTTATTTCTGTATTCATTCTCTTGTATTGTGTACCCAGGTTTGAGAGTTTGTCGTGGCACACGCTTTGCATTCTAAAGTTTCAAGGTTTTAATGTAAGGACTAATGTAGTGTGTCTTGACTCTTTTGTTGCATGATTCTGATTGAAATGTGTTGCTGTTACTCGAACTTTGAAATGTCTTTCATTGGTCAGTTCCGGCATCAAAGATGTCAGATTTGAAAGTTTTTATTGTGACGATATCTATCGCGCTACATACGGTCTACAACTGATGTATCGCGATATCAAAGTTCTCCGTGGTATTAGCAATACAACATTATGTATTATTTATCAGAAACGTGGAATGGGGTCACTGTACTCATCATTATGAATCACTTAACTATGGAACCACCCTAGAAATTGCGAAAGGTAAATCAGCTGATCCATCCTGTTTTCTTTCTTCTGGTAATCCAAAATTAAGTTGTATAAAAATCCGGTCAATAGCCGTCGGGCAGTAGCCCACCACACATAACACCCTAGTCGCAGGATCCTTCCTTTTCAATGGAGGATGAGGAACATACCACCCAGTTCCTCACACCTCAAAATTAGTGTTATTATCATAATGTTCTATTAAAATCTTTAAGCGAACCTTTGATTATCTCTACTTACTTACCGCATTTGTAATAATGGACTAAGTTGACTGGCTCATATTAGGTATTATAAAATTACCTCATCATCGTCTTACCTGCAACAAATGACAAACTGATTAATAAGGGATTTTTGCAAGGTTGATAGAATCATTGGTTTTACAGAAAAAAAATATTATTGTGCAATCAATTAATATAGGTACTGCAACACAAATAATATGGTCTGGGTTGTCTATAGGTATCTTACAAGGAAGGATTACTCAAAGTATATTTTTACAAGCTTTTATTTAGCTTGCACTGTTCGTATGTATGTATGTAAGTTGTCCTTTCAAAATTTGCAAACCATTTTTCGACCATTTGTTGGTATCCGATTGAGCTGAAATTTTGCATACGCCTTTAGTTCTGGTGACAATACTCAATATTGTAATAATTTAAAATTAAAGCTTGTTTTAAAAAATATTTTTATATAATTATTTCTGATTAAAATGGTCGCGTTTTTCGGGCAGTTAGGTTCGGGCGAGACATAAAGGCTTAAACTTATATTTTTTTATTTTATTACGGATAATCATTACTGTGATTTTAAAATCCAATTAGGTTCCAAGAACAGTATAATAAGAAAATGCACTCTCACGAAATTTTGATGAAAAGAGGGGCCAAAATTACACATTTCATCTTGCAAATGACAGTGTAAATGCATTGCCTTTCTCAGCCCGTGTCTGTCATTACATTTTCTTTTTTTGTTTCTTTAATGGAAGGAATGAAAAAGAATACATGGGAGTTTTGGAAGAATCGCATTAATAGTTTCTATTAACTTGGGCTAATAGGTACTTAATCGTAAATAACTACCAAATAACCCATGACTCCTCATTACGACTTAAATGGATAGGAACAAACATGAAACTTAGACAACAATGTTTCGAAACTTTCCAGTGATCGTGTCAAACGCAAATAACTAATAGGATGTGTCACTGACACAGAACATCTAATAATATTCGAAGACTAAGTTATAAATCCTAAATTTAGGAATTTCCTGTTGGAAAATCTCATTATCAATGCCTTATCTGGAAATCGACTACGTAGACAGTTAAGCAAACTCTACATCAATTTCACCAGCAGGCAAACAGACAAACATTTCAACGATTTCAAGTAATATCTCCAACTCCAGCTTATCTCAATAGTCGTAAGTTTTGAAGACTTCTAAGTAAGTATATTCAACTTGACACATAATGAACAGTCTGAATTGACCGCTTAGTGAAGTACTATCATCTAGAGCCGATAGCCTGTTAATGAGCCATTGCGACGCCGTCTGACAGTTATCGAAGAATTCTATATAAATTGTCTGGTAAGGTGGCGCACGCTCCGGTCACGATCCTGTCTGCCATGATAATGGTACAATGTGTACTATTTACATTGTGATTAGAATGTACGATTCTGTTGTAAATGAAAAAAATCTTTGATGTTTGCCTTGGGGTACTCCTTTGTAACCTGACAAAGGCATTCGACTAAGTTAATAATGATACAGTTGTCTGAAATAGGTATCGTGTTACCCAGTAACTGAGGTGTGGAGGTGAGATAGGCAATCTATACATGGAAAATACTAGTATCCAGCTGCATTCGTTTAGACTGGAAGCTATCTCCAATTTACATAAGGCTAGGCAGATGATGTCTAGAATAGACACGACAGACGTGCTTTTGATCATCTTATTTGTTCGTATAATAGCATCATGAATCAGGACAGAGTGAATGCCAACTTAATTAAATTAACTGTCTGTAACATCTGGTTACCTCACAGCATCGCAACCAAATTAAAATACATAAGGATTCGAAAGATCATTCTCAAGATGAGCTTGAAATTGGAACGCTACCATAATAGAAGTACAATTATTCGTGTCAATGCATCGAGCTGACGGTACATTTGCAAGTAATTAATCAGCCATTCTCGTCGCACGACGCTCCGGTATGCATGATGTGGGACAACAAATTAAGAATACGCTTAATGTCTACGTGCATATGGACAGACAGACGGACAAAACTTATGTGATCGCATCTGCATTCATGAAGTAAAAAAACTGTCGGATTGCAACTTATCAAGTGCTTAATTAATGCCGAAACGTGATCGTAGAATATTCAATAGGTATTATTGTGATCTGCAGCTACAGTATAGGTAATTATTAGTACATTACAATCGCTATTTACCTTTGTATCTGATAAATATTTGTATGCGTTAATAGTTGAAAGTCACCTTTGTTATTTATTATCATTTTCATCTGTTTGACCACTAACTGTCCTGATGTAATGCTATGACGCTCGACGATGGACTATTAGTGGACGTTCGTCTTTTTTTATGGATTATTTACTAAACTGGGTATCTCAAACGTTGGATCCAATTTTATTATTGTCTTAATACATATACATTCTATCTTCTCTCAGTAGAAGTAACCAAAACATGTTCAGTCTATTCGAAACACAAGTTTATCGTTTGCAATAAATTAATCTTAAATCTAAGTCAAAATTCTTCGTTTTATACGTTTTAGTAACTTAATTATCAGTGAGGACTTCGTATCGTGAATTCACGAAAGCTTTTGATACAGTCAATAGTGGAATAAGAATAGTGAGATCAATCCTGTGATCATTTGGATTAAGTAGGCAAGTCATATGACCAGGCCAAGGCTAACATAACCGCAGCTTAAAAGCCTCTAGTGACCATTAATAATAATGTAGGTACATAATGAATGACTTACCACCTAGTGCCGTGCTACATAATTATAAAATGTTGTAGAAAATCTTATCCAAAAAAATTGTTGATAGCAAACGCACATCATATTTTATTAAACAACAAAAAACCTGTAATGAATTGCTGTTTAGGTACAACAAGCATTAGTAAATAGTTATGTAAAAACTGATTACATAAAAAGTTGATAACAAAACGTTTTGTATTGAGATGCGTTGCATCAATCCATTGTTTAACCTAATTAATAGCATCACGATATTATGTATGTAACTCAAATCACATATGGCATCGCATACATAAGTAGTATGGCGGCTACTTATCCTTTTATGCATAATTCCATGTTACAATTAATATTACCACCGCGATGAAAACTTAGTTGTAATAAGCTTAAGTATAAGCAATAATTAATAGGAGTACCTGTAGGCACATAAAGTTGTCAGGTGGTATCATTGTTTGCATAATAGGTGACCGATTTGCAAGATTCTAATTAGGCAGGTACCAGTGATGAAGACTTACAACCCGATTCCTACCGGCTTCCCGATTCGTCGATTCCAACCTGGAGTGCAAATGCGATGCTGTTCCAGAAACGATAGAACACTTGACATCACGTCCTGGATTATGATGATCATCATTCCAGCCTCCCTTACAGATGGCTACAATGACCGGTCCTGCGCTACCCATGAGCGGCCTTCCTTCGTCCTGGATGCTACTGCCTAATGGACGTTAGGTACTGATAATTTTAAACTTATATCTATACTAGCTTTTGCTCGCGACTTCGTCCGCGTATATGTCGGTTATCGCGGACGCAGACGAAGTCGAATAAAAAGTAGCCTATGTCCTTTGTTGGGGTTCACACTTACCCTGTACCAAATTTCACACAAATCGGTTCAGTAGTTTAGGCGTGAAGAAAAGACAGACAGACAGACAGAGTTACTTTCGCATTTATAATATTAGTTAGGATTAGGATTCTACGCTGCGACAATGTAGATAGCCATTGACATGCTAAATAAATTATTGTAAAAAAAAAAAACTGAAAAAAAAATCTGTAGTTATTAAAGAGATCTGTCAGCATTTCGTTTTACCTTCTATCTGAATAATTTTCATAACAACATACTGTTCCCAATTACGCCTCCATAGTTATTATAGCAATAACTACATCCTACGACTGCCTACGCGCGTTTATGTCGTTAACTCTCAAAAACGGCTGTCACATAACAAAGTCGTTTTTAGGATCTGTCTGAAACATCATCATAAAGCCTTGTGGCATTCATCTATGTAGGTATTATCTCTATAGTACAGTTAGCAAGCTATTTAGACAATAAAAATCATTTTTATTCTACAACTAGCGACCCGCCTATAAGCTAATAATGATTTGAAAATGTCATATTAGTACTTGTCCGGTATCGAACCCGCAACTGCATGTTCAAGATGCCTGTCGAGGCATCTTTATACTAAACTCCCATTATTGATATTTATCGTAGCGTAGGTATACTTAAGACAGTGATGAAAAAATTATGGACTATTCAGCAGACTTTTAACATTGATAGAAATTGCAAACAAGCAGCCTGTATACAAAATAGTTAGTTCGATTGTACATGAAGTTTAAATTAATAATTAACTTTCAAGTTGTCACTGCGCTGAAAGTGAAAAGTAAACAGAAGGCTTTCAGTTTATTATCGCAATGTATAAATTATTGAGTCAGCACGAAACAGTTAACGCGACACTTAAATGTGATAAGATATCTAATTTGACAGCTTTTGCGATCGTGTTGCTGATAAATATGTCTGGAAATACGCCAAGCTACACCTTAGGACCCGCTGAACTTGAAATGTGACGTCGCTTGCAAAACTTGAAACCCCTCGGAACAGCATGAGATTTTAGAAAGTTATTTCATTGTGCTGTTTGGGTCCCACTAAGGTGTCACATATCGCCCAAAGGAATGGGAAAGTCAAAAATATGGGTTCTCGAAAACATGTCCTTAACAATGACGTCATGATTAAAAGCCAAAAGGCTATAAGTTTTAACACAACTGGTACTAAATACCTATTACACAGTCGAGTTTTCCGATTTTACTTTTTTTAAACCGCTTTTATTAGCTTCACTAGTATCTATGCAAACGAAATCTTCAAACGTAATTTTCACCCACTTCAAAACGTCAGTTTAAATTGAAACTTTACACACTTATCAAGGACTGATGACAATGCAAGATATCATTGCACACCTAGCTATTATACACAAACATGAAACTTAAAATGGTGCGTCTCTTACTGTAATTCAGCTAATTGATATGAGGAAAATAAAGGTGCAATCAATTTGAATTCACATTCCCACGGTACTCTTAAGTACTATAACAATACCTACCTACGTCAGTATTTCACTGCTAACGACTGTTTGATTAATAAAATTAACTAAACTTTGGTGACAGTGACATAGATGAGGACAAAGAAATAAGAAATAATGGCGTTTGTAACTAGGCAAGCTGTTCCCGCGGTTTCGCTTTAATTTTATTAGTCTGTTGTATTAGGTTGGTATAAGTTGGATTTACAGGTTGAGTTTTCATTCTTTCATTCACTACGCATTTTAAGAGGGTCAAAGTACCCATGAATATAATATAACAATCAACTTTCACTAAGAAACTTACTCTGGAATAAAAAAAAAACTGATGTTCTATTTTTGATCAGCTGAAAAATCAGCTGTTACAAATGATGATGATGAATGATTTGATTTGATTTTTACAAATATCAGCTTTAATATACAATACATAACAGAAGGAATATGCCAGCTAATATAAAGTAATGCGTTTTTAATAAAATGCAGCATGTAGATAATGATTATATCCATTGCAGGCTTAAAAATGAACAATAAAAAGTATGAAGATACGAAAGCTTTTATCTCAGAATCAGAAAATCAACAGTTAGCTAGCTCTCAAAATCTATCTCCACAAACATTTGCATATCAAACCCAATTAAGTAACAAAAACGATACGCTATTACATTGCCGTTGCGCAATGTTCAATTAAAACTATACATCGTAACAACACGCAATGTTACCGTTACATCAAAAACACGTCTACTAGATAAGGAGACAAGACATGAATAACAACTCTATAAGAATATGGATAACGAAACAAGTTGCGTTTGCCTGTGAAGTGTGTCTCACCTCTATTGTTGTGAAGATTCGGCAATTAATTTCGTATTAAATACTCTCGTGTATGCGGATGAAGTGCTAATACGCAATTAGACGTGGTTTGTTGTGGTAACACCACTAATGGACTGTTTGTGGACCATAAAAAATGGAATAACCACGTTTAAGAGAATACACCGTATTTTAAAGCAAAATTGCTGTGTAAAACAGCGTAAGGCGTTATCGTTAGTTCTCATAATTTGCTAATTACATGTCAAGTTGAAGAGAAAACACTTTCTTAGTGCGACAATACCCGTGAAAGCTAAAGTTCGCTTTCAACTTATTTTAAACAACAAATATATTATTTCACCGCGACTCCGCGAAGAAAATGCACAATATCGCAAGTAAACAGTTACAACCGTTGCATTACTTTCTTTAGCAAGGAGGTTCTTTGCATTCACAACACCACAAAGGCATCGGAAACAATAAGAAAGTTGTAAATGCAAACTTGGAAGATTTCACCTAAAAGTCTCAATTGACAATAAACCAATCACAATGGATGTATAATTTACATGGAGAATGAAGAAATTAACTCCCACTATTGAATAGTGAACAATTATTAGCCTCGATGATTATCAGTTTCACTGAAGGCATTAAAGTTTACAATCGAGTGAACTTGATATTAAAGGCATATTATTCTATTGATGGATAGACAAACACTCGATTCGAAGCAAATACTTGACAAAAAGAGCACACGATAGAAATAATAGGAGTCAAGTGGCAATCAGTCTCTAGGGTTCTTTAAACGATCACATTTGCTTGTAGATTTTAGAGAAATTATGGGAGATAATTAGGATCAGTCGATTTTAGAGAATTAAATGATGAGAGATAACTAAGAAGACGAAATTAGAACACCTTCGTAAGTGGAGTTGGAAAATGCCAAATCAAATATGGCCCTATTAAAAACCATATTTCATTTTTGAACATTGGCGAATTTTGGTTTAAATCTATACTCTCTGGAACAACGAGAGGGATTGGAAAATATTTGTATATGATAGACAGATTTATGAGGCTATATAATGTCACGTTACGACCCATAGGAGCAGAGCAGTAACCAAAGACGTTACATAACGAAGGTGAAAAACAAACTAATAATTAAATATAGCAGCCTCGGAGTCTGGATTAGTGCCCGGTTGATGGCAACAGGCTCGCCCCCTATTACATGGGACTTAAACATAACTGGCGAAATGTGGGTGTACTAATGGGTACACCTCTGTCTAACCCTCCGGGGATTGCAGGCGTGATGTTATGATATGTAATTAAATATACAGAATTCTTTATAGTGTCACATTTCTTTTTTTTTTCACGCTATAAGGTACTCAAGATGTAATCAGCTAAGAACCAGCTTTTTTCTCAAGAAGCGAGCTCTCTCTTGACAATGACTCCATTTCGCGAAAATTTTAACAAGAATCATGGTAAAAGAATTTAAAAATGGATGACATTATCTTAGTGTACAATACTTAGGATAGCATAAACCCTTGAAAGACCGCATAGCTTGGAGAAGAGTCGTATGTGGTCACGATGCTCAGTAGTGAGTGAACAAAGAAGAATCTAACTTTATAAATTAGTACACAACATTCTAGATAAACAATCCCGTGATTAAAGTTTACAAGACCGACTGTTGTTATTCTTTAGTTATTCAATTTGCAACAAAGCTAAGTGATCAATTACAAGTAAAACCTATCGTGAGACAAACACTTAAGTAGGTGGTCACCTACGTCAGTACAACAAAATTGCAACAATCAAATACCTGGAACGTATAAGATGAGAATTAGGACCTATCCCAACAGACGTCGATGGTACTAGTGAATAATTCAAAGAAAAAACAAGTTTTTCTTATCGAACGTTTAGGTACTAATGTGAATAGGGGGCTATCGTGTGAATATTTCCCGCCATCTAGATGTTTCTACGCAGACAGCGCCATTGTATGCAGCATTTAGTCCCAATCAAGTTGAATTGTTGATTGTCGACTGCAATGGGCATCTTACTTACATAAACGCATCTTCGATTATCATTTACATGACGAACAAAAAGTCAATTTGCATTTTTTATAAAGACGACTAGAGGTTTCAAATGATGACAACCGAAGATATGATAATATGTAATGGAATTCTCAGGTAAGAATTCACAATACAATCGTATCGAATTTAAACCTTTTAATATCAACAACTATGTCAAATAAAGTCAAAGTATTTATTTCAATTAAACCATTTACAGGTACTTTTGAATTGTCAAGGAGTCAGTCAGTTAGTCAGAAAGTTGAAGTTCGCTAGTTGGCTAGTTCCAAAACGTAGGTACGGACGCCAGCGCTTAAACGGCACCTTTTGCGTTTGTAATAGGAGCGATTTTACAACGAAAAGGTATAGTCTTATGTGTTGGCGACTGTACATAGGTCCCTTGAGAAGAACAAGTGAGAAACGGTCATTCTTTTCAAAACATAAATAAATTAGAAGGCGATACATGTATGAACTTACTTGACTTTATAAGAATTACCAATTGATTTTGCCTGCTTGACATTGAAATATTTTGGAATCCAGTCATCTAAATAAGCACATTCATCTAGTTTATCTCAAAACTCGCAGATAGAATCTCAATCAGATTCCGTTTGCAATCTGAATAGCATCGAAAGACATTCAAGATCTGTCTATCACTTGTAACATTAATTATGTTACGCAACTGTCAAAATCTGTACCAGCAGAACAGCATACGATTACAGACTGGTTTGCTTACTCATTACAATATATGACTTTGGTATTTACGACCTAGTTCGTACGATGATTATACGTAGTGATGATAGCAATTATTACGGATTGTGTTGAAAAAATTATTAATTTGCAACCTGTAATTAATTTTCTTTTCCTTGTTACATAATTTGTTGTCTACGTTTTACTTGATCATCATCGCTTTCGAATTGTACTTTCTTAGATATTTCTTGAACATAAGTACTAAATATCGCACTGGTTTATTTTGCGACTCGTAAGGTGTTAACATACGAGTGATATTATCACCGGGCCGATATACGGTGTGTAAAAAGATACATCATAGCCCATCAAATTATGTAACTTTAAGTAATTTTTTTTTGTTGGAAAATGGGTTTTCTTTTGGCTTGTAAATTCGTGTATTGGGATGCCTTTCTGTAGTCTTGGTGTTTTTATCTGAATACAAAGATGAATTGTTCACAGTATGCTTTACTGCGTCATGTGTTTTAAATATTAATATTTGATTAATAACTTACATATTTTTATTAAAACCAATAATGATAAAAACAGTTTCAAAAGAACATGTCAGGATATTTATAGCAGAATATAATCAATTTAAAAATTAAAATTAGCAGGGTCAGCTATGAAGAGCAAACAAATATTTCAACTAAACTTTAGTGATTCAAATCTTTTGTTACTGGACGTAGATAAATACGTTCACCAGATATTGGAATGCTGGCTCATAATTCATATTATAATGTCCAAATTTACTTATTACCGAACATGGTAAGATCTCATTCGGTTTCAAAATAAATGACTTACATGGCAAGCGTCATTATTCCGGTTAGATTAACCCTGTGTTTTCTATATTAGACATAGATCATTCGTTACAAATTAGGATTGTCTGATGTTCTTTGTTTTTGTTATTATTACAATGCTCAGATATTTTAGAATGATTATTAGACAAAGAAATCTCAATGTTTAGGGAACGTTAAAAGACTTAAAATCTATACAAATAAATAAAATAATAGAGTTAAAGTCAAGGTAATTTATTTTCATTAGACCATCAAAAGGTACATTTTATCGTCATTTACAAGAAAAAAAAATACTGAATCTAGTTGCCCATTCCAAAAGGTAGTTTCGTATGGAGAAGAATAGGTAAGGTACCTATAGTGTCTGTTTATAATGTCAACAAAAACAATCTTTTTGTCAGTGCTAATCTCTGAAACGGATGAACACGCGAGCATAAGCTTAGATACTAAACATAAAATTGATATCTCATGAGGACTTAACAAAACCACAAAAGATTCCCCGGTAGGTACTATACTGAAGATGGTGTTATTTTTCCGTAACCACTACGGAAATAAGAAATAACATAAATGACAGTAATTTGCGTAGCTTAGCATCAGGATGTAACAATGCTGTGTGCAGTGCGCAGACGCGGATATGCGGATGCTGTGTCGCTAGAGGCAGGAAGAACGGTGGATTATCTGTTAGAATCGCACCCGTAATGGATGCGTCGATAACTGGTACGACATACGTAACTGTACGGTAATATGTATTATGAGATCTGTACTGACATAAAAAAAAAGATCTGTAGGTACTGACAGCGTTACATACAAATGTAGTCTATGTAAAAGGCAACCGTTACTGATTGACTGATCTATCAACACACAGTTATCTGGTGGAAAACTGACTAACCACAAGCGTAGATATTAGCGCCCTTTTACTATTTATAAAAAATCCTCAAGTTTCATTACACATAACATAACATCACGCCCGTAATCCCCGAAGGGTTAGGCAGAGGTGTACTCATTAGTACATGCACATAATAATATCGCCAGTTATGTTGAAGTTCCATGTAATAGGGGGCGAGCCTATTGCCATCAACCGAAAACAAATCCAGACTCCGAGACTGCAACTGAGAAATTCCTGATGGAAAAACCCAATAACACTTTGCCTGACCTCGGAATTGCACCCAAGACCTCATGCCCAGCAATCGCCCTTTGCAACCACTAGACCAACGAAGCAGTTTTAATTACTTGTTGATCAAAATATGACTAGATTACATTTTGTATGCAGCAGCGCGCTGTCTATAATTATAGGTACGAGTACTTTTCAGAAATTGTGTACGTAAACTTAGGTTTCATGCACCCAGAAGACGATAGTAAAGACTGACAAGTCAGCACAATACAATGACAATACCTACAAAAGAAAATGTGTGAGTCAAAGTAGGACCTGCTATCATACTTCTTCTATACTTTTCATATTTTTGACAGGTGAAATCTATCATCATTTGCCTAGCCTTTTCCCAACTATGTTGGGGTCGGCTTCCAGTCTAACCGGATGCAGCTGAGTACCAGTATTTTACATGGAGCGACTGCCTATCTGACCTCCACAACCTAGTAACTGAGTAATACGATACCCCTAGGTAAGACAGGTGAAATCCAAAAGTAAAAAAAAAGTGTCAGATATTCGATTACTAAAAAATATTACCAAAACAATGTGGTGACATAAGTAGTGTTTTTCGTATTCAAATCACGTGTCGATGTGGTTTTCCTCAATATTGAAACGAAAATGAATGAGCAAGAAACAATTCTGTGTCCTATATTTTGGTGAAAACATCATTATCTGTGGTTTTAGTCGTAACACGTAGTATTCAACTTAAAGTACTGCCAGAAAACTCTTTGATACTACTTGCTTTTTTTGTTTCGATAAATCGTTCAAGACCAGCAATAACACTGGACTGAATAAAAAAAAATGACAATTATCCAGTAAAATAATAGAAAGTGTGAG
This sequence comes from Hoplodrina blanda, assembly GCA_949316365.1. Taxonomy (NCBI): domain Eukaryota; kingdom Metazoa; phylum Arthropoda; class Insecta; order Lepidoptera; family Noctuidae; genus Hoplodrina; species Hoplodrina blanda. The sequence goes on along the minus strand of OX438564.1, from coordinate 5,032,579 downwards.
AGAAACTCTTTGTATTTCACAGATAAAAGATTAGCTGTACCTACTCCATTCCAAATAACATAAGAAAAATAACGTTACTATCGTAATTTCAATGTCAGCATATTATAAGCTCCGTTTTTCAAGATTCTGAGATCTGAGTTTGGATTTGTGCCCGGTTGGTGGCAATAGGCTCTCCCCCTTATTACATGGATGTGGGTGTACTAATGGGTACACCCATGCCCAACCCTTCGGAGATTACAGGCGTGATGTTGTTATTTCAAGATAAATATAAAGCAATATACAATATTAGCTATTGACAAAAAAATCGCCATAATGAGGTCATTTCAATAATATAACACAGTAGGTAACAGCCGTTTTTTAGCAGTTATTTTTCCAATGCTATACCTATAAACAATATTATGTAACAATGCTATATATGGAGTTTATTAGATATTTTGATGAGTCTTGTTATTCCGTTTGGAGACGGTCAAGCTCAGACTACTTTTTGCTAATTTTCCAGGTGTGTGAATATTTATAGGTAGGTAATGCGATACATCACGCTCGACCTTGCAAGGTCGCCAGCGTGTGCGCAGCGGACCGATGCATTCGTTACAAATTGGACTACTTCAACTAAGATGGTACGCTTCGGTGCATTTGAAGACGCTGTTTAATTTACAAAGTAATAAAAAACTTTAAAATGTAATTCTGCCATTACATCTAAATTGCCAATCTCAAGTTTACTCTTCCCTTAGTCACACGGTTTATGAAAAAAACGGTATTTTTCGGTTATTGTCAGGAAATCTGATCTTTAGATTGCCGTCACCTAACTATGAATGGCTAATATCGAACATTAGAACTATTTCAACTATGTGTAGACCTTCTCATTTGCAAACACGACAAAGTCGTGAACATACATTCGCCAGAGAAACATATTTATCATAGAGAACAAAGCCGAAATCGTGTTTCGGTGTGCACGGAAGGTGGTGCGCCCCGCCCTATATCAATGCATGTGCAATGTGAGCAAAATAATTGTAGTTTCCAAAGAACAAAGAAAAGGCAAGTCAATTACTGATATACGAAAACTAAATAAACTATAAAGCGTTTAAAATATAAATATGATCGTTTCGTAATGGCCCAAATGGTTCAAATCGAGACAAGTAGCAATGTAACTTTTTAAATTCATCGGGGGGCACGGAAGTGCCCCCGCCAAAGTCGAGCGCGAAGCAAACACTGCCGTACCATCCTTTACTGGAACCATTTCGCCGCATTTTCAGGCCCCTATTTGAGAACCTCTGGATTAGACCAGAACGCAGAAATTTTCGTCATCTAGTAAGCTGTAATCATATACTTAAAATCCAAAATTTCAAGTCTGTAGGTCTTTTAGTTCCGAAGTTAAGCGAAAGTAAAGTTTCGCATTTATGACACTCACTCACTCATGATCATCAAAATAGAACTAGTACTTCCCATAAACTCAGATAGCTGAAATGTGGTACAGAGTTAGGGTTTAATGGCCACATAAAGGGAAAACTATAAAAACTAGGACAATCGAAGATCTGGAGTACCTGGTGACCCTGATTAGAAAACACAAGAGCCCAACCAAACTATTAGAGATCGCGACATACCGCCTTTACAAAAAATATTCAACTTGGTGGGCCGCTTCATTAAAAAAAAAAATGTGCCAAATATGAAAAACTAATAAAATAAATCAATATAATACTACTAATACGTTTCTACAAAAAGAAGTGAAATCCCACCAAAAACATTCTGTAAAAAACTAGCCAAGTCTCGATGGAGCTGCTTGTTTATCTCTAAAAAGTAATGAAATCTAAACAAAGTCGTGCCAAGTCTAAGGTTCCTTACTGCGATTTCTTTATTATTATAGTTAATGTTGTGTGACTTGGCCGTTGAAGGGTACAAAACCAGGTGCTCCATGACACCATTGCACCAATCTGTCGCCAGAACCGCTACATTGACGATGGAAAATTGCCACTTGGAAAACGTTGATTCAATAACCAGTCAATTGAATCATTGATAGAAGTCCGTCTGCACGTCTATTTTATGTTAGATCGATGGTCGATTTGACGCTCCAAAAAGAAGAGAGCAGAAGTCAGCATTGTCAATGCTGAATGCATGTTGCACAATCAACAACAGCCTAAAATGAGACACTAGCGTCCAATTACCAATACCAGTATGGGCTATTATCTCGCTTAATAAACATAGGTAGTTACAACAGATATAACATATTACGTGTACTTAAACAAAATTGACTTGTACACACTAACGTATAAAGAATGTTCAACGGCCAAGTCACACAACATTAACTATAATAATAAAGAAATCGCAGTAAGGAACCTTAGACTTGGCACGACTTTGTTTAGATTTCATTACTTTTTAGAGATAAACAAGCAGCTCCATCGAGACTTGGCTAGTTTTTTACAGAATGTTTTTGGTGGGATATATAATTTCTCATTTAACTTAGATGTCACTGACATCTGTGAACAAAATCGTTATAAGGAAATATAAGTCTGAAATCGCTAATCCGTCTTAAGCAAGTGTGGTGATAAGCACGACTTCACTGCAGTAGGACATTAATAGGCTGGTACTTATTAGATTAATTTGAAAGGTTCAACCCGACACAGCATAAGAAAAAGCGTGAAATAGCCTTAAACTTAAGGCGCTCTCTGGAAACATACGCATTTCGTGAAAATATTTCTCTAATGTAAAAGGTTATGAAAACTACTTAATTAATAAAACAGAGCTTGTTACCACGAATGAACAATAAGATTTCAGTAAACTTGATGCAGAAGATGAAAGTAAAATAAAATGTACCAGTACGAAAAGCTATACATGTCTTCTTTACTGACTGTAGGGAAATAGCTCAAGTTTAAGTAAAATCATAACCAGTCAGCCATGTGGTAATAGAACTGACTACACATTCTCAAATGCTATCAAAATCAAGCGAAAAGAATCAACAACCCATAGTAACAATTCAATAACAGTAAAAACAATACACTATAAAAGAATCGCAAGTATGCACGACAGTGGCGCAGGCGCACACTAGACAAAGGCCACGCTTTCATAACCTTGTAGTGCTACCTACCCACCTACCACGACCCGGCTATGATTCATGATTGTCTCGGGTAACTTGCTAATTAGAAACTAAAACTGGAATAAAGCAATTGAAAAATGTTGTCATTTTAAAAGTTAGAAGATCATTCGTCATCTTCGGAAATCGACTTTAGTTACACTATTTCGTTTTAAACTCATGACTCATGATGATTCTTCTACTGTATTCGTAAAAACAGTTGTATTACCTAGTGTAGACCAAATAATACATTTTCGCGAACGTTACACAAATTACACGAAAATGGACACGTGTTTCGTAATACATTATTCTTAAATTCTTACGAACAACATAAATGAAACGATGTTACCGATACCTAGAAACGACTACAGCTATGTCAACTGAATTACAAATTCATACAAAATACAAATTCTTCTGATACAATAACAATTAAAACTGCATTTAAATGATACAAATAGAGTTCTTGGAAATAACGTGTGTTATAAAGTTATAATTAGGTAGTTGATCAAGTTTATTGATCGACGCTAACTGGAATACTTATGAGTAACGCTGAGATTACTAACGCCAACATATTATCTTAACAAACAACTTGTTTTAAACAATTAAGATACATACTATAGATTGTTTTGTGGAATTGCAATTTTATATTTGAAAGTTTGTTGTACCTCAAATATGGGTAGTAAAAGCCACATCACTACGTATACTGCCTTTCAAACTAAGTAACAAAAATAGTTGCTAGGAAACTGCTTTTAGTTGCGATGTGAAAAATCACTGTTTATTGTCATGCCATTGTAACGCACGCATAATATTGTGCTTACGGGTGCAAGTAACACTACAGGGGTCATAGGGATATTTAGAGTTTAGTTAAGACATTTAAAACTAAATTTTAAAAAAAAACGTAAACAAAATGGAACTTTCACATTAAATATCTCCGGAACCACGAAGTTCCCCAGAACATAACAATGGTCGAAATTATGGGTAGAACATATAACTTTTAGCTTCATAAATTGTCTTTTGACACCCGTTATAACAATTAATAAATCAATCTCGAAGGAAATTAATAACACCTATGTAACATGTAACGTTGATACCGCACTACTGAATTAATGGAGCCATGCAAGTAATCCATCAAATTCACAGCGAACAACAACTAGAAATAAATAGCCTTTCGAACCTTGAGCTTAGTTAAATTGAGTAATCCAATACGAATGGCATCGATCAGATTATCTTAAAAGGTCCATTTATAGTCAACGCACATGCTGTACGAAATAATTACGCGAATGTACGAAATACCGTAACATAGCGACCCGCGCATGTCACGATCTTTTAAACCGCCTTTGTTTTGTGGGTCAACGACAGCCGAGGCTTCTAGTAGAAGAAATATTGCATCGTCACGTATGCATTTGTGGCCTATTTCACATGAGTTTTTTACATCATTCCGTTCCATCCTTATATGGCTCGCAGTGACCTTAGCTGGAAGTGGCGAGTCGAGATATAGCTCGCTACTTGCACTGTCATAGCTACTCACAATCTCCATTTGGTAACATTCTTTGCATTCATACGTCAAAGTACATACTTATCGGGTTTTACCGATTCGTTCATCATTAATTTGTGTTCAAGTTGACAAATTCAAGATTCTCAGTGCGAATTTTAACGTCATCGTATTCATTTTTGCGATCACGTCATTTTGTTACTTTAATATTTATTGATACGTCATAGGTGCATGTTCTTCGTAGTTTTATTTAAACGTCCATACAGCCGTCGAAGGTATTTATAACCGCATGAGTGTACGTAAGTCAGTCCTATCGATAGCATTAATCAAAAGCACAACAACGCCTACGATGTTACTTCGTCATCTGAATATATTTAACTTAATAAACTTGCGTAGGGTTTCCACCTCTTACCTCTCATTGTTGAACGTTGTTATCTTCATCGTCTTGTTAAGATCTGTAATGGATGGAGCAGTCGATCATATCGGATAGATCTATCATTGACACGTTAACATAAAAAAAAAACGGGTTGCACTCCGGGAGTGCCGGCAGAAGTGAAAACTTGATTATTAACGTTGAGCATGTTTGATATTTTGGAATGGTTAGGGAATAATTTTGCACCAATTGCTTTATCAGTATAAAAGTACTATCATTTATGTGGTAGAATACAATATTCATTTATTGCGCTATCGTACACAAACATGACAATTTATATTACATTAAAAATTTAACTTTAAAACTATTACAATTATCATTCGCGCAAGCGCCCTGCGCTGTCTAAACGAAACAATAGGCCCAGGCATACATTTTCGCCGCGCCGTAGAGAGGGGATAGCTGTCTACTCTCCATCCGTCTTACGCTTTTTCGATCAGGTCACGTGTCCTGACGCGCACGTGTCCTGACGCGAGTTTAAGATTTTATACCCATTACAGAAAAAGTGCTCAACGCCGCTAAAGAAGTTTTCACTTCAAAAATCTTGTGCCAATTCAAGACTAGTGATGCAACATGTGTGCATCAGAATTTTCAACGTATACCTTCATTGTATTGGATTCCATCAGTTTCTTTTCAAATACCTAATTGCATGTTACAAATCGTCATTTTCAACGTTTACTAAATATTTTGAAGTGAAAACTTCTTTAGCGGCGTTGAGCACTTTTTCTGTAATGGGTATAAAATCTTAAACTCGCGTCAGGACACGTGCGCGTCAGGACACGTGACCTGATCGAAAAAGCGTAAGACGGATGGAGAGTAGACAGCTATCCCCTCTCTACGGCGCGGCGAAAATGTATGCCTGGGCCTACTGTTTCGTTTAGACAGCGCAGGGCGCTTGCGCGAATGTTCGTGTATGTTAAACGTAAACGTAAACGTAAACGTTAATAATCAAGTTTTCACTTCTGCCGGCACTCCCGGAGTGCAACCCGTTTTTTTTATCTTTATCTATTGTCCTTTCTTTACAGGCCTAAGCTTACCTATCAATCTATAACAATAACTAATATAAAATCTCTGTCTGAATTATACAATATCTTACACATTTAATAAAAATCTTGCGAATTTACTCAAAATGCACAAGAATAATCTGAACCATCTTAACAAGACTGCATCCCTATCTTCACTTTCATTATTCAATTAGTCCATCACGTGTGGTCCAGCCAATTTGTCCGTATGTCACAGTGGACAGCTGCCACTTGTCATGTCTTGCGGTAAATTGCGCCATCAGTAAATACTTACAAGAACATTTACTTTTCCAGACAACTATGTCGTGTTGATTGTATCAATTGCAGATTTATATTCGAATTTATAAGGTACCTACATTAATTGTTTAAGACATTCACATGTATTTTTTCTGTTTCAGTTACAAAACAAAAGATTCTGGGATTCAGTAATGAGATAAATCTGCAAATAGAACCAGCAAAAATAACGACGTAGTAATAGAAATGTGCCAATTCAATATGGGCATGGACAGCAAGCAGCCAGAAACTAGAACACTCGGAAATGAACACGTTTGGCAAATACAAGAAAACTGTATAAACATGCTAACAAACAAGTATTATATGTTCAATTTGTTTACCGCGGCGACCCAAATGCGACGCAACATGAACAAGATTAATTTTGAAAGCGAGAACGTAAATACAGTGGAAATTACATATCCTACATAATTAACCCCTTACTAGCTGCCCTTACTAGGAAGGAGAGGAAGAGGAATGTTAAAGAAAAGATGAATGTATTGTGTGAAGAATGATATGAAAGAAAAGTGAGCCAGTGATAGCATGACTTCTGACAGGACGGAATGGCAAAAGAAAACGTGTTGCGCCGACCCTAAGTATCATGGGACAAGGGCAGGAAGATGATGACTAGCGTTAACCCACTACCAAACCTTGCTTAAAGTTTCTTAATAAGTAGGTTAGCTCTACATAACCATACCTTTTTTGACATTTAAGCACAACTGAACGAAAACAACGTTTATAAGTAAGAAGGTTAATTGGAATTGTTTACAGACAGATTTGTCTAACATTAGCAGAAAAACGTAAATTCACATTAATAATAGCAGGTAGTTTTTTGTAAACACAGACGTGGTTGCATGACATCCTGTTTACGAGAACGCTGATTCGCTAGCCAAATAAAATAAGTCAAACGTTACATAACAAGTGTAATAATACATAACATAGTAAAAAGAAACAGAGATCAAGATCAATAGCCGGTCGCTCAGCGGTCAGATGATGCTATCTATTTCAAAATCATAGTATACAAGCCATGTTTAGAGAAGGCTGACCGGCACCGGCGCGAGCGCATCCGTCGAAACGGTCAAGTTCACGGAGAACGCGTACGACCAACTGGAACTCTTGCGCATCATACTCGAACGACTCAACATTTTGAAGGAATTAGAGAAAATTTAACGGTGTCTTAAAAATTATTGCAGTTGTTACTATGTTGTTTGCGATGAAAGTTTATGCTAATACGTGACAGGAAATGAAAAGAAAAAGATCGTATTTCAAAATAGCAAAGTGTGTTCGCTTTTAAGCACTAACAATTTAGCCATAGCAAAACAGACTTGTTTATAACTAATCATCTGACTTCCTGGATTGCAGCTGCTGCGCTTTCGTCTATTGATACTCGAAGCGAAATTATACAAGCGTCGAAAGTTTTAGAAGAAGCATTAAGTTTCGATTTATGCTTCCATTTAAGAAACTGGAATCCGCTTGGGGTCACAGGACCACCATCTGGCTCGTCATACTTTTTGCTAGGGGCAATTAATTAAAAAACAGTTGATAACACCAATTATAAAATAAAAGTTATCAACTTAAAAGAGGCAGGTCATCAAGGCGTTCCGAAACATCGAAAGAAACAATATTTACGACCAGTTTGAGAAGGCTATAATTTCGTCTTCATGTTCGAATATTAGAAACTTTTGAAGGTCGGCTGATTGCAGGGTCAAGTTCGAGAGGCTGGGGCATCCGTACTACATTAGCGGCACGCTTCGCTGGCCCCAGCATCCATTGACCCGGTGGCTTGGCCGACATATCTAGGCCCGAAGGCGATTGAAGGTTTAGATGTCGCTGTAGTAATGACGTACATGAAGAATGTTATTTTTAAGAAATTCTGATAGTAATTGTAGCGTTCAGATATTCAGTATGACTGATTTTAGATAAATCTCTATATTAAAGTATATTTTTAGAGGTTTTAGGAATAGTTAAGAAGGATTTGGGAGAAAGTACTTCTAATAGGTCAATCTCAAAAACTCATTTGTTGTAAGTATTGTGATAGTCATAATATGATTATCAATCCTATTTAATCAAAATCCCGCATCAATTTTACATTTCACGAGAATGTTTCCCAGAGTTAAAAAGTAGGCAGATATTTTTTGTTCAATCTGTGAAGTTTTTTTAGCCGCACAGATTACTCATAAAATCACAGTCATATGAAACATGAATTAATTTAATCAATAACCTCGTCAATTTCTTAAAATTTTCTATTGTATAAGCTCGTATCAGATTTAACGTAACTTCATCCTACATACCTCTAGATTCGAAGGTCTTCTTCCATCTATAGGAGGGTCAAGGCATCAGAAATCTAATAAATTGCATTTTCATTGGGTGCTTGAGGATAGGTATATTCATTTTCCTCAAAGACGATTAACTATTCATAAGTAATAAGTAGTTAGATAATACATAGTAATTGGTATCTAAATAAGGTTTATCCTCGTGTATTATATAACAGTGACGTGAAGCTTCTGCAGTCGGTTATGGCCATCGTGATTGAAATAGGAGAGAGATTAGCATATATGGTGGTCGATAGAATCAAGATGGGTGCTGTTATTGTGTCCTATAACCATGTGTATTGTCACGCTCTGATTCTTATTTCCTATGGCCGCATTTGGCACGCTATACGATGACACAGTTACACATAACAGAATGGACATAATAGGTTGTAAACGAGTCATGCGTGGATAAAAGTTAGTATTAGATGGGATATTTATTGAAGGTAAGTTAGGCCAAGTCACACAACGTTTACTATAATAATAAAGAAATCGCAGTAAGGAACCTTAGACTTGGCACGACTTTGTTTAGATTTCATTACTTTTTAGAGATAAACAAGCAGCTCCATCGAGACTTGGCTAGTTTTTTTACAGAATGTTTTTGGTGGGATTTCACTTCTTTTTGTAGAAACGTGGGCATATTGATTTATTTTATTAAGTAGATTTTCTTATTTGTCACAGTTTTTTTTTTGCTTTTTTTTTTCTTTTTTTTTAATGAAGCGGCCCACCACGTTGAATATTTTTTGTAAAGGCGGTATGTCGCGATCTCTAATTGTTTGGTTGGGCTCTTGTGTTTTCTAATCATGGTCACCAGGTACTCCAGATCTTCGATTGTCCTAGTTTTTATAGTTTTGCCTTTATGTGGCCATTAAACCCTAACTCTGTACCAAATTTCAGCTCTCTGAGTTTATGGGAAGTACTAGTTCTATTTTGATGATCATGAGTGAGTGAGTGTCATAAATGCGAAACTTTGCTTTCGCTTAACTTCGGAACTAAATGACCTACAGACTTGAAATTTTGGATTTTAAGTATATAATTACAGCTTACTGGATGACGAAAATTTCTGCGTTCTGGTCTTATCCAGAGGTTCTCAAATAGGGGCCTGAAAATGCGGCGAAATGGTTCCAGTAAAGGATGGTACGGCAGTGTTTGCTTCGCGCTCGACTTTGGCGGGGGCACTGCCGTGCCCCCCGATGTCGTGACCATGACTTAATTTAGCCATGTTTTACTATAACGTGGCATAACAAAGAAAGGACCAAATATTCTATCTTGCGCGTGCTATTGTCTGGTGTTAATCAATGCACAGCGACAATGGCCTCATATGTCAAACCAGATATTAGATCATACGCACCAGAATAGATCGATAGATAGCTATCGAGATTGTGAATGATCTCTTTGTGTGTTTTTAATTTAATCTTATGTTATTATTAGACTGTAAGTACATAGACGTGTATAATGAATGTGCGAATGTTGTTTGTCAAGTCTTTGTTGTAATTTGCCAGTCAACGAATTTTATGAATATCAAAATCACATTTTCAGCTTTGTATCGTTTTAATAAAAAATGGCTGTAAATAAACTACAGGTTACAATAGACCAGCTGATATTATAGTGAGTTCCGCAGAACCCACAGGTTCCATGGAAAAGTCATCAAGGTTGTACGAAATTACATTAATCCCCGGATCTGAAAGACGATTATGACATAGAAAGGGAGCGTAGAGCGCTGTCTGTTCGTGCGAATATGATAGCACGCAGATTTGCTCGTTGTTCAAGAGACGTCAAGATCACCCTATTCAGGGCATTTTGCACGTCCTTCTACACGAGCAGTCTGTGGGTGAATTATACGCAAAAGCAGTACAGCGCTCTACGCGTCCAATACAATAATGCATTCAGGGTGTTGTTGGGGCTGCCTCGCTACTGTAGCGCTTCGGGGATGTTTGCCGAAGCGCGCGTGGATTGTTTTTATACAACCATGCGCAAGCGGTGCACATCCCTGGTGCGCAGGGTGCGGGTCAGCCCGAACAGTATCCTGAGCATGTTCGCCCAGCGATTCGACTGCCAGTACATGTATCACTGTGACATGGTACATGTACGGGCTAATGTGGAAATATTGTTTTAATTGTATTGACTTGTATTTGTATTGTATTGTATTTTATTTGACATTGTATTTTATTTGACATTGTATTGTATTGTATTTTATTTGACATTGTATTTGTATTGTATTGTATTTTATTGTATTGACATTGTATTTGTATTAGTTTATTTTTATAATTGGTCCGTGTTGGCCTTTAACTCAATAAATAATAATAATAATAATTAATTTATCATTGAATCGTTCGAATTATCAAAACAAGAAACAGTGAAGCAGTTCCATTCTTTACATTAGCAGTAAATATATCTAGATGAGGTAATCGTTTCTCTTACAAAATATGTCTAATAAAGAATTTGGTTCCAATTTAAATTGCAGTGTTTTTCATTTATAAAAAAAACTAGCTTGTGCCCGCGACTTCGTCCGCGTATATGTCGGTTATCGCGGACGCAGACGAAGTCGAATAAAAAGTAGCCTATTGCCTTTGTTGGGGTTCATACTTACCCTGTACCAAATTTCACACAAATCGGTTCAGTAGTTTAGGCGTGAAGAAAGGACAGACAGACAGACAGACAGACTGAGTTACTTTCGCATTTATAATATTAGTTAGGATTATGTGGAGTTCCATAAAATAAAAGGGCTTTGTTGAGCGTTCTATTGCCCTAAAAGTTTAGGAACTGCTGCTTTAGAGCTTAGTAAATGAATTCAAATGAAAACTGCATCTGCTGTTCTGTACAAGCACAAAACACACGAAATAATACTGTGAGAAAAACGTTCATGCTATCTATCTAAACTGTTTGTTTCTTAATAAGAAGTAATCTCTAAAAGTACAGCAAAACTTTCGCAAACAGAAAGGAAAACCGAGTATCATAGGATATGTCCTAAGGCATACTTAACATACAAGGCGACGAAGTTGTGGACAGAAGCTAGTATTAAATATTTTATATCGGTACCAATTCCCATGATAAGGTATCGCGTGATACATTTCCGTGCAAATGAATAATTCTATCGCCTATTACACAATAGCCATTGACCTTTACGGAGTATTGTTTAACACTACATGTTACTACTATTTTTATACCGCACACAGACGAATAATCGTGCTGACACAACCTATATTCCGCATTGATTACAATATTTTTTACATAACGCGAAGTAACTGATTAGAAGGAAGCAATGATCAATAATTAAATAACGATTTGTCTATTGTATGAACAATTTATTTACTTATGAATACATCGTGAAAAAACCAGTTAAACTAGACAGCGTGTCAGGAGCTGTTAAAAACTTTCATGAGATTATTCAAATCAAATCATTTATTAATTCAACTATATTTTACCCACAAGTTCGGCTGCGTAAATGTCGATTATCGCGTGAGATCAATTTCGTATCATTTAAACACGTATAAATGAATAATGTTATAAAAATTATGAAGTTTCAATAGAGATGGACTCCGAAATTTCAAAAAAGCTTATGCGTACGCGTCGTTCACACTGATCTGTGAAGTAACCGTGCAAAATGTCTTATCAAAATAAAATTACAGATTCCTTGACACTGCCTCTCCGTAATAAAAACAAAAACACACACCACAAGGGGGAATCGTATCAAACAAACCGCAAAGCTTTGTTCGTCTCATAAGGATTTTCACATCATAAACAACCAAAATATTACCTACAACACTTCTCGGGAGGATTCACATATAAATCATTACAAATATAGGTATTCATGATGTCTATACGTACAAATTGACAAGTCACGTTCTCAAACCATGTAATTTGTGGTAAACAAAAAATATAACTACATCGTAGGTACAAAATATGTAAATGAGCACTGAGATGCAAAAACAGTAAATCTATCTTCAGTATGAGTTGAAAACTCGAGAGCTCTTCATCATGATGTAGGTAAGTATGTCAAAATATAACATAGTAGCACTTTTCCCGCGACTTCGATCGCGTGATTTTTCTTACGGATCCCTATTTTTTCTAAAATAAAATATAGCCTATGTTACTCGCAGATAATGTACCTTTCTAATGGTGAAAGATTTTTTAAAATCGGTCCATTAGTTTTTGAGTTTATTCATTACAAACAAACAAAAATACAAAGTTTTCCTCTTTATAATATTAGTGTAGATGTAGACTAAGCAGCTTTTACCCACGACTTCGTCCCCATCAAAGTTGATATATTATCTCACGGGAACCTTACATTTTTCCGGGATAAAAATTAGCTTAAGTACTATTCCAGACTATTATCTATATCTTCGCTAAATTTTATCCAGATCTGTTCAGTCGTTCTGACGTGATTGAATGACAAACATACATCTATCGAAACTTTCGCATTTATAATGCAGGCAGCGCAGGACTGGTCATTTTAAGTGTAGAAGATACCTTAAAACATAGCCTATGGCATTAAGCAATAAAGTAGCTTTAAAACATAGCCTATGGCATTAAGCAATAAAGTAGCTTTCTATTAGCGAAACAATTTTATGATAATCGGATCAGCACTTTTGGAGATAACCTCCAAAAAACATAAAAACAAACAAACTTCACCTGTTTATAGTACTACTAGTATGGATGACCAATATTTCATATTGTTGTAACTCTATGGTCCTTTAACAAAACAATAAGGATAACTTTAATAAAGATTTCGATAAAGTCAAATTCTAAATACCTAAGTTGTTATCTTTGCAATCAAATTTAAAAATATAATGAGATAGCGAAGTATCAACATAATCTATTTCTTGATTCTACTCTAGTCAATGTCAAGGTCTCGCTCATTAGCAAGTAAATAATTATATCTACGTATGTATGTACCGCACATAATATTTTATACTCGGATAACCGTGACTTTGCCCGCGTGAATGTCCGTTACCAAAGGTGGAGCTTTTTTTTTGCGCGGAACCCTTATTATACTTCTAAATTTTTAAAAGCCTAAGTTAGCCTAAGTTACTCCTCCTAAAATCATCTATTTGACAGTGAAAGTCCCGTCAAAATCAATCCAGCCGTTTAGTTAGATTAGCCGGAACAAAACAAACGGAAAAAAAAATTAAAAATTGTTTTTTGTTATAATTAAGTACAGTGTAAACTTTCTATAGCATTTAGTAAAAAACTGTTATTTTTGACATCACAAACAAACACTTCAATTTTAATTTTTTATATGTATAGGTATCACATGCCTACAATACTTCTTATGTTATTTACCAGTATTAAATTAATTAGTATATAAAAATACTTGTAGTTTAGAGGTGACACGTGATAAATGAGAAATACTGCAAGCAGGTTTTTCCGACGGATGTCAGTTTTTATACTGCCACGGTGTTTAGACAACGCTCTTAATCTCTATTATATACTTTGTGTACCTATAATAACAGCCTGTGAATTTGAATTTAATTGACATTAAACGGGCTGAAAGGGACTTCGTAACAAAAAGTATAGCCATGCATTAATAACGTTAACATTTTTCGTCGGTTATTATATCCTTAAGATGTCCCATTTTCTCGTTTAAAAAAATCTGATATACTTTGTGTACCTATAATAACAGCCTGTGAATTTAAATTTAATTGACATTAAACGGGCTGAAAGGGACTTCGTAACAAAAAGTATAGCCATGCATTAATAACGTTAACATTTTTCGTCGGTTATTATTTCCATAAGTTGTCCCATTTACTCGTTTAAAAAAATCTGCTAAAACATAAGTTTTGACGGTTGCTCTTTTGTATAGTACGGCTGATTTTTTATTAGTAACCGAAAATTTTTAACGCCGAACCGAATCCATAACAAAAATTTGTTTCGCGATGTCATTTCAATCGTGTAAATTTAAAATTGCAAGCAAGTGAACTATATGACAATAAATCATTTTGAGCTTTAAAGTTACTAAATAATGATACTATTACATTCGTAATTTACCTGCGGCTATAACTAATAACGAGCACAAAGAGTAACATTCGCTCCACACATCTGCAGAGACCTTTAATCGTTCACGAACGTGATCAGCCCCGCATTCAACGTTTCAATAACCGAACAAAGCAATAAACACAGACGGTTTACAAACTAAAATATCAAGTTAGTTGCACAAAAGCAACCAGTACAAGAAAACCCGTGTAGATTACACAGCATTAGCACACAGCGTAGTATTACCGGTAACTAGTAACAACGAACAGGGGAAATGCACGCTTAGCGTACCTATTAGATGATGAAATGTTTGTAACAACACTGCCACCTGCTCCAATATCTAGTTTGTACGAGAAAAAACATGTAATTCCTGATTTTATGGAGTGGAAAAACGAAATGTGGAAGCTATGCGTGCGTGCGACCCTCGAACGATCAACACGTAACGTTCGGCAAGAAGTGATGGACATAACATATTATCTGTTACGCATTGGACAGCCAGATAGCAGTACTAAGAAAATTAGTCGGTTCATTTCCACGTTTCTGAGAATGCATAGAATGTAGCAGCTGTGGTTAATTAACTGGAATTTAGACGTCCCTACCATATTAACATTCAGTTGCTATAGAACTTCTTATACTGAAAATCTATTGTTACCGTGACGGTGGGTTTTGCTACGCATTCCTTTCATTAAAAAATTTAACTTATAAAGGAAAAATGTTGTTTTTCTCAAGTATAAACACGAATATGTAAAATACAGAAGAAAAAAAACTTATCAAATACGGCTAATCGGCTTGTGAATAATATAGAAATTGTTTTGATCTATTTTTATCAGGAAAATTACTAAAGTTAAGTGGGTGTAAATGTTATGTCCAAAAACATACGAGACGGCGCCACATTAACATTTTTTTTTTAATTTAAAGGTCCTTGTGTCAATTATATTCGGACTAATAATATGTCACTATTATCAACTATTTATATTAAACGTGGCAATAAATTATGGAAAACTATTAACTTCTAGCTACCAGTTTCAAATTAGGTTGTTATAGACTGGACAATAACAAAGTGCATTCTGTAGAATACACTGTCAGAACAAATAAATCAGTCCAAAATATTCGATTTAGATTAGATATTATTATGTAGGCGACTAAATTAAAATATATAACGAGAAATCATTAAAAACTGGTGGTCGGCGCCAGTCGGAAAATAAATTTCGAATACATTTTTCCTTTAAGTAAACAATGTCTTCAATTTTAATATAAACATTGACGATTCCAAGTATTGAACTAATTTGTCTTGTTCTGTCTTAGAATATGTATAATATATTCTAATATTATCTAGAAACCTTTTAATAAGGTATTCTTTTTCTTTGCATATCGATAGGGAAAATAATTTAAATATACTTAGTATGTATCTACGTAAATAGAGTTAGATTTATTTGACATAAAGCCGATAAGACAATGACAGGTTACCTACTTATTCTTTGAAATAAAGTTACTAGGTATTAAAACAATTTAGATAATATCTTTTTCATAGCATATCAATGGCAAATATAGACAGCATAACATAACATAACATAACATCACGCCTGTAATCCCCGTAGGGTTAGGCATAGGTGTGTACCCATTAGTACATTTCGCCAGTTATGTTTAAGTCCCATGTAATAGGGGGCGAGCCTATTGCCATCAACCGGGCACAAAGCCAGACTCCGAGGCTGCTACTGAGAAATTCCGGATGGAAAAACCCAATAACACTTTGCCCGACCTGGGAATCGAACCCAAGACCTCATGCTCAGCAGTCGTGCAAATATAGATAGTTAGTTATAAAATTTAGTTAATTTGTTTGTCCGTTTGTCCGGCCCAGTATTTAGCTAGGACAATGCCATCCGCTGATGCAGTCATTAGGTCCTCACGTGTGCAGGTGACAGGGCATGCGGCGTAAGACAAAATGAAATGCAGAAGCAATAGGTTCCTCAAAAATTAACAAAGTTATATTTTCATTACCGCCACACAGTTTTTCACGCCTTTTATATTACACTAGCACTCTTCCCGCGACTTTGTTCGGATTTCATACGGATCCCTAATTTTTTTTTAAATATAATATAGCCTATGTCACCCCGGGGATAGTGTAGCTTCCCAACAGTGAAATATTTTTTCAAATCGGTTCAATAGTTTCGGAGCCTAGGTATTCAATGCAAACAAATATTATTAGTATAGATAGCTTTGTACAGCACCGGAAGGATTACGTATTTGTGGGCTTGCAGTAAAGGGAAATAAGCGCACTTAAAGCAAAGCTTAAAACTCGTGCTCACTTCCCGACAAAGCACCGGATAAACACAGCTTACATTTAATTGGCCATAAACTATGAAATCTGTCTGCACTGAACATTCTAATGAGGAAACCATCATTATAGATTTTATTTTAACGATATGGACATAAAATTGCTATACATTTCTGATTTCCTATATTTTTCATCGATCAAAACAACTTGTAACTTGATTGATGGCAACAATTAATATTTTTTCTTTCTATTTGTATGCCAAACAAAAACCGTTTTATTTTAAGACAAGCTGATGATACAATAACTCTATAATTTTTTTGAACCGACTCAAAATTATCCAATCAAAATTTCTTACAGTGGATGAGTAAATCGATTGCGATTCGATACATATGATTACGTCTAATCGATTTCAAGCATCTTTACTACACGTAAAAATAATAAAAAGAGAACTGAATATAAACTGTATATTAATTGCTAGTACTTATGCACAAAAGACAAGATTTTTTACAAATGTTTCTGCAGGTTTTAGTGTTGATGAGCATGCGTTGCGTTGTTCGCGCGCTTTTCATGCGGCGGCCATGTTGTGGGAAGGCGCGGGAAAGTGGAAAGTGCTCGGGTTATCATCTTATTGTCAGTGTCTAGGCCGCGTCATTGTCTCTGGGCGCGATATTCTCTTCCCGTGTGAAAGCTAAGATGTAAGTGCAATGGAAGAAGCCTTTTGATTTAATTATACCCACACTTACATAAGATCATTTGAGGTTATTACGTAAGACCGGTTTTATAATTCAAAGTAAATTAGGTCACTCAGCAAAATATTTACAGTAAAACTACAATTGTTGGTTTGTTAGAAACCAGAATAAAAACAACACAAATACAAAACAAACGGCCAAAACATAATTGCAAGGTGAAAGCTATTATATCTGATGACAGCATATTATTATGTTCCGGGGAAAAACATACCAACATTATGTATGGTTAATCAATAGACAATCAAAATATATATTTACCTACTTATGTGTTCTTCTAGATTATCTATATCCGCAAAAGCCGGGCATTTCACTGGCAAGTTCACATTAATTCAAATAGATTCATGATTAGAGACAAGAAAAACTCAACAATTTTCATTAAGCACACAATAGCTATCGAAAGTGAACTCCCGCGCATCAATGATCTAGATCAATTAGTTATTTCACACAAGGTGACGGAGGGAAACGTCCTTGACACCTTAATTATATACGTTTATGTTAATTAGAAACGATGTACAAGAAACAGCCGGAGCTTACAATGACTATCATATATTATATTTACATCTTCATAGAATTACTCATCATTATTTTCATGTTAACAGAACTCAAGAATACCAAAGGTGATCTGAGTTTATTCGAGGATATTTTAATAGAATGACGAATTGGCAGCTATTTAATTGCCGGGCAATCATATGTTTATTTTGATTTTCACGTTAATCGACAAAACGTGGTATAGTCGAGTGCCAAAAGTTGCCCAACGTGAATACTCCGCGGCTGAAATCCGAAAAGTATAATTTACATACATACATAAACTCACGCCTTTTTCCCATGGGGGTAGGCAGAAACCACAGAACGCCACCTGCTACGATCCTTACATACTCCTTTCGCCTCATCTACGTTCATACATCTCGTCATACAAGCACGCCGGTTACGAGTATACTATTCTTTGTCATATCCCAGACTTCCTCTAAACTAAACTCATTCCCACTCTCAAATACCTTATCCGTCTTCTCTTTAGTAGACGTATAATTTATATACTAAAAATACCAGCCTATTATTGTCCCACTGCAGGGCAAAGTTATCACCTCATACAAAGAAGGCACGGTTAAGCACCACGCTTGCTCAAGGCGGATTTGCAATTTCAGACCCAGGTTTTCTCACGATGTTTTCATTGTCAGATGTTAGTGATGTCCAAGATAAACTTAAAAAGAACTGCATATGAATTTAAAATGTCACATTGGTACTTGCCGACCGCGTGAGAGGCGCGCACCTCAACTACTGGTCCGGGGCTTTGTTACAATTTAAAAACCTAAAAGTATTCAAAATGTTCTCAAATAAGTGAAATCAGTGTAATTTCTTGTTGAGAAATAAATTTCTTTAATCATAAAGTATTAGGTATCAATTTTCCAGCACTGCCTTTTATTCCATTACTTGTAAACAAGATAGTTTTAATTTCAATAAATAAAATGATGGTCGGATTTAGTCTGCTATTTTTTATCAGAGTGTGGGGGGACACGGCGAACCGCGTAGGAGTTTGTTTATTCCTTTGGGGTCTACGGACCAGTAGGTATTTCATTGCCATTGGAATTTTTATGACTGAGTAGGTATATAATATTTAACGGATATTGAACGTGTTTTTTTTTTCTAAAATCTCGTTAATTATCTATACAATAACAATGAACATCTCCGTAGTAAACAGCCATTAAAATATTGGACTTTTGCCGCCGCCATTACCGCTCTTAATGGCGATTTTGCTCGGTTATGCTAATACAGAAGTCGGGTCGGTAGTCTGTAGAGCCATAACTAGAACTATAACGACTTGTTTATTATCTTTGAACATTAATCTCGTTCATGGTCATACATATTCGTAACAGTCGAGATCCTATGTGTTGGCGCCAGCGAGGAGTTTAAAAAAAAACTTCAGGTAAGGTCAAGAGTGGCAAATATGGTCAGTGTGGCTTAGCGACAGTGTGTGTGTCATCTTCATAGTAAGGGAGATGACGATGCCGTTTTTGGTAGCACGAACGAATCAAAGACTCGAATACAATGCCACGTAAAACGCTTTTTTTGGTGTTGATCGCCGGTCGTAATTATTTAGTGTAATGAATCGCTGTCCTAAAGCTGCGTTTTTTGTTGTTGTTTTGTTTCTGATAAACGAAGTATCTTCCAATTTTAACCTATACTTAAAACTAAGTAGGTATATACAGTATATACTTACTAAGTTTATCTTGACTGACATTGGTGATGAAAAACATCGTGAGGAAACCTAGACTTATAACGAACATAAATCTAAAATCGCTAATCCGCATTAAACAAGCTTGGTGATTAATGCTCGTGCCTTCTCTTTAAGAGAAGAGGCCTTTGCTCTGGGTAATAGGCTGGTATTATTATTTTTATAGCAAACACTGCAATGCACTTAAAAAAAACCGTCGTCTTGAAAAAACAGAATCCAAAAATATACTCAAAAGATCCGCGAAATGGTGGCTATCTCTCTGTCTTTATAGTGTTAGTATTATTATTATCTCTCAAGTCGAGTTTGATGGGAATTCCGGTATGGGTCGCATGCGCATGTCCTCGGTAGGAATGCGGAGATGACCGCTACGCTTGCGCCGCCTTTTCGTCGATCACTTTTCTCTCATTTAATTAGCATAAAATAATCATTTATTAGATTGGCGCCCGACCTTTTGATTTAGACGACCAAAGTCAATGTCGTTGTATATTAACATAATGATAACAATAACACTTCGCTTAATTAATGAGATGTTCATTAACGAGTGCTTGACGTGCGTGAGTTCAGAGACGGTGTTGTCTTCATCTTGTCACGTGTGATGCTTTAAATGTTGACCTTATAAAAAATATTAAACTTATCACGTTGAAATTAATTATTTAATTGCGTGCCATATTAATTAATATGAAAATTAATTTTATACAAATCTGAATATTAATAGGCTACTTTTTGTTCGACTTCGTCTGCGTTTGAGATAACCGACATTTACGCGGACAAGTCGCGGGCAAAAGATAGTTATAAATAATATAATGCCTTCGAAAAATATTATTGATAGCCTGCCTAAATTCGTATCTAGTGCATTAGAGGTGGGATACGAATCAGACTGACTATTTTTACAAGCTTTTATTCAACTTGCACTGTATGTAAGTATGTATGTAACTATGTTTGTTCGGGTGGCATCTTGCAACTCAATTTTGAAGCAGATATCTTCAACCGATTTTGCTGAAATTTTGCACGCATATGTGTATCGTGTGACAATGCAATATTATAATGACATAAAGCGTCATTTTACAATTTACATGATATAAAAGCTTGTCGCGAGATTTACTTGTTTCTACTTTGCTTTTATGTACAATTTTTTTTTTTTTGTTATGTGCATTTCATTGTCATTTTCGCGTGATTAAACAGTTTTTCTTTCTTTTCTTGTATAACATCGTCTTGATACTTCAAGACACTACATCTTACTGACTACTGTCTGTAAGTAATTGATTGTTATGAATAAATAAATAATTTGCAACAAACTGCAGTGTCATTGATGAATGATCACAAATGAACATAAATGTAACTTTAGTCATCTGTATTTCATGGCCAGTGTTTTCCACGTATCTATAAATATATTGTCTATTAGTAAGCCTCTTCACGTGACCATAAACTTGAGGTGAGGTCGGCGGGTCGGCAGATCACTAGCACGTTTCCATACATTACGTTTTAACGTGACTCGAGCTTACGTAAACCGATACGGTTATAGTTGAGCAGTTACTGAAGGCCTGTGTTCGCCACTAACCTTTAATTTAAATCAACGGTTAACGTAATCGGTTAATAAAACGTTTTTACCACTAACATTTAATTTCATTCAACGGTTTAACGTTATCGGTTACCTACTAAAATGTTTTAGTTTCTTGCTCGTTCTTTACCTACGTTTTGGAACAAACAACTAGCTTTAACTTCCTGTAAGGCTGATGTTTCATTTGAGCTCAGTTAAGCTATGTACCAATAGGATTGCTTTATTATTTTTAGCTCTCAAATTAAAGCTACTTACCGCAGCTTACCTGGCAGACTTTTTAACAATTAAAACGTGCCTGTAAATGGTTTAATTGAAATAAAAACATTGACTTTGAAGTACACGGACTTAGCTTTCCGCAACGAGCCACGGTTACAACAAACAGAACTGCAAATAAATAAGTCAACAAGAAGTTAAAGGCAAATAACGATAACGTACAACGTTAAAAAATTTAAAAGTATTTACTTGGGATGTTTTAAAGGGAAATAACGGTTTTTAATGATGTTATTATGAGGTAATTTTGCGGACAATATTTGAGCAGCGATTATCCGATGGGCAGAGTTTATTATGGCCATTATTTTTTGTATGATCCGTCAAGAGTTTACCGCCCACGGCGCGGGCGTCATTTTGGAGTTGTTGTCTCAAGCTAAAGGACCTGTTGTTAGAGACGTTTTTCCGTTAACACAGATGAAGATATACCTACCTACCCTGCTGTTTCTTTTTTTATTATTAACCTATAGGTACTTTGATCACTCTTCGCAGCACGGAAGTATCAAACCACCAACTTCCAATCTCCGGGTTGCTACTAAGAAACTTCTAATAGAAAAGCCAAATATTACTTTGCCTGACCTAAGAATCGAACCCAGGACACAATGCTCAGCAGTTGCGCTTTTGACTACGAGACCAAAAAGGCAGTCACAGAGGGAGAAGACCCAAAAGGCAGTCACAGAGGGAGAAGACCAGAATGCTTACATACGGGAAATATTATGGCCATACATATGAACAAAATATCTGCTCTGCTTACCTTAAACATATGTCCACATAATAAGTGGTTTTTTTTTTAGGTGGTAAAAATCATCAAATGACTCCTTCCGCCCTGGGTGGGGCGGAAGGGACTGTCAGACTTTTACTGACTAAAAAACCTCCCTGTTCCTTCTGTTGCCCTTTACGTTCCGGGGCCACGGTATCCTGTTAAGACGTCCCGCAACCCCGGACATAATTAGTGTTTACGTTGAAAGAATAATTAAACGGACAAACATGCGGCGCAGACCGCTAAATCTAATTAATCTACCCGAAGAAAACTGGTCGTGTAAAATGCTCCATATTTAGACACCATTACATGTCGCCAATTAAAATAGTGAATGATTCAACAATTTAGACGCATACAGCGGATGCTTTGAGCCACTTGAGAGCTCAAATTGATCCCTTTCCCTTTAAAGCGACATGTATTTTCCACGACTATACTACTTTCTACATAAGAGTTACGTCCGCGGGAACCTGGCTCGTCTCGCATCCGTTGCGTAATAAGCTCTCTATTCACTGACACCTATAAAAACTCTTTTGTTGTCCCCTTGTTTCATATTTCCGTAATATTTGTTTAACGACAATTACGCAATGTTGAGTTATTTGTTTGTAAAAACTGTCTCACATAATCTGTATTTTGAATAGGGTATTATTTTCCTTTATTTAAGCTCAACGGTGTATGTATAACAATGCTGTAAACTCCATAGCAACAACTAAAAGTTTCTCAGGAATGCATGCTTTATCTCCAACACCGTAATAAGGAAAAAAGTCGTAAAAATTTTATAATACTTCCAAATACGCGTAATACTGGCAGCTTATGGCGACCGCCGACGCCATAAATTAATGTTCGATGAAAAAAAAAACGAAGAAAAAAGGCGCCAGTGTCGCGCCGTGTCTCTTGGCCGGGATCCGCGTGAAACCCAGTCGTTTGCATTTTATACGTTAAGTATAATATGGACCGCGGCCCGACGGCCATCCAAATCCGCAATCTCGACAGTACGACGACCTTGGTCTTTTATGAGCCGTTATGAATAATTCGCAAGGGCAAACTCTGTAAGGTGAGAAGGACAGTGGGATTCATATGCTTTATTACTCGCCTTTGTTATATTTTGAGCATTTGTGATGTCAAAACATTTTTGTCCATGGATGCTTAAAATTTTACAAAGTTTAGTTGGTATTCGCAAAATGTTACTAGCTAATTTCAACCCAACAGTTTTCGCAATATGGGTTTAATGACTTCCGATTTTGTCAGCCCAACAATTCACAATGCAATAAATAGTTAAGCATATAAGTGGAGCGGTAAAAACTAGTTAAAAGTGTAGGTATATTGCAATATTTACCCGTTATGTTTGCCTGACGGTAACAAACACCGTATCTAAATGGACTGATCTTCAAGATTGTAAGTGTACCATCCATCATCAGCGATTTAAATGTCGCATACAAACTCATATGATCAAAATTCTTTAAGTGGTTCACATACATACATAAATATTAAATAGACAGACATGGATAATAAAATATTTTTCTAGAAAACACGGCCTCTTGAAGCTTCTCATAAATAATTTTATTATGTCTTGTCTTTTTTATTTATAAACCCTTATCTTTTAAAGATCTCGAGCCTTAAAAGATTTTTTATTAGAAAATATGTAATTTAAAAGCAATTGAATCGATATTAACGACAGTCAAGTTTACATTACACTGAAATGGTAAATGATAAGAAACAAGATTTTAATTGGATTATCGAATGGTAATAAGTACTTTTAAATCTAAGTTAGATCAGATCAGTAAAAACAATAATTTAAACTTAGCTGCTTTGAGTTTGACCGATATTTTTTTGTACCAAAACCTATAAATTATTAAAATGCAATCAAAGCTACCATTTTAAATGCTTACCTATAAATACGTTTGTTTCTACTTTTAAAATGGTCAAATGTCAACTATTCAGCTGTTGAGTAAGATGAACATCTGTCGCGAAAAAATGCAAATAACAATCTCAACTTTTCGATGCATTGAGGATAACTTTACCGTTTCAGTCAATCCGATTCAGCACTTCAACAAAAACATTGTAAGTTTAGTTTTTTTTAATATCAATTTCAAGTAGTTAGTAATAGTAGTTAGTAGTGGTAGTAGTAGTAGTTAGTAGTGGTAGTAGTAGTAGTTAGTAGTGGTAGTAGTAGTAGTTAGTAGTGGTAGTAGTAGTAGTTAGTAGTGGTAGTAGGAGTAGTTAGTAGTGGTAGTAGTAGTAGTTAGTAGTGGTAGTAGTAGTAGTTAGTAGTAGTAGTAGTTAGTAGTTAGTAGTAGTAGTAGTTAGTAGTGGTAGTAGTAGTAGTTTGTACTTGAAATTGATATTTAATTGGTGGGACATAAAATATAATTTTTGACAAGGCAGAGGTACATTTATAGTCAATTTAATTAGTCTACTGAGACATTTCGATGACTCTATAAAAGCACATATTTGTCAGATTATATATATCTGACATTCATGACAAACTAGCGACCCTGTCCCAGCTTTGCACGTGTAGGTACAATATCAAACAAAAATGCCATTTCGACATTTCCGGTAGATTTTCCAAAAACAAACTTTCATGAAAACCTTGTCCCGACAATAACGAACGCAACAAAAAAACGACCAAATCGGTCCAACTGTTCCCAATGATAATCTGTCATGCATGCAGCAATTGCTTTTTATTTGGAAAGAGAAAATAAATGATTCGAAAACCACCTGACCCCGGAATACCGATAAATAGGTACTAAATATGAACCGTCATGTAGGTAAAGATGAATGTCTATTGGCATTTTGTCTAAGTATAAGAAATCAATCAAAACGGTACCGCGACAGGTGCTTTCAAGCAATAGCCTAGAAAAATCTATGTGGCACAACGACCTATGACCATAAAAATATAGGTGGCGTATAACAATTAATAATATTTTTTATACAAAGTGAAGCAAGCAACCAACCAAGCATTATAGACTTGCATCACTCATCGTTGTGTTGACTGAAAAAAATGCATTTCAAAATATTTGTAGCTATAAATATTTTAATGAGAGTCACATTTGTATGTACTGTGATGATGGTTCTGTGGTTAAAGCACCAGACTGTCATGCATGAGGTTGCGCGTTTGATACCGGGCAACAACCATTGTGACTATCAAATCAGATGTAAGTACATTCTAAGTTTATCGTTTGTCTTCACTAAAGTCAGTGAAAGATAACAATGCAAGGAAACTTTAACTTATATTGTTTTATGTCTGAAATCGCCAATCTGGATTGAGCGAGCGTGCTGATCAATGCCCGTGTCTTCTCTGTATGAATGAGAAGAAGCCTTTGCCCTGCAGTGGCCTAATAATAGCCTGGATTATTTATTTTAACAAGCTATCAGCTAAAATAAAAAGCCATTGAATAATTGACGTTTCGTAATTTGAAGAAACAAAAACGCGTTAAAAAAATCGTAATTGGTGACAGCCTTCTAGAACGGAAGACCACACCTTACCTATTAAGTAATTATCACATAATTATCATTAACATCACGTATCACGTATTTAATATCACATAATTCTCAATATAATATGCATACAGATTATGTGTAAGCGTCATTTTATAATACCAATTACGACGGTTTTTTTATTCGCCAAAACACTACCCCGGAACCTTGCTTAAAAATGGCTTTTTAAGACCAATACGCATATTCGCATTCGCATTTCGCATATTTTATAATTTGCCACCAAGAACACTATTAGCATGTCTGCAAAGCATAAATATCTCTCCAAAATATAAAAGGTTTCTTTCATTACTGGGCGCGAAAAATATTACGTACTAAAGGGTCCATTTAAAACCTCCAAGGTGTAAATTGAACTTGCATAATAAAACTGCGAGTTGCATCGGGTGCTAACACATCGAAACGTGCTAAAATATCAGAGGAAACTAATTGGAACAAGGCTTTTATTGCGAAACTCCATGAGAATATGCATGAAAACTGAACAATTGAATTAAATGATTCCACAGCAAGCATCGACAGGGTTCAATGTAAAGTTTATATATAATTGGTTGATTGATAATAATTAACACCGCATTCCGCCAGATAAGGAATGGGAGATAATTGAAGATTTTAATGGATCATAAATGGTCGGCAATTATATTTTATTTTAGGATAAATAAATATAAGAAAATTTTAAGATTTCTTATGGATAAAACTTACATTTTTCATTATCAAAATATCATAACATTGTGTGCTACGAGTATTTACGACTGTATATGTAATTTGAAATTAAACGTCGAAAGGAATTTATTGTCTTGTTGTCAATTAATTATCACAAGTCACAGTTACATGGGTATTTCTCAAATCGAAGAATCCGCATAAACAAATTATTTGCTCAAAATACAAGAATTCCAACTATTTGACATAACATCCATTTAAGTAAAAAAAATGCTTATATAAACTTATTTATGCGTTCGCCAAAAAATAACAAGCTCAAATTAAATTAATGGATCAGCCGTGTGACAGACGTCACGGAATAATTTTATAGATTTGCCGAATATTTAATTTGCTAAACAGAAGTTTTGGAACGATAAACAATAACACGACCAAACGTCATAAAAATAATGAGATCTGTGAAAAAATTTGAATATATTAACATGTTCTCTATAAAATATTTATGTGTCGGTCCTGAACACCACAAAATGTAAAAAAAATAAGCAATTTATAAAATAACTCCATAATTAATATCGATTTCAACCAATTAATCAGTCCTTAGTAGATGAGCAAAAAATCCGAGTAAAGTACCTACCAATAACTAGGACGCTGAACACCACCAAAAATAGAAACAAGCTGCGCCAAATAAATAACAAGATTGTTATCTAAAAATCGTTATCAACGCCTAACAAACTTTTAATAACGTCTCGAACAAAACAACGGGAACAACATTATGTAACTAAAGAGCCTATAATAACGAGGCGCTACGGATACAAGCGTGAAATCGATTCTGATATCGATTAAACTGCCAATTGATCGATTACAATCAAACTACATAACGAACGTATCGGTGTGTCTGTTCATCGTAAACAACTGCAGGTGCATGATGAATTACATTATAGCAATCGCCATCAATTGGAGCTGAAACTCTTCCGCCAAATATCTGACCACAATTTATTCTAATTATATTCTTTGAACACTTGCATTACGTAAAGGCTCCACATGCTGGAGCAGTTGCTAACCGAAAGTCTAAAGCAAAAAGTTGGGCGATGATTCCTAGAATCTTGGGTCCCCAGAATTTCCTTAAAGCTTAGCCAATTTTAAATATGAAAAACCAGAACTACAATAAATCTTATTTAAGCACCAAACAATACGAAAAACCGCAAACGGGACCGTGAAACAAGTCTAGTTGCGGTGTAAAAAAAAAACAGTGCAGCCACAAAAAGGTATCATGAATATTCGATTACATAATTTAAGCGGAGGCATGGAGCCGAATTTTGGCGGGCGCGGGATCGCCGGCGCCTCCGCGGATGTTCTCATCTTACTACGGTATCGCGAAATTGAGAGGACTATTATTGTCATGTGGAATAGCTCTTTCACAGCACTGAACATCTTCTACGTAGCAGAACGAGTTCAGTCTAGCAATCACTGAGACTATGTGGTACCTAGTCTAGTATTCTAATGCTTAGCCTAAAGCACTCAGCGATAAAGTAGCTATCAGTAATCAAAACAGACTTTCAGATAACAAACGAAAAAATGAACAAACTTTACCTCAATTTAATATTAGTTTAGATTTCTGCGCTGATTATTGTTCGACCGTTAACAGAGCTCAATTTTGTTGTCATTTCAGCTTTAGTACATTCAGTTTTCATCTATCATTTTTGACAGAAGATCAGGGTCAAGAGATGCAACGATTGAAGAAAATTCCCAGAACTTATACACTAGTATCGTTGTATGACCAAAACTTTATGTTTTATATGCTTGCAAATGCAGAAAAACAATTTATTATGATAGTTATTTCGGTTGTGATTTAACATCCAGATCCATATCGGTGAATATGATTTAATTCGCTTTAGATGCTGCAAGACATCTTCTAAATGAGGCGGAGTAAATATAATTATGTTGACTTACGACTGCATAATTATTTGGTCTACCAAACGGGAGACGGTGACTAATTTCTCAGTAAACGCAATTGGCGTCTGTTCAGGAATATTGTCAAATTTCTAATGAATGTTTTCTTCAAAAGACATAAAACCACAGCTGTTCATTCGTTCCAATACAGTAACCCGAGTAAAGTGAATCACGAACATTTGGTGCTATACATCGAACGTGACGAGCGTGCAGCCGCAGTAGAGAATAAGTGTGACTTAATCTCGAAACGGAACTCTGTGAACCGGTGGTAAGGTCCCCAGAGTTATGAAGTGGTCAAACGGTCAGAGCCAGCAAGCGCCGCGGTGTCGCGGAATGTGGTACGGACGCGCCGCGGCGACACCACCTAAACACGATTCCGAGAAAAAAAACATAATGAAAATAACAAACGACCATCGCGAATCGCTCCCAGTCGCGACGCTCGTGAATTGTACGAGTTGATAGAATTCCACGAGATTACACACACTGACCACCGTGTAACTACAACTGAATATTTTTCAGCTACATTGTAATTAATTTTGACTGTTTTTCTTTTTTTAAACGGTGCAGTGCATTACTTAGGATAGAGAATTTCATTATTTGTGTAATTGATCCGCTCCTTGGGCAAACCCATTTCAAAATGGTAGTGACATTTACTGCAGTTTAAATAATGACACACCCATTTGGCAATGGTCCGCTATATCAATTGACAGCACACGTAAGTAGGTATTCTGTTTATTTACAATATTTACTAATTGCCAATAAAATATTGATTTCGGTGTAGTGTTAGAGGTTATCCGCTGTCCAATGGTAAAATTGAATAATAAATTAATCATATAATATTTTATTTGTTGATTGATGATATATTTGTTTTGCTAAGCGCCATATTTTATAAAAACTAATAACAAATTGCTGTCAATAAAGTATGTTAACGGTACGGCGACCCCATACATCAATATGTAGTGTTGCGAGACCTGTATTCAATTAAATAAAGTATGTTTAAATAAAATATTAGGTAGGTAGGTACCAAAGCTACCAAAGCTCTAACAAAAAACCAAAGACGATGTTATTCCCTATCTTTACCCCTAACATGGGAAAATTCCGAATCCCCAGTCAAGCGACACAAAAAAACAAACCAACGACCTTTTTAAAAGCTAGATCCGGCATACCCACACACCAACAAATAAAAATAATGATACACAACGTTGATAAGATTTGGTGAATATAATATTATGGTAATGTGGCCGGTCCCGTACGGGGTCCGTCCGCGACCTTCCGAGGACGCGCCGGTGTCGATGACTCGTCGGCGCTTGCGCAACTTGCTCGCGGCTCGTAGATGATCGCGAACTAAAATGCGGATCTCTACGTTGAATATTCGGACTTGACATAGAGCTGCAGATTGACCGTGTCTATTTTGTAAACTAGCTAGGGTCAAGGTCATCAGTGTTTAGTAAATAAAAACATAAATATTTTTGTTCTGTTCTTCAAAATGGAGAAGTTCCAATTCGATAAAATGTGTTTTTTTGCAATGGTATCTCGCAAGTCAGCCTAGCAGGTTATCGGATGCTTAACCAGACTCTTCTGTGATCCCATAAAAATAAGACCTCCAACCAGACCTTATTGATTTTGTTAACAGATACACATCCTCATATCGCCGAACATTTTGGCAGACAGGAAGTGCAATAACTTTGCGGTCAGAGGTTAAGATTATGCGGAAGTAAACGATGTGACATCACATCCTTCACAACAGGAAAGGGCATAACCTCTTTATAGGTGCCAAGAGTACGATTCATGCAACGTTGTGTTCCAAGAAAATTAATTTATCATTAACTAGCGACCCGACCCGGCTTCGCACGGGTGCAATTTACATAAACCTTCCTCTTGAATCACTCTA
Organism: Hoplodrina blanda; assembly: GCA_949316365.1. Lineage (NCBI taxonomy): Eukaryota > Metazoa > Arthropoda > Insecta > Lepidoptera > Noctuidae > Hoplodrina > Hoplodrina blanda. The sequence goes on along the minus strand of OX438564.1, from coordinate 5,002,196 downwards.
TCTATTAAAATAAACCGCATCAAAATCCGTTGCGTAGTTTTAAAGATCTAAGCATATATAGGGACAGACAGACAGAAAAAGCGACTTTGTTTTATACTATGTAGTGAAGTATATCCCTGATGTCATATAGGTATCTATGACAGTTGGACCCTTTGACACTTGTGCCTATGTGATGTCATATATAAATATAACTTAGTCATAGAACCATCGTCATTGGGTGGTGAAGTACCTATACCTATAAATAGCAGGGACATATAGACAAAAAGTTATTTAAAGAATGTGCTGTTTTTTTTTCGTGACGGTTATTCCAAGAATAGGGGGACCCCTTGGATGGTATGGACTGAACTTGAGTTCGGGCTTATCCAATGCTAGGGACCTGGGGTCGCGTCAGTACTTTAGAAACGTCATCATCTTCGTACCCTTGTCCCATGTTGTTTAGGGTCGGCGCAACACGTTTTCTTCTTCCATTCCGTCCTGTCAGCCGTCATGCTATCACATCACTGACTCTCATTACTGACGCCAGTTAGTAAGTTAACTTTAAAATACCAAGGTATTAAATTGTGGTACAATAATTTTGACACATTAGTCAGTAATTAAATACTTCTAATAATCTTTTGGATTTTCATAATATCATGTATTTCAATGGTAAGCATTGAAGTGTGAATGACAATTGGAAAATAACATAAACGCCACTGTTTTTATTGTCTCTAAAATATAAGTAGGTACTTCTACATATTTTTATGTTTATAGCATATTATAGCTTTGCTAACAGCAGTCTTGTTAGTTTTTTCGTAATGTCTTGTTGCATAATCGCTGTTGTGTTAGGAATTTAAACTTGACCTCATCGCTGTATGCTAATCAATGTATTTATAACTAAATACAAATAGATTATAATTTTGTTTTTTAAATGAGATTAGGTATTGTCGAAAAAAAGCTCAATCTGCGCTTATTACAGATTAATTCAAGCTTAAATTAGGTACATTTGAAGTGCTCCTAATGCAGTAATAACAAGCAATTCAATAAAGATTAAATTACGTATTTTCAGTACTTATCTCCACATCATCATAAATTATCCACATTTAAGCATATCATAAATCTGTCACGTCGATCAGTCAGCACTTCGGATTCAAGTTTTTACATAATTGATCATCGATTCGCGATAATCAGATCATTAGGGTACTAGTGGCGAAACAAAACAATATTACATCACGGATGACTAGAGGCAGGTGGATACGTGATTTGTCTACATCCGTATGGACACGAGAGTATTAGGATTCTCCCATCAATTTCATCTCAATAAGCGTCATCGGAGGTCTGATCAGGCGCATCGCGCACCTCTAGGTACGCGTCACGGTGTTGTCGCGACAGTGTGAGCCGCGACAGTGTGTGTCGTGGCGCGGCAGTGTGCGTAGGCGGCGCGCACGCGCTACGGCGGCGTATTTACACCGGCGCCCCCTACCACCGCGGCCACTCATGCGCCGCGCGACCTGCCGAACACACGTGCACCCCACCACTGACCGGCGCGGTGACCCTCGGGACATAACACAACCGACATTCCACCGCTAAGCGACAACCGTGACACTACACCCCCAGTATGTGCAGTGACTGATCACCAGTGATTAGAACAAGAGTGAAGTGACTTTACAGCGTCGTCGTGTGATGTGCGCCTGAAGACTAAGAACAGTGTATACAGCCGCAGCCTCAACCGTTAACAGAAAACGTAAGATTGTGTTTGTTTACAATCTCTATAGTAATAAATTTGATAAGTTAGGTGTGTTTGATAGTAAGCTAGTGAGCGTACATATGACAATCGCATACATCCAGTCAGGTCCCCGACCCAGATCTCACGGACTAGACGGTGCGCCGGCGCACCAACAATAAGCGCGACTCCAGAAACAATGCAGCCGGTATCACGACACAAATATTAAAGTCAAAGTTTCACAGCGACCAGCCTTCGACATAAAACCCAATGACGCCACTACAAACACCTGTGAGAACATTTAAACAACAGTGTTTCAATGTTTTGTGTGAGTAGTGTTGCCTAACAATCTTAAAATGTGGTCCTGACGTGACCAAATTCAATATTCGCTTCTAGTTCGCCTACTTGCTCTGTAATCACAAAGCCGGTTATCATTGTATAGCTTAAACTGGCGTCCATATTCTGCTCAAAAACCCACGATACCAAAACAGTACCCACGCAATCAAACGTAAACTGTTTTTGAAAATTATGAATAAAAGAGTTCGTTCGACAGTGTGAATCTGGTGAAACGTTGAAAGTTTTCAAAATAGATATTACGTGAACACTATAAGATGCAATAAATAGGTAATGGTTTTGTTCCGAGCTTAATGGCGACGGTGCACAAGAAATACAATCATCCTTGCTTAATTGAATTGCATCAACGCGAGCTTAAGAACGCATTAGTCATAGTCTAAGCAAAGGCGTTATAATGAGCGAAGTATATTCGGTATTTGGGTAATTCCAACATAATAAAATGGTGAGACGCGTTTACGTGACCTATCAATGGATGTTTCTGATGTCAACAGTGCGATGTTAGTTAACGGAGCTCCTAACCGGACCCACATTCGTACGCGTGCAAAATTCATAATCAATGATTCGTCAACGTCATTACGTGACTATTTTATATACCTACCATTAAATAAACCTCTAAAACGGTCGATGTTGTCGTTTTACGTTATATCACGTACCGATTCGTTCCTAATTGGTTTTCAAAGAAAAACTTCGGCGCGATGAAAACAGGATTTGTATCGTGTGAATTTATTCAAATGCAATGCGAAATCGTCGCGTTTTTTATGTTTTAGTAAATCAATACCATTTTGTTTACCGTTCATAATTAAAGTCAATGATTTTCGCATTAACAATTGTTTTCTTGTTATATCTTACATTACACACTTTGATTCTGCTCATAGATAGACAGATTCAGAATATGTAAAATCATGTGTTCGTGTTGATGATCCGTTATATCACAACAGACAGACAAATAGCTGTCTTCCGATAGCAAGCAGACGTACTGTTAAAGCGGACGAAAGCGGCACGAGAGCCTACGAAAGTCGAACGCGGACTTAATATGACATAACAAAATGGTAGCAAACTACAATGTAAGGGAAGCTGTACATGCAAATAGACGCAAATGTCGCTTGCTTGAATGATGGCCGGAGTACATATGCTAATAAGCACGCTAATGATCCCAAAACTGCGGAAACTACGAGTCGTCTCAAAGCACGCGGACTTGAAAATAATCAACGCGTTCAACTAAAAATCAAAATGGACGCATAATCACCGATCCGGATAAACCGTGTGAACGTTAAAACAAACGCCAATTAAAACCCGGACGTAAACACTAATATCCGTGAGTTTGTACTATAATAACATTTAGATTAATATCTTATTGGGGCAAAATATTAAGATTTCCGGCGTAATACAAGTTATAATTTTTCTAGGTGAGAAAAAGTGTGTTAAAAAAAACTTGCTAGATCTAACGCTACTTATTAGAAAGTAGAAATATAACCGATACATAGATTTTGTATTTGTCTGACATATGTACGTCAACATACGAATATTATATGCTAATATGGCGAACTGGTTCATTCAAACCAGCATCATTTGTATAACGTGTTCGATCAACATTGTTACATGAATTACGCGATTTATCAATTAAAATGGTATTTGTGTGGAATGCAGACGTAGATATGATCATAACTTTAGAAATATACAGTCGTGTTGAATAATACAGGTTTAATGGCTAGTTAGTCAGTTAATACCTTATGTTAAAACCAAGCAATCGGAAATAATAAAGAACATTGCGCGAGAGAAGTCAGGGGTCAAATAACGTACAGTTTTGCCAATGTGAAGGTGTTAGTGCAGTAAAGGTCCTATTGCATTACGATGACACATCGGCACGAAGCCAGTTTGCCTTCTTCGATCCCGGAATGCCATACCCAGTAATCTGCCTTGAGTTTATTTCTGTCTATCAGTTTCTCGAAGCTTTGCATTATAATCGAAGAATACAACTCATATCATAAGCGTACAATTATATTATTTGTTACAGTCTAAACATCAAAAAAACATACATATTGCAATGACTGTCTATATTGATTAAACATCATACCGCAAGTCATTCCAACTTTCTAAGCTTAAGTTTTATTGAAAATAATTCGAAAGACCATCAAACATTATTTTATTATCCATCCTTTATACAATTTCTATAAAAAAGCATATGATGTTGTTTGTAAACGGCCTCGCTCCAATTGGGATATTTTGTCAACATTGCATTTCACTTCAGCAATAGAAATATTTCTATTGCGGAATTGAATGCAGTGTCAACGCACTATCAGGTGTTGACAGAACTTGTGAAAACATTCGATACAAGTCAAAATTTCCCTGCGATTGAAATTGATTTCAATGATGGTAATATAAACATTAGATTACGTCATGAGCTCTTATGTTCGTCAACAAAAACTACGCATCCGGCTCCAAACGATGAAAAGTCCACGATAATACTGCAGCAAAAAAGGGGCAACACTTGTAAGAAACCGGTCGACAAGTATCTCGATGCGAGCAAGGTCTACGAAAACTTAGAGAGTCGAGAACAATGACAAATTGTTTTGTATGTAGCAACTCTGAATGTGTCTGGTGTGACATGTTAAACAATAGACGTGCTCTCAGCAATTAGTTGCGCCCGCGCATCGTCAGCGTCATCAGCACTAGCATCGCTAATAGCTGTGACCAATATAAGCCGTCATTACAGGCCCTTTGTCACGTAAAACGTAAACTAAGCGGAGAATTACCTCCGAGGTAATCACCAACACCGATAATCCGATAGATACGGACGGTTTATGCGATCGCCGCCATTGCAAAAAGTATTACGAAATTCGCTATTAAAATATGCAGCTTTTCCTCGCACGACTCCAAGCGAAGGACTCGGGCGCAATCTAAGGTTGCCTATTATCCGCCACGCTCCGAAAACCACCAAAAGGTAACACAAGAACAGCGGAAAAATTTTGAAACTTATTGCGCAAGAGACGCCTCATATTAAACAATAAAGGAGTAACTAATAACGTCGATTATCTATCTGAAATCAGTTAATTGATGTTTACTACACCGGTAGTAGGAGCGCAATAGGAGAACCGCCCACAGCAGCCGATCCAATCTCACTTATTATACAATGTTACTTACCGAAACAGCGCATGCGTTAAGTTATGAATTCTTACCTGTAACAAGAAATAAAACGCATCGTTAAACAAATGAAAATAGAGATAAACAAGTTCAAAATGTTAACAAGGCCCATTATTTTTTAAAAATAAATCCGTGGAAAGTTCACAAAAGCAATGAAGATGAGGTAACAGCAATTACTGTTGTCATGTAAACGAATAACGAGCATTACGTTGAAGATTACATACTAACAGTCATCGGTAAGGATCACTTGCCAATTACGAAACAATGAACAAGAAAGTTTTAAAACAAAGAAACGAAAGCGCTACGAATACTAAATCGTATCACGTACCGGATTTGAAAACCACATTGGAAACTCTAGATTAAAAAAAACTCAATATAACAATTTGGAATGTTAAAAGCAATAATAATATAGATCACGTTTTAGCTAGATAGACTTCCTTCATCTCAAGGACTGCTTGAGACCACGTTTGGATAATACTTAAAGACGTATAATAACGCGACATCTTTGGCGATATAGACCGAGTGAGACGAACTCACTTGGCCAGGCTACGCGGAAGCTTCGGCCATTTGATCGGTGTGAAGGCTATTTTTATTCTCAAGGGTGGGATTAACATTGTATGCATAAACTGTATTTACCTGGAAAACGTGTATAGGGCATGGAATGGCAATAAAAGATATACTATTAAACGAGTTTAAGTGTGAGCCAAGTGCTTATAAGTACCTGGTTGAAGATCAAATTCAATCAAGCGAGACGATTCTAAATTATTGCATGTTTTTCGTCTGAGATAACCACTATATTTATCTAATTTGTTTTCGAATTTACAACAAATTTTTAGCGTAGATTCAATTTGATCTAACCTTTTTGGATACTAAGTAGCGTACATGTGTCAAGTTGGTCATAACTTACACAATATAGAGCAAAGCGATGAACCTTGAAACCGAGCTATGGGCAATAACGGGCATTAATCATAAATCCGCCAACAATGGTCTACATGGCAGTACATTTAACAGAAATAGTTTCGAATATTTCATTGTATGGCCCCGAGAGACGGCGCGTGCGCACTCCACGACCGTAACCGGTCACGATCTTGAAGAATCGATTTTTCATAAAATTGTGACCTTAAGATTTGAAATGGTGGAGACAAATATTAGTGATCATATCTAGATTAGAATCGTACAGTTTCGAGATGCTGTTATGGACCTAAAAACGATATGAAAAGAGTACGATAAGAATAAACAATCGGTGATCGAGCAATAGTTTACTGTAATAAACATTTAACATCATACAGTTAGTAGGAGCCGCAACTAGGATCATAGATATTGTGTAATCTACTCGCGAAGATATTTTGCACAAAGTAAACATTTTATTACAACAATCCGTTTCTAAATAAAGATAATCTAAATTGAGACTAACAAGTAGAGGAATGCATAAAAGAATTCCCACATTAAAATGCAAGGTCTTTTAATTGGGAGGCTTTGATCATAATAAAGCACGTCTAATGAATAGTAATACACAAAGTTCGTGAGACATTAGCGTCGTACGTACCTAATAATTAATTTGAAAATGAGCTAGATAATTGACACTTGGAAATAAAACAGGAAACCTAACGATGACGTAAATCTAGTCGATCGTTATACAACTCTGATATTTGTCTATTTTTTTCGAATTCGAGACAAGGTTATGTTGAGTTTTATCGTTACTACTTATTAGTTTCTTATCATTGAAAGCTTCCGTTACAATATGCTCGATCTTTTAAATTTTGGACCAGAAACAAGAATTTGACAAACTGGTACTTCGTTCTGTTCAGAAAGAACGCCGTAGTATTCAAATTCTATTAGACTTCTAGAAACAATAATCTAAAACAAATAATACAAACAAGGCATTCAGATGACATAACAAAATCCAAGATGGTTGCATTTGCAAGATGGCACCCACCGCCTTGACCGAGCGACTTGTCCACGATAATTACTATAAATTCTCGCCGTGACACTATTAACATTTCTCGTTGTGGCTTGCATACCTGAACGTAACATCTGACATTAAAGGTATAGAACTTTATAGTCTTAATACCACGGATTGATATGCTGAATTCCTTTGTGCTTGCGATAATGTTTTAAAGGTCCTTTACAATTGGATTGGCTTGTTGCTTGTTGTTATAATGCCTAACTGAACTAGACTTTTATTTTTTAATGTACTTGAATTAATATTCAAGTACCTATACACAGGTTCATTAAAAAAAAAATTAACAACAATTAAAGCTTAAATGATGCCATATTAAAACTTAGTTCGCTGGCTTTAAATCATTAATATCATTTAATTAACTGCATATCATTTATATTAATTTGCGCAAGAAAGAGTATTATATTTTGTAACTGAACAATGGGCCGGATAATCATTAATTTTAATTATAACAAAAGACGGACAATTTAAAAGCTTAGTTAGTTGGAGTCTAAAATAAAAGGAATTGTAATGAGCCGGTTGATCAATCAAACGGCACGCGCCTGCTTGCGCTTGCGCATCAATTAAGGTTGCCACAAAACGGAATGCACGGTTTTTAAATAAAATATTTCAATGTTTTATGTGCAACATGAATTTCGCAATACTCCTACTGTTGGCTGAATTCATTGTGCCTATGGTAGTTAAATTACACAGTGTACTATAACATTATTGTTCAATGCAGGGTTTTGCGAAGCGATAACTAAAATACTTCACGGTAATTCTAAGAAAATCAAATGCACTTTCTAATCGAATTTAAAATGAACAGGGAAAACTCATAGCTACAACCTTTTAAAATAACTTGTAACTAATGAAGCACGTGCACACCTCATTATTGTCTTGATCTGTAACCCTACTGCGGTTTTAAATCTCTTATGATTAATCGCAAATGTATATGATTAAGCGCACGCGACAGCCCGTTGATATGCCAATTACTTTCGTCTTGATAAACATGTCCTAAGGAAGGACAGACAAGTAACGATGTAATCCGCGACGCTCGAGGGCTGCAGCGCAGACGACGATTCGATACAGTTTCATAATCCCGCGACAAACCATAACAGCCGATACCGTAGCATACATGTAAGAACGTTTTATTGATTGCCGATCGCAATCATTATTATTATACATTGCGCAATTTGTTAGACACACGCGTGCCGGACATTAAGGAGTGGTCAACAAACAGTTATGTCGCAAATAGGCGGTTATAGTTTGTAATAAATAAACGCCGGCCAGCTTTCCGTCGTTCCGCAAACTCAAGGAGATCAATGCATGCAATTACCTGCCACTACAAACGTATATACTTTAATTTGTGGGGGACTTATCTCAGTAATTACGTAAACTAGCAGCCTTCGAACGCACTTTGAGAATTAGATGGAATAATCTGACAATCTCAAAACAAGAACGTAAAAAGGTCACAAATTACACACATTACCATTTGCTTGGAAAGTGTGGAGGAATTAATAGTAAAACGTGGCAATTGGCGTGTCCTGGCGGTTAAACTCGAGTCAACACAAACAAAGGCCGATGGAAAGTTAGCGCCGAGCGCACGGGCCGAGCTCTGAATACAAATCGTCAACAATACATCAGCCGAGAGAATTTCCCAACGCTCTGTCACCGTGAAACTAGAACGTGAAGAAAGCTTTTTTATTCACATACGTAAACCCCTATAAAACAATTGTCGTGCCGCGTTCATTCCGCGGGGCATGCCAGCAAGGTTGGCGGCATTGTTGAAAGCACCGGCCACCGTGACACTCCCAGCCAAGTAGTTGGTTAATCACTTCACGTTTTGTACTGACCGCAAAAAAAAATCGGGCACCTTGCAGAGCAAGGCCAAGCGCTTGTCTTAGTTTCCATCGCTCATTTTAAATAATTACGACAACAATGCACACGGTCTCGTCGGAACGCAGGGCTTTAACAATCGCGACACAATTTTTATGAAGGCAAACTGGGTATCGCAAACGAAAGGATGCAACCGCGATGAGCATAGGCATCGCGGCCAAATGTCAAGTCGGTGTATCGCTGTGAACTTTACAGCTCACCTGCCTGTTGCTAAGTGCAGTCGTTTCAATCGACTGTTTGTTATGTTACAACTCATAAATTTCATGAAAGGAAAGAACCGGTGGCTGTTACGGCAAGTATTGCTCAACCAGACTGCGCGCGACACCGGTTAAACGTACCAAATGATCATAAACCGAATCAAGGTTATTTATTATGAATCACGTGGCTAATAAGTGTTATCGTTTCCCTCTTTCACGAGGGTAATCTGGCATATAAACGTTCTCTAAATTAGGAGTACTTAGTTTAACGTGTTCAACTATTTTGTATTTTAAATAAGAAAATGTGTGCAGTGACCTATTGTAGTAATATTATTAGTCAGACTGCAGTACAATCGAAACCAATTAAACCTTCGATTGAGCCCAGTGTAGCAAGGCGTCAGCGCACGCCAGTGCCGCCCTCACCGCTCTATGATCTAGTACAGGTTCGGTGCATTGCTTAGCACAATTACAAAGCGGGTTAGGCTCGTGTTTTATCGAAGGCGAAATCGAGTTGGGTGACCGTGCCTTTCACGGAGCCCGGCCACGCCCACCGGACACCACGGGCGACTTTGCCTTCACTGCCCTAATAGTTCCATATCTAGTTTGCCCATTATTCGGTTCGGTATAGTTCAGCCCGACGCTTTCGTTCCAATTAAGCTGCACTATTTTGTAACCAACTAAATGGTAGTAATTTCTCACCCACAGCAAGCGCACTAGATAACATTTTCATTGTTTTCAATAAACGGCATTACAAATAATAAAGATGGTACGAATATAATTTCGTGACTGCGGCAAGAAGATTACGTTACGGAGCTCGTGCCGATTGAAATTGAAAAAATTATCCGATCATTGTTTCAAAACTCTCGAAGATTTCTATGTTGTTAGCGGTTGCAAACTAGGCTAATGAACATTTCTCCGCTGAGGTTACACAGACACTGCAAAACAATGAAGCTCCGTCCTGATATCTACCTAACAATACGCAGATAGAGTCAAATTAAGCACGACACTTGTATTTTTTCGTACTTAGGCCTCGCGGCCTTCCTGTCTCACAGCGGGCGTTAATTCGCCATTCAATTTCCAATTAAACGCTTGATTCTCAATGCCAGCTGGGTCGGAGGTGGTCGCTCTACAAAACTTAATAAATAGCGGGTGGTGGCGCGCGGCTCGCCAGTGCCCGAATCAGCGCCACTGGCCAACGCTTTTGTCTCCACCGGTCCTTTCACTTTGCGCGCTCATGAACGACTACGTAGCGTACTACACGATTAACAAACAAAGCCCGACTTAGATAAGTTAATGGATTAATGTGTTGTGTTTAAGTGATAATATATGTGCAATAAAACTAAGAAGTGATGTTTTCTAAACTTTCAGATGGTGAGAGGGGCGGCCCTAGCGCTGGTGCTGGCGCTGACATGGGCGTGCTCGCGTGCAAGCGTGCTCGTGCCTACGTACGTGCTGCCGCCTGACTCGTTCGTGCGCGATCAGCGCAGCCTCGGCGCGCCTCCGAACGACAACAATTACGCAGAGTCACAAAGAACTATAAAACGACTCGTCGGCGGACACATTAAAATAAAACCTGAAAAAGATTACGGCACCGCAAAGAATTCCATAATCTACAACGAGAAGGGCGACAGTGGTAAATACGCTAACGTGATCGCGCCGGACCAGTCAGGCGGTAATGTAGGATGGAATCAAGGGATTTGGGATGATGGCATGCTCATGTCCAGCGCTGGTGAAGGAAAAGACGGTCCGAAGACTAAGGAGGTTGATGAAGACAAGAAGACGCTAGCAGATCAGGTGGCCGAAGGAAAATATGGTCTAATTCAGAATGAAATATTCGCCAAAACACCTAAACGACCTGGAATCGTTAGTTACGAGCCAAACGCGGAGACTCGATCAAAAGATAACCTTCAAAGTCTCGGTGGACTCAAGAAAGATGAAATTTGGCTAGCAGAAGATCATCTACTAGTTTTAAAAGGGGGATCATTCCCTGAGCGAACTAAAGAGACTGAAGGTAGACCATGGCCACCTATCGACGCCTATGAAGCGCCTAACAGGCAAGTAAAGTTACCGCAGAAACCCAAAGTACCACCGCCCTTTCCGGTACGACTCTCCGACAACGGACCGCTCGTTTTCCTCACGCCGAACGGCAGTGTCCCTGCGTCCCTTTTCCCTTCCTTCTTTACAGGAGAGGGCGAAGGCTCTTTTCCTCCTACGCCATTCCTCTTTCCATCGGGAGCGCCCTACCCCTCGAGTGATAATCAGGGAAACACTACTTCCGGGGGAGCGCCGCAGCCAGGTCCTCCGTTCCCATTCCTTCCCGGGAATGCGAGCGAGGGAGCATTCCCTTTCCTCCCATCCATGAACGGCTCTTTTCCAGAAGGCTTTCCACCGGGCGCAGTGTTCCTACCACCACCGAGCAACCAGTCAGACCTATACGACGAAGACGACCCTTCGATCTACTATCCGCCGCCCTACAATTTTTCCTACCGCGCTGACTACAACAATAAGGTGCCTGCGGGCCCACTTGTACCTGGAATAGTACTACCTCCTCCACCAGACTTCTTTGCTCCGTTGGAGGAGAGCACGACTGAGGCTGTCAAGACTACCACCGCTAAGCCGTCCACAGTGACGACATATACAAGAACAAAGACGACCACGAGACCGACTCCTACGCACACAGTCCAGCGTACCAAGTACAAGACGCGACCTACCACAACTGAAGCGCCTAGAACAACTGAAATACCAACAACGATAACGACAAACCCACCAGACGAGATTGTAACTACTTTCAAAACAAGGAAGCCACAACGCATACCGTCGAGACATCCTGTAAGGATTCATAACTTGCCAGACGAAAATACAACAAGGACAAAAACAGAGAAACCTGTTTACAGAACGCGAACGAAGCTTACATCGAAGCCTCTCTCTGTGTCCGTAATTTACGATTATCCAGAACCAGTATACAACAAAGTACCAACTACATCGGAGAAACCGTACATACTATACGATGTTCCACAGAGACCTACAGTGACCACGAACGATATATCATCAACACAAGTGCCGCTGAGGGCTCATTATTCAAGTGCACATAACGACGTGCCTACCACAAAACTGCAACCTGTCTATAGTAACAAAAAACCAAACCAAAATGGATTTGCGTCATACTACTTCTACGACGAGCCAAAGACCTCGCCTACTCCAGCCACATACTTCGATGGCAGGCATTATTACAAGACAGTACCAGTTAGCCAAGTGCCTTACCCACAGCAACAGAATGTGAATACTCAGACAGGCTATAACCCAGCAGTGGATATTTCATACGGAGCTATCGACCAAGCAGATGCACTGTTCCTGTGGCCACAAAAGCAGGGACCACACACTCTGACGCAAGAATATTTCAGCATACAGAAACCTAGAACACCACCTGTCTATGTGCAACAGAAACAAAGGCCAGACGCTTTCTATCAACAAATCGCTGATATACAACAGACTATTGATTTCTTTACAACGAAAAGACCCAAACCGCACTCGCACAGGCCGCATACCCACAAACCAAAAGCAATCACTGGAAGACCAGTCTATCAGTTTAGCTACCAAACCCAGTCGCGGCCGGAACAACTGCCCTTCCGTGCACCTAAACTGGACCCGGAACCTTTCAGACCCATGGTGAGCTACAGCAAGCCCTTCAACGTGGCAAATGACTTCAACGCTATAACACCAACAGTGACACCTGCTTTTCATCAGCAATACCTAGTCGAAAACGTGCAAGTGACGACAGAATCGCCGACTTCCAGCAGATACTATCCTACAACGAAAACATACGATGAAGAATATGACGACGCTCAGTTCCCAAAGAATGTTCAGAATAAGAAAAACAGACACCAGACACAAATGCAAAGCGACCAACCCGCGCCTGTTCATCATGTGTCTAGGTATCCTAACACAACGCCGAACCCTATCAACCAAGGGTACTACACGAAACAGGACGAGACATACTTCGATGACATAACAAAGAACTCGTTTGACGTGTTCGGTAAGAAGCTAGAGGACAACACTCACGATGTGAACGGATTAGCAGTCACAGCACCGCTCGACACGGTTAGAACGCCGATAAACAACAACATTAACCTTCAATATGCCTACGAGATCGTCGAGAACCAGAGCCCTAACCCACCAACTTTAGACAGAGATACTCTTGTGAACTTCCATCTCCCAAGGCCTACAATCAACCCAGACAGTGAATCAGTGCCACAAGCGAACGCTGAGCTAATACAGCAGAAACCACCGTCACTCGAAGGCGATACATTAGTCAATGATCGCTATCCGCGCCCGACAATAAATCCTGACAGCGAGTTTATTCCCATTGCTAACCCTGGGTACAGGACACCACAGCAGTACAGAGCGCCGACGCAAGTACAGAGGCCTCAGTACACCGGCGAGCAATACGATCTGAACAGGCACCCCTTGTTAGGAGACACTGCTGTCAACTACAAGAGGCCACTGCCGGCGGTCAACCCTGAAGCGGAGTGGATAGAGCCGGTGAACACGGCGGGCGAGGGCCGGCCGGGTTCCTTCGTGTCGTACAGGCTGCCCGGAGAAGGAGCGCACGTGTACTTCCTGACGCCGCAGGCCGCGGCGCAGGCTGCGAGGGAGAGGTACAGATCGCCGGGCTACGGCCGGTGAAACCAAAGCTCTAGTCTGTCAGCGTCGCACGCGACGTGCCGTGTAAATAAAAGCGCAAATGTGATGTTAAGTGTCCTAAGTAGTGTAAGAGAGACTAGCGGGATGGCCCGCGTTGCCATAATATTTAAACAGCTAATTCGACGTTAGCTTTACGTGAGATACGTTCTCGATCAGCGATGTTGTGAAACGGACGCTTTACTTTTGATACGTTATTTATTAAATTATTTCTAAGAGACTGTGGTGCATGCATAATGATAGTTAATTTATTGATATCAGTATTCAACGAACTATAAGGAATGTTGTGATATGTTTGGCGATGATTGTGACATTGTTATGGAGTGTAATGATGGCAGCAATTGTTAATTGTATAAAATTGTTATTTAACAAGTTGATGACGAATCAATGTGATTTTGTATTGTATTTTTAAAACAAAAAATTTGAAATAAAATAATGCAAAATGTTAAGAAACAGTGTGTTTTTTTTGTTCCCTCTTTCCTTTAACAAGTAATCTAAACAAATATTTTCAAGAGAAAAGATTTTTAATCAAGTATTTTTGTTTGTTATGGATAAAGTCAAAAACTACTGAACCGATTTTAAAAATTCTTTTAACTATGGAAAGCTACATTATCAGAGAGTAATCAAAGCTATATTATATTTTCAAAAACATTAGGGATCCGTAGAGAAAATGCACGCGGACGAAGTCGGACGCAAAGTGCTAGGCTAAAACATAATAGGCACGAACTATGCAAATAAAAACAGTTAACAAATACATACATAATAGATGCAAAATCAGATACAATACTAAAGCTATTATTCAACTAAATCAAGTTCCATGACGTAAAACTAGTTCAGGTCAGTTTTTTACGAACAACGTTCTTCAAACATTGAATGATCGATCGCAAACTAAGCCAGGGACAATAAAAACTGCTACCTTAGAACAATTACTTAGTAATGAGTATCACAAACCGTTCACAAGCTGACCTAGCAAGCACCACAAGGTCATTTGGTCACTTTCTCTTAGATATTGCACGTCTAGATAGTGTTACATGTTGGGAAAGTAATGTACATATCAATTACTGTAATATTAATAGTCTGGGTGGAGATAAAACATAGTATTATAGGTGATTATGTGGTTCAACGACCGCGTGTTCAGTGATAGCGGACTATGAATAGGTAAAGTTCGATTATTACAAGTCTATGGATAGGTCCAGATGCTTTCTTGTTGTTTATTGATGAATTTCTCTCGAAAAGCAATCACATTTAAAATATTTTAATGGACTAGCTACTGCCCGCGATTTCGTTCATGTCAAACTTGATTTCTCCATACAAACTTTGCCCCCTTTTTAACCCGTAAAGGATTAGAATTTCGTAAATTCATATCGGATGCCTACGTCATACAAAGAACACACCGTCCAAGTTTCAGGTCTCTACAATCAGCAGTTTAGGCTGTGCGTTGATCCGTCAGTCAATCAGTCATTCAGGACAAAGCATTTTATATGTATAGATAGATAGAGTATAGATTATATGAAGGGAAAAACTACAAAATTGTCGTCGTATGGCGAAAAATTTTCAACAGGATCCTAGACGTTATTTACAAGCTTTATCAACAGCTGAGCCTGTCCTTGGATCGATTCCGAGGCCGAATAAAGTATTATCGGGTTTTTTCCATTAGGAATCTCTTAGAAGCAGCCCGGAGTTTAGAAATTGATGGTGTGACACCCCGTATCAGCAAGCACGTAAAGCTGTTGTTCATGCGCCTGATCTCTCTCCACTCGTATCGGATTGCCGTTCCATCGAACTATGAGAGTGACAAGACACTTGTGCACTACAATCGCTTGCGCACTTGGCTCATCCCCATTGAGATTGGTAACCGTGACCGAAGTTCGGTCAAAAGAATATTATTAGTAAGTAATAAATAAATAAAATAAATAAATATCTTGGGACAACTCACACACGGCCATCTGATCCCAAGCTAAGCAGAGCTTGTGTTATGGTAACCAGACAACTGATATACATACTTATATAATTAATAAATTAGTAAGTAGTTGAAACCCGACTCAATTGATATGACTACTCGGCGGTATCTAGCTAAGTAGCAAGTAGTAGCCTAAAGACTACTTATAAGAATAAGTCGCTTTATGTTAAATACTAATTTTCGCATCTATTTAATTGGACTGGAGAACATGTTTAAGTATAAGGCTGAGGTTCCAGTTGAGCTAAGCTAAGGTACATTGCTAAGAATGTGTCTGATTTACACTAATAGGATTGCTTTATTTTCAAAGCTAAAAATAATAAAGCAATCCCATCATCAAACACAGCCTACCTAAGCAGAGCCTCACGAGAGTATTAAATCAACACAGACTAAACTACTTTTTCATTATCCTAGTTTTAACCAACCTTGTTTTACCAACTTATTCAGGCATTCGTTCCAAATATATTTTAACAAAAACATGTATTGAAACATTGTGTAATTTTTTTTCTTGCTACCTACCAAATTAACTGTTTACTACATACTTGCTAGTTTGTTTACGAGTTCTTCGTAATAAGTGAATTGTATAATTTTTAAGAAATAATTATTTCAAACCGTGAACGTGTGGGTATAACAATACATGTTGTATACAAAATGAATTGTTTAGTCATGCTTGTTGACCATATCGTATTTATGAATATGAATATGAATGAATTATATTCATGAGTAATATGCTGAACTTGACTTGCTTAAAGACGTTTAGATTTAACCCTATACTTGGCACGTTGGATAATTTGAAACATTGTACTTTTCAGTAAATATTTATGAAAATTTCTGAAAAAATATATTTGCCAAGTATAGGGTTAAATCTAACAATACTGTAAAGCTATGTCCACACCAGTGCGCTTTCATGATCATCTATACCACTAGGTGTGCAGGTTCAGCAACCCCCCCCCCCCCCCCCGTCTAAAACCAGCGGCAAGATGGCTAGTTCGAATTTGATACTCACATACTAAAAAAAAAACTTTTTATTTTATTATTGATTCGGGCCGAAAATAACTATCCTTGTATTTTACACGGACCCAAATCTGCACTTCGTGTAAATGACTAGGAATACTTATACACTAACCTGTGTCGGGCTCCTGCGTCTGCGGCGCGTCCTGCAGTGGCGAGGTGTAGAGCTTGAGGTACACGTCGATGGCGACGCGCGCGCAGCGGAAGTAGAAGGGGTGCGCGCGCAGCACGTCCTCCAGGCGCAGCAGCCCCACGTACGAGCGCAGCGTCATCTTGCGCATGCAGTACGAGTGGAAGTCGAACTGGTCCTCCATTATTTCGGAGAAATGCTGGGAACAGAGGTACTCTGGTTAGATTATATGAAATACTTTGTATAATTGCCGGCAGTCTGGTTGTTTGAGTATGTGTGTTTATATTGGTAAATGCATCAACAATACAGGAGAGATTCCTAGTGTGGCGCAACGTTTTATTTTTTTTTATAAATTAATTAAGCCTGTTACTAAAACGCAAGTGGCGGGGGGGGCCGCATAAGATTAGTACTTCCTGTACTTGTGTTTGTAACTAAAAGCCTATGTGTTATACTGATGTTTGAGCTATTGTAAAGTTTTATCAGAATCCGTTCAGTAGTTTTTACATGAAAGAGTAACAATCATCCGTCACAAATCATCAAATTTTCTCACAGTAGTAGGATGGCAGGCGAAATGTGATCTCTGTCTACCGCTTTGGGAAATACAAGCGTGTTGTTATGTATAGACGATGGTGATTATACACTACAATACACACCCTGTCCACTTCGTGAGCCTTCTTGAGCGCCTCACCCCATTGCTGCAGTCGCTTGTACGACGCCGCAGCCTCAGTCTGGAACCACATGCACTGCATCTCGTTCAGGTTCTCTGTCGCCGGTACACCTGCAACGATGATAATAATATGACTGTTTTATACATATATTTTTTATTTAACGAGTGTAAAAAAGACGTTTAACGAAGATGAACGTTATATGTTCTTCCCATTATTATTGCGATAATAATGAAAATAACACGCGCGTTGTCTTGCGCGGTCGGCTAGTTATAATTAGTCGACCAACAAATCTGCTGCTTGCTACTGAAGACGAATACTTATAAAATACTAGCTTTTGCCCGCGACTTCGTCCGCGTATATGTCGGTTATCGCGGACGCAGACGAAGTCGAAGTCGAATAAAAAGTAGCCTATGTCCTTTGTTGGGGTTCACACTTACCCTGTACCAAATTTCACGCAAATCGGTTCAGTAGTTTAGGCGTGAAGAAAAGACAGACAGACAGACAGAAAGACAGACAGACAGAGTTACTTTCGCATTTATAATATTAGTTAGGATGAAATAGTGGTATAGAGGGACGCGCCATGTTTCGTAGTTTTTGGCACGGTACAGATCTGACGGCAGATACGCCGCATATCGTCAGTCGCGTAACGTAGAAACAGTCAAATAGATAATAAAATATCCAACCATACACACATAACCGATGATGCATTAGTGCGTCGACCATGCTAAAGACGATACGTTCGACGTATCTTCCGTCAGATGTGAACCGACTCTATATGTAACGGCTATGTGATGTATCTTTTTACATAAGTACCATATAACCTAAATACAGTGTAAAAAGAATTATCGATAATAGGCTAGTTGACACCACCATCAATTGACGTACTTTATATGACCTGTCAAAACGCGATTCTTTCATAGACTTTGTATGGAAATAGCACGCTGTGACGTCACTTATTTGGCAACTCAATTGTCTAACTACTTATTGATTTCAAAGCCACGAAAAATCTAATTTTACAGTAAATTGAAAATTAATCGGGTTTTTAGGGCTAAAATAAAGCGTTTCTTTAGAGAAGTGTTGGAATTATTGGTTAATGGTGTCAACTACCCAATTGAGGTAGATCCTCAACATGTCAATTCCTTTTTACCTTCTCTGGTAAACTTGGCACACATCTCCTCTGCCCGCTTGACGTGTCCAGCACGCAGCATGTAGCGCGCGCACTTGCTGTTCACGTAGCGGTCGGCTGTGTCCATTGCTTGCGCTTCTTCTAGCCATTGGTATGCCGACACCGGGTCGCCGGCATGCTGTAATACAATAGTTACACGAATTAGGATCGACTTTTTTGTCACCAGATAACTATAACGGAAGAATAAATATGGCGGATGGTTTAACAGATTTCGTATAGAAAATATATACATACATACACTCACGCCTTTTTCCCATTGGAAAAATATATCAAACTGTCATATTTATTTTTCAAATACAAGAGACTATTGCAAAATCAGCTCTACATACAATAAAAACAGAAATGAAAACTAGTTTATGTAGTATTGATATAAAACCTATTTCGTAGGTTGTTATAGCTGGCTGGTTAGAATATGTTTATGACTTTGTTGTGAGTGTCATTTGTTTTTTAAAAATAAACCAGTTAGACTCCAACCGGCGTTTTGCTACTTATTACATTGGCGACGAGGATAATATTTTTAGTGATTTATTAAGTAAAGATAATTAAAAATGCCTATCGGAAAGTTAGAACCTTTTGAAATTAGTTCTAAGCAGTGGCCAGCATATATTCGGCGTGTGGAGCAGTATATTGTGCTCAACGAAATCAAAGATGTGCTGCGAGTTCCTTTGTTGATTACCGTAGTAGGTGAAGTCACGTACGCACTGATGTGCGATCTTTGTGCTCCTAATCATCCAGAGACCAAAACCTTCGACGAGTTAGTAAAGGTGGTAGCGGACCATTTAGAGCCGCAACGATCGGAAATTGCGGAACGCCATGTGTTTCGCCTACGCAAACAACACATTAGAGAATCCTTGACGGTATACTTGCAAGAATTGAAGCATCTCGCAACCACTTGCAATTTCGGCACTATGCTTGAAGAAAATCTTCGCGATCAATTCGTATCTGGTCTAGCAAACAGTGCGATGCGGTCGCGCATCTTTGCGGAGAAAAATATCAATTATAAAGATGCGGTGGAGCTAGCTCTGGCTTTGGAGGCTGCGGAAAGGCACGCGGAGGTGAGCGGCGCGAGTACGGCGCCGGCGTTAAGTGCCTCGAGTGCGAGCAGCGAAGCGGGCGAAGGCCTGCATGCAGTGCGCGGAAGGCGCAGTGGCGGCGACGGCAGCTCGCGGGCGGCGCAGGCGGCCGCAGGGACGAGTGCCGCGGGCCGCAAGGACATGGTCTGTTGGCGGTGCGGGAAGGCACATCGGCCAGATCGATGTCGTTATGCTCGTTACAACTGCGATAGTTGCAATCAGCGCGGTCACTTAAAGGTGATGTGCAGAGGAGTACGTAATGGTGATAGTGCTAAGGAACAGTTTTTCTTAGATACAAGTTCCGAGGATGGATTTTATAACCTTCATGACTTGTCGGCACAAGGTAATAAACCTTTCTTTATTAAGCTTAAAGTGGACAATGTTTTCTTGGATTGTCAGATTGATACCGGTAGCCGTATTTCAGCCATTAACGAGGACTGCTATAGGAGACTGTTTCTATGTAAAAGGAAAAACATTGATAATGTCATTTTACGTAGTTATACTGGTTCACGTATTGATCTTCTTGGTTATATTGTAGTAAATGTTACACTAAATAATGTTACGGCCAAGGACCAATTTTTATACGTTATCAGAGGTGGTAGTCATCCATTACTCGGTCGAGATTGGTTGCAAGCGTTAAAAATTAATCAAATCACTTTTAATGATATAATAGATGATCAATTTGAGAACCAACGGTGTGTAGAGTTTCCAGAAGTGTTTAGTGATAAGTTAGGTACTTTTAAGAAAACGCTTAGTTTACAACTTGCTGATAGCAGTGGTGTGTATGTACACGCGCGGCCCGCGTCATTGGCACTGCGGGGCAGGGTCGAGAGGGAGCTCGACCGGCTTGAGCGAAATGGTTCTGTATATCGAGTTGAACATTCTGATTTTGGCACTCCAATAGTACCTGTCGTGAAATCTAACCGTGAGATTCCAATCTGTGGGGATTACAAAATCACAATTAATCCGAAGTTAAAACGAGACTTTTATCCTACGCCGCGACTTGAAGGATTGTGTGCTAATCTTAGAAATAGTGAAGAATACACTATAATAGATCTTAGACACGCGTATGAACAGGTAATATTGGACGAGGCCTCACAGAAATGTACGGCTATTACGGCACATATAGGTACATTTGTTAATTGCTGGGTACCGTATGGTTTGTCGTGTAGTCCTGAAAATTTTCAGAAATTGATGGAAGATATGTTATGGGGTGTATCAGGCACCGTTGTGTTTCTTGTTAACATTTGCGTTACGGGTCGAGATAGACACACAGATTTGTGTAATTTGTGGGCTGTACTAGGCCGATTACGTGATATGAGGTTAACTGTGAAACTGAATAAGTGTTGTTTTGTGCAAAAAAGTGTAACATACTTAGGCTTTATTTTTGATAAAGAGGGGTTACATGCGGACCCTACAAAAATCGAGGCAAATAATAATGCACCCGAACCTAGTGTTACTACTCAATTGAAGAGCTTCCTTGGTTCGTTGAATTATTATAGAAAATGTATTCCAAATCTTAGTATATTATTATGCAAGCGTGTTTTGGCACATAATGTGGAGGGGCTCATTGTGCTCTCAGTGGATAGCAGAGGTTATGGTCTTGGTGCTGTCCTGACGCACGCTTATAATGATAGGCCGGAGCGGCCATTTAACTATGTCTCGCGAACTCTAAATTCTGCTAAAAAAAACTACAGTCAATTCGACAAAGAAGCTTTAGCAATTTATTTTGGGTTAACGCGGCATCGTCAGTACTTTTTTGGCAGGAAGTTTGTGTTACACATTGATAATAAACCGCTTAGTTTTATATACGGTGTTAAAGGCGGTATCCCACAAACGGCAGCTAATCGTTTGCAACTGTTTGCTTACGATATTTCGGTGGTGTTTGTTCGTTCGACAGACAATGTTTCTGCTGACGCATTATCTTGTCTGCCGCTTTCATTTCGCCCTTCTGATGCTATTAGCTATGCTAACTTCGTAGAAGATTGTTTACCGATTAGTTTTAAGGAAATAGCTAAGGATATGAAAAAGGATATTTTGTTAAGCCAAATACTTGGCTATGTTATATTCGGTTGGCCGTCGGTCGCAAGTTGTGACGCAGAAAAGCCGTTCTCTGCGCGAAAAGAACATATTGTATATTATGTATCACAGGCACTGACAAAATTTTTGTTGCATCGTAATTGTGAGCATGCGATGACTGGGGTGTCGCCTGCGTACAGCACAAGACCGACAGGTTGCCAACGCAGGTGGTACTTACGGAGATGTTAGGGTAGGTGATCCTGTTCTGGTGCGCGATCATTCCGTTAGGGGGAGTAAGTGGGCGGGAGGTCTTGTAGTAGATAAGACCGGACCGGTTTCGTTTAATGTTGATACTGGTAATGGGCGCGAATGGCGCAGGCACCAAAATCTACTTATCCCAGTTAAAAATCGGTACGCGTTATCGCGGACAAGTGCAGGATTACCAACATCAGATAGCTCAAATTACAGGAATATAGAATTTGAGAAATTTGTTGATGCGTCGGATGAGGCGGAGATGTCAGAACCTTTGGCAGTTTCTCCACAACAGGTGGAGCCTTCGGTCGAATCGTCGACTCCAGTTCAAACTGTAGGCTCTCAATCTCCGCCAGGTCCCAATGCATCAGCACGAGCATTACGTGCCTATAACCGTATGAAAAGAAACTTATAATTTAAAGAGGGAAATATGTAGTATTGATATAAAACCTATTTCGTAGGTTGTTATAGCTGGCTGGTTAGAATATGTTTATGACTTTGTTGTGAGTGTCATTTGTTTTTTAAAAATAAACCAGTTAGACTCCAACCGGCGTTTTGCTACTTATTACAGTTTCAAGTAACTACAGCTGATTACGGAGTTTGTAAAATATTTTTATTTTTATTGTCATTTATAGATAATATCGATTTCCGAGAATTCCTAATTTTATTTGATCCTAAATATAGTGTTAAATTTAGAAAATGAGGTAATTTTTGCTTCGGCTTGGGATCTTACGACAATTGACCCTTGAGTGGTTGAGGCACTGGTACCAACCTTATAAATCCTTCCTTTAACAATAAACAATTCTATAAGCGTCGGCGTGTGTTCGATGGCCGCATCAATATAGTGTAGCGCCCGGTCAGTCTCCTGCTTGTAGTCGAAGTGTTGCGCGGCGTAGTAGTACGCCCACAGCAACGCACTAGCCGGCTGCTTAGTCTCATTGGGGTCAGAACTGAATGTGCCATTTATGGTGAGATTCTCCAAATATTGGAGTATTAATTTCTCTATTGACTCTGCTTTGCTCTGGTCCAAATATAACGATCTGGAAATATTGAAAGAACATTTTAGTTTTTTTTTTTAATGTTTGTTTTGTTTTCATATCTGTTGCCTTAGCTGGATATCGAACCGACACAAATAAAGCAAGACAAATAATATACTATATTTTTAAATTTACAATTTTTTTCTATACATTCAAATTCATTCTTAATCTGTCTCATCTGCAACTGAGGCTTTCCTTATCAAAAAATCTAATCTTACAAATCTTGGTTGCAACACTTTTCATGCAACCAAGATTTCAGTACATATTATTTCAAAATTAAACTACATATTACCTGAGATCAACAAATAGCGGAGGTATTCCTTTATGCAGTCCTTGTCTGAGGTACTCATCGACTAGCGTCTCGAACACGGGCTGCGCACGCGCTTCCGTCAACTGCAGGCGGCGCGGCGCTATCGCTCTGGGGAATTCTTTCCTGGAAACCACAAAAGGTAGGTTAAAAACTTAACCATCCATAAATTCCTTGCCATAGTATATTTGGAGTGTAAAAAAACATATCACTAGCCCGTTTACTACACATTCTGTCCATCAAACTAAGGAACATTGAACAAAAATAATTCTGAGGAATCAACTTTTTCTTGTGTGAAAATTTACTGTATATGGTACTTCATAATCTATACTAATATTATAAAGCTGCAGTGTTTGTTTGTTTGTTTGTTTGTTTGTTTGTTTGTTTGTTTGTTTGAACGCGCTAATCTCTGGAACTACTGGTCCGATTTGAAAAATTCTTTCAGTGTTAGATAGATTAGTTATCGAGGAAGACTATAGGCTATATACCATCACGCTACGACCTACGGGAGCGGAGCAGTAACCAAAGACGCGGGTGTAACCGCGGCGGACAGCTAGTATGATATACGGTAAACATTGCGCTTTCGCGTGCATGAAACAGTACAGGGGTCGTGGTTGTATATAAAGTTTAATTACACCACATTTGAAACTGGTTTTAGTAAAAAAGGTGACAAAAAAGTTGTGTCTTTGTCCAAATCATTGCAATGATGGGAAGAACATAACTTTCGGCCTTATTAATTGTCTTTTTACATCCGTTACTTATTAGTGAAAGAAAAATCTAAATGCAGAGATAATTTTTTACTCTATTTTTAGTATGCTTCAAGTTCTTCCACTTGGCATACAAATTTTGTTTCCAGAATGATGATTTTTAAGCTGTTTGGAGCATCATATAATAATTTATTAAATAATGTATCAACCTAGCCTAAAACCGAAAAAAATCGCGAACGAAAAGTCGAATGGATTATGCTTGAAAACAATTGAAGCGCCAAGTCGCTTGCGGGATTCGCCTATGAGCTATCAAGCCACAGGTTAGCAACAAGGCCTTGTATCGCATTCTAAAATCGAAACATACAAACAAAACACTCCAATTAGATCTATTAACACTATCATTATCGATGCGACGCATCTTATGTAAGTAGGCCGCTAAATATGTAACATTATACGGTACTAAAGATAATGCGCGCTCGATGCCTGCATAATATAGCAGTCATAGGCATGTAAGTAGACAGATAATATCGGTATTTGATTTACATTTATAGTTAAAAGCGAAAGGTTCATTCACTCACTGAATATACATGAAATTTTGAAAACTACTTGACCTACGAAGCTAGAAATTTGACTGGTAGGTATATTTATAGGTAGGAAACGTGAGTTTAGCACGGATTTGTGACAGGGCCTAATTAAGGAGGTCTTTCACTTCTAAGCGGACGAAGTAGCTAGCAATAGCTAGTATTTATATATAGAGAAGATTATGATACAAGAAATATTTATTTTTTATAATAGATTTAGGGTCAGTTCACACCGAGACGCGACGCGACGCGACGCAACGTGAAGATACTTGAAGAGGCCAGTGACTTCGCGCTGCGCCGCTCGCCGCCGCGAGACGCATCGCAACGTCGCCGCTCTTGCACGTCATTCTGTGCGCGCGCACCGGCGATTCACCGCTGCGTCGCGCTGCGCCTCGCGGCGCCGCGCGGCGCAGCGCGGCGTAGAGCGACGAATCGCGACGTAGTGCTGCGTGGTGTAACGTATTCTAAATTCTTACAATGAAATGTGTATCTTTTCGTGTAGAAAATAAAGTTATATTTTGAGTAGCTCTTTTAAAGTGTGCACGCAGCGTCGCGTTGCGTCGCGTCTCGGTGTGAACTGACCCTTAGACGATGCGAGAAATATCGTACAAATTTAATGTAGATCCGTTCAGTCGTTCAGTGATTGAGTATCAATCATCCATCCATATAGTAAGAGTAAGATCTGATAAATGAATACACCTTATATTCCATTCCTATTCCATACAAGCTATAAGACACATATTTACTTACTTATACACATCAAAGAAGGCCACTTTTTCATCAGGACTATTAAGTTGTTTAGCTTCTATAAGTTTATCATAATACATCACATTCTCAGGATTTCTCTTCAACAAATCCTCGTAAACTGCTTCTGCTTCCTTAAACCTGAAAAATGCAAGTATATGGTAAAAAAAGTAGAATAAAAACAAATTAGTCTCCCACCTTTGTAGCCTACTTTTTGGTGGGATGCTGTTTAACTCAACTAACCTATGATGATAGAGGTAATTGCAGGATTGTTAGTTCTGATTGGTTGTCTCTTTGGCTATCAGTCAGCATAACCCTCAGAGGAATTCTGAGAAATATCTTGGTTCATAAAAAAATTGGTTAAAATATCAAGCAGGATTTATTCTTGCAAAAACCATTTGTTCCTGGAGATCAGATGGACATAAACCTCATTGATTTCTGTCAGATATTGCATGTTTATCATCAAAATACTAATTTACTACAATTAACAACAACTAACCTTTTTAACTTCAAATAATATTCCCCAGAGGTTTCTTTAATTGATAATTTATCGAGGATTTGGGATGAGAACTTGTGTAGATGCTGTAGTGCCCTCTCATACTGTCCAGACTCTGCCAACACCATATTCTGGTACAGGAGCAGTTCTGAATGCTCATAGTCATAAGGCCCCTTCATCTGGTTGGTGCGGAAAGCGTCTAGGATGCTGTTCGCCATCTCATAGTCACCAAGGAGGTGGTAACTCATAGCAAAACCGATCCACGACGCCCTTTGTGTCGGTCTGAGCATAAAGAGCTGGTAACGAGTATCCTGGAAAACAGTTTTGTATTACTGAGTAAAGTATTATCATTTTATATCAGCCTGGCTATCTGCATCATCATTCAACCAAAAGTTATCAATTGCTGGAGCAAGTTCCTGAAGCATTGGCCTAACCAACTGTGTACACTTTTGGGGACTCCTGTATTCACAAAAGTGTTCGCCGCAGCGTTTTGGCGCGCCGTAGAGAGTAAAGAAAGTCGCCGTGAAGCGCTATCTTTTACCATTCTCTGGAAACTAACCTAAGGGGCCATCTCCACAAGCGAGAGAATCGCCGCGACATCATCGTCGTGTCGTATTTTCACTTGTCGCATCGCCGCGATAACATCACCGTGTGTAGACACGTTCTAAGAGAGTGTATAGAATGTGGCACGACGATAATATCGCCGCGATTCTTTCGTAGAGACGGCCCCTTAGGTATTCGTGGCTACACAATAAACAATTCAAATCGCGCGTG
Organism: Hoplodrina blanda; assembly: GCA_949316365.1. Taxonomy (NCBI): domain Eukaryota; kingdom Metazoa; phylum Arthropoda; class Insecta; order Lepidoptera; family Noctuidae; genus Hoplodrina; species Hoplodrina blanda. The sequence goes on along the minus strand of OX438564.1, from coordinate 4,975,330 downwards.
CCGCATGTGTCGCTAACTCGCTAAATATAAAAACACAGCTTCATGTAGTATCATTATACCCTATTTCGACTAGCCAGGGCGCCAAGATAAAGTACTAAACGTGTAAGTGTGCCGCAAACTGAAAGGGTTTAGGAAACCCTGGCCTAACAATCAATCCTATGCTTCTCATACCCAGGCTTGCCTTTTGATTTTTACAGACTAAGATAGGTTGTACAACATACTAACAGTATATTATATATTTATCAGGCCTGTTAAGTTCGTTTATGAGGTAGATAAACACAGACATGGAAAAGTTAAAATATAGCTGAGTTTTATGTAGGTACAGGTCCTTTTACCACTGTTGCAGGACATGTTTTGTAAACAATTTTACAGTCAAATAGGTAAATAGTTTACATAAAAAATAACAACAATTCAATGACATAATGATGACTGCAATTATGAGATCAGAATTAAAAGATTTTGAAATAAGTCATTACATACTAATTACTGGCCATACTAAATTAATAAGCAACCCTAAATTAGACCATTTAATCTTTCAGGCCTGTGTTACTAGATTGAGGTGTGTGTTCATCGGCTTCAAGAGATATGCATACAGTAAACAATGTAGAAGAAAATCTAAACCGTTTTCAAATAAGACTAAAATAAATAAATATGAGATTTACAATTTATTTACCCATAGTACTCCACCTGCACATTTGCATGATTTTTCTTATGGATCCCTAATTTTTTGATAATAAAATATAGCCTATAGCACTCAGTGATAACATAGCTTCCAATTTGCAAAAGAATTTTCAAAATTGCTTTAGTAGATCTAGAGATTACCCCTACAACCTTACAAACTTTACCTCTTTGTAATATTATAGTATAGATAGTTAGATTTAGCAAATAATGGAATATAATACAAACCAAACTAAAATATAATAACTCACTTTGTAACCTTCCAAGTCACGCATCTGAATTTGTAACAATGACAAATCCCGAAGAATCTGAATGTTTTCCTTCTCCCATTTGAGGGCATTACGGTAACATTTGATGGCCTCATCATACTTCTTGTCTGAACGCTGAAGCAGACCGTACACATGCCAACACACCGGAGACTTGAGGTCATTGCGGAGTCCTCGGCGCACATACTCATAAGCTTCATCTTTGCGACCTAGGCAATTTAGAGTTAATCCTTTCATAGCCAATGTTTCTGAAAAAGTATTTACCAATTAATTAGTTTTTACTGTAGCCAACATTGTTCTGTGCCTAGTATTTTATACTCAAGTAATTCAGTCATAATTATTTCTATAAATTGAGAATGATTGCAGTATCCCAAGAAATATTAGTAAGAAATTCAGAAAGGGTAAACACTGATGCAGACTCATGTTTTCAAAACAATTTCACAAATTCATAACTTCAGTAATGTGAATATAGTTGACATTTATAAAGATACTGGTACTTTACCTCTACAGGAATTTATAGTTAAGACTATAAATTAAGCTGTTTAAGTAAGAATATAGTTAATAATATTTAAATATAGATTTTAGACAATCAGTCATTGTTTGGACTCATTTTTTGCAATGATTTTAAAATGGCATTTTAACTTACCTCCATGCTCTTGGAATTTAGGGTTAGACAGTATTTGCTTGGCAAATTTCAACCCATTTTTATATTGTTTATGTTCGTAACAGCGCTGAAAGATAATAATGCACTTATCATTGAGTTTTAACCTCTTTTATTACATGTACCAAAGGGTGCTAGTCTGGTACATTTTAGTACTCAAGTATATCCATGCGAATATATTTCACAGCCCTATAATATAGTTGTAAATATTTTCATACAAGTTCCGGCTTAATGGGAGAACATACAAATACTCTAGTTGTGATTTGCATTATTTTTTATATTGAAGATATTCGCCAAGAATGACAAGCAGCACCAAACCGAATTGTATGTTTACAATCTTACTTACCAAAATTCTTTTGAAAAGTGCATTTTCTTTAGGTGGTAAAGGATTACTGGGTGGCATTTTGTTCGAATAAAATGAAGTATCTTTTTATTATTTCACTAATAAATTGAAATATTTCTAAAAACCTCGTGGCTATAAACCAAAGAAGTCGATGAAGGATCTCTGTCTATGGGCAACAAGAGCTGGTCACGTGACCAAATTGCCAGTACACAGATAACAATAAAATACTTTTTGAGTGAGATAGAGAAATAAGAAGCAAAAGGTCATAAAATTCAATGAATTTGTCGTTACACTGAAAAATCCTTTGAAGGGAAGGGTTACTTTGGTGAAATCTTGTAAATTCTGATGTGTACAAAAAGTAACATTAAATAAGTTCATGTTGGTCTGAGAGTGAAATGAAACGTGGTAGAAGAAAAATTATGTGTATCAATTATATAAATATTACATAATTATGTGTGTTTTGGTTACATATAAAATATGAGTAATAAATATACAAAGTCAAAACAATAAAAGGCTTTAAAAAAAAAAACAACACCCAAATTACAAGTTTAGTATTTTTTGATTTACAAACGAAAAAAAATCAAGTCAAGTCTTGTGTCAACGGAAAGAGCTGTCAAAGTCAAAATTCTAATTTGTGGAAGAAAAAACTAATAAGAAATTGTTAAATTGACCCTAAACTTTAATTAATATAATAACGTTCACTTAAACTCTATGACATAGTAGTAACATGGGCATAGAAAACATGCGTCGCTGGCCTATGTACGTGGTGTTTGCCATCTGTATTTTATTATTACTTTCACTAATCAATAGTTGGGGTACGGAATCTGAATTGCGATACAAACTTTCAGAGGTAAGTACACAACTTCAGGAATGCTCTAAGCAGCAGACATCATGCATGGAAGAATCTTTAACTTTACTTGAACAGCGCGACGGCTATATGATCAAAGTAAATGAATTAGATAAACAAAAATCTAGATTGGTTGACGATGTGGATGAATTCAAGGGTAAACTTCTAAAATCTGAGGGGCAAGTGAACCACACGAAAGTAGACGTGGAGCTTTGCAAGACAGAGCTACAGTCACTGAAGAATTTGCAAGTGAGTAAGACAGCAATAGTGGAAACCTTAAGGTTAGAAAAGGATACACTAACAACTCAGTTAGCTGATAGGAAGCAGAAAATAGAAGACTTAGAAAAGGAGATTGAGAAGCTGAAGTTGGCACTGACAACAAAAAGTGCGTCAAATCCATCTGGAGCGCCTAAGGTGACTCCAGCAGTTCAGCCACCTAAAATGAGTTCAGCTTTAAGTGCTAACAACCCTATTAACGAACCAGTATTAGAAAATAATGATGCTAAAGAAGAGATAGAGGATACCAATGCCTTGAATGATGGCAATGACTTTGATCCTCAGTTGCAATAGGTTTAAGTTATAGCTCATAACTTGGTGGCCTGATGGTGTGATAATTATTACCATGTAGAGGACAAAGTATGAGGCTGATAGTAGAAAGGCTGTAAGCTAAATAGTGTACATAGCAACTTGAAAAAACTTTCTATGAAAAACTGCAACTTTTTTTTTTATTTATCTTTTCTACCATAAAGAAAAAAAAGTTTAAATTGTACTATCAAAAAGAGCTCCCATTCTTTCTATAAAAAAAAAATTTAAATTGAGTATAATTTGGTTTGAATTTTATGATAAATATAAGTACCTATGTACTTGAAAACATAAAAATATTGTGCGCTGAATTACTTGAATGTGATAATGTTATCATTTTGTTGTAATCCTGTCAGTACTATAATTTGTTATCTGAATGTATAAAAAACGTACATACTCTACATTCTATATTTGTTCATTCATTAAAGTATTAGACAAATAATGGAAGATAGTTATTACGAATTTGTTAGTAGTAGCTATGAGTTTGGAAGTTGTTAGTTTGACACCCCTGTGGCTCTTAAACCATGTAATTTAGTTGGTCCTGGACGTAATCTCTCCATAGTCATGTCGAGTTGCACTCCCATTGAACTATTATAGTGAGGGAAAAAGAAGTGCACCTGGCTTTGTGCACTTTTATAACTCCTGCATACTTTGCTATTATAGTCTTTATTGACATTGGCCGCCAAGATGGGAATTCGGTGTCCCAATGTAAATGTTGGTTATCCCAGACACAGATTTCAAACTTCCCCTGTACCAAATTTCATCAAAATCGCTTAAGTGGTTGAGTCGTAACAGTGTTACAGACAGTTACTTTCGCATTAGTAATATTAGGTAGTATTGATAGAAATGGCTGCATTTCAGTGTTTAAATATGGATGGAACAGATTACATTGCCTTGTTATAAAAGAGAGAAACAAGTAAATAACTTGTTATTATATTTGTCTTATACTGTAATGAATGATTCACGATTGTATATTTCTAAAGATATGAGAATGAGAGGTATGAAGATATTATTATTATTCTAAAATAAGGTGTAATGGAAGTTTTAGTTCTCGTTTGTAATTTAGTTTATGGAATGTCTCCTCTGGTTCCTAGAACAAAAAAAAAACGCAATATGAATGAAATAAATTGTCGAACACTATAAGGCGATTGGCACACTGCCCCGGATCACGCAGCGTAGCGCGGGAGTGCGTGTTCTTACATTGTTTGCAAGTATCTGTGTTTGTATAGAAATCACGCGTAGTCCAACACAGAACACGCAGATCGCACCCGCACGCGTGGCTCCTTCGCCGCGCACCCCAGAGCGTGGCGCGGAGCAATGTGCGAATCGCCTAAGGGGTCATCCATTAATCCCGTGAGGTCGATATAGAGAAGGGAGGGTATTAGATAACATCACTATTCACTACAAGGGGGAGGGTTTTTACATTTAACGTGTATATTTCGATCTTCAAGATACTTGCTAACATGTCGGTGTCGATAACTGTCTAAGGACACAGATTTTTTAATTTTACGATGAAGTGACCTTAAACCTCACGAGATTAATTCACGTCCCCTAAGCTTGATTGTTGATAAGTCAGTCAATTAATAACACCAGCTCTCTTATTCGCGAGAAACAAAAGGTTAGACTGTTGAAACTGTCAATGGGTGGTAACGGGCCATTCATAAATTACGTCACACGATAAGAAGAGGGAAGGGGGTCATCGAAGTGTGACATCACTGTGACATTGTGTAACAATTTAAAGGGGTGGGAGGTGTCCATCTAATTTAGTCAATTTTATATGAAAAATGTCAAAATGTATTACGTTATATTAAAGGGGTGAGGGGCTGATAAATGTGACAACCTGAGCCAAGAAGGGGGGGGGAATGAAATTGAAAAAATAGAAATTCTTGTGACGTAATTTATAGATGGCCCTTATTATGCCTCTTTCATTTAGATTTAAAGTCATTCCCATAAGTGCATTTACATAAACTACTAGTGTTACTATGCCTTTCTGCTGTCGAATTTCCAAGATTCCATTTTTATTTTATATTAAAATTACAATAATATTAATCTCTATGAAATAAGGAAGGGCTCGATTGAACTTCAAAATGTATTGTGCAATTTCAGGTAAAGCCATAAATTCTTACTTGTTAGCAATAATTTTAGATAATATTTCGTAAATCACAAGTATTGTTAGTATGGATATAAAATATACGGATTGTAAAAAGACATTTTACATAGCCGTTATCTACGAATACTGCCCACCAAACAAGATAACATTGAACAGAAAATATTGTCGGGAAAACGACTTATTTTTGGTGCGAAAAACTGTTTAAGGTAACGTGCAATGTACAGTACAGGGGTTGTGGGGGTATTTAAAGTTCTGTTAAAAAATTAAAAACATGGTTCTGTAAAAAAAAACTTGAACTTTGACTATCAATATCTCCTTATCCAGAAAATTCCCAAGTATGGTCCAGAACAAAAAAAAAGAAAGACCAATGATGGGATGTATATTCTGGTTCATTGTCTTTTTACATCCGTTAGTTAGTAAAAGCCATGATGGTGCCAGAAAAGAGTATTTAGATCTGACAAGTTTAATTTCTATTATATTTTGCTCAATTTTCGAATTTGAATCCCATTTTTTAAACCAATTATTGATATTTCTACATTCGATCCTTATAAGATCGTCTCCTACAAAGAAAGGAAATTTTTTAAAATTGGAATAGATATGAATATACCGAAAATAATTAAAATGTTATAAAAAAAAATGTTTTGAATAGGCTAGTTGACACCACCAATCAATTAACGTACTTCTTATGACCTGTCAAAACGCGATTCTTCCATAAATTTTGTATGGCAATATCGAACTGTGACGTCACTCATTTAGCAACTCAATTGACTAACTATTTATTGATTTAAAAGCCACAAAAAAAACTTGCAGTAATTTGAAAATTAATCGGGTTCTCAGGGCTACAATAAAGTGTTTCTTTAGTGTTTATAGTTATGTCTTTTAATTATTGGTTAATGGTGTCAACTACCCAATTACCAAGGTAGGTACCTGCGTCGTCCTGTTATTTACGTAATGATAATTATTATGAGTATTGTTAGCATACTATATTGTTTCGTATAGTTGAGGAATAAATTGTATAGATTTTTTTCTTTTGTAGTAGTTCTCTTTCATTTTGCATGACTTGACAACCTAAACTATTTAATAACGTTATTGACGCTATGAAACTAAAAAGATAAGAATAATTGCCATTTGTAACACTTTTACATTTCTTCTTCTAAAGTGTACCTTACATGGTAATACTTTGAGTTCATTTTCAGTGTGCGGTCTATAAAATTAGCGAGCTTGCTTCGCCAGGTTTGTGACCCCGACCCCATGCCATAAAATTAAATTAGTCATAATTATTTAACGGGTCGTCAGAAGCCCGACACTCTGACTACCAGTCTTACCAAGGGGCATCGTATTACCCGTTACTGGGTTGAGAAGGTCAGGTAGACAGTCGCTCCATGTAAAATACTGGTATTCAGCTGCAATCGGTTAGACTGGAAGCCGATCCTAACATACTTGGAAAAAGGCTAGGCAAATTGATTGAATGATGAGTACCATCATGACCCCCTTTCAGGTTTAGAAAACAAAAATCTAACATTGTAAATCATTATTATTATTTCAGCTCAACCATTTTCTGAATGCGTGTGAGTATTTGAGTAATAATGTGTGTAGTAGGTAGGTATTATATCGTTAGTTTTGAAAATAATATACATACATACATAAACTGACGCCTTTTTCCCCATGGGGGTAGGCAGAAACCACAGGACGCCACCTGCTACGATCCTTACATATTCCTTTCGCCTCGATACTCTTCAGTTTTCATACTGATGACCGACACTCTCATGTGGGTTTCGTAATTAACAAAGCTGTTAATTTTAATAGCTTTACATTCTTGCAAGATAATTGAGCGTTCTTTGTTCGTTACTAATTAGTTGATTAATATCTTCATGCATGCGACCTATTGTGACCCCTATTAAAGTTCTTATTTTAATTGGAATTAGTTCTCTCCCGAAACGGTTATAATAAATATCTTTGATATTTATTTTTTATATTTATATCGTTGGTCTAGTGCAGGGGTTCCCAAACTTATTTTGTGTACTGCCCACTTTGAGAATAAATATTATTTTTTAACGCCCCGATTTTTTTACCTACTCAAAAACCACTTTAGATGAAATTAACGACCCGTCCCGGCTTCGCACGGGTGCAAGGTAGATACATAAACCTTCCTCTTGAATCACTCTATCTATTAAAAAAAAACCGCATCAACATCCGTTGCGTAGTTTTAAAGATCTAAGCATATATATATAGGGACAGACAGCGGGAAGCGACTTTGTTTTATACTATGTAGTGATTACAAATCGCTCCCCAAGCCTCTGCACAACGCCTCTATTTTTTCTGGGTCTCTTACCGCCCCCCTTTAGGCCTGTAACGCCCACAAGGGGGCGTTATCGCCCACTTTGGGAAAGGCTGGCACTATGTCCCATTTTACATGGGACATAAACATAACTGGCGAAATGTGGATGTACTAATGGGTACACCTCTGCCTAACCCATCGGTGATTACAAGCGTGTTTTATTAAAATAAACGGAGTATAGTTTGAAAAAAAGTCTTTAGTATTTCTAAACAAGTTTTATTTACCTTATACATCTCTAGCATAATCAAAACAAAAATATTCCCATCGCCATTACTTCACAAGTAATGAGTTAACAACATAAAACTTAAAGTAGTTAAAACTAACAACGCACAATTGGCAATCTCATTTACAATCCATTTGCCGAATTCCTTAGGTCAAAATCATAATAATGTAAATAGTCTGTCAACTGACAGTTATAGCTCATTTATGGCTATCGCACATCGTAACAACTCAATTAAACATTGAAATGTAAGCTTTATACTCTATGGCGTAAGGTAAAATTTCTCGTAACCCCGATTACAGTTACTTACATTTTGAAAATGTACTGTATGGTTATAGATATTAAGCTCACGTTTAAATGCAGTCGATATATCGAATTGCTGTTGAGTCGTCAAGTTGTGATACGGCTATAACCGGGTACATAAAGCTAGTAATTAGATTACCATGATTGGTGTAACTAATTTGATCATTTCATGAAATTAAAACTGTTGGCCGTGCTAATTCGCTAAAAAATTGAACTTTAATTGAATTTAATAGGGTATATTTTGAATTACCCAAAGAAACGCGAATATTTCACATTGCCAACAAAGTTACATTTCACTCAAGAAACATTTGCAAACAAACCTGACTCCCATAACATGAACAAGATCGAGTCACATTAAGTTCTAGTACTATTCTAACATTCGTAATTATAATTAAAATAAAACTATCCCTAATGAATACAAGCTATTAGTCGGTGGTAAAGAGAATAGTGGAATTTACAGAGATCGTATAATAAAGGCAGTGAAAACGTCAATTAAGATTGCTAATTTGAATGATCTTGAATTGATAAAATTGATAAAGACCATTTTGCTATACGACTGATGGCTTTTACGTGCGAGTAGGACGGAGAACACAGCAAAACACTTAAAACTATAACGTTGTCTCATCTCAATGCAGCGCTTTTTGACCGCGGTTGCTACGAATGGACAGTAGCCAGAGCCGCAGACTATACCTTTTTATTCAACCGCATAAGACGCCGCAGTGTTTACCTTAAAGCGCTGCCGTCCGTACATTATAGTAACATGAAAATGGTGTCAATCAAATCTATCAACTATCAATCAGACACAAAAATATTAAAAATCAAAACTGACTGTTTCCTTGTTTTACATAGAGATAAAAAATAAAATTCATATTATGTAACTTCATTTATTTTTGCATACCATGAGAGCTCAAAGAAATGCATTCTGTATATTTTCATTTTAGGACAGCAAAGTTACATAATAGGCATTTCATTAATAAAAACCTCGGCTAAAGTTAAAAGATTCTTCTATTTGTATGTAGGTACTAGGAAATAAAAGCTAGGTCAAGATAGGTCACCAGTGGCGGATCCAGGAGGTGGCTAAAAGGCTCAAGCCCCTCCCCCAAAGTATCAGAGTTCTTCCGTGACAAATCTTATGTGAACTTTATATTATCCCAAATAAAAGTTTTATGCGAACTACCTAGGGTACCATTGTCATCAAATAAAATGTTGGGTGCAAAAAAAAAAAAGCGGGGCCAAGCCCTCCCAAACAACGATCCTGAATCCGCCACTGTAGGTCAGTACATAGTAGGTCTCACAGGGCATTATAACAGACAGGCCAAGTGAAAACAAACATAGTTCCTTACCTAAGAAACTTAAATTGGGTTAAAAACTTTGGTCAAGTTTAAAGAGTAGTTATAAAATATTTGTTTTAGTAAAATTATTACTAGCATACAATTCATGTTAAGAGGTACAGTTGGTCACGTTGTAAACAATCAGTATCATAAACATAGGTACATAAAAAATAAATGCTATAACATAGAAAAATACAATATCTTCATATCACATGGTTATCAAATTGTATAAAAATTGCTTCCATTCAAATGGGTTTTTGTTTAATTTTACTGTCAAATTCATTTTTTTTTGTGAGTAGTAAGTAAACATTTACTTTAATAAGAGCCATACATGTTTAAAAGGACATAGTTATTTTTAAAATCTGTTATAGTATTTCATTAATTCAAAGAATGTTTCAACATTTATAAAATTATCCACAGTGCCTGCCCATAAAGATAAAATTATTCAACATTTTTAAAATGGCAACATTGTGCATCTAAAATGAATTTGACAGTAAAATTTATAGACTAACTCTACATTTTCTTAAGTTCCTCTTCTTTAGCAACTTCCTCAAAGGCAGCCAACAGATTCCTTCTGCATTTGCTCTCATCAGTGTACCGTAATGCCCAAATAATATACTCTCCAACATTCAAAGGGTCTTCAGAATAACTAATTTGTACTTTGCACTTTCTTTCCCATTTCATAGCGTCAGTGCTTCGACTGTTCCGAGTTCTAGTAAATTCTATGTAACCATTACATTCTACAGCTAATTTTGGCAACTGAGCATTTAGTGCGTCGTGTGATCTATCAGAATCTGTACCACTGGTGGACGGAAGACAATCGCCTTGTCCTAATTCAGGGTTTGGAGGTGTGACCGGCACACACTTCCTCTTCACTTTACGTAAACCATCTCCTTTGCTTCCTATTTCTGAATCATCCTCAGGGAATGATCTCTTCAAAGGATTATGTTCTGTTTCATTAATATTTTCTTCATCAGGCCCAGTGTTGTCAGTCTTTTGTTTTTTGTCTATGCTAATCTCGTCTTGAGGCTGGCAACCCTCAGCCCACTCTGGACTGTTGCAGTTGGACCTCAGCTGCCTCCTTTTGTGACATCTGTCCTTTGTTCTGATAATTTCTGGGGAATGAAGTGGACTTGCTAGGATAGAATCATCTTTTCTGAAAATGATAAATTGTTGATGAGAAAATATTCTCAACTACACAATATTTTTAGCACTTATACCTTATGAAAAACCAGCCAAAGAATAAGTTTAGTTTTTACTGTTGTTTTTTTGTTTTGCAAATTAATATTACTAAAGATAAACTCAGGGTTCCCAGGTAAAAAAAGTTGGAAATTACAGCAGATAAACTTCTACATATTCAAACTATTTTTTTTAAATTTTCAGTATTGAGGTGAGGTTGTGGAGGTTGAGTGGAAATGGATGAAAAACAGGGTCAAGAAAAGAAAATAAATCCAAATTATAAAAGCACCTATTTTAATCAACACTTAATCATTACAAACCTTTGTAGTCTTTCATTTCTGCTTTGTATCTTATCTATACTTTCAACAGTAGTGAAATCATGACGAGAACATTGCATATCATATTTTAAGAAAGCCGTAACTTTTTTCCTTGTTTTAACTGTTCTGCCAAACCATTCCAGCATTGCATCATCAGATAGGTATAGTACTAGGTTGGAACGTTCATGGTCTATCATGCGTTTGTACCATGCTATGAAGGTTCGTGCTTGTTGACGTTCAGAGAACTTGTTGTTTGTATTATTATTGTTTTCTTGTATTGTTTTGAATTTTGATTGGGCATTCCGTTTGCGAGGAGTGGTTGGTGAGGACATTTTCTGAAAAATATTAAGAGGGTTATAATATTAATTTACTTAAGGCTATTGTTGATTATGTTAGTTCAGTTAAGTAGATATCTACATGAATGTGTGTACATATGTGTGTAATGTTTTCGTAGGTGTCCAGCCGATATTTTCAGAATAAAGACAAAAGGTACATTTGATAGTATAAGGAGGTAAATTAAATACTAAAAAGACTAGGCAAATAGCAGCAAAGAAACCATAACCAAAGGTGTTTTTGTTGATTCACAATGTAAACAAATAACATATACTAACATTTGTCAGATAATATTTCAACAACTTTCTGAGAACTCTTCGCGTCGTGTGCTAAGTCCAGGCGTAGCCCTTCGAGTCGCTTCTTGCTCTCTTCAACGTAAGCTTTTATTGACAAGTTTATTTCTAATAGTTCCTTGTACACTTTCGTAACGTTATGGCTGTTCGAAGATATATTTTCTGCAAAAACACACAACATTGCAAATAGTTTTCATATAAAAAAAACAATTGAAACATGACAAATTTCGATATTTAAAACATAACCTACTTAGACACTTTACTGCCTCAAATGTTAAATGCTCACGGGTTAAATCATCAGATATCGTCGAATTCATCTTACGTGATACGACAGCGTTTGTTACGATTAATTTCCGCAGATCAATTCACAAAACAGTCACTGTTTAATCACAAATTCTCATTCACGAATAACAACAGCATCGTTTTCGCCAAACGCCAAACAAAATGGCAACCATAAACTATTTCATTTTAACATTCTCATCAACACAGGTTGTTAAGCATTTGTGCATAGTATTTCTATCTCCTTTTTAAAGAATTTTCCATAAGCGTAAAAAAAGATGGCTCTTGTTGTAATGTTTTAATTTCATAATATTTCCTGTTAGGCTCTGGAACACTTTTCCAATTCAAAATAGAATGAAGTCCGTCCGTAGACAATTCGATATTTTTAACGTTTTTGTTCTTTTCCAAGTCGAGTCCAAAATCAAATTTTGTAAAGAATGCTACACACTATGTTAGCGGCACATAGCCATCGCAAATTGCAATCTTCAATCAATATTATCATTTATTGGTTGACGCATAGTATTTAAAATGTGGCCGGCATGTATTCGGTATTTGGATTATATAAGTATTTTTATTTATCTTTATGAATGACCGCTAGGTCTATAGGTAGAATGTGTGCGTACCGTACATACACGCTCGAACTTTCTGTCTTTTCCACTCAATTATTTTTCAATTATTTTGGAACTGAAATACTATTTCGTAGGGTTTTAAGGAGAAAGAAAACTGCAAAATTAAGCTAAACAATAAGAATAGAACAGATTCTTTATTACATGTTTATCATGCCAAGCATCCAAACAATAATATCATATTGTTGTCGGAGCTGAATACTGGGCCAACCAAACCAATAATTTTACAAAAAAAATAGCCTTCGATACAGTAAAAGGAACAAAATGCCCAAACAAAAAAGTTGAGAGTAACAACTTCAACTTTGTTTAAATACCATATCGTAAACTGCTGTTATAATACTGGTTCTCAATGTTTTGTACTATGTTCAATCAATGAGACGGTGGGTTCAAAGTAATATTTTTTGTTCGGTACTGAGATAGGCTAAATTCTACCATAGACAATGTATTAATTACGTGAACGATTGGATAGCTGAGGGAGCGCGCTTCTTTGGGAGTGGTAATGCGCCGAACCAATCTACTGCGTTCTTGCGATCATTGACTTCGGCCATTGGTCTATCTTTTGTCAACCAATCATCGGAAAACCAGTGAGGACCCAATGTAAGTTTACAATTTATTTTCGCCGAATATTCTCTTGTGATGGCTGTACCGGCAAATGTTTGGGAAAACACGAAAGCTATGGGATTTCGAGTAAATGTTACAACAATGTCTGACGAAATTACTTGAAAAGCAGCAGCCATTTTGATTACGTTGCATTCCTTGGCCTCGTAGCAGTGACGTGTTGATTTTCCCTGTGATGTTATTCAGATCGACGGAAGTTTTCTTTTGGTTCTACCTTTCCATGATAGGTAGGCAGATTGGTATGTAATTCATATTTGTAACATTTTGCTAGGACCAGGTAGTCAGCTAGCTGACTGACTAGCCGATTCGGCAGGATCAAAATCTTCCAGATTGCTATCATGCAACCTTCATGCTTATCTACAAGACGAGACGACAACGATAGGCAGGTCCGAGTGCGACGCATTTTACTATTGGAATTGAATGATATTTCTCAGTTTGCGTGATCTACTCTATTCTATAAGTAACATCTGATCCTCTGAGGCAATATATCTGTCTAGCCTGAATATCTAAGAATTATCATGTAATTTGGGCTCTTTCAAGATAAACAAATATGTATTTTCCTTCCAGAGTGACTTACAATGGAGCACGCACAGATTCAGAGCTCAGATGGAGCTCAAGTGATGACGATAAACGGGCAGCAGTTGCAGGTGTTACAGATGAACAATTCTCCGCATATGATACAAGGACCTAACGGACAACAGATTGTTGTGCATGCTGTGCCTTCTAGTGCACCGGCTATACAGGTAATATTACTATTCTAAAAGATGGCCACAGTTCACTCTAAATTCCATCATTCACCATACAATCATTTTAAAATTTTCCTTCTTTTTTTATTTATATTCTTCTAAAAACATTTTGTGAGTTTTTATTTTACTAAATGTTAACACATATTTAATTGTACATGCAACCAGATCGGGACACCACAAATCCAGGTAGTAGTATCATTCATAATTTTTACCCATTACTTAATTTTATCTCGTACTTTACACACTAGTTTGTCAAAAGCAGTGGTAAAGTGTGCGAGGGGTTTTTAACAAGATGTTTTGTTATATTTTCAGGTAGCAACACCTGGTGGTCAGCAGCTCCAACAGTTGCAAGTAGTGCCAATATCTAGCATTCAAGGTAGATCTCTTTTAACCTGTAATATTTTTCCTGCCTAAAAAATAACTTATGTTTTTAGTAAAAGTTTTTGCCCGCGACTTCGCATTAACGTTGGTTATTGCAGACAAAGTCGCAAAATAAAAAGGAGCCGATATCTTCCTTGGGGTTCAAATTTACCCTGTACCAAATTTCAACAAAATTGGTTCAGCCGTATAGTCATGAAAACATAATAGGCATACAAACGAGAGTTATTTTCGGATATTTTAGTAGGGATTTAACACCTAAAGATTATGGATACAAAATGTACTCATGATATATAAATTAATTACTGCTACTTCATTTTAATAATAATTGTTTCCCTTTTCCACAGCTGGTGGAAATATTCAGCCGATGCAATTGGTTCAAACCCCTGATGGACAGACTTTCATATACCAGCCGGTAGCAACAAATACCCAGCCTACTATTGATCAACACCAGATCATACACCAACCTACCAGTGAGTAAATTACGTAAATAGTTCCATCAGCAAAGATAGCAAAATATGTACACAAAACTGACACTACAGAAAATAGATTATTTGAGACAGATTTGTACAATTGGTTGTGTTTATTCTAAAAATCATAATGCTTTGGACAACTATGCATAATTTATTTTGTACTATTTCATTATTTTTACAGTGATCAACCTGAACGGAAATTTGGTGCAAGTAGCGGGCGTCGGCAATGCAGTGCAGGCGCAGCAGATCGTCAACCAACCGAATATTGTTATGGTAGGTCACATAATTATGTTCAGAGATTTCAAAATAGTCTATCGTCACTGCTAACAAGTCTTATATTGATAACTAGCTTCTACCTGCAACTTCGTCCGAGTGCTAGTCAAGAAGTACCATAAAACATAGCCTATGACACTTGGAAAAACTGTACCTTTCTATTTTCTACCAGTGAAATATTTTTTTCGAAAGTTTACATAAATATCTTAAAAAAAACTAACTTTACCTCTTTATTTATAATATGTATTAGCATAGATGATTTTGATTATTAGATGTAAAGTGCAGCTTTATGTCCAATTTTCTCACAACCCTAAAATATGAATGCTGATTAGCATACTGGGCGTTAGTGACAGGTTGGCAAAAACTGAAACTGTAGTTTCAGACCACGATTTGTGATTGAAAATCGTTGGAATTTTTCTCCGGAAAATTCTCAAAATTTTCGACCGATTTTTCACTTGATTCGTGATATATTGATATGTAAGTACCAAGTCCAGGCCTCTAAACATAAATTTAATGAAAAAAACAATAAAAACTTAACTCGGCAATGTAAACACAACAAAAATAATTCTAGGTACCTACATTTAAGCTATGTAGGTTTAGGCACAAATAACACGCGCCGCCCGGCGTCGCCGCATCGGTGCGATGTCCTCTGCTAGAGCTGTACCGAACGAAACTTTAAATAGTTTTTAAAGTTTCGTTCGGTTTTCTTATAATTTTGAGAATTTTCCGGAGAAAAATTCCAACGATTTTCAATCACAAATCGTGGTCTGAAACTACAGTTTCAGTTTTTGCCAACCTGTCACTAACGCCCAGTATAATCAGCTAAATAATCGTCTTACCAAAAATTTCAGATGGTAAACAGCAGCAACAACAATGCTACCACTAGCACATCAATGTCCGAGGGTGCCAGTTCATCGGCAGCTGGTTCTGATGAGGAACCGCTTTTGTACGTGAACGCTAGGCAGTACAAGCGCATCCTGAAGCGACGCGCTGCCAGAGCCAAGCTGCATGAACAAGGGAAGATACCTAAAGAAAGACCTGTAAGTGAAAATTTGTCATACTGACTTAGGGTCAGTTCACACCGAGACGCGACGCAACGTGAAGATACTTAAAGAGGCCAGTGACTTCGCGCTGCGCCGCTCGCCGCCGCGAGACGCATCGCAACGTCGCCGCTCTTGCACGTCATTCTGTGCGCGCGCACCGGCGATTCACCGCTGCGTCGCGATGCGTCTCGCGGCGCCGCGCGACGCAGCGCGGCGTAGAGCGACGCATCGCGACGTAGTGCTGCGTGGTGTAACGTATTCTAAATTCTTACAATGAAATGTGTATCTTTTCGTGTAGAAAATAAAGTTATATTTTGAGTCGCTCTTTTAAAGTGTGCACGCAGCGTCGCGTCGCGTCGCGTCTCGGTGTGAACTGACCCTTACTCGCTGGAGGGGGAACTTTGACTTGTGTCAAGCTTAAAATGATTATCATACTACTGATAGTAAATGAGGAGTTTCATCGTCGCAGAATATTACTTACATCCACTTGCCCTGTATCAAGTTCGCAATATACAGAAAAATGGTCTGTCATGGTTGCTTGCACTGCTCAAAGCTCTTGATATAATTTATTGTGGATGTCGAGAATTTAACGTCAGATATTGTTCTTCAAGTTATCATCTACTAGATTGTGCTCAAAACTTTGTCTAAGTCCTACATTATCCCACGGTATCACAAAAACGGGATAAAATCTTATCTTATGTACAAGCTGCATCAAAATTTACGTTTGCAAAATTTCAGCCAATTCCGTTTAGCCGTTTAATCGTGTAAGAGTAACAAACATACATCCATCCTTATAAAATTTAGGTATGTTTATTATAGTAGTAGGTAGAATGAAACGACTTTATCTTTTCAAAAGCCTAATCGTTTGTTATCTACTTTTTTTCAGAAATATCTTCACGAGTCACGACACAGACACGCGATGAACAGAATACGCGGTGAAGGAGGCAGATTCCATTCAGGCAGCAGAAAGTGAGTTTATAATACAACTACATGCTCTATTTCTTGAATTATATTTTATATTGGATAATTGTCGTAAAAACTTTATATTTATTTGTTTGGAATGTGCTGACATTACAGGAACATGGAGAATATAGAGCAAATCAGCGACGACCAGAAATTGTTAGAAGACATCAAGCCAGATACTGTTTCAATAACAATTATACAGGTAATTAATTATGAACTTTTATACATTCAATGAAGGATATGCTCATTTTAGAGAATATTGTTCATAGAGGTTTTTGTGAAGGATTTGATTAGGAGAAGTAATACTACCATACCAGTTTTTGCTGGGTGCCTGTGTAATTACAGGCACATAAGACATTTCATATTTGTTTTAATGTCAATATTCCTAGGCTAAGGTTGCCTCTTGCATTGCATTCTTAATATTTTTTTTTTCAATATCTATAATTATAAGCCCTTCTTTTGCAGGATGACGAAGGTCAGGAGCAGCAACAGACTCAGTGGAGGCGGCTAGCGCCACAGACTATGCAGTCCACGTAGCATTCGTCTGACGAAGACGACCTCTAAGGAGACCGACTGATAAACTGTGTGACTTTCAATCTTGATGTCTGGACACACGAAGTTCAAGTGATTGTGTCTATGTGTGATGTCAATAAATAAGACTTAGCAATGTGCGGATGTGATCATGAAACTTTGGACTGAGTGTATTGTTAATGTCCTGGGAGGCTACCATACACTTCTATAGCAGGTTACACCTCAACAGCAGACTAATACGTTCTTAACGACAGATGGACAAGTTTTCTTATAAAGGGTATATTTTATCTTATAACCACTCAAAGCCCGGCTTTCATACTGGTATGACAGAACAATTGATAATCAATTGTGTCTCATTATGTGGAACTTGAAGTATTAAAGTCCTAACCCTAAACATGAAGTGTCCTTGACTTTGCCTGCAAATGATTTCAGTATCTAAGCCTCCCCAATATCTTTAGGAAATCAATTATTTGAAAAGGACTGATGTGAATAAACTTTGTATAATAGAGGCTAGGTCTAAATATGTTGATATAACAAGTTATTGGATTAGTATAGTGTCAAATTTCATGGAATTTGTTAACCGTTTTGATTCCAAAATTATAGTGTGATCTGTTTTTTATTTGTTAACTTTTATTAATGTTAAAATGTGTGGAAGCAATTCTTTACTTCATTTAAAACTGTCACCACTAATATTGCATTTTTAAAAGCTTTTATTTGACTTCTTCTGCATTCATTTTAACACAGATGTATTGTTTCATTGTTTAAAGTTAAAACCAAAGAGGAGATCCGATTGTTTCAGTTTGTTTACGAAAAATGTTCAGGCGACTTCTTAAATGAATGTAAATATTTATGTTAGTGATACTATTTTAGACTTTATATTACTGAGATACTTTTATAACGGAATTTAAGTACAAAATAAATATGCACTTGAAAAAACTGTCTTTTATTTAGGAAGAATTGTAATAAATGTACAAAATACAATATGAGTTCAAGTTTTATTATAAAGAGATAAACAGTATACCAAATAGGTCAGGTAGATTAGTTGAGTAAACTACTACAGTAATTGGCATCAAAAATTATTTTGTACCTATAAATAACAATTACCTTATGTACTTATACAATTAATGTGATTTTTTACGGTTTTTTAATTCCGCTAATACTTAGACATACTTGATGTATGTTTATAAAAAAAAAAAACTTGTGTGTCAATAACACCAAATAAAAATAACATTTGAAAATAATGTAATAAAATCATGAAAATATAAACATTACTTAAAAATATTTTATTTGTAAAAACCATGTCAACAAGTTGAAAATGGGAGTAACAAAAATACATATAAAATAGAGATTCATGATAATATTGGTATCGTTAATAATTGCACTTATGGCCTATCTACAGAGGCGGATTAAAGGTTGAGAGCGCCATAGGCAAGTTTCTCATCGGAGCCTCTTTATTGAAAAAAAAACTCGCGCTCCTGTATTGAAAAGGCGCAATTAATTTTATGCTATACTAGCTTTTGCCCGCGACTTCCTCCGCGTGAATGACGGACCCCCGTTCATCCCCTTAGAGGGTTAATTTTAAAAATCCTTTCTTAGCGGATGCCTACGTCATAACATCTACCTGCATGCCAAATTTCAGCCCGATCCGTCCAGTGCACAGTCCAGTGGTTTGGACTGTGCGTTGATAGATCACTATGTCAGTCAGTCAGTCACCTTGAGTTATACATATATATTTAGATTATATACTTTTTAATTATTTTTTTTGTAATTCCGCCCGCGCGCCCCTTTGTACTCTCGCGCCCCTAGGCCCGTGCGTAATCCGCCTCTGCCTATCTAATTAACAACAAAAATTAAAAATAATCTAAAATGTAACATTTTTGATAATCACACATCTTTTGCAGCTATTGAGCTTTTATTGGACTCAAATCAACTTTATACTAACAATAGAAGTCCTAGAAAACCTTTAAAAATAACTTACATACGAAATTCCTAATGTATTAAGTAATAATCAGGGATCGAGTGATCGAATGCATGTATTCACAAAAATTTAGGTGTTGCCTTAGTATTGAATGGACATTTGTATTGAAAAAATCCCGCGATTCCGCGATTGTCAGCGATTGACCGAATTAGTGTATTCACTGTAATTATCGATGTTTATTATAAGGGACCAACAAAATGACGAAGAAAATTATTTAAATGAGGCATTAAGTCCGCCTCTTTGTACTTTTGTTGCATACAGTTTAAATAAATAAATAAATATAGGTAGGTACTATGATTTGTTAAACAAACATGGGATTATATTTCTTCAAATCAATCATTTCTAGTAGGTATTATTCACAAACATGCGTCCGATTATCAGATCCTTGTAATAACAAAGTCATCCTTATTTACCTATTCATTATTCTGACTCTTCAAACATGATCTATCCTACAAAAATTCTTCATTTTGGCTAGGTGTTAGGTTTGCTGGCAGTTTCCTTGATGCGCTGTATCTCGGTCTTGATGGCCGATATGAGGGGGATGGCTGGGTCCTCACCCGCCAGCCTGCCCTCCGTCGTGATCAGCGCGGGGTTGACGCTCGGCCGAGCACCTAGGGACTACCACCGTTAAATTATCATGGAGTTGGCGTCCCATTGCTGTGTGAAAGGATCTGTGTTCAGGAGTTGTTTTTTAATGCCTGTGTTATAAACTTACTTGTTTAGTAACATCCCAACACCAGCTGTTTAGGTTAACTTCATTTATTAGTTAAACAGCACAATCTTTATAAAGGTAACTGCTATGGTTTATATTTCAATTTTTTTTTATTGTTTTGTGTTAACCAGCATGGACGGACCGAGAATTTGTGAGGCCCAAGGCCAACAGTACTTAGGGGCCTTCCTAATTAATCAAACTAATTGCTATTTTGTAAAAAAATACTGTTTGCTATAAATGAAACAAATTAGGACAAATAACAGTTCATTATTTTACAAGTGAGCAAAGTGTTGTCATTACAGCCCAGAGTGTAGTGATAAAATAAAGATAAGTTTTTAAAATTGAGTTACTTTCTTCAATGAAGTCTGGGGACCCTGGGCTTAGGCCTAGAAAGCCAATAAATAGATCCACTTCTAGTAATGAGGCTTTCACATATTATTATGATTTAAATTGTCACCAAATTATGATTTAAAAACTAAAGTGTTTACTGTGTGTAGTTTCGTATCAAACTGTATGGTTACCTGCGGCGGGGTGTGCCCCCAGGCCCGCGCGGGGGGCGGCACGCGCCGTTCGGCCGCGCTCCGGCTGAACGACGTGCGGGGCCGCGCGCCCGCCGGGGCCTGCACCGGGGTCGACGTGCTGGGGCCAGCTCTACTGAAACACATGGATCAATTCGTGAGAAAAATTAAAAATATTATTAGTCCATGCAGACGTATTAACGTAGTGATTTGAGACATATTAATGCAAGAAGTTGTATGTATGAAAAAGAAAATGATGCATCATAAAAATAAAGTATTCAACAAGCAATTAAATTAATCCGTGTAAATGAGCCCCCATCCTAGGAGCTCGGAATACCTATTTAAACAAAAAATGTGCTGAAATTCTAATTTGAAATGATAAAAAGGTCCACGCCACTAACGTCCACGTTATTTTTCAAATATGGCGGCGGTGAATACTACCCCCGGTTTCTCGCGCGCGTGAGCTGCTCTGATTGGTTGACTAAATTATTAACAACCAATCACGAGCTTTCGTGCGTTTGACCATTTTGTCACATTATTTTCTCCAAGAAACCGGGAGTTAGTAGTTTGACAGTTTACCCAGGCCCTGCTGATCTTCCCCTCAGCGTATCCATGGCAGTATATGGCGAGCCGGGCAGACGCACGTTGTCGTTACGGGCCTGCGCCAGCTGCTCGCCTGGATCTAAAAGAAGGTAATGTAATGTAATAAACACCGTAATAAACATAGTCTGGTTACCAACTGATGATTCTTCAACAGGTAATTTTTGGATAGTCGATAGAATTTGTATCTTATAATATTCTACCGACTTCAAAAATACTCTGTAGGTACCTACTCAAATTCAAAGGGCTTTTTTAATTGGGTAGTTGACACTATTAATAAATAATTTCAAGACATAACTTCTTTAAAAAAACGCTTTATTTTAGCCCTGAAAACCCGATTAAATTTCAATTTACTGCAAAATTAGATTTTTTGTGGCTTTTAAATCAATAAATAGTTAGACAATTGAGTTGCCAAATAAGTGACGTCACAACGTGCTATTACCATACAAAATCTGTGAAAGAATCGCGTTTTGACAGGTCATAAAAAGTACGTCAATTGATGGTGGTGTCAACTAGCCTATTACTTCACTGAGCGTCCAGTGTCGGGTCAGCTATAGGACACCTTGTAAAACGCGTGATTGAGTCCAAATCGCACTTGGCCAATTTTTTTAAAGGGGTTAGTTCCGCGTCCGGCAGGAGTCAATGTCAAAGGTAAAGTGGAAGAATTTTTGACAGATTGAGAATGAGAATAAAATGAGAACGTTTTTAAAAGTTACGAGTAAGTATTGCCCCCCCTTGTTTAGGCCTGTTATGCATTCCATACCTTGTTTCTTATCCTTATCTCTAGAATCCCTTTCTTCGACAGTATACGTGTCATGTGAGTTGGGACTAGAGTTGACGCTGCCGAACAGCGTGAAGGCATCGTCCATGAGCTCGTTAAAACGTTGCCGCATGCGGGACGGACCCGGGTCTTTGCGGGCGGAGGCCGTCGACCGGGCAGGGCTGGATGGTTTTGAAGCTGGAAGAAGATATTAGGTATTATACACTGATGGACTCTTATATATGCACTGTGCATTTTCATAGATAGATATAGATATGGAGGCAAAAAAAAACAAGGCAGATAATTTTTAGCAGTTTTACATATTAGCCATTTTGGTGTCATCATTGCCGTTGGTCCAAATTTGAATTTGCGATCATTAATATACCCCTAACAAAAAAATACTCGATTTAATAGTCTGAAAGTGTAGTATCATAGGTGTTAAGTAGGTAAGGCTATGGTTATGAAGCCTATAGCAGTCCATAAAGGCCATGCCTGGACATAAGGCGGACCCTATACACGCCACTAAACTGGATCAATAAATCGCTCCACTTAACCTAAAGCTGCCGCAAACTTGGCTTTTTATTGATAATTCCTGTCTCTTTAAGAAATGATCCATATATATTTGAGACGCGTGTAGCGAAATAAGATTTTTTATTCGAAATCGTACTCATATAAAGCTGGACACGAAATGAAGCCACAATTACCTTCCGCGAAAATAAACATGGACAATTTATAAATAGAAGAGTCAAAACTAACCATCCTTAATCCTCTGACAATGTAGATCCCAGACCAAAGGTCCGATTACTCCAGGATCCTTATCTATACTCCCGAGCCGCACCAGCTGTGATGCCATCTGCCTCCGAGGCACCACGTCCTTAGCTTTGGCCGGGTCTTGCTTGCTCTTTTTGGGGGTAGATGGTGGGGAGTCCATGTCAAGATGACGAACTGACACCGGTTCTAGGATACGGGATAACGGTTCTACTACGTTGCCTCTGGAAAATTTTAAAAAGCATTATCAGCCTTGAATGTACCCATTGCTGGTACAGTCTTCTTATCTATCAGATGTGATGTGATCTGGGGGGGAATTCCGTGAATCAAACAATCTGCCTAGCCTTTTCCCAACTGTGTTGGGGTCGGCTTCCAGTCTGACCGGAAAAACCATACACCATGAATATCGAACACATAATGGCGGTCGGGTCTGATACTGAACTACCAATAAGTATGGTATCTTATTAAAAGTTTGCAGTTATCTAAATTTGGACTGACCTGGGGAAAGCGTTGACTGAAGGCATGGAAAGATATGACGTAGGAGTCGGTGGCGCTGAAGGTTGACCACTGTCTGAGCTGTCCAAACCAGCAGCTTCTAGCAAGCTGTCAGTCGTGCCCACTGGGAACAAACAATCTGTCATCAACATGTACAATCATCATTTGGCGCCCGCCTCTCATGCATGAGGTTGTGAGTTCAAATCCGGGCAAGTACCAATGTGACTCTTCAATTCATATACAGTACTTTCTAAAGTTTATCTAGGACGTCACTGGCATCGGTGAAGGAAAATTTCGTGAGGAAACCTGGACTTATACCAGCCTATTACTGTTCCACTCAAACCATGTCAGAGGCCCTTGAGGCGGTTTAGAAACTCTGACACTAGGGTGTGTGGGGTCGTAAGACCTTACTGCCCACACGATAAAGAAGATCATTTGACTTGAATCCTCAATATCAAATGCGTCAACTACCATCTCTAGTGTCTAATACCATGACTCAGATGTATTTATCGGAATGTACAGTAAGCGATCATAAGTGCAGTAGCATGCTAAGGTTCGAATTGCTGTGAACACGTGGTACAAGCCGTTCCTACATCTCGGTGTATGAGTGATGTATTAATACAGTACCTACGCACACCTCGTAATTCGCACAGGAAGGTCGCTACTTTGCTACGTTGCTACTGCACTTATGACTGCTACTATACATATCTGTGTCTTGCAAACTACTTTAAAAAAGCCACGTAATTCCATTTTAACGACGTGCTATTAGTATTCAACTAACCTCTTTTCTTCTGTGGCATTCTTAGTGCATGAGGTTTCTTCTGCCTGCGGCGAAAAGCTGTTGCCACCTCCGATACTCCAGAAGACGTAGAAGAACTAAAACAATATTGAACAATGGATTTACTGTTCCAACATCAAATTGCACACATTTCTTCATTTTAATGGATGTTTTCGAGGATGTAGTGGCAAAGATAGAAAAGGGTATGTTTAGATGGGTCGGTCATGTTGAGAGGAGTGAAAGAGTCTGAAAGACGATTAACAAAAGGTATTTATATGGCAGAGGTGAGTGGCAACGCAGGGAGGGGTCGCCCTAGGAAGACCTACACTGACCTTAATGGTGAGGTTCTTCAGAAAGGTCAGGTGCGCAGTACTCGTAGCCGGTGTGCTTGTATGACGAGATGTATGAACGTGGATGAGCCGAAAGGATTATGTAAGGATCGTAGCAGGTGGCGTTCTGTGGTTTCTGCCTACCCCCATGGGAAAAAGGCGTGAGTTTATGTATGTGTTTATCGTTTTACTATAATGACCTCTATTTCTATGGTAGTCTGTAGCCTGGGGGAGGACATAGGCTATTTTTTTATCAACAAACCACGCAGACGAAGCCGCGGGCGGAAGCTATGTTTTATAAACTTCTAAGAAAAAGTATCTAAGGAAAACACTTTCGTTTTTCCACATAGACTCAACCTTGGTAAGTTATGTATGTCAGTAATATCCAAATGTACCGTTCCTAGACTCCTAAATATTTAATTCCTCATTGTTATCCAAACATCGGATAATGGAGTGGGTAGACTATTTGAACGTCTGTGAAACATTGTTGAGAAGTCTCGATTATAAATGAACATTTTCCATTTTGGCGCAATTCTATGAAAGCAAATATTTACTTATTACGTTCTTTTGGGACTGAAGTTTCATTTTGTTGGTTCATTCATACTTTAGACTTTTTCATCTTCGCCTAAAATTATGAAAATCTATACAAATAAATATCATTGAAGTTTTTTGCTAAATAAATATGAATGTATGACGAGATGTATAAACGTGGTCGAGGCGAAAGGAGTGTGTAAGGATCGTAGTAGGTGGCGTTCTGTGGTTTCTGCCTACCCCCATAGGAAAAAGGCGTGAGTTTTTGTAATGTATGTTTATGTATGTATTTAGTAGACGTCCGCTAAGAACGGATTTTCCAAAATTCATACCATAAGGGAATGAAACGGGGCTCCAAAGTTTGTATGGAAAAATCAACTTTGTGCAGACGCAAGTTCTAAATAATTTGGTCAGTACATACCTGCTTACAGCACTTGCCGCTCGGTAAATCGGGAGAAGGGTGCTGCTTGGTCTCGTTCTGCTCGGAGACACTACGCTGATCAGCTGTAACATTGATGGAGACAATGAAATGAGAAGTGTGACACGTAAATCTTCATGTTCATTAAAATAGTTTAGCTTATTTTAAAAACTGGACAGTACTATCGAGCCCTTCATACAACTCGAGTCAGCCTACCGGCTTCCCCTTGGAAGGACGGAACAACAGCGGGCCTCCCCTAAGGATAGCCACAACGTCTGGTCCCTATATATTTTGCCTCTAATTTTAATTACACAATTGCTTTGGCCTCCGTCTTCCAACAATAATTGACCCTTCGGCACTTCTGGCTGGGCAGCAAATCATACCATTTCGACGTCTGTTTATAAATATTCAATTCGCCTTTTGTCGTCAGCGAATTTTGACATGGAGACATCGTTGCAAATGGCTGGATAAGATCACAGTATTGATGGAGACTTTCTGTTTCATAGTTTTGTTATAGTTCAAAAGACTTACCTTTCCGTCTTTCTCTTCGTGAACTTGCTTCAGCTGGTTCCTCTCTGTCTCTCTTAACAGCTCGTTTCTGTATGCACGCATGGATGCCGCAGATTTCATTGCCTTTTTCCTAAAACGAAACATATCAAAACCGTTGTTATTTTTATCATGTCCAATCTAAGAATCAGGTTTATATTTTTAATCTATCTTTTACTACATTTATCGGTTAAGGTGTACGAATCCTACTAATATATGTAGTAAACTAGCTTTTCCGCGTGGCTTCACCCGTTCCTCCCCAACTAGCAAAATAAATAGTATATAACTATTAATGCGTCTAATTGAGCACTACTATAAAACTTTTAACTGCTACAAAACTATTATACAACCTTTACATGTCTCTTAGTTGTATAATATAATTCAAAGTAGTGCAAATACTGTACAACTTTTTGCTAGTTTGGTCCCGTTTTACTTCGCGTGGTTCGTGACGTTATGTTTTAAAGCCTATAGTCCTATACTATTCCCCATGTGTCTGGCTATCATATCTGTATAAGATATCGCGCTAATCTCTGGAATCCTATCAGGACTATTATTTCCAGAGATTACTGCGTTGTAACAACTCTTTAGCTTTTTCATATTAGTATAGATTCAAAAAATCATAACAGTCACCTGTGAGCAAAGCACAGCAATGCTAATAACACGAGCAGCAGTAGAATAGCTATGGTGGCCCCCACTGCCAGAGCCCACAGCTCTGTGCCATGCACCCCACCGCCTGCCTCACCTTCCAAACCCTCCGCTGTTTTCAGGTACGCTGCTAAAGAAAACGGATTTATACTTGGTAACTTGAAGTTGTCAATATTTGAAATTCAAAAGAAGGTAACAGGGTACTCATTCGTGGTACTAGCAGGCTAGAATGCTAGAATGATCATTTAATCATCATCATCACCTTGACCAACTGACTTTGGATCTTCTAGACCAGGGATTCTCAAAGTGGTCGATACTTATCGGTTTCCCAGGGGTCAACGTAGACGAAAATTTTGGGGGTCTAAAAATAACCCTTATTAATTTCCACCAGTTCTTATTTGAAACTTTCATGATACTGTATAAGTTGTATAAGTTGTATTACGTGTATAACTTATAATAATATTTTATGTCTATTTATTTTGTTCAATTTTGATAAGAAAATGATGTCAAGTGATGATGCACTCCCAAAGTATAATTAATTTATGAACAAACAAACAAATAATCATACTCACGCTCAGCTTTCGTAGTAACAACAGCTCCTAATTCCCTCGCGACCTCAGCGTCTCTGACGAGCCGCATGTCTCTCGCCGCTACTGCTGCGGGTACTGCCCGCCCACCCACCAGCACCACGTACACTATCTGAATGCTACCCGTCTCTGGAGACTGATGCAATATGATTAATAAATTGGTGGATAGAAAAGAAGTTTTGTCAACCAAAAAGATAAGAATATCAAGCAAAGGTGTGGTGTCTGCGTCTGTATTTCCGGACGCATTCGACCCTAATTTCTTTAAAGTTAGAGTTCTTTTGAGTACGCTCACTCCATCATAGACTTTTTAAATTAAAAAAACAATTTGCCTAATAAATAAATAAATAAGTAAATATCTTGGGACAACTCACACACGGCCATCTGATCCCAAGCTAAGCAGAGCTTGTGTTATGGTAACCAGACAACTGATATACATACTTATATAATTTATATACATATTATAAATAAATTACACCCAGACACAGAACAAACAATTATGCTCATCACACAAAGTTTGTCCTGGGTGGGAATCGAACCCACTACCTCCGGCTTTGCAGTCAGGGTCACACCACTAGACCAACGAGGCAGTCAAATATTTAATTAAATAAAAAAACAATTACATACCTCTGTAATATTTTGAATATGAACTTGCACCGGTGGCTGCTGTTCTGGTTTCAATATTTCACGTTTGAACAACATTGTTTCATTGCCTTCTGCCTCTAAAGGTATATCTATGGAATCCTCTCTAATTTCTTCCAATTGTTCTCTATCAGTTACTTCCCTTTTACGAATAATTACGGTAGGTGTGGCTAGTATCCACGATTCTACATCATTCAACTTCGTTGCTTTTATCTCAGCATTCAATGATATAGTGTTAGTGTCTATTGAGAACATATCTATATTTACGGGATGTTCGAATTTACTAGAAGAATCTTGAATATTTTTACTTGAATTTAGAACATATTTAACCAATGTAGCAACTGATTCCTCAGGAGATACCATAGAACTATCAACATCTAGATATTTGAAAGGCGTGTTGGTACTCTGAGGACCTACGGGACTATTATTATTGTCTTTGTTTACTACAAAAGAATGAACGTCATGTTTCTTGCGTGCTGGGGGCGCGTCGAGAGATTTAATGATGCCTAGGTGACGCTCTTGTTGTCTGAAATAAATGGGAATAAAAATATTGAAAGCGTGACTGTAATTAGGTGAAGTAATCGAGCCAAATAAGCTTAACAATGATTTACAATGAAGTGAAGATGATGTGAATTAGAATAAATGATATAAAAAGAATAATGAACAAATGTTTTATGACTGGAACCCATGAGAAGGTGGAGCAAAGGAAGCTTGAAAAGAAATTAGAAACATATTTTAAGGGAGACGTTGGTTACCTCAAAAAAGCTTTCTGGTACAACCTAGCGAGTCTCAATTGTAGGCTATCTGGAGTGGATCCCTGAATGACAGTGAGGAGCCAGTACCTTCGATCATCGGGGATCTCTGGTTCCAAGCTACCTGGCACGCCAGGCTCTCCACAATTGAGCAAGCACTCGCCAGTCGATCTGTCTGTGACCGCCTGTGACGAACTTCAAAGGTTTAGCAAATCACGAAGAGAAAATGTAAAATACATGTGCATATTGCATGTTTGTAACACATTAGCATAACTAGACGAAAATTCAACTACACAAAGGGTGGGCTGAATGAAAATTAATGACTCAATTATGACTATTATCCCCCAAAAGTTAGGGGAAGTTACAAACTCGTGGATGTAAATGCTAAAGTAGTTAAATGTTCGTATTTCCATAACGAATTTTAAACTTAGCAAAGCCAGTTTGGCAGTTTAGTCGCTTTTCGGAAGCTTCTATAAAAATATAAGTCTACTTATCCGAAAAAATGAAACGGTCCATCATGGCCAAGACTGATATCTATCGGGTTAAATACTCTAGGATTAAAATCCAGGAAGAATAATGAGGAAATGGTCACTAGCAAACGCTCCCGAACGCGAAATTACCGATCACAAAGTGTTCATGATTGTAAAAAAATACAGATCACATCTTACCTGTGGTGGATAAGAATCCAGATACACAGTAGCCAGGACGGTGGTGGTCCGCACCACTGGCGTGGAAGGTTGGATCGGTACTGTTAGGGGTGCATCTGGTGGCGGAGGTGGCCCATCTCCTGAGCCCGTCCAAAAGAAGTCCTCCAGGCGAGGAGTGCGCTGATGTTGGTCTTGAGATACCAGCATGTATACTGGAGACAAGAGATATCTATCTAAATATATATAAGCGAAAGGTCCACACAAAACACTCACTCATTATGAAATATCAAAAAACCGCTTGACGTATAAAGAAGACAATTAGCAGGGGCCAGGGAGGTATATTATAGTTAGTAGACGACCACTAAGAATGGATTTTCCAAAATTCACTCCCTGAGGAGATTGAACGAGGGTCGGAGGATTTACGAGGACGAAGTCGCGGGAAAGAGCTAATAATTTATAATTAGCTGTGGATAGATTTGTGATTGTACGGTCTGTTGGCAGCATTATCTGACCCACTTTGATCTTTAACACGTAACGTTAAGGGTCAGCTAATGCTGCCAACAGACTGTACTACTAGGTATTCTCTTGACCAAATTTCGGTTACGGCGGCCTGTCTTGATGGAGACTATTAAAGACTAGCTAAGTAATGCAGGAAATAGTAAAATGCACAAGTGTGTGCGCAAACACATGTGCATTTCCTCTCCCCTCACTCTCATAGTCCAAATTGGACGGCACTCCACAACAACCGGGTAGAGATCAAGCGCAGGACCCACGGCTTTACATGTTTTTCGAGTGAAAAACCTAATAACACTTTGCCGGCCTGGAACACCGAGACCAGTGGATCCCTCCACTGGTCTCCACCTATTCTTAAAATATTTTTTTTTATTTAATATAGTTTGTATTCTATATTGGACTGATGATAAGATTTCGTGCAATAAATGGTACCATAGTTGAAGGAAACATAACAAAAAATATTCGGCATGAAAAGAAAAATTATGTCAATGATTTTCAGCATGGCAAAACAATAGCGTCTATCAATTACTAAGAAACTAATGAACTTTAGCTAACTTATGATAACAGCTAAGCAATCAGTGTAAAAACGGGCCATGAAGAAATGATTTAATATAATTTTGTCGAATAAAATGCCGAGTCATTCATGTTTTATTTTACGTAAACGTTGCAAGGTTTCGTTTGGCCTTGATACCGGTACCTATCTAATTAATTGTTAGGAAAAGGATGGAAATATTCATTTTTTAGTTTGATAGCTGCTATGTGTAGATAACTATACCTTGATATTAGATATTAGTTAGCTTGCGATATTATTATGGGTAAACACGGATAAAAACTTAGATACGAAGTGTTTTTTTTTATAATTTAATGTTTAATTAAAACTGCAATTGGCGAGATGAAAAGTAGCAGCAAAACATCGAGGCAAGTAGAAGAAATGGAGGGAAGTCTTTGCCCACGAGAGGGACAGTAAAGACAAGCAAAAAAGAAAGATATTATTATGTTAAATTTAATAAGCACTAAACGATAGTACCTATGTTATCTTTTAGTAGATATCTCCTAATGTTATTTTCTTTCAAGAGTTTAACGATGTAAAATTAAAGTTTTCGTGCTTCAAAGACTAGGATTTTAGTTCTATGTATTTACAGTGCCGGCGTTAGGGTAGGGCGAGGTAGTGCGACCGCCCCGGGCGCCGGACCTAAAGGGGCGCCGCAGGCGCCGCAGGCGCCCCTTTTGGGCCGCTCGCTCGTTGAGTCAGTATTACTTGTAAATTCTCAAAGCCTAGCGACAAAATCGCTATGGTGACAACACTAGAGTGGAACTCAGCGTGCGGCCGGAACACTAACACTGTTGTTCATTTTACCGGGAAGCGGCCACAAACAAGACACGTTACATCTGTTTTTAAAATTTAATTTAAAAAGAGTTGGCTTTATTTTTGATGAAGCGGAACGCTTAGCTTAGGCTCCGTGATTTCGAAAAGTATATCACCGAATAACATGGCCCCATTGAACCCGAACGTACTATAAGGAATTACTTGACAAATCTTATCGCCGAAACCATGCGACTTTTTTTTGTTCCCGGGGTGGAAAATCCTCTTGAATGTCGAAGGGGTCTGTCAGACTCTTACTGCTTGAAAGCGACCCCGGTGTTCCCCTCCCACACTTAGGCCGGGTTCACGTTCCTTCCGCGATTTCCGACCGGTGCTGGCCCTCCTCCGCGGGCCACCTTGGGTCTGGAGGGGAGGGAGGTGTTTAACTCGCCCCGCGACGGCAGAGAGGGGCGCGCGTGGAACACTACGCACCACCACCTTGGGTTCGGTTGATGGAGTCCCCAAGTCCGCCGCCTCTAGCCCATTTAGGGGGGCCGGAAGAGGGCGCCGCCGACGCCTGGGGCGCCTGCTGCGGGCCGGGAGAGAGGTCGTAATATCTCTTTCCTTTTCCGCAGCGAGTCCTGCGAGATAAGCGTTTCGCAGAAGTAGGCCACCGCGTTACAGGACCCTTCGCTGCCGACCATCGAAGCGACGACGGCCGGCAGCGACAGGTCACTGCCTACTTCAGAGATGAGGACACGACGCGGCTCCTCCCTGGCCATACATTCTGACAGCGTATGCCGCGCCGTGCCCTCCAGGCAGTCCACGCAGTGGTGGCACCGGGCGTCTGGCTCCCTGTTTATGAGATACAGGTACTTCCCGAAGCCATGCCCCGAGAGCATCTGCGTCACCCGAAACGTCAGGGAGCCGTACCTTCTTCCGAGCCAGTCCGCCAGCACCGGCCGGATCGCCTCGATGGTGATAATAGGCGTGAGAGCCTGTCCAGACTAGCGTTAAAAATGCTGAAAAAAACAATTTGTTTCTTTCACGAAAAAAACCATCCGTTTTTTCACATGTTACATTGAAAAATTCGCAGACATTTCGCAGACAATTCCTTTGAGAAAAAACGGGAATCTTTCGAATTTTTCTCAAAATGTCTTGAAATATTGAAAAAAAACCAAGTTTTTTTAGGGTAGCATAGCTTGTTTGATTCGTCTTGACGAGTACTGTGATACTACATGGTAACCAGGGTCTGATGATGGAGCTGGAAGGTGGCCATAGGAACTGAGTAATAGAACTACACAACCTCGTCGAGTTTGGGCTCGTTTGATTCGACTTGACGAGTACTTTGATCCTAGATGGTAACCAGGGTCTGATGATGGAGCTGGAAGGTGGCCATAGGAACTGCGTAATAGAATGACACAACCCCGTCGAGTTTGAGCTCGTTCGATTCCCGTGTATTCTGTTTTTTAGTATTTGTTGTTATAGCGGCAGCAGGAATACATCATCTGTGAAAGTTTGAACTGTCTAAGACAGCGGAGGCTTCTATGAATTTTTTCTCGAAAACGGTGCGTCTTAGGCGCAAAATAACCGAAATTTCACTCCCCCCTAGAAGGCCCCATGAGAGCAGCACCACTATTAAAATTTTGGGTTTGGGGGGGGGGGAGGAGGGGATTGTTTTTATTTTAATGTTTTCAATATGTTTAATATAAGTAAATAGTCTTTGAAGCAATAATATTCGAAATAAAGATACAAGAACCGAATATTCTATGAAACATTATCTGCGAAATAAAATTCTATGAAATATCTTTCTGCGAAACAAGGGGACAACACTCTAGAAAAGTTTTTGTTTTAGATTTTTTCTACAAAATGTTTTTTCATTCTCTCCCTTTTTTTTCTTTCGTAAAGGCAGTAGGTATAGGTTTGAATGGCAGATGGGGGGGGCGCCTTAAAAATCTCGACCAGGGCGCTGGTAGTGCTAAAACCGGCACTGTGTATTTAAACAAACATGAATGATCCTACTAATCTTTATGCATTCATGAAATAAAATAGCTAGTTAAAAAAGCATTCAAAGACGTCAGCACCAATCTGATTTCAAAGAAGCCTGCATAATGTAAAAAAGATCTTATAATACTTGATGTAGAACAATGCAAGGTGCTGCACTACTAAGATTAAAATAATAAACCAAGAATTTGCACTCAAATTATAATAATCAAAAAGGCAAAGTCAGTGATTGTAGTAAACAAGTCGATGTAAACATGTCTGAGTTTTGTAACATCGCGTGATCTCCCGAATAAATGAGGTTTACAGTTTATTGGCCCTCCCTGTAACTTTCAGTTGCTGGGAGCTTTGCGTTACGTTCATGTTAGAAGAGCAAGCGGTAAATAAGTAGAGGAAATACGTTATTAACATAACTCATACTAGACTACTATGATTTATAGAACGGTGACAATTTCTTTAAAAAAATATATAAACCAATTAATTTTAATACTTTTTTTATAGTTGCTTTTACCTAACCGCCACAACTGCGCAAGGGAAAGAAGAAGTTAACTTTGACGTTTAATACCTTCGTAATCAAAAGGTTCCCAGATACCTATGGCAA
Source organism: Hoplodrina blanda (assembly GCA_949316365.1). Taxonomy (NCBI): domain Eukaryota; kingdom Metazoa; phylum Arthropoda; class Insecta; order Lepidoptera; family Noctuidae; genus Hoplodrina; species Hoplodrina blanda. The sequence continues at coordinate 4,941,478 of OX438564.1, read as the reverse complement.
TCTATGTCCCAGAACAGAAAAATAACGAAATGATGGGGAGAATATGCCTCATGCAATATTTAAAATTATGTAAAAGAACGAATTATATGTAAAAAGCTAACATTTGCCATCATTATGTGATTTTTTACATCCGATAAACACTGTGCACGTTTTAAGACTAGTCTAAGTGTCAAACCCAAAATAGCTCTCAATAAAAACGCGGGACCTACAAAGTCCGTATGCATGAATGCTTGTCAAAAAAAAACCCACACTTTTTTTCAAATCTTAAGCTCAATCTTTAGCTCTTTAGTAGATCGCTCTACGCTTATGACTCCGAGAACCCCACGACACCAGGATTAGCGCCAACCCGTACCATGCTCCAGAGTTTATACGATACGAAACGCATTTCCTCATTATAATGTTAGGTATGCCTTCGTATTATAAGTTTATAGTAGATGGATGTTTATCTTTCGTTCAAAGTCGTTGTTTGTATGTAGGTATGGTAATTAGTTGCTACGTTCGACTGCGCATCGATTTTGTAATTATGTAAATTGTAATTTTGTGTTTGTAATGTTAATTATGTTGCCTCGGTTTTAAACTATAGATAGAACAGATAAATTTGTTATTTTTTATCTAAATTATCGTATTTATAACCCAGTTTTTTAACTTAACCCGTTAGGTGCCACGTCAGGCACTTGTGACTGAAGCTAGTGGAGGTTTGACCTTTAACATTTTTGGCCCGGCAGCCCCATGTGTTAATATCATACAGTGGGACACTGGCCAGAAAATACCCACGAATACCTAAAAAATCGCAAACCCAAAAAAGATTAATAAAGTAACCCTAAAACCTCATTTTGAAAACATAAAAAGAAGACCATTATATAGGATCTATAGTGTACATTTAGAAAAATTGCACTACCAATGCCAGAAATGAGTAAAATATTAGGGCAATGGCGGAAAACGCGAATAGGTTCAGTGCACCGAATGGCACCGGAATTATCGAAGCGCTCACGACACGGATACCGAAGAGTCAAACATGTTTTATAACTCCAGTTATATTGTAATTTCTGTAGGGGTTTGATAAACTGGCGTGGCAAATAGACCAGCCACTCTTTCCTTGGGTATCGTGAGGACTGAATACATTTTTGATCTGATATTCATCTTCATTTTGTTTTCACATGAAGAATCAACAAGAATAATGTAACCAGGATTTTGTAAAAACCTAATTTGAAAGAGTGCCGTGGAGTTTCTTGCTTATTCTTCTCCATAGAGGCCTACCTCCGTTTTGGAACAAGCAACTAGCTTCAACTTTCGGACTAATAACGAAGCAAAAGGTGATGTAGTTGTTGTCATATTCTTCCTATCATTACGTTTTTTTACAAGCTTTTATTTAGCTTGCACTGTTCGTATGTATGTAAATGTATGTAAGTAAGTTGTCCTTTCATTTGCAAACCATTTTTCGACCATTAATTTGTTGTAATCCGATTGAGCTGAAATTTTGCATACCTACACCTTTGGTGCCGGTGACAATACAATGTCCAACACACAGAATTGTGATAAAGCTTGTTGTTAAAAATATTTTTTATAATAATTTTTGAAAGATCAAATACCTATATCTAATTATTTATAACGTGTTTTACAAAGACAAGTTTGAAATGTTCTAATTACCCCCATAACCCCTGTATACAATTTGCACCCGTAAGCACAATGTTTTTGCACTTTTTTTTTGTAAGCGCTGAAAATCCTCTTGGACTTCCTCTGTTGTGGGGGCAAAGGAGGGGTATGCCGGACTCTTACCGGCTAAAACCACAGCAGTGTTCCACCTCTGCCTATGGCCGGGAATGCAGGATTCGCATAAGCATTCACCGCTCCCCCGGCAGAATGTTTCCCAGCAATATTTTTTGCCTAATGTTGCTTAATATGATCTTTACATCCATAAGTATCGTGTTGAATGGATTCATCTGATAAAACTTGATCAGAGTAAATTATTACGGCCTCCTATTTCAAAAGTTAAACTCAACTTGCTCCAATTAAGGCTATTTAGTAGCTGAATTCCGTAAATGAATCATCATAAATACCGTGCCGGTAGTAGGGTACCAATACCAAACTATTATTATTGACTAAGTATTAGTAGGTACGTCAACAATGGTCAACTTGGCTAACATATGACCATCTACAACCATTCAGTTCCATTAAAGTCCAACGACGCTCCGTAGGTAGGTACTCAATTCACCACCCACATTGAGTCATATAGGTCTGTGGAATATGAGAGCACGCATCCTGCCAGTAACCAGAATTCGTTTCCAACAAAAAAAACTAACAAAAAGGCATATAATAGCATCGTAATGGCGGCGGTTACGCGGCGCACTGCGCGCACGCACCTTTTGTGTTCCATGTGACAGCGGAAGCGCGGGACGCGGTCGGCTGACTGTGATGTTGCTTGTACCTTGATTGATTATTATTATAATTGTCTATGTCATTGTACGTGCGATAAGAGAACCTTATTTGAATCGCAATTATGAGCGAATACGTGGACATCGTAATAATGTTACATGAGACGCAGCCTCGCCACAGGCTAATGGTGACGTTAATCAGACAGGTTAATGGAGATGAATGAGCTTTGTTATCATATACAATAGCATTCAATTTAGAATAATAGCCAGATCAGCCATGAGTCGGACAGCGGTGTGCTGGGCTGCAACCGATAAGGTACTGTATCAGTGGCAAGGACTCCATACAAATCAGTTCCTACCGATTTCCTTTCGGAAGTTCGGAACAACAGCCATACTACCGCCAGTTAAGTGTCTACTATTGTCGAATAATATCTTCAAATAAAGTAGACAGAGCAGGCCTGTTTGATTTTAAATTTCGAATAGTACTTATATTATGCAATATTGCTTTGCTTTCTCTATTACAAAAATTGACTCTTCAAAATTATCTCTATAGACTCTTAAAAATTCTCTCTTCTGGAAATAAGGATTGGTTACCCCCAACCAAGCCTTATACAATTCCTTGTCGATGCTAGTAATATCCAGGCTAGTACCTATTGAGCAGCCCATAACGTGTCCTTCAGATTAATAACTCTTCTATAGTTACTTAGCATTTTTTGACTTGAGTAAATCTTTTCATAAAAAATCTGTATTTTTGTTTTTGTTGAAAAATTACATTTAAAACAAACGCGGGTGAAACAAAGCTTAGGGTCTGTTTACCCATAAAGGTACAAACCATGTACAAACTCTCATAACTAAACGTAAGGTGTCATTACAGGGCACGCTGCAATCGCGGCGGTAAGACCCCTCTTTGAGGAGTGGCTAGAGAGGCGCCACGGCGTCCTCACCTTCCGGCTGACGCAGGTCCTCACCGGACACGGTTGTTTCGGGAGGTTCCTGTGTCGGATTGCACGGGAGGAAACGCCCGGGTGTCACCACTGTGTGGACCGCCCGGAGGACACGGTGGAGCATACGGTGCAGGTCTGCCCAGCTTGGGCAGAGCATCGCCGTGTCCTCACGGAGGCGATAGGCGGCGGCGACCTCTCGCGCCCGGGCCTGGTTCAGGCCATGCTCCGGGGCGAGAGGGAATGGGATGCAGTCACCTCCTTCTGCGAAGCAGTAATGCTAGCGAAGGAGGAGGCGGGCCGCGTGAGGGAGAGAACAACACCCTCCACCTCACGCCCCAGCCGCCGCGGGAGACGCCCAGGGCGTCGGACGTCGCGAGGCGACATCCGGCCACCGTAGGCGCGGGCTTGCGGACGGCGAGTAATGGGTAGCTCGCCGTCCGATCAAGGACCATGCCCGGGTCGACGGCGCGTTCTGTTCGCGCGCGCCTCAAAGAGCTGTCAGCACAGGGACGGGGCCCCCCAACGGGGCCAAACGCCTGCCGGGGTTGCGGGACGTCTTAACAGGATACCGTGGCCCCGGAACGTAAAGGGCAACAGAAGGAACAGGGTGGTTTTTTTAGTCAGTAAAAGTCTGACAGTCCCTTCCGCCCCGCCCAGGACGGAAGGACTCATTTGATGATTTTTACCACCTCAAAAAAAAAAAAAAAAAAAGGTGTCATTACAACTGTCAGCACAGGGACGGGGCCCCAATAGGGGCCAAACGCCTGCCGGGGTTGCGGGACGTCTTAACGGGATACCGTGGCCCCGGAATGTAAAGGGCAACAGAAGGAACAGGGTGGTTTTTTAGTCAGTAAAAGTCTGACAGTCCCTTCCGCCCCACCCAGGGCGGAAGGAGTCATTTGATGATTTTTACCACCTAAAAAAAAAAAAAAAAAAAAAAAAAAAAAAAAAGGTGTCATTACAAAATCTATAAACAAAGTGCAATACATAGACATTACACAATGAAATAACTTTGAATTACAATTATTTTAAGTGCGCATTTTTTTACGTAATTTCATTTAATAATGTAATTTGGATTATGGAACGAGTGCAAGAATTCAATTTAATTGAAGTGCCTTCTGACTTTAAAATTAAAGAAAAAATATAAAGTAACAAATAATTATAGCTAACACTTACGTTTATCGTCACTTTCATAATCTTCAGCAAACGCAAAAACGATATAACTGAACAATAAAAACTGAATAATAATTTTAACCATACTGGTTGATTTTGTTTTCCGAATCACATTTAATTTAATTTAATAATAAAAACATCATTTTCGCATCACAACCGCAGTATTCATGTTCGAAAAATATTAGTAATTATTTTTATCATTTTTCTAATCTATTTTTGATTAAAAATGGATAGGTTCGAGCGTCTCCACACCTACGCCCGGAAATAATTTATTATTCATCAGGACATGAACCCGCTATGAAAATCGTCCAAATACAACTGTGCTTTTACAATTATTATCGCGTTGCCTAGCAACTAAATTGAATAACGCGCGCATGGCCATAGACAATTCATACAAGAGATTCTTTAACATGTCACCTGTCTGCACATTATTTCGAAATATCATAAAGATAAAATAGGTAATACAGAGTAATTGGAAATATTTAGAATATTTTATGAAATAGTTGTACATTTTGTTAGACTCAAAACATGTCAACCGTAAAATATAGCATGATTTCAAATCATTTTAAAATTTAGTCGACATGTAAAGAACTTATTTCGTGTCTATGGTTAAAAGTGTTTCTCAAAAATAAAATTTCTGACATTTTAGTAGAAAATTTTCCGTAAGTTGGAGATTATATTCTATCAAAAAAGTTTTAGGTTACCACTATATGAAAATACAGTTTAAGGCCAATTAAAATACTACCCCTAAGACGACCCACTGACCCTAAATTTTAAAAGTTATGTAATGAATACTGACAAAAATCTTATATTTCTAAGTAAATATAATTTTGATGTCGATCAGCTTTTCATTGAATAACTTACAGTAAATTATAATCCATGTTTTTTCACGAATTTCCGTAAATGTAACGCATTGCAAAATAATTTTGAGCTTAATTAGTAGTTTTTATCATTATTTAGTCTGGCAACAACAACATTTGCCGTGGCACGCAATCCGCAGCTCCATTCGTGTGAGTTCGTCGCTTTCGTCCGTCAGGGACTTTGTGCGACGTAAACGGGTGTGTGCGAAAGTATGAAGTGAAATCGTACATAAAAGTGTGTGAGATGTTAAGTGTTAGTTATTATTGTGCGTAAAAAACAAAAATGAGTGCGAACGGATAAGCCTGTTTTCTTTTTTGATCCCCATAACATTGTACGCATCGGTACACGTAACATTTCGTATGAACGGTTTCAAAATGGCTGTGTTTTGAAGGACCCTTTGTCCACTTTAGTGTGCTTCTTTCAGCATGGTAGTGGGATCGTACTGTCAGAAAATTATCTTAGAGAGGTGAGGAAGGCTCTTGCTAAGTTTTAGTGGTTCTTGTGTAGAAACGCGAAGTGGAAAATTACTGGTTCCCGCCGCAAAGCGGTGTCGGTTGATTGCTTTCTATGCGAGCGATACCCACGAAACGATCGCTAGCAACGTGTGAGTTTCTAATAACCTTTTTATTTTCTCGTTTGAGTACTGATAAAGTTGGTGGAGGTATGCGGGCAAGCTTCAACGCAAGTTTATAATTAGTTTGGTGTTGATTTTCATGCCGTGAAACTCTAGGTTTGTCGGTACGACGTAAACATATGACACGACTAAAAATAAACTGTTCGTATTGGAATACTTTTTGTGGTAGTCACGTGTTGTTGATGAATGAGAAACTTATCATGGTGTTATCATATTTAAAGTATTTGATAAACATATTATGTGCATGATTACATGTTTAAAAACCTAGATATAGTACAGTCAGCATCTTAATAATTTGTGTACAAAATAAAATGTCTATCGAAGTACGTACTTTTATCCAGCTAGGTAGCTAAAACTGATTTCTGATTTCTAAGAACTAAATCGAGTTTCTAGCTGTATACATTTTAAATTTCGCTACATTAAAAAAATAGGTTACCTAGTGAAATTTATTATTCACATTTATAAAATAATAATTTATTTTATTTTTATTTCTTTTACATAATTAATTATTATTAAGAACTTGCTCATATTTCAACAGCTTTATAATGTAAGTATTCAATGATAATTAGTTGTCTTGCTAACCTTTTGATTTTTATGTATTTTTCTTTAATTATTTTGGTTAATTTTATGAAATAAAAAAGAACAATAAATAACACTAATCAATTATAATTACCAAGACGTGGCATTCAAAAATACATACTTAATCAAATTCTATTTCAATAGCTCTTTACCACTAAGTAATAATAATTTAAAAAGATCATGGCATTCATTAATGATATAAAGATCAAACTTTATGTGACTTATAATTCATTGTCAATCTTTCAGTGGGTAAACAATATCAAAAAATTTGAAAAAAAAACAGCTGTTTTATACTGAAATGTAATTTTGGACTTGCAACACTTTCAAAATAACACAGCAGATTTTTTTTTTGAGATTGTCCCATAAAATTAACAAATGATCTTCAAATTATTCATTAGTATTTCCAAACCTTTGGATGTTATAATTAATTATACTAATTTAATAATTTAAAAGTCAACCTATTCTCATAATATAATGTATTATCTTCATTTATTGATTAATAAAACATATTAAATACATTTATAAATATTTATAACAATAAAAACACTAAAAAATACCTGCTATTTAAAAAAAAATTATTAATATAACAAAAATAATTTAAAAAATAATTATCTTCTGATTTAGGTATGACATTATTGTTTTTTACATAATTTTAATCAAAATTTTATTAGAAATTCAATTAGTTCTTCATCCAAGTCATCAGTCAGAGTATTCTGTAAAATTCTTCCTGTAAGAATTTAGGTGAAGCCAGTTGTTAACCTTAAGCTAGGCCACATAAAGCTGACTTTAACAAAATTCACCAAGAGAGGTTTTTACAACTAGATTCAATCTTTTTTATTTTACTACTAGGTATTCAGAAATTTAAAATTGACTTAATGGTCTAATTAAAATAAATGATTTGACTTTACAGAATAACACTGTGCACTCTTAGTACCTTGGTACCTAAGAATTCAAATAACAGGATATATTATGTAGGTAGTTCTACTACTTAGGCTAACTTTAATTTCCTGTTTCCTTGTAATCAAGTGACTGGTTGTATATCTATATAAGCAACTACATATGTGTAGCAACTATATTATTACCAGTGCCTATATTTAGTACCTACCTGTTTATAATTTTGTCTGAACAAAATAGCTACCTATACCTACTAGTATTTTTGGTAAACAAGATATTGTACAAATGAAAGAAGCCAGATGCAATAAGAAGGTAATTAATTGTTGTTGCTATTAAAAGTAGGTAAATTGGGTATGTTGTGGTTAAGATAAAAACTTTTTCTAAAGAATAAGCTTCTTATACTGCATTATTTTACAGTTTTAATCATATTTGTAGTCAATGTTTGTTTGGTACCTACATTACTGTTGCGAAAAAGGCGTCGCGCTTCTAGATTTTATTTACCTGCGGGGATTTCCCTATTGGGAATCCCGGATTCCCTATTCAGTAGTATTATGAGTCACACAAAGAAATGAAATCGGCTAGATCTTTACCGGTCTGTTACCTTGCAACCACCAATTAATTAACGTACTTTTAAGAGTTAAAACGCGTTTCTTCCGTTGATTTTGTATGGTAAACTGTGACGTCACTTTTTTGGTAACTCAATTGACGTACCTAGGTAAGTTTTTGTTAATTTCGTAGCAAAATCTAATTTTACAGATGATTGAAAATTAATCGGATTTTTAGGGCTGCAACAATGGTGCCGATTCCCTTGTTCACAAACTAAACTAAAATTAGACTATTTTTACTAAAAGAGAAAGGGGCGGAAATTAGACCTGTCAATTTTTAGTTAATCTGAAATTTCCATGCAATTTTAGTTGACATATCAAAACGCATTGATTAAAAACACGGAAAAGTTCAAGGTAAAACTAATTTGACATCTCTTACTTAGTTCTAAAATGTCACCGTCCTTTTCTTTCGCTGTATGCCAGTAGGAGATGCAAATTCTCTAATTTTATTTTAGTTTGAGAACAAGGGAATCGGCACCAATGTTTCTTTAGAGAAGTTAACTAGTTACTGGTTTCAACTATCTAATTACAGTAAGATATGTAATAAATATGGAGTCAAGTTATACCCAAAGGTCACATCGTTCGCTCAAATCCTCGTCGGGTATCGTGAAATGTCGCAGGCACCGTTACGTACTCGACTATTGTCGGCAGAAAACCGAAACGCATAACGGCAACTAGTCATTGTTTGTTGCGCGCACGCACGCATCGAGGCTGAGGATGAAAACTTGATATTTTTTTTGGTCTAGATAAATTATAATTTGTGCTAGAACTTGCGAAGAAGCTACTAAGATTCTCATTAAAAAAATTACAGAAATACCTACTATTTCTCTCTTGCTGAACCAAAGAAATAAAAATAAAATATTGCAAATAAAATGACAGTGTTTTAACGTTGGTCTCAAACTAGGTAATCCTGTATCTTAGGTACCAACATGGAGGGTTTAGTCTTAAACAATTTTAAACACATGATTTTCGTGAGTTTTGCTTTTCTTTTCTTTTTTTTTTTTGACATTATACAGGGTAATTGAAAATATACCCGAAACCTTAAAAGGGGTCATTGTACTCATCATTATGAACAACTTTTACTATAGGACCAAACTTGAAATCATGAAAAAAAATCTGCTGTTTCATACATTACGATAGTGTTGTGTAGCATTTTAGTAGGGAACAGCTGATTTTTCTTTTCATGATTTCAAGGTTGGTCTCAAACTTCAAAAGTTTAGCAATACGTTTCTACGTATTGCTTGTTGATTTTAATGATGGTGATAGTGCGATTTTTAAAAGCTATCGAGATTAATTTTGGATCTTAAATTAAATTCGACTTGACGCGAGGACCGGTGTCGTTAGCAGTAAATAGTCAAAATTCTACAATGTAGAACCTACCTAAAAGTGTATGGTGAACTGTGATTTGCGGATTAAATTATACATCACTAGCCTCGACCCGCCACTTCATCCGGGCGGAAGTCTAGAACCTATAATAAACCTAAGGCACTCAGCAATAGTTTAGCTTTCTGCATTGAAATATTTTTTGTAACTGGACTAGTACCTACTTCCAGAGATTACCTCTTACAAACAAAACAAAAAACTAACAAACCTCTTTATAATATAACACAACTACGTACCTTAGGTAAACGCGAGCACGAAGCGGGGTAATTAAGGATATCTAAAATCGTTTTTGAAACGACCTTTATGATCAAAGTTGACATAATAATGCTTCCTATTATTTTAACAGAGAACAATTACCTAACGTATGATTGTTGCAATGTACCTATCTGATTTTGTTCCTTCACATCATTGTAAAATATTGACCACGGCAGCCAGACAATACGTTATTCAATTTTATGTTTCAATATCCAGTTTTTTTTTCTTGGCCACTTCGTGCAAACGTGACGAATGAATGGTACTGAAACCTTGAGTTACTCTCGAATTATATGTATTGAAATACATCGAGACCGCCACGTAAAAAACAATATGACACTGAAAATGTTGAAAACAATGATTGTTCCTTCCATTGAGTAAGAAATTGGTTGACTGCAAAAATCCTAAATTAATTTATTGCAATTCATTTGATAATATTATTGAAAAATCCGGCCAAGTGCGAGTCATACGAAGGGTTTCGTGCCATCGTACAATATTTAACACTAGCTGTCCGCCGCGGTTACACCCGCGTCTTTGGTTACTGCTCCGCTCCCGTAGGTCGTAGCGTGATGGTATATAGCCTATAGCCTTCCTCGATAACTAATCTATCTAACACTGAAAGAATTTTTCAAATCGGACCAGTAGTTCCAGAGATTAGCGCGTTCAAACAAACAAACAAACAAACAAACACTGCAGCTTTATAATATTAGTATAGATATACAAAAAGAAACACGTTTCGTGTGTGGGAGGAACCCCCTTTAACTATTAACTGTATTTTTATAATTGGTTTTTATAGCGGAAATAGAAATGCACTGTCAAAATTTCACCTTTTACGGTTTATAAGATACACCCGGATGACAGACCGACGAACGGACAGCGGAGGCTTAGTAATAGGGTAATAGGGTCCCGTTGTCATCCTAAATGCAAATTGACTTAGGTCGATTGCCAACATGTGGGTAATAGCGATGGACATCTTTCGGTGTAAAAGGGTAAGCGTGATTTCAATTCACGCTCAACCCCATCTACGCCTTGCCTCAATCTGCCTAGCCTTTTCCCAACTAAGTTGGGGTCGGCTTCCAGTCTTACCGGGTGCAACTGAATACCAGTATTTTACATGGAGCGATTACCTATCTGACCTCCACAATACAGTAACTGGGTAATACGATACCCTCGGTAAGTCTGGTTGTCAGACTTTCGTGCTTCTGACTACCCTTAACGACTATCAAAGATCCACATATGGCAACCGGGACCAACGGTTTAACGTGCTTTCCGCGGAACGGAGAAGTCTCGGTGTGTAAAGATGGTCACCCATCCACGGACCAACCCCGGCAAGCGTAGCTTAACCTTATGGATCGATCTATGCTGCTGTTATTACTTAGCCACGAGCTCCTTCATCTACGCCTCGCCTCGCCGGTGTAAAACCACCTTTACTATCTTTTTCAAAAACTTAGTTGCTCCACTTAGCAACACTGTTTCGTGTTCAGCAATTTAGTTGTTATTGCCAACATTGAAAACATCCACTGCGTAACCTGCTGCTCGTAAACGCCGATATTATTTGGCAGTTCTTTGCAAATTTATTCAGGTGTTATTCCTCCATTTTGAAATTGACGTAACTATTTAAATATACGTTAACACCTAGCTAGTTTGTAAACACAAAGATATAGGTAGGTAGCTGTGCTATAGAGTTACACATTAGTTTAATTTTAAATAGAAACTTATCTTACCTACATAACTTAAAAATTTAATTAACTGGTTTATGCTCGCGCGTTCCGAATTCAAATCCTAATTCTTTTTCTAAGATAACAGTAGCCTAAATTAGTCCTTGGTTCATCAGCGATCTGCCAGTTAAAGTCCCGTCAAAATCGGTCTAGCTGTTTAGAAGATTTGCCGAACTAGCAGACAGACAAAAAGAAATTGGTTTTTTTTTTCGTGGTGACCTTGAAGACATTCATATTTATTTTGTAAAAAGCTGTTATTTTGACATTACAAACTGACACTTTAATTTTATTTACCTACTAGCTTTTGCCCGCGACTTCGTCCGCGCAAATGTCGGTTATCGCGGACGCAGTCGAAGTCGAAGTCTAAGTCTATTAAAAAGTAGCCTATGTCTTTCCCCGGGTCTTAAACTATCTCCATGCCTAATTTCATCAAAATCGGTTCAGTGGTTTAGGCGTGAAAGCGAGACAGACAGACAGAGTTACTTTCGCATTTATAATATTAGTAAGGATTTGCATAGATTACTCAGTAACTAGGTAAAAGCTATATCCAAATCTATCATAACTAAAGACTAAATAACTAAATTACTCATAACATGCAAGGTACCTACTTACATTAAGCATTGTCATAGTTAAGACTTTTAAGTTCTATATTTTGTTTTTGTAACAATATACCAATAATTAATTCTTATTTATATAAGTAATTGTATATTATATGTACGAACTTTAAACCTTATATTTTACAGACCCTGGTCTTTCTACTTACATGCGTTAATGATGCTAGTATAATCACTAATTCTACATAGGTAGTATTTATAAAACAAAATCGCTCCCCGCTATCTGTCTGTACGCTCAGATCTTATAAACTACGCAACGACGTAAATGCGGTTTTCATCAATAGTTAAAGCGAGTCAAGAGAACCCGTGCGAAGCCGGGGCGGGTCGCTAGTTATTCGTAAATTGAAAATTATTGTGCGTCGTTCAGACAGGCACTTCTGTCTAACAGCGCTTTATATTAAAATTTTACATGTAGCGAGTGCGTAAATTGTGATAGCTATTACGCACGTGCAAAGATAAACTGCCAACATACTATGTAATACAAACACAGTATGAGCTAATGTACCTATATGGCTTTTTGTTTATTATCATACTGTTTTGTATCTTCCCTCCTCCGACAAGATAATGAAAGGAAAACAGAGCAAAATTAACTTGACGACTAAGTAAGTAAGTAGGTAGGTACCCTTATTATTTTCGCATTGACATGACAGCATCATTATCCTTTCATCTCAGAAATATACCCTTTTCTGCGTATTATATAATATCACGTTTTATCCACACAAAGATCGTGAAAGCCCAAGCACTTACGTGAGATTTTTTCGAGTCGATAATGATCCCTTTGTCGTAGGTACATGTACTCATGTCATTTTAACGTCACGATTTCGGCATAAAACTTTGTGTCTATTTATAATACGTATTATGTAATAATCATTACACAAATCACTTATCAAATTTGGGTTGGCGTATTTTTTACAGGTTCGGATGGTAAATTGTTGGTAGGTTCGTAATTTTCCATCTCTTGAGTGTCACGGTGTATTGTCTTATAACCTTCACTCAATACCATCTCTAAATACTGTGCATGTACTCAGCGTATTCCTCACGTAACAATGGGCTGTTAAGGCTAATAATGACAGATTAAATTAATGTTAAAACGTGCTGTGTAATGCACGCTCTTACCTCATAATTCAGGACCAAGACCAGTCCGAATAAACATGTCTACAACTTGTTCTATTAGAAATTTCTGTTTACTGCAGCTAATCGCGGACTTATGGGATCATTATCTTAAAGCGGGCTACGTGGACATACGTACAAACGTAGTAACGACTTGTTCATTCCTATATAAGAGCCCAATTTACCATTTGTAACATGTCCGGCCGTTTCACCCACGCTTGCCTTTAGAAAGTCGATGGGAGCCGCGATAAATACTTAGGTTTCGGCGCCGGCGGTTCTCGCATTGTTCTCCGACCACAATAGGATTATAGGATACGACCATAAAGCTATTTTCACTTCCGCACGACGAGGATTATAGATATGCAGCTAAACTGTTCATACCTCGCGAAAATATAACCGGTTCCAGAAATTGTAGGTATTGTCCATTGTGTTTACCATCCAATTTTATTGAAAATTTCAATTTTGTGAACTCTAAACGTTTCTGACTGTCCCCAATTCTAATGTAATACAGAGAAAATTAGACTAAAATTGAGTCATCGTTGGGAAATTAAAAAAAATTACACAGCAGATTACTATACTGAATTTTGTATTCTATTTCTTTTATACATATAAAGTTTGAAAGTATATTGGGAGGGATGCCATTAAAATTGAGGTAACAGGTCTCGACGATAGAACTTAGTGAGTAATTAGTATGGAAATTTCGACCCGCCTAGTAATAGGTTAACACGATTGAAGATTTCATAGTTTCTAGTTTTTTCTCCCACGCTACTATCTCGTCTGGCAACTAGCTTACGTCTGATTGTCTTAAGGCTTGGGCACACCAAAAGCAGTTGCAGTGCGGTAGCAGTGCGTCTACGTTAGTAAATAATGTAGTTATATGAGGGATGACACACTGAACAAACGCGGGCCCGCAGTTCCTACCGGCTCCGCCACTGCGCCGCGCACGCACTGCTCTTCTACAAAACTTTTGGACGGGAGCAGCGCAGGCGCGGGGCGGTGGCAGCGCAGGCGCGGGACGACCGCAGCACAGAATAACCAGAATCCAACCTTCCTAACAGTGTTCAAAATTCTTACCTACTTTCATAGGGCTGTCACTCGGTACTTTGACTTACGCACGGACGGTCATGAATGGCCGAAACTACCTATAATGTTTCCTTCCTTGTTTTACTATTTTACGAACGTAAGTAGATAGGTAGTAGGTAGGTACCTACCTACTTAAGGTAGGTACCTACTACCTATCTAATAGAAAAGGCCAAATGAAATCTTACTAAGACGACTTACAAATATACTTCGGTAGGTAGGTACTATTCTACAAATCTACTAAAACAAAAATACGAAACGAATAATACGTCAATATACCTACACTATTTTTTTAGATCACCAATTTTATAGTTTTGCTAAACATTTAATTTACTTACTTCGATATTTTAAGAAGATTAGGATAATAATACCTAGTGGGTATGTATTATGATTAAATAAATAAATAGGTAGGCAGGTGGTACTTATTAATATGTACATAATAAATCATACTATGAAGTAGATACACATACATTGATAGGTACATACATTGCTTACTTTCTTGAAGTTGATTAGGTAATCAAATTACTTTGACTTACTCACGGACGGTCATGGCGAAACTACCTATAATGTTTCCTTCCTTGTTTTACTATTTCACGAACGTAAGTTAAGTAGGTACCTACCTATCTAATAGAAAAGGCCAAATGGAATCTTACTAAGACAACTTACAAATATACTTTGGTAGGTAGGTATACTATTCTACAAACCTACCTACTAAAACAAAAATACGAAACGAATCTTAATACGTCAATATACCTAAGTAGGTATATTAACGTATTATTCGTTTCGTATTTTGATTTTAAATAATTTGTTATGTAGGTACCTATACATGGATATACAAAAAAACAAGTCTCTTTGTTATTTCGACCATTATTTGTACACACAGTGCAACAGTTTGGCATCTTTAAAAACAATTTAACAAACGCGTCTAAATAAATATAGTAACTGTTCTGTGTCCGCGTCGTACCCGACCGCTGTCGCTGGCACACCTTAAGTTTGTCCGCTAGCTGAGCCGACTCAAACCGGTTTGTACCCGAGCGGGCGCCGGCGCACTCCCCGCGCGCCTTGTCAGTGACAGGTCACGCACACATAGCTGCGCGTGTAGTAGTGTACCTACGCACGGGCGTTAGTATGAAACTTGGCTTCTGGTTGTTCTGTGACCGCAGTGAGTACAGTAGTACACGTTGTATTACTACGTCCGCCATATTGATTAGTCACACCAAAGCAGTTGAACGGGACAGACGCAGCGCAGGTCGTAAACGGTTGTGATTTTTTACAACTTTATCATGGAAACGAATCTTCGAAACCTATCTTCAAAAGATTCTAATTCCCGACATAGACGATGGTACTCCCCATATTCTTCTCTTCTCTTATTTACATCGTGAACCCATATTCTTTTTTTTTTACTTAAAGCTAGAAGCAACATTATCTCCTCTTCGTCAGAGTCAGAACCGTTCAACATCTTGAAGTGTACTGAGTGTGGCTATCGATACGACACACATAACGCAGTTATAAAGCAGGGGCGCCTTCAAACTGCTCTCTGACTGCTCATGCTTCTGGTGTGACATGACCACGGCGCAACCGACCTGCCCTGCTAAGGTGCTGCGCCTGTCCTGCTTTTGGTGTGCCCAAGCCTGCGTTATGTGTGAAGTATTCCTCACCAACTCAATCAATTTTTCATTCGTTTCCATGATAAGTTGTAAAAAATCACAACCGTTTACGACCTGCGCTGCGTCTGTCCCGCTCAACTGCTTTGGTGTGACTAGCAATATGGCGGACGTAGTAATACAACGTGCACTCACTGCGGCCGCCCCGCGTCTGCGCTGCCACCGCCCCGCGTCTGCGCTGCTCCCGTCCAAAAGTTTTGTAGAAGAGCAGTGCGTGCGCGGCGCAGTGGCGGAGCCGGTAGACGCACTGCTACCGCACTGCAACTGCTTTTGGTGTGCCCAAGCCTTTAGAAATCAAAAGCTGATTAAACGATACATGATCTTATCAAAAATAAAAACAAAGGTTAGGTTCATAGTTCAAACGTGTAACAAATTGAAATTCATATTACTTAAAGTGCAAACGTACTCAAAGAGATACATTTTATCCCTCGGCAATTTCTCCTCAATATCATACTTTAAACGCTCTCGTAACGAGTTTCTAACTAACAAGTTTAATTAACAAACGCTAAATCTGTTTTGCCGCGTGTTGGCTAGCCTGTGTCCGCTTTTAGCTCGACCAGTGCGCCAATACCCGTGTGAAACTGTGAACTAGGTTCAAATTCTGATTACCATAGCATGCATCTCAAATTCTCAACGATCATTCATTTGAATAAAACATACAATTTCCCGAACATATTAAAAATATTAGCAAAAAGACATCAACGTCCCAAACTTTTCACATGTCTTCAATATCAATAGAGTTTAGAAATAATACGGAAACACCTTGTTCTAATAGATACCTACCAGACATTGCTCAATACTTAGGGAAACCTTGTAGTCTGAGATTTTATTAAAATAAGCGGATTTCGCGTTCAGTCGTGGCGGCTCAACTCTGTCTCGACTATCGACTGTTCAAGGAGACTCGGGTTTCATTGTAAATCTAGATTGTTTTGCCCCACTCGTATTTCTTTCGCTTTTCTGTTAGCGCAAATTAATATAATAGAAGTTTTATATAGGTAGTGTAATGGCGAGGCTCCAAGAAAATGTTGTCATCATTACGTTTAATGTCGCCATCTTAAGTATCATGTTTAGGAAAGGCTCCTCAATTTGTTAATGAATGTGCCTACTTCGTGTTAGCGTTGTAGTCGGTTTCCAAGCCGAGGCCTTTACGGGTCGGCTTCACGGAACGGAGACATGCTTCACGGTAATGGTGGCTCTTAGCAAATGAAAACTCGATTTTTACGACGCTTTCTGCGAAATTACTTGGCTGTAAAAGCCGAAAAATATTAAAATTGCGCCCGAACCGGTGTCGCGCGTGGCGTCTTTAATTTCTGCTCGCTTGGCTTTTAATATTGAGGTTCCATTTTCAGGATTTAATTAATGTTTTAGTTGTAAGTTACTACTTCGTGTCATGGCGCCAATAATTCTGTAATGAAGATTTTGTATTTTCTTTTTCTTTCACTCAAATGT
Source organism: Hoplodrina blanda (assembly GCA_949316365.1). NCBI lineage: Eukaryota > Metazoa > Arthropoda > Insecta > Lepidoptera > Noctuidae > Hoplodrina > Hoplodrina blanda. Next base: position 4,924,146 of record OX438564.1, on the reverse strand, counting down.
ATAACGTGTGTTATCATTGTTGGTAGGGAATGCATGTCATGTACCCGGAGTCGGCGTCGCAATACCACAGCAGTCAGCCCCAGTGCCCGCAGCCCGAATACCGACCGGCAGCATCGCCGGCCTTTCAGCAGCCAGCCAAGAAGCGCCGCATACTGAGCCCCACACAAACGCAACAACATAACGGAATACCACACGCACAGCTTGACAACAGCGGCTACAAGGTGAGAACTAATACACGGACGAGACAATAAATTAACTGTATGTATATGCTGACTGAATAGAAGACTGATTATGGGCGTCATAATAGGACCAGTTACTCGTAGGTTTTTTTACCGCGACGACGTAAAGGAGGGTGAATGGAATTTTGTTCGTTTGTGGCGCTCTAGAGACCAAACCCGTGGGTCGTTTTTGATGATCCTTACGTCAATGGAGTGCAGTTTTGGATGTACATCTGTTAGCTTGTAAGATCAAATAAATAAATAAATAAATAATCGATTTGTCTTAATCTTACGACGAGTGTTACTAAAAGACATGACAGTAGTCAAAAATACAAAATGATGACAACCAGGCGTCACATTGTGAAAAAGAAAAAATTGAAAGTTTACAAACAATGTTAAGTGTAATCATTGAATAGAATCATTGTGGAGTATTATCGAAAAGGTACCTACTTGAAAATCATTTTTAGGTTTCTCTTATCATTTTTCATTTCAAATGACTACTAGCTATTTGGACAATCCAAGTAAAAGTTCCCAAAACACCTACCTACGTACAACGTTCTACAAAAGTGATTGCATCAAAGTCACTTTGACATTAAACAATTGACTTAACTAATCTTGATGTTATCTTGATGTTTTATTTAATTACCTATTAGCTTTCTTCTTTTTTTCGTCACCTCCACAACAATAATTACATATTGTTTAAATATGTGTCCTTAATTGAACATACAACTGCAGTCGAGCTGATTCTAATCCGTCAACTGTAATTTTTTTTTCTTACTTCTACTTACGATAGTATCTTTTAGTTACCGTAAAAAATTCTTAGTTAGTTTTCAAGTTTATTTCTAGCATTCTGTAAATCTGTTATACTGTAACTTTGCATTTTTAGTCGCACACAATATATCTCTTTGGCAGTCTCTTTGTCTGGGGGAAAATGTGAGAACATAACGTGACGGGAAAGCTAAGAATTAACACTTTCACGACGATTTCGATTTACGGAAACCACATAGGTATTTTAATACACGAGTCATACGTATATTGCGTAGGAAAGGTTACTTGTGGTATTTCAACATTCAATAATATCCATGTAACAACATTAAACTAGTACTCACAGTCACCTCCACCAATGTAAACAACTGGTTTTATCGTTAAAGGATAACATGGCTTTACTAAATGTTTTAAATTGTACCCTAGTACTCATATAGGTACTTTGCTGATTTTGTTCGAAAGAGTTAACGGCGCCCTGGAACGTAAAGAGCATTGGGAGGAACACGGATGAGTTTTAGTCAGTAAGAGTCTCCGCCCAAAGCGGAAGAAGTCCTTTAATGATTTCCCATCCTTGAAAAAAAGATATTCATATGACAGTCAAGTGTAATTGATTGTTTTACCTAGCAATAAGCTTAGTTAATGTTAGCATAAAGTATTGTCTGCTAGTCCAAATAAAGTATGACCATTTAGCCATTTAGCTAGTCTTTTCCTCATTTGAACGGTCAGGATTTCGTAACCGGCTTATCTGAACGGGATCACGGTAAATTGGTAGATAGAACAGATCATAGAGCAACCGTTATTTATTGATGTATCTCAATACAAAGATATTTTTCAACAGTTTGCTTCAAAACCAAATCCAAAAAGGAAATTTGATAATGCTCAAAATATATGTATAGGTAGGTAGTAATATCTGCCATAGCCCATATTAATTGATCTAAAACTAATTCTGTTACGGCATAACATTGTTCAGAAAATTGCCGAATTTATCCTTCGTAGAAAAATTCCTTTCTGGCCCAATATTCAGATTACATTATTGTTCCACTTAACGAATCGACGTTTCGGCCTCATCGATTGAGTTCATAGCACGAATACATTAATGTTAGATAGCGTATCTTATATTCTATATGCCGTCTTTGTCGAATATGATATGAAAATTGATACAAGACGGTACGAACGCGAATGTCACATCAAGGAGTCATGTGTAGTTAATTTTGCGTGACGTGGAGTCCAACCATCTGATGAATATGTAATCGCATCAACACTCGCTCCACAAAGGAGGGTGCGGTGCCGAACCGTACGTATTTTCATGTAAATTGATGGCTAGCGATCGTGTACTGTAATCACAGCGTGTTTAGGTACATTATCGTTGATTTTAAGGCGTATGTAAACCTTTGGTGAGGAAATTGTTTTAGCTACAGCTGTACTAGGCTAAGATTATGACACTGAGACTATTCCAGGGTGTTTGCTATTTTCCGGTTTCATAAAAATGATTTCCCAGGAGTAATACGCCATGTTTGCTCGATCCTAATCGATTTGCCCACGCATAAGTTGCTGTGCCCTAACAGGGTCCATAACTGTACTTAATTAAACTTTAAAGGATTACGTAACATTTTTTATATACACGTATGCAAATAAATGAATATGAATAAGTTTCGGCGACAAGTGACCTTCATTAATAAGGCTTTACTTTAATTAAACCGAAATCCGAAGATGATATGTCTAAAGTTGAAGGCTATAAGTTGCTTTGAAGTTTCGTTACCTAAATATTCCATAAAAACAACGGGTTTTAATGATCCATTATTCAAGAAAACAATTTGATCGAATAACGATTTTCCCAAAACAGCCGGTGGCAGTTATTTTGAAACAGCCCCCTCACGATCGCGAACTTCACAATATGCATCTGTCGCGAGATGGTCTTTTTACCGTTAATCAACATCTGGGGCACTTTTGAAAGTATCGCCCGGCACTCGGCTCGCTACACGACGCAACCGAAATTGGTTTGCAGTCCTTTATTGTGTATTTAAACTAAATATTGGCTTACGTACGTCCGGGGGACAACCTCTTCCGAATTTCTCATTTCAATTTGTATCTTCTTTTGTTGGTCCAAATTGTAAATAACCCCTTACAAAAACGTGAAAGTTTAAAGAATATGCATTACGAAAATTTCAGTGCCGTTGTTAAGTAGATGGGTACATAAAATCACGCAGACTTACGAAACTGAGTGCAAATTGCCGTACCCAATTTGCTGCAAAAGCCAAATAGCTTTTGTTTAGTCAATGCATCTTTGTTTGCGACCCACATTGAATCTCATTTCATTCTGTCATGTGATCAACTCACTAGCGTTTAGCGTGTTGCTAAACAATGAGCTCCCAACCGCGCTTATTACCAACCAAAGTTCAGTGAAGATACTCGAATGACAGCATGTTACCAAGTGGTCTTTCTCGACGAATGCAGTTATAACGTTACGTAACTTTGCTTTATTTTACGAGCAGCTAGCTAATCGACAAACTTATTAATACATATCTCGGTTTGCGTCGCTAAACATTTTTCTAACGATTCAAGTGTGTTATACTAAAAACAGTAGCGGTATTCCGAGGTGAAAATAATGGAAATGTTTGCGTAAGTGGGTGGCACGTGGACGGGAGGCGAGCCTCGTGATGGTACAACGTGAGCCCCGCCGCCACGGGAATACAAACTGGGACTTTTGAAGGGGAAATGTCACATTGAACTCGTGCTTTCCAAGAATTCGTTTATCGACTAAAGAATTTGTCGAGGTCGGCCCGAAAACAAACAAGAAGACTTACAACCTTACCATTTATTTTCGAACATTTCACAGGGTGCTCGAAGGGCGCAGTACTATAATAAGAACTTTTGTTAAATGAAGCAGCCTTATTTCATCAACTCTTAGTATGGAGTGAAATCCAGTTTTCAAATTATTTTACATATCAAAAATTTCGTGAACAACAATTTAATCAGAACCAAAGCTATCGGTCCATCCGAAGTAGGACTTTACGCTGCTAACGTTTAGGTATAATTTTGTGTGTATCAACGAGTGACGCAATAGTGTTTGTTTACGTGGAGCAAAGTGGCTACGTGCATTTAGCGAGTAGCTTGTACGACGTTGCCAAGTCGTGCTTGTGCCAAATTTGGCATTGCGATGATGGTTGACTACCGAGGCCCGCAACGCCATGACCAGTAATGACCACTTTTTTCAGTAAGTAACAAGAGTTGAGGCACAGCTAGGGTTGCCAACCATACTGTTTTGAACAGTATTATACTGTTTTTCACTAAATTATACTTTTTACTGTTGAACAAAAATAAAGTATACAAAATACTGTTTTCAGCATCAAAATGCAAACACATTATTAAGTATTGTTTTTATTTAGTCAGAGGGCGCTCACTGCTCAGTGCAGCGCAGCCACAAACAAATCACACTGAGTTTCTGAACGAATCTGTTAATAGTGTCATATCCAAGGCTGTCACTCACTTCCCGCCACCTCAGCATTTACTAAAGAGTTTTTTCAGTAATGAATGCTATGTGGCGGGAGGATAGAAATAGATCTCGACCATCTATTAAATTTAATAAAAAATGAGCTCTTCATTTATTTTAATTTCAGTTATAATTGTGATGAGGCGTATGAAGTTTTTAAAAAATATTGTAAATTAGTAAGTTGTGCATGAAACTCTAAAAAATATGTATTTAAAACACTAAATAAATAAAATACTGTTCATTTTTCTAAAATACTGTTTAATATTCTTAATAGACCCGAATATACTTTGTTTCTTGTAAAAAAAGTTGGCAACCCTAGGCACAGCATCAAATTTTGTTTTTGATTTATGTTAACTCAAGTGAACTGCCGCCGCACCTGGAGAGATTTCCAAGATAAACTAAACACTTTTGTTGATTTTCAACCCTGTTCTAATAACAGTATGACCGTACGATCTCTCTGAAGCTATTTTAGGTCTTTATCAATGCAGCTATTCGCTTTTGCACTGTTCTCTCAGCGGTCGTCAACATGAATAAATAAATGGGTCCGACAATTGAATGTCACGATTATCTTATTGTCAGAGCGACGTTGCCACTTCGCAGACCTCTAGGGGCGATTTTGCGGATGGCTGCGTTTAAAAAAATGCTTCGCTGCTCTTGCTCTTGCGCATTGGTTTTCGCCAAGGTGGGAATACGACAGAGGATGACAACTCTCGGATGTTGCGACAATCTTGTATTATTCTGCTCGCGTTTCCTGCTGATTCTGTTTTAATTGGAAACACCAAGGTCCTGCAGCACGAGTAGGTTTATTGTATTTTTTTACCTCACTACACTGAAAATATTTTCTACATAATCACATACTTAGGTAGGTTAGCAATTTAATTAAGTGACTAATAAATTAATGTTTCTTCAACGAATTCTGATATCGGACATTTTCTCAATTAACTTAATGGATAGTTGAACATCTGACGACAACGTCGACGTCTACAAAAACTCTTATCGGAGGATGTGTGAGCGGTCGTTTACATATTTACATTGTACACAAGCCGAGGGAACATCTTACACCTTGACATCATTTACAAATCCAGCGCGAAGGATCACTTGTTTTTGTTCACAAGTCTGCCGTTGCATCGTGTTTGTGCAATGAAGATTTCGTGATGTGATGTGATGGGCGAATTGGCACCGACGGACCATACAGGTCAGTAACCCGGCGATGCCGCTCTCCCCGCGTCCCTCACGTTACGTAACACCCGCGCTGTTGCCACACCGACGACGACATTGCCAAAGTCGATAGCTCCATGCCGATCATTTGCGCCTGGTAATCTTGTCTTATCAAAAGTCACTCTGCCCGTTTCGGTCGTCCGGATCCGGACCGGTTTATCTACGAAATTGCTTTGCTTAAACGAAACTGTTCGGTTCTAATAGAATTGGAAGCAATATTGAAAGTCGGCAAAGTTTTCGTGATTTGTCGAGCGATAAATCCACCAAAAAAAAACGGCCGAGTTCCATGTCACATCGATTAGTCAGTGTCACAAACTTTCACCTCCATACACCGTAGGATATTGTATCTCCGGGTCAGAACGTTAACTTTCACGGTCGTTACTGATATAGCTTTTGTACTTGTTCGTGCGACCCCGTCAAATGAAAACCATCAATTTGCCTGCTGCACTATTATAACAGCACGGCAAGAGCTAATGTTCGCATGTTAGGGCCCATTCCCAAGGTAGATGCATCGGCTGCGACCCGGCTCCATTTCTATCGATGTCAATCGATGCATTCACGACTGGCTTCGAAGTGTGTCGTTCGTTAGCTGGCGATTGGTCTACCTATCGAGTGATATGACTCGAGTCGTGTTACACCGTGTGCCTGAGATCGGTACTTGTGCATTGATTTATAGACACACTCATTGTAGATGATCCAATCTACATGGAGACACGCAATCATATCTCACAGGCGTGATATGGAATGAAGCCCTTGTCAAACATCGCCCTGTTAGTATAACGAGACGCACTACGCCAACCGCAGAAATATAATGCGTATAAATTGACCTTAGCGAACAAAAGTTCACAGTTGTCTTGTCATTCATCATCACGAGCGATCAAAGAAACTGGAACAGCAATATAATTATTAAAAGATTATTAAACAAGGCGAGTGTTCCTCGAACTTGAGCGACCTTCAGTACCGATTGTAGCTAATTAAAAACACTCGAACCGTCCGTTTTCACAAATTAAACGTCTTAATTATAATGAAAATTCAAGTAACATTCCACAAGTGTACGTCTAATTAAATATGGCGTATAAAATTATCTTTCATTATGATCTCATTGCGTTTGTTCTCATGAAAACATTTATTTTACTGCGCACAGTGCGCACTGTTAAGAGTCGTATGCGCAGACTTGCGGTTGGAAATCCACAGAGCAAATCTCGTAAACTACGGAGAGATTAGGTTGAGATAATGATAACAGTGCCATGACTGCTAGCACAGTGATGTCACCGAGAAACGCAAAATATCACTGGACCGGAGCAAAAGTCAAAGAAAACCGCAGTACTTGAAGGTCGAATCTTATTTTCTACTGTATTGATCTAATCGTCATTTACATTTTTTTTAAATTCCCAACTGCGCTATAATAGCATTAAACATTCCCATGTTACTTTACATAGTAATAACAAACCAGATAAAATAATGACTTGCTCACATCCGTCAACAGCATTAATGTAAGTGCTCTCACAATCTCAAGGTTTTAGAAAACGTTGCAGTTTTCTAAATAGGTACTTTTACGAGCCATTATTGCGCTTAAGTGCAACATTGAGTCGTAAAGTATTTGCATTTGAATACAACACTCAAATGATCACGTCCAATTCAAATCTGATCAGTTAAGACGAAGTGATAAACATTTTACTAGTTGGAAATCTTAGAAATTATCTTCTAGTTAAGAATTAAAGAGACGGCTTGTTGGAACAGACATGAATACATTATATGGTTAAGTGTCGTTCTTCATTAATTCCATTCCATCGGATAGTGTCATTTTATCAGGCATATTGTTTACTCCTTCATCTTTTATTTTATTTAGACCAACTGTACTACTTATTTCTTGTTGTTTTTTTAGGTTGTTTCTTTGGTTACCTGATGGTCTGTAACACAGATTTTACCTATTTCAGACACCAGTCTCTATTTAAGTTGTAATTTACTGCAACTGAAGAAGAAAACAACTCTGATTTGCTATTTGGTTTATTTTTCTTTGTGTTGAAATGGTAGCCATTTTGGTATGTCCCCCAGAGCAAGTCTGTTTGTAAATGGCTTTATTAGGAAACAGTACTTGCAACACTTTTATGTGCACAGCATCCGATGTTTGTTTAGAGTTTAGGCGATAACCGCTGTTTCAAGCTGTTTCTATTCTAAACACATTCCTTGCCGCATATTGAGAGACCAGCGATATATAGGATCGAAAATCTCATTAGACTGTGATTTTAATCTTTCTTTGTGCATAATAGTCATTGGTCCTAAGTACTGCAATAGCCCCATGTTTGAAAGTACTGCCTATAAAGAACGAGGCAATGGCCATGCGTTCATATAGTTATACATCACAAGTATAAGTTCTGATCGCTGTTACGGGATGTTTTGACGTCCATGCACTCGAGCGTCGTGAGATAATGTATAAACATCCAGCCAGCGATGCTGTTATCCTGTTATGTTTTTAATTAATTGTTATATTAAGAGTTTATTAAGCAGCAGTCGAGTATTCATTAATTCAGCAATGGCTAATAAAGTATGTGATCTTAAAATTCTTTGACGTTGTGTTTTGTGTTTATAGCTGCCGTTTTTTATATTGGCCGTAAACGAAATTGTATCAACAAAATATCCAATATTTTTAGAACTTTGTAAATTGAAACCAGGCCAAACTGTTGAGACGATCAAATTAAAATTAAATCGATCGATTCAATTCGAGCGATTCGAGCGATCGAGCATTTCATCGTCATCATCATTACAGTCTAAAGACGTCCACTGCCTTACAATCTTCCATTAGCTCTTATTTAACAGTACCCAAAGGTAGAAAATGTAGAAGGAAAACTCGATAGCAAAATATAGCGCTTGACTGTAGAATGAAGATCTAATCGGAACATTCCGGTGAATTTCCATTTATTTTAAGCTCTGGTATCAGCGTAATATATCCCGTCAATCATGCCTATCTCAATCTATCTGATACAAATACTTAAAATTCGCCGACGAAACAATTTTAAATTGGATATAAATAAAACACGTATAAACACTACACAACCAACTAACTGCGGTTGTGGTTTTAGAAGCTTCATTTTGGTTGCGTTGTGAACCATTTTCACCTGGAATAATCATCTCCACTGCTACGCTTTTTCAAATTAACTAGATATCTTTTAAATTGAGCAGCATTAGAGTCCACCACAGCTGCTAAATTACTATTTCTTTTTTTCAAACTAACGTGTCCATATAGTGTTAGAAAATACATAAAAAAGAACTTAACGAGTCAGTGGTCCTACCATGAACTCTTATCGCGATCCAAAAACTGAACTGTTCTTCAAATACGTCAATATAACGCATCAATTTATGTCATTATATTGACGTATTTGAAGAACAGTTCAGTTTTTGGATCGCGATAAGAGTTCATGGTAGGACTACAGTACTTCATTCAAGACCTTATGAGGCCAATGATAGAGCTGTACAAGTTGCTCAATATTGGTCGGACAAAATTTGAGTCAATCGACACGAAAAGAAGAACAAGTACTATAAACATGAGGAGCTATTTAACATGGATGTGTATCCATTGCTTCCATAGAGGACTTTTTATTCTACCAGCAATTACCTTCAGGTAGCTGTTGGAACTGTCCCTCACCTTGCGCATCAGCGATGCTGTTCGCTTACAGATTATGGCATTGAAGCCAAAAGTAATAAAACCTGTAAACTGTGAAAGTAATAAAAACAGTTTGTGAAGAAACCTTTCAACTCATACGGATTCTAATCGAGTGTGAATAGACACTACAGATACACAAGACATGTCGTTGAATGGCACATAAATTATACTGGTTATGTTATCATCTTTATGCGTTTCCTTAGGGTGTTGATAGGAGAAATTGCAGCCAGATACACACTTACACAGTCGTTGGTTATAAATTGACGATGTGCGCTCTTTCCAATGATGGCGTCGTATATCACATTGCTACAATGACGCTGTTGGTTGTGTACATTGTAACTAGGGCTGGCGATAACTTGTGGTTAACTGCACGCAAAAAAGTAACTTCTTTGATGATCCATCAAATATCATTTGGGATCGTTTGATTAAATCTCCAAGAAAGTAATAAGAGTCTCCATGAAACAGTCGAATAAGGAGTAGTTAATTTAGTTGCGAGAGATCATGAAGTGATTTTTTACAACTTGGTAAATAATCTTTGGATTCTTCTTTTTCCTGTAATTGCGTCAGCATAAGTTGAAGTCTTCATTCAGCATTAGCCCCTGCAAGGTTTGCGTTACCGCATCGTGTTTTGCTTGTCAACCCTTTTTATTTGTTTCGGGGTGGAAAATCTTCATGGATGTCTCACGCCCTGTCGGACACTGACTAAAAACACCCCTGTTCCTACAAATACTTATGCCGGGGATGCTGGGAGCGTACGCGCCTTCCGCGATCCTCGACTGGGCTTGGCAACCCTGCTCAACATAGCATTGTGTCGATGTATGTCGACCGACACATATGTATGGGACCGTTTGTCGTTCATTTGTATGCTATTGGTAGACAACGCTGTGTTATCTATTGTGTAAATGTGGACCGTAATGTCAATAACTATACGAGTAGGTTCCATGTGTGCGTAGACCACAGTCGTAGTGTGGGGAAAGTTATTTTTCTTAATTATCAGCTCTATAAAATATAAAAGAAACAACAAGAGCTTTGTGTGGATCAGCTTATAAATGCATCATCTAGGTACTGAGTCCATGGTAATACCTAGTTGGTGTCACGATATTCCTTCCACCGTATTTGTACTTCTTCCAAAGGCCACAAGTACCCACTAGAAATGTGATATTATGATATTTTGACAATGGTTTCTCCCTCAAAGCGTTATTATGGCAACATACTCGTTGTGAGACTGTTCGCTAAAGCGATCCTTATAATCGAGATTCCATGAAGCCACGATGACGTCGACACACGACAATACTATAGAATTGTTAGGTAATTTAGCTTCTTCATCATCATCGTCCTTGTTTCAACCGCTACTGAGTATATGCCTCTGACCTTGTTCCATGCTTTCCTTATGATTATACTGCGTCTTCATTGGTCATGTGTTCAGTTATCAAATCAACTGAAACCTACTGAAGCTGTAACCGCCTGTTGTACGTCTTCTGTTGTCCTTTTTTTCCGCTGAGACATCCTCATGTTCTGCCTCCGCGTCAGGGAAAGCCGAGGGATGTGTTCCTACCGACTAAAATCCTACGGTTTTCCTCCAATTACCTTTGGCCGGGACACGGGGGTCGCTCAAAGCATTCTTCCGCACCCCGGCAGGTGTTGACCTGCCACCAAAGCAGGTCCCGCCATCACCGGCCACACTGGCTCCAGAAAGGCACCCTTTATGTTTTCCTAGTATACATCTGCTGTGACAGGACTTGTATCGAATTTCATATGAATATTAGACTGAACCAATGACATAACTGTCATTGTAGCATACCTCCTTACAATTTTGGCCTCCCACTGTCTCATTTTGTCTCTTTATTTGACATTTATTGTCAGCCCTCATAAAACCTTAATTAATTCGACGGCTCTTTAGTTTTACTGGTCGTAAAATGCCGATTTCTCTAGGTTGCTATATAGAGTCATTTTCGTTAATAAACTATACAAAGTTTCTTTTTAAATACTGTTTATTTTTCATTCTTTATTGAATTGTTTTTGTTCTGTATAGTTTTTCTGTATCTTCTAAACCAATAAGTTTATTTAACTTTGATAATATTGTTTTCAATTCTGCTGTTCTTGCCTAAAGTTTCTCAAATTGAATATTAGTATTATCATTGAGACAAAAACTATCTCTGAAAGGTCATGCCAAATACTAATCAACATAGCAATAATAAGATACCCGTGTAATATTAGTCTGTGGGTTGCTACTGTAATGTAAATCGCACTTAATATAAAGTCTCATCATTTATTTAAATTGCTGTATTAATATTCATGACAACATTTTATAAACAGAATGAAATCGAAGTGAGATTTACATCTCCATAGTAGATCTCGGCCTTAACATCAATAACGTCGCAGAACGTTTCGAATTCAGACAAAGTGCTTATTAAAGACAATTTCTATCTGTATTGTGGCGGTAGCTAGATGACGCATGTTCGCGTTGCGGCTGCATTGAAGAAGTGCATTGCACTCTAGCCTGCGAGTATTTGCCTATTTGCACACTCCTGAGATAACAATTGACGTTGGCGTCAACCATTGTTCCTCAAACGTATGCCTGTTTAACTCGACCGGCGCGAATTTTAACGTAAATTACGCAACACCATTGTTCCGTAGTTCAGGCTTACTTTCACCAAACACATTTGCTCTAAAAACTTTTTGCCAATGCGTCGATTAAATCGTGTAAAACGTTTGATGTAAAACGCTACAATTTAACAATAGCCGCTCAATAACGTTTCTAGCATCCCCAACAATAAAGTTGAAAATCCTTTGTTAATGACTGTGTTGGAGTAAAAGTCAGTGATCGATGTTTCCTATACTGTCACAACGTGGGAGCGATAACATCGATACGTACCAGTTTAGATCTCGCTAGCAACTAGTCCATTGTACCCAGTTGCGCGGGCGCAGAATTAACACCTGCAATAAATGACTAGGAGGCTTGAGGAAAAATCAATATGGAACTGGCGTTTTCCTTACGTTACTACGCAAGTACAAACTGAACAGAAAATCCTTGCATTCTTAATACTGTTATGCCGGCCATCCACCATCCTTCCTATCGTCCAATCGGCAGGACGCTACCGATTGGATCATGCCGATTGGACCGTGGATGGGAGTGGATTGGCATGACAGTTATAATGGACGGCATAATCGAATTTCGATTCTTTTGGCATGATCCTTCCGATTGGATCATGCCGATTGGACCGTGGATGGCGGTCTGCGCGATCGTAGATAATCTTGAGGCGCAGCCCTCAATTCTTTTAATAAATTAGTATGAGAAAACGGTTTTTTTTTCATTAGCCACTGTTTGCGCCACTTTGCTGGAACTTTTCAACTAAACGTCGCTGCCGATTGGACAATCAAACTGATCGTGGGTGGTGTATATGGACGAACTGCAGATTGGATCATGCCTGCAGCGTCCTGCCGATTGGACGATAGGAAGGATGGTGGATGGCCTGCATTACATACAATTGAATGGCTCGTAATACATTTGATGACTCTTCCCTGACTTTGGGGAATGATTAATAATTCAAGACCCATTCGAAGCCTCAGATGTATTGAGCGGCCTTAGCATTTTCCTCTTTTAAAAGCCTGAAAGTAAACACAAACAGTGAAGGAAAACATCGTGACGAAACCTTATAGGACTTTTAACTAGCTTCTGGCCACGACTTCGTCCGGATCAAAGTTGATCTCTCCATACAAACTTTGGACCCCCATTTCAACCCCTTAGGGGGTTAATTTCGAAAAATCCTTTTTTAGTGGACGTCTACTAACTATCAACTACCTCCCTCCTAAATTTTATCTTTATACGTCAAGTGGTTTTCGAAATTTCGTGATAAGTGAGTGACCTTTTGCTTTTATACACATATTTAGATAAATCTGAAATCGCCATTCCGCCTTGACTCCTTGAGCAAGCGTTGTGATCAATGCTCGTGCATTCTCTGTGTGTGAAGAGGCCTTTGCTGTACAGTGGAACAATGAATAGCCTGGTATTATAAAAGCCTGAAACGTTAATGGCAAGCAAGATAGAAAGCGGTCAGGAACAGTGTTCTCTTAGTAAGTTTGTTTTGCGGATATACAAATAGGAAAAAGTGTACGTAAAGTCATTGCACTTGAGGTCAGATAATTACAGTAATCTGAGGTCACACGTGAGATTGAAGTTTTCATAACGATGTAGGAAGGTATAAAAATGATTTTGCCGGATTTCGTTTTTTACGAGTGTTGGTATAAGTAGGTACCATTGAAAGAACAGTTTTCTGAATCATAAACTAATTTTAATGCTAAAACTAGCTTATTTATACCCGCGACTTTCATTGCTTGAGTGTCGGTTTGTCACGGGGTTTTTTATGGCGTGGAACACTAATAATTTTTCTAAAATAAAACAACAGCCAGTAAAAGACCCGTTAAAATCGGTCCAGCCGTTTCAGACAGACAGACATTCATTTTTATTTTGGAAAAAGCTGTTATTTTGACATCACAAACAGACACTTCAATTTTATTCATTTGTATAGATATATGGTTATCGATTTTCAATGCTACTATACTATTATAAACGCGAAATTCTGCGAGAATGAAAAATGTATGTTTCATACTCTTTCACGATTAAACGGCTGAACAGTATTAGCTGAAAGTTTACACACAGGTAAGATATTGATCTAGCTTAACACATATGATAATTTATATCTCGTGTTTGTATTCTCGTGAGACAAGTCTTTCGCTTAATTCTTAAGTTTATGCAGACAAAATCGCGGGCAGAAAGAAGTTAGGATATATTGTCATATCTTTTTTCTAATTTTCAATATAACCAGTTCAATTTTTAGTGCTAGTATCAATTTTGTAAGCATAAAATCTCGATTTTCCTTGAGATACGTCCCTTGCCTTCTGTGCAAAATGTACTTTCGTATTCTAGTCCATGCTGCATTATTATGCATTGGACGAATTTTCATACACTAGCCACTACCAACCAATGTTGCTAAATACTTGTGGAAAGATTTTATTGTATTGGCATACTAAGTAGATTCAGTTAGGCTATCAATGTGGAGTGTTTTTGTGGCAATAAATCTAAACGATTCTCACCTTCTGTTCACAAGGTCAAAGACTTGAATTTTAGTGGACGACCGACCTTGACTTTTCTTTAATATTTTCTACAGCTTTTTTTTTTCCACTGCTGGGCAAAGGTCTTCCCCAGAGCCCTCCATTCATCCCTGTGTGGTGCCTTCTCCGGCCAATCCCTCATAAACGTCTCTTAGTCATTATGCCAGCATTTCCTAGGCCTTCCTCGGCGATGACGCCCGTCTCCGTTCCACAGCTTATTATGTTAAAAAAGTATTGATGAACAATTTTATTAAAACCAACTTATGATTTCGCATTTTTAATTTTTTGTACGTGATTATGTTTACACTGGCGAAATGTGGGTGTACTAATGGGTACACCTCTTCGGGGATTACAGGCGTGATGTTGTGATTATGTTTACAGTTCGCAGCAAACACTGCCAATTGCTTGTACAAATATCTATGTTTCTAATGCCTGCAGCGATCGCACTTTGTAATCGAGTTGCGTTCGAGTTCCAACAGTGATGGCCGGTGACCGTTCCTATTTTCTGAGTTCGTCGGCCGACTCAAGGCTCACAAATGTATTATTTCATAGCAAGACTTTACATGCGATGCTTTGAACGCACCATTGGGAAAATGTTGGCGTTATTCCATACACAACACGCTTAAACGATCTTGCAATGATTAAAATTGTCATTGAAACGATTTGTCAAAATATTTTTCATTTAAATACCGACGTAATTGTTTTCTGATCTAGTTTCAATTTTATTTTAAACCGTGTAATGATTATCTCCTGATTATGTGGTCCTGTGGCTTCAAATTTAGGTACATAATATATTTCTAAGAATAGTTTTTATCATACACATTATAATCAAATTAGTTTTACTGTTGTTTGGGCTTCTTTCAACATACATTATTTGGGTAGTTCTACGCCACACGCAACTGGGGGCAATGTTCAAGTTAAAGTACAAATTGAATGTGGTGTACTAGAAAATATTGTTTCATGCATTCTGTTGGCCAAGAGTATGAAGTCTGCGTAACAAAAACAAGCCTTAACGACATTGTGCACAGTCCAGGCAGGGTAAAGCGACAATAGGCTAGTTGACACCACCATCAGTTGACGTACTTTTTATGACCTGTCAAAACGCGATTCTTTCATAGATTTTGTATGGTAATAGCACGCTTTGACGTCACTTATTTGCCAACTCAACTGTCCAACTATTTATTGATTTAAAAGCCACAAAAAATCTAATTTTGCAGTAAATTGAAAATTAATCGGGTTTTCAGGGCTAAAATAAAGAGTTTTTTTAAAGAAGTTATGTCTTGGAATTATTTATTAATAGTGTCAACTACCCAATTGCCAGGAGGGTTCCATGCTAAAATAAAGAGATGGGAGCAGAGGCGTGCCAGAGGTGCGCGCGACATATTTTATAAGATAAATAAACTGCCTCGTTAGTCTAGTGGTCGCAAAGCGCAACTGCTGAGCATGAGGCCTTGGGTTCGATTCCCAGGTCGGGCAAAGTGTTATTGGGATTTTACATCAGAAATTTCTCAGTAGCAGCCTCGGGAGGCTAAATTTGTGCCCGATTGATGGCAATAGGCTCGCCCCCTATTACATGAGACTTAAACATAACTGGCGAAATGTAAGTGTACTAATGGGTAGATACACCTCTGCCTAACCCTTCGAGGATTACAGGCGTGATGTTATGATGTTCCAATAACTGGTTAAAATTTATCCCAACATTTTGTATGATCAACATCTGGAAAATCGATTCTTGGCTTTCTCTTTATTATCGCATTCAAAAATACTAAGCAGACATAAAAATAACAGGTCCTAACCAATAAATTAAATAAGGTATCCTTCGAATCAAGATTCACTTACAAACTTAAACTTTTACATGAAGAAACAACAGACGGCTACGTAAATAAATAATGTCTGGCTTCGAAAACGACTTCTGCCGAATAAGTGAACAAGTTTCTTGTTATCTATTTAGGCCTAGATTGTAAACACGACCTAAATGCCTAACGACTAAGGACAGGCTAAGCCGTGTGTGTTCTTCGAAGTGAATCATTGAATTAGGTGAGGCTTATTTGGTCTTGTCACACCTCCACCTGGCAATGTTTGTAGGATTATGGCTGTTGTGTTGTATACAGCATGTAACAAAAACCCTGTCCGATCCTTAAGGGTATTATTCGGCATCGTACTGCGTACACATATACGTAACCATTTAATGAATTTGAGATTATTATTTTTCCCCAGTGAAAAAATAAAAGAAGAAAGAAGAAGTAAAAATAAAACATAAAAACTGATCAACGGCAACACTGATCTGACAGGGTTTTTGTTACATAGTGTATATGTGTAACGTAGGTAAATAGGGGAGGTGGTCAAATGGAAAATAATAACGTGTGGAAAATATTGCAGTTAACATCGTAAGGAAAGTTTTACCATGGAATTAGTAGTGATTCTAGATAGACCAACGGTGAAATTTTTTGTCGGTAATCTAAACTAATAGTTAGAGAGAAAAGATTTATATTTGTGTTTGTTGTTTGTAATGGATTAGTCCAAAAACTACGACTATTATTTCAAACAAAAATATTCGGTGATCCTTAAGAAAACTCACACAGACGAAGTCGCGGGAAAAAGCTAGTTAAATAAATCAGCTGTTCCATAACGCAACGCTGTGGGGGGGGGGGGGGGGGGTGTAATAATAATAAATCCATGGAAAAGTTTTTGTTATGATGGAAAGGTTCCACCCACTACGGTCAGGTTGTCTATCTCTTTTTACGCAAATGCGGGGAATTTTGGAAAGGCCAAACGAACATTATGGGGGATACGGTCTTGTAATAAAATACTTCGAAATGGTGTTATCAATTAACGACTCCGACGTCGTTCATGTTCTTGAACGCAGTTTAATTGTTGCAAGCCTATTCAGTGCAAGGACGTGACGAGCAGAATTTAGCATAGTAGCAAACGTTTGTTTACAAATTCAAGATTGAAATTGCAAACTCAAGTGTCATTAGAAGACAGAATCTCGCATTGGAAAGTAGAATGTTTGCTTTGCTTGCCGCTATTTTTGTTCTAACGTTATCCAATTTAGAAACGGGCATTTCATCTGTACAAATAAATACAATTGATGTGGCGGTTTGTAATGTCAAAATAACAGCTTTTTTACTTAAATAAAAAACCATTTTTTTTGTCTGTCTATCTGTTTGCTCCGGCTAAACTGAACCGAAACGGCTGGACCGATTTTCTCGGGCCTTGGTACAGCAAATTGCTGATGTTAGAGGGAGTAACTTAGGCTACTTTTATTTTAGAGGGATTTGATAACCGACATTTACGCGAACGAAGTCGCGGGCATAGCTAGTTCTAGAAAAAAATAAAGGTTCTGTGGTATTTACATTTATACTGTTGACGATAATGTAATATATTCTATCTCTTATTGTCCCTTAAATGTATGTTATAAAAGCGTCCACCATTATTTATTCACATCTAAATCGACATGTTCATTTTGTTACAGGTAAACAAAGCAGCATTTACGAATACATTTAGCTTTGAATAAGGTTAGTGAATAATACAGAAATATTGTATGTTCAATCTTAATTATATTGTATATGATGATCATTCTTATAAGGCCTCGCCACTCTATGTAACACGAGGTCGCCACTCTGCTTAGTTCCTTTTGGAAAGTTGCGCAAACATATTTGGTTTCGCTGTTACGCTCTACCTAGAAATATAGCCAGGTCAGTACTAATCTAGAACTGAAATATTAATACCAGCCTATTATGGTCCCATTGCAGGGCAAAGACCTCAAAGTCAAAGTCAAAGTCAAAACATTTATTTCAATCACCTCATACAAAAAAGCCAAGGCGGATTGTTCAGTCCAGGTTTCCTCACAATGTTTACCTTCACCTATGTCAGTGATGTCCAAGATAAACCCACACATGTTTTAGAAAGTACATATAAATTGAAAAGGTCACATCGGTACTCGCCCGGTATCCAACCAAGCCACAAACCCATGCATGAGAGAAGCTGGGGCCCTAATCTATCTAAATCTAGAACTAATTTCACCCAAATGTCTGATATACTTGGCATCTTACAGATGTACAGAATTAAAGGCATGTTTTGTTTGTAGGATTACAATTTATAGCTAATAAATTATAACCAACTTTATGACTACATGATTCAATCTTCGAATAACACGATTCTAATCTCAGCATTGTTTTCGTTTTCATAACAAAATATATGTTAATGTTATAGATGTACAATTTCTTCATACAGTCCTAGACAGACAAAAAGATATGTGAACCCCGACAGGTCTATTACAATAATATTTGTTTTTAATATGTTTGAGGTTTAGGGAAAAATCCGGCCAAATACAATAACATTTTTTCAATTCATATACTAAGTTTATCTTGAACATCACTGACATAGGTGAGGGAAAACATCGTGAGGAAACTTGGAATTTTATACTCAATATAAGTCTGAAATCCGCCTTGAGCAAGCGTGGCGATCAGTAGCAATACTCGTGCCTTCTCTGTATGAGAAGCCTTTGCCCTGCAGTGGAACAATAATTGACAGGTATTAAAATTATGTGTAATACCAGAGTTGACCTGTTCTACTTAATTATTACCAGTGACTTTTATTACACATTACTCGTTAGAATCATGATTTTCCTTTTCTTCATAATGTTTTCTATGTTCGTTTACGTTTTCTCCAGGTAAACGGTTGATATTATCCTCTTCAAATGAACTCGTTACATCTACGTCGATTCTTTGGTTTTTAAACCATGCCGTCAGTTTCTCAACGAAGTCTTTGTGAGCCGTGGGAGAATACGCCATGTGCTACAAACGCTTTTTCGTTTTTTTAAGCAAATATGAAGCAGTAGCAACGAGATAAAACACGAACGCTGTTTTAGTAAGAACTTTAAGTCATCTATTAATAACAACTTAGGATTTTAAAATTTCATATTTTAAGAAAGCTAAGGCTCTAGACAGACGGACTGCATTTCAACTACAATCCAACTGCAAATTTGCAGTTCGGATGCAGTTTGAATGCAGTTGACACGACTGCAATAGAACTGCAAACCAACCGTGCGGTCCAATTGCAGTCGGCGTGCAGTCGTGTGAACTGCACACCGACTGCAATCGAACTGCATCCGAACTGCACCATACCCACCCGCCCGCACTACTTTAACGCTCCGCCCCCCCGCAGTTCGGATGCAGTTCGATTGCAGTCGGTGTGCAGTTCACACGACTGCACGCCGACTGCAATTGGACCGCACGGTTGGTTTGCAGTTCTATTGCAGTCGTGTCAACTGCATTCAAACTGCATCCGAACTGCAAATTTGCAGTTGGATTGCAGTTGAAATGCAGTCCGTCTGTCTAGAGCTTAAGTCTTTTGTTTTGTGCAGCGATTTTTATCTACCCGTTTATCTAGGTATCTAGACGGACTTTAATTCATTCAAAGTCTTCGTATTTCGTTTTGGTTGGTATCAGAATTCTCAGAGCTTTTATGTCGTCAAGTTTATTATGAGAAGATAAAAATGCAGATCTATAAAGTTGTTGAACTTTAAAAATACAAAATATTATATTTTTACTCACATCAAATCTTATGATCTTTCTACCAAGTGGAGCGAGAATTTCGACGGTCTTAAATCAGTACACTTTGTATACTTTATTACACGTTCCTGGCATTCGATCTAACTCTGCACTGACGTCAAACTTTAATCACCAAGCTAAAATCTTTATCTACCATCAAATATTACGTTGCCGAGTACTGCACTTTTGTCTTTATTATTAACATAATTATCTTTGTTCTTTTCAATTCGCTTGCCACGTAATGACGTGGACCGCCTTGATTTTATTGTTCCGCATTCTATCGCTTTGGGCTATTCATATCACGTTTAGATCCAGAAAAACCACGATATTTAGTCGGTTCTGTCTTTATTGAAGTTTTAGTCGGGCGTTGACACCCAAATGGCTGGGAGACGAAGCAAGTTACTTTTGTATTTTATTCCAACACTGTACAGTCATTACCCTTTCTCTCTTTTAGTATAAAGACTGTCTTCTCCATCCCAGACTGATTCTATTTCCCAGCTCGGTCGTCTGCCGCCCACGCCTTGTTTTTACTAGCGATCAATGTTTTCTGATAAAGACTTTTAAAACATCTCTGATTTTTATGATGAAGGTTCTTATTAATATAAGTCAATCTAATAAAATTATAATACATTCGGCTCTTCTGAATGTCTGTAAATTATGATTACATACATTGTGCCTGTCCCAAATTGCTTCTCGTTAGTTCGTATACCTATTTGTCCGCCATTACAGTAATTATCTATCAATACGACGTATCTGGCTATTATAAACAAGATAAACGAACAAAACGAGACACCAATTACCAAGTTAGGCAAAATTATCCATGCCAGAGAAAATATACTCCTCGACAACATGTTTTACCGTCATCGTTTCACTGAAAATTGCGTTCATTCCCAAGTCTTGGTTGTGTGGAGGGTTGGGGTGAGGCGTGACGTCAGACCCCCTGCCAGGGCCACCCCTGGCCCCTAAAAATAGATGCCTGAGCCCGGGAGTCGTTCAATGGAGGCTCGTGGGAGAGGCTTCACGCCCTCAACAACCGTAGAATGAGCCCCACACATAGATACCGAGCTACCTATTACTTTAACACATAATATACGCGTCTTTAATATGAAACTTCGAATTTCTGTTAACAACACCATTTTTGTTTTATTATTTCTGGAAACTTTCTCCATTCAATATGGCAGCGAAAACATACAGCGTAGGTTCTCGCAGACACGTTTGAACAAAGCATTTCGGGCGCTTTACTATTTTATTCATAGTTCTGAAATGTAGCAGGAGTTGGTTCTACATGCGAACTTGTGGCGAAGAAAATGATAGATGGGACTTTCTGTGGGAAAATTCAAGATAATAATATACTTTTCACTCGGATATATCTACATTAAAAGTTATCTTAAACGTGGTCCATATGAAACGACAAAGACGTCCAGCAGCACTTACAGTAACAATCCCTTTCATTTTGACAATTCAGCAATATTCATTGCCTATCAATTTTATCGAGCAGACGAATTTTTCATGTTTATGAAGTAATGTATTGTGAATTCTCATCAAAATGATGGAGATTGTGCTTCACAATTTGATGCGCAGTAGATATTACCTATACGTGTCTCCGTATTATTTTCGAGTATATCGTCTCCCGGACTGCACAAACACTTGTGATTTCTCAAATTCGCCTAAGTATTTCTATTTCTGAAAATAGATTCTATGTAAGTCGAATAATTTTATTCATATCACGCAATCCCCCGTCACGGAGCTATATAAAAATAGAACTTCAGGAGTGCGGTTCAATGGGCAGGACTCAAATGGGATCGCCAGTTATGACACAAATGTCTGTTAACATAATACAATATCTCGATGATTTTGTGGTTTTTCTACTTTTTGTTGCGTCCATCGCCAGGATAATATTTAAATTTTCCATAACTAAAAGTATCCGACTTGGTTTTACCGTATTTCTCAAGGCCACTTCTCAGTAACAATCGGAAAAATATCGAAATAAATCTTTATTCAGTGAAATGCATTTGTTGTCCATTTAATAGTGCATTTTAAAAGTACAAAGGTTTAAATTTAATTTCAACAAAAACACGTCTGACTGAAACAATGAAATGAAACCACATTTTCATCACACGAGGTCTCAAAATAACTGAGAGGAGGATTATCGTATTACAGGGGACAGTACGGGCTTACATCAGCATATTCCGAAGCTCCGGGCCCCGGGGAGCCGCAACCCCAGCGACTCATTA
Source organism: Hoplodrina blanda (assembly GCA_949316365.1). Classification (NCBI taxonomy): domain Eukaryota; kingdom Metazoa; phylum Arthropoda; class Insecta; order Lepidoptera; family Noctuidae; genus Hoplodrina; species Hoplodrina blanda. The sequence continues at coordinate 4,901,893 of OX438564.1, read as the reverse complement.
TAGCTGCTATTTTCTAGGAACAATGAAAAACGTCCGGGCAGCTTGCATGTAGCCACCCTTGGAATATTACAGTTGCTTTGCATTTGAAAATATTCCCAGAAATTAAAGCTGCGGAACAAAAATATGAACTCCTTTTGTTTCGCGTTTTTCAAACCACCTCCAAAGCAAGGGGGATTTTTTATTATTCCGTTTATGCATAAAAGCTTGGCAAAAACTTTAACGAGCGCGAAAAAAAGTTCTTAATAATGTAGAATTTCCTTGTAACTACAATAAAATTTAATAGTCATAGAACTGCTTCATAATTCTTTCAAAGCAGAAATATTGCCGTACTCCATTCGACCCCAGACAGGACTGACGACGGTACATAGCCGTAAATCAAAGAATTTCCATATGTCATGCCCGGTACCAGTCCGAACACCTGTCCTCATCTTGTTTTATGTTCTTTTTCAAACGCTCTTGCATTTTGTATGAGAATATTGTCTCCACAGTCACACAGACGCATCATGAATGTATCGAAGAGCTTGGTATCGATCTTGCAATTGGTAATATTGTAACCAATGTACATTTTGTAAAGCATTGAGGCAAAGGTGAAACCTGATTGTACGGCCTCGTCTAGATGTTTATTGGGTAACATTTCGTTTTCAATGAAACGTCGCCTACTTCTTCGATGGAGGACGCTGGTAGCTTGTCTTGCTAATCTTGCTATAGTTCAATAAATTAAACATTACTTGGAGCTTTGTGGAAACTTTTAATTTGTTTCTTCAATTCGTATTCGTATTTCACTATTATCTCATGCAAAACCAGGGGCATATTGTTTATGTTAATCGTTAAGTTGACGGTTTTTGCCCTGGCTCCCGTCCAAACACATTTTGATTAAAGTCGCGAAAGAAAATTTCAGTGTCATATTCTTTGTGTATTATTTTGATTTATGTTATGAATACTTATGACTTGTACTTCTTGAGGATTCGCATCGTTCGTTTGACACCTACCAATATTTGTACCTATGACGTGTGTTGATTAACACACTTTGTAACATTAACATAATATATTCAAATTAATTAGGTATAATATTGAATGCCTCTTTTCAAAATATTTTCTCTTTTATTATGTATACTTGCAAATGCATTCGTATACCGAATATGATAAACTGTCTTATCAATTAGGTATCTGTGGTCCGATACGCCTGAATGATAATGTACTGGTTGATAACATTACATTACCGCAAGTGCTGTATGTAAGTTATTAAATGCCACCCTCAGTATGTTTCATAAACTCTGATAATTTTCAATTCAATGGAGGCTTGGAATCAAACTCGGTAACTATACATTTATACATAGAGTTGCTCAATCGATCACCAAGGCGAGATTACAGGGCTGTTTGTTTCTTAAACCATAAAGGCTGGGCGAGTCGAGTCGATGTTGCTACCTAAACATTACGGAGGCACGTGTAAATTTCTTTATATACAAGATGTTAGTGTGAGTGCGTGCTCAATGAGCGGCGTGGTATCGACGCAGCCGCTCGTTAGTGGGGCGGGGGAGCCAGCTCGGGCCGAGGGTCGGGAGGGGGAGAGTTCGGCGCGACTGACCTTGGCCGTGACTCTCCCGGCTCACCCCGGGAACAGCCCGTACCAGCCCAAATTGATTTTCGAATTTCGCCTGGTATTCTCGTTTGAAGTGTTCTGAAATATGTACGAGCTGCTTCGACGCTTTTATCGATACGTTTGAGGTTCACATGACGACCGAAACGTTGGTAACAGCCTCCATTTGTCATGCGTGGGTGTGAACTTTGGTACGGTAGATAAATAATCCTTACTAATATTATAAATGCGAAAGTAACTCTGTCTGTCTGTCTCGCTTTCACGCCTAAACCACTGAACCGATTTTGATGAAATTTTGTACAGAGATACACTAGAGCTTGGGAAAGAACATAGGCTACCTTTTGTCGCGAAAAAACGACCTTTGGTCACGATAACCGACATCCACGCGGACGAAGCCGCGGGCATCAGCTAGTAATCTTATAAACTGTTCTTGTTACTAAGTCTGTTCGTTTCGTCAAACTTTGTTTCGCTTTTGATTTTTTAATAATTCTATGATTTTTATGTGATTAGGTCTCGTAGAACCTGTGTTCAAATTTAATATTTCAGTGTTATTCTTAGTACCCGTAAAACATTTAGAATAACAGAGCTACTTTTTGTACTGAGCTAGTGACCATTTCGGGACATAATTTATTTTATGTGTTTTTGTATCTACTGCGTTCAACGTAAGTACATGTTAAGCCTTCTCCAAAGGAGCTAGACTAGTTATGTCTTAATAATAAAGCGCAGGCCACACCGCCAGCTGGCGGGCGGACGGGCTAAGCGGGCGAACATCGTTTCACCTCTTTATATACTTCGGTTCACACCGCGAGCTACCGACTAACCTGACGAGCTAAGCTAACGAAATATCCGACGATTCCTAGCTAGCGGGCGGGCGGGCTAGGCGGGCGAACATCGTTTCACCTCTTTACATACTTCGGTTCACACCGCGAGCTACCGACTATTCAACGAGCTAAGCTAACGAAATATCCGTCGCTCGTCTGTCCGTAGTTTTCGGTGTGAACCCCATAGTTTAGCTCGCCAATATTTCGCGTAGTTTGTATAGTTTCCTTCGTTCGCTTCGCCCGCCCGCTTAGCCCGCCCGCCCGCTAGCTGGCGGTGTGGCCTGCGCTTTAGTTAAAACGTCATAACAGAGAAAACTAATAACATCACGCCTGTTTTCTTCAAATGGTTCGACATTCACGCAAAGTCGCGGGCATAAGCTTAGCTAGTGCTGAAATAAAACCATCTATCCTATTCAACACAAGACGTCATGTATCTAATGCATATGTGATGTTAAAATGTCTGCTGACCCAGATTTTAGTAATTGAATTGTTAATGTCGTAATTATGTTACACATGAAGCCGAATTGGAAACAAATCCATCGGTGTATCGGCCCATTTAGAAATGTATCACGTATATAACTATAGTACCGTTACATAAATTTTGTCTTTGACCTAATGTGTAATAGGTGCTTAAAAATTTGGGATCATTCTCACTATTATTTTTTTTATTAAGTGTTTGTAAACCCTGTCTCCTGAAGTCAAAGACAAAGTCAAATGATTTATTTCAATGAGACCACTAGAAGGCACTTAAACGTCATATAAGAAAAAAAAGAATTGAATCTAATTCAAAATGTAGTTTCGTATGGAGAAGAATGTGCAAGAAACTCCATACTGAGTCGTATACAGGATTACACGTAATATTATTATTTGTATTCCTCTCTATTAGTAAGGAATTACATAGCCTAACATTGCTACTCTTTTTTTTTCTATTCCTCGAGCCTTCGTTGTCCCATTGTTGGGCAAAGGCCTCTTCTAAATCCTTCCTTTCAACCTTGTCGTCCACCTCTTTCTGGGCCGTCTTTGGTGATGCCGACCGTCTTCAGACATCCATAGCGTGACGCTCTTACTTAACAGCGCTACTATGCAACAAATAATTGTTTTACTCTGCTGTAGCATCCCCTTTAGCGGATAAGGACCAAAATGATTGACATTCGTTTAAAGATCACAATTTTGGTGTCAATCACAATGATGGATGGTTGACACTTTATTTGTATAACGTGCCATTATTTTTAGATCCAATTAAAATTCTAACATATCATCTTTATATATGTATACCTATTAATGCTATACGAATACGGTATACGGCGAGCATTCAACATCGTCTTGCATGACAAGCGCAGTATCATCAGTTTATTATCCTGCTGTATGCTGTCATTCATGCGCCTATTTTTCCTTTATCCATCTCCATGGCAACGATTGTCTAAAGAAACGATGGAGTCATGGCATTATTTTAAGTTCTCGACTGCGGAAATACATTACGGCTGGTGCCTAGCAGCCGAGTCATTTGTCAACCTTACCGCGTTCGTCTTCCTTGCTTAGGCAATTTATATTTTAACTGCTAAAGTTCAATTGCTTCGTGTTGTAAGTCAATAAGGAAGGACTGCTAATTGCATTTGCAAAATAAGTCAAAATGTCAGCATGGTACGGTATTTTGCCATCTTAAACCCAATTAGGGTTTCTGTGTCACTAAAATACCTACTGATACTTTGATATAGGTACTTACTGAAGTAGACTGCTTTTGCTGTTTGCACTTAACTCGCTCTGATCTCGCTCTCACATATCTAAAACACGGTGTTTGCTCACAAACATAGGTACCTTACATTTCGTCGTAAATATTTTTCACTGAACCCCTTTAAATTATCTAAATTGCTTGTGTTTCGAACGTATCACGCGACGTGGCCAAAACAGAAATAGATAGAGCCGTATCTTAGTTGGAGGCCGACAAGAATAAATTCTGTTACTATTATTAGGCGAATGGCGTCTTCTGGCTAGTGGCTCTTCACCTCTACTTGGTGCTGGAGTATACTTATCATGTGCCACCATCGCGGTGTCGTCTGGAAAGTTTTAAATTTAGGACTCGTTTCGTTACGGCCTGTGGGTTAGAAATTCGAACTTTGGCACTTTTGTAGCAGTCCTGTGGCAAAATTCGTTTGATTTTCTTTTTTCAGTTTTAAAAGCTGATTTATTACTTTCTGTAATCATTTTATTATCATGTTGACTTGGACCATCATTCATAGAATGTTCTTAAAGGTAGGAGTACTGAAGCACCTATATTCATGTTTACGTAATGATATCGACAAATTCTGTTCTTGTTATATAAATACGATTAAATTATCGTCCAAATAAATAACTTTTTAATTGCTCATGTGTCTACGTATGCAGCCAACTGATATTGTTTCGCTTTATCTCGTATTTCATTGATGCGATGTTGGAGATAATTCTCAGTAAATAACTCGACACGAATACTTGGCTGCAAGTTATTAGCAGCATTCTCGAAGATAAAAATGTCTGAGCAAAATTGTGATGCATTTTACAACGTCTGGCCGTGAGAATTTTGGCAAGGGATTGGATGCTGGCTCGCCAATTAGAGAGGCAACTCTTCAAGGATGACCTGAGAAAGAAAAGTTTCAAGGGCTCAGCTAATAAAGTTGGTTAGACATTAGTTAATTAAATTAATGATTGAAATTGGAAATTATTGAGTGTAGCCCAGTGGTTAAGGCGCCTCGCCTCCAGCCCCTCATACACGCGGTTCGGGCACGGACATTGTGATTTTTTTACTTTCTAAGTTTATCTTACACACCACTGACATCGGTGAAAGAAAATATCATGAGGAAACCTGGACTTAAAATAATATTAGTCTTAAAACGCCACTCGTATAGTCTATGTATGGAAACAGGCCTTTGCCCTGCAGTGGGACAATAAATAGGCTGGTTTTATTGTTATTGATGATGGAGAAATACACATCCTAAAGCCTGCGAATGAGTGTCTTTGCATGAAGCTATCGGAAATAGTAAATGTATTTGAGAGAAAAATTACTTGTTTCCAAGTTTATAACAACTCCTTTTATTTCCTTATGAATATGGAGTGCGATAAACTAGAAATTGAATAGATAGCGATAATATTCATAGAGGTATGATCACGCACGTCCACATGTAGACACTTCCATAAATTTAATTTACTGAAGGCAATGCGTGACCTGTAACTGTTTCATACAAAGTTTCACGATACGATATCTGTATTACAAACACGTCTGTCACTTAATTATCTCTCACACGACAACTTCAAACAGAAGAATACGGCAAACAACCTACTCATTCGACTAACACAACTTGAAAAGCATTAATTTATCAATTCAACTCTTAATAGTTCTAATGATATCAAATTAATGGATCAACCTCATTTGATCAGCCATAAATTGAATGTTTAAATATTGACTTTCTAAGTGGCTAAAAAAAGTTGCCGAGCTTCCGTTGGGCAGTCTTCAACAGTGTTTCGTCCCCCCCTCCCCTTCTCAAATACGAAATGTTATTATCACTCATTTATCGCAGCCTTGTTCGGCCGGACCGACTCGGAACCGGTTGCACCGAGGTTGATCGACACAACACTAGCATAAGCTGGTCTGCCACACCTCTTACATCGATATGTCTGACCACACAAACAGAAGGATGGTGGTGTAGCCTGACGGGTCTTTGTAAAGTGGTCATTACTTCACGTGGCGGCCCGCCAGTCGACACGCACTTGCGTGCATGCGGGCGACTCAGACCGCTTGAGGAGCAAAACTCCAGTTTTTTAAATTTTAACGAACATTTCTTTTAAATGTGTGGGAAGGTTACGAAGGCTTTCTGACAGCCATTTTTCAGTGATTCAATACAATTGGCGGATAAAAAATGTTGACCAACACGATTTCTGATTTTATCCATCAGAATGACCAACAATGTTTGGTATTTCGTAACCTCGCTAAACTTCTCAATAGCATTCGAGGCATGTTGGTAAGGACAAAGTGGATTCGATGAATGTAACTGAATGGCGGCTGCGTGAGGATAACATTTATTTGTGACCTCACGCTTTATTTGACTTCAAAGATAAAGTTTTAATTATACCTTGAACCAAAAATATCAACAGAATTCAGTCAGGCGAAACGCTCATTAGGAACTTTCAAATTAAATATTTGAACAAAAAGGTAGATAACGTAGTAGAATTTAGCGGTGTAATAATAAAACATTTTTTATCTACACTAATATTACCTATATAGAGAAAAGATTTTCTATTTTTGTATGTTTGTAACGAGTTAACTCAAAATCAACTGGGCCGATTTTGATAAGATATAAGATTTGGTACTGGGATAGTTTAAACCCCAAGAAAGGACAAAGGCTACTATTTATTCCGTATTTAGAAGATCCTGATAATCATAAACGTCCTGAATGCTGACCCTAACTTTTGTTTTAATAAAGCATCTTTGCTCAGGAACTTTTTTCGCCCTGAATTTTAATTCTATTTGACCTTTTGAATTTTAAAAATATCTAAACCTCGGTCATTCATTCCCTTCTCATTAAGTGCTTCAAATTATCGTGTTAAGCTTCTCCATCATATACTTCATTGTCTTCGTAATTACTTAGCGTTTAAACGCCCTATAAATTAGTTGTTCACCGAAGTGTAATTGATACCTCAACAGATCAACCTTCGATGTCTGTCATGGCGTGACCGCGGATGACGCAGACAGGCGTTATGCCAAGATTTCACCAAAGAATGATTAGTTACCTCGTTAACATTTTGACAAGCACCGTCTAGCCGAGTGCTCCGCGATGGAGCTATCAGTGCAATTGTAGAGAATTGCAGCCAATCATCATCATCTGTGTCAATTGGTGGCACTGATACTTGTATTTATTGTTGCAAGTCGTCTTTCAATCTTCATTGAGGTTGTGTAACGCGTTCGCCTGATAACAATTTGTTTTTTTTCTTTTGTTAAATGCAAAACTGGAGAATAATAGCACCAATTTGTATGTGCAGCAAGGTTTTTATCTAAATCTTATAATATAGAGACGGAAAAGGTCACTCACTGAATAAACACGAAATCTCAAAAACTACTTGACCTATAGGAAGGAGACGTCAGCAAAGAATTTGACGACGGGGCCGAATTTCAGGGTCTATGACTTCCACGCTGATTAACTCTTGGTCATAGTTAGTTCTATAATATTCCTAAGAATCGTCATATTCTTAGTCAATTAACAGTTCTGCCTCGATCGGTATGCAGACTACCACCGGGTCTAATATGAGATCATGCAATATGACACGTGCACGCGTATAGGTATTCGCGTCTGCATTCTAGTGCTCAGTTATAGTCGCTTATTTGGCTTCCCGGTCTATTTTCGATAGGTCGACTTCCTGACGCTGTGCACGTATCTACCGAATTACTGACGGAATTATTGTCACTGCTGGATTTGAAAAATATTACGGTCATGGTAGGAAAAACTGATGTTTATCCTAGAGACGTTTATGGCCCACGGCTGTTAAAGGAACATGCGTTTTCGGACATTTTGTGGGAAAAAATATACGTATGATGATGAGATGATTAGGTAGAAAACAATTTACATGTAGGTATGTTAACATTTGCATAGATATTTACGAAATACTCGTACTATTCATGCATCTATTCTATTAAACATCTTATGATTTTGTAACGCGAAATTAATTCGAAGGCAGGCAACACCGACCAATATGCATGTGAGCTAGAAACTTGATATGGCCGCATGCAATGCGCGTGCACACTTACACACAATCATAGTAGAACCAACTGGTTTCCCTAGATTGTTGTGATTCCACATTATTATGTATGTATAATGTATTGCGCAATACCTGCAATGTGATTCAGGTCGAAAAACATACCTAGGACATGAGCAACTGTCTCTTAATACTTTTTTTTATGACCTTCTCCATATGTTTATACACAGAAAAGGCGTGCCACAAACAACAATTATGAAAAAAAAAATGCCCAAGGCATTAAGTCCGCCTTTGTGCAATGTATTTTTTTTTACATGTGCATAAAGTTTAAACATTTAAATTGCTTATAAAACTAATAGAGTATCCCTTTAACATACTGCTTAACATACCAAATGAAAAATTTAAAATCCGTTAATATAACACCCACTAATCGCTTGAGCAACTTGTCATCAATACCTAACCTCGTTTCGGCCCTTGGTGTCACACGGTGTCTCCTCACTAAAATAGCGCGGCCATATTGCGAGAACTAGTGCCGTAACTTCGTAAGTAGCCAGTAGGGCGGATACGACACGGCAAAACATGGAAAATGTGGTAACACTGGTGACTCAGTTGACTGGGGTGACCACTACATCAGGTGTCCTTGGTGACTAAGACGTATGTACTGCGTGCTGGTGGAGGATTATGTAAATTCAAAAAGTCTACACGGCTTGAAAACATCGATCGCCGTGTTCACATGCTTAAACGCTCTAGAACCTAAAGCTGATGCCAAGTAGTAACTTATAGTACTAAAAAGTATTGCATTACCTCATCATTTGTCAAATTTTTGCACGCCTTTCTTGACAATATTCGCCTGAAAATAGTTACCAGCATGATTGATGCCACATTTATGAACGTAGCTAAAACTTCTTAACGTAAGACTAATATAATTTTAACTCTCGTAAACAGTATGAAACGCAGTTTACGACTCCATTTGTGGCGATTTATTTTTGGTCTTTGGTCTGACCTCTCAATGTCGAGTATAAAGTTCTCCGAAGAATTTTTAGGCGCAATCCAATAAACGTACTTCGTAGACGCCACTTAGGAATTTATACTGAGCCAGTCGGTAAGCAAAGAAAGTATTTACCTAAGTACATTTATTTTAAAACTAGGTAGGTAGCTAGGCTTTTTTGAAATTGTCTTCACTTCTGAATATTTATAAATTTTCCCAGCAATTGTTTTGTCTGAACTTTCAAAGTTAAAATATGGTCAAGCTACACTTTGGATTATATAATATGTATTTAATTCAGGTGTCAATTCTGATACTGTTAAAATAACGGAAAAAGGAAACTAAATATTTAGTTAGGGAATAGATCTATTTAAAATTATGCAATAAGTAAATAAAAAAAAATTGTATCTCTTCGACCTATTTGCAACGTATGTACCAGTCCAGTAGAAAGTGGCGTGTCCATGTGACGTAGGATTTGATCGATAGGGACTGTTGTGGCGTAGTAGCCTTGGGCGACTCCACTAATGTATTATGATATAGGTTCAAGGTTCAACCGAGTGATGAGCACATTTTTAGGAAGGCCCTTGTTTAGGCATTGACGGTAAGGGCAAGTCACGTTCGCTGGTAAATTGTTAACGATAGTTTCGAGGCACGAGCTGGTACCGCTACCAAGAATCAGTTCTATACAATATAGGTATGACCGTTGATAGCCTTGACGGCATTTTGTACGCAGTAGCGTTACTTGATTTTTTTCAGGCAAATCGGGATTTTGAAGATTTTCAAATAAAAAAATCGGAACTTATGTCATGAAGGTGGAACATCACTAAACTTCGAGTTTATCATACTTATTATTATTTAATTATTCTTGTACATTTAAATGCTTATAAAGATTCCTTTGTTTAAAGTTATAAAACTCAGTACACGAAAACTCTTAATTTATGCTGCTCCGTCGAAAAATCACAAAAAGGGGGACTGCGCTTGTCCCGCGTCGGACTTTCAAGTGTAAAATCGGGACGCCTGGCAGCGCAGTCATAATTCATTGCCGACAATTTATACCCTCAACATAAAGAGACAGCTCTAAAGTCGACACTGTTCGTACTCCTTTGAGCGTTCACCACGCACCCCAGACACATAAATTCTAATCTCAATAGATAGTTGTAACTTAAACTGTATTTGTCTGAACCCTTTACACAAATAACAAAAGTAAATTACCATAGTGTAGTACAAATAATGTCGCAACGCTTGCGTGCCGCCCTGGTACTAAACTCAGCCATCATTTGGCACTCCTTCCGTAGGCGTAGTGCCAGCAATATCATAAATGGACTGTGTTTTCCAATGCTTTGACTTAAATTTTGTATATCACGACATTTTACCTTCTGTTAACTATGTAGCCTGGCCTCGTATGTTCAGGTGAAGTTATGTTGGTGTTGATCAATGTGTGATCGTGTACTTTAAAGGTTAGTTTTTTTTAGCAACGGTATACCGTATATTCTACCTGATGGTACGTTAATGAAAGCAAAGAAGAGAAAAATAAAGTAAGAGACATAAGAAAAAAGAGAATGGGAGAAAATAAACAAAAGGATAAGATAAAGAAACAAACAATAGAAAGGCAGACAAAAAAAAATACAATAAATAAAAGCAAGCAAAAGAAAGAAAGAGAAACGAATGAAAAAAAATAGGTTATTTTACCATGTTGTGTAATTTGTTTTCTTTCTAGGTATGTTAACTGTAGCATCTACATAGATGATTAATTAATTCTCTGTTACATTGTATTACACTACTTAGATACAAACCATTTATCTATCTAAACATAATATTAATTCCTAATTGACGATTGGCAGTGCATCGGCTATAAATTATAAAGTTATTACCTACATAGACATTATACTACGTTGTAAATTAACGGCTATAACATTCAATAGGCTTCTTTCAAGTGAATCAATTAATTTGATAGAATCACGAACTGTTTTAATAAAATGTAATGACTTTTAAACAAGACAACTGGAATACATTAACATCTTAATCCAGAGCAATCACATTGTGAGACTGTGGACTTTGCGACAATAAATGCAATCAATACTATACCTAGTATCTTGTTTATAAACTTTTTTTTTAATTGTCCTTACTTTGTAGATTATGAATGTCTTGGTAAACAATATCCCACCAAAAACATTCTGTAAAAAACTAGCCAAGTCTCGATGGAGCTGCTTGTTTATCTCTAAAAAGTAATGAAATCTAAACAAAGTCGTGCCAAGTCTAAGGTTCCTTACTGCGATTTCTTTATTATTATAGTTAATGTTGTGTGACTTGGCCGTTGAACATTCTTTATACATTAGTGTGTACAAGTCAATTTTGTTTAAGTACACGTAATGTTATATCTGTTGTAACTACCTATGTTTATTAAGCGAGATAATAGCCCATACTGGTATTGGTAATTGGACGCTAGTGTCTCATTTTAGGCTGTTGTTGATTGTGCAATACATGCATTCAGCATTGACAATGCTGACTTCTGCTCTCTTCTTTTTGAAGCTTCAAATTGACCATCGATCTAACATAAAATAGACGTGCAGACAGACTTCTATCAATGATTCAATTGACTGGTTATTGAATCAACGTTTTCCAAGTGGCAATTTTCCATCGTCAATGGGTAGCGGTTCTGGCGACAGATTGGTGCAATGGTGTCATGGAGCACCTGGTTTTGTACCCTTCAACGGCCAAGTCACACAACATTAACTATAATAATAAAGAAATCGCAGTAAGGAACCTTAGACTTGGCACGACTTTGTTTAGATTTCATTACTTTTTAGAGATAAACAAGCAGCTCCATCGAGACTTGGCTAGTTTTTTACAGAATGTTTTTGGTGGGATTTCACTTCTTTTTGTAGAAACGTGGGCATATTGATTTATTTTATTAGATTTTCTTATTTGACAGTTTTTTTTTTTTTTGTTTTTATTTTGTTTTTTTTTTAATGAAGCGGCCCACCAAGTTAAATATTTTTTGTAAAGGCGGTATGTCGCGATCTCTAATAGTTTGGTTGGGCTCTTGTGTTTTCTAATCAGGGTCACCAGGTACTCCAGATCTTCGATTGTCCTAGGTTTTATAGTTTTCCCTTTATGTGGCCATTAAACCCTAACTCTGTACCAAATTTCGGCTCTCTGAGTTTATGGGAAGTACTAGTTCTATTTTGATGATCATGAGTGAGTGAGTGAGTGTCATAAATGCGAAACTTTGCTTTCGCTTAACTTCGGAACTAAATGACCTACAGACTTGAAATTTTGGATTTTAAGTATATGATTACAGCTGACTAGATGACGAAAATTTCTGCGTTCTGGTCTAATCCAGAGGTTCTCAAATAGGGGCCTGAAAATGCGGCGAAATGGTTCCAGTAAAGGATGGTACGGCAGTGTTTGCTTCGCGCTCGACTTTGGCGGGGGCACTTCCGTGCCCCCCGATTTGTGGTCTGGTTAGAGGTATTTATTATTCCTTGAATCAAACAAATGACTGCATTTCAAATATCTAGTGTAGCAATTTAAAGAAGGGGAACATTTAATGAAACTTGTCAAGTTTTTAAAGCGATAGCATCTGCCTGCCTAGCCTTTTCCCAACTATGTTGGGGTCGGCTACCAGTCTAACCCGATGCAGCTGAGTACCAGTATTTTACATGGAGCGACTGCCTATCTGACCTCCATACCCAGTAACTGATAGCATCTTGTCAATAATACCAGCCCATTATTGTTCCACTGCAAGGCAAACGCCTCTTATAGAGAAGGCACGAGCATTGATCACCACGCTTGCTCCAGGCGGTTCGGCGATTGCAAACTTATATTAATTATAAGTCCAGGTTTTCTCGCGATGTTTTCCTTCATTGATGCCAGTGATGTCCATGATAGGTTTGGAAGGTACATATGAAATAGAAAAAGTCAGATTGATACTTGCCCGTGTCCGGTTGCGAATCCACAGCCTCCTGCATGAGGGATGGGCAATAACACGACATCCATACTAACATAACACATAATATCATGCCTATAATCCCCGAAGGGTTAGGCAGAGGTGTACCGAGAGGTGTAGTGATCGGCTACAACTTCACGCGGTTGGCTACAACTGTAGCCGACCGCGTGAAGTTGAAGGCACGACTGCATACAGTTGATATTGACATCTCTCGACTGCAAGCCGACCGCGTGAAGTTGAAGGCACGACTGCATACAGTTGATATTGACTTCTCTCGACTGCAAGCCGACTGCGTGAAGTTGAAGGCACGACTGCATACAGTTGATATTGACTTCTCTCGACTGCAGCCGACCGCGTGCAGTTGGTATCATGACTGCACGAAGTCGAACGTACAACTGCATGCAGTTGAATATAGAGACTGCGTGCGGTTGTTGTGGTGCAGTCCGTGTGATAGCGGCCTTATGCTGAACATGAACCAAGATTTCTGATGGAAATATCGACAGATGCTATTAGGGCCTGATCCCATTGTTCGTCTATCGGGTTTGTGCGTTCTTCAGACGTTTGACCAGAACCGACGCGAGTGCGCGCATGGCCTTTGTGGTGCGGAATTTATTAGGTAAAAAAATCAACATTCTTATTCTTAGTGTTAGGGGTTTCTACATTTTACGACTATATCAAATAATATTTGAATGTCAAATACAACAAAAAACACCCAAAACATGCACTTTGCATCATCGATGAAGGTCACACGCAAATGTCAAATCTTTAAATATGGAACAAACATACAAAAAATATATAGAGGCCGTTTTTAATCTGATTATTAAAATCATAGTGGTATGACGTACTTCTATTATCATAGTGGCCAGTAATAAAGAGAAGTGGTCTTGTTTCGAACGGTCGCACGGGGTGCAATACAGTAGTTAACGAATATGCAATATGCATTAGCTTAATAAGAATTATGACCCGTATGTACTTAAATATTGTTACTATATCAATCTTCCACTTAAATAATTATCGTTTGATAGTCTTTTAACGTTATGGACGTAGGACTTTTTATGCGGGGTGGAATGGACATTTTGAAGGCATATTTTCATTTTGACCGTGTACGTGTTGCACTTTTGTATGGAACAGTTAGTTTTTTTTTAATAACCGTCGACTTTCATCTCTGATTCGTCTAAAATCATGAACTAGTCAGCTTTCGTTACTAAGTCCCTTCCACTCGTTAGTTTGACCTTTTTGCTTGCCTTGATAATTTTCGTGCTATTGCAATAGTTATCTACAAAACAAAAGTGACTCTCAAAAGAGTTTTTACTAAAGGTTTTCAATGTAGTTTTTATTACTGGTCGAATCCTTATTGTTCCCTGTATGTTATCTTTAGGGATAGAAATAGAACGTCTAGCCTGGATAATATTTTAGTTCTCTTTTACAGATGGTTTTGTCAACAAAATATGTTCTAAAACTCTCCTTTATTCGTCCGCAAAATGTCATTGTCTGGCCCTTTAAAAATATACAAGTAGAACCAGTTCTCTGAATAGACAGCAAATATTTCAAATATAACTTTCTTATTTACTCAATCGAATTTTCCTTTTTTCCAGGTAATGAAGAATCTTCAACGTGTATTTTGAAAGAAACTGGGAATTTTATGAGAGGTAAATTACTGAAAAATAAATATATACTAGTAACATTGCTAACTATTGTTTTAAGCTCAAATTCACGCTAGTATTTACCGCTATCATACACCACACAATTAACAAAATTATGTGTACGATAATTATAACTCATTCAGTGGACTAAACTCTCTCTTCACTTAGTATTTTTGTTTTTGCACTTTTCACTAATGGATTTATTAATCTAATTTCAATTATAACCACTGATTGACTTCTAACTTAAACTTCTAAAATAAATCCCGTTTTCATTTTTAGAAACTGCTATGCTTATGAACTAGTAGTTGTTTTCCTACAAGGTTTTACTTCCGTACAAGTTACAACTTCGAGCTAAAGTCTATTCAATTGATACAATTTTACTGCATCCGTCATGTTAACTTTATTATTTCCTGGCGCCTAACTTCATTGTAAATCGGCACCGGCTTGCCAACACTGACGAAATTCTACCTAGAAATTGTATCTCGCCAGTGTTGAGTCACTTATTTTATTGTTATTTCAATTAAAGCCACGTTTCCTTTTTTAGTCATCATCGTTCTACTCTCTGTTACGTTGAATTGGCGTCTATCGTCTTTGTCTGTGAATTATTTTATTTTCATTACGATCTATCTTGGCGTCTTCTCATTTGTGTCCATAACTTTATTATCTAGATTGACGCAATGCTTAATAGATACTAGACTAAGAATAAACTTTAGGTTCCTCGTATAAAAAATACTACTTCTACAGGGTGTCCCAGCTAAGGACGTCCAAACGAAAATTTTGGACTCCTCCCTTCCTGGGCTATCCAAACCACCCCCATGTATGTTCTACGATTTTTTGCGGTTTAGGAGCTAAACGACATTTTAATATTTTTTTGGGATATTCTTCTTTACATCAGATTTTGTAGATTTTCTCTTTTTGTGTCGCATTTTTTGGAAATATTTTAATTGATAATTAATCCTGAAAGTATGGTCTTCGATCAATAAAAACAACTGTCTGTCTTATTCTCACCCGAAATTACTTAAACTTAGTTCAAAGGCAAAAATGTTGTTTTGTAAATTTCGTTGCAGATTTTCGGCTCTTAAAGAAAAATCACAATAAGGGCCCAAATCACCTTAAAGTTATTTCAAAATCTTCCACGGACCCTCAGCTCTTTAAAACAGTACAAGTAACTAGTATTTTACGGGTCATTATTCGGAGCAATTGAAGCTCGAACATGGTAAGGCGAAAAATACAATATTTTAGAACATAAGTGAAACCTAATGAAAATGAATTAAAATGAACTTTTATCAAGTTTTCAATGCAATATGAGCTCTATGTCATGTTTATTATTTGCACAATGGTGATTTGGAGTGGTTAGTAAAGTTAGGTTAGGGTTAGGTTAGGTTAGGTAGTTAGGTTAGGTTAGGTAAACCTAACCTAAGTTTAGTATTTTTTTAAATTAGTGATGTTATTTAATAAAGTCAATGACATTGAGCTCAAATTATATTGAAAACTTAATAAAAGTTCGTTTTAATTCATTATCATCGGCTTTCATTTAAAAACGAAAAAGTGAAACCTAATTAAAATGAACTTTTATCAAGTTTTCAATGCAATATGAGCTCTATGTCATGTTTATTATTTGCACAATGGTGATTTGGAGTGGTTAGTAAAGTTAGGTTAGGATAGGTTAGGTAGTTAGGTTAGGTTAGGTTAGGTTAAACAAACTTTTATTAAGTTTTCAATATAATTTGAGCTCTATGTCATTGACTTTATTAAATAACATCACTAATTTTAGAAACTTAGGTTAGGTTTACCTAACCTAACCTAACTACCTAACCTAACCTAACCCTAACCTAACTTTACTAACCACTCCAAATCACCATTGTGCAAATAATAAACATGACATAGAGCTCATATTGCATTGAAAACTTGATAAAAGTTCATTTTAATTCATTTTCATTAGGTTTCACTTATGTTCTATAATATTGTATTTTTCGCCTTACCATGTTCGAGCTTCAATTGCTCGGAATAATGACCCGTAAAATACTAGTTATTTGTACTGTTTTAAAGAGCTGAGGGTCCGTGGAAGATTTTGAAATAACTTTAAGGTGATTTGGGCCCTTATTGTGATTTTTCTTTAAGAGCCGAAAATCTGCAACGAAATTTACAAAACAACATTTTAGCCTTTGAACTAAGTTTAAGTAATTTCGGGTGACAATAAGACAGACAGTTGTTTTTATTGATCGAAGACCATACTTTCAGGATTAATTATCAATTAAAATATTTCCAAAAAATGTGACACAAAAAGAGAAAATCTACAAAATCTGATGTAAAGAAGAATATCCCAAAAAAATATTAAAATGTCGTTTAGCTCCTAAACCGCAAAAAATCGTAGAACATACATGGGGGTGGTTTGGATAGCCCAGGAAGGGAGGAGTCCAAAATTTTCGTTTGGACGTCCTTAGCTGGGACACCCTGTATACTGTTTCATTTACTCGGTTAAAACAAGTAAGTATATTAACATTAGAGGAGGAGACCATATGAAGAGGTACTGATTATGTAATTGGTAGATAGCAAAGAGTCAGTCAGTAAACAGTAGATGTTAAGTCTAATCAAGTTTGCCACCTCTGCTCTAATTGTATCGTAAGTCGTAAAACCAATGAAGCGCTTCTTCAACTTAATTAAATTTATCTGTTTTTCTGATCTACGAACGGTATCATTCATTGTGCATTGATTTTCGCGTCTCAATCAAGATGTTGTACTGGAATTGCATATCACAGAGTTCGATTCAGTTATTGATCGGTGCAATAAATTCTCATAAACAGTTCCATTTCATTTCCCAACACAAGTCGTCGTTGTCGTGTACATTCGGCTCTTGTTCTTGTTTTGTTGCACAAACACCGATGCTGTTGATTTTCTTTCTCACATCCCTAAGGCCATTGTATGCTTTTTTCTAATTAACTACCCAATGGAACGTTTTAACAATAGTTTGTTTTCTAGCATCCTTGCCACGTTCTTAATTACTTTGCCTAATGAATTCTTACTGTTATTCGTTTTAATTGGGTTTTGGACTATTGACGAAATTGTTCTACGAATTTCATTAACATAGATTCTTATTTACGTTTACTGTTATGTTAATTTGTCAAAGTTTAGTGTGTGAGAGGAAAGGGGGCGAACAGAAGGTATATAGTTTAATTTTTTTTTTGTCATGGACAACCATGACAAAAAAAAATAACCTATACAATATGTACAATATGTTTTGTTAAAACCTAATTGAAAAGAGTGTCCTTGGAACTCCAAGAACACTCTTTTCAATTAGGTTTGGCCTCTGTGGACCAAGCAACTGCTTAGTCTTCTCCATAGAGGCCTACCTTTGTTTTTGAACGAGCAAAGCCTTGAAAATTCAAAAGTGTTTGTAAAAAAAAATGGTTTGACTTTCATGAAGAAAATTTAATTAATGGAGTGTTTTTTTTTATCAATGCACTATTATAATCGTTTTTTATTGACTTACAAGTGGTACGCTTGCCAGCCTTGATTAGCAAAAAATCCATGAATATACATAAAATGGTAAGTATACCGATTGTTTAAATTGTTGGTATGTCAGTGCAATATTTGTCATTCAAATATTTTTTGAGGACTTTTTTAGAAACGTAATGCTTTTAGTGAATTTGCTTAATGCATATATCTAACTTCAAAAGTTCAAACTATATAATTTTTATCTCTCTTTGTTTCTTCAATACTTATCTATACTATATTATAAAGCTGAGGAGTTTGTTTGTTTGTTTAAACGCGATAATCTCCGGAATTTTTAGTCAGATACTGAAAATTATTTCTCTAATAGGAAGCTACGTTATCCGTGCGTGGGCTATATTTTATTATCTATAAAAATAGGGATCGAAAGGAATTCACGCAAACGAACTCGCAGACTGAAGCTAGTAGATAGATAATTATTATGAAACGTATTATATTATGATCAACAACAATATGTGATATATTCGCGTGTCGTCTCATGTTTTTATTCTGACATATTTTCCACATCGATACATATTGATAACGCCCTATACAATGTACTTCGCAATTATTGACTGAATGCTGGTTGTTGTTTCCTATGCAGTAGCAATAAGGTCGATATTCGTATAAATGTTTGAAGCAAATGGTGTAACTGTCTATTGGCATTCGTTCAAAGAGTTGTGAAAACAATGCTCGCCGCTATTCAGGTGGTCATTATAAGTTTATCGGTCTCATTTTGCCCGGGACGATAATATAGTTCTTTATAATACCATTGTCCTTCCTTTAACATTCAATTATTACAGTCCAGTTGATAACGTCATCTGAAAAACTGATAAATCTATCAGATTACGCGAAAATCATTTTTGAAAATCCGTTCTTCGTCTACTAACTAAAATCTACCTCCCTGCCAAACATCTTTAAACGTCAAACGGTTTTCGATATTTCGTGATGAGTGAGTGCAACCTTTCGCTTTTATATATTTAGATAAATCCAGGTTTCCTCACGATGTTTTTCTTTCGCCGACATCAGCGATGTCCAAGATAAACTTACAATGCATATGAAATAGAAAATGTCACATTGGTACTTGCACGTGCAAACCCTAGCTTCGTGCATGAGACTATAAACATTAACCACTGAGCCATCACAATTTCAGTAAAATACGAGTAGTTTTCCTTATACAAAACTTTGGTAATCAGTAAAGTTTTAAGCCTTGTCAGACAAAACGAAGTTACCTAAGAATAAGATAAACAGAAATTGAAAGTCGATATTACCCAGTGGGCTTTAAAAAGTACGAAAATAGAAGCAGCAGAAGTTAAATTAGATTCTGATATGAATCAATCATCGTGGGTCCGTCGGCTTGCGGACCGTTCGTGGATTAACTCGGGTAAGAAAACAAAGGAGTAATTATAAAGTGGCCAGCAATTTGTTATTGGTGCTGTGTAATTAATCAGCATCTCTGCTGTGTTGAGAGTACGCTTGTGAATTTAATCGCCTACCATTCATTACCGCGGAGGCGTCTATCGATTTATCAACATTAGTTTTACGGACAGATAAGCCCTTTGCGCGAATTCTGTTCTGCTATTTTTACTTGCCAAGAAATATCTGTAATTAATCTCAATTTTTATGTATTTCTGTTTCGAGTGTTTCATGTTTTGTTTTTTTTTTTGTTACGGCATGATTGATTATTCGTTGTTCAAATCATATGTGCTATAATCTAAGTTTATCTTTGACATCACTGACATTGTTGAAGGAAAAACATCTTGAGGAAACGTGAACTTACAACATTATAAGTCTGAAATTGCCCATCCGCCTTGAGCAAGCGTGGTGGTCTATACTCGTGTCTTCTCTGTATGAAAAGAGGCCTTTGTGCTGAAGTGGGACGATAATAGCCTGGTATTATTATTTAAAAAATACCGTTCTTTGGAAATAAACGTTTTCCAGTAAGATTTCTTTTTCTGTCTGTACTTTATTGGCTATTAAAGCCTTCGTCTTTCTCCTTTTAGAAACGGTTCGCTTCGTTTATAGATATTAGATTACCTATATTAGCTAGTTCCTTGTATGAACTGCCAGAATATTGGTATCACATTTCTGCGTCCTTTTAAGTAAACTTTCATGTATTCGAATGTTCAAAATCACTCCTCCCTGACCTCAAGTGACCTGTATCATAAATCCATAATGCTTGATTAGGTACTTAGACTTCGATTAAGTGGTATGGGATTTGCGACCTTCAAGTCCGCTAGCCTGTATTAATGAGATCGATATAGTATCCAAGGTTTTCAGCTTGAAAGAACAAACAAAATAAAAGCCTCAAGGCATATTATTAGGGAATGAATAACTCACATATCTTTAAGGTTTTTAAACCTTTTTGAGGTTGCCAGTACTTGCCAGTATGTTTTAGATTGGGCTGTGAAATTAAAAAATATGGTAAAGCCTTTGTCTAGCTCAATCTTACCTACTTTACAAAGCCGGGCGTTTTTGTACTGAAGCTAATTTAAAACAGACCTTTATGCATAATAGCAATACGGTTCACCGGTGTTAAGTTACGTTTTTGATTACTGCTCCGCTCCCGTTTTTCGTAGCGTAATTTTATGGAGCCTACCTTGATAAACTAACTATTATAACGCAAAAACATTTTTCAAATCGGTTCAGCAGTGTCTGAAATAGCGCGTTCAGACTCATCAGCTTTATGATATTAGAACAGATTTATTGAACACAGAATATAGCATAGCAAGTAACCAGGTACACGAAAAGTGAACGTTACGACCCATTGTTGCTCAACTGCTGACCCAATATCATATTAGTTAGAGGCCAATAATTAATCAAGATGGATGGACTCTTGACACCGGTGGGCGTAAAGCACGCGTTTCAAAATGACTTCTAACCGAATATTTAATGACACACAATCATTAGTTGGCACTTCCAGAACTATAAAACTAGAGTTGGACTAATCGATTCGAAAGTTCAAAGGAACATGATTAACTACGCATTTGCTTGGTTGTAGGCCGGAATTTAGAATAACATGTTTTCATTTTTGGTCAACATTTTATAGTACAGTCGAACAAGTCATCAGGTATACAGCCAGCCAACTTGCAACTGATTTTGAACTATGTTTCGAGCGTGTCGATTCTTTTAAATCGATCTAAATAGGTCTCAAAATTATTAGACACCACAAGTTTAAAAAGTGAACACGAAATAAGAATGAATGGCAATGTAGCAGAAAGGTTATTATTGTTGTCTTTAAACCGAATAGCTTGTCCGAAAGTACCAATTTTTTTAGCAAAAATTACATTTATGATACTACTTTTTCAATGAGACTTTTTCAAGAACTGCACCCGAGCTGCTCTTAGCAATAAAGTTTCTTTACCTTTCATGCTACTTTATTTGAATAATTTCAATATTAAACAACTTAGACTTCTACCTACCAGTTTTTAATGCCACAGCAAAATCTATGACAACTTAATATTCACAGTCCAAGTTCATTTGAAGGCGATATTCATCAATAAACCAAATAACACTGTTGCCGAAGCAAATGTTTAGAAATTCCTACAATTAATTAATTAGTTCGAACTTTCCTGTTTTTATTACTAGATGTTTTTTAACCTTGAAACGTGCCATTTTTACGTAAACTCCGTTGTAATATTTTCCCTGTTTGAAGGTTAGTCAGTTTTTTCTAATTTAGCATTTGGTAGGTACATACATAATCAATAGAAGTTACTATCTTTGACCTGAATGACGCTGTTTCAAAGCAGATGAGACAGCTTATTAGTAGGCATAAAAAAGTAAGTGTAAGTGCTGTTTTAAGTATGGTGTCTACTCGTGCCAATCTCGCAATCATCTAAATAAGGACCAATAAGTCATAAAACCCAAATCATCGACAAAATCTAGTCGAATATTACCATTCAATATTACCCAGTCATCATAACACCATTTTAGAAGCCCCGTCGGCCATATTGCCTTTACTACTCATATCTCCTAAACTAGCAGCTGCCCTGAGCGATAGCTTTGCCCTCTATTACCCTCTCACAGATAACACGAAGCACTCACAATGTATTATGTGGGTAATGTATGTGACCCGAGCACTATAGTATTTTGGGAGACCCTCTAGACACAAATTGGTGTCGGAATGTGAGCCTTGTTAATAACTTGAAGTTACTGTCAAGAATTTATTCATATGAATAGACAGATGGATGTAAAATTAATATTGTAGAAGTTTAGTATCTTGTGTGGGTTTTGTTAGACTAGAACAGGGTCGAGATACACATTATGAACGTTACTTAGCACATAGTTTAACTATATATTCCCGTCTCTATCCTGCACTAGTAATTTTCCAGTTGTGCGACAGTGACATGAATAATGCTTAACTAAAGCACGTGCTGAGTATAATTCCTACAATTTATGAAGGCGGGTGTGTCTTAATTGTGTGTAAGATGCACGTGCACTTTGTTTCTATGTGGGCAAGTGCAGGGCAGCTCAGTATTGGCCGAGCCGCCTCTTGCACATAGAAACAATGTGTACGTGCACCCCCAGTTCTACACACACTATTAAGTCGCTTTAGTAAAACATTTGTAAGGTTTTTAATTTCGGCCGTAAGGTATTCTTCATTACCTACTTCAAATCAATACGATCAAGAAGTGTTTTCTAAGTTCGGCTTCTATTAAACATGTCTGTTAATCTGCATGTTTTCTCAAGATGTTTTCTTAGTATTTTTGTGCTGTGTGGGCGCTGGAAAAAATATCGTACAAAAACGATGCATTCTTCCACAGTGAGAGGCAGCACTAGTAGCGAAAACAGTTTCAGATTATTCAGATAGGCACTCGACTAGAAATCGAGAAAATTTGATAGGGATCGATTACGTTGTACGTAACTAAGTATTGCTCGTTTGTAACTCGTAATTCATTTCATAACAGACTTCTCTTTCACAGAGTTTGTTTAGTGTTTGGTATAGATAAAATTTATCTTATATTATGATTACCTACTTCTTTTCTTCGACTTTCCTTTCCTCTATATTTATGAAAGCTACTATACTGTTTTGTTTGGTTGACGATGAGACCATTATACGTTATATCGTTCATATTTCTTTATTATTTTCTTAAGTGGCGTTTGAGAACTTTTATTCATAAAAGTTGGAAATTTATATAGGTATTAATATTCTATGACAGTTACGACGTAAGTTTAGCCATGTTTAGGCTTCATTAATACTTAATTCGAATTTATAATTTGTATAAAATGTTCAGAATTGCCCGTTTGATAAATTGAAAGCGGTCGCAGCATGTTTTCGAAATTGGAATTATATTAAACTTTTACTGCTGTGCGTATAAATTAGATTAATTATATTCAGAATTATTTTATTGAGTTTCGTTTATAACATGTGCATATTTAATGCGGATGAGATTAATTTATATTTGGCCCCAGAGTATTGTTTAGAGATGAATATTTAATGTATGTAGTAGGCATTGTTTATGTGCACGTGAGTTTTTCCGGTTTATTTTACTGATACGGTCACTTGATTTGATTGACCCGGTGACATTAATTTCGCCCCTCTGTAGGCATACGAATATGACCTTTCTGAACATGATAATAATTAAATCATAATTGACTATATTAATTAAATAAACGAGGCAGTGATTCCTCAAATAAAAACACACCTAAAAACGTTAATTACGAAGTTACTTCATTTTATTCAAGTTACATTTTGTAAAATAATTATACAGGAAGGAAAATTAAAACTTCAGCTGTTTTGAACTTTGAACCCTTAAAAAACGGCAGTGAATAGTCCCAAAAAAAGAAAGTTAAAATATTTTTCGCGTAAACAAGGAAAATAAAGTAAAATGTCTTTGTTAAAAATGTTCCTTGTTTTTATTTCGTCATTTCAAATGTTATCGTTCACTTTTTAGCTTTCGTTTCGTAAAAACGTTCTACTTTATTTTTGTACGAAATTCTACGTTTTACGGCTCTGAAACGATTTTATTTTGTTATCGTCTGGCTTACCTCGAAACGCTTCGAAACCACTAACGTTAAATACTCTCGAGTATTTGTTTCTCAAGTGTAAACTTTTCGTAACTATGTGGTAAAGGAATCTTAGGTTCTAGAAATTGCCCATTAATGTTTACATTCCGGGAACTCTAAGTTTACTGTAGACTTTAATTCATGCCAGAATTCCTTGAAACCCTATCGTTACAGATTGTTGCTTGTTGGTACATAATTAGGTTCTAATTTGTACTTATGTATTATTGAAGGTAAATCTATTTTTATGTGTTGACTAGCCCCCGGTGTCACGTGCATTAAGCTACCGTGATAAAGCGATAAACGGGCTATTTAGATTTTTCAAATCGCTCCGATAGCTAATGAGTTTAGCGGGTTCAAACAAACAAACAAACCATTCGGCTTTATAATATTAAAGTATATAAATAAACGTAAACAAACAATACCTACAACTGCAACACAATTGACGTAAAACCCAAGTCAATACGTTTGACTCATTCAGGTAAAACCAAGCACTACACGATGTCCATAACTAAAACACTAGAAATGTCATGAAACGCCATGAAACCTTTCATCTAATTGCCTCGACAGACTACTCCACCATCTAGTGTCATTATCATATCATCATAGTATAGCTTGCAGCGGAGAAAAGCGTAAAGGCCTATGCACACCCGGACGGAATGGCAGAGGATTTGCCACCGGTCAGCGCTACACTAACCACTTAAGCTTTGGTTTCCTAGGAAAGCGGTGCAGTAATATACCGGCCGTAATATTACGGATGCAAAAAGGCGGCCGTCTTTACGGTGGCGACATGTGGAAAGTTCCACGGCCGTTTTAACACACCGTCAGTCATTTTTTTAAAACAAACGTCAAACGATAGCTTCACCGCTATCAATGAAACGTTCACGAAACTATCTGACACCGTCAAGACGGCCGTCATGCAAATAACGGCATCGCTTTTTGACGTTACGGTGTCAGTTACCGCTCTCTAGGAAACCGCGCCATTTTGTTTACATAGACAGCGTTCTAATGACGTTATTCACCGCTGTATTACGGCCGCTATATGACGGCACCGGTATCCTAGGAAACCAAAGCTTTAGGTACTGTAGCGGCGCGGGCCAAAATGTGCATGCCACGGCGTCCTTTGGCGTGCCGCCGTTGAGCAGTGCGCTGCGGGATCCCTTAGCGCCATCGCCAATGCCGTGATAAGAAATCCCTTTCAATGCTACGGAATCAATTTTAACATTGGCATTTATGTCGTATTACTACTAGATAACTTTGAATGACCTTTGGTAAAAAATTAACCCATTGACTGCGGGAAAACATGCTCGATGTGTATCTACTAAAAAAAACGCAAGTGAGGCGCACACACAACCATGTTTTTCTGCAGCGAACACTCGAACTGTGTAGCCAGCCGCACTTCGAGCTTACCGCAGCGAATGTTCGCCTGTAGTCAACGGGTTGAATCCTCTGCCATTCCGCCTCGGTGTGCGTAGGCCCTAACTGCTCCCCACCTCAATGGCCCTACAAAAGAGAGATGGCTCATTAAATAAATGGAAGTTTTACTTGTTACAAGTTTTCCCTGCTTATTGCGCTGTAACCGAGGAGTTGGGTTCAAAACTTGTACATTTATGGAATAAATAACTTTGTGCTGACGCCCTTCATGTTACCCTCTGTAAATGTACAGACAGAGATGAGATAGTTTTAGTAACTCGTCGACCCGTGCTAATATTATGAAACTCTGTCAAAACTATTATTATAGTTGGCAGAAAGGTTGCCTGGAAGAAAACGCTGGATAATAGTAAAACTTGTCACGCGAACATCGTCGTTATGG
Organism: Hoplodrina blanda; assembly: GCA_949316365.1. Taxonomy (NCBI): domain Eukaryota; kingdom Metazoa; phylum Arthropoda; class Insecta; order Lepidoptera; family Noctuidae; genus Hoplodrina; species Hoplodrina blanda. The sequence goes on along the minus strand of OX438564.1, from coordinate 4,875,875 downwards.
CCCTGGTTTAGGCGTCCGCCTCTTATGCACAAGGCTGTGTGTGCGCAACCGGGCATGGGCAAGTACCAATGTGACTTTTTCTATTTTTATATGTAGCTAACCACCCAAACCTTAGACAGTACATATGAATTGAAAAAGTCACATTGGTACTCGTCCAAGCTTTAAAATTACAGCAATTCAGTTCCTTCAAACTTACTAAGAGCCTAGACATTTATTTCAAAATAGTTTGTATGGAATTTCTAGCCCATTCTTTTCCTTATGAAACTACCTTTTAGAGGCAACTAGATTCAATTCTAGTTTCTTGTAGATGATATTTTATCATGGTCTTGGCGAAATAAATTGACTATGAAGTTACAGTTAATACGTACCTACATTTTCTACCCCTTCTGATATCATTAGCCACTTCCTTACGCAAAGAAAGAAAGAAAGACTCAAAATTAATGATTCAAATACCATTAGTTTTAACATCAAAGAGGTTCCTAGTACTGCTATTTGCAAATCCCTATGTGTAGGAGCAAGTCTAATTTTGTTTGTACCACTTTCATCTTGTACTCTGTTTAAAATAATAATGACAGATATTTTGGACATTAATCATCATTAATTTTGCTCAGCAGTCGGATCTGGCGTTAGTGTTACGGCTGTATGTTAGACATTATACTAAAATATTCGAGTTGCATTTACTTTTATTGTGTACTAGCACTCTCCCGCGACTTCGGTCGCGTGATTTTTCATACGGATCCCTAATTTTTTGATAATAAAATATGGCCTAGCACTCAGTGATAACTTAGTTTCCAATGTACGAAAGAATTTTGTATAAGTAGAGATGTAATTGTCAAGATTTTTTAGTAAGATTTTTTAAAATTAATATTATGGTTTCTTAAAAATCAACTCGCTTTTTAAAATCGAAATAGGTAAAAATCTACTTTTGACGTTTATTTTGATTTCAAAGGCCCATATGCAGCAGTCTTCTTCGTTCTTTTATATTTGATTTATTATTTACTTAGATGGGATTCAAAAGTCATATAAAATACTATCATCTGCCCGCGACATCGTCCGCGTGAAAGTCAAGTTTACCACAAAACAGCCTATGACACTTAGCAAGTGTAGCTTTCTATCAGTGATAGAATTTTGTAATTGGAGCAGTGCCAGAGATTATTATTCCAAAAAAATTTATAAAATCATACAAACTTTACGTCTTTATAATATTAGTATAGATTCCGATAGCCATTAATAATACAAGGTCATATAAAATTACTTGATGAAACTCCACAAAATGTGGATGCACAGCACAACTGAAGTTTCGTCAGCGAATTTAATATGACTCTGTTCTCTATTACATACATATGATTACTTTTTAATACCAAGTTGAACATAATGGAGTTTTTGATTGATATGCAATTATGTATTAATTGCAACAGTAATAATTTCCTTTATTACTTCTTATGTATTGTAGTTATAGTCGTATGAATGACAAGCTTTTGGCCGCGACTTCATCCACGTGAATTTTCTTACGCATCATTAAAATGTTTAATCGAAACGTAGCTTTCTTTAATCGAAAGAATTATCAAAATCGGAACAATTGTTCCGTACATTAGTGCGTTCAAACAAACTCTTCAACTTTGTAATATTACTATAGATTAGATAATTATATTTTAATTTATCATAGTAAATAGTAAAACTGATAGTATTCTCAAGTCTGTAACGTGCGCAAATAGTAAGTAAATATTCATGTATATGTATAGGAAATCGATTTACCTACAAGAAAATTGTATGTTAATTGGTATATGTACTAGGTAGATACGCTAATTTCTGACATGTAAACAAATTGGCAATTGTTATAATAATTAACAAGTCATGTACTATCTGGTTAGGCGAAGTTAATCAAACTTTTTGTGGTAATTACGGTCGGGTTGGTTATGTGGCGTACTGGCGTCGTTTGGGCTGACACAAATAAACATGTTTGCTCGTCCCCATTGCGTCCGCAACGCAAACTCTATACCGCCTCTACAGGGCTGCCAGTTACGGCTTTGTAAACGCCTATGCACTTTTCCACACCTTTTTTTTTGTTCCGGGGTGGAAAATCCTTATGGCTTTTCCCCGCCCTGGGTGGGGGCGGAGTTGTCTGTCAGACTCTTACTTACCATAAACCACACCGGTGTTCTCATTCCCACACTTACACCGGGGTTCCCGGCAGTTTACGCGCCTTCTGCATCTTGGTATAGCTAAAACTTACAGTCCGCTCAATTTTGTTGAAGTACTTTTTCTATCTGACGATCAGGGGGTAATTCTAATAACTTTATGGAACGTTCGCATTGTAATCTCCGTGTCAATCTGTCAAAAATTCCTTTATTTTTGACAAGTGTTTAACATTAATTGTGGCGTTGATGAGATTGCTATTAGATTTGGAACGTTTTTAATTACAGGAATTTGCCGCTAACTTTTGGGCTCATCGCACATACCCTATCTAATGTGTTCGACAAATTAACAATTAATCTAATAAATAAACATTTTGGACGAAGTCTTACAAAAAAATGCAGTTAAGAAATCCCTTGAAATCTCCTATTCTCGTATTTCGACAATGTTATAAGACTTCACCGAATGTTGTGCCACCCCTAAGCTTAGGAACGTAAGTACATATTATATGTATCAGTGTTTTAATGGGTATACAGACTCCCACTGACTACTGATTACCGTCGCATTATGTTGTTATCAATCCAATGAGAGGTTAACGCATGTAGGTTACGACTTTACGAGTTACATACCCAATAAATTAATGTTAATAATAATAATTTTACTTATTTTGTAATAAGCACGCCATCGTCTGCTCTTGTGCCGTACATTAAATATTTAACAAAAATCCGAATCCGAGCCGATTTTCAATTCGAAAATGATTCAATTTAATATCAAACTTATCGCTGCTGGTAAATTAATAAACTGAACATAAAAAAACAAATGACCAATCATTTTAAAACTATCAATATCTCTACACGTCCACAATACATTTGACAATGAGCAGGCCCAAGTACGAAGCATATTTGTGTACTATAATCAAGCATGTTTATACGCCTTTGTAATTTCCGGCAATACATCGCGACTTGTCTGTCTGTAGGTACATACAAACATCCATATCTACATACACTTACGAGCTATTCGTTCCAAGTTACAAACGTTGGATACCATTAATTAGTCTTCAAATACCCATGCAATTTGTGAACGCTTTGATCGTAGCGCCTCTTGAATGAAATTGTGTTCAGGCATTTTTAAGTGTCTTTGTGAAGTTCAGTATAATCCACGATGACAAAGAGTGAGTGAAGGAGTGATCATGGAGTTTCTTGCTCGTTCTTCTTCTTAGAAACCAACTGTTTTGAACGAGCAAATAGGTTCATCTTCCTGACAAACTGACAATTAAAAAGTGCCTGTAAATGGTTTATTTGAAATTTGATTTGACAGTAATTAAGGACAAACAAAACGATTTAGTTGTGTCAAAATATTTAAGAAACAATTCAGTTTCAAGTTTAGTTACTTTAGTTAGAAATTTTCAGTACCAGGGATCTTTTATAAGTACCTTACTGAAAATTTACAGAGTGTGTGCTAGTGAATTCTATAGAACAAATAAGAAATCAGCAGCAGCATGGTGTTTCCACCACGCTCTTCAAACTATGGATGACGATGGATGAGTCCATATAATAAATGATGAGAAGAAAAATTATATCGATAGGTATTGTTTTATACAGACAAAAGACCCAGCTTAACGCGCAGTTAAGCTGGGTCTTTTGGTACGTAAATTTGATCGTCTTGTTCAATTGTAAATACCCGTTTCACACATAATGCTCATTAAGTTTTAAGGCTTTGTTCATATCAATCAGTGATAGGTGCTAATTGTGCTTGTCATATAAAATTATACCAAAATAATATAGGATAGTCGATTAGTCGTATTTCTGATTCGAAAATTGACTCGAATACTGTAGCTACATCGGCGTGCTTGTGCTAGATAGTTAATTGACGTATTGCATTTCGGGGAATAGGTCGAAATAACAATAAGCCCGTATTATTTAACTAAGCCATAATGAGTAGTCACTATACTCTATTTTTATTATTCCTACATTAGAAAAATAGCAGCCATATTGTGTTAAATGATTGCATGTTGGTGACTTTACATTAGAAATAACTATTATAGCGAGCGTTGTAACGTTATTTTTCTATATTGAACTAGCTTTTGCCCGCGACATCGTCCGCGTAAATGTCGGTTATCACGGACGCAGACGAAGTCGCCAAATAAAAAGTAGCCTATGTCCTTTCTTGCGGTTCACACTTACCTCGTAACAAATTTCATCGAAATCGGTTCGGTGGTTTAGTTGTGAAAGCGTGACAAACAGACAGAGTTACTTTCGCATTTATTATATTAGTATGAATGGATGAAGAATATAGCATAGTTATTCAACGTAGACTAGTCTCACGTGATTCGTGTTTACTCGCTACGGAACTTCGAACTCGTTCAGTATCTTTATTTTGCCCAGACGCTCGCTATTTAGATAAGATTTATGTTGTGAATAATGAGACTCTATATTTAATATATTGGTTTTTGGATACCTACTAATTTATTATCAAGAAAATGCTAACTATTAATGGTTAGAGAAAATTGAAGCACTACATATCGGACTTTGCAATGATAATGCAAAATAACCCAGACTCGAACTCACCAAAATTACTACAATATGAATTCACATATTATAAAAAAAAAAACCTCTGACGGCGGCCATTTCTGACCAATTTTCATCGAACATAGCTAAGAACACTCCCGACTAATTCACCTTTCAAACAAAAAAAAAAACAAAATTGGTTCATCCGTTCGGGAGCTACGCTGCCACAGACAGACACACACACGGACACGTCAAACTTGTAACACCCAGTCGTGGGGGGTAAAAACAGATCCATACTATGTCAAAAGTACATTTTCTATCAGCGGGGTCAAATGACTTAATGAAAACTTAGGTCAAGCTTTTTTTGATCCTGGACTACTTAATTTGTCCACACCTCACAACCAAACATGAAGATGCAAACCCATCAGTGCCGCGGATATCGATTGGCGTCCATGCGTCGAGCCCCGACGGCCGGCACATAACTCAATTGGCAGGCAATCTGGTGGAGGCGCCGCTCCCCCTATAATTACACCGCATCAACTGTACAGCCGGATAAAAATGCGTTTTTAGCAGCTGTGGATAAGATATTAATGGAACTGCTGGTTGCTGGTTTGTTTGTATATGTTTTGTTTATGGTTAATGCAGTAGACACACAGGTCGTAGCCAAGACTTGACTCTTAGAGTCGCTAAATAATTAAGCAGGCCGGCCTATTTGGTTGTGTATTCTTAATACAAGTATTGAAAGTGGCCGAACCGTATGCGCCGACCCTCTTATGCGCATACTAGCTTCAAAGATGATATGATATCCCACGGGAACCTTACATTTTTTCGAGATAAAATGTAACCTACGTGCTATTCCAGACTATAATCTACCTCTGTGCCAAATTTCGTCCAGATACGTTCAGCCGTTCTGGCGTAATTGAGTAACACTCTCACTGCCAGCATTATATAGCATGTTTCCAATTCAGCAAGCCATGGAGTCCGCCTGCGGGTCCTAACGATTCCGCTGCACCAGGCCGTCACTCAAAATGAAAAAAATAATACAAAATGTTTTGGGGGCAGCCGGCGACCCCCACGGCCTGCTGGTTAACATTTCTTTAAAATAAGACCGGCCCTACGCACTTGAAAATTTGGGGCCCGCCCGCGGATCCCATGGTAGAGAGAGTGGTAAATAAACATCCGTGCATCCATTCGCATTTTCAATAGTAGTAAGTAGTAGTAAGATAACGATCCTTATAAACTAGCGTTGTTTTTGTTAGCAAATAACAATGTAAATCTCTGTCTCTGATATAGCTGTATGTTATTCTTGAAACTAAAGGCGTAAGTAAGAGAATCGTAAAACATAAAGTTACTGTGTAATACTTTGTTGGCTTGTTGGTGTCTTAACGAAAACTTCGCAGAAGTAATGGATAGGTGCTTTAGTAGTTTTGGGTTTCTTGGGATACTTTTAAGTATTATTTTTTGCTAAAATACTCAATCTTCTATACTAATTTCTATACAAAAAAAAATGACTGTTTAAACGCGCAAATCTCTAAAACTACCTTTCGGATTGGAAAAAATCTGTTTGTATATCATAGCCAGATTTATGAGAAATAGTATAGGCTGTCACGCTACGACGCAAGGGGGCGGAGCAGTCACCAAAGAACACGAGAAAAGAATCAATTAAAAAAACGGGTTGCACTCCGGGAGTGCCGGCAGAAGTAAAAACTTGATTATTAACGTTGAGCATGTTTGATATTTTGGAATGGTTAGGGAATAATTTTGCACCAATTGCTTTATCAGTATAAAAGTACTATCATTTATGTGGTAGAATACAATATTCATTTATTGCGCTATCGTACACAAACATGACAATTTATATTACATTAAAAATTTAACTTTAAAACTATTACAATTATCATTCGCGCAAGCGCCCTGCGCTGTCCTACGCTTTTTCGATCAGGTCACGTGTCCTGACGCGCACGTGTCCTGACGCGAGTTTAAGATTTTATACCCATTACAGAAAAAGTGCTCAACGCCGCTAAAGAAGTTTTCACTTCAAAAAAAATGAAAAATTGTTTTCAATATTCTAAGCATTAATTTAAGTATACAGTTATGTTTGTATATCCACGAAATTGATTTATAATGCATAGATGCAGGTTTAATCAAGTAAACATAATATCACGATTAGTAATCCCCTTCAAACTTGGTAACTTTATGCAATATTAGAAGCGATTTGATTGATTTATTTCATTTTAGAAGTGATTCATAGGATCAGTATGAATATACAAGGTGAACAATTTCATTATGAAACCAACCCTGAAATCATGAAAAAAGAATCAGCTATTCCTCACATTAATATGATCGTAAAGCATTTTTGTAAGAATCAGCAGATTGTTTTTTCATAATTTCATGGTTGGTCCCATAGTAAAAGTTATTCATAATGATGAGTACAATGACCCGTTTCCAGGTTTTTGGTAAAGTCAAAGTCAAAGTCAAAACATTTATTTCAGTTAGACCATTTACAGGCACTTTTGAATAGTCAAGGAGTCTGTCAGTTAGTCCAAAAGTTGAAGCTAGAACAAATTAACAATTACCAATTACCATATATTTATTGTAAATTAACAATTACCCTGTATTTCTTCGATTTCACTAACTTTGGTTACCACGTTACAAAGTTCGATGATATTCTCAAGCCACAAAAACAACAGAAATTAACGTCACGCAATGATAATGTTAATTGCTCATTGTGTTACAAAGTCAATTTAGTTTTCTCTACCGATCATTACTATTGTTTTAATCTTAATAGAAATTATCTTACACGACAACTAAACTGTATAATTCCAAGAAAAAGGATAAGAATTTTCCATCGTCTTGAATTTATAAGAAGTGTGGAACAAGCCACAGCTGATGCAAATCCAATCTTTCGAGCTACTCAATATTAATGTATTCAATTTACTTCAGGATTTACATAATTGCGTGGACACAGATACATATAAACAGTACCAAATCAAATTGGAATTATACGGTTCACACATCCATCTGCTGGCAATGTTGTTAGCTCGCAATCCCGCTTTAATGTAAAATGTTCTCGTAATTCTGTTTGCTGGGTTTGCGATTCATTAAGCTTTAATATTTACCGCCCGAGATTCGAATTGCACGCTGAGTTTCATTACTGGGCCTGATGAAAAATTGCCGCTGCACTTATTGGTTTTTCGTTAACTGTCTGACTACTGGAGCCTGTCCCTTTGCTATTATTTGTGCTGCTGTCAGCATGTTATTTGCTTTATATTTTGTGTATGTTGATGTTGTACACAATTAAGGTAGGTACAGGTACAGGCTGGTATATGTCATAATTTGTATTAAATAAATACACAACACTACTTAAAGAGCGGATGGGGCAGCTCTAGCGCAGCCATATTGTATTTTCGTTGCAAAGAATATAGAGCAATTACCTAAGACATGATATAACGCTCTAGTTCTATGATAGTAAGTTTTTTCTCTAGTTATTTGGTTTCTATCTGGACTTCTGCTTCACGTCTATATGTCTGTCTGTACTAACAGGCGAGTCTTCTTTATTTATCTCAATTGAATCAACAGATTATTTGGCCCAATAGATATCCCGATCCAAAAATAAACTTGTAATAATTCCAACACGTACCTATGTACTGATCGTACTCTGCATGAGTCAACCATGCGCTAGACGGGTTTAACTTTGTACCAGCAATGTGGGACGTTTCGAAAGTCGCTGGCGCCTGCCAAACTTTGATATGCGTTGCCAACATCGTAATGCAGACGCACGGCCCGACCACTTTCACAACATGTTCCGTTTTAGTTCATCATTGCTAGTTCTAGAACTAGTACAATCACGAACTAATTACTACGTGGGAGAGGCGTCGCTAGGCAACGTCCCTAAAGGTTTAAATGCCAAGCAAATATCGCTGGTAACTGCTGTGACTTTGATTGCAGAACTTGTATGCTATCATGCTATGCGACTGGCGAGACACAGAACGAACGGATCGAACGCATTCGACCCTAATCTCTTCAAAGGTAGAGTGAACGCGCTTCTTCTGGGTAAGCTCAATTCATCGTAGACTTTGTCTCTTTCGCCTCTGACCCAGACTAGAGTCAAAAGCAAACCCATCATAAATATAAAAAAGTGACATCTAACCAAGTTTTGATTGCGACCAACAGTGATAACGTTTGACATAATAGTTTCTATATTCAAATCGAACTGTCCAGTCAAGTTTTTAAGTAATCTATTAAATTCCACAAATAGATCAATACAAAATTGTGTGTTTGGGACCGCTTGCTTCCATCGTGACATTTCTTGTGATCCGTTCCATTCCAATTTCAAAAATAAACCATAAAAATATATCTGACGTTCATAAAGTAATAATCACAGTAATAACACCGCAGTTTCCTAGTTTGATAGCTAAAAGCTGTGAGGGCTGCGGTCACAGCCGCGTCAATGCGGTCACGTTTTGCTTCACACCGATCACGACCGAAACGTTGACGACCACCGTCGCCTTCAAGGCATTCCTTCACTTCAATGAATCCATAAACTCCGTCGTACTCCGTAAAATTTTAACATTTCCCAATCGAAAATTCCATTCAAGTCTCAATAAAAACTCTTATCGGTAACGGCGTAGAAATATAGAAATGTTATGTTACCCAGCCAATGTTTACGTTAACTAAGTTAACTTACCAAATCAAGGACATAACTCTGATAATACTGTTCAAATATTTTCGAATTCTTAAAACTAAGACTGTGACTAACACTGCCGATATTGCTGGAATACTAAAAAGTACGTAAAACTGTGGGTAGGCTCTGTATGACTCATTTGGGGGAGGTAAACAAGACGTTTTACGATACTGCCGAGACACTCATATTGCTACTGTGTGACTGTCGGCTTGGCTGTTGGCTTAAGAGACCACTGCTAATGTTTTGTCTGCCCTCTAATTTTAAGGACGAAAATCAACCCTATTGTAGCGTTCATAAGATGTACAAAGCTATTAGGTTTTTAAGCTGTCCTTCAACAGTATATTTGGAAAATTAAGACTACATTTAAATTGTTGTCCAAGATTGTTTCCTAAAACTTGTAAGCTTCAAAACACGATAAGACGTGATAAATTACATAAATGAATATGCTTTATCACAAACAGTCGCATGAATGACTGATAGGCTACGATAAAATATTGTTTTGATATAGTCCCAACCACAACCACAATAGGTACCAGTCGGACGGACGAATTTATCAATAATTGTGACACCAGTAATGCCTGAGGTTTGGGTCGAATAGTTGATTGTCATGTCACCAGCGTGTATAACAATGAACTGTTCATTTGGTTTGAAAACTTAGAATGAATCCTATATTTCTTGTAAATACCTATTGAAAATGCGTCATTCTATGTCTACCACAACAAACCAACGCAGAATTATCATTATGTTATGTACCTACTGAAGTTATCAACAGCAGATAACAGTGATATAATTATTTCGAGCGTAATATTACAGATACTTATCGATGAACAAATACCTACTCCAGTTGAGTAAGAACGCAATTAAATTACACAGAAAACAATAATTATAAACAATGAGGTATCAGAAACGTATAATAGCGATTCAAACAAGACAAAGTGACCGTCTCAATTAAATTATCGCAACCTCAAATAAAGAACAATATAAAAAGAGTCTTTAATTAAAAGAAAAATAGCGCAACTGATAGCTAGATGGTGATTAAACTCATTATAACAATAGATTTGAGCGCACCAACAACTGGAACGGTAGAAACTCGGCTGATACCGAGGTCGGGCCAAGCGGCGCAAGCGACGATAATGGACGCCTTTCTCACAGAGAAAAAAACTTGTTAGTGGTTGCCTGCAGTGAATGTCGCAAGGGAACAGCCGCTATTGGAATTGGAAAACAAACTCACAATAACGGCAATCACGAGAATTGTGACTCTTGCTTTACAAGGAATTTTAACGGGCTTGAAACACTCAATTGGTTTGCTTCACTGAAAAAAAAATGTAATTTGTGAACTGAACTGATGCTTACTTCACTGCTTGGACAGTTTAAAAAATCATTGCTCTTCGTTCTCCAACTGCCAGTCAAATGCATTACAATTAAGCGAAACTGGGACTGATCAAAAGTACACTATTTGTACTAGATATAGATACTACCCGCATCATGCGAAGAAATACACTAATAGTCCACCCTCAGCGTCATATCAAAGCAATTTGTTTAAACGACCACGAGGTCATATGGTCTCTATCGTAAACACAACTCTTGAACTCACTGCCTGGCTTCAACAATACTTCAATTGTTACCATTTACTAGATGATATTCTACAACAAAATTACAGAGCACGTTTAAAACATTAATGCTCATAGAATCTTATGAAGCCACGTCTTCAAATTAAGAGATAATCAGCTTCAGGATTCATAGAAACAGTATTTTTGTACATTCAGTCACCATCTGCTCGGAACGACACTTTGCATATAAAAGAGAATATGCGTGACTCAAAGAGGCTCTCTAATTTGAACTTCAGCCAGCTTTCTGTACCAAAGATTGGATTTCTGAATTCGCCAACTTTATAAAGATTTTCTTTCGCACAAAGATACTTTGGCGCCTAGAAAATATTTTCAAAAGATAATCTCGATAAAATGTAGGGTATAGTTACGTAAGAGGACAGAGAGGGTACGTAGAGGTGAATAAATTGGATGTTCAAATAATTGCTTATTGTCTCCACTTAGTTTGAGTGCGTCACACGTTCCGATAGACGAATCGGCGACGCAGCTCAGCTCACATTCTCGTAACGGTGTTAGCAACAAGGACGGGGACAAATAAAGCAATATAGACAGCTGTATTTGGAGATTCAAGTATCTCGCCTGCGAATTATACGAGCGACTCGGGCGACCCATAAACCGACCGCCATAACGAGCAAGACCGCTTCGAGGATGTATGTTCATATAGCACAGCTTGGGCCTTTGATTTATAGTTGTCACTGGCCCATTTCCAGAAATAGTAAAACTTATGATTCTCTTTGCTTTTACGCGCAACGCACAAAGTATGTATGTCTCTGTTTATGACTGTAATCTTCAGTTGCTTAGCTAAAATATTGTTTGTTAGAACTGGCAGAAATAAATCATGCTGAAACGACAAAATCTGATATCATGATGCGAATGCCATTCTGAATTTTCGTATAGCATCCGTGAACCTGCCACAAACAGCCCATTTGGGGCCCGTCAAGCATGTAGTAAATAACGGCTTTGTCACGTTGTCGTCTACCCACAAACGCTGTCTAAAATTCAATTAGCGTCATGGTAATTAAACCCGGTACCAGGCTAATCTCGCGGCGAGCGTATATTCGATAGGTGTTCCGCGTGAAGCGAATGCTTTGCGGAAATTCGCGACGCTTCGCAAGCGTCAGTCTCGTATAGGTATTTACGACGTTTTGCTGCGTGCAGCAGTAGACAGCAAATATTAATTTCATTCTGAATCATGAGACGCAAAATAAACCCCAAAACAAAGACTTCTAAAAGTGCTTCGGACACTCATTTCACGTGGGCTCTAAAAGAAAGAGAATACGTGGAAAAGATTATTAAATTAGGTCTTCCTACGCATATCTACGACCAACTTTGTAATAGGTGTAGGAGTAAGGTAGGTGCCGGTAGAGCGACTTTTTGAATGTAACTTAGGTACAGTTTCAATTTAAATACTGTTTGAGTTACTAGATGTTAACCTCGGAATAACTATTCATGAGATACTGATATTCATAGATAAACTACATGAATACTATGAATAGTGTAGGTACATCGTTACGAAATCTGTTTGGTATTCTGACACAGCTACTATGTTACATCTTGACAGATTGGATTTACGATTAGAACTTTTTATCTGCTTATCAGTCCGTAACTCTTCCTATTTAAAACCTTATCGTGTAGAGCGGAGTCTGGTTGATAATATAGAGTCACGTTAACATTTTACTTGTAGGGAAGTTTAACAAATACTGACGTACTTAGTGTAAAAACCTAGCATAGGATTTTGAATCTTATTGATTGTCTAGTTATGACGCCCCCTTCTAATGCATGACGTTGTGGGTTCGTTACAAAGCCCAATTTTCACTTTGTAAATCTTGGACATCACTGACATCGGTGAAGGGAAACATCGTGAAGAAACCTGGACTTACAATAAAAATAATACTGGAATCCCCAAGCCTTGAGCAAGCGTGATCGTGCGATGCTCGTGCCTTCTATTGGTGGGACCATTTAAGCTGGTCTTAGTATTAATATGTAACATTTATAAAATTTGCTGCGTTGCGCCATATTACCCAACATTGTGTTCTCACGATGACATTGTCTTCAAATAATTGTGTCGCAACTAGTCGCAAGACTCGCAAGAATTAAGTCACATTTCCAAAAATGTTCTTTCAAACTCCTTTTTCTACTTGCATTGATTGTCGAAGTCAAATAGGCAAACTTAAGTTCCGTAAAGGAAGTAATTTCCATACAAATAAACTAGATTTCCTATAAAAACATCACTTCAATTCGAAAAAACAGCTTGAGACAAGGAAATTGGCTGCGATGAACGTGGTCTCCTTGAGTAATTCGTTCGTCCAGACGGATATGAGAATCAAACAGGCGGGGGAAAACCAATCAGCGGTTGACGTGAAAATCCACGTCAAAAAAGAACACGCTACTTTTTCTCACGCGATTAAGTCTAAGCAGATAGCTAGTGTTGTTACGTTATAGCATAATTATTATTGTACATTTCTTACATAAGAAATGAGCTCGCAAAGCTTATTACAGCGCTAAAATGGCTGTTAGGTGCGCTGACGTCAGTGTACAGTGGGCTTTCCTCGCGTGATTCATAGAGGGGCGCCTGTCGCGGTGCCACTGCTTTTCTGTGACGTCACATGTCTTGATACTATAATAATATTATCATTTTTTTTTCTTCACAATATAAAGATCCTTATCTTTTTTCCTCATTTCAAAGGTGAGGTGTTTTCTACTCATAATAGTTTTTCTTATGTCGAGCAATGACAATCAAATGAGGCGCACGCAATCTGAACAAACACAAGTCGTGGTACCCATTAACATGCTCTAGAATCAAGGATTTGACGTCACACACACATTCTGGCTTCCGACAGGTTTCAAGGAGTGGTGGTAATGAAGTGAGCTAGTTATCATTTCTTGGCTGAAATGTTGGATATAATTTCCAAGAGACTCTTTATACGATCATAAATGTACTGAACAGCTGATTTTTTTTAATGTTACTTTTTGAAAAATAATGGTCCCAATCGTTTCGAGTTTGATGAGCGAGTTTATGGCTTTCGGTTTAAGAACGACCTAAAAGGAACCGTGTATAACGTGCCTCATTAGACTCACGTTTCTCTAATCATTTCAATTTGCAAACAACGTGCAATAAACATATTGATATGTATCAAGGTTTTATTATATTGATGTTAATAAATGAGTAACAAATTATTTTGGCCTTGCACAACTGCGGCGTCTAGTAATGAATTCTACCTACCCACCCACAGGTCTTGCCAAAGTGCATCAGCCTAGGCTGCCTACATACAATCATTTAGTATTCAGTTTCAGTCAATACTGACGTAATAAACTGACATGAACATTTTAGAAATGAAGTGAGTCAGACCAACCACGTATGGTACAAAATGATTCCTGGTTTTATAAACTGTTCGTTTTGGATCGGCGGCGGCGCAGGCGCCCTTATACGCGTGACTAAGACATGGTATACGATACTTCGGGAAGTAGCCTTTTAAGAAGACGGTAAATTTAGTATGTTGGGTAATTGAGAACGTAATGTATTCTTAAGTACTCGAGTTGGGAAAGGTGAGAGGCGTAGGGAAATGCGAATGGAATGAGGTATAAATACTGTTTATGTGAAAGCGTAAGCTGGATTTGTTTTGACAGATTTATTACCTTCAAGTCTCGTTTTAACCGCATCTTTTATTAAATCTTCTCGTTCATAATGAACTATAGCTTATTGCCGCGGCTTCGTCTGCCGTTGGGTATCTCTGGGATTTTTTATTTTTTTATACGATTCCCTTTTTTTTTGCCTAATGTAAAAGTAGCGTAAAGACTTTACGCTACTTTTACATTAGGCTTTACGGTAAAGTAATCTTTACAACATGAGATATCTGCCAGTGAAACCACCCGTCAAAATCGGTCAGCCGTTTCGAAGATAAGGAAGCAACAGACAGAAAAATATTTTGTTTTTAATAGTTTAAAAAACTAAAAAACACGCTTTTAGCACGCTCTAATTTTTTCGTATTCCATTCAGCAAACCCTTTCATTTGATACCCATATCATGGGGATGCATTTCAAATAGCCTGTCCGCCATCTTGGGGAGGCCGCCATATTGGATTTGTAATGACGTTTCTTAGCTAGTCATGTATTGTCATCAGAATTCAGAGCGTGTGCAAAATTTCATCCTAATCGAAGACCGGGAAGTGGGTCAAATTAAGATTCCAAGATTTTCTTACATAGTTACACACATCAAAAGTGTCTAGGGATCAATATATTATTATTACCAAATACATCTTGATCCCAAGACACTTTTGATGTGTATACTTACAAGTGAAGCTAATATAAGTGTGTTAAAAATAGTTTATTGGCGTTTGTAACAAACTATGTTTTTTAATATACCGTGATACTGTGTAAACATTCATATACATTTAGTAAAAGCCGTTATTTTGACATTACAAACAGACACTTCAATTTTATTTATTTGTATAGATAAGGGATTTGTTAGTCTACATGCTTGTGTAACAACATTACTATTAAGTAATATCGTCGACTTATTATCAAGAGACCAAAGTCCAGAAAATCAATAATTGAAAATGCAACGTCAAATAAAAACTCAATTGAAACCACAAATGGAACCAAACGTCGTTCTTTGTGCTATTCAATTTCAGAAACTAATCAATTGAACACAAGGATTTGAAACGTTTCTCACAGCTCAGTATTGTGTCCACGAAATAAAAATATAATAGCACACTCGTATGTGCTGCAATATGCCCTTGACATGCAACTTTAACGCTGATGATGATAAAATTATTCATCAAAATGTTATCTTTTTAACATAGTCAATCTAATACCTTAACCCCTTAGTGTAAAGTTCAATTTTGATTGAAAATTACACAGGTTTTACGACCTTTGCTTTATTTTTCTTTTTTTATTCGGAAATCAACTTAGTTGACTTCTTCTTAAGCGCAGGCCACACCGCCAGCTAGCGGGCGGGCGGGCTAAGCGGGCGGGCGAAGCGAACGAAGGAAACTATACAAACTACGCGAAATATTGGCGAGCTAAACTATGGGGTTCACACCGAAAACTACGGACAGACGAGCGACGGATATTTCGTTAGCTTAGCTCGTTGAATAGTCGGTAGCTCGCGGTGTGAACCGAAGTATGTAAAGAGGTGAAACGATGTTCGCCCGCCTAGCCCGCCCGCCCGCTAGCTAGGAATCGTCGGATATTTCGTTAGCTTAGCTCGTCAGGTTAGTCGGTAGCTCGCGGTGTGAACCGAAGTATTTACAGAGGTGAAACGATGTTCGCCCGCTTAGCTCGCCCGCCCGCTAGCTGGCGGTGTGGCCTGCGCTTTAGAGTTGACGCTAGTTTCAAGTTGTTTTTCTGTTATAATATTGACATTACTGTGGACTAGGTTGTGTTTCAAGGTTCTGCGTCTGTTATGTTATCGTTTTCTATGTTTTTATATAGTTTTATGAGTTTATAAATATGCACTTACCCTTTTATAGCGTCTGGTGAAGTGAACTAGTAATAAATTGAGTTCATTGAGTACATTGTTTTAGAATACACCCTCTTTACTAATAAAATGAAGCTGAAGATTTTTGTTTGTTTAAATGTGCTAGTATCTTGAACAAGTAGTCGGATTGGAAAAATATATTTGTAAAGATATAATAACCAAATTCATGAGGAATATTATAGGCTACATAATATCACGGTACGACCCACAGAAGCGGAGCAGTTACCAAAGACGTACACGCGGCTCGAAGTCGCGGGCAGAAGCTATTCCTGCAATAAAATGTACTCAATGAACAAACTACTAATGAAAGACAACGATCAAATCTTTTATCATTTTAATTAACAAACCTTTATTCTTGTTTCTAGGTAAGCAGACCTTCAATTTCAAACCATATCTGAGTAAGTTATTTAATATCTATTATCGTATCTGTGCTCTTTGAACTTCACTTATCATTGTCAATACGGTTCCACCCTGTAGTTAGTTCGACCTTTGACATCACAAAACTAACTTTAAATTCAATCCTATCTCAATAATTTTAGTTAGTATGTATATGATAAACCATACGTAAATGAAGAGCAATGTAACATTAACAATACCTAGTCCTACAATATTAAGAATAACGCGTACTGGACCTCGATCACTGTCACAGAAATGGGTCGTGTCCCAAGTTCTAACAATGGCACTAAGGCACACAGGAGGCAGTGCCGCGGACAGGCCGAGTCCCGTGCCAGTCCGTGTCCGTGACACCGTGTCACAGGACCTGTTTCATATCAATGCTGTTCTTGTTGAATAACTTTTAAAATATTTCTAGTTGGGTTTTGTGAGCATATAAAGATGTTATCCCCTTTTAGCTCTATTTAGCCACAGTTAAGTGTTGCGGGTAATGAATTCTATACCTACTAATATTAACTGAAGAGTTTTTCGCTTATATCTGAAACTACCAGTCAAATTGGAAAAAATCTTTTTGGAAATGATAGCCAGATTCATGAAGAATCGTATAAGCTATATAAGCTCACGCTACGACCTATGGAAGCAGAGTAGTAACCAAAGACGTAGCTTGACGCGGATAAAAAAAAAAAGCGGACGAACTCGCGAGCAGAAGCTAAGCATAATTTGTTAGTTAAAAAATCGCCATTTTAAAATGTAAACTATCTGAAAGGTTCATCTGCAAAGGTGTCTTGATTGCTCTCTCTATTAGCTCTAGATCCCACGAAGCTAAGAGATGAAAGACTACACTAAGAATTTAATTCAATATAATAGTCATAATTTAATTTTCATCGGCCGTGGCCGCTCGCCACCAGCCGGTTTAACTTTGATCGATTCAATAGCACAAACAAACTCATTGGTTTCAAACGAATTATATCTGTCAATATCCTCATATTTACTCACAGCTATTTCGAGTATATGATTTTGTCCGTTTCGTCATTCAGAGTAGGACGGCCCTCTTCACTGAATGAGTTTGAATTTAAATTAAGTTGCTCATGTAGGTATACGTAGTAGGGGACAATGGCCCGCCTTTGGCAGTCACGCCTACCCTTGCGTGGTATGAGGATTATTATTACTCTTCCCTACCCACCATCACCCTGGTCATTCGTTAGCCTTTATCCCAATTATTTGGTCTCGGACGTAAAGTGTCTCCTTTTATACATGAGTTGTCATCGCATTAACGTTATCTTAATAGTCATATCATCTACTCACTTGAATAATTGGTGCATTTTTCCATTCTTATTAAAGTTAGTTATTACACCTCTTACGAAATCCCCGTGATAATTTTAAATGCCTTCGTCTTCTGATACATAATAATATATTTAAAACGACATTAGGTCACCGCTCATTACAGCACCGCTCTGACACAGCAAGTAAGAAGGGCTCAATCTAGCTATTTCGCCGCTCCAGGCATAAATTATATTTGCCTTCTTTTACCTTATAAGTCATAGGCATGTCAAACCAAACATGATGCAATTATACGAAATTCATAAAATTACTTTTTTAGTAGCCGCTAACCATCATTAATTTTGTCGTCCTTCATTTTTGCCCGGTTGGCCCCTTCCTTAGATCAGGCCCTGCAAATAAATTGCTATTAAAAATAATTGGCTGTGTCGAAGCGATATTATCTTAAGCGGCCTTTATGTATAAACAAAACAAAGATACTTAACTGATGTATAAGTGGCATTTATGGTTGACGTGTTTCACATATCGCCTATGACAAACAATGGGCTGTATTTAAATTTCTAGATATCAAGTCGTCCATATACATATTTACATTTCAGTACAGCGCTGTCTATCCACTCCACAATAGGTACATATCCGTTTCTACATAGGCGGTATACTAATATCTTGTCGGAATTACCTCACTATTTCAGAATATTCTCCTTCAAATCCATGGGAAATTGCCACAAAAACGAACGACATTTTATCGCAAATCAAATCTATTTCCCTAGCAATACAGTGGAATTTCGCATAGCAATATGTCGTGTAGCGAAGGCAGTTGTTCAATACAGTGAGGGTTCTTATTTCCGTCAGGCGGTTGCCATTGCGTTATCTGCGAGGATTTGTCGTCGCCGGTACCTTCGCATCCGGCCCTCGATGCGCAGAAAATGAGCGAAATAAACAAAACGTTGTGTACACACTACTCTTGAACTCGACTCCTGTCTCCCATAAAGTAAATAGATAACTTTGTAGAGAAATATTTGCTGAAATGTTCAAGTATTTGAACGACTCAGTATGTGATAGCTGTAACAATGTTACGTTACAGTTTGAGACGAGTACAGTAACAAATTGTCCTCAAAATGGAAATCTTTCTAATAGTAGTAGGATAATTCTTTAGCGTTTTTAAGCATGCGTCATTCAAACCAATTTCATCTTTATCATCTTCGTATCAGCCGTAGGACGTCTACTGCTAAATATAGGCCTTCCCTATATATAAAATTCATTCCCTTCAAATTACTTTTTTGCCAAATTTTCCACAACAAACCTATTAAAGGAAAACCTAGAAAATTCAGCAATGTCCTCACAAGAAACCAATTCGTCACACCTTTGTGATTCTGCCATGTTATTGTTTCTTAGTATTTACTTGGTAATGAACCAAATATTTTTCCACTATTATCATACTGAACAGTTACTTGCTTATCGCACACCATTACTCAGAGTTACGTTAGTGATAGGCGTAGCTTAGCAACATTTTACTAAACATATTTTTAACAAAACCCTTTCATGATACTGCCAGTGCAAAGCAAGCACTAGAAATAAACCCTAATGTGGCAGTATAATAGCATAACACTAAGGTTTTAGTAACATTACTGAAAGAAAGTATCTCCATATCTGTGGCTAAATATGACAGTTTCGTGGGAGAAAACGTAGATCGCGTCGCATCTAAAGCAGTTATGAGGTCAGGTGGCGGAGTCAAGTCTTTCTAAACACGGATTGTCGAGGTGGATGCACTGCAGCGTGTAGGGATCCTTGACACGGTTCGCCATAGCCTTCTGTCTAGTCACATTATACGGGGTGGAATAAGACACATCACATACCTATGAATCGAATTATATTTTTGGTGTGATTACTGTATTTTACTGTAGTGTGCACGCACGCAAAGCATTCTGTTTATGGGTGCATCCAACAGGGTATTGGTTCTTTAGGTATGATCCGAAACAAAAACATGAGTATTACCTGCAATGACGGGCAAAAAGAAAGAAAGAATATTAAGTTTAAATTAGTTACCCTATTAATTATGAAGTCTATTGTCTGTTAGCTAACGGTTAAAATCTAAACCCTTATTAAAACCACTCGTCATTTAATTTCTATTGAAATAGTCTAGTTTGGTAATGGCATGATGATTGATTGCATTCGATTCGGTAACGCGATTCATTATGGAATCACTGTTGATCATTAGTCACTCTTTATTGGATCACTTCAAATCACATTTTATTTGCAAATGATATAACTGCTTCACAATTTACGTCATCGTTACCTTCGAAGTTAAATTTAGTTCGATTGAATTCACTGCGCGTTGAGAAGAGATTTTTTATTAGATTAACTAAGTGTTCCAATTTGTCTTAACCATTTAGTCCCAGTTTTGAGTAATTAAGTTTAAATTGACTACTTTTAATGAGAATTTTGTCTTTTTCGTCTTCTTTTCGTGTTAACTGACTCAAATTTTGTCCGACCAATATTGGTCAACCTGTACAGTTATATTATTGACCTCATTCAGATCTTGGATGGCGCAGGTGGTTATGCACGATGGGCAACTGAGGAGGTGACGCAACTGAGGAGAATTTAATAAAAATATAGCAGTCAAAATGTCGAAATCAGCATGCTACCTCTTAAAACTTATTGGTCCACCAAAAAAGGAACACGACGTGATCAATACAATACTTATCATACACTTGTATTTATCACGAATGGGTACGCCTACACACAAACCGCAAAACCCTTTTTTATGGCTATGTAATGAATTTTCATATAAAATCTCGAACCGGTTTCCAAGTAGAGGTACCCAATTATCATCCAGCTCTATTCATAAATATGTGCCGGAGCCGTGGGCGACACTCGAGACCATCCGACGGATCTGGCCCACGTACTTAGACTTAGTGCACCCATCCGTCCGGATTCCCAACGGATGTGTCCCAGATTTCGAACGAGATGAAGGACGTGCAAAATTTTCAAAGCTTCAAGACTTAGCCGTAGATAAATCTTTAAATGGTGCGCGAACTTTTAGAAATATTGAACTTTGAGTGATGAATGCACAAATCTTTTGTTGATTTTGATTTTCTGGATGGTGGTAGTTTTGACAGTTCAATCTTACATCGGAATACACACAGTGGAAGGCTCGACGCGCATAGTTTTGCCATAGATTAGTACCTCCATGATTCTAGACATCCCACCGTTGCACAGCAGATTTATTTTTTTATATAAGCGCCAAAAAACTGTACAGTAGGGGTTGAGAATCATATACTGAATCGATGGTAACAAGTTGCGCGTCGATGTCTACCCTTCCCCTATTATTATACAATATACTGTGTAGCAGCGGCGAGGGGTTCGTAAAAGGGAAGCCGAAGCAAAAATTGCTCAACTTTGTAGTACAATTAATTAGTAGATGCTATTTTTAAATGGCGGTAGAGTAGCTGTTGTTCCGAACTTCCATAGGTAGAAATTTCGTAGTATGGAGTCCACGCCACTGCAAATATGATGAATTTATTCAAACTAATATAGCCTTACTATAGTTTACAAGTTAGTGAACAAACTTTTATTCTTAAGATCACTTAAGAACTACGTTAAGCGAAATAGTTCAGTTCAATAAATGTTCCAGTATAAAAGTAATAGAAAGTTCCCAATCCAAATGTTGCAATTTTCTTTCGTTGCGTCTAGTTTGCAAAATCACGTACTGCCCTAACTACCCATGTTCCTCTCTTATCTAACGTTACATGTCTAGAAGGAGTTCTTAGTTACATCAGTGCTATCGCAATATTCATTGTTCGACTCGATAAAACGGGTACGTCTTGTAACGTGAAGCTCTAGTTAGATTTCTTAGATAAGTATCTCTTACTATCACCGTGATATGTTCTAATAATCTCTAATGAGGTGTTGTAATGCCGGGTATTGATTGAATAGATATCTGTGCAAGTCTATCTGATTGCAACTTCAGTTTGCAAGACACGTTTTTTACTTTTTTTGCGCATGTTACTGCATGAAACTTTTTATTTGCAATGCCAGAAGTATTACTACCTACAGTACGTAGTCGTATATGGCGAATCATCATGTAAATATGACTACTTAATTGGTCTTGTGGTCGCTAGCATAAGATCCTGGGTTTGACTCCCAAGTCTCTTACTAACTCAATAAACCAGGGGGCAATTCTCGTAACTTTTAAGAACGTTTGCATTCTAATCTCAGTCTCAAACTGTCAAAAATGCATTTTTTCCCCTGCATTTTTAATAAGTTTTTGACTTTGACGCTGAGATGAGTTTGCGACTCGATTCTAAAAGTTTTTAATTACGAGAATTAGCCTTCAGATCATTGCCTGGTACTGTACTGTCAGTAGAATTTAGTTTTGTGTGAATGTAGTATTAAAATTAGCTACTTTTTGTTTTTTGGAATGCCTTTGACCTCTGTATATTTTTAGCTTGGCTTATTTATACAGTTTGCGTCAATACTAGCTGTTCCAGTGTCAATCACTGCGTTCAGATTCCAAGGCGCTACAGTGAAACTGAAAGTCATTGTTGTGCATCAGTGCGTACTGTATGCATTTATGATTTTCAGGACAAACGTAGTTGCATGCTCATTACCGCAGTACTTTTTGCTTATAGCACGTTTCGAAGAAAGTGCGATGTTTGAGTAATTAATTAGTGTTGATTTTATCAGTTGTTTGTACTTACTTAGTGCTAATTAGCTATAGATTTTTTGCAATAGTCAAAAAGGCAATTTCCGTAAGTTTAACAACGATCGCATTCTAATCTCAGTCACAATTTTTGTCAAAAATATCTCTAATTTGTTTATATTTTTGACAAGTGTTTGTCATTGATTGTTGCTGAGATGTGATTGCGACTAGATTTTGAACGTGTTTAATTACGAGAAATGGGCCTTCTGTTTTCTTTTGCCGTTAATTTGTTTTCCTAAAAGTAGTTCATAGCGTTCTCTAATTAAAAATAATTTTCCTTATAACTGCATCAACCATATTAATATTAAATCAAGCACATATTTGATAAGGAAACACAATCAATTGATATTTCAACAACGTATAATGACAAAGTATCATATGACAAAGTAATGAGTGGAACTTCAAGAAGTAATAACATAGTCCGTAGCATGTGACTCATTGAAACACCTCGCACAGTCATTCTTAGTAATCAATCAATGAATTTTTAACGAAGCCATATCCACAATCGAGCTTCACCATGCTTTACTGCCAGGTGTTCACAACCAACGCAACACGAAGTTAATTTTCTCGGAATTCCATTGCGGTGCTACAATCGCTTAACATAGGCCAATAGTTCGGGTAAACAGCAATGGACTAGATACAAATTACTGTTTTCGTATTCTCGTAGTACATAGTGTAGTTTGCGTGCTCCGACGCTCGATTTATAATTCAAATGCAATCCTTTCAATCGTTGCTGAAAATTGTTAGACTGAACGGTTTAACAGTTCTTTGTATTTTCTTTACCATTTACTGGAAAATGTTTTCTTAAACTGTAAAAGCACGTGTTATTATTGAGAAACTTGACACGTTTTCTTTCATGTACTTTTTGTATGTCCTGAAATAATGATAATACTAACCTATCATTGTCCCACTGTAAGGCAAAGGCCTCTTCTATATACAGAAGGCACGAGTATTCGAGCATTAATCACCACACTTGCTTAAGGTGAATTGGCGTGTTCAAGTTGACTGGCAGAGTGCAAGATTGTCCATGTTTCTCGTGATGTTTTCCTTTACTGATGTCAGTGTTGTCTAAGAACTAAGAAAGGACATATTTATTGAAAAAGTCACATTTCTACTTGCCCGTTATCGAACCCACTGGGCCATCATATTTTCTGTATACTGCACTCTCCACGCGACTTCTTTCGCGTGACTTTTCTTACGGATCCCTATTTTTTTATATAATTAAATATAGCCTATAGCACTCTGTGATAACTAGCTTCTAGTTCGCGAAAGAATTTTCAAAATCGATTCAGTAGATCCAGAGATTACCTCCTACAACCTTACAAACTCACTAACTTTATATTTTACTAGCTGTCCGCCGCGGTTACACCCGCGTCTTTGGTTACTGCTCCGCTCCCGTAGGTCGTAGCGTGATGGTATATAGCCTATAGCCTTCCTCGATAACTAATCTATCTAACACTGAAAAAATTTTTCAAATCGGACCAGTAGTTCCAGAGATTAGCGCGTTCAAACAAACAAACACTGCAGCTTTATAATATTAGTATAGATAATATTAATATAGATAAATACTAAATTTCTTTTACACACTTTCTGCGTGAATAGAAACAAATTACTATATGCCTTAAATAAACCCTAGGGGCTTCCAATACAACATCCCATTTCACACTAGGCCTGTGCCACATAGATAGCGTTGCGAGCCACGTCAAGGGCAATGGTGTGAGAATATGATTGATTCACTCCCAGATCCTAGGCAACCCTCATACATCATACTGGTTCGCGTCGCAGGCGAAACTGTTTTGAGATATTGGGTAGCTAGATTGCGTTATACTCGACTAGGTTTAAGTGGCTTGGTCCAAAGATATATTATGTAGTTTATCTTGGCGAACAAAATTGATAAATGTAACGGTACAGCTGTTTTTATGAAGATGTTTCAAGGCTTTTTTTAGAATAACTTATCTTTTCAGGAAACAGATTCAGTGTTAAGATGAATCGTTATAACCTGTACTAATATACACGGTTACCTGTACTAATAAAAAAACAGCTGTTCAGTACACTTTGAAGAGTTAGAGTTTAGACGAACATAAATGTACTGAACAGCTGTTTTTTTTTATTGTTATTTTTGAAAAAAAAAATGGTCCCAATCGTTTCGAGTTTGATGATCGAGTTTATGGCTTTCGGTTCAAGAACGACCTAAAAGTAACCGTGTATATGTATTTGGGTCTTTATTTTCTGGAACCACCAGTCAGATCGGAAAACTTTTTTGAATGATAACCAAATTCATGAGGAATCGGACCGACCCACAGCAGCTTAGCACTAACCAATGACGTGACATAACACGAGCGAAAAACACCACGCAGACGTAGTGCAGATGCTAATATTAAGATAAACACAGTTCTAGATGCTAATCCAAACAAATTGTTTAGCCTACTTGAAATTCAGTTGTATCCAACAGGAAAATTGATCTGACGACCAACCAGCCGATACATATGTAAATAAACTCAAACATAAACTTGACTCCACTGTCAATACTATTCAGTCTGTCACAAAAACATATTTCGTAACCATGTTTATAATACTATCGCCATAATCTTATGGTAATGCGTGGTTTGTCTCGCCATTTACCATGAACTCGGTTCCCACGTGTAACATAATAACATTGTTTGTTTTGCGTATGACGTCAGTGCTCCTGTCTGGGTTTACAGTATAGATAAATAAGGATATTCTAGCATATTGGGCGAACTAATTTTGTTGTAGAAAAGTTGTTTTTAGATCCAAACAAGTGTATGATTGTATTTAAAAATTCACCAACATTCCGCTGCCCACGTCTTCTTCTTGAAACAGTTGATTGGAAATCTCTTGCATTTGCACCTGAGATATTTTCACTTCTAATGCCCGTTTTCACCATCAACCCCTCATTTTTAAGTATCTCCTAAGACATTTTAGATCAAGCAGAATTTCACTCTTAAGTCTGCAGATTTTAGAGTACTTACGTTTCTGCTTGATCTAAAATGTCTTAGGGGATACTTAAAAATTTGGGATTGATGGTGAAAACGGGCATAAGTCTGCCATGATTAATTATAAATATTTGATTAATGGAACTATGCTATTGTCATCTACCTTTGCTGGATCCTCTGAATTTTTCATCCATATTTGGGCCCCTAAACACTTGGCACACCACTTTGTATCTTAGTACACACGTCATTGACTTGAAATTACTTCGTTTTTAAACAACAATTGGATGTAAATCAAAAAGATATTATATCAAGAACGTTGTTTTATTGTTAAAACAGGCATCATAGAATGTTAGATCAACTAAAACCCTACAAAAAGACTCGTTTCAAAGATTACTATATTGCGCAAGCAGCGGTGACAGGTTGCACGTCTGCAATCATCACAGCATTCAGCTGACACTTACATAACTAGGAAAATGAGACGACTTACAAAGTTGCAGCTTCCTTGTCCAAAGGAATTTTAACCAAAGTAACAATAACTTCTCTCATTCACAAAGACAGTGGTATTGAAAGTACGTAATAAGTTAATTAGTTGGTGCAGTATAACGTAACCCTTATTAGCATAGGTCGGTCGTTTACGTTTACTGGTCATTTCGTCATAGTTTCACATTATACGTCCATTCACTGTAACGTGGGTAGTGGCTACGCATTAGAAGTCGTATTTGAAAGAATGTTTAGCGTCTCTTGTGGTCGGTATTTCTGTTTTGTTTTGAATACTAGATATCTGTTCGTCGAAATGTTTGTCCAATATTATGTACAGTCAACAAAACAGATAGGTATACAGTGTCATCAGATATAATTAGAGTTTTCTTAGAAACCTATGGGTGTTTTCAAATTTAATTTAATTTAAAAAGTAAATAACAGTAGATAATAAACAGTTCATTAAATAAGTTAAGTTTCAATCGAAGACATCCATCGGATTCTAAGAAAACTTCAACTATATCTGACGACCCTGCATACCTATCTCTTTAGTTGACTGTACGGTTGGATCCAAGATAATGCCACTCTTACTGGATAATTCTTCCGACCGAATTTCGGTCACGGTGACCAATTTTAATAGAAAGTAGCGTACTTGACGCTTGAGATATTATAGTCCACAAGTGCACTCTCTCTTCCCTCTCAAAGTTGGACCAGTTATCCAACACGACCGGGGAGAGATCAGGCGCACGACCAACGACTTTTGCGTGCTTTCCAAGACACAGAGGTGTCACACCATTAACATCCAAACTACGGGCTGCTATTGAGAAATTCCTACCGGAAAAACCCAGTAACATTGCCTGACCTGGAAATTGTACTAAGAAATGAACAATTTACTGTCGGACTCACGACCATGACCAGCGGGGCAGGCTTACTGACAAAATTCTCAATTATTAGCAAAACTCCATAAGCTGGTATTATTTTATAAAATTCCTCCCAATTTTAGACCAATAAAGTCTCCAAGCGGTTTATTAGGCAGGCATGGTCCTTTATTTTTAATTTACCTTTTCTACAAAATACGTATTTTCCAGGCTATGGACAAAGTAAAAGTTGTAATTACTTAATTTGAATCCCAAAGGGATCCTGTCATTCACCTATCTGACGCCTGTTGTGGTTATGTTTGCAACTTTAAATTGGTACGGTGCTCATAATTAGTTTGGGCCTGGCTAATTATTTTATTTATGAAAAGTCTGTTTTTGGAAACGGCAAAAAGTGTAAGGAGAGAGATGTTTTGTATATAGAAAAACAAAAAAAGGATGAATTGTGTAAAGAATGAATGTTATGAAAGAAAAGGGAGTCAGTCATAGCATGACAGTTCACGGGACGGATTGGAAGAAAAAAACGTGTTGCTCCGACCCCAAGTGACATGAAACAACCTCAAGGGCTGGAAGATAATGATGATTAAATGTTTGTTATCCTTTTTTACCATATTGTTGGCCTGTATCAGATGAAAGAACATGACGTATCTATGAAGAAATAAAGTACCTCGGGGACTACATTCAATCTTTTTCTCTTCAGACATCTTTTAATACCCTATCGATTAGCAAATCATATCATGCTGTATAGGTTTTTAATTGGTTGATAGAGGGATATTTTCTCACAAACTTGCAGTCTGAATAAAACAGTATACAATTCCTAATCATAGAAATACAGAAGACCACACAACAATTGACAATACTTGAAACTGTCCTTCACGGGTCGTTTACACCGAATGTATGTTCTGTTTGTACATATGTGCGTGTGCATGACCATGTACTGACGCATTTGATAACAACTGCACACATATACATCAGTAACGCGGGTATTTACTTTGATTGTGGCTAACATGAAGTTAAGATACGACGGAATATGGAAGAATGTTTCCTCAGCTACAAACTGCATTGTCTTATCATAAGGCAATAGAACTTTCCTGCCGGTGCTTCTCTATTGGAGATGATGAATTGATGCAATTATGTACTTTATATCCTACTGTCCGTGCCTCGAAAAGCACTAAGTTAAGCTGTTTGGTCCCGGCTGTCACATGTGGATCTTTGACAGTCGTTACGGGTCGTCAGAAGCCCGGAAAGTCTGACAACCAGTCTTATCAAGGGGTATCCTATTACCCAGTTACTGGGTTGGTTGGTTGTGGAGGTCAGATAGGCAGTCGCTTCATGTAAAATACTGATATACAGCTGCATCCAGTTTGACTCGAAACCGACCCCAACATAGTTGGGAACAGGCTAGGCAGATTGATTAATGTTTATCCTTCTGTGCATTTCTTATGTTTTATCGATACGGTTGGTGCATTGGCTGTGTAATCAAAAATCATTAAAAATTTTGCTAAAATACACTAATGAACACTTAGTCTAAGACAAGTTCGGTTTAAATGGTTCTAAATAGTCTATATGGCTATATATGGTTTTATGGCTTTGCGTCGACCTTCCAAACACCCTGTATGTGTATATCTAACGATATTTTATAATCAGATGTGTTGTGATGTCATTAGTAGGTACCTTCTACGAGTATTATGCCTTCTGACGCACGAAGAACTCTTCTGAAAAGATTCCATCTCACATTATTCACTGCAAATCAAGCCAGATGCAACGCGCGCGTGGTAATTGAAATTGTATCCGCCTCTCATTTATTAAAACGTGACTCGTTTGCGTGCGCAAGAGTCACCCGATTGATGGCGAGTGCGTCTCAACAATTACTGAAGAATTTATGACTAGTAACAATTTACAGCGTATTCAGGATTGTGACAGTTTTTGTAATCGCAGAAATGTGCTAAATTAGCAGAGGTTTATTTATGTCATACTACTCATGTATTATAAAACTGAATATTTCTTTGCGATAATGTCTATGAATATGAAAAGAAAAATGTTTTCCAAAAGTCATTTTATATTTTTTTTCTGAATATTATCTTTTTAGCTGTTCTGTCTAGTCCAGTAACTAGGTACGACTAAATATTCAAAAAACATTTACCAAACTTTTCACTTCACTACATAGTATAAAACAAAGTCGCTTTCCCTGTCTGTCTGTCCCTATATATGCTTAGATCTTTAAAACTACGCAATGGATTTTGATGCGGTTTTTTTTAATAGATAGAGTGATTCAAGAGGAAGGTTTATATGTATAATACATGCACCCGTGCGAAGCCGGGGCGGGTCGCTAGTTATTAAATATTTTATTCCTCGAAGAATTTCTTTAATTTTTCTTAAACGCTGATATGTCGCGTGCATACTCGTTAGCTCAGTCTTCCTCAGCTGTAAGTAGTCGTTTATCTTCGGCAGCATTCACACGATTATCGATATTTTTGCACGAATGTGACTTACAATTGACCATTTTCATCAACAGTAGTGCAATACCAATACAGGAGGAATGTTAGAGGGGGAAATGTCTTGATGAGGTTGCGGGGTTTCAACCGGGTACAGGCAAGTACCGATGTGACTTTTCTATTTCATATATCTTAGAAACTACTGACATCGGTGAAGGAAAACATCATGAGGAAACCGTTACTTGTAATAAATATAAGTCTGTCTGAAATCGCCAATTCGCTTTGAGAAAGCGCGGTGATCAATGCTCTTGCTCAAGGCCTTTATCCTATTGTGGGACAATAATAGGCTAGTATTAATATTTTAGAGGGGGGAGTCGAAATGATATCATTTAAAACTTATCTTTCCAAGCAGTCTTGAGAACAATAAGTATGCTTTGTTGCTTGAAGGTTATCAACCTGTAACTATTACTGCATTGTTTTGTTTTAAACAATCCTATGCCTTCGAAACATACACGAAGCACCTACTGTTGTGTTCGTCAGTTTCACCTTCAATGGCTAATGGGTAATTCCGTCCTTAAGTCCGTGTCTAGGTACCTAATAATGCGCTAATTATGCCTGACCATATTGATCAGTGATTTGCATGTGCGGTAGATTTGTATGCGAAACATGTTGACTAAACGGATTGATTAGCAGGTTCATAGGAGAAAGTTTGAATTATTTGTTTACGAAGACAATGTTTAGGTAATTGTGAGTATTTTGATGTTCCGAGATAATTCAAGGATAACCTTGATTTAATATTTATCTGTACTTACTAATGTTATAAAGCTAAAGTCATTTGTTGGTTTGAACGCGCTGAGCTTCGGAACTACTGGTCCGATTATGAAAATTCTTTCGCTAATATGAAGCTACGTTATCCCTGAGTACTAAAGACTATTTCATTTCCAATTAAAATTGGATTCCATTAGCAAATACACGCGGACGAAAATAAGTGAGAAATAAAGCGGTACAATTTTTACAACTTTACGGTATAGTTCCATCACAAAATCACAACTAACAAACTTATGTAGCTTTCCCGAAAAGCTTATACAAATTGTTGAAGTTATATTCCTGTTCTCTAAAAACATTGTAGAACGATAATTTTAGAGTACTCTTGTGATATATTTAAGCAAAATCTTACCTGACGTCGAGCTTTACCAAGTTATCTTCAAAATTCTGTATGCAAATTCTCCCTATCTACTTTGTATCAAACTTTTGCCAAGAAATTCTGAGTGAACGCTCCTGTTTTAACTTAAAAAGACTAGATTAGATCACTATAAGAAGTAATAACTATTCAGGTGCTAGTTTAGAACAAATTCTAGTGGAAAATGTTGGTCGGCAGTCAGATAAGGCCAGTTATCTAGCTCGATGTCGCCCAGACTGGTTCGTAACCGGACCACACTTGCTTGTATTATTGCAAGGTTCACTAGTTGTTTGATATATCATACGTGTAATGTGTTAGTTGTTTTAGGAAGTATGAAAGGACATGGTGAACTAATGAACAATATGGAGTGTCACAATAAATATTCTGAATAATTCTAGCTACCGGTTATCGGTCTTTTTGCCTACTCGAGGAAACAATTCAAATAATGAATAAATAATTTTAATTCACTCGAACCACTTAATACTGGTTCACGCCTTGCGAGCTGCTGACTAGACAGCAGACAGCTGCTCGCGAGTACTCGTATGTCAGTAGCTCGGCTGTTTTCATAAGGCGAGTAGCCTAGTCTCTTGTGAGTTGTGTGTTGTAGTAGTACTGGGAAGACCATCTATTCGCACACAAATAAAACATACAGACGCCAACTTACATGATCCTCTCTCTCACTGACTGACGGGCTAATGCTAATGCGAGTGATGTTAAGCTGCCCCCATACCAAACACAAGTAACTCGTTTGATACGTCTACACAATGCGAGTTGGTGTGCTGCAGCTACTGCCTAGACCGACTCACACGCTAGGCATTAGTTGCTAACACGGGCCCATTGCCCCCCATGCATATTTGTAATTAAACCTCGTGTTAGCGTGCTCTGGGTTTAAGTTCCTGAGGCAACAGTAACTGGGCTTATTAATTTACTTGTTTTACTCCAAGGTTATATAACAGTCCTTAGAAGAACGAATCTTAATGTAAGTACATACATGTAATTAAGTATATGGAAGCTCTGCTAACAATATAAAGCAATTAACAATACCCAACAAATTCCGATAATTAACTCCGTAACGCGAATTAACGCGACAGAAATGTTACACAACGTTTTCCCTTTATTCCCAGATTAGGTGTACGTAAACACATGCTGTTATTATTCCAGGAATTATAACAAAACACATAATATGCGAAAGTTTCCGCTGTTTACGTAAGCTTGGCATTGTAACTGATATTTGTGTCCTGTTGTTCTTCTGGTTCGGTTACCAGGTCGGAAAAAGTGTTGGATTTTTTCCCGTAGAGTGTTGATCGCGCGTTTATCTATGCGCTTATGTACCTATGTCGTGACATGCGACACTCGATAGGTCATGGAGTTCTTAGAAGCAACCCCTCGAAGTTTGGAAGTCGGTGGTGTGGTACTCCTGACCCTCGGAGAGCACGTAAAGCTGTTGGTCCCGCGCGTGATCTCTTTCAGGTCGTGTCGGATCGTAGTCCTATGAGAGCAGGGCTGTAGCTAGAGTCGAATTTGAGGTAGGGCAGCATTGGTTACAGGTAGGTCGGAAGTAAAAAAAATGTCATAATTGATCTGCCCTCGAAACACGGGCTCCTAATCAATTACCATGTATATCTGACATCTTATGATCTCTGAAACTAGGAACAAACAATTTAATTATAATAATTTATGTATCTTATTTTTGGTATTTTTAAGGTAGGGCATTGTGATTCCAAGGTAGGGCATTGCCCCACAATGCCCCCCCCCCCCCCAGCTACGGCCCTGTATGAGAGTGAGGGAAGAGGGAGTGCACCATAATATATCCTGCGTACTTTTGCCTAGTCTTTATTGAGATAGAACACCGTAACCGAAATTCGGTTGGCAGAATATAAAAAAAACGATAATAATATGTACTAGCTGAAAACCTGTATTTATTCCTGAAATTCATATAGAATATAAAAACTGGTATTTGAAATCTATACTAATATTATAAAGAGGAAAACTTTGTATTTTTGTTTTTTTGTTTGTTTGTTTGTTTGTAATGGATAAACTCAAAAACTACTGGACCGATTTTAAAAATTCTTTCACCATTAGAAAGCTACATTATCTGCGAGTGACATAGGCTATATTTTATTTTAGAAAAAATAGGGGTCCGTAAGATATTTGGGTTTTTCGGACCCAAGGTGTAAACTCGCTAAAACTCGAGAACGGCTGGGCCGATTTAGCTGATTTTGATTTTGAAATGTTCGTTCGTTAGGGTAGGGGTAGTGCAGGGGTAGGGTAGGGGTAGGGTAGGGTAGGGGGTAGGGGTAGGGTACGGTAGGGGTAAGGTAGTGTAGGGGTGGGGTAGGGGTAGTGGTAGGGTAGCGTTATGGTAGGGTTAGGGTAGGGGTAGGGTAGGGGTAGGGTAGGGGTAGGGTAGGGGTAGGGTAGGGGTAGGGTAGGGGTAGGGTAGGGGTAGGGTAGGGGTAGGGTAGGGGTAGGGTAGGGGTAGGGTAGGGGTAGGGTAGGGGTAGGGTAGGGGTAGGGCAGGGGTAGGGTAGGGGTAGGGTAGGGGTAGGGTAGGGGTAGGGTAGGGTAGGGGTAGGGTAGGGGTAGGGGTAGGGTAGGGGTAGGGTAGGGGGTAGGGTAATGCAGGGTTAGGGTAGGAGTATTGGTAGTGTAGGATACCACGCGAACGAAGTCGCGGCGGGTCAGCTAGTTTTAGATAAAAATATCACAAAAATGAACAACAATTTTCATACAAAGTGATTTACGTTAATAGCTGGCCGCGAGCCATTATTCTAGTAACTTTTACTTGAAAAATAAACCTCTATTTACAACGTAACAAATAACCGAAAATGAAGCATTAATAAATGAAAACGTTAGATACATAGCCCTAAGGGAAAAGCTAGTAATTTCACATTAATTTATTCAACGTTGGCGAAATATTTAGTCACGTTTTCCACACTTTGCTGAACATAGATTTTTTCTATTGAAGCATTAATTTGACATTCATTTCTTTTTTCATATTCACGCAAACACAGTATCATGGGCGTCATATAATAAGCTTAAGCGGTTTACTAATTTGCACTTCAAGTAATTAAGAACTGAGGCCATTAGGGAAATTCTGAAAGCTTAATGACAGTAATTTACTTGGTTTTTTCTTTAATACTACCTACTTTAGCAAAACAATATTTGGCGATGTTAAAACTTGAAATATTAATTACAACATGCATTGAATTAAGAGTTGATATAGTAGTAATTGCATCAGTAATAATTGTTTAATTATTGTTGCAAATTACTCATGGCCATTGTTGGTTGAATTAACACTGAACAGGTATTTTTAATGAAAATTTTGATTTGTATTAAGATTACTACTCATCTCATTACTTGGTAGATCACTTTAAGACCCTATTTTAGTCAAATAAGTATTATTTGAACTTGCAGAACAAGTGGTGGTCAGGCGTCGGGCCGGGCTGCTGCACCGCGCCCGCCGTGCCGAGTCGCGCGTGCGATGCGGAGCGGTCCCCGCCGCCCGCGCCTCCTCCCGCTCCGCCTGTGCTTTGCGCCAGACCCTGCTGTCGCGACGCCACGTCAGTATTTCTTTCAAGCTTTGTTTTCTATAATGGTTTCCTCCGGCTCCACCTGTGTTATGCGCCGGAGAGACAGATTATCCAATGTCGATTAATATTAATCTAAGAACAATGTAGTACATTATCTATAGTCTAGTTATTTGTCAAACTAAGCTTGTTATAAGCACGGTTTTTAATTTGGACAAATAACGGTTAGTTTTCAACAATATATTATGATGCTAATGCTGACATTATAAGGACGCTCATAATTTAATTGTAATGATGTATTAGTACCTCCTATGTAAGTACATCATTAGCTTTGTAAAGCTAAAAGACGTTCCTAATTACAATTTTGTATTGAAATACAAAATGGTCACCCTAATGGAATGTAATTCTCCGAATTACCAGAGGGTTAAACCATAAAGAATGGATAGGATGTCCAACTTAAAACTTTAATTATATTCAGACTTGGTATGGCTAGTTTTACAATGCGATGTGATGTCAGGGGAAGTTTATCTACTCGGTAATTTTGAATGCGCCCGTATGAGCTGCGTTCTTTTTTTGAAATCCGGCTTTCAACTTCGGCTAGGGACAGCCAAATGGGTACGCTAACAAGCATTTGTCATGAACCAAACCAGGGGAACTTTTCCAGGATTTTTATTTTTGCCAAATAAAAGTAGCACAATGTTTGCGTTCTATAGTAATTTTGAGAGAAAATACAGCGGCAGTAGCCAGTTGAATTACACCAAGTAATAGGTTGATTGCAATTCTCATTTTGGAATGTTTATAGAGGTCTGTTTTGGCTAACTCACAACGATAGTTTACTTTCAATAGACTAGAACTACGACACTGACACTATGTCGCGGTTAGAAAACAACTCAACAATTCATAGCATCAACATCTAATTTAAAAACAAGCAAACATTTCATACAATCGTTGTTGCGTTCCCACCGCGCGCGTACGCTGCTCAGGCGCAGGTTACCCTTATTATTGAATGGGGCACACAATACGGGGAATTTGGGTTTTGAGTTCCCTCGCTACCTGCGCTCCCCGCTACCCTCAGCTACCCTCGTCCCTTCGCGTCATTCGGGCCCCCAACCCCTACGATGCGCGCACGCATACTTCCACGACTCGCAAGTTTAACACAATTTTTAAAACTAGCATTTTTACTGGACTGGTTATGATAAAAGTGAAGTTTTTGTACAGTGTAATATAGTGAACGTGTAGATATTACAGTTGTAATGGATCTGTCGATACCGAGACTGAAGTTTGAGTGTGAAGATGATGGATACGAGGATTTTATACTCGGAGAGACGTAAGTTGATGATCTGATCTGATTGGCTAACTTTATATCGTTGTAAACGTAGAATTCTTCAAAACTGACGCATTGGCATATCCCTTCCATCAATATCTTTGGTAAATCGTTGTTTTTTTATTGTTAATTAATAGTATCAAGTATGTAAATTACGTCCTCGGTTTTCTCTACATAATTGCATACTAAATTACATGATAATTACGATTTCTGTATGCAAAAACATGTTGCAACTTTGAAGCCGGTATCATAAAAATAACGTTTTACACCTCTACAGTGATTCTGAGCTGCAGAATTACTAATCCCGTTAAAGTTAATTGTTTTAAACCGTTCTCAGAAGCTTTTGTTTTCTTTGCAGTATTTGCTTTGCGAGATACCGACTGTTGGATTAAGGCTCTAGACAGACAGACTACATTCCAACTGCTAATATTGCAGTTTTAATGCAGTTACCATGACTGCAATAAAACTATCAACCAACTGCACGCCCACTGCAATCGAGCTGCTCTTGGCGTGCGCATAGTCATTGGAACTGCAGGCCAACTGCATATCGACTGCACGGTTTCATTGCAGTCATGGTAAATGCAATTTGGCAGTCGTGCAGTTGAAATGCAGTCCGTCTGTCTAAGACCTTACTCGGATCATATTTAAAAGCAATTTTTATTTTTACAAAAGCCAAAGAGGTTCTCTGAATTGACAACATTCCGCTTTATCAGCAAACCGTACTTTCTCTTAACTCGCACAAAGTGTTTCACTTGCATCAGTGTTCGTAAATAATAATAAAAAAAAACTCGTCCCTTACTTTCGACGTTATTTCCAATGTTTTTATAACCCTTTTTGCCATTTTATACCCTAACGTGTACAAAATAGGGTCCAAAATTCCATAGTTCGATAATCGGTTTATCAGAATTTGCCCCAAGTTATAGGCCCGATTGCAGACATGCGCATACGCCGAAGGGATTTTTTTCTAACGGGAACTTTTGCGTAGGCTGCCTTTATTTTTTGTGGGTAAATTATATTTGGGCTTAGCAAAAAGCTGTGATCTCCGTGTAAAGTGGAATGTAGGTGCATCTGGACAAAAAATGTTATGGAGAATTTGAGTTTCACTTGTCATGGAACTACGGAAGTTACCATCGCACAAAGATTGTTAAATCGTTGTGTTTCATTAGACCATACCAGGAAGGTCTACCTTCACATAGATCTCATACTTTACTCTCTCTAGTCTGTTTTCTCTTTTGCATGTGTTCATTGTACCGTTTCCACCAAAATCTGTGGTCTCGTGGCCAGCATTATAGCAGTTATGCTGGATTCTTTTATATGCTTGGCTCTGGGCCTCTTCTATCCATACTGAAATTACATCCAGCGTGCCATTGACTGCGACTAGATTGATTACCAATCGACTATCCGACCTTTGAGCAACATTCTGGACTTGGATGGTCACAGTAATGAGCCTCGCCAACAACAAGAAGAAGACTTGAAAAGTAGATGTTTCTAACAGCATCTTTTGCACCAACAGTGTCGGAGATAGCATCGAACAACGTCGCGTCGTTGAACAAGTCGGCAGCGGGGGAGGCGCGGGCGCGGGCGGCGCGCGGCACAAGACGGCTCCACAGGCCGCAACGACGACGGCTCACAGCAAGCAGCTGGCGGCGGGCGGGGCCAACCACCCGCCCCAGCCGCAAGGTAACCACAAACGTAATGTCTTTGTTGTTATCCTCCTTTTACATGCACTCACACACGCACACTAACACACTAAGAATTGACAGTTATTCTAGAAGGGGTTATTTCGTAGAGTGACTGGCCAAAGTACGTAATGACCAGATTACCAAACCAATACAGTAGCGATATAATGAAAATAAAATCTTCCTGTCATCATCAATCATGAAATTATTAGTACGTACCTACCTAAGTTTTCATAAGCATACGTATTTAAACACTTAGATTTCGTAAACTCGCTGAAACGTAAACGTTTAGCAACGCGTACGCAAATTCTAGGGTTTCGAAAACAAAGGATTTTATTTAATTGAGCATTCCGATAACACGATTCGGCGGGTTTATCTGCTATTCTCGGACACCAATAATTATGATACCATAGGTACACTAAAATAAAATTTGTAATGTATTCTAGATTATATCTGCCAACTCTATTTGTAGCTCAAAAATGAATAAACTAGCACACAATAATTATGCACTATATTTTTCATTTAATTTACATTTATTTTTAAACTAAATTCTATATCGTGAACATTACCCGGACGGTGCGACTTTGCTTGGAACTTAAAAAAAATAGCCATTGTAAAATATACCTAGTTCTAATAAGTTTAAAGACCTAATAACACATCAATATTTAAACAATCGTTTAAAAATAAAAATAGGGTTAAAAATAAAATCGAATTCATATTACATAATACTATGCTGCAGCAGGTCAGACAACTACAGATGCACTTGACATTTAAAATGGCACAATCAAATTATCCGACTTTCAAAA
Source organism: Hoplodrina blanda (assembly GCA_949316365.1). Classification (NCBI taxonomy): domain Eukaryota; kingdom Metazoa; phylum Arthropoda; class Insecta; order Lepidoptera; family Noctuidae; genus Hoplodrina; species Hoplodrina blanda. The sequence continues at coordinate 4,837,832 of OX438564.1, read as the reverse complement.
TTTATTACAAGACTTACACTGTTGCTCAACCTTGACTTTTAAACTTTAATAATAGTATTAAAAATTTTGTCTGCCACACCGTCCGGTCAATGTTGTTATTGCCTGCAAAGTTGACCGTAGAAAACAGAGTAGTATAAAAATAAGCTTTCAAATAGGTTTATTGTATACTAGCTTTTGGCCGCGACTTCGTTTGCGTAAATTTTCTTATGGATCCCTATTTTCTTTGCAAATAAAATGCAGCATATTTTACTCGCTGATGACGTAGCTTTCCATAGGTAAAAGAATTTTTAAAATCGGTTAAGTAGTTTTTGAGTTTATCCATTACAAACAAAAATACTTTTTTTTTCTCCTTAGAAAAATTCAACCTACTTGCCAGTAGGTAACTGATCTAAAGGTCCCGTGGGAACCAATCTGTAGTTTGTTTAAACTTTCATGCACTATCCTTTGACAACTGCACTCAGTATAAGTGTTTAGGTTGACACAGCAAACAGTACCTATGTACACATTGAGTAGGCTCAAGCTGAGAATATTCCATATTCTCCTACTTTATTTATATCTTAACATAGACCGATTAACGTTTTTGTTAACACGTATTAACGATTGCTTGAGCGCATTCTAATGTGTACTATCATTTAACTATAGCTCATTTGTTTTTCTTTCTTATTTTTAATAGATTCCGTGTCATGTCTTTTAGAATTCTCCACACATCTTTGGACTTCTAAAAGGTTTTTGATTAACAGTAATGCCAGTATACTAAAACTTCACAACAAAATGTTATGGTCACTGGAATTAATGTATGTACTTCCAAGTGCTAATAGACCCGCAATATATTAGACAGTAGACGTTGTAATCACAGTCATTATGTCTCTAATACCACGTCAGCTTACATTAAACCACAGTTGTCTGCAAGTGTCCGGACCCTATACATTTTAATGAGTCTATTTCTATCGCCAATGAAGGCCATTTTGAATAAATCATAATTATAAAGCCTTTCAAAGATGGCTATTAAGCTGTTGCTTTGAATTTGAATAGAGAATTTCTCAATTTTGCAATGCTTTAAAAGTGACTCGTTCATAGTAAGTAGTGTCGAGTCACGAGCTTCTTGCTTTAAAATTAACTTTGAAAATAACCCCATTTTGCTCAGCTGACGTGCACAGCTGGGTGAAATGACATTCAATTGACACAACCCTGTCTTTCTTTCTTCCCCAGATCAACAAGGAAACAAAAAATATGATAATTCTAGAAGACCGACAGCACGAACAAAACGTGAGATATAGACACACATATTTTATAATATATAACCTTTTAGAAGTCCAAACAAACCTATCATAAGTATCATTATTTTATCATTAAGCCACAACACTATGGAGGCATTTATCGAAACTGTTCCGATTCTTTTTCATTGGTAACATTTTCAATTATGAATCAGACAATTTCGACAAATTCTTTTACAGTGTGTTTTGGCATCAAAGTGTATTTAGTAAATTAGACACATGTAGCTAATATGTCGTTATCCAATATCTGTGCATGCGGATGCGGCTGGTGCGATTAACGCTGCGACTGCGACACGACGCGACACAACGCGACTGCGACTACAGGCTCCGGCTGCGGTGGCGATGGCGACTACCAGCTGGTGCAACATGAGGTGCTCTACTCCTCGTCCAATAGGTGAGTTATCACAACCTTAAAACATCTAATAGGTGAATGTGCTAAACCGCCATTTTACCTTTCTTGTGTCCATAGGGCAGATCCAGAGGAGGGGGGCGGGTCATGGGGTCACGACCCACTCCTGGGCTTACTGTTTCCTTCTAATTAGATTTATTTTTGTAATTATAATGAAGCCTGTCCATACTAGACCTGGATTCTATTAACCCCCCCTGACTGGAAAGCTGGATCCGCCCTTGTGTACATTCGACCTGTCTATCAGCTAGTGTAATGATTATAGCAATCATAGCCGCCTCTCGTACTGCGCTTACGACGCGTCAACTATATGAGATACCAAACCACCATGTGCAGTACTATACCCACACCGCTCCGCTGCGGCAGTCTAGCTTCAAACGCTCAAATTGAAAAAGCCCTTAACGTTTACATGCTTTGATTCTGTGAAGATATCCCTGCATAATGAATTTAATGTATGGACCCAAGTCAAGTACATGGCGTCGTGAATCTTCGCTATAATTGGCCGTTGTAGGTACCACGTCCACGTCCTCAGATAAGATCGCACGACGAACAAGGCGGGACTGTTGATAATACAGATTGATCTTGATTAACTAGAAGTACTTCAACCTTCCTCGCAATGGAATATTATGAATATGTTACAATATGGCTTCCAGTCGCTTTGTAAATGTTATTGTATAATATTGGATAACCTTATTTTATTTCAACAATACGTTTTGCAATGGATTCTTTGCTCAACATACTAAGCGTTGTGTTGCTATAGTAAAGTCCCTTTCGCTTATCGTTATAGCTATAAGGATAGACTATTTCTGCCATAGAAAAGAGATTTTTCACTCATTTTCTCTACGTAGTATAAAATAAAGTAGCTTCTCGCCGTCTGAACGCTTAGATCTTTTAAACTCCGCAACGGATTTTAATGCGGTTTTCATCAATAGATAGTGATTCAAAAGGTAGATTTATGTATTGACTTTGTACCCGTGTGAAGCCGGGGCAGGTCGCTAGTGATATAAAAAGCTGCTGATACTCGTATTATGGTGGTATTCCAATGGTATCCTAAAAATGGTGAATACAATATTGTTTTTAGTGAGGTTATGTTCAGCAGATGCAAATTATGATAGAGTGATTATTTCTTTTTTCGAAGTAATTGTAATGATTTTGGATAATAACCGGTGATTAATTTTAATCTTTTACAAAGGTATATACTCGTACATTGAACTATTTCTGCTGGATAGTAATGTAACATATTAATAACGTCGTAATTTATTTATTTATTAAGAGGGTTGGATCGGTCTGGCAGTACCTACTAAACACATTTCTTTAGTTATTTTTTATACAATTTAATTTTTTACGCGTTTATAATCATTGCTGTTACGCGCACAGTTCTCACTAGAAATCCTTGCGCTCGTTTCATTTATCAAGAGTCCTTGCATTCTTTCTAGTCTTCCAAATACATTATTCATGTTACCTACTACACGCTTTTGAATTTTATTTTAAATACACTTTTTTATTTACGTCTCATTGGCACTGATTCAGACCGGTAATTGGCTTTTACAGAATCGAAAAATCCGGAATTTCATACATATAAATTACGATTTTCATTTCCTTACCGCACTTGGAATTGATAACGCCGATTCATTGTGTGTGTCTGCAGTTATATTAGTAGTCCAATTCAGAGTATAAAGCCCAGTTTACACTGTTTTACGTTTCTTGCCAAGCAACAAACGATTTGCAACGTCAAAACATTGGTAAGACGGTGCAACGTTTGTCGTTCTGCTTCTAGTTATTGCATGCAACAGGCAATTAAATTGTTTCGTGTATTTCAGTCTTAACACAGCTTATTGGTTGAGAGACCATGATAATGTATAACACTAGCTTTTACCAGTGACTTCGTCCGAGTGATCCTTAATTTTTTTCATCTTTAAATATAACCTATGGCACTCAGTGATAACCTTCCTAATTGGCGAACGAATTTTTTGAAATAGACCAATAGGGTAGATGACACCACCAATCAACTGACGTACTTTTTCTAACCTGTCAAAACGCTATTCTCACATAGATTTTGTATGGTGTAAATAACTATGACGTCACTTTTGAGTAGACTCAATTGACTAACTATTTATAAATTAGAAAGCAATAAAAAATCAAAACAGACAGTTAATTGAAAATGAATTGGGTTATCAGGGCTAAAATAAAGTGTTTCTTTAGAGAAGTTATGTCTTGGTATTATTGGTTAGTGATGTCATCTACCCTATTCTGGGGATTCCCGAATTCTTCAGCTTGATTATTGAGATTATCATCGTCCTCCTGCTGCTGCTCTTATGCTAATACATAGGGTTGGCACAGCATATATTCTTCTTTCAAACATCTCTAATCATCATCATTATCTTAGTAATCACCACATTTCTAGCCATATCATCTTTACAACATGACAGTCTACTTACCATTTCCTTCTCAGCTGCTCACTAATTAGTGCTAACGCTTCTTAGGAAAATGGCCGGACATCGAGCTAGCTAACCAACAATGGATTGCTAAAGACTAATGATGACAGTGAAACTTCTTCAAAACATCCCCAACATATAAATCGTGAGCATATTGGTACGAAACCGATTTCTCCGAACGACGGCGAGGTCATCGCGGCGTTAGGCCGCGTTCAGGTAGAAAGCAGGCAGCTGCCGATCTGCCGACGCTTGTTGGAGCCGATCTCCGCAGATCTGTCTTAAGCGCTTATAACACCATCCAATCGGGTAGGACCCTATTGATCCAGGGTTGCATTAGGAAGAACACGGATTGGTTTTAGTCAGTAAGAGGCTGACACTCCCTTTCGCTCCGCCCAGAGCGGAAAAAGTCATTTGATGATTTCCCATCCTCAAAAATAAAAAAGGACCCTATTGATAGGGCGGGGCGGGTCAACGCCCAATTGACCTAGCTGTAGAGCCTATCTCTCTATCTGTTAATACACTACCTACCTAGGAAATAGGAACCCTACTGATTGAGTAGTATAATAAGCGCTTGACTACTTGCCAGGCTATCGAAGCCGGTTGTCTATTTTCTACCTGGCCTTATATCTACAACCTAAAGCGCTGATAAAAAGTTAAATATGTAATGTTTCCTGCTTCGTATTACAGGTACGAGGTGTTGGAGTTCCTCGGGCGAGGTACGTTCGGGCAGGTGGTGAAGTGCTGGAAGAAGGGCACCAACGAGATAGTCGCCATCAAGATCCTCAAGAACCACCCCAGCTATGCTCGCCAAGGACAGATTGAGGTAAAACATCTTTAGGTTTATAGAAACTCATCCTTTTTGTTTACAGTTTGAATGCGGAGCATATACCACATGTAATGATATACTAGCTGTTATGTTGATCCATTATAATCATAGTGGAACAGGTCAAACTGTTGCCAAACATATAAGCAATGGATTTTGTTGCTACAGTTGTCTTTCTTACGAGCTTCTTGCCCGCAATTTCGTCCGTGTGAAAGGAAGGCCAATTTCCAGCAATGGACGTCGTTCGCCTGATATGATGATGATGATGTTAATCCGTAGCATCAGATGGAATGACAGCTCACTCCTCTTCTGAATTCACCGAGGAAGATTACACAGAATACACCATCAGGAGTAGGGACTAGAATCTCTCATGCTGTTAATCTTGGCCACACACTCACATTATTGTAAGATCTTTACAATCATAAAGACTTGTTGCAATTATACAGACAATGGATATGTTTTCATTGTGAGAATAAGCGTATACGTCCGTGACTGCCCCTTGTAACCAGTTAAAACGAACTAAAGACGAATGAAATGGTTGCAGTGACACAACAGAGTTAAAAATATACTTTGAATCGTATCCAATTTCTACCGGTCGCCAGCCAGTCTGTAATAAACATAGTAATAACTCATTTTACACTAAATGTCCATTTTTACAACAATGAGTGGTATGTAGACATGCCTAAGTTATTCTAGTTTTATGCCAGTATCATGGAGTTCGGACAGTCAACCATATTCAGTAGTAACAATTTTTACCTTGAAAGCTTCTCTATTTTGTAGTAATAAGGGCAGTATTCATAGTCTAACGTGTAGTATGTACAAAAAAAAAAACAATTTTTGACGTACCTAATAAAAGATGCGTTTTTGACTAGTTGCCAAGTTCGCGACTAATATTATTTTGTTTGAAAACCCTTTATGTAGGTCACACTCTTCTAGAATACTTTGTTTGAAACTGTGGGATAAACAGAAGACAAAGAAACGTAATTGCTTTGGTTTCCTTCCAAGTTTAGTTGGGTACAAAACGTTTTAAATCATCTGGAAACAAAGCATTTCATCACTTTCAAAAGGTATTTTCAGACGGTGACATGGGAAAGTAAAATCACCTTTTGTAGGTACAGACAACAAAATTTATATTCTTGTCAAAAAAAAGTTTGGAAGCCCTCAGTGATATTATTTATGTTTGATAGCTAGCAAGTTTCGATCCATTATAGTGAATTTGGCCGAGCTCCAGCGGTTGTTTGTGTTTGATTTTTTGACATATTCCGTAACTGAAAAGTAGAGCACAGAGCTAGACTAGGGATTTTTTAGATGATAAGGTGGTATAGGTAAATAGAATCTGTTTGTTTTTTGAAAAAAACAAAAAACAACAGCCTGTATACAGGACCATAAGCGATAGTGGTTACTGTAAAGTAATGTTTTGTTTTGTTGTGTGCAAGTCAAAGAAATAGATACATTTTTTTGCAAGAACCATTTAAAAAACACATCCTGTATAAAATCTTGATTTAGTAGCCGTAACGTGTCAACGGTTGCCGACCTCCATTTTCATGTTATGAGAAGTTGAGAACTTGGCTCGGCTCGTCATTTCTTACGAATACCAAAGAGTAGTGATTATTTATAGACCATCATGGAATAGATAATAACCCCATTATTGTTTAATTTACACCTATGCTTATATTATAAGCCTGTTCAGTTTTATAATTTTATTACAAACTGCTCCAGTTTGTTTGTTTGAAGGCTCTAATTTACGAAACTACTGGTCTCCAATAGGATGCTATAGGTTATATTTTATTATTAAAAATATAGGAATTCGTAAAAAAACACTTGAATGTATCGGGCATATAAGCTAGTTTGGTATACAATACACTCTCTAAATTAAAGAAAACCAAAGTTATATTTGTATTTGTTTAGTACCTATGTCGTTACTACTTGATCGATTGCAATACGATTTTCATCATTAATTTATTAGAGCATAGAATACATTTGAATGCCACATGAATCACTTTAGCATTGTTTTTCTATGTAGGTATCAAAGAAAAGAGTTTAACACATAAGTTTTAAAATAATCAATCATATTGTAAATGTATTATTGTGCTAATATAAATATTACGTAAGTTTTCAAATCTCGGGACTAAAATTATTTACCGTACCGGTATTTCCGACGAAGGTATCTCCTCGATATTACTAAGATCTTCATCTTTTTCGGGATGTTTAGGCAAATATAGGTACTCCCTTTTCTAATCCCTGCTAATAAATCATATCTTTCCATTCCAGGTATCAATCCTCTCGCGCCTCTCCCAGGAGTCGGCGGACGAGTTCAACTTCGTGCGAGCGTACGAATGCTTCCAGCATCGCTCGCACACCTGCCTCGTGTTCGAGATGTTGGAGCAGAACCTGTACGATTTCCTCAAGCAGAACAAGTTCTCGCCGCTGCCGTTGAAGTACATAAGGCCTATATTGCAGCAGGTTTTGACGGCGCTGCTTAAACTTAAAGTAAGTAGTTTTATTTATACTTTTTAAGTAGTTTTGACTCACTCACAAGCAGACAGACTGATAAGAAATGTGTACTGAGTTTGTTAACCAATTTTAAATTGGGTACATGATTTTAAAGTCTTAACACATTTAGGACCGATTTTTCAATTGTTAAATAACTCATCGTAACGAACGGTGATATAAATATGACGGTTTGACAGTATTTGTAAAGAAAAAAATGTCCAACTGTCATATTTATTCTTAGGATAAAAGTTAACTGACTATTAAAAAAATCATTTTTGTTAGAAATTAAGGCGACGGCAGTAAATTGGATAAGTTAAATCTAAGGAGACAAAACCTTTAGCCTGCTATGGGACACTACTTTAATTACAGAATTATTTACTAAAGTGTCTTAAAGCATTATCTATCAACCAACTTCTGGCTTAAGACAAACACACATGACATTTTCCTAACATTAACATTTATGTTTTCCAGCAACTGGGATTGATCCACGCGGATCTGAAGCCGGAGAACATAATGCTGGTGGAGCCGGCGCGGCAGCCGTACCGCGTCAAGGTGATCGACTTCGGCAGCGCGTCACACGTCAGCAAGGCTGTCTGCAATACGTACCTGCAGAGCAGATACTACAGGTATAGCATAACAAAATTTAGAAAGTTACCGAATATATCTCCGGAATTAATGGTCAGATTCAGAAAATTCTATCGCATTCGTTTTCTATTAAAAAACTACGATATCCCGGTCCCGGAGTGCTATTAGGCTATATTTTATAATAAAAAAAAAGACAGGGACCTGTAAGTAAGGTCATGCGAATGAAGCCGAGGCTAAAAGCTAGTAAATTATTTAAAAAAAAAACGCGTATTTACTTTTTGCGCACTCGCAGCTGTCGTTCGGTCAGTCAGTTGGTCGCAAATGCGACTGATGAGCGATGAGGCTTGCCCCCACCTAAATATAGGTAAACTTACGCCATTGTTTCAGGGCGAGCAACAGGCAAGATAAACGTTATAATTATGTTAACTCACTAAACTTTTCCCTCCCACAGAGCACCAGAAATAATCCTGGGCCTGGCGTTCTGTGAAGCTATTGACATGTGGTCGCTTGGCTGCGTGGTCGCGGAGCTGTTCCTGGGCTGGCCGCTCTACCCCGGTTCTTCGGAGTACGACCAGATCCGGTACATCTCGCAGACGCAGGGCCTGCCCACAGAACACATGCTCAACAGGTGAGCACTCATATCTATGAGTAGTAGTAATATTAATGATGATTTTAAATAGTAACATATAAAAAAGGAAATATAGTATCGTGAATAAAATCACGAATAGAACTCTTAATGAGCCTTTCATTAAAATAGTTTTGACACATAGTTTTTTTCTGCATGCGCATGAGTTTATAACGATCTATGACGGTTCGCTCGCACAGTAGAGCAACTGCGGGCGAGGGTAACTTGAAATTTAAGAAAAAGTCACAATGTCACCGCCTTCTGTAACATCTTTCCTTTTTCTATCTTTACCAACAAATATGTAACATGATTTCAACCCAGTAATTCCCTTTCAACAGCGCAAGTAAAACAGCGAAGTTCTTCTATCGTGACGTGGACAGTACGTACCCGTTCTGGCGGCTGAAGACCCCCGAGGAACACGAGCTGGAGACCGGCATCAAGAGCAAAGAGGCCAGGAAGTATATCTTCAACTGCCTCGACGACATTGGACAGGTAACCACTTGTATGAACCTTATGATTGGAGTATTTTTTAAGTTTCAGAAGTATGCTAAAAACCTGTTGTTTGCCCTCGTATCGACGGAGTATTCGAGAGGAATAGTTAAAATAATAGCCAATCAGATGATGGCGAGACTATAACTGCTTAAATATCTCCGGACGTACATTTTAAGTATCGCTTCTCGTCGGTGCTATTATTAACCGACTTAAAATTAGCAGCATTTATGCAGGTTCAGAATACAAAACTTTTAAAATAGTATGTGGATTAATCTTGAACCTACAATTATTTTAATTAAAAGAAGGCTTATGTTGTTGTTCAGTTTTGGGACAGTGTTCACCAATTTTCAGAGAAATGATTACGTATATTTAAATGAATTTTAATACTATACAAGACTGTTGGTAAACAGAGAACTTGATAGGTGTCCATATAATCATTCTCAATGCAGAATAGTTCTTAAGAAATTATCTTATTCAATGGGTACCTTACAATTATTATAATGAACATTTCTGTTGAACAGGTGAATGTACCAACTGATCTTGAAGGCGGCCAACTGTTGGCCGAGAAAGCGGACAGAAGGGAGTTCATTGATCTACTGAAGAGGATGCTCACAATGGATCAGGTTAGTTCTTTAGGCAGATAATAATACTGGCTGACTTTTCAATCCACTGCGCATCAATGCATTAGTTCATAAAAAACGGGAATGCCGCCTTGAAATGCTTTTCAAGACTCATTTGCCTTGCCCTTTAGTTCTGGTTTACCTCTCGTGTAAGATCTTGATAACTTATTTGGCGGTTAAAAATACCCTCATTTTTTTATTTACCTGGTATATAGCTTCTCTACACAAAACCAGAATCATGCTCTCCTCACATTTGTTTAAAACATGACCATGTCCTATATGACACTTAAATTGAATTCTTTTTCACAGGAAAGACGAATAACACCAGGCGAGGCGCTAAACCACGCGTTTGTAACACTAGCTCACCTCGTCGACTACGCGCATTGTAACAACGTCAAGGCCTCCGTTCAGATGATGGAGGTAAATATTGTTGTTATTTATTTATTATGTTGTTAAAAGATGAAGATGATACATAAGTGGTATAAGTTTCAAACATGAACCTTGCTGTTAAGATACATAATGCTATGGTTTTTTTCTTATATCTAAAATCCAGACAAGTATAAGTTGTTATTATTTTCTGTCGCTTTGGCATAGCTACACAGGAATAGTATTTAATAATACTGCTGATAGTGCAGTTGACAACCAGGATCATTATAATAATCGACATTCCGTAAATGTATTTGGTTAATCCTTTGAAGCAGGAGGTTGTTCATTTATTTATCAGCTACAGTATATTTCAAAAACGGGAAGGGGTTTTGTACCAGTAGCGGTACACTACATGCCTACGGGTACATAACTTCTATATATAAAAAGTATGATTTTGTCTTGCTTACCATTATTGCAACAAATCTCGAAAAAAATATTACTTCTTGATAAATTGAATGTTTTCTTGTGTTAGGTTTGCCGTCGTTCAGGCAGCGGCGTCGGCGGCGTAGGCGGTGTGGGAGGCGTGGGCGGAGTGGGCGGCGTGGGCAGCGCGGCGGAGTACGGCGTGTCGGGCGTGGTACCCGCGCCTGCGCCCGCGCACCACCTGGCGCTCACCATCAACCAGCAGCGGCTGCGCGCCGCGCCTTACGACAACCTGGTACGCACGGAAACCTTACGCTCGCTTGTTCATTGATACTTACTTACTAATCTATGCAATACCTTAAACTTCAACTTGCTTTGAGAGGATTTATTCTGAAATATTGAAGTTAGTAGAAAGTTCATCGATCACTCACTAGTGACGGTCTGCTGACGTGGCGATACATGAAAACCTTAAAGTTTCTGTGCTATAATAATATTATATGAAAAAAAAAAACCTTTATAAATTCACAAAATTGTCACAAGCATGAAATGCGTTTTTCTTTTGTACTAGGTACTTATTATAATGGATTTTTTCTACTCTTTTTTTTAGGATGTTCAATTAATCTTTATTTATAAATCCACAGTACCAGCTGTACCAAGGCGGGCGCGTGGCAGTGGGCGGCGCGCGACAGTACGCAACTCGCGCCGCGGAACCGTTCCCGCATCAGTTCGTGTCGTCTATACTTTGCCAGCCTGCTTATCAGGTAAACATCAATAGTTTAAAAAAATATATTGTACCGGGTGGAAGGAAAATTGCTTGCATTACATTTTAATTAATAGACATAATTGTTTGAATATCAAATAGATTAACTGGTCTGCGAACACATAGATGTGGTAATTATTTCTATTATTACCAGTATTTCTATTATAGTAGACAATTTGCCAAACGACTTGACAAAACTTATTTTGAGATGTAATGAGAAAATTAATAAAAACCTCGAATGGTGAACTTAGGCTACATTTCCTTCAGAGATGTGGTGTAGCGAGAGAAATGTGTGTATATTACGCATTACTTGAACTAAGATAACGCTGTAAGTGATTTTCTTTTCGCTACGCATTTTCACGTATTTCTTGTCGCAACGTAGCCTAAAAATGACTCTTGGTGTAATATTTTTTTCTTCCATCCTGTATAAAAACTAATTGTAACATTCACAGTTGTCCCACAAAGTGAACTCTAATAACATAACATAAAGTATGACATCCACCAGGTGCAGCAGCTGGCGGCCGCAGCTGCCGCCGCGGCAGCCGCACACCACCAGCACGGCGTGGCCGGCGTGGCAGGTGTGGCAGGCGTGGCCGGCGTGGGCGACGTGGGCGGCGTGGCGGGCGTGGCGGAGTGGCGCGCGCCGCTCATCGTGGAGCCGGCGCCCATGCCGGAGCCCGACGTGTGGGACGCCTTCCACCCGCACCACCCGCAGCACCATCACCCGCATAAGAGGTACGTTAAACAACTCAATAGGGGAATTATATAACATAGTAGGTACTTTTATTCAAGGTACAACCGAGTACAAGGGCGTAAGTGTGAAAAGTGGTTAACCACCATTGTCCGCGATTGTACATCGCATTTACGTCTAACCCTAGGTAATCCTGTTTACATTTATTTTAAATCACACCTTTTGTAAGATTAGATTCAATTCTTTGTTTCTTGAGTTAGTTCTGGACGTTTAAAAGTGATTTTAATTAAAATAAATAATTTGATAAATGACTTTTAAATGATGGTAGGGTAAATTAATCATTATATTCTAGACTAGCATACGCGCGCGACTTCACGTCATTATCAGTTATTGCGGATGCTTACGACACTTGCCAGTAAAACTAACCATTGAAACTGATTTTGTTAACAATTTCATGGGTTTTAAATTTTGCGCGCGAAACCCTAATTATATTTAAAACAAAAAATAGACTTAGTTACTCCAGATAACATCCAGCTATCAGCCAGTGAAAGTCTCGCCAACATCGATCCGTGCCGTTTTGGAGATTAGCTGGAACAAATATACAAAAAATTAAAATATTGTTTTTTTTTCGAATAATTAAGTACAGAGTAAACATTATTTTTGCATTTAATAAAATGCTGTTATTTTGAAATTACAAACGGGACGCACTTCAATTTGATTTATTTGTAAAGACAAAAAGGGTGTAGTACTAAAAGCCGGGGTTGTCGACAGATCAACAAAGCAGCAGACGACGGTGCCGCACTACCAACCGCACCACCAAACGCATCAATACAGGTGCTTATCTTATAAAACACAAGTAGATGTCCCTCACTGTAGCGTAATAGTAGAGTAAATAGCACCTTATCCTCCTTCCTTATCTATTTTACATGCACATCCTTGAATGATTGATAGCAAATTCGTCGGAAGAATATGTATTATAATATTTTTATTTCTATATTTAATCATAGCGGTATAACCTAAAAATCAAAAATTAATTAATTTATATATTTAAATAATGATTACTTTAAGGAAATTAATTCAATAATAAAATTATTTAATTAATTGTAGTTAAATGTATAAAAACATTTCATCTTGTAATCTGAAATCCAATAATTTCTTTTTAATAAAATACAATAAATTGTGACCAAAAATATTCAATATAGGTTCCAAGAGTTCTAAGTTTTTATAAACAGGGAATATTTTTTTGTACATAGTACACAAAATCTTGACTGCACTAAAGTTTTCACTTAAAAATTTTCGCAGATCAATCATACATACATGCATTGAACTATTAATACGTACGACACTAGTTCGGATTGATTGTGGTACCAAGAGTAGCAAGGACTTTTTAAATGGGACCTTTTAAAAATTAAGATTTTAGGTTTCTTAGCGCGTTTTTTACTAAACATATATGGTATGGTAAACTGTCGAAAATTCGCAAGTTAACACTCACACTTGGTATACAAGTTTTGTGCAATTCACTTAGTTGTTGGCTCTCCGATCGCGTTTCTTTACACATTTTCCGATTTGTGCTTTCAGTCCCACTACAAAACACTTTTTCCAATAGTGATATTAGTATTAAAAAGCGGTTGTTTGCACTGGCGTTTACCAACGCATAGTTGTTTTTAACCACGCACTGAATTTCAATCAATCAACAGTCGAGCGTTAAAAATGAAGTGTACAATAAAAAAAACTCAGCGTTAAAAATGCAGCGGTGCAAACAAGCGCTGAGGCTTATATAAGTAACATAATATTTTCGTGATATGCAGTATGGCAAGCAGCGGCGGCAAGAAGGAGCCGACTCAGCTGTCGCCGGTCAAGAAGCGGGTCAAGGAAGGCACGCCGCCCTCGAGGCATAGGCACCAGCACCACCATCATGATCACACGTTAGTATACTATGTTATTTTAAAATACTAAACCCTCGCTATTAATTGCACACAGAAGAATGATTTTTTTTATTGCTTCTAATCACAATGTACATATTCTTATTGATCAAGCACGTCGCGCACGCACAGCGCCCGTTATTGTGCACGCGTTGATCACTAAGAATATGTATGGCATGATTAAAGGCATAAAGTATGGATTCTTTATATTATACAGGATAACTTTTAATTCATTGCTGATCTCTGAAGGGGGTGAAAGTACCCCCAAGTAAATAGAAGTAAGTAAAGGCATAAAGTATGAACATCTTTCATTATTGCTTTAACTTAAATCGGCTGCTCCTTACATTTTGGTTGTGTTGTATGGCATTTTTGTGAGGAACAGCTGATTTTCATTTTTCGAAATACAGTGTTATTGCCGTAATAAAAACTGTTCATATTCATGAGCCTTACCCCCTGAAAGATCAGCAGTGAATTAAAATGATATTGCAGCAGTCTCCAAAGCACACAAAGAAAATAAAAACAGTACCAGTTCCAAGCTGTATTAAACCTTACCTGCATTCCAACATCTTAACCAAAATCCCCGCAACCTATTAACAGCGTCGTCGATTTCGGCTCACACGATGTTACCTCCTACAGCGCGCGCGGCGCGTGGGACGGCGCTGCGCCCGCGCACACCATCACCATCCGCGACACGCCCTCCCCGGCTGTGTCCGTCATCACCATCTCCGACTCCGACGACGACGCGGAGCAGCCGCGCCGCAACCGGCACCCGCACGTCACGCACGCCGCGCATGCTACGCACGCCACGCAGCCGCATAACAATCAAGGTAATTTACGTTTCAATTATGACTGGTCTCTACATACATTGTCATCGTTTTGGATCGAAATCATCGACAACTGTGTATTCAGTTTCGCAGTTTCGACAATATTATGCTTTCTTCGTCCAAGTTTTTCCAATGTCATCAACAAAGACGATGAACGCCAACAAAAAAAAGGTTTTTTTTTTCGGTTGCAGTTATTTTGACATGATACACAAAAAGATTTCGTAAATGCAATTGCTTTTCATAATTCTCAATAATTTCTATTTATACTTACGTACTTGTTCCCTTCCCAAGGCGGCAGTGGCTCGTGCGTCCCGGCGGGCGGCGCGGGGGGCGCAGGGGGCGCGGGGAGCGGGGGCGTCATCTGCAACGCGCGCTCTCCCAAGGACGACAAGCACGTCAAGCACGAGCCGCACCAGAACTGCCATCATCACCATCAGGTAACTGGACATTGTAACATACATACTTATAACATTACTTTTGTACGTCAAAAGAGCAAATAATATCTTTCAAAACTTCTGTACCACTTCCTAGTGTTTGAATATAATAATTATTGGTTTAGGAGACTTGGAAGTCTGATTATTCCTAAAGGCATCTGAAGTTTGATGGAATAATTTGTAAGAGCAATCAAGCCATGAGAATACTCGATCCTACCTGGCAAACTTTGCCACGCTATTATCATCTATTTATGTGGCGTCGTGCGATGTGATCCTGACACGTGAACACGAACTCGCAACACACCGTGTGGCGTGTCACTGAGTTTTACGCACCACATCCTGTGGTTTCGCTCTTAAACTATTCTAACCTTCAACTCTCATTCGATAGCAACAACAACAACAACAGCAGCAGCAACAACAACAACAACAACAGCAGCAGCAGCAACAGCCAGCACCCCAGCAAGCTGTACCACAACAACCACCGAACCAGACAACTCGTGCAAACAACACTACAGTAGCCACGCCTCAGAGCCAGAAGAAACGACTGCTGGCGCTCGCGCAGCAAGAGGCGCAGGCGAAGAGGGAGCACGAACACGCGCACACGCATCTGCCGCCTGTTAGTATTGCATTACTAATAAAGCACTTTTATATGAGATTACTCTCGTAAGTAACACAGCAACAAATAATCTTGGGTTTGTCAATGTGTTGGGAATTGTGTTGTCAGTTTTTTGAAGTGAAAACTTCTTTAGCGGCGTTGAGCACTTTTTCTGTAATGGGTATAAAATCTTAAACTCGCGTCAGGACACGTGCGCGTCAGGACACGTGACCTGATCGAAAAAGCGTAAGACGGATGGAGAGTAGACAGCTATCCCCTCTCTACGGCGCGGCGAAAATGTATGCCTGGGCCTACTGTTTCGTTTAGACAGCGCAGGGCGCTTGCGCGAATGTTCGTGTATGTTAAACGTAAACGTAAACGTTAATAATCAAGTTTTCACTTCTGCCGGCACTCCCGGAGTGCAACCCGTTTTTTTTTATTATGCTACTGTTACAATGCCACGTTTACAATACCGCGGACTTTTCGGACTCGGAAAGCACGTGTCGCCATTGGTCCTGCACCTGATCTATCACCGTGTCGGGTCACCGTCGCGTCAGACTATGAGAGTGAGGGAAAGGGGAGTGCACCTGTGTTTGCGCACACACTTGTGCACTATAATATCTCCTGTGTACTTGGTTTGTCTCAATTGAGATTAGCCGCGTTGACCAAAATTCTGTCGGGAGGATATTATTAACATAGGACCTGCAATTCACTTATGTTATTTTTTTGCTTCTCCCTTTCTAAACTGAAAAATAAAAATATATTTCGCCTTTTAATTCTATTCAGTAACTTGACAGATAAAGGGTTACCAAGTATTGACAAAAAAAAGATAGTGAAGTGGTGTAAGAATGAACGAAATTAAATTAACGTAAATCATGTACTTAACTTTATATTAAACCATTCTTTTCATTCGTTCCTTACGCAAAATCGTTCACTGCCCCAACACTATTAGTTGTAGTATGGTAACATTATTTTTCTTTGAACTGTCAAGTTACTGAATAGAATTAAAAGTGGAAATATAAGTTTACCACTGCAGTGCGAAAGCGCCTGAGGAAATTGCTGCTTAGCATCGTGTTTTACGGTAATCAAAAATAGACCCGACATTAACGGATATGTATTTACGGGTTAAATCGTCTAAATAACTATCCCAAGTTTTACACTTTTTGTGTATATTTAATTAAAACGTTAAACGTTTACTGCTTTTTATAGCACTAAGAGCGTAAAGATGAAAAGTGATTCACCGCCATTTTCTAAATCTATTTCTGAAGTGTATTATTTTGTGTTACAGAGCGGGTCCACGGTACGCCAAACGAACGACTATCAATGTAATCAGTATGTGCCGGCGCAACATAATAAGAGGGATAGTGTGAGTATTTATTCTAACTTAATTATAATATCGTTGATAAGTGACTGAGAAATAATGTTCAAATAAATTAGTATGTCCAAAATCTTTCTTGGAAATATCGATTTTTCTGAACTGAATTGGTGAACTTCTTCGGTTAAAATATTGCCGTAATAGGAGACATACATTGTCCGCTGAGTTTATTGACAGCGAAATCACTATTTTTGCTACACAGCATTACTCAGAAAGGAAGCGAGTATCGCATATATCCGAAAATCCTGAATAAATTCCAAAGTATGTAAAAAAAATTTGTTCCAGGCGGCCTAACTAAAAAAAACGCAGTTTAGACACCAGTCTTTCACAAAATTGTTCGAAAAATAATTACAAAATTGTTCTTTATACTTGTTTAACTTTGAACTGAATTTTGTGGTAAAAAAATAAAAGTCTATTCTAAAACAAACGAACCATTATTTCCAACAGAGCGGAGGTTGTCGCGAATACCTGACGAACGCGGGCGGCGTGCCCGGCGTGACGGGCGTGGGCGGAGTCAGCGGCGTCAGCGTCAGCGTCAGCGGCCCGCCCGCTGCGCACAAGCATGCGGCCCCGCACGCGTGGCATCACCACCCGCACCCGCATTACAAGTCAGTATACATTCTTCAGAACTACAATGAACGGATCAATTTGTATTTATGCAGCTTGAGTAAGAAACTTATAGAAATACAAACACACACAACGACATTATAAAGCTATTCATTTTTTGTATTTAAAGCCGATTTCTCATTGTATAAGCTCTATACACAGAGGTTAACTTATACTGCGAATGTACAGCTCGACTTGTCTTGTTTGTACGACAAATAAATGCACACAATATTTAATTCATTCATTCATTAACATGTAAAATTATATTTCTTAAAAAGAACTCAACAAACATTGAAAAATAATAATATTATTATTATTATGCTTCGTATGACAAAAAGTAATTATCTGTCGCTTTTGTAGTTGTAGCATTTACTTAATTGGGTAGTTGACACTATTAATAAATAATTCCAAGACATATGTAACTCCTTTAAAAAAACGCTTTATTTTAGCCCTGAAAACCCGATTAATTTTCAATTTACTGCAAAATTAGATTTTTTGTGGCTTTTCAATCAATAAATAGTTAGACAATTGAGTTGCCAAATAAGTGACGTCACAACGTGCTATTACCATACAAAATCTATGAAAGAATCGCGTTTTGACAGGTCATAAAAAGTACGTCAATTGATGGTGGTGTCAACTAGCCTATTATGACAACGACATAAAGTTCAAAATGCAACAGCTATATCATTCCTGATACGTTCTATACAGACCACCCGACGTAGCACACAGCTCGTCACTGGACGGGATACAAACTATTATGATGGAACAGTTCATTGCCAATAGACCAATGAACGCGGAACGGACGAACATCGCGGATTACAGGAACCATACATTGTAAGATAATACTGTCGAAAACACCTTTTGAGTCAGTTTTTTTAACCTTTTCACCGCCACGGACTTCAATAGAAGTTCCGGATTTTCGTGCCACCAGCGCCACGACTTCATTACTTGCTCTTCATTTTAACTATTATCATATAGCTTGGCGCTGGGCGAGGCATCGCGTTCTGTGTTCGCTGGCGGTGAAAAGGTATTAATTAGATAGTGCCGCGATATGCACGTGTCATTGTTTATTTTAAATAATGCCTGTATTTAATTGCGAGTAATTATGATTTTTTTTAGGATGATTTATGGTCAACCCTGATTTTTTTTCTGCAGCATGTTGGAGCAAAATTTATTGTTAGCGAAAACCGAAAAGGTTGTTACCTGTTGCTTAGAACGCATTGCACGGTTCCAAAAAGGTAGACTTATGAGGAAAGTCAAAATTAAACTTAAAAAAAACATCATTCAAATGTATTTATAAAGATGGTGCTTAGCTAGTGTGATCCTACTAGGTCGTGGCGATATTAATAAGTCGTCGGGTTGTCTTGCGTTCAGCCCAAACAGCGCAAAAGTACACTCGAACAATTTTTATTTTCGTTTGTTTATTGATAATGAACTTTAAACCAATAAGCATAGAGAGTAAAATTACGTAATTACGTGCGAAATAATCAATGCCACGAAATAATGATGCACACAATTTACGATTATATTTGTTCGCTTTTGCCGACGATTCCTTTAGCATTTTTTTATATTAAAATATAGGCTTTATCACCCAGGAATAACGTAGCTTCCTTCCTTTTCCGTTCCGGAAATTAGCGCGTACATAGAGGCTATAGGCATAGGCTTACAGTACACATACATTTACTTACAGTATACATTTATTTAAATTAAATATCTGTTTAGGCTGTCTGGGCTGATCGCTGACTCTTTCTTACTCACTACCGTAATTTAGCACAGATGTTATATAAACCGCCATTAAATATTAGCAATAGTATTACAATGCATTTGTCATTTTCTGTCGTCACGACCCAGTGGGAACGATGTATATTATAAAATAAACCGTAGTCGTAGTTAGTATGTGGTGGTATAGATGTCGCCACTAAACAATAAAAAACAAAGTCACAGATAAAATATGTTATACTTAATGTTATGTTAAAAAATGTTTATGTAAAGGCAGATTTTTCAATCGTCATAGTGGAAAAATAATATTGCGGTTTGTTAGAAAATATGTCAGCTTTTGTAAGAAAATATGTCAAACTGTCATTTTTATTCTCTTCTTTTTTGACCTTTTTCCGTTACGCGGGGTTAGCTTTGCCAATCATGCGGCGCCATTTATTTCAGTCTTCAAAGTCTTTCTTCTTTCAAGTCTTTGGACCTGCGTCATTCACGTGGTTTAAGGACTTCCTTCTTGAGACGTTATCTGACTATTGAAAAATCTACCCTAAATCACACATCTGCGTCAAATAGAGAAAAGAGAGAGATGTCATGCGATCGTTCTCAGTTGAACTCCGATTCTTAAACTAAAAGATATTGGTGTTTGTTTCAGGACCGGTAGCGGCGGTGTGTTGTCTCCGGGTGGCGGGGTGTCCCCGGGCTACCTGCCGCCTCCACTCTACGTGCCCACCTATCATTATCACACGTGAGTACCCTTTTCTAAATTCAACCTTGTGCCAAGTTGAGCAAGGGCGGCTGTATGTCTATTATGTTACTGCAAAAAACCGAATATTGAAAAAAAAATGTTTGTTTTTGTAAACTATCTTTTTTAATGTCGGTAAAAAACGCGCCATTATAATGAGTTAATGTTTTTCGATCAGATACAATCTGAAAATAAAATTGTGTTACTGTTGAATAATGTGTTGTGAATATTACTATTAATAATAGCATACGATAACCGCCACGCAAACATACATCCGCGATTTGTTTACTTCTGAAATAGATTTAATTGTTATCTTTTTTATTATGACGGATTTATATATTCCGCTATGTCGAAACGCTTCTCTGTAACCTCATTAACTGAAAAGTCATTCAGTATAGCGATACCATAATATTCGTGTTTGTAATTCCAGCGGCGGCGTAAGCGGCGTGACGGGCGTGGGCGGCCCCCCTCCCGCACACCACGCTAGTGGGGCGCGGCTGCCCGGCTACCTGCAGCCCTACTCGCCCACCTACCTGGTGCCGCAGCACCACCAGCAGCACCTGTGGTACACCGACTGAGGCCCCGATCGGCTGCCCCACTACCGGTGAGCCGATAACACTGATATACTATGTGTCGTATATCAGTCGAGCGAACTGTCACATCACCTGTGACGACATAGTATACGTGAAGATTTGACGGGGCAGTACGCGTGTGAGCGCGGTAGTGTTGGCCGCCTGATAAAAGACATTACGGTAACTGAGAGCTGCGTAGTACTGTAGAGCTCACTCCGCGTGCCTTACGGGCGAGCGGGCGCTGAGCGGTTGGCCGGCGGGCCCTCCCCCCCGTAAGGGCGCGCGAGTGACGAGGGAACCTAACTCGACTATCACACTGCAATTTTTAAATAAATCCATGACTAGTGTGAACCTTAAAGTTCCTTGATCAACACAACTCACGTTCAACGCTATACGATAGTTGAAACGATAACTTTCTTGTACAAATTGTGATTTTTATTTCTTATTATATGCGCCGGCACCTTTTAGTTTTACGTCACACTTTTTGTCAATTATAATGTTTGATTTTACTTGTACGTAGTGAGTAAACGCTTGAGATTTTTGTTCATACGTTTGTTACGTTCCATATCAAGTAACACAACTGTAACACCACAAACATTTATTGCTGTGTTTACTATCGTATATTCAAAATTAAAGGGTTTTATATTACGTAGAGATAATTAAATGTGTAGGGCGCGGTGATGGACTACTTGTATAGATGTAGATTCGAGTATATTAAACGAAATAAAAAAAAAAACTATCTAAGATATTTTATAAACATTTAGTACACACTAATGATTAACTAAGATTGTAATAATGCATGTATAATCATTTTAGATAGAACGAAATTGTTTAAAAAAATATAATAATGTCCTTTATAGAAGATGAAAAAAAAAATGTTATGCAATTATTTTTACGACTGCAATTGATTTTTAGTTTAATATTTTGATAAGTGTTTAGTGACACTAGAGCTACTATTATTTGCTGACTTGATACGCGTCGGTATACGACTGGGTATTTTAGTTTCGCAGTGTTATTATAAACATAATTGTAACATGTTATCGTCCGGAGTGGCAGGCCCGAGTGTATCGCACGCTCGCCCCCGCTGCAGCGTGTGTCGCACGCCGCGTGCCGTACGCCGCGCGCGTTGTACATAAGTATTAAATAAATAAGTCATATCGTACAACTTTCGTAGTCATTATAAAGAATAGATCGATAGATGCCGGTTCTGTTGCGCGGGCGCCGTACAGCGCGCGGTGTGTCTACTTAGCATACGCTACGGAATACGGCAGTATACCACTGCATCGGTTGCTAAATATATTCCTTAAATCGTATTTATAAGATGCATCAATTTTAATATATAGCAGTAAATTTATTACAGCAATCTTGATTAGAAGTTTAATATTATGCTTCTTTGGACAAACGACGAACTCTCTTTAGAAATGCCTAATTATATGATGTTAATAAATGTAATTTTCATGTAGCGTGTTTTTATAGAGCTTTTGGTGTCATGCAACGGCTAATATTGACGGATGTGCTTATTAATTATTACGAAATTGTCCTATTCGGGATGTTAACCTCTTTCAATTTTAGAATTCGTTATGAACTATATCGCTGTCCCGTATGCTTACCGTAGCGTATACTAAGTAAGTTTTTTTGATTTAGTATATTTGGTTTATTATCATTTAGTATTAAGTGTTTAATTTATAAATATCCACCATTTTATCGCAAGATTCTATGAACCACTGCATTATCTTAAATTCATATTAAAAATGTTTTATATGACAAGACTACTACTGTAATATTTAGTTTTTATCATAAACTTAGTAAATTAGTTTTGCTGCCCGACAATAATTATTATGTTTAGTTTTGTATTTGTAACGGTTGTAGTTATAACTATATGTATGTTACTTTATTTTGTTTTATTCTCAACTGCTTAGTTAATTTCGAGCGTCGTATTGATTACGTTGGTGTTTAAGATACACACTATTTAAATTGTTTAATCTTCTATTTGTTTTTCACTAATAACTTGTCAACTTTCGATTCTCTGTATTTCTTACACCCAATCTTTTTTTTTTTTTAAATTAGCGTACCCTTGCCGGTATTACACGGGTGCAATTTCTTATAAAATTTTCAAATTTAAACACCATCCACATTTCCAATTTTTTTTTTTGGTGGATTTTCCAGAAAAATATCTTTCATAGAAACCTTGTTCAAAAACAAAATCAGCAGATCGAATCGTGCTCTGGTAGGTCTTTTATACACGCGGCAATTGATTTATATTTATATGGATTAAAATTATGATACACCAGCCTTTTACTGTCCCACTGTAGGGCAAAGGCCTCTTCTCATACAGAAAAGGCATGAGCATTAATCACCACACTTGCTCAAGGCGGATTGGCGATTCCAGACTTATAAATTATTTTTTAATTAATGTCTAACAGAATGTTTTTACAATAGACGAGGAAATGTGTCTTTTTCATGTCCTTTGTGTCAGACATTCTGTACATCAATACCAGAACACCTAATCATTACGACGCCCGACGCAACGCGGACTTGCGACTGACCGGGCCTTTACCCCCCTAAATATTAAATAATAAATGTACTAATCAATTTATCATTTACTATCAGTTTTAATTATATTTACAATAATTTAATTATTTGGTAATAATATGGATTGATTATTTAATTAAATGTAATGTAATATTTATTTCAATTCTTATGTGAAGAATTTTAATATTTTTTTTTCTATGAATACCTTCGTACATGGAATGTTGATAGAATAATAAGTGATACAGTACGCAGTATAACGTATATTCGGATTTAAGAAAATACTTTGTATAGCATTACCTTTACCTATATGTGCGACAGCCTCTAAAGCTCGATGTACACCCTGGTACTGTATGACGGTCGTCCAAAGGCCCGCCCACTCGCTGCGCCCGCGCAGTAGAAGCGAGATTGTCCCTCAACCGAGGCTTTAGTCATTGATCTCTGTTGAAACGTGCACATATTATAACTATTACCCCTACGTATCGCGATGTAGCACGGCGTTAGTACGTCTCAATCTTTTGTTTTAGTGATTTTATTATTTCTAAGCTTTTATTGGAGTTTTGGGGTTTATTTTTAAGAGTATTAACATAATGGAATGTTAACACATTTTCTATAATAATTTTGTCCTAGTTCATGTACGTCTGCTTACGGTATCGTTTGTAATTGCCTTATTATGTTTTTAGTGTATATGGGGCATGTTGTCGCGCCGCATTCGACCCATTATATCGCATACAATTTAATTGTATCGACTCACGGCACACACCACTCTCGCTGAACAATCGATTCCTGAACAGACGAGTAGGACTCAATCGATTAGTCGATGCATTTCATACACAAGATAACTGACTGTCTGTCGACGTGATTCTGTGATTATTACTCATTATTATATTAGTTGGAAAAAACTGTAAATGTTGGGTTGTTGCAATAAGTAAATTCTTTTGTGTGTATAAAATTGCATTTTGCGAAGCAGCTGTATGAAATGCCCCGTGTATATGTATATTTAGTTTAGTTGTGTATGGTTTCACCAGAACACGATACCGATTATATTTATAGAGGAATTATACGAAAAGTAAAAGTCGCGTTTAGCTAATTCGAGTGTCGACAATAACTTATTGTTCTATATGGTAACAATTAAATGTACAAATACTCCTTGTAAGAAGGTAACCTGCACCAGCTACCGCTATCAATATGTACGTTGTTTCGTTATAAGTTCGGACATATTATATTCCACTGTGATTATGTTACGTTCGTTGAACTGTATCGGTGAAACTGTTATGATAGGCTTACGTTTGGTTTAATTCATGTAACTTGTAACTACGTACCTGTCGGTACCAGCTGAGAACTAACTCTACAATAATGGGTATTTTTATGTTTTAATTTAGCTTATAGGGGCTTGTGTAAACAAGTTGATACTATTAACATGTTTTAAATTCGATATGAGGGTGATCAGGGGATATAGCACTGATGTTGCTTAAGTTTCTCTTCAATAATAATCAAATAGTTTATTATTAGATGAAAAATTGTAAATAAACATCCAAATATCCCTTTTTATTTTATTTTTATTTTTTTCCCGTACCATTTTTTCCTTTTTGTTATTTTTTTTATTGTTTTGGCGTATCTGTGGGCCTGTCTTCGTGCATCGCAACTAGTATACTCGTGCGCAGTCGTCGTCTCACGCCGCGACACTTTGTAACTTTTATAACATAATTTTAATCATAATATTATATTAGTGGAACAAGCATGCTATACATTATTATCGTCGGTGTAGTGGTAGAGCGTCAACGGCGTGAGGCGACGGTGGCGCGCTCTATAGTCAATAGCGTGGCGAATGACGCCTGAGCTGCTGTCTCGACAATAACCCAGTGTCAGACAATAATCATTCTTATTATTTGCCAATTAGTAGACATTTTTGTTTGGCCCCTTATTAGTGACCATAGTATCTACGTGTGTATTAAATAGTCCTTTAGAATGTAGCGTGTGACATGTTTTAGCACAATTTGCGTCAACAGATAGTGAATATATTTCACAGTACGAAGTCTTTTCCATAGCATATCTTATAGATAATTACGTATATTTGATGTGCATTAGAAATCCATTTTAATATTATATTGGAGGCGTGGGTGTCATCTTTCGATACACTAGTAGCATTATGTCGCAGTTTTTTAAAGCGACGAATACTTAACATTACAAAATACTAAGTGCATAGAATACTCTTTTTTATATGAAGTGATCTTATCACCCATTTTCTACAGCTAGCACTAAACTTATCTAAATATTTTTTAATTATTATAAAAAGATTCAGCAAATGATCTTTAAAGAATGTATTCCTTATTAATATTACATTTTAATATATATTCCTTATAAGGCCATAACAAGGCCAGTATTAAAATTTTAAAGAATATTTTCAGTTCAAATTAACAATCTTATAAATTGTAAGACAACGCGATTCTAGAGTGTATTATTACAAACTTTCTTGTTCTTAATAAACTTCTTAATTATTCGTTATACATTTTTACACATAAATCTAATTGTATAAAATAATAGATTTTCCAAATCGACTGACTGTTAACCATTTAGATTATAATAAATCGTTATTCGTGCTTAGTCCGCAACTTGTATCCGGTGTAGTAGTGCACATGCTACGTACGTCAGTAACTTCAATGGAGTCATAGTGTTATTACGATTTTAATGTTTCGATGTTGAGCACCGCGTTATTTAAGATAATGAATAGCTAGCAAGTTTGGCGACGACCGGCCGCACGGCGCCTGCGCCCGCGCCGTGCCTACCTCATAGGGTGGAAAGGGATCAAGTCGCTATTTGTATTTGGCATAACATAAGATTATGAACTCTAATTTTACAAGTCTGAAGTCACAAGTTTGTTGTTAATAGATATAGTTAATGCTGCTGATTAGGCTCTATAGTATTAACTTTTGTATATTCATTCTATATCTACCTAATCGGTAAACTATATGTGTGATAATAACAATAAGCTTTTCAAATAGATGGAGTACAATGAATTCTAATGACTAACTCATAGGCCAATGTTTATAAACATTATTTTTACACTGTCTATTAAAAATGAATGTGATTTTGTCTGTAGTGAGTAAAGTTTTAGATAACGCAGTCCAGCGTCAGCTTAGTAACATAACTCCTTCAGAAGAGCCGGAACGTTCGGAGATTTAACTTTTATCTACGCTTAGGTGTGTCGTGTATATCGTGTCAATTGTACAAGATATTATTATGATCAGCTTCACAAATAGTTGGTCAGGTAGTGCACCGTTTACCAAAATGTTTTGCCGTCCAATGATAACAGTACCTTCGCGAGTACATTATGGCAGCTGGACTGTTCTTCGATGTATTTCGTTAACTATAATCGCATATTTCGACACCAAACCGACTATATTATAGATGTCTAAAATATTTTATATTTATCTCTAGAGCTTATAGAGTGATTAGGGCTGTAGTAGTATAAGTGGCGGTGGGCTGCGTGTCGCGTGACACTCTGCTTCATGATGTTGTGCGCACACGCAGGCCGCTGCCCACAAAAGAATATCAGGGATGTATAGCGGTAGAGACAGCTTTTTAACTTAGTAAAACTTTATCAAAGATTTATACAAGCTATGGGTGTAGTGTCTGCGTAGAATTAGGTATGTGTCCGCATTGTGTCTGTGATTGACTCGATGACAACGAAGGCTGACCAAAGAAGATTTTAAGGGTTTTTATTATGCAAACAAATAATTATAGGACTTACCTCGGCGAAATGTACCTGAATGTAACGCAATTCTAATATAGCTAATAAACATTTGTATTATTCTGCAATCGTTGAGAACTTGAGTGGCTCACGTACGATGCATTCATGATCCACGTTAATTGTTGACTAAGTACCTCATCATTAATTACGCATACTTTCTTGCGAGTAACCTGTTATTTATTACCTAATAATAACAGGTTAATCGTAAGAAATTATTGAAGTGAGCGCCTACTTACTTCGATACTTTCTTGTCTATAATTATTTTAATTCGAGTCACCATGTCGCTATATTATTGAATAGGACGTAGCTACGTACAGACTACAGTAAGCAATTTGTTAGATTAATTAGCAAGACGGTTAGACAATCCCATGTCGGAATCCGTTGTCGTCGAGCTAACACGAGTTGGTAACTTAGATGAGCGCCATTTTCTAGATTTAAAGTTATTGTTTCGATGTCCAAGTTTATTCGAGATTTACTGTCTTCTTATACTACATTTCATTACGATTAAATGTTTAAATGTATGTCCAGCAAATACATATATTGAGTGTGTCGATGTTGCGCGGTAGATATGCGTGTTATTATTACGACCTAACACCTATTTTATGCTAGAATAGAGTTTCAGTAACGTAGGATTACGACCAAATTAGAAACGTAACTTTAATAATTATATCCTAAAACACAAATATAGGTACCTTATTATAATAATATAATGCTACTGAATAATCCCGTGGCGGGGGGACAAATAAAGTACAAATTTATCATTAAACCCCCGACCGTCGCGATGGCTTTAAACTCTTTCCCTGTATAGTTAGCGTTCTTCGAGAGAAAGATGTTTTGCATTTATTGTTTAAATAATAATTCAAAAAATTAAATGAATGTTGTCGTAGTTTACTCGTATTATCGATTATTTCATTGTTTAATTCTAAAATCCTTGTACGTATTGTTTTTTTCTTATGATAATCTAAATCCGACGTAATTTATAATCACATTACGTGTACTAGTTTGTGGTAGTTTAGCTAAATATCGACAACAGGATCACATTTTCGAATTAACAAAAAAATTGTATTTTATAACAATTGATGTGCCTAAGTGTAATACTGTATTATTGTAATTGTATATATTAATGAATAGTTATCGTACTTACAAGTCTCAGGAACGTGTCGCACTGTGCCTGCGCACCGTGCAGATCAAAAATTAACCAACCATTGTATTTCGTGTTTATGGAATCGTTGCATAACTCCAAAAAAAATCGTAGGTATATTGAGACAATAATTGTTTTGCATTAATGTCATTTTGAAAGCACTTTTATTAAATTCAAAGTAAATCGATGTGAAATTTAAACTTTACCATAATGGATTATCGCTTGAATAATTGTAATTCCACTTTTGTGAGAATCTCCCCTATTTTTGTCACAAATCAAAATAGTGTTGTACTGACTAGCGAGTAATTTTCTATCGGTAGATTTTTTTCTTTCATCACTAACAAAATATTGTGAACACTTTAGTATCAACTGTCGTGGTACACTAGAGATAGTCGTTAAAGTTTTTATAGCACGCCAAAATGAACTTTTTGCATTTAATCCAGGTTAATCACTGTTTCATTGGGTATTACAAAATTGTATAATAGATTTATAACATTTTATGGTAGTGACGTCGGCACTGTATTGGCGTTTGAGTGTACTAATTGGTCAAAATGTATCTTTGTGTATCATCCATACTCGCCGTGTACACGAATATGATGGGTAATTAATTGGGTAGTGTTGTAGACTTGATTGTGATATCAATAAACATTTTCATACGAGCATCAAGATTGTTGTTTTATTTCTTAACCCCTCGGGGATTACAGGCGTGGTGTTATGAAATTACAAGACAAAATAAAAATAATCCTAGAATGAGTAAATCATAGAAAGAACTACTATGACACGATAATATTGTGCGATTTTTACTTTTTATTGTGTGGGCAGCAAGGTCTTACGACCCCACACACCCTAGTGTCAGAGTTTCTAAACCGCCTCAAGGGCCTGTGACAAGGTTAGAGTGGAACAGTATGTCCAGGTTTAGGATTTTTACTAAAAATATCTATTATCAATATCTCTTCTTGTGACTACTATTAGATAAACTCCTGTGAAGTCTTCAGCAAGAACGTTGGTGTTATCTACAGGTTTTATCTATTGAAAACAATCACGCACCACCTTATCTGTTGACTTTGCTTTAATTTATGAAGAAAAAGGTTTTTATAAGTCTTAGTACCGATCTATTAAATGTTAAAAAACTACTGTAACCGGCGTGCTTGTATGACGAGATGTATGAACGTAGATGAGGCGAAAGGAGTATATTGTAAGGATCGTAGCAGGTGGCGTTCTGTGGTTTCTGCCTACCCCCATGGGAAAAAGGCGTGACTTTATGTATGTATGTAATGAAAAACTGCTACACTATCAATAACTAGCAGACGAAGTTGCCGAATAAATTGTAGCTTGTACCTTTCTAGGGGTACAACTTACCCCGAACCAAATTTTCAACGCAATCGGTTCAGTGGAGAAAGAATAACGACAGACGAACAGACGGGCAGTTACTTTCGCATTTAAAATATGAGTTTGCAGTAGCAATCTATACTATATAATATTATAAAGCTGCAGAGTTTGTTTGTTTGAACGCGCTAATCTCTGGAACTACTGGTCCGATTTGAATGATTCTTTCAGTGTTGGGTAGTCCATTTATCGAGGAAGGCTATATACCATCACGCTACGACCTACGGGAGCGGAGCAGTAACCAAAGACGCGGGTGTAACCGCGGCGGACAGCTAGTATTTTAATAAAACCCTTTATTTTTCCTGTTTCGTAAGTACATAAGTACAAACCCATTATCAGACACATTACAACAATATAATGTCTATTTCGTTCGGGAATCGAACCCGCGACACGCAGCGCAGTAGTCAATCGCTGTCACTGCGCCAACCGTGTAGTTATATTTAATGAAGATTTCAGCTTGTCAGCATTTTATGTGGCCGTTGTAAATATCATACCTACAATAAGTAGCTTCTAGTACTTACTAAGTTTCTCATACTCCACCATTTCTGATTACTCGTTGCAGGAACAGAGACAGTTGAATCGTTTCTTTAGGACTCGTCGAGCTTCATTGCCTCGGCGCTTTTCTGGTGGTCGCTACTGATGTTTCTAGCTTTCAGGAGTTGTAGTGGTTGGGCATATATGATAGTGTAGCGGGCTTGTAAAATATACACTAAGTGTGATATCTATGGTAGATATTAAGATTAGATTTTCATATTTATGATTTTTTTTTGTAAGAAATGATGGCGCCCGCCTCGACGCCTCTTATGCACGAGGTTGTGGGTTCAGAACCCGGCACAGACAAGTGCCAATGTGACTTAGGTATTTATTTTCTAACTTCATCTTCGACATCATTGATGTCGGTAAAGGGAAACATCGTGATGAAACCCGGACTTTTAATTAATGAGTTAAATCGCCAATCCGCCTTGAGCAAGTGTGGTGATCAATGCTTGTGCCTTCTCTGTATGAGAAGAGGCATTTGCCCTGCAGTAGGACATTAAT
Source organism: Hoplodrina blanda (assembly GCA_949316365.1). NCBI lineage: Eukaryota > Metazoa > Arthropoda > Insecta > Lepidoptera > Noctuidae > Hoplodrina > Hoplodrina blanda. Next base: position 4,807,211 of record OX438564.1, on the reverse strand, counting down.
AGGTGTACCTATTTGATTTTCATTACTATCAATTGGACATTTTATCCAATTTTCGGAACATTACTTATTTAAATGCTAATCTTGGTATAGCATTTCGATAAATTATTATCGTATTAGTACCAGGAACGGGTTGAATTAATGAAAAACACAAGAAATCGAGCGAAAGAAGCTTTTTTTCAACTAAATTTACAATACACAATGTCTAAGAGTTCACATAGTATAAAAATTATCAATTGTTTCTCCGTTTGATATTTACATTTGTTTCAAGAAATGCTTGCATTGTGTTGTGATCAACAGTGTGTCTTTGAGAACGATAAATAAATATATATTCGCATAAACAATCTGCGGGTGGATCATTGCTTTTATAACACTGCACAATGTTAGTAAAGCTGCGTTTATACTTAACCCGCCACGCGTGGGAAAGCTATCGGTTTCATACATTTAGTATAAGACTGATCACATTACTCCCGCCTCACGTGGCGTGGAGCAACCTGCTAAATGTATGAAACCGACAGCTTACCCACGCGTGGCGACACGCGGGGCAGGTTTAGTATAAACGCAGCTTAACCGCTCAAGCCCCGGCTGTATAAATCAATTGTGATCATTACGTGGGATTTGAGTAATTAAACCTTGATTAACACCGAAACAAAAAATTCTGTGCGCGTCATTCAAAGTTATAGCGAAATTGTTAGCAAATTTAAAACTCATTTATCGACAACCACATAACATCTCTAAGCTCACAAACCAAACAACACTACACAATGGAATATTTGGCACATAATTAATATTTTGCCTCGAAACTTTCCAATAAAATAATTAATCGTAGTAATATATTACGTTAAATATTTGTAGTATCCCTATAATTTCCTTTTAACCTACGTTTACGTTCCGCTGTTAATAAATACATACTAAGTGCATTATCTACAGTGCAGCAAGAACGTAGCACATTTTTACATTAACCATCTTTCCTCCGACCCATACATAATATTATGTCACTCTAATCGTAAATCAACTGATGTATTAAATTATCTCTCAATACAAACACTCCTGGGATACAAGGCTGTTTTATGCCACCTCAGACACCGGAACTAACTCTATTAAAATAATTAAAGGTAGTAAAATTATGTTTCGAGATCATATTTAATACATCACAGGTGTTAAAGAGAAAAAAAAATATTAAAATTATTATGCAAGTGTCCTTCAAATGTTACTTCATAATTTCATAATTATGTAGATTGTAGCGTTATTGTTTGTATTGCATTAATTGAATAATAATAGTATTGCTGTGCAAACAAATGCTGACAATGACAATAAATATCGTGTTATTGGCATTGAACCAATATTACTAGTGACGCTTTCATCATTCTGACGTTCCGCCATGATTTGTTGCCGACCAGCAACAACTCAATTTGTCAAAATGTAGGTGTAAAATTACACCTTGAAAGCGTTCTAGCGCTGCCTGTTTATATCGTCTGGTTAGACGACTAATTATTGTTTCAGCGCTGCAGCGAACTTTAGTTTGAACGCTTAACAGTATGGAGCATGCCTTTTGCATATTAAATTAACTTATGATTATTGGTATACGCTAATATACAGGGTCATTGATAAAATTTACCAAACACCTGAAAAGGAGTCATTGTACTAATCATTATGAACAACTTTTACTATGGGAACAACCCTGAAATCATGAAAAAAATCAACTGTTCCATACAAAAATGCTATACAACACGATCGGAATGTATGGAACAGCTGATTTTTTTTTCATGATTTCAAGGTTGGTCCCATAGTAAAAGTTGTTCATTTCAATGACCCTGCTGTATATTATGGTTATGTAATGGAAAGTAGGGTGCTACTTTTTCAGCACATTCTTTCTTCAGCTTTCCTGCTGTGTAGCAGAAACATTTAAAGGACACTTAACTTCTATATATTGCAGACAGTCGTGGCCAAGCATGGCCAACAATCTCGTCCGAATCGAACAACATAATTATACCATATCTGATGTGGTCTCACAAACTGAGGAGTCTTTGAATAATCTGTTTTTGAATATTTTTGATAATATGATGTTATTTTGGAGGAACTCATAAAATGAGAGAGAGATAAATATTATGGATTGAAAAAGATTGTAGCAACAATGACATTGCAGTAGGCTGTATTTAAAGGCTGATTTAGACGGTGCGAGAAATATCGTGCGAGTTGTGGTACATTTCCGTCAATGATCAGTCACTTTTGACATGACAGCCGCGCGGTCCCGCAATGTACGTCAAATCGCACGATATTTATTGCATCGTCTAAATGAGGCTTAAAAGTTTTAAATAACTGAAATCTTTTCAAAGATTCATCGGTTTTAAAGACCACAAGCAAACACAAAAATTCATAAATTACGAACGTCAATTTTAAACAGGCAATAAACTACATCTGTAGTTGCAATATACCTTCACAACAATATAAAAAAAATATTCATTATTTCTCTGTCAAGTCATAAAAGTTCATTTATTTAATTTCATTTGTGTGAATCGTCGCGAATAATGTACAGCGGCTTTGGTTAGCTTGCTCTAAAAATGCTCTACAACTGTCGTTGTATAGAAAAATATAAACATACACGATGTATGGTATGGTAAATCAGAAACTTATGATACATTGTTAGAAAATTAAACATAGGATGAGTAATGGTAATGATAAAATGTCTTTTTGATGCCACCGCGAGCCCTCGACCTAAACCTGATGAGAAAATTTGTACTTTAACTAAGGGCTGCGGTAAAATAAATCCTGACTGTAGTACTAAATGTGAACAAATTTTAGAAAACCAATCTTTTGAAAAAAAAAAACTTCAAATATAATTATATTATAAACCATTAAAATACAACAACAAAACAAATATCCTAAACTTGCAATACGAGAAGTTATTGCTGTTTAACACAAATACTCAAACTCAATTGTATTGGTCTACTTAAACTTTAAAAAATTGCAAAAATTGTTACAGTGTAAAGGTAACAAAATCTTTTATAATTGAGTATTTGTGCTGTTCCATACGTCTAACTGTTTGTGATGACTTTCGCAAATTCCTCGAGGAAGGCGAGAGAAGATCAGAAAGTGATATTTTGGAGAAGAATGCGTCAAAAATGCTCTGACGCCGTGCGAAGAAAATTTGATTTCCATCGCTGCGTCTGAGCATTTGCAAGGCATTATCATTGTGACTGCGTAACCTTAGCATATCGACGTAATGTGTAAATATTCTTATAATTAAACCGAAGGTATAATCTAAAAATAACTTAATTCAAAGAGATCATAATTCATATAATATAATCATAACTTATTACAAATTGTCACGATTTGTTACAAGTTTTGTGAATGTATGATGTTGTGAGAATGGTAGGCGCCGTTTCATAACCACATGTGTTAGATTTCACTCTCTCTTGCTTGGAACTGCCAAAACAATTTAATCAACAATCTTTCAAAAATAACATTAATTATGACAAAGTAATTCAATGCACTTACATCCAAAAAGTATGCTTAAAAAATCAGCGTGAAATATCCAAAATCGTTGCAATTACTTCCAAAAATAGGAAAAATTTTGACGTGGGCTACTTTGTATTGGCAGAATCTAAGCCCATTAATTAATAAAGCAGTTATAAAGTTTGTTATTAAAAACTGCGCTGTAGAAAAATAAAATGTGTTTTCTTTTGAGAGAGGTTCTCGTCGATATGATTTTCTTTTAGTGTTTAAGTGTTGATTTTTCTATAGTCACATAACTTTTATCAAGAGTAATAAAAAGAAAATGTGTTTTCTTTTGAGAAAGGTTCTCGTCGATATGATTTTCTTTTAGTGTTTAAGTGTTGATTTTTCTATAGTCACATAACTTTTATCAAGAGTAATCTTATATCCACTATCAGCTATCTGACGATTAAAAAATTAGCCCTTAATACTATTAAATTAGTATTACACGTCGACTTGACATAAAATACTGACACATAGGTGATAAAAACGGCATACTAAAAGACCTACATACTGCTGATGCTGAAGCATTGAGCAAAACTTGGGCTGTGATGTTCAGTGACATTGTATGATATATTAATTGTTGAACTAAAGATATTCCTTAACCTAACTTACGCAATACTTAACATTATTAGTAATTTGGAAACAGTATTACAATAAATTAATAAAACAAAAATATGCACAATATGACAACAAGTGTGGCAAAAATGAACAGTTACGAAGACGGTTCGGTAGGCCAATAGGTCAGTCAAGTCCTTCGTATCAGATAAACACTTTCGGATCCCGAGTTTAAGCGACCCATTTGCAGGGCTACTCTTCAAAAAGAGATCCGCATGTCTTTAGGGATCCTGTCCCGTTAATCTGTTCTAGCTGCCGAAGCTGTATGTTCAATTTTGTGTTGTCACTACTGTGGGCAGGGCCTAGCTGGTGCGCTTAAGATGCGCGGGCGCAAGTCGTGCTACTTTCGGCGGGCGGATGTGCGCACCGTGCCCGCACTCGTGCTTGTGCGCGTGCGCGGGGGACTTCTTGCCGTTCGTCGATAACCGCTTGCGTGGCTTCAGGAAATCTGGAAAGATAGAGAAATGGAAATTAGTCTTTGATTCATGTGCCGTGAAATTATGAACTCCCCACATTCACTGAGCAAGCTTTAACAATGGAAATGCTGATTCGATACTGAGAAAAAAAAGTCCCAGACGCAAAACAGTCTCGAATTCGGCAATAAAATTCAATTCAAATTAATTTCGTTTGTGTTGTGTTCATACATCGGTTATTGACTTACAGTGACGACTGCGTCGTGATAAAACGCAAGGTGAAAGCGGTTTACGACTCTTGTTAACATTTCTCTGAGAAGGGTGACGTATGCAGCCGCTACGATGCATAAAATCAGTCGTAAAACATTATTACAGAGGGCGTGGCCGGCACCATTGTGAATTGGGAAAAATTTTATGACTCTCAAACTGAAATGTTCGTTAAGACTCCCGGAGCCCGGAGCACCGAGCCCCGGATGCTGCGCCTGCGCCCTGCGGGACCTCACCATATTTTACGACTTCATCCATGAGGATCGGATTGTAAAAAAGTAGTTTTAGAGTACTTAAGGCGACGGAATCCTTTTTTCTAAACAAATCTTTGGGCGGCAACGTTCTTTGTGACCATTTCTAATTTTGAAAAAATATGGCCTTTAGCTATAAAATTTTACGATCTTTTTACTACTGTTTAATCTGCGTTATAATAGTTGACTTGTGAGTTACTGGTGCGAAGGTTACCATGGAGCCCGTAGACTATTATATTATCACACCTAAAACTCGCGTTGAATACAAAATTATAATTCATAAACAAAATGTAATGGATTTGGAGCGTAAAGATGACGAAGAAGATAAATATGATGCAAATACTGTTGAATTTGAAGATATTATTAAAAGATAGCTTAAGTATCCGTTGCATTTTAATAACAAAATTGTAGTTTGTTGAACGAACATGAAAATAGTTAAGCATCGTTAAATAAAATGGAGTCTTGATGTTGAAACACGAAACAAAAATAGGTGATAATAATGATTCAACAGCAAATCTTCTAACTCAATTATTTTCGGTAAAGATAACTCCAAGCAAAGCGGATATGATTCCAAGAAAACAAGAGATAATGTTGGCAAACTCGATGCTTAGTGAAAAAAACTTAAAATTATAATTGGATTCCCAGAGCAAATGGGAGCAAACAGTAGTCGGGAACAATCGTACGCTATGATCATCTAAATTATCGGATCGCACAAAAAATGGCGTCGTAACCGTTGGCACCAAGGTCATATGAAGCTTGCTAAAATGAAGCGCGCATTATTCTCCTGATGCTAGTCTCAAATCAGACTTGTTTTCTACTCATAATACATCGTTACTATTTCCTAATGTGTTACTTGGACTTGGCCAAAATAACATGCTTAGTTTCAGTATGATTCATTATACAAAGAATTTGAAGAATGTCATTCTTATCCTGGTTCTTAGGTCATTTTGTTTTTGGTTCTTGTTTGTTTTGAGCTGAATTTGGTTGAAAAAGATAATTTTGGTCGAAAATTATTACTTAGAGTATCATCTAGTCCAGTATTATTCAAAATGTGAAAGTGAATTTGTTTGTTTGTTACGCTTTCACGGCTAAATTATTGAACCGATTTTGATGAAGCTTGGTACAGATTAAGCTTGAAGCCCAAGGAAGGACATGGGCTACTTTTTTATCCGCGACTTCGTCTGCATTCCCGATATGGTATATGATAACCTAGTTTCTTATAATTTTAAAAAGTTAAATAGTATTATTAGTATAAATGTCTGGCTCGTAGACTTAAAAATATATTATTAATTAACTAAAATGTCATAGGTTATCATTACAAGCTTCAAGGCAAATTGTAGACAAACACACATTACCGCTGACTTTAACGATATTGGAAAAAATTACTGCAAATCATAATAATCGTAAGAAAGCTAAGAAATTACGTTATAATGTAGATATAGATACACGTTTTTCCATTTATGAAGACTATGCAGTATTTTAATAAATTCAAGGTGAAATGTCAAGGTGAGACGAAGGCTAGCTTAGCAACAACTAAAGACGACGCCATTATAACGTTCGACGTAAAAGTCTCGTTTGTAATAATAAAATTGTCTGAATCATGGTAAAAAACGAGCCTCGGTGTGCAGGCGGGAACTATGTCAGTGACGTCATGGAGCCAAGGTCGACTGGTCGCCTGGAGATTCCCGCCAAATTCACAAACACGTGGATTTTTAGGTTATGTCCTTCATAACAATATAACCTAAAACACATTATTTACGTAAGTAACTGCTTATCGCAGTTAACGTTAGATGTAGTAGGTTACGTAAAAGCCTATACATAGTACAAAAGACTGATAAGAAGCGAGTCTACTAAGAAATCAATTCTTACATTGAGACCTTGATAAATTTAAGTTTCCTAAAAATAGCAAATTTACACATCATGAAAACGCGTAAATAAACTCCGTACATAAGCGAGGAAATACTTTCACATGGTTACGCAACGATTTCCCGCCAAACGCTCAATGGAGCGTTTCGCGCCATTTTCATCTTGATATAACCTAACTAATTCGCGATGTGATTTGTATACCACTAGTTTGTTTACTAGTGTGGCCTATGTATATCGGCCGTGTATTATATTGGGCACGCGTAAACATGCGGGTGTATGCGTAAACAAAATGGCCTTGGGAGGCGTGCGCGCGCGCACAGGCTCGGCACAAACAACTCACACACGGTTATCGTGGACATTATCAATCTTTTATCGTATAGTATACTAGCTAACTGTGGTATACTGAGTTAATTTTGATAATAATAATTCATTAAAATCATGCGTATAGTCAACGATATCCATTAAGTTATGTTTCACCTTGGATCGATAAGGTAGCCATTTTAATTGATAAAATCAGTTGCGCCGTGCGCGTGATTCTAATGATTGTTTGCTGACGAAAAAGAAACACATTTAGTAATGATTGGTTTTATAATCATACAACTCAGCTCAACAGCATTTGAGATGTAGTTTTGAACTGGCGTTCGAGTGCTGAGGTTATTTTGGTCGACCTAAATATCAGCGCAGGCGCACGAACTCTACCTCTTTTGATAGCCGCTATAATTCACATGTTTACCGCGCAAATACGAATCATAACATGAAAACCAGTATACAAGAATAATTTGAAGCAATTCCAAGTCACAGGCATTACTGATTGGTGGCATTAAGTATTCATCGTGTTAGTAGAATTAGCAATTTGAATATTTTCAAAGCTAGCGTTTGTGATTTGAATATTTTAAATAAGTCACTGAAATCGATACTGTGTCGTTTGCTACGGAGATGTATAGATTTTACATTTCTTATATTGCAGCAGTGGGCTGTGCCAAGTTTGCTCTGGCTAGCAACAGCGTGGTAATGCAATCCACGTGCATCGAAGGCCGCGCTTGCATCCGTCTGCCAACACCACTAGAATCACTGATCGCATGGGAATAAAAAACAAAGGACAGAATTGGAAAGTAAGAAAAAAGTGTGATCCTTCCTAAGATGCGTCAAATTAGCTTTTTACCGCGAGGGAGCACGTCGAAGGTTGTCTGTCACCGCCCTTTGATCCTGCCGCATGCGCAGGAGTGCAGGAAACACGTAGCGCAACGGGAATAAGTAATTGAGGAGTGGCTTTGTGATGCACACAATTATTAACTCATTTTACATTCACTTCACCAAAATCTCCAAAAAATAAATAAATGCAAATTGCGTTATTATGTTTATTGTTGATGAGCGTGCCACAAAGGACTGTATCCCTGCTTCACAAATGCTGTCCAAACGTTACTCGCTCGTGGGAATGACGCAAGGAGCCCGGTCACGATCCTGACGTGTAGAAAACGTTTCAGTCATTACAGCCAGAGAAAGGGACCCGAGAACGTACCTCCTTTTGTCCGCATACACGTAATTATAGAGACGTGGCTTGCTCAGACTGTTCCTCTCGTCTTTTTGTGAGAGATTGGGGTAAACATTATAGTGAGCGTAATATTACGTGATCCAGAGATCCAGACGCAACGATAGACGGTGCCTACGCATCTACACGGGTACGTCACATCACAAAACTCGTTGAAATAGCTTTTGAGTAATTCAGCAAAAAGTAGATCATTGCAGTTTTTGATGCAGACGTCCCACGTACTTAATATGATGCAATATTTTTTTAAAAGGTTCACAATTTTGTTTCCAGGTCAAAAACGATACCAAACTGTTGATGTTTTTGTTTATGGTAAATTAAACTTTTCGGAATCGAATTGCCGATGAAACAAAACTGACGCATCAACTTCCCAGAATACGTAACGTTTCCGTTCCGTGATTTTCCTCTTAGTGACGTTGTATTTGGGAACAAGTCCTGACTTGATCGGACATGTTCGTGCTGTAATCGGTGTGTGCTGCGCGCGCGCCGATTTGTCAGGCGTGGGCGGCGCGTCCCGCTCAGAACAGGTTGCCGCGCTAGCACGCTCCCGCCCGCCATCTTATTTTATTCATTTACACCTTAGGGTTGGTAAGTAATTAATTTTCTTGTTGTGATGTTGTTAAATATTTTGACTTGCGTGGTGATGGATATATGGGGTAACAAATAGGCAATATTTCCAAGGGAGTTTATGTGGAATTGTTCTACGCTGCATTCATTATTAGAACCTGTTTCAAGTTTCTAATTTCAAGTTAGATGAACATACCTAACCATACATTAAATCAAACAAAAACTATTTAGGGCTGTTACGCTCAAAAACTGGAATCTTTTCGTTAGATTTTTTCACAGCTGCACAGGAAATACATTGTTACAGCAATGGCGAGTTGTTTGTTGGGAGCCGGCGAGTTTGCATTGTGATTACGAACCAGTTCCGAAATATCTAGGCCAAGTGAAAGGCGATTCGATGTCAAAATGGCGTACCTCGTTGCGCATACGACGCGTTTTTGTAATTATACAAATGAAAGAATATAAAAGTACCAATGTAATATTTAGTGGTAAACTTATTTAATTAAAGAAAATATAGGTAGTTTAACGCGTGATTACAAGCTGGCTTTTTTTGGGCCAAAAATTAGCATGTCATACAACGTGGCAATGTTGCCAGCCGTTTGGGAACTTGCCCCATTGACAGCGACGCGGACGGAGGTTAGACGCCCTAAATTGTACATACCTTTTAATTTTTTATCATTTATAAGTTTTGTGTTTTAGTCGAGCAAAGTGTTATTACATTTTTCCATCAGGAATTTCTCAAGAGCAGCCTCGGAGTATGGATTTGTGCCCGGTTGATGGCAATAGGCTCGCCCCCTATTACTAAAACATAACTGGCGAATTGTGGGTGTACTAATGGGTACACCTCTGCCTAACCCTTCGGGGATTACAGGCGTGATGTTATGTGTTTTAGTTAATTAAAGATTTAGATGTGTAATTAAAGAAAAACTGGGTAAGTAACACGTTTACAAAAACCGTGTATATACATTCAAAATGCAGACTTCCAAAAATAAACACAAAAGCCTTGCAACCAAGATTTATAAACCAGTTTTCGTTCGTCTCGATATTAAAAGATCGAAAACAAATCCCGCGCACAGCCCTAGGCAAACTTCTATTACAACTGGACGTAGCATAAAAAAGGCAACAAAAACTATCCCTCCCTCAACATATATCTGTATATTTGTATACGTTTGGTCGCTACTGGTTTTGAGTCAACTCCTAAACAAATAAGTGACACAACCAGGTAGCATTGTATCCACCTCTTAACACTTGTACTGTATTATCTGATATATACTTTATTTATTGTGTTTTTGTATGGTTTTTGTTTATTTTTTTGAGTTCCTATTATCAGCTTAAGTGGAGATGAAAAATTGTCTGCAGTTTATTTTTGAACGTTTACTAGGACAACAAATTTAAATATTTAATCATCTCTTAGTTGCCTTGGCTATTTTATTTTGAATTGTTTTTATTATTCATATTTAACTCTTTTAACTTGTACGACTTGAGTTGATGTAACCTAAATTTGTAATACATATTTTATTGGTTTTAAAAGAGGGTTTATGGTGCTTCTAGCTTGTTCTTCTCCATAGAAACCTACTGCTTGAAACGAGCATCTAGTTTTATCTGTCTCATCTTCATCTTCAGTACTACATGAATTAAAAAAACCACAAGATGTTCCTGTAACTTAATTAATTCAAGCATCGATTTATAAGACCGCTAATTGCAAAACTGGATATTAGGTAATACTAGTGTTATTGGGTTTTTCTATCAAGAATTTCTCAGCTCAGCCTCGGAGTCTGGATTTGTGCCCGGTTGATGGCAATAGGCTCGCCCCCTATTTCATGGCTGCTTATCTAGCGAAATGTGGGTTTACTAATGGGTACACCTAGCGTTGAAAAAAGCAGGAAAAATTCCCGTTTTTTTCCAAGTACGTTGTTTTTTTCAATGTTTCATTCGAAAGTTTCAAGAAATTTTGCCAATATAAATTTCATGTTTTTTTCCAATAAAACCGAAAAAAACCGAAAAATACGAATAAAACAGGAAAAATTTCGTGTTTTTTTCAAAATACTGTTTGTTCTGGTGGAATCTTGCGATTGGGCTAAAATTTTGCATGCATACGTATACCGGAGACCAATTCAATATTATTATGACATGGAGCTGATCTGATGATGGAGCTGGAAGATGGTCATAGGAACTCCGTGATAGAATGACACAACCCCGTCGAGTTTGGGCTCGTTTGGTTCGTCATAACGAGTACTTTGATCCTAGATGGTAACCAGGGTCTGATGATGGAGCTGGATGGTGGCCATAGGAACTGCGTAATAGAACGACACAACCCCGTCGAATTTGAGCTCGTTTGATTCGACTTGACGAGTACTTTGATCCTAGATGGTAACCAGGGTCTGATGATGGAGCTGGAAGGTGGCCATAGGAACTGCGTAATAGAACGACACTACCCCGTCGAGTTTGAGCTCGTTAGTTATAGCGGCAGCAGGAATACATCATCTGTGAAAGTTTGAACTGTCTAGGACAGCGGAGGCTTCTATGTATTTTTTCTCGAAAACGGTGCGTCTTAGGCGAAAAATAACCAAAATTTCACTCCCCCCTAGAACCCCCCATGAGAGCAACACCACTATTAAAATTTTGGGTTTGGGGGGGGAGAGGGGGGATTGTTTTTATTTTAATTTTTCTCGAAAACGGTGCGTGTTAGGCGAAAAATAACCGAAATTTCACTCCCCCCTAGAACCGCCCGTGACAGCAGCACCACTATTTAATTTTTGGGTTTTGCGGGGGGGGGAGAGGGGAGGGCTTGTTTTTAGTATGATGTAGGGATGTATTATTTGTGATGTAAGGAAATCGAAACATTACCAAAAAAAAACATTAAAATAAAAACAATCCCCCCCCTCTCCCCCCAAACCCAAAATTTTAATAGTGGTGCTGCTGTCACGGGGGATTCTAGGGGGGAGTGAAATTTCGGTTATTTTTCGCCTAACACGCACCGTTTTCGAGAAAAATTAAAATAAAAACAATCCCCCCCTCTCCCCCCCCAAACCCAAAATTTTAATAGTGGTGTTGCTCTCATGGGCGGTTCTAGGGGGGAGTGAAATTTTGGTTATTTTTCGCCTAAGACGCACCGTTTTCGAGAAAAAATACATAGAAGCCTCCGCTGTCCTAGACAGTTCAAACTTTCACAGATGATGTATTCCTGCTGCCGCTATAACTAACGAGCTCAAACTCGACGGGGTAGTGTCGTTCTATTACGCAGTTCCTATGGCCACCTTCCAGCTCCATCATCAGACCCTGGTTACCATCTAGGATCAAAGTACTCGTCAAGTCGAATCAAACGAGCTCAAATTCGACGGGGTTGTGTCGTTCTATTACGCAGTTCCTATGGCCACCATCCAGCTCCATCATCAGACCCTGGTTACCATCTAGGATCAAAGTACTCGTTATGACGAACCAAACGAGCCCAAACTCGACGGGGTTGTGTCATTCTATCACGGAGTTCCTATGACCATCTTCCAGCTCCATCATCAGATCAGCTCCATGTCATAATAATATTGAATTGGTCTCCGGTATACGTATGCATGCAAAATTTTAGCCCAATCGCAAGATTCCACCAGAACAAACAGTATTTTGAAAAAAACACGAAATTTTTCCTGTTTTATTCGTATTTTTCGGTTTTTTTCGGTTTTATTGGAAAAAAACATGAAATTTATACTGGCAAAATTTCTTGAAACTTTCGAATGAAACATTGAAAAAAACGGAAAAAAACCACAAATTGGTTTTTTTCGTGAAAGAAACAAATTGTTTTTTTCGGCATTTTCAACGCTAGGTACACCTCTGCCTAACTCTTCGGGGATTACAGGCTGATGTTTAAAGTAAGTATCGATTTATAAGACCGCTAATTGCAAAACGGGATAATTATTAGGCAATACAAATGGTCATCGCAAATGTCACGCACGTATATTTTGCAATGCAATGTCGCCATGTGTACGTTAAACAGGAAACCACTTTGCCGGTTACTCAGTACTTAGCATTAGTCATAACGTTTACAGGTTAATTGGATACCCTACTTTTTAAATGATGACTGTAAAATACGTACTTTAATCCTGGTCTTTTATGGGGTTTAAGTACTTAAAAAGGGTTATTAAAGTAAATGCTTGTTTTTGGTTTCACTTGAATTAAAGAGAAAGCCAAATCATTTATTTCAATTAGAACGTTAAAAGGCATTTTTAAACGTCATTAGCAAGAGGAAAATATAATTGAATCTAGTTTTCCCTTCTAAAAGATAGTTTCGTATGGAGAAGAATGGATAAGAAACTCTATGCTTCCTTCTTTTAAACAAACTTGTTTTCCAAAAGTTTGTATGGGTTGGGGATTCAGTAACTTATGGAATGTCCGTGGACTAAACTAACCAAACAAAAAAAAACTCGGAAAAGTACAAGTGTCTCCTAATTGTCAATCATGTTTCAAGTACAAAATGATTAATCATTTTTTTTACTTTGCCCCACCCTAGTAACTCTATGGAAGTGCGTATTTGTTCCATGCGAGAATCGAGCCCGCAACACGCAGCGCACCATCCAATCGCTCTGCCACTCCACCAATCATGTCGTTTAAATTGAATTCCTCAATTTTACAATACGCAACATAAAATGCAACCTAAACACGTAAAATGAATTCCAACTAACATAATTGCAGCACAAATTATCTGGTAATTCTAAGGTACACTAGCCTGGTCTGTATCTTGTCTTTGCAATTATATAGATTCGATCTACAAAACAGGATGTCGTAAACACAGTGAGTTTCCAAACAGAATTAGGAAGATTTTTTTGTTTGTTTGCATGTGAAAATGAACAAAATAATTGTTAGGGTTCCGTACCGCCAACGGGTGTCCCTGTTACTAAGCATCCACTGTCTGTCTGTCAGCAGGCTATCGTGAACCGTAATAGGTACAGTTAGGGGTCATAAGTGGAGTAGCAATTTCACAAAGCAATAGATTGTTATTTTTTAATTTACGACCTTTCAACGCCGTCTACGAATGCTGAGGTGTTCTTAGGTACTGTGTTAATACATAATCACCTATACGCACAGATGTAGGTACGGCCTGTACCGCGTGTTCATAGCAATTCAAACTTAAGCATGCTACTGCACTTATGACCCCTTACTGTACGTAGACATTTGAAATTTTCAAAGAGTTGTGTATTACTATGGTCGTTTTAACAACAAAAAAATAATACAAAGTAACATTGTAGCTCAGTTAATTAGTTTGATGGGCAGTAGGTATACCGGTATACGTCACCACGTTTGGTTGACTGTTAGAGAATGCCTATTGCATTAAGTTCGCCTTTGTACTTTTGTTGCATAAAGTTTAAATAGATAGTTTTATTTGACATAATAAGTGAAATTATGTACTAACACTAGATTGTCAGTTGTTTATGTTCTTTATGTTCTTACTAACAATATGGACAGTACTGTTCTGACAATTAAAATCATTATTATAACGGTTATTTAACGCGTCTTTTTAAACCCAGTACAAATTACCGTGTTTTTTTTATACGGAATCCTTCGTTTACGAATCCAACTCGCACTTGGCCAGGTTTTTAAAACAATCGGACTGTTTGGCGGTTGCAAGGGACATTGGCACTGCAGGTAATTGCCGACCAATTTCGTTGGATCAAAAGCAATTGAAGTAATCTAGCAAATTAAACGAACACACCACACAGATGTATCTTTCAAAAGTGTTGCCAAACAACTGACTTGCAGTGCATATTGTTTTGAAAATACGTGGCCATTGCTAACATCAACAAGCAAGCGTAAATATTATGTTAACAGAAGTGTTTTTAGCACTTTGTAGCAAAATTATTTCATAACCTTTATGACTGTGTACACAAAGTTCAAATTCCCGTGATGTTAAAAGCAATATACCATAATTGGTTGTCGTGTGAAACTTAGCAGTGAAATGACAACATAGAGACGCGTTTACATAGAAAATAGCGGTCTTGACGTATATGCGCATGAGCACGGAAGATTGATGAAGGTAATGATAACGTTAGATTGATAATCCGTTGTCAAGTGAATGTATATTGGTTCTTGAAGCTCTGAGACTGACAGTGCCACTTTTGTTTACCAACAAATTGTATGATCAATGAATGGAGGGAGAATACGCTTTAATTTTTTGTTTTTTTCCCCCCATTTGATTGATTTATGACATGGTGACTTATTAAATTTATAATATGTACATTCTAAGGTTACCCTGGAGGCCCTGGACTAACTGACATCAATAAAAGAAAAACATTATGAGTTCACTAACACAAGAAAAACAATGTGGGTTTAGCAAGCATGGTGATTAATCCTCGTACCTTCTCTTTATGAGAAGAGAAGAGGCCTTTGCCCTGTAGGACAATACTAAGCTGAAATTATTTATTTCCCAATTGGAGCAAAAAATATCTACGTACATTTTTTTCTAAACATGGATTACCAAAACTTAGATACATTTGTGATAATTTTGAAAGCTTGTAAATCAGTCTGAAATATAAGACCATGACATGTGCAAGTAGCCTTACATTAGAGAACGCTAGCGGGCGAGCTACGCGTGATTGTGAAAGTAACTAGCGAAATGCCATTGCGTGTCCAATCGGTACCTAGAGCTAATAGCACAGGCAGATCTATTCACAGGGAAAATTGCACGTGTTGCGTCAGTTCCGAGCATAAACATGGGGTTTATACCATGTATTATTTATACAGTAAACTATCCATAAGATGGAGAAAAAATACCGGGAATTACTGACAACTCTTTAAACCCAGAGTTGCCAACTCTTTCATCATCTGCCTAGCCTTTTCCCAACTAAGTTGGGGTCGGCTTCCAGTCTTACTGGATGCAGCTGAGTACCAGTATTTTACATGGAGCGACTGCCTATCTGACCTCCACAACCCAGTGACTGGGTAATAAGATACCCCTAGGTACGACTGGTTGTCAGACTTTCAAGCTTCTGACGACTCGGTTGCCAACTCTTTGTCTGTCGAAAATAGTAGTTTTAAAATGTTTACCCATAAAAATATAGTAGATAGTGAAATATGAAAATAAAATAGTAGGTAGGTAAAAAGTGAGCGTACTGTCAACTTGACATACCAGAATAATGTCCAGAAATAGTTATTGACGTTTCGTTTTACGGTTATAAATTTTTTTTATATTATTATTTTGATGCGTTTAAGAATATAGCAGTAGGGCCTCTAATATAGTACTTAGGATAAGTACTATAATTACATAGTGGGGCTGGAAACCCTAGGTTGAAACCAACTGAAATCTTTCATTTTCCTTGAACGACTGTAATGAAAAAACAGCATTAGAGATAGTCCACATCATAAAATGTTCAAAACACAGGGCTTTCACACCTTTTGTAGTCTTTTTTATACAAAAACAACAAAGCGCCTTGATTAAAATTAACAGACAATAAAAAATTCTTTACGCGTCCGTTTATTTATTTTTCAAACAATCTTGGTTTTGTGTCTGAATATGAAATGACGGACCGCCCTCAAACACGAATGTTTGACGTCGAGTTGTGACGGGTTGTTTGTCAAACTTGTTTGATAGTGTGCCGCGTTCCCAGTTCCCAGTGAAATTGACAAAATTATTTAATTGTTTATTTAGGGGTTATCTCGGATTATGGTTGTTTAACCTTCAGATTTTAAGACAACGCAGGACGGAATAGATGGAGGTGTTAGTCGATGGTCGCGAGAATTGCATTCGTCATTAAGGTCAAGCGCATTTATGAGCTATCAACGTTGCAACAAAAAAAGGTGATCATTAAAAATCCTAATGACCACACTGAACATATAATTATTTTAGACGAGAATTCGCAGTGCTCTCGAACCGTAAAATTATGAGATACCTAAATCATGACAAAAATTGCAAACACTTGCGGCATTGCGGTGCACGGGCGAAGGTCATCGCACCGCCATTTTGAATTTATTCATACGACCCCCACTTTTGATGCATTGTGTAAAAATGGCAATGCCCTGTAATTTCAGGCATTGTTTAAGATTTTTAAGTAGAAAACAATGCTTTTTTCTACAAGTTAATTTCTTTTTTATAGACTTATAAATAAACCATAATATTCTAATAAGAAATACGGAGCAAAATAACCGATACTTCGTTAAACACCGATGAGGCATTCCGGTAGCTAAGCCATAATTATTTATGATGCATTCTGTAATTAACAACCACTTCAAATTATGGGCTGTCAACGTACGCTAAGGTACGTAGTTTGTAACGGCTAACAGTAATAAAAAGTATAGTTCCATAAAGTTTCCTCATAAATAAAATTTTCTCTCAACTATAATTTATTTCGCAAAAAAAAAAACATTACTAGAATCGCTAATATGTTTATAAACATCGCACTGGCGCTATCTAATTTTATTGCACTGGTAACACCGAGATTGAAAAAAAAAAACAAAACAAAATAAAATCCAATTCATTGACGTTTCTCGTGGCGGCCATTACGTTTTTTGCAACATATTCTATCGGGAGCGGGTGGATAACCCGGGTGCATTGACTTATGCCCAGACGTGCCCAGTATCCAGTGCCCAGTGCCCAGGTGTCGGACGAGTAAATTGCAGGGAGCCGCCAGTAACTGAAGATATTGCCTCACTATGTGTCATTATGTCGAGATTTTTTTTTCTATTCGTTGGTATTGATTATTGAGATATAGGGTTATAGTGAGTTTTATGATTGATGGGATGTACTTAGGCTACTTTCAGTGCATCTGGGAATTAAGGTACTTAGCCTCATGTATGAGATTACTTTGAATAGTCAGGGAAGTAATCGAGGAATTTCTAATGACTTTTCTTTGCCTTTTTTTCTTGTTGTCATTCTCTTTTGTTTCAGTATTGTTTTGCTTTATTTACCAAAGATAAAAATAGAGTGTTATCAAATTGTAAACATGTAAAAGTTGCATCACTTTCAAGAAATACTTATTATCTTTAGTGCAACTGACTTAATAATATCACGGTTTGTATGACACGATTTTAAATAAAATTTTTTTAACCTTTTTTAACGCGTAGGTGGAGTAGCTTAAAAATTGATAAAAAATCATTGAAGGCAATGACCAACCAATCCTTTTGATTACAGCTTCTATTCATGCGTTTTAAGATGTAATACGAACCGTTTCTTGTCCTTCAATAAAGGGAACTCAATCAAAAAACCTATAAAGCGCCATTGGGAATAAAATAAAAAAAAATAACATGTCGATTCCAAAGATTTAACTTCATCCCGACTACTGTACAGGTATGAACTAAACGATGGGTCCTAATGAATGTTTAATAAAGCGCGCCCCGCGGGGGCGGCGAGTTCAAAGGATGCGCGGGCGCGCGTCGGCGATCAAAGCCGCCGTTATCGAGCACTCGAGCTATCGACATATACCGCTCATTTACAGAACATCGCTACTGGGATACGCTTCTACCTTATCTCTGATTATCTTTGCATAGCACCGTTTTGAGAACTTGATGCATTTGTTGTTGTCAAGAGTAGTCGCGACTGGTTGACGCGGGTACTTAGGGAAGGGATCGCCCAGTAATCACGTGAGGCTCGAAAAGGGGGATTTTTTTTTTTTTAGAAAAAATCACAAAATACGATATTTGTATTGAGAAATCACTGTCTTTTTGTTGAACGTCAAAACCCGTCATAAATGGATGAGGCCCAAAGTACCCACGTCACTTGAATGGATTAAGGAAAAAGTGCTTTATTTTTTTTTACAGATATAGTAAACATTTTTCTGTGAGAGATGCCTAGCACAACAGAGATGCATTTCAACAATATTTCCAATATCTTACACAAATAAAATTTTCGACGTTCCCGAGACTATTTTTGCTGCAGCCACTGGAATGGATGCACAAACCGCATTCTCAGATTTTATGCGAACATAAACGTAAATCATACAGGGTCGCGTCGCGTCGCAGGCGCAGCTACCGAAACACGCGGCGAAACAAAAGCTCTGAATAAAACACCGGAGTTATTATTCTTATATGCAGTTTGGCTTCCTGAATTGCTATTGAAAAATGTGTCAATTTTTAAGTTTGTCTAAAGCTGTAATATAAGTAGTGTAGTTCTTTAACCGATAATTTAATAACAAGTAATTAATAGTAATAACATTTAATATTTTTTTATTGACTCAATAAGTCACTACTTACATAGTTTTTGATCCTTAAAACCATGGATTTTAGTTTATATTTTATTTAGTATTCCAGTATCTGACAGATCTCCAAAATGGTTCCCATACCCACGAACGTTAATATTCAAATATCCACGTAACAGAAGCCGCTCTATAAATCGGCAACACAATGAGATCGATAATACCTCTAATAAAGACACGTAACGGCCTAAAACGGTAGCTAAGTGTAGTAAAAGAACAATGATGCCATTGTCCGGTCTCATTGTCCCAAGATGAGTCCCATTGTGAACAACAAACCGAGACAAGTACACGATTCCACGAGCAGCCTAAACATCGGTCGCATAAAGGTAAACACGATACCTCGCATTGTCAGCTATGACCTAAGGTCAGGTCTCTCTAAGATGCGTGACCTCTGGACCAGAGTCGGTATCTCACATTGTGTGGGACAATGCCATAGAAAAGATGAGATTACGAGGGGTGATGCTGCTGCTAAGTATTACCTCAACAATAGACACAAAGACTGGTGTGTGTTTACCCATGAATATGTGGAGTATAATGCACAATAGCCGGTGTTATAATAAGATGCACACAACAGGTTAACAGCGTATTTTCTCAAGATAAGCATACGTGTATAACGAATTCGCGTCTCATGTTAAATCGTGCATATTTGGGGACCGGGCCAGTGTAATCCCGGTTTTTTAAACGCACTATTTAGATGTTTCTGCTAACTGTAATAGCTGTATTGTTAAGTAAATTAATGTTATTAACATTTTAGTCGTGATTCAGAAAGTTTATCGTGAACGAAACACGACTTATCAAGCTATACGTTTCCAGTTACGGTCGTTCGGCCAGACACAATAAACAAAAGGTAATTTGTCGGCTAATTACCTAATAAAACAAGCCTGTCTGTTACTGTGACTTCAGTGGAGAAGGAGTAAATATTTTTGATTTTCCAATGATTTTTGGGAACAAAGAGATGGTCGGAGCGTCATTTGGTAGATGAGGGAGTATTTGGGCAACCATAATCGGTGTAGTGGCTTAGAAGTCCGGGGCAGGCTGGCCGGCGGCAAGCACATCTGGCCTGAATTAGCTGTGCTGTGGCTCTCACTCGACCTATTGGGTTGCGGTCTCGCGTTACGCACTCGAATTACTAGTTTCCTTGAACTGCTAGAGTTTCTAACTAGAATGGAAAGTCGTACCTTTCCGTAATGGCCGCTTGACATGGCTTTTAAAATGCATACAATGTTTCATTAGCTATCGTTCGATTGTGTGGGTGGGTCTAATGTTTCTATTAGTATTTGATCACGTTCCAGTCGGGATGTAACAAAAAAATTTAATGTGAGTTGATACAATCGTGTGTCGGGGCGCGACGGACCACCCAAGTCGACCCCATGATCTATTTCACTGCAGTGATTTTAAAAAACTTCGTAATCTAATCAAACATAAGTTTTTTAAACGTCACGAAGTTCTAATTACCGTGAGTCATTAATGCGAGCGATTTGTTACGCTTTTAACGATACTATTATATGGGCGAGTAAGTGGAGAATGGGGCTCGTAAATTATA
Organism: Hoplodrina blanda; assembly: GCA_949316365.1. Lineage (NCBI taxonomy): Eukaryota > Metazoa > Arthropoda > Insecta > Lepidoptera > Noctuidae > Hoplodrina > Hoplodrina blanda. The sequence continues at coordinate 4,786,482 of OX438564.1, read as the reverse complement.
TTTAAGCTGTCGATAAAAATTAAAAAATGGAAGAAAATAAAAGCATCGCCACGAAAGATACTTTTTACATAAATATTATTTTTACGACATTATTATACGAAGCTTGGGTGCGTAAATATTTTTTTTTTCCTAACGAGCTTTTACGAGCTGACCAGTCGTTCAAAATCGACAAATTCCAAGTTTTAAAACGTGTGAAAGTAAAACATTGAAGGGGTGGCCGGTTGACACTGGATATAAAGGTGTATAATAATGGCCGTCCGGGGTCGTGTCGTAAAAACGATTGGTCAAGCATTGACGGATCAAACGTAATAATTATGTTCTAAGAAAACTTTAAATATGGGTCAGCGGTGGCCTTGGGAAAGGAAACGATAACTGGACAACGCCGTGCCGTTTGAGTTTTATAGCTTTTACTTTCAATTCAAAAACCTATATAAAAATGACATAAAAATTCGACAAAGTAATTCTAATACTAAGTAATAAAATAGATGTTGCATACAATAAGTTTTCGTTGTGTACAAATTGAGCTAAACGTAACTCTTGGTCACGAACAGTTAGCAGTGGGCCAATAAGCAATCGGAACGTGGACTGCACAGTAATCCTTAACGGTCCAGGCTGTTGACACAATATGCAATGCATAATAATGAGCTTGATACCAAAATATTATGATTTGACTGTTTGGACAATTTTGAAAAATATTTCACAAGTGTACCATAAACTTCTGGGGCATAAGGCTGTTTGTACCAGATTTTATAAACAAAACAATGGAACAGAACTTTTCGTTTAAATTCGGTAGAACACACAGGACTGGCCATAAATATTGAGACAATAAAAAAACCACAACGTAGTAGTTCGAATCCGTACCATTTAACCTTTTATTTATAATGTGGCCAGTTTAAAATTTTGTTTTCCCTTATTAAATGCAAGGACCCGATATAATTGACATGCTGATATTAAAAATATAATGCATATTCTCCGTGGGAATGGGTAATGCATGAGAACCAAACTTACCAGTTTATCGACAACATCTATGCAAATTTTTGTGAATTCGTATTGCACTGGACCGATAAAACTGGATTTTTGATAAATTATACATTGTCTGTGGTGTGGTGATTTTTGTTACGCATCTGTGGTTTGTTGGGATATTGGAAGACTTTTACTTTTTTATTTTTGTCGTTTTGTTTTTTGTCTTTTCGTAAAAGATGTTGATAGGTAACGATAAATATTCAAATTATGATATCTTGAGTTGTTTTTTTTACTATAATCCCTTATTATTAATTATATAGATAATGACTGTTTAGTTCTGACCGATAAAATCATTAATTTCTTTTGTTTTTATCTCATTGATTTAAGTCCTGATTATTCACGTCTTTTCTTTCAAACATTTAGCAACCAAATAGCGTTCCCACAAGTAACCTCATGCAGTTTCAACATAACGGGTGTTTCGTATAGATTTGCATACATTAACGCACATTCATATAAACAACAAGGTGCACTTGTAACAATCAAAACAATGTACGACGAATAAAGACGAAAAGAATCATTAACGCCTCGATAGATGTCAACAATTTAAGATAATTAAAGGGTTAGTATTGTTTCAAAAATTTGCATAAGATACGTTTTGTAACGTTTTGTTGACAATGGGGTCAATTTTAACAGGGGGTTATTTTAAACGACAAATTTTAATGAATGAAAAAGATGGTAGTCTGCGTTTGGATGAAAAATAATCCCCGAAGGGTTAGGCAGAGGTGTACCCATTAGTACACCCACATTTCGCCAGTTACATTTAAGTCCCATGTAATAGGAGGCGGGCCTATTGCCATCAAACGGGTACAGATCCAGACTCCGAGGCTGATACTGAGAAATTCCTGATAGAAAAACTCAATAACACTGACCGACCTGGGAATCGGACCCAAGACCTCATGCTCAGCAGTTGCGCAGTCGTGTTATCAGTATTATACCTAATACCTAACATAACAAAGCTACTTAGTAACAATAACAAAACAATGCATAAAGTACAATGCGTGGAATCCAAGGCTGGTGTGTTATCGCAACTGCGCGTAAAACAATAGGGTGAACACGCCAGTTCGCCGACCACCTCCGGCTCTCGACCACTTTGCGAAAATCAGGTAAAAATAAGGAAACCGAAGCGCGGAAAATGTTCGAATTGCATGCAAACGAACGGTCATTCAGTATTCTTCCTACGCGTCATCGTTTGTCCACCTAAGATCGTATGATGCCGCTCAGTGAAATAATGAACTTAAGCTCAGTACACCAAGTCACCAAATTAAAGCTAAAATTAGTGGACGGGAACATTTTCTAACGTCAGTAAAACATGTTATTATTTAGTTTTGAACATAAATATTATGCTTGGTGTGTCAAAATATGTTTGTATTTACTTATAAACTAATAATCAATTGGAAATTACGAGTGTTTAATTAAAATAATTAGTGGTCGGTCAACTAGCTGCTAAAATTACGCTTCCGTTAGTTTACGACCACCTGGTCGGGAACTAGCTGAATTAGACTAGATAATTTTCAAAGATTGTGGACTTACTGCAAGATATAATGTGAAAAATTTCGATTTATTCTATTCATTTCGGCATAGCTGATTTGCTCGCCAGATTACGACCGGCTAATTGTATCAAAGAAACTAAACTGTAAGCCCTTAAAGTTCTCAAATTCTCAAATCATGGTGGTCGACAACGGATCAGTTGTCGACCACCATGATTTTACTCTGAAGAAAATCGACTAGTTTTTGGCGGTGTACAATTTTTTAATAAATATTCCTTACCTACCTTACATAGAAGCAGCATATAAGATTATACCTGCCAGTTTTGTACGCTATAATATTAAATAATTCTGATTTAAAAAAAAAATATTAATGATTTTATTTTCGACTTTAATCTGATAGTGCTTAAGTTGTTTTTACAGTGGCTTTCTACCGGTCGGGAACTAGCGGAAAAGACGGGCGTTAACTGGCTTTAGGTGTCCGGGAACTGGAAAAATCACACTTTTCGATATATTTGTTAATTATAAAATAATACATTAATATAATTTAAAAAAATATATCAGATCGTGTAATTTAAACATTTTTCTTTCACATGTAGGCCCAATATCAAAATATTAACGCTTATTATCATAACTATGTGATTTTAAAGATGACAAGTCGACTAAGTGGTCGTAAACCGGCCTAATCACCCTATTAATCATGTTATCGCTTTTAGATAGCTTTATGAACATTTCAAGTAGTTACACACTTGTTGAATAATTCATAGGTTATTATTCAACTTGTAACATAATAATGCAAGACTGTTATTAGCACATTTTGAAGTTGGTATTACTATGTAATTATTTTTTGAAGATTCGGTTATTTGTTGCATTTAAACTCGTTATTTTATCATAATCGTGATGGCTCAGTGGTTAAGACCCTCGCCTTTTATGTATGAGGCTGTGGGTTCGCAACCGGGCACAGGAAAGTGATTGACCAATGTGATTTTTTCTAATTCATTATTGTACTTTCTTTTATCTTGGAAATCGCTGACATCGGTGAAGGAAAACATTGTGATGAAACTTGGACTTATAATTAATATAAATCTGAAATCGAGAATTCGCATTGAACAAGTATCAATGCTCGTGCCTTCTCTGTATGAAGAAAGAGGCTTTTGCTCTGCAGTAGAACAATTTAATTATTATATTTTATTTCGAAAATTATTATACACCTTGAAGCAAGTGCGGTGATCAATGCTTGTGCCCTAGAAGAGAACTTTGCTCTGTAGTAGGACCAAAAACAGGCTGGTATTAATATTTTATTTAGAAAATTAAGAAACTTATTTCAGTAATTCGTTATGTAGCACTGTATTGCTGAACAATATGGTTGTTCCGTTTTGATACGCTCCAGCAACATAAAACAATACATACGTAATCAAACAAAGACAAAATCGGTAGCCACCGATGCGTGACCCCTGGTGGTTCACACGGAGCAAATCACCGAAAAATCTCTCTACCCTATTATGGGGGGAGGAACGTTTAATTGGAATAGGCAAACGTATACAAATGTGTATGGGAAACGAATTTATTTCTCGATGACAGTGTTTTGTTTATTCAAATTACCGGTTACTTTCGTTAAATTTTTGGGGAGTCCAATTTTTGAAGGGTTTTGTCAAATTAAAAATGTATTTGTGTCTGGGAAATATTTTTAAGGGTGTACATTTTCTTATAGTAAGATTGCTTGCGTGAACCTTACGGATTTCTACGGATGCTAGAATTTAGCATATAGAGCTCACGGATAAAGTAGCATCCTATTAGCGTAAGAATTTTCAGAATTGGACCAGCAGTTCCGGAGATTAGCGAGTTTAAACAAACTCCTTAGCTTTTTAATGAGTAAGTTTAATTAGTATATAGAATGGTCCTCTTTTAATTCCTTAGACCCTTTATTAACGCATTTATAAAGAATGCACTTATTTAAACAATATTTTGTAAATCCCAAATATGTGCAAAAAGCATGTGAAAGTAAGTACTTAATATTTTTGGGAACTTAGCCAAAAAAACATAACTTCAACCCTTTCTGGCAGTTGAGCAAAAAATGATCCTGGTAACACCCAGACAATTTTTATTTTAACATGAAAATATATTAAAAATATTGTCTGAACTGCCACCATAATTTCCCTTCAGTGAAACGCACGGATCTCTCTAGTCTGAAGACAAAGAGACAAACAACGCTATTAGCATAATATGTTCGCATGCTTACTGCGCATACGCACCGACAACGACATGATCCGTGTAAATCAGGGCTGCCATTCAGAATTATGTTTTCAAATGATTCACACGTTTTTGCTGTTGAAATTATATTTAGAAAGTGATACTATGAAACCTTATTCACTATGCAAAAGAGTGGTTTAGACGGCTTTCGAATTGATCTGATTGAAAAAAATAACGAGCCAACCCACAACTTTTTCAATATGCTAAATGTGTTACGTTACTATCTAGCTATATCAGTTCAATACATCCAAAACTTATGCTAGAATAGATTTAAAATTTATCAGTGAAAAAACAGGAGAAATACGTGAGTTAGTGCATTTTGGCAATCTAATCTTGCAATATTATGTTTTTTGTTTTTTACTAGCTTTTACCGTCCAACTCTTGAGCAAAGCCCCCATTCGTTCCGCTTCCCTCGATGTAGGAGGATGAGAAAGCCTTCCAAGCAATTCTAATATTATAATGAGGTAACTTTGTTTGTAAGAGGTCATCTCTGAAAGTACTCATCCGATTACAAAAATTCTTTCACGAATAGAAAGCTATTGCCAAATATCATAGGCTTATATTTTATCTGTAAGTTCTTCAACTAATAAGCATTCTTAATTTAAATTTTACTATAGAAAATACTTCTTGAAACTGTGTTTTACTTTTTTATCTAGGTATGCCATATGCCACTCGTAACTCAAGTACCGTGCTAGTTTTACAAAAATTGCATATTAATCAGTTGATAAGCGAGTGTTCAGCCCTGCTCCTTTAAAATTGAGTTTACACAAGTATAACAGAGCCACTTTGTGCAACTCAAACGTTCCGTTAGATGATAAGCGATGCATATTTACATTTGTCATTCAACAAAAGTGAACGAAAGCTTATTAGATTCGGTGCATCTGTATCAATATTTGTGTTGTCAAATCGTCTATCTTTTCTGTTAACTTATAAACGACTATGTTGTTACGATATTTTTGTATTTTTGAGACCGTTATGTGACCTAGATTTTACGGGTCCAAACAGAGACGTATTGCGCTCGCTTATACGACCGTCTGTCTGTCTCTCTGTCACAGAATTGAATTTTTTTAACCGTACCGTAATAGGTAGATACTTGACATTACACCAGAGTGTGTATTACTAGAACAGGTGTAACAAAAAATTCTAAAAATAAATAAAGTTAAATATTTGCGTGTCTTTTCTGGCTTTTTTGGCTTGACCTTAATATTATACGGTGATACAGAAACTGTACAGAACCCTTTATGTGCTTTCAAAGTAAGGTCTTGCATTTACTCAGACAGCCTAAATAAATAATATCTGCACGTGTATTTTCCTCAACAAAACACCATCTTTCAATCGTAAAGGACCATTTATTACATAAAAGCAACGAAAATTCAAATCAGTATTTGAACAAAGCGGTCGCTAATTCTTTACTCGAAGATTAGGGACCCAAGTTTCTTTTGTATAATTTAAAGTCGTATTACAATATAAGACATGCTCTTTGTACATTGTTCGCTATTGTGCGGAGTCTTCACAAAGGGCTGGTCTTTGACCCCTTGCCCCAATTACGTGCGCGACTCTTGCGCAAGATGATAGTATATCAGTTGATAGCGTAGTAAATAATGCGTAAGGCAACCAGACTGTGTGGCTACACGAGTGTAGATTTCGCAAATTATCTACAAACGTTTGTAGTAATTGATTACTTGATTCAATTTATTATGAGAATGTTGTGAGTTTTGGCGTGTGTAGTTTGTTTAGGTATTTTTGATTTTGTTTTCCTGTGAGCATAATGGATGTTACGAATAATCCCCGACAACAAAGTGCGAAATCTTTAGTTTGACTTAGGGTGATTAGGCCGGTTCACGACCACTTAGTCGACTTGTCATCTTTAAAATCAGATAGTTATGATAATAAGCGTTAATATTTTGATATTGGGCCTACATGTGAAAGAAAAATGTTTAAATTACACGATCTGATATATTTTTTTAAATTATATTAATGTATTATTTAATAATTAACAGATATATCGAAAAGTGTGATTTTTCCAGTTCCCGGACACCTAAAGCCAGTTAACGCCCGTCTTTTCCGCTAGTTCCCGACCGGTAGAAAGCCACTGTAAAAACAACTCAAGCACTATCAGATTAAAGTCGAAAATAAAATCATTAATATTTTTTTTTATAATCACAATTATTTAATATTATAGCGTACAAAACTGGCAGGTATAATCTTATATGCTGCTTCTATGTAAGGTAGGTAAGGAATATTTATTAAAAAATTGTACACCGCCAAAAACTAGTCGATTTTCTTCAGAGTAAAATCATGGTGGTCGACAACTGATCCGTTGTCGACCACCATGATTTGAGAATTTGAGAACTTTAAGGGCTTACAGTTTAGTTTCTTTGATACAATTAGCCGGTCGTAATCTGGCGAGCAAATCAGCTATGCCGAAATGAATAGAATAAATCGAAAATTTTCACATTATACCTTGCAGTAAGTCCACAATCTTTGAAAATTATCTAGTCTAATTCAGCTAGTTCCCGACCAGGCGGTCGTAAACTAACGGAAGCGTAATTTTAGCAGCTAGTTGACCGACCACTAATTATTTTAATTAAACACTCGTAATTTCCAATTGATTATTAGTTTATAAGTAAATACAAACATATTTTGACACACCAAGCATAATATTTATGTTCAAAACTAAATAATAACATGTTTTACTGACGTTAGAAAATGTTCCCGTCCACTAATTTTAGCTTTAATTTGGTGACTTGGTGTACTGAGCTTAAGTTCATTACTTCACTGAGCGGCATCAAACGATCTTAGGTGGACAAACGATGACGCGTAGGAAGAATACTGAATGACCGTTCGTTTGCATGCAATTCGAACATTTTCCGCGCTTCGGTTTCCTTATTTTTACCTGATTTTCGCAAAGTGGTCGAGAGCCGGAGGTGGTCGGCGAACTGGCGTGTTCACCCTATTGATATCACGACTTTTTCTTAAGAAAAAAACATTGCGAAAAGTGTCTTCATTGAGTTTTTTTGCTCGTTCTTCTCTATGGAAACCTACCGTTTGGAAGTAACTTCAGCTTTGACTGACTGATTCTTTATTAATTTAAAAGTGCCTGTAAATGGTTTATTTGTTATAACTGATTTGATTCGATTTGAATTTAGTCGTGCACCAGCGCAGCGTGGCTGATCAATAATCATAGAAACGAAATCGGTTATTATTCTGTAATTACGCATTCAATTTCACTATCTTTGGACACTCGATATTTGACCAGTAATTTTATTGATAACGCGCAGTACTTTATCTAATTTTAGTTTTTATTATCTTTAGAAATAAAAAAGAACTGTACATTTTATGGCTTCTAATAAGATCCAAGGGCGTTTGTTCCTTTCAAAGTTCGTTTTCTACATGGCCGTAACGTACTTGGTTAGACAAAAGACGTATAGTCGTATACGTTAAAAAACCTTTAACGGTACATCGTTAAAAAGCACGTGTTTCCCTGTATAATTATGAATTTGACCTACCGCAATGCACATCGAATATTTAGAAAAACATTGCTTTGGTTCATTTACTCTCTGATACGCGGGACAGTGTATCATTGTTCTTTGTTTGTCAACTTATTAGCGTGGTTGTAAGACGTATTTGCTCGGTTTGATAATGTTTTTTTTTTGTTGTGTTATCGAATCTTTTGTTTTTATTATCTGTGCTGCATTTGCATATGAGGTAATAAGCTAATAGTAGGTAATAAACATCTCTATAATTAATGTTGGAGGCAATTATTTTCAGATTAACCTTATAAAAAAAACGTGTTACAGAAAAGCTTAGTCATTGTAATTTTCGCGCCTTAATATTCCCAACCCTAGCTCAAAGCAATCCATCATTCTGCCTATTATAAACTCAATTAAATCTCATTTGCATAACCTTTGCCGGACTAGAGGCGAGTCTCCCTATTCTCTCGTCTTAGAGATGTCACCACCTTTGTGCAGCGGTAACCTACTCCTATTCAAATAGGACAACTTAGCGACAAAGGAACGTTTGACCCTCAATGGATGAGAAAAGCATTATTTGTGTATTTTAAGCAATAAACAGTGCATTTTATGCGATTGTGAGCTGTTTTTTTTTATTTAAATTAGAATGGCTGAATGCACATTGTCCGTTGCGTGAGCTCGTGGACTGCAGTGCGCAGGTACCGTTGATGCATAATCATTAGAAATTATCGAGCCGAGCGAGAGTAAGCCAGCTTTGCTCTCAACTATTGCATGGGAATTACGCGCCGATCGCGTTTGGCGGGAAAAGTGACGTTTGCGGGTGACAGGTGACGGATAACAATGACAGTTGCAACTTTTTAATTTATGCTATCAGTGAATTAATTTATTATTCCTCTTGTTATTTTTGGCGAATTTAAATGGGTTTGAATTTTTGAACTCGTTAAGTTTTCTTTTATAATTTTTAACAAATAAAAAGTTGGTCCGTTTTTTATGAGTCACAATGGCTATACGTGTCGCGACGTTGGGAATCAGAATAAAAGAGCGAGTAATCCTTGAGTGATGCCTAATCCTTTTTAGGAACGCCTGAATGCATTGTGTGACGTTTGTAAAGACGCGAGCCCAAAACGACGACATAAAATTCGTTTAAAAGTTTTGTTGAATAACAACCATATAGACGCACAGGTATGTATGTAGGTATACTTGTTATGGATACTTCTTTTTATATTCCATATGCGTCACTTCAAAGTATGTAGCGTATACTAAACTAAACAATAACAAAACGCATCAACATTCAGTATTAGACGCACACACCCACACGCATACAAAAAAAGGATAACAAACAGTAATACAATAATTTTCATTCCTTTTCTGTGCGTACGCGCATCCTATCTGTTGCACTCGCGCATGGTGTGCTATCCCGCTCGCTCACCCCGGTCGTTGACCTCACATCTCCGACGAGATTGCATCTAGTGGCCTTACAGCTTCCCCCAGATAGACCAGCACAATTTCTGGCCAATTAAAAGATAATTTTTTAATACGGCAGCTGTATTGGGCCAGATTTACTTGTATTTTTATTGTTAACAATGTTTTAGTTCTAAAGCCGCTTGTGAAACATTAGATTAAGTTTGACCTAGTTACTCGTGTATTTCAGATAAGAAAAAAATTCTACGCAATTTTTCCGGCGACGCATGCACAGCGATATTTTTGTCCTGGAACCGGTGAAGCGTGGCCACACTGACCGTTGGCTCGTTCCACAAAATTTGAATCCCGCCCCAACAAAAACTACAAGCCGTGTAGTAGTTTATTTATGACATAGTACAAAATCTCCAACAAGACGAGTTTTTTTTGTAGTCCACAAAACCCGTGATGAAAAAACCAAAACAATTTTTTGTCGAATCCAAAATCGTTTTACGAGCGCCCTCGAATAGTAAGCAAGGAGGACAGGGATATTCTCCCATCTCTTTTCATCTCTGGAGAGAAACTGACACTTTGGTTAATACGCCTTTTGTAAGGTTTCTTAGAACACGTTGCGTTGGCGTGATCGCTCCCCATTTAATAAGACACCTCGATAAAGACAGGCGTAATTACGTTTCTTAGAACTAAGACAAAGTAAGCGCAGTTGACTTTTGATCGTTAATTGGCCGTGGACGTACTAACGAAATGGAAAAGACAATAGAACATCTCCATTACTTAGTTGCATCATCGATCGATTCTCTTCGTTCAACAGAGAACGCAATGGATACTAAATCGTCAGTGCATTCGTACGCTCAACGTTTTATGTAGTAATAGATTTATATTAATGGCAAATTAAACAATGAAATGTCAATTAGATTGTGTACAATGATTCCAAATGACATGCCGTCAGACAGTGATATTGCAAGTCTCCGAACCAAGAGATTCCGTCTGCAAGTAATGACTGGTATTCCATATAATTTCTGAATCATTCAATTTAAAATACATTACTGCAGCAATAAAAACAAAACAAATGAAACTCTACCACTTAATAAAAACATTCAACAGTCAGAAATTGGCCCGTTTTGCTTTCACTTGTTTGTAATTGAATCTTGCGCAAGTTTTATAAAAAGCTGTTTTATGGAAGACACAGTGTTGTGGAAGGTCAGATTCTGGACAAAATATTTTTGAAAAACGAATTCTTGTATTCTTTTTTTAAATACAAAATAATGCCTAACGGCGTCGTCAGTTGGACTCATTAGGACGTTTTTTCGTGCTCCTGGGCATAATGTCTAAAAGATTACATAATGGTTGTTACAAGGAGAAATTCTTATCATGTCATGGGATTTTTAAATGAGGTTAGTGGAACAAAAAATAATCATAAATGCCCTTCATAGTTATGGTAACCCACTTGTCTGGGAATGCGATAGCCCTTGAACTTATTTATCAGAGCTACTTTGGATAGAAATAGAACTGGGGTTGTGGGAAAAAAATACTTTAAGTGTCACTTTATCGGTTTAAAGATTGGCACTTAGAAAACTGAAGAGTTGAAAAAGTTCGTACTAAGTTTTTTTGGTGTTCCCAATGTTAATAAGGGGCCCGAAACTTATCGAATTGATACACAAAATAGGAGCACACAACATCACGCCTGTAAACCCCGAAGGGTTAGGCAGAGATGTAACCATTAGTACGGCCACATTGCGCCAGTTATGTTAAAGTCCCATGTAATAAGGGGGAGCCTATTGCCATCAGCCGGGCACAATGCAAACTCAAAGGCTGCTACTGAGAAATTCCTGATGAAAAAAACCAATAACACTGCCCGACCTGGGAATCAAACCCAAGACCTTATGCAGACCGACGAGGCAACACTACTACTAATAGTAGTAGGTACACTACTACTGTAAGTACACTTGACCTAAAAATTATGCTTTTCAAATAAATCCTTCACGACTATACCTTTCACACACTTCTGTGTTTGTACAGCCGAAAGAAACAAAAACCCATTATGTAGACCCGTTGAAAAAGTGGTAGTCATAATGTGGATATTAAACATAAGTTACGCGTTAAATGTGTTATGCAAACTGAGAAATACTTAGTAGTTGTTCAGAAAAAAAAAGTGTTGATCAACAAATAGAAAATGCTCTAAATGATCCATTTTTGACTTCTATTGGGTAATGCCGCCTAAATGGATGGAAAATATCCCAGGACACGCCAGAAAAAAAATTCTTACTTTGTATAAAATAAAATTGTTTGGATCAACATAAACTTTTTATACAAATTACAAAGTCAAAATCAAATAATTTATTTCAATAAAACTATTACACGACTATTTACCATTTTATGGCACGTTTGAAAACCATCTACAAGAAAAAAAAATTGAATCTACATAGTTGCCCATTCCAAAAAGTAGTTTCGTATGGAGAAGAATAGGCAAGAAACACCTTTAAAAATAAACTTTTACAATAAATTGTACAGCGACATTAATTTTATAATTATGAAGACTATGAAGAATAAGAAGAATATGAAGACGATGTACCTAAAATAAAGGTCAATTCAACAAGCTTTCTACGTCCTGAAATGCATTCTAGTGATAGCCAAGATTATTTTATTACCCGTAATTTACTCAAATTGATCAAATTACGTTGGTATCTACGTTCAATAGAAATTGTAGTCGTTTTATACTGATTTGAAGAAATAATAGAAGGGTTGGGAATTAGAATATTATGGTCTATGTGGCTTTGCTATTACAGTTTATTTTTAAAGACAGAATTCAGAGGAACATTTTTTATCCTAATAGTTCCAAATGATCTAATTTGGGGTTTGTTTCCCTCGTCTTTTCCAGGTTTTTGGCCCTCCCGCGATGTCAAGAATTTTAATATCATCATAATAATAAACTAATATACATACATACCAATCTGTAATATTATCATCTTTACCATAAATTCGAGACGCTTACCTGAAAACAAAATATTCATTTATTAAAATCTTATAAATTATTGTGACCTTAACATAAATTGTAACGATCGTAAAAGCAATTACTTTTTTCTATTTTTATTTGAAAACTTGGCTTTTGAGCAATTATCCTTAGGACAGAATGACCGGTTATTAAAATAATAGCCCAGTGGTATGGAGTAGGACGAACTGGACGCAATCAAGGCTAGGTTGATTTCTAATCCAGTTGTGTGGGCGCGTGGTGGGGACAGAATAGTTAAATGGCGTAATGTTTCTCAGAGTCAGACCATTAATTCCCACTGTTTTATAGGCAAAATATAATTTGTTGCCGACTAAATAATTAGTTTTGTTTCCGACTAAGATTTATGAGCGGGCGAAGTTGCAGAATGCAAATTCGAGCCGGTACTTAAATATATTCTCCATTACGTAAATCGAAAAACAAATGAATTAAGAACTCCAGTATTGTAAAGAATTCGAAATTCGAATTTCGAAAATCGAATAGAACAAGCGGTTTTAATCACTATAAAAAAGAAATCGTCGTAGACGATGCAATTGTCAGTGCAAGTCAATACAATTTTATTACATTGCACTTGGTTAGTCATACAGCTAAAGTACTTTGAGATCAATTTGTAGGGCAAAACAAAAGAGATTTTATGATGCATCGCTTCGCTAGCCGAGTAGTAAGGACGCCGTAATAATTTACATTGACGTTTTTACAGTTTCGGCACGGGTTGTTTATTACAGCAAAAAGGTTGTTAAGACAATGTCAGGACCGGGGCTAAAAGATTAAGAAAAACATAATCTTGTCTCTGGTTTTTATTGTCCGACCTCATCTATCAAACGTCAAGTGTTTAATGACTGGTTTTTGAATAAGGTTTCAAGATATTTTTGCTGAAGCTTTTTTGTTGGATTTCTTTTACCAGTTGAGAAAATCTGGATTGGAGATAAGAGTTTATTGAAATTGGACTTTATTTTGTGAAAGTTTGAAGTCTACTCGTATTTGGCATGTGTATTTTAAAATGGCATTTTATTAAAACATCATAAATAGTAGCGATGAAAATCAAAGAAACATAAAATTATGTAATTTTCGTATCGCCAAGATTAGTAACACGCTAGAAATAAAATATACGTTCACAGACATTACGCAATTATTTTCAGGAAGTCAGTATGAATCCGTTAGTAATATTTACATTTACTTAATTATTTCAGTGCACGAAATGAAATTCGTTGATTATTTCATTAGAGGAAATTTTTAGAAATTCTTTGAAATTTTTGTTTAGGATTGTTAATTTTACCACTGTGCGATAATTAGTTTGAATTCCGTATAGTCACGTAATTAGGCATGGCAACCCACGTACCATCTGTCATTTTATTGCGCGTCTAACGCTTCCGTATTTGACGTAGGTACTTGCTTCTTTCTGTGAGCGCCTAGCAACAAAAATAATGAAAATACATTCTTATATCTGCAATACCAGTACATTTTAATGGGAATTCCTTAATTCCTTAATTGGTATAATAAAAAAAAAATACCCGTTTTATATTATCATTTTGTTCATTTGCGCGCGCCGACAGTTTTACTCAAAATAGCAAACTTAATATAGCGATAAATTAAACCTGGTAGATGCATAAGTGATAATAAATTGCTAGTTGATTTCTAAGAACAATCCATACTAATATTATAAATGCGAAAGTGTGTCTGTCTGTCTGTTACTTCACGATTAAACCGCTGAATCGATTTTGATGAAATAGATAGTTTAAGATCCGAGGAAGGATATAGGATATTTTTATCCCGGAGATCACCCCCTAAGGCGGTGAAAAGGGGGGTGGAAGTTTGTATGCAAGTACGATATAAACAAGTTCCACGCGGAGTTAGTCGCGGGCAAAAGCTAGTCATTTATAATTTATTAAGCAAGTGAACGGTAAACTGTTAGTCATACTATCTATCATCAACCTCATCGGCGCAAACAATTACTTATTCACGTATGCTAAAAGACTGTAACAGACTGATAGCTAAACGTAAATAAATACGTAATGTTGACGCGTAAATTATCAGTTTTTTTTGATAATTATTACGTTGGGATCGATGTCCGCAACGTAACGGGTTTAATAGTTACTCATTGAACCCAAAATGCTTTATAACGTTTCGATGTACGGTTGAACAAGCTATTTGGTTTACAGACAATCTTTCTGCTACATTGGCATTCATTGATGTTTTATTTATTTATCTAAACTTTATGTAACAAAAAAAGTACAAAGGCGGACTTAATGCCTTAGGCGTTCTTTACCAGTCAACTATAGTGAAGAGATAACATGGCAGGTGCAAATTTTGTGCTCACTTTTTAAGCTTGTGGTGTCTAATAATTTTGAAACTTGTTAAGAGATATTTAAAAAAATTGACACACTTGAAACATTGTTTAAAAGTAGTTGCCAGTTAGCTGCCTGCATACAAAAAGGCTTGTTCGACTGTACCAAAAAAAAAACAACAAAACATTTTTTCACGACTTACAATACAACACCAATAAATTCTCTTAACACATCGTTCCGTTAACGTTTTAAATAGATATCACAGAATAACAGATATCGTTATGTTATTTTTGTCATCCAACAAAATAAGAGCATTTATTTTTTCTACACTATCAGTACGCAAAGACCACTGTGTATTTTTGGCGTACGGCAATTTTGCGCGAAATTATCTAAGAAAATTGCAGTGCCGTATTTTTTTCACGGCGAATTTACGAAGAGGTTGAATAACCTTTTCTGGCCGCGTCCTCAAAAGCTTGGTTTTATTTCTATCTCTTTCACACTTACTACGCTGAGTGCGACGAACTCTGTTTGTTTGTAAACTCATCTATTGTACACATTTCCATAAAGTTTAGGAAGATTTAGTGTTGTGTGGATGGTTTCTATTTTTGAAATGCTAAAAATAATGTTGTAATAATCTCGGATTTATTTAAATGATTAAAAAGCTTTTATACTGACTGAAAAAAGCATTATCAAGATTTTAGTTTATTATAATTTTAGTGCAATATTCAACTTATAATTTTTAAAATCATGAACCGTGTCTTGACACTGAATAATTAAGTTATCTAGCATTATTTTCCAAACACATTATTAAGCCACGAAAATTCACAAGTTGCTTAAAAAATATTATCGTATAAATCAATAATTATTAATGTACCTACTACAAAATCATTATTACACACTTGAATGCAATAATATTCCCTCATATTGAAAAGTAGCACTATTTGATATCGTTATCGGGATTCAACAAACAACACGTGCGTAGGAGTGGGTATGTTCACAGCAGAATAAATTGAAAATGGATACCACATAATAGATACTGGAGTAATTACATACAAGCCAAATTAAATGATAATTATTGTGAACTGTTGCAATACGCATGAACTGTGAAAAAACTTAGTTCATTCACCTTACGCCTACAGTTTTAGGGTGTAACTAGCGTTCCAAATGGTTTTAGAGGTTCCGGTCTTGTAGAGCTGCGCTTGCGCGTTGCGTACTTTTTTGTCTATGGATTTAGTTAATTTTAGCGTTGATTTTTTGCGTTTTGTTTATAAGAAAGAATTAGCTGTTGACATCAAGTAATAAACAAAAGATAATTGACTATGTAAAAAAATCGTTTGTTTAACAAATTCTACAGTAAAAAACACACATTAAAAAAAGAAAGTAATATTTTTTGTTCGGCAGCACATTCGCTGTAATTTATTTAGAACGACACAACAAGACAATTGGACCAAGCGACAAATAAAATCGTAACAAATCGTTGATCAAAACACTTTTGTTTGTTGACAGAGTGCGTACGCGCACCACTATTTGAATTTAGAATGAGGCTTCGCGAAAGGAGTTGCTGTCATAGTACCGTTAATTTGAGCTACCGCGGTCGTGAGCTTTAGGCAGTGGACACACAATGGGATTGTACTCAATCCGGTGAAATGTCGTCATGTTGGTACCTACTTGAGTTTCATAACGAAATGTTTACACATTGAATATATTTTGGTTGCATAGCTGTGGTTGTTATGTTATGCTATTGTCCCTATCAATGAGCTCTGTTTGTTAACTTTCTCTCTACTCTTTATTCATTAAACGGAAATGAATGTACGAATTATGAATGCCATGATTACCTACTCAGTGGAGTTGGAATCTCGAGTTATTTTTATCATTTTATGCTTTGTATGTTAACAGAGAAAGTTGTATTTTAATTAAATTATACGGATAGAATGTTTATTTTTACGTCGACATTCTATTTTTGAATTGACGCCGTTTAAAAATAAATTAAAGGAAATTCTACTTTTTTTTTTTATTTGAATTTGGAATCATCTAGTGAAGCCGAGGCTTTGTGTCTTAGCAAGTTCAGTAGTCACTTAATAACTATTCAACACACCGAAATGTTTCCGTACGTACTACTGTACGTATGTGTGCGTGTTGTTATGGTACGTTCAATAACACCGTGGCGTCGGGTCAACGACCTCAATGCGCCGGCGCACAGTGGGTCGAAACGACGATTTTAGTGACTTAGGGATCAACTTTGTTTTTTTACTTTTTTCTTTATGCGGATCGATAGAGCTCATTAACCTCAATAATAATTGTTCTGATGCTTTTTTCCCTAAACTTGCTCCTTTAGGTGGAAAAATGCATTTTGTTATTTTTTTGTATGGAGCGGATCAAAATAAATTAAATTCTTGCTAAGTGGCGAGTGATCCCGCTTTGAAACTATATTTTTCTTAAAGCTTGTCCAGTCTACTATCATTTGATGCTTTGAACATTTGCATAAAGTTGCAACACTGCCAAATAAATGGATCGAAAAAAATGAAAAAATACATTGAATAAAAAGCTTCATTTTTTATTTTCTGATGTTCTTTTAAGTTATAATTGATATGGAATAGTAAGTCAAAGCACTTATAATTCACATAATTACTTAAAGACTAACGACAATACATTTAAAGGTCCCTAATTTGCTTGAATTTACTAAATTTACTAATAACTCATCTAATTTCGTGACAAAGGCTTTTGAGTAATAAAACACCAATAAATTATTAATTACTTTAATTCAGACTTGGCATAAGTTTTAATCAGTCTTCTATGAGGAATATAGGCACAATTAATCACATTTTTTTCTAGGAATCTAAGAGTTATACCTAATTTCTAAAGGTAGTCAACTTGCATAATTCCGTGTTGGCTCTTTAAGTCCGTGATAGCTACTATTTTAATTCTGATATAACGGAATTAGGCAAGTTAACTTCAAGTAAGTTGCATAAAATTAATATCATAAAATTAACATAGGAAAAACCAAACAAAACAAACATAAAAAAACAAGATAAACATTTTAGTAATATCTTCTAGAATTATGAGATCGCGCTCCGAGTACTTTCTGTTCTTCTTTTTGGGGTCATCCATGATATCTGAAAGTAAACAAGCAAATAATAATACCTACCTACTTAATAAATACATAACTGCTTAATTTTCGCGTCTGTTTAAATTTGCAGCTCGTATTAATAAAACAAAGCTGAACTCATCTAATTCTGTGACTCGCCTAATTCGGTGATATTTGGTTTGAGCGCTCTCATTGGGCTGTACGAGTAAAATCAATTACTTGAAATACAACCATATGCATCTGTGATAAAGTTCAAATGCGTCTGTAAAGTATTAGTAGGTATATACAATTATTCGCGGTTTTAACTGAAAGTATGGACTTATTTTGAGTTTAGTAGACAAGATTGATGTTATTGTATTAGTTTTATCTTGTCTTAATTAAAATGACGAATTTGAGCCAATATTATATATTTTGCTATCATGGAATTAAGTGACACTTTCTAATTCTTGACACGTAATTACGTGAGTAGTTTTTACCAAAATTTCGCAGCATTTGTTTTATTAATACGAGCTGCAAATTTAAACAGACGCGAAAATCTAAGCAGTTATATATTTATTAAGTAGGTATTATTATTTGCTTGTTTACTTTCAGATATCATGGATGACCCCAAAAAGAAGAACAGAAAGTACTCGGAGCGCGATCTCATAATTCTAGAAGATATTCCTAAAATGTTTAACTTGTTTTTTATGTTTGTTTTGTTTTGGTTTTTCCTATGTTAATTTTATGATATTAATTTTATACAACTTACTTGAAGTTAACTTGCCTAATTCCGTTATATCAGAATTAAAGTAGTAGCTATCACGGACTTAAAGAGCCACCACGGAACTAGGCAAGTTGACTTGCTTTAGAAATTAGGTATAACTCTTAGATTCCTAGAAAAAAATGTGATTAATTGTGCCTATATTCCTCATAGAAGACTGATTAAAACTCATGCCAAGTCTGAATTAAAGTAATTAATAATTTATTGGTGTTTTACTACTCAAATGCCTTTGTCACGAAATTAGATGAGTTATTAGTAAATTTAGTAAATTCAAGCAAATTAGGGACCTTTAAATGTATTGTCGTTAGTCTTTAAGTAATTATGTGAATTATTAAGTGCTTTGACTTACTATTCCATATCAATTATAACTTAAAAGAACATCAGAAAATAAAAAATGAAGCTTTTTATTTAAGGAATTTTTTAATTTTTTTCGATCCATTTATTTGGCAGTGTTGCAACTTTATGCAAATGGTCAAAGCATCAAATGATAGTAGACTGGACAAGCTTTAAGAAAAATATAGTTTCAAAGCGGGATCACTCGCCATTTAGCAGGAATTTAATTTATTTTGATCCGCTCCATACAAAAAAAAAACAAAATGCATTTTTCCACCCAAAGGAGCAAGTTTAGGGAAAAAAGCATCAGAACAATTATTATTGAGGTTAATGAGCTCTATCGATCCGCATAAAGAAAAGAGTAAAAAAACAAAGTTGATCCCTAAGTCACTAAAATCATCGTTTCGACCCACTGTGCGGCGCCGCTTCAGACACGGGGATGCGGAAAGTTGGTGTTTCGCGAATCGCGAATCTAACGCAGCCTTTATTGTTTGCATTATTTAGTTTAAAAAAACGTGTATTTAATTAGAATTGCTGTCAATGCCCCCGATTTAGACCGCCATAGTTAGGTTCTATGCATTATCTAGCTTTATTTTGTTGAATTTTAATTTGTCTATTTTAACTAGCTCTAGTGTTTGATGTCATTATAAGTAAATTAATGATACCTAGTCTAATAGAACATTATTTATTTACGTTATGTTTAGTAATTTTGATAAGTGCCTTTAATTTGACATTAGACTTGGATTTTAAGTAAAAACGAGTTTACCAAAGCACAGTTATTGATTTTATTAAACAACTTTTAACGACTATAGCTGGCTGATTTGATAATCTATGGTTTTATCGAAAACGTAATAAATTAAGAAGACCCTTGGCCTTTCAGACATTCAATAAATCACGAAAAACAAACCTAATTTATTTCTCACTAGGTTTTGCGCGCGGCTTCGTGCGTGTGTATTTTCTTTACGGATCCCTAAAAATAGCCTTTGTTACTCGATGGTAAAGTAGCTTTTTATAGGTGAAAGAATTTGTAAAATCGGCTGATTAGTTTTCGAATTTAGCCATTACAAACAAAAATATTATTCTTTTTTATTTAAAATATAAGTTTAGACGAGTCTTGTTAAGAAATCAATAGGTGTTTTGTAATGTCGAGTGCTACAATCACTGCTTCGTTTATCATGGTCAATGGTAGCACCGTTATTAATGGTGTAAGGTCGAGCCGAGAACCCTTTAAGGCCCCTCTAACGGCACCTTGCCTCGACTCGCGTAATCTAGTTTGTAGGTACTTAGGTAGGTATTTACTTAGTGCGATTTTTTTGTCGTATTATATTGTTATTCGTGTAAGACGGTATACGGTGTTTTTGAAATCCTAGTCACAATTTTTTTCTACTTTTTTTTGTCAGATTTTGTAATTCAGATAAGTTACCTTATTAGGTACGACAGGTACCTAATAAGGTAACTTATCTGAATGAACAACTTATGTGTTAACATCTTAAAGCTTGAACCAAGATTCTATGGGAAAGGGCTGACGGAAAAAGAAGACTTTTTTCCAAAGAAATATTGGAATATCTAAATAGCTAAAATATCTGTTATAGCTTATTTTTTTTTAAGGTCATTTCAACTAAATTATGATAAATTTGTAGTGTCCCACCCAACGAGACCTTATTATCGTCAGTCCGTCCAACGCAGGGCTGTATCTTAGAATCGTTGAAATTTTCAGTGTGTATATTACTATGGAAGCTATTTTAACAACTTATCTATACTAATATTATAAAGCTGCAGTGTTTGTTTGTTTGTTTGTTGTTTGTTTGTTTGAACGCGCTAATCTTTGGAACTACTGGTCCGATTTAAAAATTCTTTCAGTGTTAGATAGATTAGTTATCGAGGAAGGCTATAGGCTATATACCATCACGCTACGACCTACGGGAGCGGAGCAGTAACCAAAGACGCGGGTGTAACCGCGGCGGACAGCTAGTAAAAAATAAATAAATGAGGCTCCCAATCTCCCATACAAGAAACGGTTTTTTGTAACGTTGTCTTGGCAACAAGTGTAACAGAACCTAAGTATAAAGTTAGTGCTACACTGCTCCTAAGAACTGATCGTGACAGTAGTAGGTGAACAATGATTGTCGTGATGAATTTTAACAAGGTTTAATTAACGCTAATCGTACTTGCGATTATGGTAAGTAGATATTTGCAGTGTAAATTAACTAATTAATGCAAGCTCTTGATTTAATCTGTCAATATGATAAGATACTGTTTTTATTGGGAAACTAGGAGTACCTACTTATTTAATTTATGACTTAAAAAAATCAGGTCATCTTTATTTTGTCTTTGGTTTATTTTGAAATTATAGAACAAGTTCTAGAATAGACAAAGTTCTTAATTATTCCACGGGAACACAAAAATCCTATGTGTTAAGCTAGATCAATATCTAAATTGTGTTCAATATTACACCTAATACCGTTTAGCCGTTTAAGAGTGAAAAAGTAATAAACATACATCCATTTCCACAAACTTTTGCGTTTAAAATTCGTATAATTTCGAGATTTAATCTCTGAAGGCGTAATTCAATATCTATATCTGATCTACATTATTAAGACGTAATAATAAAAATTATCCGTTTTTTCCAAGCTGTCATCAAGATTTCAATGGTCAACGTATTCGGCCCTCACCCATATTGTCTGTCAATCAAACATTCTTTACGAACTCCAATCATATTACCTAATTATAATAAATATTCATATTTATTACAATACAAAGTTCACACACAATTAGCTACATTATTCTATACAATTCTCGTTCGCCATCAAAATAGAAACAAAAATTTAAAATTCAAAACGGTAACTCAATCTCAGTAATATAGTATTTTCATTTTTTGAATAGCGTGAAATATGATTTTTTTTTATTTTAACAATACAAGATTAACATTGTAGTGGGCTTGTGAGATGATTTCTTTATTCTTTTGGATTTTGAGATATATGGTTTGCTCTAAGAAATGGTCGTTATCAATCAAGTGGCTGGGTATTGTTAAAAAATTGTGTCACGGACAGACGGACAGCTTAAAGAGTTAATATGTGACCTATTGTAAGAATTTTCAAGGATAAATATTTACTTATCATAAGTTAGGTACCTACAGTTTGTTTGAATAATATTTTTTCTTTTGCATAACAATACAGCATAATTATACGGAAATTATTATTGTATTGTTTTCCGTGTTTACGAAATTAACTGTTTTCCTTTTATAATTTATTTAATTATGTTTATGTTTTTGTTTGACCTAGTATTGCGCAGTTAGCAATTATTGTTCTTGACACATTTAAATTAATTTAATGATAAGCAGGGATCGGATAGTCAGATGTGTGTTTACGTAACTAAAGTTCAATTTTTCGCTAGGAAAGTATGGATACGAAATCTCGAAATAATTAATTAAAGAATAAAAAAACACTACAATTTTTTCGATGCAAGTGTCCATTCCATACTAAGTCCAATATTTTTTTTGGTAAGCAAACTATGTAGTAATACATTTTTGTAAGAGAAACGACCTCGAATTCAAAAATAGGTGTGAAACTTTCAACACTCGAAAAACATTACTATTTATTCAGTTGTACTCTCCAAGAAATAATTATGACGAATTAACATTTCAATTTCAAATTAACATAAGATTCTTTTCATGCTCCATCCATCACTCCAGGGAAATCTGATGGATGTCCTCTTAAAGAACATTTGTGACACTTGAATTGTTGAAAAGAATAAGTCTTGAATTGTGAATAGAATTAATGATATCGAATTGTTGCTGGGTTGAAAGTTCACACATGTTTCTTTACCAATGGTGTCAACAGAGGGGTTATATTAGGGTTGCTAAGTTTGTCTACAAAAAAAAAGTATTTGGAGAATGAATAATCCACAGCAACTTTAGAAAAAAAAAAACAGTTTTCTTTTATTTAATGTACGTATGTTTAAATTGGCTAGACGTAGTGCAAAGTTGCGATAGATGGAAGGAATTGAGTGAGACTTTTACCCAGCAGTGGGACAGTAGGTACAGGCTAGTTTTAAAAAATATAATAAATATGTACTTCAGGATTTATCTATGGTTCAGAATACCAGTGATGCTGAAAACAGTATTTTTGTTTTTCATTTTTGTTCAACAGTAAAAAGTATAACGTAGTAGCAACCCTAGTTATGACCCTAACTTCGGTTTTGACCTGACTTTGGACCATAATGAAAAGATCTAACCCTCCTACGCTCAGTGCAATCGTTCCCTATTCATAGTCACGTCTCTTTATGCTCTTAAACAAATAAGAATGAGCAAACATTTTGAAAATTCAAGGGCTTGTCGATATTGACGAGCAGTTTGTTTGATTTGTTCGGAATTAGTCGTGTGGGCTCGGCTTTGAGAAGGCAATGCATCTCATTTGCTCGTGTTTGTATTAGACAAATATGGTGGAGAAATTGTCAACGTATTCGTATTGTTATGAGGTCGATGATCTTGATGAGTAATCGTTGTTTTGATACTGGTTTTCGTTTTAAACAAATATGCAATAGTAATAGAATTTTTAATGTAAACTTTTTACTCGACTGCGGCGATGCCTACACGAAGGGTTATATCTGTTTGACCTGTCTGTCTGTATACATGTATGTCTATTCCTAGTCCAGACTTTAACCGTATAATGTGTATAATGGGACTGTGAAAGTCAGTCTAGTATTTGTATTTTTCTTTATAGTTTTTAATTAAAATAATTTTTTTACGTAGTAGGGTTTTTAGTTTTTTTTTGTCAAAATAGGGCGTTCAAATATTCCTTTGGAATTTATTACTTGTCAATGTTAACCCCGAAACTTCAAATCTTCATTATAAAAGAGTTCACGCCTGACAACAATAGTTCCCCTTCAGAAAACATTAAAATGTAAGACGAATGGATCTGTCCTAATCCAACCACGTTTCAAGTGTCCTTTAGCCTTTAGAAATAGGTGAAAATAAGTGTCGATGTCCGTTGATTAATTTCCCCTGGGTCATTGTCATCAAGGCGTGAATATTCCCCCGTATACATCAACAATCGGCCATAATATTGATTTGCATAATGATTTGTAACCACCTGGAGGACATCAAAGATCGACGTTCAGATTTTGAATTTGTTTTGATTATGATCTGAATGAGGATTTGAATGTTAAGTGACGATTCTATTTTTAAATTTATTCTTTTTAGTTGTCAGTTCATTTTTATGACCATAGAGTTTCATTGGCAAAATTGATGTCCTCTTTACATTTGATATTGTCGACAAGAGACTATATTTTTTAAATGTATTTCTGCCTTGAACTACAAGTAATAGGCCTCAAAGTTATTGTTCTATTAAAATAGGACCTTGCCCTATAATATACGCTCACATTCCATAATTTCAAGGCAAAGTTCCCATAGAGTTTCCCACATAAACAAAGTTATGATGCCAGGTCGTCTAGCCGCGAGTGAGAATGAATGTTATCGAATTGGTCCAAGGCCACATCGCTTATCTACCCACTTGTGCCGTAGGTATAATGTTTCCTGATTTGATACTTGATAACGTACTAATTTCATAATTCCGTACGGGGATTTGTAAATATGAATGTGGCTGGTTGTGTCGAAAGAGATTACAATCATAACTGTAATTGGCTTGATTTTGTTTGACTGAATTCATACAAAAGAACATAATTTAGTTAGGCAGCTAGTTGCTTTACATCAAAACTATAATATAAAATAACATATAAAATAATTAAATCGCATTTGTGACATTTTGAGCCCATTTTTCAAAATTGCCCAACAGTGATGAGACCCATGTCATGAAAGCTCTTAGCGTGTACTTCATTTTATTTTATGACAGCTAAGTTCAAATCTAGCGCGAAAATGGTGTTTGTGACACAAAGATGCCCATGGTTCTTTGTTTCATTTTTTATTTTAAGTACCTACTCAAATGCTACTCCAACAAAAACATAAATAAACATTTTTTTTAAAACCACAATCCTTATAATATGGCCTTCTCATCAGCCATCTGTTACTACAACACCATTCATAAAGTATAATTTTAAAAAAAGAACAACCAAAAACAAAAGAAAGTGACACTTGTTTATGGGAGAATAGTTCGGTCGACGTCATTAGGATAGTGTTCCGTAATGTGTTTCACTCATGTTTTCGTCCTTGGGTATAAGTTGCTTTCCCACGGACCCGGACAGTCGGTTACTTTACTTCCGTAAGTGACATGTTGCCACAAGTGTCCTTTAGTTTACACAACGTATTACATAAGCGACTAGGTACGAGTATTGTCAATAGCAGGTAAAGTTCAGTTTAGGTTACGCTATGCTAACGACTAGTTAAAGAAAACCGTTTTACAATAACTTAGTTTACGTGTCTGTAACGTTTTCTTAATTAGTTTACTATTGAACCGTGACATATGGGCTGGAAGGTAACAAAAGCCGTTACATTTAATCAAAATATGCATTGGTAACCCTGCAGCTGTTATCTGCGCAGGCGCACAGTGCGGAACATTACTGTTTTTATTTAAATTCAGACACAAACCAATGTCCTTTTAGAGTGTTAAAAACAAAAGAAGACTAAATAAAATAAAACAAAAAGGAGTTCCACTCTCAAAAAGTACGAATATGTTCGTGTCAGCGACTTTTTAAATAAAAAGGCACGAGTATTTTTAATCGCGTTGCATTATTCTCCCAAGACAGCTGTCAGACGGGAAAAAAAATAAAAATCGAACATTCCTAAATTGAAATTGACGCGTTCCATTTAAAACAATAATAGAACGCGGCACCAAATTGAAAATAATGAAATCAATTGAGGAACTTTGTACGATAGTAAAATTGCAATTTGTTACACTTCTTTTTTATGGAATTGAGATAATTTAAACGATGATTTATATACCTACATAAACACAGACAAAAACACTTAAAAAAAGGATATAAAACTAGGCTGAATAAATTACCTTTAAGCTTTAAAGGTACGAAAAAAAAAATGGCTTGCAGTACACGTTAAGGTCATATTCACACGGGGTTAAAAAGCCATAATTATTTATTGATCCGGTGCAAAATAGAAACTCGTGTGATGGAAAAAATCCCCCTTCATTTGTTTTAACGGATACTATTCCTGTGCATCTGTGAGGGGTTGCTCGTTCACATGCATTGGTTGAAATTAATTAATAAAGACTACTTAGTGATACCATAGATAACTTTATTTTATATTTCAAAAAAGGAAAGTCAGAATCATTAAAGAGTTTCACCTTGAGAATCGAGAAAAAAGGAAATCTAACATAAAAATATAAAAAAGAAAATTGCTTCACGCGACAGAATTCAATGCTTTTCACACAATAAAAAAGTTGTATTTTTATGTCAAGAAATTCACAAGTTCATGTTTTATTAATGAAAGGACGATTGTTCTCATTTCAATAAAATTTTCACGATTAGAAATAACATGAAAACGTTAATAAATAATAATAAGACGCAGAGTCTTTAGTCTATTGGTCGCAAAGCGCGACTGCTGAGCATGAGGTCAAGTGTTGGATTTTTCCATCAGGAATTTCTCAGTAGCAGCCTCGGAGTCTGGATTTGTGACCGGTTGATGGCAATATTCTCGCCATCTTATTACATGGGACTTAAACATAACTGGCGAAATGTTAGCCATAAGCAAAAAAAAGAGTAGTAACTGCTAAGAGATGACTAATCCCAACTGACAGCGTCCGTTCACGGATAAGGACATGGTGGTAGTATTTCCCCGGACAAGCACCTTACTTACGTCACGGACATATGGACAACGTAACTGCCGGTACACCTCTCCAGTAGCGATCGATTTGTTCTCTCATATTCGTATGGGAAAACGTTTAACAAGGGTGATATATCGATAATACCAATTATCTACCCTGCACTGTTGGGGCCCTTCCTGATAGTGGCTAAAAGGCTCATGGGAACCGAAGTTGATTGACCGTTTATAGAGCTTCAAGAGCACGATCAGTTTGGTCTGTTTTCTCTTCAGTTTTATTGCCTATATCTTAGTAATAGTCATTAGATGCTCGTTATTAATTACTTAAAAAGATTAGGTTAAAAAAAACAACTATACGATACGAGACTATTATAAAAATCGATCTGAAAAGCATAAAATCGGAAAATACCCCTGTTTTATAGCCAAAAGCTTTTCTGAAATATTCTCATTTGTTGAGTGATGTCCAAGGTATAAATCTGAGACTATCACTCAATATTGGAGGCTTAAGTGGGACGGGGAAACATCTGGACATACATAAATAACCATAACCCTTCCATAGCTTTGTCGTAGTCGGGTAAAGCGGTTGCAAAGCAATGAAGAAGCCTATTTAAAAAGTAAATCGTTACACCACAATAGGAAGCCACAGTGGCATTGCATAACCCATTGCATACTAGCAAGTCGTTGCGAGATAATACCAAGAATACTAACTTTAACACAGCGTTTTCACACGGTCAATAAAACCTAGAATTTATGTATTCTGTGCCAAACACTCGCATAAAACAAGAAGGTGTCTTGTGTTCATCAAACCTCTCTACAAATCTCTGTGTAGAGCCACTGATCATCAGCAAGCGTGGATTGGCGATTCCAGACTTTCATTACCTTTGTTTTGGAACGAGTAATTTGCTTCAACTTTTTGACTAACTGACCGACTCCTTGACAATTCAAAAGTGCCTGTAAATGGTCTTAATGAAATGTTTTGACTTTGACTGGTTTTCTCACGATGTTTTCCTTCACCAATATCAGTGATGTCCAAGATAAAGGACTTGAAAAATCGCATAAGTATTTGCACGGTTTATAACTTCGTGAAGGCGCCTTAACCATCACAACATCAAACCTACTACTATAAAATGTGAAAGTTGTGGGGTATCTACGCTTAAACGGCTGAACGGATTCAGCACATAGATAGATGATCTCCTTGATAACAACATCCATCATGGTACAGTCAACAAAAGAGAGTATGCAGGGTCGTCAGATATAGTTGAAGTTTTCTTAGAAACTGAAGGATGTTTTCAACAGTAATTTAATTTAAAAAGTAGATAATTAACAGTTCAATAATTAAGTTAAGTTTCAATCGAAGACATCTACCGGTTTCTAAGAAAACTTCAACTATATCTGACGACCCTCGATACTTATCTCTTTTGTTGACTGTTGTGTAGGTACATGAAGTAGTTTCTCTAGAATGCTAGTGAAACTGCTGGTTAAAATGACGACTGCTGAGCGATTGGTTGATTCCCGATTCCCGCACAAAACAAATATTTGGATGGCCCACTGGTAGTTTTTCCGGGTCTGGTTGTTTGTGTATGTGAGTTTATATGTTTGTAAGCGCACATACGATAGAGGAGAAGTTTCTAGTGTAGGGGAAAGAAAGGAAGAACAAATATAATAATATATCTTTCTCACTCTCCTTTTCAATAGTTTCCGTGGAAAGGAAAAGTCCACTTTCACTTATAGGGAACAGGAATGATTCTTACTTTTTACGGTCAAGCGAGATTCCCATGGAGGAATCCTCAAACTCCTTCAAGCGGAACAGGGCAGATTTATCAGCTGTTTTTATGTGAAAGCCATTTTTTTAATCACGTAATTGCCAAGGGGTGATAATGACTAACGTGAGAAGGCGATTTTTCGTCAAAGGAATGACATCGTTTTGTTGCAGTAAAACATGCTTTTTGGGAATTGTGTCAAGTTACTAGAAAAAATGTAGTGCGTTATTTAATTTTTTGTTTATTTCCTTTTTAGAAATATGTTGGTATAAAAATGCTGTAACGTGCATATAAAACTGTGTGCATTAAGTTATTTATAAACTACCTATAAGGCAAATAGGAAATAAATGGAGGACACATCAGTTTAAATGAAACCCCTGATTTACGGAAAATAATCGTGTCAATTATATGCGGTTTGAACAAAAGGACATAACTGGAATTAAATGCATGAATAGCTAAACGGAATGTGATACAATATTATTTTCCTTCCTATGTCAGCTCGACACTATAGTAAACTACAAAATGTTTTTTTTATGCGTAAACCTCTGAAATGATTTTGAATTTGAAATAATTTCAAATTCAAATTCAAAAACACAAAAATAAATGCTGACTGCATAAAAAATCCCTAACACGTGCTTATTTTTTGCACATGCAATAAATCTTATCATAATGAGATGAGTCGACATCATAAGTGTTACCTGTGTTACCATGTGTAAAAATTTAAAGTTTTTGACTATAACGAAAAAATTGCGGTTAGCTGGCGAATTGTGATGCTATCGTGCCTCAATGCAATTAGAAAGTATGCCGAGAAGTTATTTCGTTTAACTGTACTTTTTTTTCGCTTGAAGACCTTTCACAGTCTCTTGACAAGACGTTTGAAGATTTTTGTGACGCTCTGCGGTATTCATTTCTCTAGAAAATAATGAGACGTAAGTCAAGTTCGTTAGTAATTTTAATAAGATTTGAATGTGAACTCAGTGTTTAATTAGAACTTTTTTTAGGGTAGCAACGGTACTTACATTATTATTTTAAGTATGAAAACTTCACACAATAAATACATTATTACCCAGTAGGCGTAAAAAAGCCATTATAACGGAACCAAGCCAAATTAAGGCAGACAGTAAAACCAATTTTAAGCCTACCAAAAATAGCTGCGTAACTAATTAAATTGTAACAGTAAATAGGAAACCTCACAACTAGATGTTGCAACATAGTTTTCTGTCCTTGATCCAAATTGTTTATTCGCTTAATTAGTCATGTACAGGAACATCTTATGAAATCGAGGGCCAGACTTGATGCTGAATGAGGCCAAACAAATAGAGCTGAGTAGATTTAATTGACGAAGATAGGTGCCTATTATAATTCAATTCAACATCCCGAGTGTAAAAGTCAATTAACTACTACCACAGGGTGGTCAGAGCAAAAAAATCAGAGGTCGTGACCGTCAGTTCTTGGTTTTCTGGTTGACTGATACCAACAGAAAAAAAAAACCTGTGAAAAGTCGTTTTTTTATCTCCTGTGCAGAACAGTCGTTACGCGCATTGAACCATATCTTACATGGCGTTTCCTTAGGGTCGGTGCGCACGCGCAACGTGAGAACTATAACGTACTCCTGCGCATTAGTCTCGTGTCGCTGACTTGACCAATTACATTTCTGCATTAACAAGTGCAAGGAATGGGCGCGACCCACTCACTCACTCGTATGGTCAAGTGTACAAGTTTGTTTTAATTGCAGGCCAGAGGTGATTAACAGTGTTGCCACGTTATAGAGACGTAAAGTGGTCAACCTTCGTTGTACAATTTTCTTAATATAGTATTGATTAAATACCAAATACTGAGTGGTATTTAATTTGTAGTTATCATGCTACACCGGATAACACCATTTTATCGCGTGATCGAATATTGCATGTCCTCAATTAAAAGACTGCATCCAATAATAAATGTATTAACGATCTCCCTAACATATGTTAATTGGTAACATCGCTACTCGATTTACGAAAACAAAATTGCATGCAGTAACGTTATCCCATAACGATCTGTTTCACCAGATGATGCCTCCGGTCATTTGACGAGGAATATGCGCTGGCGCAGGGGGTGCGAACGCGGGGGTAGCGCGCAGATGTCGTGAACTATCCGCGACCGTTATTCCCCCTATCTGTTGAAATTTTGAAATTCGAACACGTGTGTTGACAACTTTTTTTATCACCCGCATGGTTTATGGTTTTCGCAATCGCTTTTAGTTCCGAAATTTCGTTTTTTATTTTAAGGTTTTTTGAAGTAGGACAATTAAGATAATGCAGGTACCTAAATTGATAGTTCAGTAACGCGTTTAATTAATTCTACGCTGTAAATAGTTGCCCTGAGTCCCTGACCGAAAAACGCTTGATGGTGTTTAATTGTCAATCGTTAAACTTATCAAATTGTAACCATGAATAGTAGAATAAACAATCAAACATGAATAATTTGATCCTTTTAACTTTTAATAATACTAATAATATCAAACACCAAGGGAAAGTGTCAGTTAAAAAATCAATATAACCGTTACGGAGTCAGTGTCCGCGAGGGTGCCACATAAAGGGCGGTGCGCTGCGCACGCGCCGACGTTATTGCACCGCCATTATGACAATCACAACACAATGCAGATTTATTCTGTGATGCTTGCAGGGGTGACTGCGATTTGTTAAAACTCATTTATTGAATTAAATTTAGTTTATCAAGGATTGTTTGGTGCTGAGAAATGAACTGTAAATAATAATTGGTAGTGATTCGATTACTAATGCATCGCTTGTCCAAACAATAGAAAGGATTTTGTAGAATACGTACTCAAAAAATAAAAATAGGACCAATTAAAAATGAAAAATTATTGAAATAATCCAATTAATTCGGAGATTTTAAATTGCACAATCATCAAAGGGTAAGAAAATAACGGAAATAAATAATTATTCTATTAAATAAAAAAATCCGTCTTGACCGGAAGCAGCATTTGAAGAAACCCTATACAGTTGCAACTATTTCTAAGATTGCATAGTGAAGCATGCAATTATTATGGGATCCCTGCAGCTACGTCCACTTACTTTCCCATAAACCAAAACATATCAGAGTTCAACGACATACCAAGTTGTAATTATGAAAGGGAAGTAAGAAATTGGGTGACCCGGTCCCCTAGGCCCCCTACGAAGTGTGTACGGTTGGTCAGTTTCAGACAATAAAAATTCATAACGTTTGAACGTTAGAGAACTCTTAGAAAGCACTTAGATGCACATCTGGTGAAATCTAATAGTGTACTAAATCGGGTCATGAATGTTTGCGCAAGTTGTCAAAATATACGACGCGGGAAACCGGGACGCGATGGTTTATTATCCATAGTATAGTGTCAGTTTATTTTAAATTTAGAATAGTGACATTCCAAAAAAAAAAAATTGTAATAGGACGACTTTTTTTTGCGGCCATTATTCTCACAAGGGATAAGAGTTTTTATGTTGCACAGTTTTGAGTGAGCTACCGATTACCGAGTTAACAGGTACATTGTTAAGCTATACGGCTACTAGACGAGCAAAAAATACAAGCGATTGCCTATTCAGGTTCTTTTGTGTTCATGTTTAAGTTTGTATTGTTGTCTAAGAAAAACAGCACAAGAACCGAATCAAACAATAAATGGGTAACAGGCACGAAATATGCATAAAAACGATAAAAAAATAAAGAGTTCAGCAATTTATGATGGACCAGAAATATGTAGGTACGTTTTGCTTCAAGATTTAACTAAGCAAATGGAGTATTTATTTTTATTTCGACCACCTCGAAGTCTCATTTTGTAAATCCAGCCTAAAATAAAAGAAATCAGTATAAAGAGTAACTTTACGTTGAATACAGTCGTATTTATAACACAATAAAAATAAATTGACACTTGAGCAGATCACAGGCTGAAGCAGTATTTAAATTAAGTGATGACAAAATAAGATGTTCATTTCAATCGAATATAAAGGCCGCCATTTTGCAATCAGTGAGTGAGTGAGCGTGTGTGCGCATGCGTGGATGGATAGTGAGGTGACGCGCCGCGCGAGCGCGTCACCGCGTGTGGGTGCGACAAGGATACCGTTTACTATACTTACAAACGTAAGCTGTAGATTATGTGTATTGCATGTCGCTACGCTCGCTCGGTATGAACGAGAAAATCTTGAGCGGCAATTCAGGAAACTTTCCCTTCAGATGGTGAAAGAAAATGGGCAAGATTGTTATTGAACAAATTCCTACTTTCACCGCAACAGAGGCGGAAAATTATTCTTGAACTTAGCTTTGATCTCAAATACATACTTAGCATTTATAATAGATACATTTGGTATGTATTGTGTGATTGTGTGACCTAGTAATGATAATTTAAATTGGTACATAAGTAAATTATGTAAATATGTACCTACCTAGTTATCACAAAGGTAGGTACCTACTACCTACTTAACATTTATTGTACTACTACTTAAAACATTTATTGAATCACACGCACTAAACTTTTTAAAACAAACAGGTCAGTCCTCCTACATTAAAATATTCTGTAAAACATTCATGATGTCAACAATCTAAATTAGGTAGGTATTTAGATGACCTATTTTGAGGACTTTCACTGAAGGTCAACAAGCAAATCTATTTTTGTCACCAAATGACGTAACCCTAGGTAATGTGTGTATCTAATGAGTTACTGTAAATAGGTATTGATGTGACATCAAAAGCCATTTGGCTCGTAATAACAAAATAGTTTTGTACAGATAATGCGACAGAATAAATTGAGATTACAGTGATGCGGTCAATAGAACCATTTAATTTAAAAAATATATATATGGTGTCGGTAAATAAATAAGCCACGCAAGATATTATGCATTTTATTTTGTGTAAGTAAATAGATGGGAATGTACTGTATTTTTGATTGCAATATAAAACTATTGTTTACAATTTGTAACCACACATGTGTAATCTAAAATGGGACAAGTGTGGGAGGCTCGCCATACTACCTACGTATTTAACACTGAGCACTGTATCAAAACAAATGAATCTAGGTCAGTATTCGTGGCTGCCTGATAATTTGAACATACCGTTATAACTTTGTTTTCTTTCTTTTTATATCGCTGCAAACCGAGTCACGGTCTCGTATAACAAGCTAACAAGAGATGAAAAACAATTTAATAAGTACTTAAATAGATTTTTTATTAAAACGTCCCCTTTAATTAGGAAAAAAATCATTAGAAATTCACTAAGGCGTCTTAATTTTTAATTATGAGGCTGCAAATTATTTAATGAAAGCTTTGCCGGACCCTTTATGAACTTTTTCGCACCTTCGGCGAATAAGTTTTTGCGCGTCTCTTTAGAATTCCTTTGACGTCCAATTATAAGGGTGCTACGCCAGCACAAAAGAGCTCCTGACATATCGTATTAAGATTGAATAAAGGCGTAAACGTCAATTTTAGTTTGTATAACGTTAGTAGGTTACACACTTTATTCATCTCCCGCTTAGAAGTCGTAAAAATTTCGGCGTAGTAACTGTCCGAAACACACCATACAAGTACATATTCAAGGATCTAAAACATACATTTATTTTATCTCAAGTCAAAGGTCGTTATTCTGGCATCATTAGCGTCTTATCAATACAATAATAATACTTAATAGCAAAGCACTAAGTAGGTGGTATTAAATAGGTTTTTTTTTAAGAGTAAAACGATACTTGTGTTTGGTTCCAGGTGTTATGAGCACTCAATTAGTGTCCTATTGCAAATTGTGATCCATATTCAGTTACACAACGAACACGATGCCATACGGAGTGGCATTATTATTCAGCAGTTCTTTATAAAGTATAATTTAAACTAGACATTATTAAAACTTCAGTGGTAAGGACATGGCATGCTTACAAGTGTTTTTACTAACTTTTTGCTGTTGGAATATGAAGGCGTGTACATTTGTTTTTATAACGATTGTTATGTTTTACACAGGGTCTAAAAAGACACATCACATGACTGTTAAGTAGGTACGCTTAAAACTCATCAAACTAAGTAACTTTGAGCTAAGTTATACCTAGTAGGAAAAAGATTTTTCTTTTTGCTGTGAAAAATATGTTTTTCATGGCGCGTAACACATTGTGGTAATTGGGTACAGGGGCTGACCCCAGTACCTATTTGAAGTTTAGTCATAAACTCTTAAACTTGATCTCGTAAAAAAAAACGTTGAAACTTTGGGCTTTGTTACAATGCGACGCGTATTTGTATGTAAATACCTATGTAATGTTTTTATAAACTTGTTTTATAGCAAGGTTTTTACATTAATCGTGCATGGTTTATAACGATGGAAATTACGTATTGTTTGATTTTCTTATTGGTCTTATTAGAAATGTGATTTGGGTACCTATGTGAATGAATATTACTTAAATATTAACCGCTTACGAGATATACAACAATATTGTTCTAGATTAAATTATAACATTAAATATTGTTTTAATAGCTACTGCTTATTTACTGTAAATCATTTACGTAGGAAAGCTGTCACTAAGTTTTTATTTATCCATTTATGATTGTCTATTAGGTACCTACCTACTTTATGTAGTTTTAATCTTTAATGCAATATTGACGCCAATGTTTTTATGTAGAAGTACTGGGTACCTACTTATATGTATTAAGTAGTGTGTACCAAGTAAATACACGAGCTATACATAATTATGTAGGTATACTTATACATACGTAAATATGGACAAGGTTGCAGTTGTGGTTAGCTAATAAATGTTGGATTTTGAATTGTGTAGGTAATAAAAACATAGTAACTTTCTAAGTAGGTACCTACCTACTTAAATACAGATTTTTGTTTTATTCCACTCTGTATGTTTTTATTTTCCTTTTTTTTTAAAATTCAATTTACTTGTTAAGTAGGTTACATTGTAGTTATGCAGAATTGATCCGTATATTGCTATCATAATCTACAACGATAAAAAACTAGACATTTCTACAAAAGCTGTAAACAACACAATGCCTGCAACATAAACATTTGAACTGCACCTAGAAACAAGCGAACGTAGCCTATAAATAAAATAAGTGTCAAATCAAAGTGACCTAGGTTTGTTATCTCTGCGTCACGAGATAAACAACTTTAGGTAACTACACGAATATTCTCCCCGAACCGCATTCAACTGCAGTTGCTCTGATAATAATAGCTTGTTTACTGTGTAATTACTTTACTAACAAAAGATTAATTGCACAGTTCAAGAAGTTCACTTGTTGCTCGAGACATTTGATAACGAAACGACAATGCCAATCACACTTTTTTTTATATATTACGTTACCTAGGTTTGTTAATTCAAAAAGTTTACTATGCATTTGTAATACGAGGTAGGTTATGAACGTAAGCGTGCCTAGAATTGAATGAAGAAGGAGGCCCGTTCAACTTCTTCAATCAATCGCATTTCATAGACTAAAAACTTTCTATGTTGACATTTTAAACGTAAATATTACGCATTGTTGACGCAACGTGAAATAGAACGCAACTTTATAACCTCGCTTGTCAAATTAATGTCAACAACACGAATGATTTAACTTGTTCCATTACATCTAATTATTATACTAAACATACCTGTTATTCTTTTCTGGGTCTTGCTGTTCTCAGGACTGGAAACCTTGGGCTCCTGCGTAGGTGCCTTCGCTGCAGGAGTTGTGATCGTGATCGGTGACCTTCTCAGCGCAGCGGGAATCGTAGACGCGGGAACAAGTTGCCAGGCGAACCGCTGCGAAGTAGCCAGTGGCTTCTCGTTGGCGAAATCGAAACCCCATCTCTGGCTGTCCAATTCCAATTGGCGAGCCAACTCTCTTTCAACAAATCGTCTGTTTTCCTCTCGGTCTGTGCAACCGAACAAGTTTCTTCTGACGCCTTCTAACGCAGTGACGCCACGGATGCGCAGCGTCCTCGTGTCCAACACCGTGGTTGTCTGCAGGCCCGGCGCCCTCACACTCAACGTCGACATCTCTTCAACAGAGTCCGAACAGCGAAACACAGCGCACTTCACAGATAGCATCCGCGCTGAATCCACCTAACGCAAACAAGGTCAGTATTCAGTAAAAGCACGCGATAGAATTCTATTGATTTAACAAGCGTATAAGTGTTTGGTTCATCACGCACCAATAAGAATTCGTATTGTTAGTTTACTGTGTGTAAACAAGTCGTGAGTAACGCGACGAGAGACGTGACGTAATACGTCCGCACGATAAAAGTACGTACGCCGACTGACGGCGCGAGCGGCGGCAGAAGGCGACGGCGTGGCGCAACGCGACGGCGAACACGAGAAACCATAGCGCAAGCGACTCTTCTTAGTTCATCTATTCACCGCCGCGTGGCGCTGGCATCGCGTTTGGCCAAGTGATGTGACTATGCTGTGCGCGTCTCCCTAATTTATTTACCCATTTTTTTTTTTATAAAATTGTACCCGCGATAACTTCTTTCTTTTAAATTAATTTTAATAATTATTATGTTGACTTTTAATCTAAAAATATATAAATATTAATTTAGTAATTAGGTAAGTAGGTACACGTATGATGTAGGTAATGTTTTTTTTCTCCTTTTTTTATTATAATTTTAATGTTATTCCATAATTTTGTTGTATTATTAGCACATTGAAAGTGAAACCTAGATGGATTTTCTTGAAGTTCTGTATTCATAATGTTTTATTATAATCTTAATAAATATATATTTATTTATTACGTAGGTAATATAAGTACTAATAGCACAGTGTAAGTTCAATGTAGTAGGTACCTAGGTTTTTTTTTAAAGTTTTATTTGTAGTACTAACCTACTTATAACTTTCTTTGTATTTAAATAATTTTTAAGTAGTTTGGAAGTTTGATCGATAAAAGATATGAAATAAAAATTTACCAAATTAAATTGATTTCTGGTAATTTACTCGTTACTCAATCCTAAAAATGTAATGAGTTTATGAAATATAATTTATTTTATCAAGTTTGTATAAAATTCCCTGAATTATGGGTACAAAAACATTATTGTGGCAACACCGCAAGCTGACTTGTTTACGAAGAACGAAGACGTGTCTAGTTACCTACGTGTGCAGCATAAATTCATACCGCTTATCAAAAGTATACCCGTCTCTGTCGCACGCGCATTAGTGCGGCCCATCATAAAAAGGACAGAAAATGTATTAATAGCACAGAGCATCGCCGCCATTTTGCCGAAACACGACTGACTAGATTTTTGTGTTGGACTGTTGGTACGATTTATCTAGACAATATTTCTAAAACAAGGGGACTAATATATTAGTAATAAAAAACGATTTTATTAAATAAAGAATATTAATGTTATGTAACAATAATGTATTGGAATGTTAATGATTAGTAATATTCGCTTTCACAACTAAATAATGGCAATAAATTGCGAAATAATTTTGACGTATCGTCAAAAACTAAGTGACATAACGAATAATTTTGAAAAATTCACATGTGTGAATTAAAATTATGATTAAGTACTCACCTATGAGTATTTATTTATTGTTTCACGGAAAATTCTTCGATTTGCGGACGGGATTCATTCACTGCACTGCCGCCGTACTAATTTTCGAGATATGACAATGACGCGATGGCGAGAGCGCGGGCTCGACGCTGATTGGTTGAAAATGGCGGCCATTTGTCTCATTGGCTTGGAGAATTTTAGGCGGCAAATTTCGGTTGGTCGAGACGCCGGATGGCGGGAAATAAATGAAGCACTTTCCGGTGCGCGTGAGTTTTGTTACGGAAAATTGTGTTTGCCGCGTTTAGCTTCCGTCTGTTTCATGCGGACAATTAAAAGAGCGACGGATTTTCTTCGATTCCGTTATATGTTTTCATAAATGTGACTTTGTTTTGATAAGATAATGCTGTTCCAAAGATTTGACTGCACATTTATGATACGGTATTTACTTTTAGAAAATGTTTTGTTTGGATTTAGTTTTCCAGTATATTTTTTTTGAAGTAGGTACGTTTAGAATGTTATTAATTCAATTAAATCGTGATTATTGTCGCTGTTTAAAATATTATGTTACCTAACTTGCACAGATTATATTTTAAAGGTAAAAAAATGTTTTGTAGATAAAAGTCGTTCTTGTTTATACGTAAGAAAAATTTATTAAGTTTTGAAGTTAGGTAGTTAAGTTAAAGGATA
Source organism: Hoplodrina blanda (assembly GCA_949316365.1). Classification (NCBI taxonomy): domain Eukaryota; kingdom Metazoa; phylum Arthropoda; class Insecta; order Lepidoptera; family Noctuidae; genus Hoplodrina; species Hoplodrina blanda. The sequence goes on along the minus strand of OX438564.1, from coordinate 4,747,716 downwards.
GGTATGATAAGTTAAAGTATATTTTTTTACTCTAACAACATCCCATGAGGTACGTTAGTGACTTATTGACCTATTTATAACGGAAATCAGTGGCGTTCGTTTGCGGTGAACACAAAAACAGTTTCCGTTCGAAACAGATGTTCTGTTAATGTTTTTCTAATAAACACAAAATGTCTACTTTCCCCTGCAGGTGCATTTAAAAATAGAATAGTTACAAAGGAGCAGTAAAATCTTTTGGAACCGTTAAATGAGGTCGTATAATTTAATTATCAAGCTGAGTATCTTACAATAATCTTATTGGAATTGAGGTTTATCGTTTATTGAGACAGTTGATTCGTTTACTTATACAAGGTATTTTATTAAACAACTTATATTTTTATAGATTACCTGTGCATCGGCTATGTGATGTGATACTCGTAGCACCCCGTAAGTAAGGTATTGAAATCAATAGCCATGCGTGAGTATTGCAAAACCTTGAATATGGGTCGACCCAATTTAATGGTTTTTTTTTGTTTTATTCGCTTCAATAACTATGGGTGGCTTAGGATAAAAGAATTCTAGGTGATTGGGTCATCTGATTTAGTAAAATTTTAGACTTTTGTAATTATAAGATTTAAAGTAAGGGTCAGTTCACACCGAGACGCGACGCGACGCGACGCAACGTGACGATACTTGAAGAGGCCAGTGACTTCGCGACGTAGTGCTGCGTGGTGTAACGTATTCTAAATTCTTACAATGAAATGTGTATCTTTTCGTGTAGAAAATAAAGTTATATTTTGAGTCGCTCTTTTAAAGAGTGCACGCAGCGTCGCGTCGCGTCGCGTCTCGGTGTGATCTGACCCTAAATCGTTGATTAGAGACTTATACAAAACATTTCGAGTTCTGTGTCTTGTCTTGTGATAGTTCAGGCTGAATTAATTTGATTTGCAATCACCGACCGAAAATGCTGTTTCGTAATTTTCAAGGCATTGTTTTGGGACATCTATTGGCATAATTTAGAATAAATAAATAACTATATCACTATATCATACCGCCATTGCACACGTGTATGAGGGTAAATAAAAGGCGCGAATGTTTATGTTTACATAACCTTAACCTTCAGACGAATATCGCCATCTGCGCTTGCGCAGTGCAAAATAGCGGCCATTTTCAGGAAGTGAGTAAGTATTTGCATTCTATAGTATTTGTTTGTTTAGTTATAGTGAACTGCAATATCGCATGTTTTCGTTTGTACTTAAGAAGTAGCTAATAATAATGTTTTTTTTTTAAATATGTGGGTACTTACAATTTGCTGTTGCAGTTATGGACTTATAAGGGAAAAAGAATCTTCTTAGAGAGTTCTTAAAGTAGAATTCAGAAAAAAAAAGAAATGTTAGTTATAAAATGTGTACCTAAATAGTTATCTAGGTTTTAAACCCTAAAATATCTTACTGTTATTAAATTAGTTTAAAAGCTTGTCATCGTTACTTAGATTCAGTTTTTTAACCACGTTCCAAGGAGGATAGCCTTGAATAAAAATAAATACGATCTACCAATTTGAAACGCTTCTAGTTTGTATCTATTATTATGGCGGCGGCGCAAGCGCATCAGGATTGACGAAGCGCGCAAATTAGTATCTAAATACCCGTACAGTACATGTACTTACTTTAATAGTAAACCTTTCAATTCCTCTATTCATGATACAAATATCATATATCATAAATGAAATAAGACAGAACTGAGCGGAACTGCGCGTGCGCAACCGTACTCCGACCTCAAATCAATCGAACAAATCAGAGCACAACGCGCTACCAACTTGATATTCAGTTACCTGTACTTGAATAATGATTATCTGTGTCTCTGAAACTGAAATTCAGATGGCTAAGTTTTTGGTTACTACCAAAATTATGTAAATTATCTAGAATTCGTGTTGTGATAGCCCAGTTGTTAAGGCGTGCGCTCTCATGCATTGGTTACCGGGTTCGATATCGGGCAAGTGCCAATATAACTTTATCAATTTTTATGTACTTTCTAAGTTTATCTTGGACATCGCTGACATCGGTGAAGGAAAACATCATGAGGAAACCTGGACTTTTAATTAAGATTAGTATGAAATCGCCAATCCGTCAACAAGCGTGCTGATCAATGCTCGGCCTTTGCCCTGCAATGGGACAATAATGAGCTGGTATTATTATTTTTTATCTAAAGTTCTCCAGTGGCAGTTTCTGACGTAAGAGGGAGAGAGTGTTTAAAGAAGGTAGCGGGCAGCGGATGGATGCAGGTTGCCAAAGACTAGGATGGTTGGCGCTCTTTGGGGGAGGCCTACGTTCAGTAGTGGACGGCTAATATAGGCTGATATGATGATGATGATGAGTTTCTGACGTATGGGTATCGCCGTTTGCATCACTTGTCTATTTATAATGTATATCCATCGTTAAACTAAACTTCGCTCATATAAGTCGTTTCTTCTAAGCACCAAAAAAAGGTAGTTAAAATCATTAAAATGTACATTTGTTGCACGTGGCCATAACACTTGGGAATCCTCGTAAGGAACGGATAAGAAACCATAGGGTAATGTAGGGAAGCTGCTGGCTGTCAAAATGCCGCTGTCACACCCCCATTGAAAAAAGGTGAGGTTGGCCATATGGCCGCGCAATGAGGAAGCTGTGTGGTGCAAGTTGGTAGGTATATCCGTTGTTTCATGTTTATTTAATCAGGTCTCTGGTGCCATTTAAAAAATAATGTGAATTAAATGTTTTATTTTCGCACCCTGACAACACTAATCGGAGTAAATACCTATAGTGACACGGCATTTTTAAATTTCGAATAGCATTCGATTACCATTTAATTTTGCAAAATGAATAAAATAATCAATTTTGAAAAAGGAATGTAATTTTATGTTCAGGTACACTATCGAGTTCTGTTTTTGAAATTTATGATTCTGGGGAAAAGCAACGTTCCTAAACTGGCAATACAGAACTTTTGAATAATACAGTAAGGGGTAATTGGTAACAACAGAATTTATTTGAATGGTAAAAATAAACACGTAGACTAATTCAGTTTCGCTTTTTAGTCGCAAGGTCATCTTCATGCTACGATGATCAAGCAAATTATTAAATCATACAATAGGTAGGTACCTATTCGATTATATAATACGTTTTGTCATAGCTGAATCTACATTTATTATTAGTAGATACCTACGTAATCCATTAAATCCTCGATGATCCATTTAATTTGAACTTAAAACTGTTTTACCTTAAAAAGTTTTACCTCTTGTATTTTATTAAGTAGGTAGGTTGGTAAATTCATTCATTTTTTAAATAACAATTGTTTTAATTTCCTATTTGTGTACAGTAATGTCGACAGTTCTTTATTCGAATTCTTCCAAGACGCCATATTGTTATGTTTTTGTTTGATTAATGAGAAATGAAAGGTGATTAAATTTTTACTGAATATGCACCAACATCTTCCATTAAAATATAAAATCTAGTTAAATGAAATCAATCGTCCATTATATGTTGTTGTTTAAACGGAGTGGCATCGATTTCAAATCAGGTGTTAATATGATAAAACGCCTTGAAGAGGCATAAGAGATTTTTAATCGATGTTTTGAAATCGAGAATGCGTATCGATCGACACGGTAATCCGTGGATAAGGTACGAGTGTTGATTCGAAAGTGTTAATTGGTCTTATATTGATTGAATTAAATCGATAAATTATTTTTATTATTACTTATTTGAAGTGGAGGAAGAGTTAAATTTAAAAGTAATATTTAAAACATCTATGGATTTTTTTATTGTTTTTTTATTGTTTTTGTTCATGTTCAAGTGAAGTTCTGATTTCCGGAATACTTACATCATAATGTATTTTTTTAAATAAGTAATCACAATATTTTATGTCAAATGAAATCGAAAGTACTTACTTCGATTAACATTTAAGTATTTAAATTTAACTTTTAAAGCCACAATATTCTAGTCAATATATTATACTTAGTAAGTAAATCATATCATATTTTTACCCTACTACGAGAAGATCAAAAGGAGGGTATGATTTTAACAGACATTAAAATTTCATTTATTCAAATCGTTGCCATATTGCACAAACTAAGCATCCTTCCTTTCTGTCGGTAACCTCATATGTCAGGGGTGTCACATGATTACTCAAAGTCCATGAACCTCACGGTTGATTGATGTCAACCACATGAACCACATTGGGGCAGAACAGCACCACAAAAAATACAACGCCACCTGGCGGCTTAAAACCACAGATTTTACGCATTTCCGATTTGTGGACTGTGCCCTTTTCTTTTGCATATTTTTTTCATTGTCAGCAATAAGTAAACTATAGCTTTATGTCATATTTATTTTTACTTTTAATTGAGGTCGCTTGTATGACGAGATGTATGAACGTGGATGAGGTGAAAGGAGTATTAAGGATCGTAGCAGGTGGCGTTCTGTGGTTTCTGCCTACCCCCATGGGAAAAAGGCGTGAGTTTATGTCGAACACTTCCTAGAAGATAACATTCTGAAAAAATTAAAAATATATAATATAAATTGCTAGAAGTGCTATTCTGAAAGCTGACTCCGAATTTAATGAAGTGGCACACACAATTATTCGAAAACGAACTCATTTGTTTTTAAAAATCATCGCAGCTTCATCTTGACACAGTTCGATTTTCGAATTGATGTTGTAGAATCAAAATTCCAATTTTAAAATTCGAATTCAGTTATTTTAAACATAACAGTTTTTTTTTTATTTACTTGTAGCCTCGTAGGACGGTTATTTAAATAGGTACGTAAGTTATTTTAATGTAGATATGGAACGCATGTCCTTTTTCAACCTTCGGTTCAATTGTTTCACGTCGCATCAATTTCAAACATGACATTCTTATAATGGAACGTGATTTGTTTACTCATGAGTCTAAAATGACTATTGTCAATGCCAGTAACTCAGTCAACAACACCGCTAACTCATTCTGACAAATTATTTGTTTGAAGTCAATGCGATTTATGACAAGTCCATTCTTTGTGAGCGTGTGGTACGAGTGATCTTTTTTAAAAGTTCATTTGATCCGGTTTAAAAAAAGATTAGTAATTGTGCATAACTGTTGAAACATGATGGTAAAGTGAAAAAACTGTTAAACCTGAAGTAAAAAAGTTATGGTGAAAAAACTAGATCACTCAATCTGCCCGTTTGAAGAAAATGTCATAACACGTATCTCAGAACATACCACCTTCGCGGTTTTAAATTTCATCTCAAAAAACTGTAGATAACATATCAAAGCTAGTAATAATTACTCGTTTCATTGGAATGTCGCGTCACAAAGTTATAACGCTTAATGTGGATCACTCAATCCACACATGTGGCGGTCTGAGTGATCTTTGATTGACCGCCTTAGACTAAATAAGTACGTAATATTTCTTTTGAATATTATACATAAGCTTGAAGAAAAATTGTTGAAACATAAATCGTGACTAAATACCTATTAGTTCAAGAGCTAATGAAAGTTGAAAATTTGATAAACTGCAGACCTGAGTGATCTTATATTTACGAAATCCAAACTTGTAGCCAAACGGAGCTTACATTCATAACTGCTAATGAAACTGTTAAAACTTTTGACACATCATCTGCTTATCTACGTATTATACTTTAAGAGTTATCGCATATTTTACATTCTCAAGGAAAAAAATTGTAGGGTGTCCAAACGTTTGCGGCAATTACGGCGACCCATCATAAACTAGTAGCTGGAGAGACTACTAAATAGGGACATGGATGACGGAAAGTACTCGTACCGCATAGTCCGGGAGCCGTCGCTTCGGTTGCCACCATTTTGGATACCATCGACAGCACATTTAGGAGGAGTGCCTAGCTTGGGCAGCGCAGCTCCGTGACCTTGTCGCGACGGTCGGTGCTGCAGATAACCTCTCGCTTCCGGTCGTGTTACAATCCATGGTCGAGGCATAGTCGTGGGACAACGTCGTCGTCTCTTTGCAAGGAAGTGACATAGAATTTGGCGCGGGATCCGTTCCCGGACGGAACAAATAAGTAATTGTATTGCCTACAGATAGTTGTTCCGGGTCTGGCTGTTTGTTTAAGTGAGTTTATACACGTGAACTATGCAAACGCACCCACGATCGCGGATATACACGATATCGGATACATATTGGACTATCGGAACTTTAGTAAACTTTTGTACCTTTGATAAATACCATCAGTTTTTATTCTTCGCGCTCTATAGCGCAAGTAGTGGCGGGGGTAAGATTTGTACAGTGAAATGTTAGTATTAGTTTTTGAAAGGATTTAAAGTTTGTTTGAAAGGATTTGAGGAGTGAATGGTGCTATACATGCGGTTGTGACCAACCAGTCCATGCCCAAAAAGGCTCGACTGGCTGTTCACAATGGTGTGCTGGTGCCTACGCTTATGTATGGAAGTGAATGTTGGGTATGGCAAACGAGGCATGAGAGTAGGATTAATGCTGTGGAAATGCGTTCCTTGCGGAGTATGTGTGGTGTAACTTTGAACGATAGAGTGAGGAATGAGGTTAAACGGGACCGTTTTGGATTAAAAGAGGATGTAGTGACAAAGATAGAAAAGGGTATGCTTAGATGGTTCGGTCATGTTGAGAGGATGAGTGAAAGACGTTTAACAAAAGGTAGCAGAGGTGGATATGGCAGAGGTAAGTGGAAACGCAGGGAGGGGTCGCCCTAGGAAGACCTACACTGACCTTATTGGTGAGGTTCTTCAGAAAGGTCAGGTGCGGAGTATACTCGTAACCGGCGTGCTTGTATGACGAGATGTATGAACGTAGATGAGGCGAAAGTATTATGTAAGGAGCGTAGCAGGTGGCGTTCTGTGGTTTCTGCCTACCCCCATGGGAAAAAGGCGTGAGTTTATGTGTGTGTGAAAGGATTAAAAGTTTAATTATTTTGCTTAGAGTTTTAGCTAGTGCGATACTCGTAAGAATATGGAAAGTTTAGATATTAATTATAAGGATAGTAGGAAATAACACTTGTGTACCTAATTTGTTTCTAGTTAGAAAATGTTACTTATGAGAATTTGTGCAAACATGTGTATATTGTATCCTATTAGAATAATGTTTGCATAATTCCATACGATACCAATTTGAAAAAAGCAAGTATAATACTAATTAGAAAAGTTTTTTAAGAAACATTGTGTCACAGTGTTATAATTACGTAACTTGAAAATAAGATTTTTTGTTTAGCAAGGAACATTAAATATTTTTATTGTATATTATAAAGACTGTTTAGAAACTAAGTTTCCAACAAGAATTGTAAAAATCCAGTAAAAATTGTGGAAGTTATAACCAATTTTAGAAAGTGAAAATGTTGAAAGGGCGAGGGCATGGGAGACCGTCCCCGGACTACGGTTGGTCGTGGACCAAGCCCCGTAGACCGCCACTAGTACAGTTATCAAGGCTGTCATATCGTTGCCGTTATTTCTAGCCTCCTGATTCAACATTTGTTTAGTAACCAGAGCTATAATGAAAAGGGGACCGAAACTACAGGTTACAATTGAAAAGCAAATTGAATTATTTATTATCTGCAGCACCGACCGTCGCGACAAGGTCACGGAGCTGCGCTGCCCAAGCTAGGCACTCCTCCTAAATGTGCTGTCGATGGTATCCAAAATGGTGGCAACCGAAGCGACGGCTCCCGGACTATGCGGTACGAGTACTTTCCGTCATCCATGTCCCTCTTTAGTAGTCTCTCCAGCTACTAGTTTATGATGGGTCGCCGTAATTGCCGCAAACGTTTGGACACCCTACAAATTTTTTCCTTGAGAATGTAAAATATGCGATAACTCTTAAAGTATAATACGTAGATAAGCAGATGATGTATCAAAAGTTTTAACAGTTTCATTAGCAGTTATGAATGTAAGCTCCGTTTGGCTACGAGTTTGGATTTCGTAAATATAAGATCACTCAGGTCTGCAGTTTATCAAATTTTCAACTTTCATTAGCTCTTGAACTAATAGGTATTTAGTCACGATTTATGTTTCAACAATTTTTCTTCAAGCTTATGTATAATATTCAAAAGAAATATTACGTACTTATTTAGTCTAAGGCGGTCAATCAAAGATCACTCAGACCGCCACATGTGTGGATTGAGTGATCCACATTAAGCGTTATAACTTTGTGACGCGACATTCCCATGAAACGAGTAATTATTACTAGCTTTGATATGTTATCTACAGTTTTTTGAGATGAAATTTAAAACCGCGAAGGTGGTATGTTCTGAGATACGTGTTATGACATTTTCTTCAAACGGGCAGATTGAGTGATCTATTTTTTTCACCATAACTTTTTTACTTCAGGTTTAACAGTTTTTTCACTTTACCATCATGTTTCAACAGTTATGCACAATTACTAATCTTTTTTTAAACCGGATCAAATGAACTTTTTAAAAAGATCACTCGTACCACACGCACACCATTCTTTAGGTAAGTACATAAGTATGTATACAAGCTGACTACGCTTGTGCACTATATTTTGTGCACTATAGTAGGTATCTCCTGCGTATTTGGTAAGTGTCCATTGAGATTGACCGCCTTGACAAAATTCATTTGGGATGATATTATAATTATTATGCACATAGTTTTATTATAGCTGCACCTACAAGTGTTAAAAACATTGATGACTGTGTTCTTCAGAAATGGTTGATTGAAGTCGATTTTGTAAAATAAAAATAAGTAACCCAAAAAATTTTTATTTTTTATTTTTGAATCAAACCACTATCTTTATTGAACCAGAAAAAACCCAAGATTTGGAAGGGCAGTCAAGGCAAAAAGTGCTCCACTTACCCCACGTAAATTACTTCGAATAAGTAACCGCAAAGAAAAAAATCGAATCTTTATTGTTTAGTGGTGGAAGTAGTGAGTGGGGGAAGCGAGGTCTTTGGACAATCAATTCGTCCTGTCGGATCCTTTCGGAGGAGCCAGTATTAGTGACGTGCGGCCGCGCCAAATCACCGTGTAATTACCTCGTGACTGGTCGCAGGGTAGTCGCAGACAAAAGTGACTTTATAAAAAGTGCAGTGAAATAAATTAACAATTTTTATTATTGAATAATTATTATTGCATAATTTTGTATATGTATATTTGATTAAGTAAATATTATTATTAAATAATTAAGTAACATTTATTGTGAGATGATTAGTTACTGTTTGATAAGTGTATTTTGTAAATATTTGTTTAAATATTATTATTAAATATTTAAGTGACATTTATTTGTGAGATGATTAGTTTGATAATTGTATTTTGTAAATATTTGATGTCGGTTTAGTACCTATATGTATAAATATTGACCCATTTTATAAAGAGATTAGTGAAAAAAAATAATTTGGTAGTCATTGGGACTTCAGACAAAAGTTAAAAGTTAACGTTTCATTATCATTTCTAAGACGCGGTCATATAGCATGTCGGTAACGCGAACCTATAACTTTTGCCTCTACCAAAAATCGAAAATTATTTTTCAAAATATTTTTTTAGCATCAGCACCTTTTTGTTATAAAATCGGTCCTATTGCAACCGCATAAGATGCCGCAGTGTTTACCTACCTTAAGCGCTGTCTGTACAATAATGTTTCTCAGACGCTCTGATTGTTTACAATATCTTTTCTTATCATTCTTATATCATTTGCTCCAATTACAATAAAAAATTGAGCAACCTCTACTTATTATGTAAAATATCTTCTCATAATTTGATGCATACCAAACGTTCATGACAAACAAACATATTTTGCCTTTATTACTAGGCTCGCCATAATTTTTAGGGACCAAAACAGGACGTTTCAAACCAATTAAATAAAAAAATCTAAATATATTTTTTTATTCGAATAGTAGGTACCTACTTATAACAATTATTTTTTTATTTTTTGGGTGGATATGTAATAACAGCCGCACTGGTGGATCTATCAAGTCAAGCTTCGTTTACCGGTGTTGGTTCGTGGATAAGGACCATCTTTACACACCGAGACTCCTCCGTGCCTCGGAAAGCACGTAGATCTTTGACAGTCGTTACGGGTCGTCACTAGAAGCTCGAAAAGTCTGACAACCAGTCTTACCAAGGGGCATCTTATTACCCAGTTACTTGTGAAGGTCAGATAGGCAATCGCTCAATGTAAAATACTGGCATTCAGCTGCATCCGGTTAGATTGTAAGCTGAGGATAGGCAGATTTTTATTTTTTGGCTCATTTATATTTCGAGCATGATTTTACTTTTGTAATGATTTCGTTTTCTTTTTTAATACAATCCTAGAACTAGACGCATGTCATGTTTGTCAAAATTATTGAAATACGGTACAATTACGGGACGTGTCAAATACGGTGACAGTCCCGTATATACAGGACGTATGGCAACACTATTTATCACGAAATTTCGAAATCTTACGAAAGTTATATCATCGAAACAAAATTATAGAACATTATTGTTTTTATTATCACACAATGTTGTTGAACTCAAACGACCTAATTACTAAGGAAATGTGTTTCAATTCAATCTTTGTTTCCGGTTATTATGATAGCGTTGTATCTCTGCTAATGACTTTAATTAGTTTTTATTGCTACCATGTTTGAGTATACTGTTACTCATTTAGTTTGTAGGTTACTAACGGATTGTTTCGTCAAGGACAGTTTTGAGGATAAGAATAAGTGTAGTGTTATTCCATTCGGCCTTGGATAATTTAATAATAAGGTACTTACCAATATTTAAAATTCTTTGCATTGTATTTAAAAATTAGGACAAGATGCTGTATATAACATAAACATGTTTTCTTTAAAGCTTTAGGAGATTTATACATAACTTGTATATTTTACATATTTGAATGTTGTATCTGATCTACTAACTAAAACCGAATAATTAACGTAGGTATGTGCTTGATAAGTCAATATTTGTATTATTATGTGGTTTTTTTTTTTTTTTATTTGCTTATTTTCTTTTAGTTACTTAGGTTAGGTAGGTACTATGTTGTGCTTACTTTCTGTAATATTTTTTCTAATTTTACCAGTGATAAAGTAGTGAATAAATATCATAACACATCATTGTCAATATGAGGCCTAATGTTGGGCAACGTTTTTAAAAAAAAACGGGTTGCACTCCGGGAGTGCCGGCAGAAGTGAAAACTTGATTATTAACGTTTACGTTTACGTTTATGTTTAACAAACACGAACATTCGCGCAAGCGCCCTGCGCTGTCTAAACGAAACAGTAGGCCCAGGCATACATTTTCGCCGCGCCGTAGAGAGGGGATAGCTGTCTACTCTCCATCCGTCTTACGCTTTTTCGATCAGGTCACGTGTCCTGACGCGCACGTGTCCTGACGCGAGTTTAAGATTTTATACCCACTATAGAAAAAGTGCTCAACGCCGCTAAAGAAGTTTTCACTTCAAAAATAAAGAATACCTATCCACAGGGCGAAACAAAAACAATTAAAATATACAACACGCATTTAAAGTCAGTCATATTTATTTAAATTTAATAATTTTCAGGCTATTTTACAGGCACTTTTGAAATGTCAAAGAGGTATTTATTATTTTATTTATTTACACACACAATTATAAAGTCTTCTAAGTAAAATCCAAAACGATGTTTTAAGTAATATAACAAGACAACTAGCTATGTTTGAATTTAATCAAGAACTTCTGCCCCCGACTGTACCCAAGGACTAGAGATGTGTTCACGCTAGATCGATTTAAGCGGAAAGGGTTCAAAATCACATTGAATACTAAAAAATCCTTTAGTCCCGCACAAGTGCAACCCTAGCATATTAAGACCGCATTAGTATAGATTTCGTGGTTTCGAAACTATGTGGCTATTTCCTTAGAGATAAATAAGACGTTTTGTTCCGATAAGATATACTTGCGTGTGGTACTTTGTGGTAGGTAGATTATGTAACTTATTGTAATGGTAATAAGAATTATTAAAGGTACAATACAGCTTTAAGTACCTATGTAATAATTGCATAATGAGTTTCTTTATTCAAAGTAAGTATAATATATACTGCCTTAAGTATGAGCAATGAGGCAATGATTTACCTATTAATTAACTGGGTAGGTAATGAACTATTACCTACCCAGCGAATTAGCAAGTTGAAGTGGCAGTCGGCATGCCACATAGAACGCAGAACTGATGGCCGATGGGGCAGTAAAGTTCTCGAATGGAGACCACGCACTGGCAAGCGCAGCGTAGGACTTCCGCCCACAAGGTAGACAGATAATCTGCTATAGACCAGAGGATCGCGCTGGATGCAGCGGCTTTCAACCGGTTCTATCAGAAATCTATAGGGGAGGCCTATGTTCAGCAGTAGAGATCCCACGGCTGATATGATGATGATCATGATCTTCTCCATCGTGTGGGCAGTAAGGTCTTACAACCCCACACAGAGTTTCTAAACCGCCTCAAGGGCCTCTGACATGGTTTGAGTGGGACAGTAATAGGCTGGTATAAGTCCAGGTTTCCTCACGATGTTTACCTTTACCGATATCAGTGATGTCCAAGATAAACTTTAGAAAGTACATATGAATAGCAAAACGCGCGCCTCACCACTGGGCCATCACGACAGTTATGACCATGATGATGATGAAAGTCGTCGATCAATTTTAAGGTATCCACAAGAATTTAATGCTTCAATAATATCGTGTAAAACTCCTCATCTGTGAAGTCATTTGAAACTGCTACTACTGTCATTGAACCTATGCACAATAATTAGCAAAGGTTTCTGCTCCAAGCATATAGGTAGACTAATGATTTGTGTGATTACATAGGTACGTTATATACTTATGTACAACGAGGCAATAATGTGGATCGTGGCCGGCAAGCGTGGCGAGGTTGACAGGTGCCAATCTTGGACGTGCGCAGGAGCATTCGCTGTCGGTGCGCACAGGGTGATCTTTTACGAATAGCAAAATGACGCTGTATGTGTACTAATATAATAAAGCTGTAATACAGCATGTAACAAAAACCCTGTCCGATCCTTAAGGGTATTATTCGGCATCGTACTGCGTACACATATACGTAGCCATTTAATGGATTTGAGATTATTATTTTTCCCCAGTGAAAAAAAAAAGAAGAAGTAATTAAATTAAAATAAAACATAAAAACTGATCAACGGCAACACTGATCGGACAGGGTTTTTGTTACATAGTGTATAACCTCATACTACGATCAACAAGAGCCGTGCAGCAATCAAAGACCCACGCGGACAAATTCGTGGGCAGAAACTCGTTAATTCATCATCATCTGCCTAGCCTTTTCCCAACTATATTGGGGTCGGCTTCCAGTCTAACCAGATGCAGCTGAATACCAATATTTTACATAGAGCGACTGCCTCTCTGACCACCACAACCCAGTAACTGGGTATTACGATACCCCTTGGTAAGACTGGTAGTCAGACTTTCGGGCTCGGCACTCACAATCAAACGTAAAAGTTCGGCGAGTTTAGAATTAAGTCACACCTTTGTAGTTCGGTCAATTTAGACATCCGAGGTTACAATAATTCGCACAATACCTGATAATTACCTGATCTACAATTTTTGTCTCAACTATAATTTTATCGCGAAAAATCCGTTTTAGTGAACTTTGACTCCTAATAAAATCCAGGTGTCGGATCGATGAGGACTTTAGGTTTCATTTTTGATGGTGTTTAGAACAATCCTACAAACTTTCAGGCGGGTGCGAATTATTGTACCCTAACTCCTATTTTTTGGTCTAATTTGACCGGACTATTTGTAATATATTATGTAATTTCATTAAATAAAAATAAAAAACAAAAGAAATACCTGCTTTGTCTGTCAGCCGATTAGAATAGTACTTGGATCTGTCGCTTCTTATCTTACTCTGAGAAATCAGTCAAAAATTATCGAAGAAAGTCAAGGTTACTGCTGGAGCACGATTGTCCTCACACCCACATTTCGCCAGCTATGTTTTAGTCCAACGTAATAAGGGGCGAGCCTATTGCCATCAACCGGGCACAAATCCAAACTCCGAGGCTGCTACTGAGAATTTAGGGATGGAAAAACCCAATAACACTTTATCCGACCTGGGAATCGAACCCAAGACCTCCTCTACTTTAATCCACCAATCCTAAATTCAAGAATTGTTAAATAGGATTGATCACAATAATGTTATTCTTCATTGTCACCGTCAAGGACATTGATCTTCCACCAGTGTGCGGCGTGCCCAACAAATCAGTTCACTCGTCACAGTCGCCTGCGCAGTGATTGCGGGAGGATGAGGCCTATTACAGGACCCCTCACCACACACCCTGCATGTATTACTGCTGAATTGGTTCAGAAGTACAAGTGTGAGAAGTTATTGTGAAGACGCTGTTGTTTGAGACTTTAGTGGAATTTCATTCTCTACAGACCTTAGGTCTGTCATCATCTGCCTAGGCTTTTCCCAACTATGTTGGGGTCGGTTTCCAGTCTAACCGGATGCAGCTGAATACCAGTATTTTACATGGAGCGACTGCCTATCTGACCTCCACAACCCAGTAACTGGGTAATACGCGCGATACTCCTAGGCAAGACTGGTTGTCAGACTTTCAAGCTTCTGACGACTCGTAACGACTGTCAAAGATCCACGTATGACAGTCCGGACCAACAGCTAGCTTAACGTGCTTAACACTCTAAATGCAATTTAAAGTGTCATGTTTCATTTTGCAGTGGCTTGTATGGTCATGCGCGAAGTGGGCCGGTGACCTGCATTGGTTCTCTATAAAAAGCTGTTAATCACCTGATGCTAGGAATTGACAGCTAAGCTTAATGCACCGAGGGAGATTATTACTCGGATTATAGTCCAGGAAGAAAGCCGTGCACTTTTGTTTTAATGTTTTTTACATTACTCGGGGCTCGCTACAGGTCCCGGACATTTGAGTGGCATTCTAGGGGTAGAAGCCAACTCGCCGAGTCCCGTTTGACACCGTTTGGTCGCCCGAACGCGCGGTCGTGCGGTGTACCGTGTGATAATCGGCGCTTCATCGCCTACCGCAGCGGTGCGCGGTGATGTGTTAATCGCCTTACACATAAATTAAATGTGAAGGTATACACATTTAATTTATGTATGCATAGGTACATATACATGGTATTATCATTCTACAGTACCATTAAAAATAACTACAGACCGGGTCAAGATCAACTTTGGAAATATCTTTTGATTTAAACGATACAAACCTTTTGTTCTTTTCTATCACATGGCATAACCGTATCTCATCGCCATAATGTTATTGCCATGCCATTGCTGTTCAACGAATGCTTCCTTTCGTCATTTTAATAAGAGTTTTAATAAAACTGACGATGTATGATGAAGTTTAAAGTAGACAATTGCAACCGCTGCGCTGGCGGTTTTGTGTTTTAGCGGCGTTTTAGAGAAATGGAGTGATTGTGTGAAAGGATGCGTTTAATGTTTTTTTTAGGTTTTGATTTGTTTTTAACTAGCTACCCGCCCCGGCTCCGCACGGGTGCAATGTAGATTTTTCAAATAATAAATAATAGCCTATGTTACTCAGGGATAATGTAGCATTATAATGATGTAAGAGTTTTTGAAATCGGTCCAGTAGTTTTTGAGCTAATTCGTTACAAACATACAAAAATACAAATCTTAGTGTAGATTTAAAATTCGAGGGTTTATCCTATTCTGTATATGGGTATTGTAAAACATTTATATGAAAACAGTAACTATGCAGTTTCTGGCCCTTTCTTCTCCATACGTAACTACACACATCAAAAGTGTCTAGGGATCAACATCCCTAATCAATGTTAGGGATGTTGATCCCTAGACACTTTTGATGTGTATACTTTACTTGTATTTGACTTTCAAAAGTACCTACTTTTTATGAATGGTCTAATTGAAATAAATTTGACTTAAACTATGATATATTTTTTTATTACTTACATATTTATGTAAACCTCTAAATTACGTATTTTGACGTTTAAATCTAATTGATTCATATAATTTGGCTTTGATGTGCCCACACGCAAAGGCTTTGATATATGCGCAAATCATCGGAAGCCAACGAAATACGCTTATTTTTCAAAGTTTGTATTACACTAAACAGTATATCAACTAGGTCGATGACTAATAGAGACTATAGAACACTGAATGATAGCAAACTTCCTGGACGCTTCTCAAGGTTGTGACTATCAGATGCCCTACATATTATGCAAATTCACAAGCATGAATAAATATTTAATCAACCAAAATAATAAATGGCTCTTACTGAGTGTACAATTTTGTATAGTAAAAACATTTAGGTGACATACTTTCATCCATTATAATTTTACATAACATAACAAAACATCACCCCTGCAATCCTTAGGCAGAGGTGTAACCATTAGTACACCCACATTTCGTCCGTTATGTTTAAGACCCATGTAATAGGGGGCGAGCCTATTGCCATCAACCGGGCACAAATCGAGACTCCGAGGCTGCTATTGAAAAATTCTTGATGGATAAAACCCAAAAACACTGCCCGACCTGGGAATCGAGCCCAAAACACCATGCTTAGCAATGGCTTTAATATCACTAGATCAGCGAGGCAGTATTATAATATTTTTTGTCTATTTCTGTATCAAAAACTGTCGATCAATTTTATCATGTTCCGCTTTCATACTTAGAATGAATAAGTAGGTACCAATTTTTTTACTTGAAGGTTTACAAAATCCTGATTTGACCGATAAAAAATTGACACTGCTATCTACCTATATTTTCATTTATAGCCGTATCTTTCTAGTAAGTAGATACTTAGATACATTTAACAACAGCTGACAACATAAAACACGATACCTAATCTATATGTAGAAAGGCAAAATATTTCTCAGTAGGTACCTACTTGCATAAATGATAAGCAAACACAAAGAAAAAGAAAGTAGCAGATATAAATTTTATCAAAAAACATATAATCTCAATGAATTTATTGGTCGTGACTGATTGACAAACGAAATGCAGCTTAAATTACTAAAGATAAAGATTAAATTCGAAGGATAATGTTGATTGGTGTAAAACGTGCACTGGTGGTGCATTTCAGAGTCAGAATTGAATTTGGAAAGGGCGGAAACAGACTTATAATACGCCACGTCAGGGAAGTGTACTCATTGGCGATATTTCATCTTGTGAAACTGTTACTTTTCGACATTTAGCCAATAAGCCACCACAATGCATTTGAGTGACGTCGCGTGTTACAATTTATTGTAGCCTTTAAGGTGAGCGTAATCAGAGCAGCAAAAAAGAATGCTTTTAGAATTTATTGATTAAACCCAGTGAGACTGCTGAGCCTAACTAGGTCTTGGGTTCGATTCCCAGGTCGGGCAAAGTGTTATTAGGTATTTCCTTTAGGAATATCTCAGTAGTAGCCTTGGTGCTGGATTTGTGCCCGGTTAATGGCAATTGGCTCGCCCCCACATCTATGCTGTACAAACACACACACACATCACCCTACTACATTGAACTTAAAACATAACTGGCGAAATGCGGGTGTACTAATGGGTTCACCTCTGCCTAACTCTTCGGGGTTTACAGGCGTGATCTTAAGTTTTATAATTAAAGCCAAGAAAAAAAACTACAGAAATAAAGTTGCAAATTATGTGTTTAATTTTTGAACACAATTAAGTAATTTAATAACGATCGTTCCTAATGCAGGCCATCCACCATCCAATCTATCGTCCAATCGGCAGGACGCTACCGATTGGATCATGCCGATTGGACCGTGGATGGGAGTGGATTGGCATGACAATTATAACTATCATGCCAATCCACTCCCATCCACGGTCCAATCGGCATGATCCAATCGGTAGCGTCCTGCCGATTGGACGATAGATTGGATGGTGGATGGCCGGCATAAAAGTTAATTACTTACTCCCCTGATAATCAATTCAAAATCGTTCTAACAAAAACAAAAATATCCCCTTGCTTTCTAAATAAATGTCGAGTGCAACGGAAACTTAACAAACAAAAGACAGAAAGTACAGCAGTCAGTAAAATTAATTAAATGCATTAGATATGATATAATATGACACTTTAATGGGTCATCATCAGACTGTATTCATAGTACGAAATTATCGTATCACAATAATTTAAATGCGCCATGTTGATGTGCGCTTGTGACACACAAATTGGGTTTGTACGAAACCATATTGTACGTAATTGTACCTGTGGTTTCCGCTGACAATTTTTTTCCCTTTTTGTTGTTATTATCAGAATTGAGTCGTATTGCGAAATTGTCTCGGGAGTACAGTCGAACACATGATGGTGGTAGTAATTTTACCTTGAGCTGAATTAGCGTTGTACAGTCAGCAACAACTATGATGACTAGCAAGCTGGCCCAGTGGTTGAGGCTCCCGCCTCTCATGCATGAGGTTGTGGATTCGAATCCGGGCAAGTACTTACTAATGTGTCTTTTTCAATTCTTATGTACATTCTAAGTTTACCTTAGACATTACTGGCATAGTACGTGCCTCGGAAAGGACGTTAAGCTGCTGGTCCCGGCTGTCATACGTGGATTTTAAACAGTTGTTTTGGGTCGTCTGAAGCCCGAAAGTCTGACAACCAGTTTTACCAAGGGATATCGTATTACCCAGTTACTGGGTTAGGTATAGAGGTCAGATAGGCAGTCGCTCCATGTAAAATAATGGTATTCAGCTGCATCCGGTTAGACTGGAAGCCAAAACCAACATAGTTGGAAAAAGGCTAGGCAGGTGATGATTCAGGGATATTTTGATGACATTTAGATTAAAATTCTTAACAATATTTATTACGAAATAATTTTTGTGTGGTGTGTCAAGACAGTCTCAACTTTCGTGGCACGTACCTATATTGTACGTTTACTTCGCAAGCTCGTGATAGCAACACAGAAAACACCTGACAGAAAAAATCCATACGGGCCATTCCCCTTATTTCCTTTTCCTAACCATATAAATCTTAACCCCCTAAAATATATTGTTGCTACACTCCTTTTAAACACGACAATAGTTAACCCTTTGTCTGATCCGGTCGTCCGAAGCTCAAACGTGTACAATCTTCATACAAATGATCAATGAGACCGAACGAATGTTTCTGTTGTACGGAACGAATGGCGGGGTCGCATTGTTTGGTATTGAACATAAACAAGTGCACTGTTCATTCACGGAGGGTCACGCGAGATTAAAAATGGAGTGGAGACGTGTTTTCTTAAGATTTTATTTTTAGTAAAGATTTTCTTCTTTCAAAAATTTTAATTGAATTTAATGGTGTTTGTTCTTTCTTTCCTTAAAAATCTTTGGTTCACAATTATAGCAATTCTTGTTTTGTTTACGTTACTACACAAATCTGTTTTATTTCATTTGAATATAACCTAAATCCTTAAAAATATATACATAGAAAAGCAATAAAGATGTTGAGTATTGAACAAATAATTAAGTATTATAAATGAGAAAGTAACTCTCAAGAGAAAGACAGAATAAGAAAGTAAGTCTGTTACGCTTTTACGACTAAACCACTGAACCGATTTTGTTACAGGGGTTTGATATTTTCAAATTTGGTACGGGGTAGGTAAGTTAAACCCCAAGGGAGGACATAGGCTACTTTTTAATCTGCGACATCTTCTGCGTCCGCGATAACCGACCAAGTATTCACATATTTAAATAATTTGCTTAACCTTTCTATACCCGCGCCAATTTTTGTGACACCTGTACCCGCGTACGGTCTCACGGACCGAAAGTTTGGAACCCCGTTTCATATGATTTCCCTAAGAAAACCTATATAAATAAAGTTAGACCTAAAAAGTAAAGAATATAATGAAAAAATATATATCATATAATCACTTTATTGTTAATTATTTACCAGACTATCAGTCTTTTACAAAACAGCCTTCAAAGTACAGAGTTTTTTCTTAAGTACTACAAAAACAGTACTTTCTGGCGCGAATATTATCTGTAAAATAATAAAATTGATAGAAAATATATACACAATTACATAAAAATAAATAACAACAAAAAAAAAACAGATTCACAAAATATATAATAATTTTATACTTACACAAAAAATTACACATATACCCGCGTCGGTCTCACGGACCGATTGGCGTCAAATACGTATACAGGTAGGTACGTTCTCCACAAGCGCGTGGCGAGCACTGACATGAAGCTAGCTTCAAATCCGGCAGCTAGCAAAAGACTCGACTTGCTAGCGTTTCTGTGATAGTAAATAAATTCGAAAAATGATTCCGTCGGTCTCACAGACCCACGCGCGGGTATAGGAAGGTTAAAGTCTCCAAACAAAGTAAAATAAAAAACAATGGCGACTCCTCTGAATTCTCTAGTCCACAGATTTAGAAGCCCTCCTCACAAAATTTCGAGCTTAGAAACCCAAGAAAGGAATAGATCGGACAAAGATTCGGACAAAGAAGTTTCACACGTGTGTCCACACGTGGGCATAGAGGTCAGTGACCCGGTGTTAACAATATGGACTCATTAACGAGGGAGATTCTATGAAGTCTTAAATTGCATTTGTTTTGTTTTCTTGCAGCTGTACGGAAGTTGTGATGGTCAGGGTTTACTTACGTATTCGTTTTATTGTTAACATAACATCATTACGCCTGTAATCTCCGAAGGGTTAGGCAGAGGTGTACCCATTAGTACATCCACATTTCGCCAGTCATGTTTCAATCCCATGTAATAGGGGGCGAGCCTATTGCCATCAACCGTGCACAAATACAGACTCTGAGGCTGCTACTGAGAAATTCCATTAATTATGTGAGGCAATTAATGGAAAAATTATGGCAATTTTTATTTTATTTAATTTTCTGCGACTGTAATTAAATTAGGTAGACACAACTTGTCCAAAAAAATTACGGTGATTACTACGAATTAATAAATCGAACAACAAGAAGCATAATGCTGCTTGGCTTTGAAAAAAATGCCTGAAGTCTAAAAGTTCACACTTACTTTGACAAGGTAACAAGAAAACCACTACCTACTTCTAATATTATAATAATGTTTACCGCATTCTGGACTGCACCAGCAAAATAATGAATATTCATCCCACACAAGTCAAACTGGGTACACAGCAAGTACCTATGTTAATGAGTCCTTAGACAACATCCTTTTTCTTCTTAATAAGTTCCCTTCCTCAAGTATGTAAAGGGGCCACTAGATCTGAGGCTTCCAAACTTATTTTGTCTACAGCCCATTTTGAGAATAAATTATTTTCTAGCGCCCCCATTTTTCACCTTCAAAAACCACCTATTATATTCCTCACGCTCTAGGATGGTGCCGGTGACATTTGTCAAACTATTGCTTTTCACTCTTGAACGTTACGGCGATTTACAATCATGATTGAATATTTTAACTGCACACTAATATCATAGTCGTAAAATACGAAATCAGTAATAAGTAAGTAATTAAATAACCAGTAAATTAAATAATGTCACTGACTTAGTTATGCGATTCTGACATCTCTAGATGAATTGCTGACATGTGTCACCCGCACCATCATAGAGCGTATCACTCCCCAAGCCTCTACACAACGCCCCGATTTTTTTCTGGGTCTCTCACCCTTTAGGTTTGAAGCGCCCACAAGGGGGCATTATCGCCCACTTTGGGAAAGGCTGCACTAGACGGTATTTAGGGCTCGTTAGACGGTCAAGGACGCTGTACGGATGCGGGCATGAATATAACATTAAACATTCTCTTGTCTCTCAGGGATTTACAATTATCTACGGTTAGAAGTGAAAGGAGCTATATGAAAACATGCTCGTTGTGTCAAAGTTGTGTCTTGGTAATGGTAATGCATTAGTGCGAGGAGAAAATACAATGGAAATAGTAGAGGAGATGTGGAAGATCGACCTTCACCCATCACACAACTTTCACACACAGATTTCAACTTGATGAGACATATTTTTTATCAAATATAATTTATTAACTAATATGCCTATGATAGCCTATCGAAAAGTTTTCATAGCTACTTTTAATTGAATTAATTTTAATTTTTTTTTCATGCACGATTTTTTGCAGCCAAGCTATGCGCGATTTTTTGCTATTGGTTTTGTAACTAAAATATCTTACTTATGATATCTATTTCGATTGGTTAACAGATCTATTTAGGTACCTTAATTGACTTACCTGTTCACATCTGCTTTCCAGGTAGAAACCATGCACCATGAAATGAGTAGGCAAGCCTACCTAGGCATATTCTGTGTTAAAAACTATCAGTTGAAAGGTGATGAAAGAAGATTGATTAAAATTAATTAATTAATTCTAGCTGCATTATTCTTAATTTTTACTTGCAGTAGATAACTCAAACTGACCCAAAGACAGTTCCCCTTTATCCATCAACAAAATCTCCATATTTCCTTTCCGTTTCCCTTTATTCTCACGTGATCTTCCAACCAAACCCCTTTTAATCATCCTACACCAAGTCTCACCATCAAAAAACATTTTGATAATATATTACATCTCAAAATTCTCTCACGAACGTTCTCTATGATTCAAAACA
Organism: Hoplodrina blanda; assembly: GCA_949316365.1. Taxonomy (NCBI): domain Eukaryota; kingdom Metazoa; phylum Arthropoda; class Insecta; order Lepidoptera; family Noctuidae; genus Hoplodrina; species Hoplodrina blanda. The sequence continues at coordinate 4,725,258 of OX438564.1, read as the reverse complement.
CGTTTGTAGTTGGGTCAGATGTTTCAAAAAGAGGGCCGACCCTCAGGGCATTGCCCTGAGATCCTCTTTTTATTATTTTTAGAGTTCTGAGTACAGCCCTTAGTGTCCTTTTGAAATGGGAGTAAAAAAAGGTAATGTAGAGGGTCTCTAATGTATCTTATGTAGGAATTGTTGACGATCTCTGTAAACGGAGCGCGACGAATGAGGTTTGATATTGATTTTTATTTTGTGTTTGAAAGAAAATTTAATTTAGTTTCACTAAAACGACGGCCTAAATTCTGTCATTAATTCGTCAAACTATAAATATGTCAAATGTGTTAGATTACTATCCAGTAAAACTAGGTCTATGCATAAATATATAAAAAGTCCGTCTGCATGAGTCTTACCACCTCGCTGTGGGCGGAGCACTGTTTTTACACTAATTATAACATCTATATTTTCCTTCGAAATAACATAATATCACGCCTGTAATCCCCGAAGGGTTAGGCAGAGGTGTACCCATTAGTGCACCCACATTTCGCCAGTTATGTTCAAGTCCCATGTAATAGGGGGCGAGCCTATTGCCAACATGGCACAAATCCAGACTCCGAGTACTTACTGAGAAATTCCTGATGGAAAATCCCAATAACATTTTGCCCGACCTGGGAATCGAACCCAAGACCTCATGCTCAGCATACACGCATTGCGACCACTAGGCCAATGAGACAGTCAAATATGTAAAAGAAATAAAGAATTGAATAAATATATATAACGATCCATATGGTATGGCTAAGTGTGATTCCCATTATCATAAAAGTTTTGACGTTCCATCATGGTGGTCTCATTAAGCCCACATTAGGCGTTAGGGTGGCTCCAATAAAAATGATTTAAGCGTTTAAGTAATTTCATTTGTCTTAATTGACTCGAGTGATTAGCGTTTTTTGTATCCTTGTTTAAAAAAGGGTGATTTATAATTTTATTTACGATGTAAGTTTTACGGATTTTTATGTTTACGTGCAGTACACACCCTTTTTCCCATGGGGGTAGGCAGAAACCATTGTATTGTATTGTATACACGGGCCGGTTTCCGCAACTCCACGTCCAAGCGCGTATTTTGCGTACGGGTGGGAATAAAGTTATTCGATCCACCCCAGCTCCCCGAGAAACGCCAACAGCGCCTTGACGTTGCCGGCTATCTCCCGCAGGTTACCTGGGTTTCCGAAGTATTTAGCCCTGTATGTGGCGACCTCAGGGCAGTGTAGAAGCACGTGGGCTGCTGTCTCTTCTTCCTCCATGCAGGCTCTGCACAGTGGACTGTTTGTGACCCCTATGACAAAAAGGTGTTTATTGAACGATCCGTGACCAGTTACAGCAGCTGTTACCAGACGAAGCTGCTGTTTGGACAGTCTAAGGACTTGTTTCGTGAACCGGTCGTTGATTACCGGTAAAGCTTCTCTCGCCTGTCTGCACTCGCCGATATCGGTCCATAGTGTCTGATGTAGGTCCTTGGTGCGTTTCCTTACCATGGTGCGTAGGTGCCCAAAAGGGAGTGGTACTATGGGTTCAGGACCCACAGCGACTGCACTCGAACCCCTTCTGGCTAGCTCGTCTGCAGCGTCGTTGCCACGCGAGCCACTGTGTCCCTTGATCCATTGAATAGTTATTTTGTTGAGATAACCGACCTTGTTTAGGTTATGGTGACACTCATGTATTAGCCCGGAGTTAACCGTGTGGCTGTCTAGAGCTTGAAGTACCGACATGCTGTCCGACAGTATGCGAATTGGTTGCCCCGTTACCTGCCTGGCCAGTATGGCTGATGCTGCTAGAGAGATGCCCAAGCATTCCGCCTGGAACACCGTGTTGTGAGTCCCCAGTGGTGTGGCGATATGTACACACATCAAAAAAGTCTAGGGATCAACATCCCTAACATTTGTTAGGGATGTTGATCCCTAGACTTTTTTGATGTGTATATGTTGAGGTCTTCTGAGAAGACCCCGGCCCCTGTACCAGTACCTGTTTTGGATCCGTCCGTGAAGATCCGAAGCTCAGTGGGGCGTTGACCCTCACAACGTTGGTCCTCAAACAGTTGGATTTTGTATTTTTTATCGAAGATAAATTGCTTGGGTATCCTGTCGTTGATAGCTTTCGTTATTGGAAGCTCGTCGCCGAGTTCCTCTAGTAACGCAGTGTGTTGTGTGCTACTCCTGCTCCACAGATTTAGTGTCTTTAGCCGCAGAGCAGCTACTGTGGCCTCCTGCTGAATATAGAGGTGTAGCGGGGGTAGCCCGAGCATGGCTTCAAGTGCTGCCGTCGGAGTGGTCCTCATGCAGCCCGTGGTCGCCATGCATGCGAGTCTTCGCATTCGTTGTAGTTTATTGAGGGCTGTGGTTAGTTTGGTCCTGGGCCACCAGACCACTGCCCCGTAAGTGATCATGGGGCGTATCACCGCACTGTACAGCCAGAGTATAATTTTAGGGGATAGGCCCCATTTCTTACCTATCATTCTCCTGCATTGCCAGAAGGTGATGCAGGCCCTGTTTAGTTTGTTGTCTAAGTGGCTACTCCAGTTTAACTTACTGTCTAAGATGACCCCAAGGTATTTTACCTCGTTGGTCAGTTGGAGCACGGTGTCGAATAGTTTCGGCAGGCGGTAGGGACCTAGTGCGCGTTTCTGTGTAAACAAGACTAGCTCGGTTTTAGTTGGGTTGACCGATAGGTCGAATTCCCTACACCATCGTTCCACGATGCGTAGCGCATGCTGTGTAAGGTTGCAAATGGTCCCCGTTACCTTCCCCGACACGAGAATGGCGAGATCATCCGCGTAGCCTATGGTGTAGTACCGCTCGGCATTGAGTTTTGTAATGAGGTCGTTTATAACGAGGTTCCACAAGAGCGGTGATAACACCCCACCTTGGGGGCAACCTCTGGCTATGATGGCAGCCTGTTGGTCCTCCTCAAGCCGAACAACTCGTTTGCTTAGCATGTTTGTGATCCAGTCAGTAAGTACCTGTTCCACTCCATGTTTGGATAGAGCGGCGCTGATGCTGGAGAAATTGGTTTTGTCGAAGGCTCCTTCAATGTCTATAAAGGTGCCCAGGCAGGAACCCTTTTGGTGTATATCCTCCTCGATCCTACTTACGACCATGTGGAGGGCGGATTCTGTTGACTTGCCTGAGCTGTATGCATGTTGGTTACTATGTAAGGGTATGTTTCTCAACGCCCCGTCCCTTAGCTCTCTTTCACACAGTCGCTCCAGAGTCTTGAGCAAGAAGGAGGTCAGGCTGATCGGTCTGTGTGCTTTGGCGTTTGTATAGTCGCTTTTTCCTGGTTTAGGGATGAATATGACCTTTACCTCCCTCCATCCCTTTGGAACGTATCTGAAGGCCAGACACGCTCTCATTAGAGGCAGCAGGGTGTTGGCTATGAAGGTCCCACCCCATTGAAGTAGTGCCGGAAATATTCCGTCGGGACCGGCTGCCTTGAAGGGGTGGAAGGTTTTTATGGCCCATTGGAGTTTCTCCAAAGTAATCAACTTGCTTACATATAGCCAGTCGTTGTCCGATGGTGTGTGCTGTTCCTCCGACCATACCACGGTTTGTGTAAAGGTGCAGGCGGGAAAGTGAGACTCGATGAGTACCCGCCTCGCTTCTTCTGGTGATGTGGTCAGTGTGTCGTCCGGTCTGCGTAGTGTGGTTGGCGCCGGTGTATCCTGTTGTGCGAGTACCTTCCTTACCCTGTTTGCTTGTTGACAAGATTCAATGTTGCCGCAGAATTTGCGCCATCCTGCGGTACTCCTGAATCTGATGCATTTTTTGTAGCTGGATTTGGCCGCATAGTACGCGTCCCAGTCTTCGTCAGCACAAGTATTCATTGCTCTGTTAAGGGTTTTCCTTACTTTGCTGCGTTTACGTTCCAGCTCGGCTCCCCACCAAGGTTGTTTCCCCTGTGTTTTGCGTGGGTCGGTTGCTGGACATGCGGCTTGGTAGCTTGCTATCATGGTGTTAGTAACAAGGTTTACCTGTTCATCTATCTGCACCGTGCTCAAGGCCGGCACTTGATCGTTTGGTGGCGCTAGCCTAGAAACAAGGTTGCGTGTGTAGGCCTTGATGTCCGTGTTGCGCGGGTTGCGCCTCGGTAGTTTCTGTTGTGAACAGATCTGTATGTCAAAGCGAATCCACCTGTGGTCGGAACAGGACGTCTCCTTGGAGACATGCCAACCTGTGGTAGCTTCCGCGGCACCCTCTGTTGCTAGGGTGAGGTCTATAATTGTTCGGCTGCGCCTGGTGACGAAGGTTGGTTCAGAGCCTGTGTTTAGTAGCGATAGGTTAGTTGTAAATAAGTAGTCAACCAAAGCCTTACCCCTATTGTTTTGTGTGTCCATGCCCCATAGCGGGTGGTGTGCATTCGCGTCGGCTCCAATAAAATTATGACCTCTAGTCCTTTCGCCTCGCAGTGGTTGACGAGGCGGGTGAGATCGTGAGGAGGCGGGTCTTCCGCCTCGGGCATGTATGCCGAGGCGAAGACAATCTCCGCTGTCTCGGCGTCACGCTGCATGTGCAGCCTGGCTGCAGAGAGGTCTCTGCAACAGAACTCAATTAGTGGCTGTGTTTTAATGTTGTCTGAAACAAAGATACACGCTCGGGGGTGATCATGTTCGGTATTATATAGGACCTTACCGCCGAGATTGGATAATCCTTGAATGCGGCCGCCCCTGATCCACGGCTCTTGGATCAGGGCAATGGCCGTGTGGTGAACCTCCAACCACTTGCGCAGCTGAGCCGTCGCGGTTTGACTGTGGTGGAGGTTTGCTTGGACGACGCTACATTTTGACGAAAGGGACGCCATCCTTGGGCAGCCCCTCCTCGTCCTCGTCGATCTGCAGCCCGGCGAGCAGTTCTCCCTCGTCAAAGTCACCCCCCTCCGGGTCCGAAGCGGTGGACACGGACATGTCCAGCTCCGCATCCGTTGGAGGGTTGGCAGCGACGGCGGAGTCGGCCGGCCCTACTGTCGCAGGTGCGGCCGCGGCTGCTTCCGGGGTGTTCAGCAAGGGGGCCCTTGCTCCCCTTGTTTTGGGCAGAGTTTTAAGCTCCTCTCTGATGGAGCAGGTGGTCGGGTCCCAACCCCACGGCGTGTTTAAGTATCGGCCATTGGGCCACTTAAACTTAAGGTACACCGACCCTACTCCCACAGCGAAGCGGCGCTCCGCCTGCATTATTACGGGTATCTGGTCTTCTGGTACTCCCACTACCAGGAACCAGGCATCCGTCTGCTTGTCCGCCAGGTACAGCGTCCACTTCTCCAGATCCACCCAATCGTTCTGGTATACGAGGGCTTCGCCGATGTCGGTTGCCTCCTCGTAAACGTTGCTGGTGTCCGGTATCACCACTCCACATCGTACTCTACTGGAGCTCCGACTGGCTTTTCACAACCAGCGTGGTGTCGTTTTGTGCGGGCATCTCTGCCACGATGTGTCTGAGCCATTCAAGGGTGTGGTCGTCCTCGCACCACAGCTTCAACACTCCCCCTTCTATGAGTGGCTTTGCGTTAAACCTTGGGCCCCTTGTTTTCGGCCTGATGCGGGATTTGGCTTCACTGATGATCCTTTTCTGGATCTCAGTGAGGATCTTATTGGCCACGTCGTGGCCAATGGTCCCCGTTCTCCCGCAGGTGATGGCGACGTTCAATGGTGAACTGACGGCATCTGCGTAGCTCCTCCCCGCGACGCGCGCTGGTTGTTCCAGCTTAGGCCGTTTGCGCTCTCCACGAGGCGACATCGACTCGTTTAGAGCACGCTTGGCCATAGGCTGTTCGCTACCAGCGGGTCGCGGCGTGCTACTTGTGTTGGCTTTTTGACCCGAAGCGAAGCTGACCGATTTCCCAGCCTTCTTCATGGCCATGTGTGCCTCCAGGCGGTCCCGTCGCCGTTGTTTCTTGCTGGGCCTCCGCCCCTTGTCTGGCTCGGAGTGAGCCGATGGACCTGAAGGGTCTGTAGTAGGGCCAGGGGTGTTTTTGTTTTTGTTTTTCTTGCCTCTGCCCTTACGCACTTGCACCTTCCACGTGCTGGAAAGCACGCTTCCGGCGTCATCCACCATAGAGGCGGATGTTGAGGCTTGAGGAGCCTTCGAGGGCGGAGGGTTTGTGTGTGTGTGTGTGACCCCGGTGTCGGTTTTACCCGTTACCGGGTGTGGTGTGGCAGGTCCCGGCACCAGTTTTACCTGGCGCTGCGGTCCCTGCTGAGAGAGGGTCGTAGCTGCTACCACACAGCCTCGTTGCCCCCTTGTTTGTGGGTTTGGTTTTGGTCTTAGCTGCGGTTGTCGCCGCAGCCGGACCCATGCCCTCACTGGCTCCGGCGGCTTTCGCTACCGGGACGCCAGGGGCGACAGAGTCGGGAAGACTCTTTGCAGTAGTTTCGTCGGCTTTCACCGACTCCACTCCTGCCGAAGTTTTAATGATACTAGGCCTTTTGGTATCCATAGTATGAAAGAAGAAGTATTTCGTCTCTCTGGCTCCCACCCTCCATGGAGCCCGCAAATGGGAGCGTCGCTCTTACGTCGGTCCTACCCGGGTGTACTTATACCTCCGTGTCTGACCGACTCAGGCAGAAACCATAGAATGCCACCTGCTACGATCCTTACATACTTATTTCACCTCGTCTAAGTTCGTTCGTTCGTAGTATTTTAGTAAAATGTCTTTTAATCTATTGGTTTCGGATTTTAGCGTTGCCGGACTCAATCTCAGCTATGCCTAAATTCTGCGGTATTTGGGCATAGCTGAGATTGTCATTTTGAAAATGGATAGAATTCGTCTAATAAAATTCTATTTTATTAGTCATCATCTGCCTAGCCTTTTCCAAATTACATTGGGGTCGGCTTCCACTCTAACTATTTTACATGGATCGACGGGCTATCTGACCTCCACAACCCAGAAACTGGGTTATACGATACCCCATGTAAGACTGGTTGTCAGACTTTCGGGCTAATCTGACGCTGCATCATCTTTTCATTCATTTGACCCGATATATTTTCCTGATGATAAGCAAAACAAAAATACTTGTATTATGGTTAACATTATGTCAATAAATTGTATTGAACTCGACCCTTGAACAAGCCGTGACGCGATAATGGAGACCAATGAACGGACCTGTGGGGTCAACGTACTCTTATCGCAATGCATTTCTCTGCTAAACATTACTTTATGAAGCACTTCGCGAGATATTGTGAATCACTGCAATACAATTGTTGTTTTATGTAAGTACCTACAAGTTACTTTAAAGAAGAAAAAAACGTTGACCAAAATGGTGTTTGTGGCAGTTTTACTTTTTTCTTGAAGGAATCAAAATAATCAGTTAGCCATTTATTATTTACAAGCTAAAGTCGGGTTTTTGCAAAATTTTAATGTTTTTGCACTTTACCCTAATTATTTTTAAAAAATTCAAGTAGCTTAAGTTACTCTTTACAACATCATCAATATGCCAGTCAAAGTGCGGTCAAAATAGCTTCAGCTATCTCGAAGATTAGCCAAAACAAACAGACAGGCTGAAAGACAAGCAAATTGCAGATTTCTTTTGTTGTAGGTAAGTGCCTTGTAACCATTCATATATAATTTAGTAATAAACTATACAGCTACAGCTAAGAAATGAATAAAAAAACTTACTTTCGCTTTTATTATTAAGTATTTTTGGATTTGTGTTACTACATGTCATGTATGTAAAGCTTTTATTGAAATACGCAAAACGCAGCGAAATGAAAATCGCGTAAGCTCCCATGCTTAACGCTATGCCAGTACTTCAGTAGCAGACTCATTAAGCGTTATCATCGAGATTGTCTGATAGCAGTCGTGTCGCGCAGTGAAAAGTACTGTCCGCAGGTACCTACTGCATAATTATGGTAGTTTAATTGCAGTGGAAAATGTTTTATACATACGGAGGGAGATTCACTTTCGCTGTACAAACTTGTGCAATATTGGCTACTTATTAGACTGTCGCATCGTGATGGCCCAACGGTTACAGGTCTCTCTAGCATGAGGTTGCACTTTGCAGGTTCGATACGGGGTAAGTACCAATGTAACGTATTGAATTGACATGTACTTTCTAAGTTTTTCTTGGACACCACTGACATCAGTGTAGGAAAATATCGTGAGGAATCTTGGACAAATTATTAATATAAGTTTGAAATCGCCACTCCGCCTTGAGCAAGAGTGGTGAGCAATGCTGATGCCTTCTCTTTATGAGAAGAGGCCTTTGCCCTGCAGAGAGACAATCTTCTTCATTATCGTGTGGGCAGTAAGGTCTTACGACCCCACACACCCTAGTATCAGAGTTTCTAAACCGCCTCAAGGGCCTCTAACATGGTTTGAATGGAACAGTCCAGGTGACAATAATAGGCTGGTATACGAAGAACCATCTTTCAAATGATATCACACGCCTAAAGTTACTCGTATAATTCATTATCATCATATTAACCTATTGCCGTCCACTGCTGAACGTAGGCCTCCCCCAAAGAGCGCCAACCATCCCGGTCTTGGGCAGCCCGCAACCATCCGCTGCCCGCCATCTTCTTTAAATCGTCGGTCCACCGTGCAGCAGGGCGTCCCACACTACGTTTGCCCAAACGTGGTCTCCACTCTAACAAAAATGTTCTAATTTTAAGCATTCGAAATGTAATTAAGTTAGTCATTGTAAAATTAACAAAAACATAAATCTTTAAGGGCCCTCCGAATTAGACGAACAATATGAAAATCTGGTTAGCAACAAAACAATACATTAGCGCTAGAAAAACAAAGAACATTAGCATTTAAAACGTTTTTATATAAAGTGAGGCGATAAAGTTCCTCGGGCGTCACGGCGCGTGCGCAACAACAATGATCTGGGAACGCATAGTCCTGGCTTCACTCCTGTGCAAGTTACATCGTCATGGTAGGCTCCTTATTGATGATACTTGCGCATTTTTAACACGTTTTTACAAGCTTTTATTTTATTTTCACCTGTCTCGGTGTCTGGTTCAAATCTCACAAGTTAAATTTGAGCCACATCCCGATGTTCGATTGAGCTGAAATTTTGCGTAAATGTGCAATTTGCATGACAATGCAATATGGTGATGTTATAGAGCTGATCTGATGGTGGAGCGGGAAAGTAATAGATAGGAATTGAATCAAATATTACAATTTAAAATTGACCCACTTGCCGGTGTTTGATTCAGCTGGAATGTTGAATACGTATGCGAATTGCATTACAATGCAATATAAAAGCTTGTTAAAAACAAAAGTAACTATGGAAAAAAATCTTGGAAATGGAATTTAACCAACTTCTAATTATTGTATCGATTTGAAACTTTGCACATGTATGTAATATCGATGACAATACAATAATAAGGCACCATTTTACTGATCTGATGATGAAGCCGAAAGGTAGGCTGCACTGGAAATCCATAACGAAACAACGTGTCCTATTCTTATTTGAGCTTGTTACAATTGTTGCAATGAAATCTTGGAATTATAAAAAGTATAAAACTGAAAAAAAAAAACAAAGGAAAGTCACAACATTGATTTTAATTAGACCATTAAAACATGTTTTTGAACGTCATTAACAAGGAAAAATAAATTAAATCTAAATCTAAACTGATTCTAAGTAAATACAAAACTAAAAGTCACTCTAACCAAACGAGAAACTCTAAAACTAAACTAACTAAACTTCTAAACACAAAAGCCCTGTTGTCCGAGAGTTCATCTAGGTCTTAGTTCTCAAGCTTGCAACAGAGCTCCATTCATGCAGTCACAGGCCAGTACTACAGAATAGATAGCCGTTATTGCTAGTAGCTGATATTCGATCCTTGAGGTCATTGCATTGCTGCTACTGTGGGTAAGCAATGGTCTAAGAGCCCACTAGTCGCTAAACTTACGTCATGTTTGCATGGCTGGAAGGAGGAGAGGTAGTGGAATATGTAGTTAAGACCTAGCTAGGTAGTTCCAGAGATACGCGCGTTTAAATAAACAATCAAAAGATCTCGTTAGCTTTATTATATTTGTATCAATATGTATCTAAATATATGCAAAATAAATTGTTAAAGGAAAAACACCAGCCGACATTTGAAGTTTTGAACGTAAGTGAGTTGGAAGACCGCGTCTCTTTCTTCTTAAAAACAAAAAGCTGGAATCTATGTCCGTTCTACTAACTAAATAACGTTCAAATTCAAGTTGCAATGAAGTCATGAAGGCCAATTCTCGTAACTAAAAACGTCCAGCATCTAGTCCCAATATCTCATCTCAACGATAATCAATGTCAGAAACCGATTATTATTTTTGACAGGTTCAGTCTAAGACTATAGAATACGGTCGTTGTTTGACATACGAGAATTGTAATATTTGAAAAGAAAATGGAAAAGCTAGCAAGTACGCATATAATCTTCTTCTCAAATATATCTTCTATCACACAAACAAAACAAAATTTCAGCCATATTAAAATGAGATGGGTCTGGCGTCTCTGGGTCTTGGACTAATAGCTATAAAGTGTTAATACTTACTTAGTTGTAAGTAGTATGTTATTTTGTTAACGGGATTGTGAGGTACAGTGTGCCAGTAGTAGTCGTTGTATTTACAATTGTACATGCCCATGTGATGATGAGGAATAAAGAAAATGTCGTGATGAAAATTTCAATCAAAATTTCAGTCAAAATCAATTGACATGCTTTATATGACCTCTCAAAGCATGATACTCCCAAATATTTTTTATGGTAATAACTATGACGTCACTTATTTGCTAACTCAATTGATTAATTATTTAATAAAAGCTTTTATTTAGCTTGCACTGTTCATATGTAAGCATTTATGTATGTCCTTTATGTATGTCCTTTCAAAATTTGCAAACCATTTTTCAACCATTTGTTGATATCCGATCCTGATTTTTTTAATAATTAATGCTGTATGTTTAATTAATTTAGTATAAATATAATACAATTATGAATCTCTAATTTTATAATTTAATTAATTTAAAATGTTATCACTAATATTTGTACATGTACTAATTACTGGTGAAATGTGTTAAACCAGTGTTTAAAGTGTGGAACATCCTGCATACATACCATGTTTCTGGTTAAAAAAATTACTTTGACTTTTGACTTTTCGCGTTCTACGCGCTTTAATAAACACTGATTTTCGCGTAAAAAATAGTTACTCAAACTTATTTAGTTTCACTAGGGCTGCCATCCGTCCGGGTTTTCCCGGATTTGTCAATTTTAGTGTCAGGGGAACCCCGATTAATTGAAAGATTAGCGTTAAATCAAAACAAATCTTAGTTAAAAAATATTTTATGCTATTCAATTTATATTTTTTTTGGGATGTCCGGGAAAGAAAACCTTATTTTACCCAAATGTCCGGTTTTTGAAGTTTTTGTCCGGCGTCGGCAATTTAGGTGATGGCAGCCCTAAGTTTGACGGACAGTAGGCATAATAAATGGCTTTAAGATGTCTTTTGCTACACTTCGTATTAAAAGAGGGGTTCGATTCCCAGGTCAGGCAAAGTGTTATTGGGTTTTTCCATCAGGAATTTCACAGTAGCTGCCTTGGAGTCTGGATTTGTGCCCGGTTGATGGCAATAGGCTCGCCCCCTGTTACATGGGACTTAAACATAACTGGCGAAGTGTGGGTGTACTAATGGGTACACCTCTGCCTAACCCTTCGGGGATTGCAGGCGTGATGTTATATTGTTGTTTTGTCGTATTAAAAGTTCACAGTAACAAACAAATAAAGTAAATAAAGTTAGTATAATGCTGCTACTCCATCTGCTTTGGAATGAAATCGAAAGGTAAATGACAAGCGTATTTTTTATCCCCGAATCTAGGCGGGATAGTGATCTAGTGATCTCACTGTGGGTTAATCATATTTTTAACGCAGACAACACCGCGCCAGCTGATTGTAGTCATTTCAAGTACAATAAGTATGAGAGTACATTCTGAAAGCCTTATAATTACGTATAAAAGTCCAAAATCTTATCAGAATGTTTGAAGAATAATGTAACCAGGATTTTGTAAAAACTTAATTAAAAAGAGTGCCGTGGAGTTTCTTGCTCGTTCTTCTCTATAGAGGCCTACCTCCGTTTTGGAACGAGCAACTAGCTTCTTTTGGACTAATTGACCGAGACCTTGACAATTCAAAAGTGCCTGTAAAATAGTTTAATTGAAATAAATGTTTTGACTTTGCCTTTGAAGTCTGTTCTAAAGCTTGAAGCTTCTTATCCCATTGCTAGGCGAAGGTCTCTTTTCATATATGTAGAGGAGGCACGAGCATTGATCACCTGACTTGCAAGCGGCTTGGCGATTTCAGACTGATATAATTTAGAAGTTCAGATTTCCTTACAATGTTTTCCTTCACCGAAGCCAGCTATGTCCAAGATAAACTTAAAAAGTACAGTTGAATTGAAGGAGTCTACATATTACATGATCTACTTTCAATAGTACAAATAAAATCTGATCATTTAAATAATCAGATACTAATAAGAAATCAGTAATGTAGCAATACTTGGCAATGCAGCCAATCATACATACCTAATTCGTAAAATGACACGCATGGCAACAATAATAAAATTCTAAATCGACCATCTAATAGCCAACTCGTTACCGAGGTATGTAATGCATTAAATAATTCCATTACATCGATGCAACCGATGTTATTTGAAATTTCAATTTTAATGCAACGAAAACGAAGTGAAATTCCAACAACATAAACATATCAGTCAAATATATACTTTAAATTAATCATGATAAGGTGCATATTGATTGTGACAATGTTCGTTTGTAATCAGCTGGTCAACTGCGCAGGAGCATCTGAGTCAGTATTGGCGCGAACGCAGCGCGCACTCGATGGCCCTCGCGCACTGATTTTCTACCCTTTTTGAAGAACGCACGTAATCCTATTCGAAAATCAAACAAATTGTTGATAGTCTTTTTAATTAAGTGTAGCATCTGGTTGAAGAAAATCCTTTTGAAGAGCCGCAGGAGTGGATTTACTGAACCGGTAAGTGATAGATGCATTTTGAATGCACTTTCTTAGTGTAGAGAATTTTTGGCGCGAAATTTTATCTATTGTGTTTTTTCCCGTTTTGTTTTTGATTTCGGTTTTCATGTGTTATCTGATGAGTGTTAACTTGGAAATTGAACTAATAAAGACAAATTAGTGAGTGTCTTTTGAAAAATACAGATTTTGAAATGTTTCGCTGAAAATTGATGACGTCATTTTTGCTCTTAATGGTTTTTATTTTCTATATTCGCCTCTATAGGTAGTAAGTGCATCAAAACTTAACTTTTCACCATTACTTGAAAGGCTTTTCTGAAAATTATCCAAAAAAAAAGACGGAATTTTCCAAAAAAAAAGAAGATGATCCAAATCAGTAATTTTTCTGTGCTAAGTCGGCCATCTTGAATGCATTTATATGACAATTGATTGTCATAAAATCGAAGTTACTAGAAGAATGTAATAATTATGTGACGCGATATTGCGTTCCGTTCTTTTGCATGTATGTACTTTTATACATGCAACTAGTATCAAGATGATAACAAGTAAAGTACTTAAACAAAAAAATGAAGCAAGAGAATTTCGATTTCGATTTTCCGTCGCCATATTGCACAATATTATTTATCTTGAAACTCAAATCTATTTTATCAGCCCTTATTATTTTTACGCTGTTTGGGGTTGAAACTTAGGTCGTGGGGGTCCAATGCTTATCCCCTTTTGGATTTTCTGAAGCAATTGATTGACACTTATTGTGACATAAAGATTAGATTTCACTATGGCTAAAGGATTAGGCGACGCGTATTTAATTCCTAATTCAAAATCAAATACTTTTTTATGAGCTAACAATTTTTATGCCCCCATAGATTTGGTATAGTAATAACAACCTGTGACGTCACTTATTTGCCAAGTCAATTGATTATTTATTAATAAATTAGGCATTATTTAATGCAAACTCAAATGTATTTATTTATCCTTTATTTCAGGCAACTAAGGCCCTTATAACACAATACATTATTATAACTACAATAACTATAAACCTAATAAATATTTAATTACATAGTTGCATGTGTTACATATTTGACGCATATGAATTAAGTTCAGTTAAGTAAAGGCAGGTCAATTAATTCATAATTATATAGATCGGACTAACTTACCTAGTGACGTCCGATCCTTAATTATTATGTGAAGTAATCTCGTCCTCATTTAAGTACTTGTAGTTTGCACTTTTTGCTAACTCGCTGTCACATTTTTTAAAGATGAATTGACTTCATCAAAACGAAAAATGTTATCTGTGGTCCGGTGTTGGCGCGTTCTGTCTTGACATCTGTCAGCAGCCTCGGACTCTGGATTTGTGCCCGGTTGATGGCAATAGGCTCGCCCCGTCCCCTATTACATGTGACTTAAACATAAGTGGCGAAATGTGGGTGTATTAATGGGTACACCTCTGCCTAACCCATCGGCGATTACAGGCGTGATGTTATGTATGTAAAAATTAGTCCGTTACAAGAAGTGTGTCGTTTTGTGCATAATTATTGTTGTACAACAATCAACAAAATTGATGACACATGTCCTTATCGTGATAATACGTGCTGATTGACTCGTAGGCTGCATAACTAATTAATCTAAGGATTGATCATTAATCTACTTTATTATCACAAGTTGGTATGCTGCATTGTATGTTGTGCAGAGGCTAAAAATTAAAATAAACCACAATAAACCATTGGTTTATTTATATTGGACATGGGTGGGCAAGAGTGTCCATAATACTCTTTAAAAAAAAATTACAATAAGTTGCACAGGTAGTACATTAATTCAATAATTATGGTGCGGTTATTGCAATATTCTGCCTCATGAGAAGGCAACCAAGTCTTAAAAATTTCTTCTTACTCCGCTCCGCCGCTATTCTTTTCTGATTAATTTCGTTGCGGGACCCAAGACAGTTGAATCGTTTCTCCGGGACTCGTCGAGCTTCATTGCCTCGGCGCTTTTCTGGTGGCCTCCACTGTTGATTCTGGCTTTCAGGAGTAGCAGTGGGTGGGAAACAAAAAAAAATAGTCTTAAAGAAGTTATCCAGTTGGAGAATTAGGTTAATACTTACCTTGATTTGTTTGTTTTTAAAGCTTTCATTTCCCTTTTACTGTTTAATATTAGGTCCTCCTCTATTCTGAAATAGTACCTATTCAAGTATTGATCTCTGCTCTTATCTGTCACATATCACGCACCTATCTAATCGGGGTAATCAAAATTCTTTTGTTTTTGATCCACTATGACGTCGTCGCTATAACCGGGACATCCCGTTAAATATTAAAAGTGCTGTCACATTTTTTGATTCTGGAACTATTACTGGGTGTAGTTCAAAAAAGAGGGAGAATTTGGAATCGACTAATAACTGGATGAACGAAATTGGATAATGAATACTTCCAACCCACATTTAGCGAAATATAGGTGTACTGATGGGTACACCTCTGACTAACCCTTCGGGGATTACAGGCGTTATGTTTTGTTATGTGTGATTACTTCCAAGACACAACTTTTCTATTAAAAACACTTTATTTTAGCCCTAAAACCCAATCAATCTGCCTACCCTTTTCCTGATTATGTTGGGGTCGGCTTCCAGTCTAAATGGATGCAGGTGAACACCCGTATTTTACATAGAGCGACCGCCCATCTGACCTTCAAAACCCAGTACCTAGGTAATACGATACCCCTTGGTAAGACTGGTTGTCAGACTCTCGGGCTTTTGACGACCCGCCGTAACGACTGTCAAAGATCCAAGTATGACAGCCGGGACCAACGGTTTAACGTGCTTTTCGAAGCACGGAGGAGCCTCGGTGTGTAAAGATGGTCACCCATCCGTAAACCAACCCCGGCAAGCGTAAAAACCCGATTAAATGAAAAAATGGGTTTTATTTGCTTTGAAATTAATAAATTGTTAGTCAATTGAGATATGTTGATTCCTTTGTCCTTATCAGTCAGCTTATCGTTCATGAATATAGGCTTTTGAAGGTTATATAACATTTTCAGTAGGTTTTTATATCAACTACTCTCTTCTACTATTGCTATTATTTCAATAATCAATCATTATAAAAAAGAACAATCAGAATAAAAAAAAGAAACTAAACTAAATGGTATTAAAAATAAAAAAAATTCATCCGCATCGCCGTCAACTGGAAATGTGCCCAAAAGTCTGGCCGCATTGCCACGTTGGATGGCAATGCTTAGCCTCTGGCCAAGGAAGCCAGCTCTTGGGTCAACTCTTTGAAAAGGCCATGGGCACACACCCCACGACCCGAGAGTTTCCACCCCAAACGGCTAGAAAAATAGATACCTATTAATAAAAAATCAGAACGTAATATATTTTGCTTATTTTTTGCTGCTGAGCATGAGGTCTTGAGTTCGATTCCCAGGTCGGGCAAAGTGTTATTGAGTTTTTCCATCAGGAATTTCTCAGTAGCAGCATCGAAATCTGGATTTGTGCCCGGTTGATGGCAATAGGCCTCCTGTTACATTAGACTTTACATAACTGGCGAAATGTGGGTGTAGGTACTAATGGGTACACCTCTGCCTAACCCCTTAGGGGATTACAGGCGTGATGTTATGTAATTTTGTTTTTTCTTAGAAGCATTTTATTAGCTGCAATTACTCCAATGATAACGTTCAGGTGTCGATAAAATTTGGACATTTTTGCATATTGCAATGAAATAATTGTTTTTTTCCTAGACTATCGCTATTTATCAGTACTTAATACCTACTGAATATTATCAATTGCAGATAAAAAGCTTAATGTCCTTTATTATTGTATATTCTTATCATATCCTTCAAATATAAAGTTGTTGTTATCAACACAGGTTTTATGTCCGAATTAAAAAAAAAAAAAATTTTATTGCGTATTAATTACTAATATAGGTAATTAGTTCACTGATTAATTATTGCGGTACTGCCTAAATAATTGATATTGATAAAACATTTAATTAGGGACAAAAAGAACGTTTAATATTCTTCGTTCTATGTTATAGATTTTTTATTTTATACCTCTATCATTCATGCCTTTTTTATTTATTTGATTCAAAACAATAAACTTTGATTAGAACACTAGATAGGCACATATAAATGATATTACAATAAAATTGTCACATGCAAAACAATTTGTCCAATTGAAAGCTAAAATAAAGTAAATTATCAAGTCAGTTATTGCTAACTAGTGACCAGTTTTACAATGGTCCTTGCCTTGTCCTGACAATTATGAATACAACTAGAAATATCAGCCTTATCGGTCTAGCCATTTTCGAGGTTTTACGATACTAAATTAACTACACCAAACCACAGACTTCCTATCTTCACACAAGCCAAAGCACAATCACAAACCTCACACCACAGTCACACCTTCCACCAAGATTATGGCACTGGTCGAAAAAATATGTATACAGCATGTAACAAAAACCCTGTCCGATCCTTAAGGGTATTATTCGGCATCGTACTGCGTACACATATACGTAACCATTTAATGGATTTGAGATTATTATTTTTCCCCAGTGAAAAAAAAAGAAGAAAGAAGAAGTAATTAAATTAAAATAAAACATAAAAACTGATCAACGGCAACACTGATCTGACAGGGTTTTTGTTTAATTTTTTTTGTCCTTTAGTTTGGTTTTCGCAAGCCCAACTCTGTTCCATGGCTGGGCTAATATCTCTCTTCATTCTTTCCACTTGTTATTACTACTGCTATAATATTGTGGTTCAATTTCTCATGAACATGTCTCATTCATCTCGCCATCTTTACTTGGTAGGACTCCAAAGGAGTAGGTATAATTAAGTAAGTCTTAATTTGACCATTCAACTATTAAATAACTTAAAAATGAGAGGACACCTTCACTTGTATAAGTTACAACTGGTAATTAAGTACTTAGATCGCTTGCGCACATGCATCCGATCCCAATTTGTACAATGACAATTTGAAGTCCGTACGCGCACTAGATTCGATCGCGGCATGTTAGGAGAGTTTCACAAATGATAAATAAATAATAATAATAATAATAAATATCTTGGGACAACTCACACACGGCCATCTGATCCCAAGCTAAGCAGAGCTTGTGTTATGGTAACCAGACAACTGATATACATACTTATATAATTTATAAATACATACATATTATAGATAAATTACACCCAGACACAGAACCAACAATTATGCTCATCACACAAAGTTTGTCCTGGGTGGGAATCGAACCCACTACCTCCGGCTTTGCAGTCAGGGTCACTAACCACTAGACCAACGAGGCAGTCAATGATAATATTCTTCCGACTGAATTTCAGTGACAGTTGAAAATCTCAATGAAGATGACAAGTGTGTGCGCGAACACAGGTAATTACACTCTCTCCTCTTTCACTAAAACTGTCTAAAGGGGCAGCAATTCGACACAAATCCAAATTACCTGTAGTACAGTACAATAACAGATTACTTTTACATATTTCTTTTAATGACTAAAAGTCGACATTTTTGCTGTTGAGAAAAATTGCTACTGATAATTACAAGGCAGTTCTATCCATCCTCCAAAGCATTGCAAGCGAATTTATGCAATTCGTTTTATAAAAGTCACATGTTTTGCTTCAAAAACCCACATTTTATTTGACTTTGTCGTAGGTCAAGCACCGATTAGATTAGATTGTCTGTATGTTCGTAATATTTATTGCATTGTTTTGCTGAATTGCATATCGAAATGCATGTTGCATGTTACTGACATTATCTTTATTGATTTCATTTTTTATCATGTCATGTATCTCTAGGGTATTCGACTTTTATCATAATTATGTTGCCTCCGGGAGGGGGAGGGCCGCCCCTCTCCTCTGTGAAAGAAGGGGGTGATAATGCTATCGTTTAACGTTTTGTAGGTTTTAGGCTTTGCATGATGTAATTTCTGTATTCCAAGAAGAAGGGCTAGGCAGAGATTTATTTGTTGCACTGTATTTTTGTTTTATTTGTTACGTTGATTTTATGCTTAGGCGTGATGGCCCAATGGTTGAGCCTCTAATGCATGTGGTTCTGGGCAAGTACTAATGTGACTTTATCAATTCATACCTATGTAGTTTCTAAAATGCTGGTATTCAGCCGCATACAGTTAGACTGGAAACCAATCCCAACTTAGTCGAGAAAAGGTTAGGCAAATGATGATGTTTATTAAATGCTATTAGGTGGGGTCGAAATTTCGGATTAACCGGTCTATTTTGAAAAAAACTCTCTCTGTGATATGATAGTTCACCACAAGATCACTTTACCTAAACTCATCGTGGATGATATTCACAGAATAGCACTGCAGGCGGGTAGAATATGACTTTTTCAATTTTATACCTGCTTTCTAAGTTTATCTCAAAAATAGCTATACCTACTTACTCGGTGTTTTACCTTCGTTAAGTTACGTCTTCGATTTCTGCTTCGGAGCGCGACATTACCGTATAACCTTCCTCGAAAAACAAGCAGTATAACACAAAAATCGGACCAGTATTCCCCGAGATTTACACAAACAGACCAACACTTTAGATTTATAGTACTAGTATAGATTACATGACTGTCACTGACGAAAAAATCAGGAAGACACCTGCACCTTTAAAAAAGTCTACTTATCCAAGCTTGGGTAAGCCTGGTGATCGTTCATACCTTCTCAGTACGAGCCCTACAGTGCTAGCACCGTAAATGAGGCCGCTACAGTACTGTGATACACTGGGCTGGCTTCCAACGGTAACATGACGAGGCATTACCGCTTCATTGGCAACGGGACCCCTGGTTCCTAGAAATGGCTGGCCGACCATCTGGTATACTAAGCTATGGCTAAAGTACAGTTTTATCTGAAAGCTAATTCTCAAACGTTTTAGGTTCAAAATGTAGTCACAAACTCGTCACAACGACCAACGACACAAAGATCAATGTCAAAATGAAATACTTTTTACTGTTAAAAAATATATTTTTAAAAATAAGCTTTGATTAAAAATTATTACGATATTGAGTATTGGACATTGTATTGTCATCAGAACTAAAGGTGTATGCAAAATTTCAGCTCAATCGGATACCAACAAATAGTCGAAAAATGGTTTGAAAATTTTGAAAGGACAACTTACATACGGACAGTGCAAGCTAAATAAAAGCTTGTAACAAAGGTATTTTTGACAAACTGGACCCCGAATTGGACGCTCTTAAATGTATATCTGTCGCTACAATACATTTTAATGTGACAGAGATAGAATAAGACATAAAGGCGATTTAAAATTGAGTTGCGTTTGAGAATTTGGTCATGAGAATTATGATGTAGGCGAGCGCTAAGAAAGGATTTATGAAACCACCTCTAAGGGAGTGGAAAGGGGGGTTTAATTGTACGATCATCTTATTTCTTTCTTATCTATGCGGAAAAAGTCGCGGGCAAAATGCTAGTAGTGTCATAAACCTTTAGCATTACACAAGATTTTAAAAACAACTTAATTTGAACATAGAACAATCAGAAAATACAATCAAAACCCACTTATTCTCCCATCATTCCACAGAATAGAAACACACATCCTTTCTCCCCAAAAACAATTAAAAATCCCAATTTAAAATCATTCCCGGAAATCCAAGAGTTAGTTCAACGTCCTCCTAGAGCGAGATGCGTACGCAACAAAACAAACAAGTTTCCCTGGGACAGATGTGTTGGTGATGATGGTACTTGATGCGAGTTCATTGGACCTGTTTGTACGCTACTTGTCTAAACTTTTTATTAGTAGGATAGTTTGTTGTAGTGATTTTTATTGTTTGCATCCTTTCTGGGTAACTGTTGTGATGGGTCAGCTATTGGGTCTCTGTGGTGCTCGCAATGAGATGTGATTTCTGTATTATGTGATGGTAGTTAGTAAAACTATTGTTTACTTATGACTATTTCAACGTGACTGCCTCGTTGGTCTAGTATAGTCGCAAGTGCTGAGCATGAGGTCTTGGGTTCGATTCCCAGGTCGGGCAAAGTGTTATTGGGTTTTTCCATCAGGAATTTCTCGGTAGCAGCCTCGGAGTCTGTGCCCGGTTAATGGCAATAGGCTCGCCCCCTATTACATGGGACTTAAACGTAACTGGCGAAATGTGGGTGTACTAATGGGTATACCTCTATGTTACTATTTCAACGCAGACAAAGGATATGACGCTTAAGAGCATTTTCTATAACGCGATTATAAATTGAGAATAGAGAATGTGAAAAGACCAACTTTAAGGGTGAATTTCATCTAATTTTGAAGGGACTTTCACCGGCAGATAGGGGATGTTATAAGAAGTAACTTGGGCTATTTACATTGTAGAAAATGAATTAGGGCTTCGCAGAAAAAAAACCCTGTACCAATCGCAAACAACGTCGTGGACTAAAGCTAGTTTTTAATAGACGACGATACATTTTTACGCTGGTTTGAAATCAAAGTTAAAGTCAAAGTATTTTTTTTCATTTTAGTTAGACCAATTACAGGCATTTTTAACCGACTTCAAAAAAGGGAGGAGGTTATCAATTCGACTGTATTTTTTTTTATGTTTGTAAGCTCCTTACTTGCGACTGGGTGAACCGATTTTCATGATTCTTTTTTTATTTGAAAGCTGGTGCTTCCCGTGTGGTCCCATTGTCACCATTTCAATATCTGATGATGAACTTCGGAGATATGGAATGGAACTCCTCACAGAATCACAGCAGCAATATCGTAACAAGTGAAATTGCTTTGTTTATACGTGTAGTCGATGACTGACTAAAGGAAAATGGGGGGGGGGGTACGTCAACCCCCCTCCTACCAGTTTCCAAAATTAAATATATCGTGTGAGGTATTGTTTGAAAGGGCTTTTTGTAAGGATTTCAAACATTAATACACAAGCACTAAAAAGTGAAAAATAAAAAGCTTTTTCACAAAAAGGCGGCTTTGGTTTTGTTTTTGTTATGTAGGTAAGTATTGCCACCGACTTCCAAAACTAAAGTTATTTTTATTTTGTAGTTTATGAAGGCGGTTATCTTTTTTTGTGAAAAAGCTTTTTATTTACTTGTCAAGGAGTAGGTCAGTTGGTCAGAAAGTTAGCGCGACGAAAAAAAAAAAGTAATCACCAAGCAAAGTTGCTCAAGATTTTAAAATTTGGTCACAATGTTTAAGCGAGTGCAGTACAAGTGCATACAAGTAATAATTATGATATTATAAGCCAGAGCCTTGAATTTCATGAACACCTGAAGGTCAAAGAAAACTGATAAGCAATCGATGCATTACTAGTCTTATCAGTAGATAAGAATCGAAAGTGAAAGACTACTTGCATTTAATTTTTAAGTTGTAAAATTATGTATTGCATTGCCTATTTATTGGATTTTTCTATAAGGAATTTCTCAATAGCAGCCCGGAGTTAGGAAATTGGTGGCGTGATATCCCTGTGTCTCGGAAAGCACTGAAAACCGCAGCTTTCGCTTTCTACCTTCTGAAATTAGACGATTTTGTAAAATTGTAGGTACCTTTGCCTACAGCTAACGTTCTGCTGGCGCCTTCATGAGCTCTTTTTCTATTCTATGTACCTCTTTCTACTACAGTATGCCTACGTTTAAATTATGATTAGGAATATTTTATAATTAGTCATCAGGGCGCCTACCGCCATCTCTTAAAACAATATTATTATAATGTTACTTTGTAATTTCTGTTGTTGTATTTTCAACTCTCGGCGCTGAGCCGAGCGTTAAAAATTCAACAGTCCGGAAGGCAAAGTAATATTAAAATAATATTGTTTTAAGAGAAGGTGGTAGGGGGCTGTATTACGTGGCGACATGTTTATACCTACATGTCCGTAACTTGGTTTAATTTACAGTCAACAAAAGAGACTGGTAACCCAGGGTCGTCAGATATAGCTGAAATTTTCTTAGAAACCGATGGATGTCTACTGAATGACGACCAAAGATCTACGAGTGGCAGCCTTTCGATCACTAATAAATAGTGATCGATGTGTTTAGCTTACCAAACAACTGGAGGCTGGAACTTAGGCTGTAGGAATAAGCCACACGTTACACTCACATGTCGACATGTTTGTACTTGTCCGTAACTTTGTTTAATGTTCCTTTGTCTTTGTCATTCTCGATGACGTCATCTGCAACAAAATAATCAATCTAGGGTAAGGCAGTGTTATTCTGTAAATGCACTTCAAACCTTACTTTGTTTAACTTTGACAAAGTTCGAATTTCGGAGTGATGTTCAGAGAATAATACGACTAAAGATATTTGTGGTTATACACGATGAAAAGAACGTATTATCCAGTTACTGGGTTGTGGAGGTCAGATATGCAGTCGCTCCATGCAAAATACTGGTATTCAGCTGCATCCGGTTAGACTGGAAGCCGACCCCAACATAATTGGGAAAAGGCTAGGCAGATGATGACACGATGAAAAGGATGTCGACACGCAGCCTGTTCTCATAGATTCAGGAAAACTAATATTATGCTTCTGGAGGGAGGTGGGCTGGATAGAACAAGAGCCACAATGGCTCACGCACAAGGGTCCATCATCGAGGACTAAGTGCTGAAGCCAAACCCCCTTAATAGAGGTCATGGATTCATTCAGTCCATGATTCTAGAGAGACACTCTCAAAGGTGGAAAAATTGTGTAGCTTATAAAAAAAGCAGCTGTTCCATATATTTTAGACTTATTAGAGAAGGGGGAAGCTCATAGCATCGCTGTCAATGTGAAAAGTGTCCAAAAAGTTGGCTTTGCCACGTTGCTTGTGACCATGCAAATTCTTTGGCCTAAAAAATGCCAGCCTTTTGGTCACGTGAAGAACTGAGCGCTTGGCGATGTCCCGAAAAACAAGGTGAGCACTCGGACTCCATGGGCCTGGTGTTTTAATCCCAAACAGCAAAACATAATAGCTTCTTATAGCAATATATATAATTGGTTTGGTACTGCTGATTCTTTGCAGGAAGGTATTATGTTAATTCAGGTTGTGTGTGTGCGTTGATGTTCTTTCTACTCTGAATAGGTATTCTGTCTATTTAATGGTCAGCTTCAAGATATTTATCTTCTCACATTTTGTCTCCAAATAATAATGCCCACACCCATTTGTTGTTTTCGAAACCAATTTGTACCTAAACATTAAAAATCCGGTGCATTACCGATAAAACAGTTGTCGAACACGACTCTAATCGCACTAAGTGACTTTTAAGTGGATTTAAATTCCGTTGTTGAGTTTTTAGATCAACTCCCGCGCCGACACTTTCATTTTCGTCAGGTAAAAAAGGTTAGTTTTTGTCTGTCTGTGTCTGCGGTTTATTTCGTGCTCATAGATAGGGAAAGGACAGTGTCATTAAATTGCCTACAGCTTCTTTTGGTAACTTGATAGTGCAGTCTGTGGTGCATATAGGGCAGGTAATAAAATAATAACAATATTCTCCCAATCGAATTTCGGTCATAGCGGCCAATCTCAATATAGACTGGCCAAGTACTTACGTAGGAGTCCATAATATATTATATGGCACAACCACTTGTGCCCTATACCAAACGCAGATGCACTCCCTTCTCATAGTCCAATGGGATGGCAACTTGTCACGATCGGGAAACTCCTGAAAGCCAGGATCAACAGTAGCGACCACGGCTTGAGAATGTACAGTCAACAAAAGACATAGGTATGCAGGGTCGTCAGATATAGTTGAAGTTTTCTTAAAAAACGATGGATGTTTTCAAATGTAATTTAATTTAAAAAGTAGTTAATAAACAGTTCATTAATTGATTTAAGCTTCAAATAAAGAAATCCATCGATTTCTAAGAAATCTTTATAATAAGATAAGTACCTACCTCTTTTGTTTTGACTATACGTGTCGTTGGACGATGAACCCTATGACACAGCGTTTCATAGGTAGATAGATATTGCAGTTTCCCAACATCAGCGTTTAGTAACAAATCCTCCAACCCAACACAAACATTACATACGCCAAGGAAATCTGCTAATAGCTCCGCGAAGGCCGCACGTGCCTTATCGGCGCGCGCGCAACAAGGTCGATGCAAGTGCATGGTCAGACGCACGCTCGGTTTAATTTAAACTAACTGGGTGACGTCATAGCTACTGTTTAGTTTATAATAATTGTTATAGACATCAGTTTATAATGTTATTATAATGGATAGGGAGGTACATATATATTTCCTGCTTTTAGGTCAATCATTGTGGTTTCCTTGTGTCAGTTGGTTTGTGTGTTTACACGTCCTTTACTGAATAATATAATAATACTAGCCTATTATCGATCCGCTGAAAAGCAAAGGCCTGATACAGAGAAGGAATGAGGATTGATCACTACGCTTGCTCAAGGCAGATTGGCGATTGTAATATATGTTAAGTATACGTCCAGGTTTCTTCACGAGGATTTTCTTCAACGATGGCAGTGTCCAAGATAAACTTAGAAAGTACATATGAATTGATTAAGTCATATTGGTATTTGCCGGGATCGAACTACATAGATTTCTAATTTGCTTCTCAAGGTTTATGGCATATCATTGCAACTACATATATCTATGGGCGATGATAAGTGGTGTACCTAACTATAGAATATCCTTATGCGTATAACTATAGAGGCAAGTGTGCTCTGCCCCCATCTCTCTCCTGCGAGATTTTTCAATTGATTGAGTCGCCAAACTCTGTGGGCCCTTGTGTCCCGCACCACTTTGCACTTATGTAAGCACTGGCAGTGAAGTAAAACCTCAAGTAGGTAGCCATATATTGTCCTCAAGTAGGTAGGTACTGTGAAGGTTGTTTGTAAACTCTCTGACGAATCATTATTCGTATAAAATTTAGAATTAAAATAAAATAAACGAATAATTTTTTATATGATGACAATTTGTTTGGTCATTCGATCAGCTGGGAGCAGTAGTATCACAAGCTCTTTCAATACAAGTATAAATCCGATCGTTCGTTTCACTGAAAATATTATAAGAGACCTGCAAGTGATCCCAAAGGTGGATTTCGGTACCTTGGTCACTCCTTAGTGACTACAGTACTTTAAAAGTATTATGTCTAATGTATTTGCAGAATTATGAACATTAGTGGACAATTGTGCAGACTCATTTTTCACCCTTACGGCCTTAGTAATAAGGTTGGAAATTGGAACGTTATCGTGCTCAATCGAGCACGATAACGTTCCAATGATAGAAAAATGATGCACAATCGTGCATCATTTTTCTATCATCTTCTATTCTAAAAACATCAATTGTCATGTAGGTATGAAAGATTATCACTTGAAAGCGGCTTAACCGAAATTGTTGTGTTTTCAAAGTTAGGACAAGGTTCGTTTGAAGCACGTTTGAAGAAACATTTTTGGTAAACCCACCAGAAAAGACAGAGGCTGTGTGAAAGTTTGATGCGGGCGAAGCAGGGCGGGTCGCTAGTTTACCATAAAAATAGAAACGATACCATATTTTTAGTTCCTTGCATTTAACTAAAGTTAAAAGCTACAATTGAAACCCAGTTTTCTAAAAATACATTCAATCAGCCATGATGACGCCGGTGCATCAAAAGAACAATGATCTTGCTGAATAAAAACGTTACGATGAGTCATTACATCTCAGCTTGGTCTTTAATCTCTGCATCATCTTCTACACAATATATAAAATGCTTTGTCCTGAATGACTGACTGACGGATCAACGCAAGTAGGTTAAAATTGGGGTTTCCAGATCAGATAAGATCTGGAAACCCGCAATTTTAACTCATTCATCATTTCATTCATCTGGTAGTATAATAATGTTTTCAATTGGGGTTTCCAGATCAAAGAAGATCTGGAAACCCGCAATTTTCACCATTCATTATAGAATCATTTCAGATCCAGAAACACCTAATTACAGCCATCATTCACTGCTTTTAAATAGTACTTGCAAAAATAATCTGACTTGACTTTTGAGTGGTCTTTATTATTTAACAATTTTAATGTAATAGATAGAACGAAAAATTTAGATATTCAATATAAATATGAAACATTTATCTTATTGAACATTCGTAATTAAGTACATTATAATTTATCATTACATTCATTCAACAATTCAATGACAAGGAAATTGGAGCAACAGTCGGTATAGTATATCCGATACGATAGACTAACGACAATGAAGTGCGCTCGCCATTGTCCACCGCGCTGCCTTATATAGGTAGGTACGCACAATTTTATATTATTCACTATTTATATCAGATTAGATCCTAAAACCCACAGTTTTCACCATTCATTAATTGTGAGTATAATACAAATCTAGTGTCTATATATTACAGGCGTGAAGATAATGTTGATCTGGGTTAGGTAGATGAAGTTTAGATATTGGAATTAGAGATGTATACCTACATCAACTATTACAGTTCTTTTATCTCACGAAGCGAAGTGAATTATTCGACTTTCAACCTTACCGTCATAGACTTAAAAGTCACATGACGTCGCTTCGTGATGTAAAAGAACTATTTGATGTGGCTGCTTATGTGAAAGGTTGAATAAATAAAAATACTTTATCATTTAATAAAGATTGTTTTATTTACAACATATTATTCGATACTTTTACAGCAATTTCTTTAACCGATTTATAAATATCATCCATGAATATGTTTTTAACTACATGCTGCACGCACAATTCGGCATCACAATTACATAGCGAACTTATGGAATCAGGAAAATTTTCTACATCATAGACTTCGATCCTGATCACTTTAGCACCACGCGTAAGTTTTTTTACACAGGTGAATGCAGCTGTTGAACATCTCTTGAGCTGTTTGCTGCTGGGGGCCTCCAGATTCAGTTGTTTTTCGTTATACTGTCCTGGCACAGTATTCATAGGGACGAAGTTGAAGAGGTCGTTTTCGGAGTCCTTAAAATAAAAATACAGAAATCAATTACAGTCGTGTTGTGTTAGGTATACAAACATACGTTTGATTCGAAAACTCTCATGTCAAGGACCTATTATGTATGTTTGTTCGCTACAATAGTCAATCAATTTATACGTTTTATATGTCGATACAAACAATGTAATATTTTAATTGTTAGATAAAATACTGTTAAATATTTATATTATTTATATAAATTAACACTTACCGACATGATACCGTTTTTAGCAAGTCAGGACTCAGCAGGAGCAGAAATTGAATGATCGATTTTAATATATTTTTTTTCAATTTATATATAATTCTATAGAGTTCAAATTCGTACATTTTTGTTAGATGTTGATACCTCGACAGTAGGTTAAAATTGTATAGTGACAAAAATGGTATAGTGAAATTGAAACCTCAAGACAGAGCGGCGCCAAACATTTCATTGTTTACTATAAATATATATTGATAAAATAAACACTACTGTATGTTTGTTCACTGTAATATTTTCATACATTTTATTGAGACGATTCGGCAAACAAAACCATCGCACGTAAGTAGTATGTGTAATTTGCAATGTTAGTTCTAATTCTGTTTAAGGAGATGAATCAAAACAAAATAGCAATATCGACATACTACTGTTACACCTGGTTTTGCCTGCTATTACTTATTTGTTTTTTCAAACTTATAATCTTTAAATCACCTAAAAGAAAGGTAATGTTCACCGGTAAAGTCACCGTCTTTCGTTTGATGCAGTCGGGTAAATCTCTTACTGTGTTATATCAGTATAGAATAAATTATTAATAATGTAATGCTGCAATAAAATAAATATTATATAAACGAAGTCGCGGTATTTAACTAGTATGTAAGACTTGGACTGTAATTACTCTACCTAGTCAAATATTAATGTACACTTTAGATATCATAATATAAGGTTGAGATTTGTAGATTTGGTTATGATAGCAAAAGATTTGTCTCTTAAAGAATTCCTGAGTCAGGATTTTAGCGTCATGTGTGCATTACATTACATTACATATTTGGAAAAATCTCACGCGGATCCCGGCTATTTAAACCCTGGAGAGTGAATTAGGAGCATCACTTCAGCTACCAGGAGCTCAAGATTAACATCAAGTATTTACCAAGAATCCACCTGCAATAAGGAAAATGTAAGTAGTTCTTTAATAAAATATACATTAACTTATTTTTAGTATAGCAGTAGTAGCAATATATTGTAAGTAGTTACAGCAACAGCTAAGCTCCAAGGGGTTCGATCCCCCGAAACAAGCAATGAGTGATTCCTAATATAATAAATCTGCTCTTCTATTCATGTTGTACAGTTAATCTATCTCGATATAGTACTGTAGTTTAATAGAGTATTATTTCTATGATGGCTATGTTCCAGTATTATAGAAAGATTTATTTCAATATTACATGCAGATAGACGATAATAATTAATTAGAGTGGTGTACCTACCCGACATGTCAGTGGGATGTGCGCTTGAATAATTATTTGATTGTATCAATATTTATTTATGTATTTGTTTCACTCCATTTCAGGTCGCACGAAAACGCTGAGACCCTATTTCCCTCCGACGTCGACGAGGAACCTCGGGTCCCGAAAAAGAAGCACGACGGACGAAAAAGGAAGCACGCATCAACTCACACGACGGGGTCGGCACGAGCGTCGTGGTCGTCACCATCGAGAGCAAGTCCGATGCCAGGACCATCCACTGCCGTGCCGTCGTCGGCGCCACTGCCGTCCCCTTCATCAGCTTCAAAGAAGCCACATATCAAACCCATCACCCCAAAGAAGTGCACGGTATACGATCTGTTTGGAACCGATAGCGAGGACGACGAGAACGGGGTCCCTGTAGTTACTGGTAAAACACCGTTAACTTCATATATAACACGACGCCTTGCTAACGGCCATTCGCGCCAAACCCATGAAAACAAGCCGGGAACGCACTATATTGATTTGAAAATATACCGGTGCGATGAAATAGAGAAAGTTCCGCCAATGAATAGGTGGCGCCAAGCAATTGTCACGCTTAAAAATCAAACATATGACAATACAGATGCTTGGCAACATTTATCAAATTTTATTATGGCTACTCGAAAAGAGTATGTTAAGTGCCCACCAACATTTGTGAGTAACTATTATTGAAATAGTACTTAATTAAAAAAGTAGGTACATGCCTATTCACTTCACTTAATCACTTTTTGTATTACTCTTTTATAATAATAATAATAATTAGATATTATTATCTTTATATCTCAAGTTTTATCGAATCTATTAATAGTAAAATTATATAACGAATATTACGCAGATCGTGATTACATTATTAATATACTTACACTATTGCTATTCTTAGATGTTTATACATATATTTTTTATAATCAATCATGTAATCGGTTTTAGCAATTAAGTTTTAATAGTAATTCATATTACATCAAATTTAATTTAATGTTCATTGTTTTTTTTCTTTCTTTCTTTCTTACAGTTACATCTAGACCCGGAATCGAAACAAATAACGATGAAATAATAATATGTCAAAAATGTCACATTGAAATACCTAAAATAGAATATCAGTATCATTTGAGAACGAATTTGCATAAATCTAATTGCATACTAAAAACTGAAATTGAAAATATTGATATAATAGCCACGGCTTTTAAAAAGAGAATAATAAGTTACAAACTGAATCCATCAATGGAATACCTAACACCTGAGGAATTCCTAATAGATAATCAGCATAAGGTCATAAGACTAATTAACGATTGTGTGATCAAACATAATTGTGTTAAATTAAACTTTGAGCTTTTTGCTTATTTCATTCTTCCAAAATCTGATGAGCAACAGCTTAAATCATTTAACACAAAATATGAAATTGTTTATAATAACACAGATATAAATGAATTATATTTGAAAGCTATAAATACATTTGACAGAAAGCTCTCAGAGTTCCAACATCGTGAATCTGGCTGGTCTTGTGTCTTTATAAGTCATCTAGAAATTAACATTAACAAATACTCTCCTTTGAAAGGCGGCACCTATGTAGATTTGCCGCAAGTAATAAAAAAAACTAGAAGTTGTTTAAATATTAAAAACAGCGATAACAACTGCTTTTTATGGAGTATTGTCGCAGCATTATATCCCGCCCAAATGAATGTTTGCAGAACAAGTTCATACCCACATTTTTCAAAAGTTTTAAACATTGATGGTCTATCATTACCCCCATCATGTAAAGATATTAAAATATTTGAAAATTTAAATCCCCACATAAGTATTAATATATATGGATTAGATAATAAAAACATGGTCACTGGTCCTTTATACGTGACAAGTTTAAGAAAAAACCATCATGTAAATTTATTGTACTTTGAACAGAAAGATAACGGGCATTATTGCTTAATAAAAAATCTATTGAGATTGATCAAACGTCAAATAAGTAAACATAAAGGTAAAATGTACCTATGTGAGACATGCTTACAAGTTTTCACGAGTGAAACGAGATTTAGTGCTCATAATAAGTGTCCTAAGATTTTGACAATGTTACCTGAAAAAAATAGTATTCTTCAATTTAAGAACTTCGAAAGAAAACAAAAAATTAATTTCGTTATTTACGCCGATTTTGAGAGTCTTTTACTAAACTGCAACATAAATGTAACTGAAAATACTCGTACCTATAAGATTCACGAGCCTTCATGTTTTGGTTACTACATTTGTTGTTCACACAATATGGGGCTGAATAAGTATGTTACTTACAGAGGAGCTGATTGTGTAGAAGTATTTATAAAATATTTAATAAGAGATTTGGAGTACATTCACAGTATCTTATTAAATAAAATACCTATGGCACCTTTAACTAAGGACCAAAAAAAGAATTACAAAAATGCCACTACATGTCATATCTGTAATTATTTGCTCTTTGACGATAAAGTAATGGATCATGATCACATTACATCACAATACCGAGGCGCAGCACACTCTCATTGTAATTTAATGTTAAGAGTTTGCCCTTTCGTGCCTGTTATTTTTCATAACCTATCTGGCTATGACTCTCACCTATTTATAAAAGAATTATCGAAGTATGAAGGTGCTTTTAAAATTATACCAAAGACCAAAGAAAGGTATATGTCATTCACAAAAGTACTCCATACTACGAATGCATTAAAATCAAGGCCTATTCAAGTTAAGTTCATAGATTCTTATCAATTTCTTAATTCAAGTTTAAGCACATTAGTAAATAATTTGAATGAAACCGACTTTGTTAATTTATCGGAAGAATTCCCAGATACTAGTTATAATCAGTTAAAGTTGTTACGACAAAAAGGAATTTATCCCTATGATTATATTGATGCATACTCAAAATATAACGAGACTCGACTTCCATCGAAAGATTGTTTCTATAACAGTTTGAATTGTCAACATATTAGTGATGATGAATACGTTCACGCTAAATCTATTTGGCAGTCATTTAATATTAAATCACTTGGAGAATATACAGATTTATATTTAAAGACCGACGTATTACTTCTTTCCGATGTATTCGAAAAATTTAGACAGACTTGTCTGGATCATTATCAACTTGATCCAGCGTATTACATTACTGCACCTAGTTTAAGCTGGGATGCGATGCTACTGTACACAGGCGTTAAATTAGAATTAATCCATAGTTTGGAAATGTATGAATTTTTGGAAAAGGGAATACGTGGAGGCTTAGCACAATGTTCTCTTCGCCATGCTCAAGCTAATAATAAATATTTACCAAATTATGATGCTTCTCAAAAATCAACATATTTGGTTTATCTTGACTGTAACAATTTATATGGTTACGCAATGACAAAGAAAATGCCGATTTCAGATTTCCGATTTTTGACAAACGATGAGATAAAAACAATAAATGTGTTATCAATATCAAATGATTCTGAATATGGATATATTTTAGAAGTTGATTTAATATATCCTGAGAGTTTACATAATACGCATAGTGATTTACCTTTTGCACCCGAGAGGTTCACACCTCCTGGAGGTAGAACACCTAAATTAATTGCTAATTTATACGACAAATTTAACTACGTAATACATTACGTTCATTTAAAGGCATGTTTATTAAACGGAATGATTTTGAAAAAAATTCACCGTATTTTAACTTTTAGACAAGAAAATTATTTACAAAAATATATTGACTTGAATACTACATTGCGTCAAGCTTCAACAACCCTATTTGAGAAAGACTTTTTTAAACTCCTCAATAATGCTATATTTGGGAAAACTATTGAAAATAGACGCAAACAGGTTAATGTCAAATTAGTTACCATGTGGGATGATTACAATAATAAAACTAACAAGCACCACGGTGCAGAAAAGTTAATTGCAAAACCAAATCTGAAAAGTATTGCAATCTTTTCTGAAAATTTTGTTGCTATTCAATTAACTCCTGAAAAAATTATTTTAGATCGCCCTATCTACATTGGGTTTACAGTTCTAGAATTCGCAAAGGAACATTTGTATAAATTTCACTACAACTTTATTAAAAATAAATATGAAACTCGCGCAAGACTGTGTTATACAGACACAGACAGCCTTCTTTATTTTATAAATACAGAGGATATTTACGAAGACATAAAAAATGATGTCGCAAAATTTGATACAAGTAATTTTCAGACTGATAATTGTTACAGCATGCCAAGAGTAAATACTAAAATTCCAGGTCTATTTAAAGATGAACTCGGGGGTGACATCATAAGCGAATTTGTAGGACTAAGAGCTAAACTATATTGTATAATCACTTCAAAAACTCGCATCACAAAAGCAAAAGGAATATCTAAAGCTATTACTAATCGATTAAAATTATCCCACTACAATAAAGCTTTAACAAATAATGTCAATTTCAAATGTAAAATGAATATAATTAAATCACTCAAGCATGTACTGTACTCTCAAGAAATTCATAAAGTAGTATTAAATAGAAATGATGATAAGAGACAAATACTCACGAACCAAATTGAAACTTTACCTTGGGGTCACTGTGAAACTTTATTTTGAGAACTAATCTATAAATATAAATATAAATATGTTAATATGAACAAATTGTAATGTTATTATAATCTTTGTTTATAATTACTTTAAGTATAATACATTATTAATTTAGTGAGCGGTAGTGTTGATTTTCGTATTTGAATATGTAAGTAATATCTGAATAAAACATTTATAACTAATGCATGATTTTTTATTCTTGTTACGGTCTTACAGTGTTCTGCATTTTATTAATCCACCACTGATCATGAATATAAATACCATACTAACTTATTATTATTATTATTATTTACATCAGGTATAAACATGAAATGGATAAGCACTGTAGGTATACTGAATAATACGTTCGCTTTAAATTTGAGATGACAACTTTAAACCAATCTCGAGATAAACATATTTACTTATTGTATTACGAAAAAAATAACAGAGCTCATTATTGTTTAATAAAAAACCTATTACGTTTAGTGAGACGTCAAGTTTCACGGCATAAAGGTCGAATGTATTTATGAATATTTTGGATATGTAGGTACCTACCTATATATGTGAATGTTAAACAGCATTTGAATTAATCGACAAGATGAAGTTGATCAAGCAACCCATATCCCTAAATGTTAATAATATAAGATTAAGTGAATCTGCCCACCACATCAGACATAGCACTTTATTGCCGAATACCATTCGCTGTATAATATGTGGTCCGTCGAACTGTGGTAAAACGAATGTTATGATTAGTTTACTGCTGCATGAAAATGGGCTCAAATTTAGAAATCTGTATCTTTACTCGAAAACTTCTTTTCAACCTAAATACCGTTTCTTGACCGAAGTATTGAAAAGAGTACCACAGGTTAATTTCTACGAGTTCAATGATGATAAAGATGTCATTTCTCCAAGTGAAGCATTAACAAATTCTGTATTTATTTTTGATGATGTTGCGTGTGAAAATCAAGTAAATATTCGAAATTATTTCTGTATGGGTAGGCATAAACAAATAGATTGTTTCTATTTATCTCAAACCTACTCTAAAATTCCGAAACAACTGTTACGTGACAATGTGAATTTTCTTATTATATTCAAACAAGATGATGTGAATTTAAAACATATTTATGCGGAGCATGTTAGTACTGATTTAAAGTGGAAAGAGTTCAGAAATATTTGTCAAACTGTTTGGAGTAAACCTTATAATTTTTTACTTATTAATAAAGAATCGTCACTAAATAATGGAAGGTACAGACAGAATTTTGATATGTTTTTTAATTTTGAGTGACTGTTTATGTGCACATATAAGTGATTAACATGCAAAATCAAATTCAGTATAATTTGTTCTTTAGCTGAACACAGTTGTTATAATAGGTATAAAATGGAGAAAAATATTAAAATAGAATTAGTGAAGTCCGTAGACTCTATAAAGAATAAAATAAAACAAATGAAAAACCAGGAACACTCAATGAATTTGTCACTTGATAAAATGTTAAAACCTGTCACAGATCCCCTTAAAACCCTAGTTGATTCGAATAAGACAATAGAGAAAATACAAAGTTTTGAAAATACACACTCTAATTTTGAAGACATGGAATTGGATGACATTAATACTAGTTCATCAACAAAGTTTGAAGAATGCTACGATCCAAACCCGAATCCTGTACAGATCCCCAAAAAGTCTCCCCAGACGGAATTACTGGATGATTTAGAAATATCATTAGAGGGTCGTGATATTCATGATATTTATGATGGGTTAAATATACCATTTGGAATAAGGAGTGCAAACAAAAAAATACTAATGGGTAATTCAATAGTTTCATTTTCTAAAATAGATAGTGTGAATGATGATAATGTCATTTTAATTAAAATTGGTGAGAAAAGCTACAATTTAACTCCTGGTTTAAAAGAACTTTTACTTCGAAAAAAACCTGATTTGAAACTAATATCAAGCAAAGATAAACTTGTCTATAAAGATATGTTGCATTATACAAATGCACATAAGAGAGATTTCAATCCTAATGGGCAAATTAGAGGCGATAAAGGTATAAAATATCGTGAAATAATCAAACCATTGTTTTCTGAATCGTTAAACAGTAATATTGTCACTTTTGGGGGAAGCTTACCAACGCTAAAGAAATACAAAAAAGACGCTGACTTGGTATATTGGGACGATCCTAACGAATTGGTTGAAAGATTGAAACTATTAATTGCTTCTCGAGATGCTGGTAATACAAACCATGATAATGAAATTTTATCAATAATCGAAGAATTAAAAGAAGCTGACATAATTAAATAATAAATAGTTATAATAGTATGCTTTTTATTCAGTATTAAAGCTGAATTCAAGACAAATATACTGAATTGTGAACATGAGCAAAGCTGACGTAGTAAACGAAATTCATAAAAATGCGAGGGTGAACTATCCACGAAGACATGTTATCATGAAAGATATAGATGACTTGTGGCAAGCAGATTTAATTGATATGCAATCAATTTCAAAAGAAAATAAAAATTACAGATATATTCTTACCGTTATTGATACATTTTCGAAATATGCTTGGGCCTTTCCTATGAGAAGTAAAACCAAAGAAGATGTGTGTAACTCTTTCAAAACTTTATTGGATAAAGGACGTGTTCCTAAAAATCTGCAAACGGATAATGGAGCAGAATTTTATAATAACGAATTTCAAAAGCTTATGACATCGTATCATATTAACCATTATTCAACCTTTTCAACAAAAAAGGCTTCAATAGTTGAACGATTTATCAGAACATTGAAATCTAAAGTCTATAAGGAATTTAGTTTAAAAGGCAATTACAATTGGGTAAATAATACCCTCAATGATGTTATTTACAAATACAATCACACACACCATCGCACTATTAATGAAATCCCTGCTAATGTGGACAATAATAATAAAAAACTGATATACGAAAGGTATTTAAAGTTGCTAAAAAATGATAATTTAAAAAGTAAGTACAAAGTAGGTGATTATGTGCGTATCAGTAAATACAAAGGAACATTTGAAAAAGGTTATACTCCCAACTGGTCAACAGAAATATTTAAAATTCGTAAAATACAAAATACAACTCCTATAACTTACTTAATCGAAGATACTATCAGAGGTCAGCCTATTTTAGGTGCATTTTACACACAAGAACTTCAAAAAACAAAACATCCTAATGTATATCTAGTAGAGAAAGTTCTTAGAAGAAAAGGTAACAGTGTTTTAGTAAAATGGTTAGGTTTGTCTTCAGCTGAAAGTAGTTGGATTGATAAATCGAATGTTATATTATAAATAAAATAATATTAACAACAAACTCGAATCGCTTAACTATTTATTAAAGTATTCAAACCGGAATCATCAGTCTTATAATGTGTTTTGGAGAGAGTAGTCTTCTCAATTGGCTTATTAATAATTTACCATTTGAATTACACTTACCGGGATATAATTACTGTGGTCCTGGTACTAAATTAATAAAAAGACTTGTACAAGGAGATAACGGTGTAAATAAGTTGGACGAATATTGCAAGGATCACGATATTGCATATCACAAGTCATCAAACTTGAAAGATCGACATAAGGCCGATTTAATTTTGTTAAAAATGGCGAAACAGCGAGCGGTTGCTTCCGATGCCAGTATAGGCGAAAAACTCGCGGCACGCTTAGTAAGTAAGGCTATGTCGGCAAAAATTAAAACTGGTTCTGGTTTGAGAAAAAAACGTTCTCCAAAAGTTACATCTGGAAAAGGATTAAAAAGTAAATTAAAAACTGTTATTACAAAAGCAAAAAGACACATAAAAAAATTAAAACCTAAGAGCAAGAAAATGGCTATAGAATTAGCTATTGCCGCTACCAGAGAATTAGCTGATGATCCATCGATTAAGCTCCCTCGGGTTATTCCTATTCCAAAAACTGGGGGAGTACTACCTCTGATTCCTATTTTTGCGGGATTATCAGCGGCGGGAGCTTTAGCAGGCGGTGCAGCTGGTATTGCCAAAACCATAAATGAATTTAAAATGGCTAAAAAGCTGTATGAGGAATCGAGGAGACACAATGAAAAAATGGAAGCTCTATGTATTGGGAAAGGACTACACCTTAAACCACATAAAGGCGGTCTTGGAATTTTCGTATCAAAAGAAAAAAACTAAGATATTGGCTACCCAATCGGGCCTTAACTAACTTTGACATTTTAAAGTATGGAAATAGAATTCCTCATTTTAGAGGTGTCTTTATGAGAGATGAGCTCCCTAAATATCCGTATAAAAAAGAATGTGGAGTTATTAATTTAGATAGTTCTAAAAATCCTGGTTCTCATTGGGTAGCCTATGCAAAATATAATGATTATGTTGAGTATTTCGACAGTTATGGAAATCTTAAACCTCCAAAGGAATTTATAAAATATGTAGGTTCTAACATTCAATATAATTATGAAAATATGCAGCGTGATCACCCATTCAACTGTGGACATCTATGTTTAAATTTCTTAAAGAATTTTTGGTATAATCAAGAAATAAAATAAGCAGGTTCATTTAAAAGAGTTCAGTATGCAAGCATGTCTACAACGGTTACCATCTCTGGAAATAAATCAGAACTGGTCTCGTATTTTCAACCACCTCTTCATTTATCTGATCAGTACGAGTGCGGTTTACTATACTTTTCAGTATTAAAAACAAGACCAAATGTGCCCGTTAATAACAGCAGTTTAACAGCTGTAATCAGAATCGAATGTGATCTTGTACACGGTTCATATTACAACGGATTACCGACTCATTTTATTCACGAATTCATATCTGATACTGCCTCAAATCGCGGCTACACAGAAATACCTCAGAACGTTATATACTTTCCAGTGAACAAAAATATAATTTCATCCATATCTGTCAGGATTGTAGATCAGTTTGGTTACTGTATTGACTTTGGTGAAGAACATATTCAATTACGTCTTCATTTAAGAAAAGCAAAATGATAGTATATGATAAAAACCCTCCCGTGAAAATAAAACGTCCTATTCCGTCAACATCCGTTAAGGTGCACAGACGTAAGAAAAACGTGAAGAAATTGACTAAATCAAATAAAGATTTTCTTAAAGCTTTAGGGTTTAAAGTATGAGTATACTACAGATTACTGATTTACCACACTTTGATAGTTCAATCGAAAGTTATGAAGTCCATTCATACAATCCCTACAATAACAGCTTTAGAGAAAACGATGAAATCAGAATCCCCATACATCAGCAAGATATATACGTGCTACCATCAGCCAGTTCAATCTACATCGAAGGTCAGGCAAAGCTGTTCGGTAAGGATGGGAATCCGATCAAGAAAACTGTTACGTTCACTAATAACCCTGTTATGCATTTGTTTCAAGACATCAGATACGAAATGAATGGAATTGAAATAGATCGTATAAAAAATTCCGGAATAACATCAACAATAAAGTCATACATCTCATTAAATGAAGCAGAAAGTAAAGTTGCTGCATTATGGGGTTGGAATTTAAACGGGTTCCAAAGTGATGGGCATTTTAGTGTTGTGGTGCCATTAAATAAGATTTTAGGGTTTGCAGAGGATTACAATAAAATTGTGATAAATTGTAAACACGAACTTATATTGAATAGGAGTAATTCTAACTTAAATAGCATTATTCTTACTGATGAACTCGTTCAGGTCCAAATAGATATACAAAGGGTGCAATGGAGAGTACCGCATATAAAAGTTTCAGATCGAGAACGTTTAACACTTTTAAAGCATTTAGAAAGAGATAAACCTATTCAGATGGCTTTTAGAAATTGGGATTTATATGAGTATCCTTTACTACCTAAAACCACAAAGCATTCTTGGTCAATAAAGACTGCTTCTCAATTAGAAAAGCCACGGTATGTCATTTTTTGCTTGCAGACTAACAGAAAAAATAATAGAACTAAAGACAGTTCAGTGTTTGATCATTGTGAGGTGACAAACGTGACGCTCTTTTTAAATTCACAATATTATCCTTATGAGCCTTTATCTTTAAAGTTTTGTGAGAACAAATATAGTATATTATATGAAATGTATGTGAAATTTCGTCAGTCGTATTACAACTTTCCGGTAGACCCGTTGCTTGATCTACAGGACTTTAAAGAAAAGGCTCCAGTCTTTATCTTAGACTGCTCGAGGCAAAACGATAGTTTAAAAACTGGTCCAGTGGATGTACGATTGGAATTTGAATGTTCAACACAAATACCAGATAAGACGACTGCATATTGTTTGATTATAAACGATCGACTTGTGGAATACAAACCTCTCAGCAACATTGTGCGCAGATTATCATGATCGCTATTGTGGATATTCAAGGCTTTAAAACAGAAACAAATGAATTTATAATAAAAGAAATTGCTATATTGTATAATCAAAAATTACAAGTGTTTTTAATTAGCCCACCATTTCCATTTGAAAAATTAACGAAACAAGAAAAAAAACAAGTTAGTTGGATTGAACGTAACAGAAAGATACACTGGCACGAAGGATTTGTACCCTATTCTAATTATCAGAATTTGGTTATAGATATTTTAAGAGATAAATGTATTTATGTCAAAGGTTCAGAAAAAGTGTTGTGGTTAAAGCATATTTTAGAAAATAGTAATTTTAGTATATTCAATTTAGAAGATGAAGGTTGTCCTAGTTTGATAAGTTTATACGATCAATATAAATATTCTCAAGATTTATATAACTGTATTTATCATGACTCTGTATGTGCTTTAAAAAATGTATTGTGTTTAAATAAATGGTGTATAAATAATAAATTTTTTAAATAATTATTTTCTTGTTTAATTTTCAAATCTTTTATCCCCACCAATCAAATGATAATCTTCATAAGTTGCTGGCTACAGCAGTACGATATCATTTCACTTTTATTATTATCCGTATGAAGAACTAAACAGTGAGTGAACAGAACATGTTTCAAAATAAATGCAGCCCTCGTTATGACATCTATAATACGTATAAAATGCGTGAAATTTCGTTCAGACATTATTGGGCAACGGCTAATTCAAGAATAAGGTTGGTGATGGAAATGGCTGAAGCCGGATTTTTTTATTGTGGAAATGGTGTAAATGATAAAGCAGCGTGTTTCTCATGTGGAGGTGTTATAGAAGATTGGGAGATTTACGACGATCCTTGGATGCAGCATGCTACACATTTTCCCCAATGTTTTTATTTGAATGCTGTGAAAGGAATATATTATATAAATAACTGTCTGAAAGAATTACTATAATTATGAATGTTGAATTAAGATACATGTTGCATATTTATATTGAATATCTAATTTATCATGATATTATTATCCATTATATTAAAAATGGTCGAATAGACATAAAATAACACAAACTTTTTTATATTTATAATCTGAATAGATAAGTATTCAAAAGTAAGCCTTAGTCCAACACCGGTCGAGATGATGATTGAAAAAATAATGAATGATGGTTGTAATTGGGTGTTTCTGGATCTGAGTAGTCCGCTATTTTGTTACATATTTGACGATACGTTTGGCTTAATGGTTAGGACCTGATCACAGTACAATCAAATGCTAAATTTCACGTTCCTTAACCACAAAGCCGAAGTGTCGTGGGTTCGATTCCCACACGGACAAGTTAATATTTGTTCCGGTCTGGTTTTTTGTTTTAGTTTAAATGAAGATTTCGCAATAACATTTCATTTAACCGCTAAATATTACGATCAAGAACAGATCGAAGAAACAGATGATATCAGGCTACAATATTACTCAGAATTAAAATATAATTCATACTACTTACCCACTGAAAACAGATCAGATCAGGTTAGAACATTATTCCATACATAAAATATAATAATTATAAGTACTCAGAAAACAGATCTGATTAGGTCAGATTATTTTGCAGCAGTTCTAAAATGTATCTAACATGATCAGATCACGGAAACAACATATCAGACCAGAAGTGGTATTTGAATAAATGACATTACAGTATTTGAATAGATGTCATATATTGATTTTGTTTAAAATAAAAGAATACATCTCAAAAAAAAGTTCATTTTATTTCTACTATGAATCCCTATTTTTAATATAAAGTACTTACTATAACAGTTTAGCGTGAATAGCCACTGTGCTATATAAGGCAGTGGCGGCAACATGAGCGCATTCCATATTCAATGCTCTGCCGCGCTGTGTCGTATAGAGCAGGCACTGCGTATCTAAGCACACTTGAATAGTGGAGTGATCACTGAGCATGAGGTCTTGAGTTCGATCCTATTTACCATTTGTACCTATCTAATATTTAGTAATAGGGCTGACCCTATTGTATGAGACTTAAACATAGTACTATTTAAAAGCTTGGCTTTGGCTTTGGCTGTAGCTTGGCTTTGGCTGTAATTAGGTGTTTCTGGATCTGAAATGATTCTATAATGAATGGTGAAAATTGCGGGTTTCCAGATCTTCTTTGATCTGGAAACCCCAATTGAAAACATTATTATGCTACCAGATGAATGAAATGATGAATGAGTTAAAATTGCGGGTTTCCAGATCTTATCTGATCTGGAAACCCCAATTTTAACCTACTAACGCACAGCCTAAACCGCTGATCGTAGACACCTGAAACTTGGAGGGTGTGTTCTTTGTATGACGTAGGCATCCGATGAGAAAGGATTTTCCGATATTCTACCCCTCAAAATTTGTGTGGGACAACATGGTTCCTTGGTCCAATCCACTTAAACATTTATTTCTCCCTAAGGGGATGAAGCGGTCCGGGGTTGCGGGACGTCTTAACAGGATACCGTGGCCCCGGAACGTAAAGGGCAACAGAAGGAACAGGGTGGTTTTTTAGTCAGTAAAAGTCTGACAGTCCCTTCCACCCCACCCAGGGCGGAAGGAGTCATTTGATGTTTTTTACCACCTAAAAAAAAAAGGGGATGAAGCGGGCGTCAGGCAATGTCATATAGCCTTCCGAGATAAACAAGATAAAAGTCAAATATTTTTATTCTAAACGGAAGACATAATACAATGACATAATATGGTTTACATAGACACCATTGTAATTTATTACACTAAAGATTGACACGCAATTACAATAATTAATATCAGTAAAAGTAAATAAACACATTTGGACAATAACCATTGACAAACAAAATACTGATAGAATATCGTTGATAACTGTTATATGGGTGCAATGGTATGCAATGTATACCATGTATTAATGTATACTATACATGATCCTAAGTATTGCACAACTATGTAAATTGATATAATAATGAACTTTTATTTTAAACGACTTTGCACTCAGTAACAGCTTCAGAGTCTGGATTTGAGCCCGGTTGATGGCAATAGGCTCGCCCTCTATTACATGGGCAGGGGCGGATCTTGAATTTGTGGGGCCCTGGGCTAATACTGCTTAGGGGCCCTACCTAATTACTCAATCAATTGCCATTTTATCAAAAAACTTTTCTGTAGTGATGTAGGTATATGTATACACATCAAAAGTGTCTAGGGATCAACATCCCTAATATTGATTAGGGATGTTGATCCCTAGACACTTTTGATGTGTGTATATAATTTGATCGCAGTGTTGCCAACCTTATAATCGGATTATTTAATTTAAGATAATTTTTATTATCGACAATTTGACAATATCGTCTATTGTTTTCAGTCCGGTTGGGGGCCCTCTGTATTTACGGGGCGGGGTGTTTTTTTTGGGCTGCAGCCCAAAAAGCCTTTAAGTAGATCCGCCCCTGTACATGGGACTTAAACATAATTGGCGAAATGTGGGTGTACTAATGGGTACACCTCTGCTTAACCCTTTAGGGATTACAGGCGTGATATTTGTGTTGTTGAATAATTGGAAGATATGCGTTCTTGCTGGTTTCAATGTTGGGCCACCGACCTTATTGGTGAGGTTCTTCAGAAAGGTCAGGTTCGCAGTACTCGTAACCGGCGTGCTTGTATGACGAGATATGAACGTAGATGAGGCGAAAGGAGTATGTAAGGATCATAGCAGGTGGCGTTCTGTGGTTTCTGCCTACCCCCATGGGAAAAAGGCGTGA
Organism: Hoplodrina blanda; assembly: GCA_949316365.1. Taxonomy (NCBI): domain Eukaryota; kingdom Metazoa; phylum Arthropoda; class Insecta; order Lepidoptera; family Noctuidae; genus Hoplodrina; species Hoplodrina blanda. Next base: position 4,681,373 of record OX438564.1, on the reverse strand, counting down.
ATTTTATGTACGTATGTATGTATGTGTTCAAAATGGAGAATAAATTAATAATACTTAGAGTTGAGCTACAAGTAGTCATGAAGTTTTTTTTTTTTCATAGGGTTGTTAATTTATTATGTTAAACTTTCTTCTTCAACGAGGTGATGTGTCTAGGAAGCTCTCACCACATCGAATCTTTATCAGCTTGAATAGTTTATTTTGATTTCGGTGCAAACCTGAAATTGAAAAAAAAAACACATAACACATTATCGCGCCTGTAATCCCCGAAGGGAGGCCTCTGCCTAACCCTTAACCCGGAGGTTCTAATGGGTACACCTCTGTTTACCCATTAGTACACCCACATTTTGGCCAGTTATGTTTAAGTCCCATGTAATAGGGGGCGAACCTATTGCCATCAACCGGACACAAATCCAGACTCTTGGACTGCTACTGAGAAATTCCTGATGAAAAACCCCTTGCGCACTGTTGGATTTTCAACGCTCAGCTCAGCGCCAAGAGTTGAAAATCCAACAACAGAAATTACATAGTACCTAATATTAAAATGGTAATCCAACAACAAAAATTACAAAGGAATATTAAAATGGTACTGTTTTAAGAGATAGTGGAAGGCCCCCTGGACTAATCTATACAAAAGGGAATACTTTCTGACTGATCTATCAACACACACAGTTTAAACCACTGAACGGATTGCGCTAAAATTTAACGCAGATTCTTATTATGACGTAGGCATGCGCTAAGAAAGGATTTTACAAAATTCACTGCGTTAAGGGGATGAAACGGGGGTCCAAAGTTTGTATGGAGAAACAAGATTAGATCCCCAATAACTGACATTCTTGCGGACGATCAGTCTGATTGGTGATTATGATTGAAGTAAAATTGTTTTTTGATGAGGAGAGATACTTCGTCTTGCTGACGAGATTTACAATATTGGTTAATAAAGGTTAATTAATATAAATAATGTTATGAAATACTTACGGTCGCACACTTTGCGTAGATAAAAAAAAATTGCTAACTCCATTCTTTCCATTAACAAGATAGACTCAAAACTGTGATAATTTTTGCACTAATATATCGAAAACTTTCTGTATCGTATTATATTCCAATTGTAGATAAAATCTTGCACTGAGGGTCCCAAACGATTCAATCAAACATGGAATTATATCGACCGCGCATGCGTTAGTTACGCGCGTGCGCTAAGTACTACGCATCGAATTGAAATTTCACCCTGTCAGCTGTCAAATATATTCTGGTCTCTCTCTAACACGTGCTGTTGGTATTTGCTAGAGTGAGATGAAGTTTGATAAGGGCGACTTTTGTGTATTTTTCTGTTTTGTGTTGTCATATTGAGCAGCTTTCGCAGTTGCAAGCACTGTGTTCGCGTTTTGTGATTGTTTACAAGTGTTTAATAAGTGTTTTATTATTGTTCTAGTGTTTCAACGTTTGGCTACGTTTATACCGGTGAGTTTTTAATATTTTAAAACAATATTATGATAGTTTAAATCTGTGCGCGTCGTGAAATACTTGGTAGACATTTTGATAGCTGGATGGTTATGTCAAAATATTTACATTTTTTTCCAATACTTCAGAATTACGTATGTTTATAGTAGTTTATACTTGTTTAACAGGTCATATTATTTTGTACATATATTTTTCGTCAACACCAGAATGTTGTTGGTACATACTTACTCCAGAAGTAGAACTGGTGAATAAATTAAAAAATCTTTTATTAGCAGGCATAGAAGGCCCATGAGCTGTTAGCATCTTTTATCTTTTTATTATATGTTATAAATATAAAAATCAGTGCTGTATGTATGTAGGTATGTGAGGTCATCACTTTAGAACAGCTCGACCGATGTGGCTGTTTTTTCTTGTAAGTTTGTATGTAAGAAAATTTATGGAAAATCCACCAGAAACTACAGAAATTAGGATGGTATTTTAGAAAATAAAATAATTTAAATGAATAATAAAAATCTCAGTACAAAAAAATCGAGCTTATGTATGCTCGTCTAATCATACACATCATTATAGGTAAGTACTAAGGTACGGTATGTTATCAGTGAATAAGTCGTTGGAGTACCCTTTTAAGTCCTCTCATCCACTTGACCGCCACTGGGTAAAAAAAAGGGACCCGGAAAAAAGGGACCCGGACGATAATATTATAGAATATTTTATAATAAAAAATAATTGGCGTTAGGTCGCGAGTTGCAGCGCGGTATTATACTTACAACGCTGTCAAAGGGAGTAACTTGAACTAAATTAATACATTTTAGTTAAATGTTAGACGACAAGCACAATATATTCATTCGTGTGAGAGTGTTTCACAGAATAATCGCACAATGTAGACTGGGTTAGGTTTGAACAAAGTGTCGACAGTAAACACATTGTTAGTTTCGCTTGTCGGTTTCTCACGAGGTTTGTATCTCTGTAGATCAAAGGTAGCATTCTCATACAGCCTTTGGACGCATACCTGCATATTTTAGTTAACGTTAAAGGATTCTGCCCACTACTTCGTACGGTATGACACGCGAAATGACATGCTACGCGGACGCATAGCCATGACAGCTCTCTTTCGAAAAATTACATTCTGCAGAGCCCCCCAAATTAAAAAATAAAATAAAAATTAGACAGTTAAATATGACTCGATTTAAAAAGCAATTTAAAGATTTTCATGTAATAAATTCTACTATAATTCAAATGACACTTTGACGTATTAATAGAATTAAAATATTATTTATATTTTTATCATTACTAACTGATATCCCTTTTTGAATTTAAAATTATCAAAATATTGTTAATAATAATCAATTTATCACCAATGTAACCTAGCAAACATTTGTACGTCCCTGATGACTGGCTGCAGTGAACAGACTCCTTAATAATTCATTCACATGACCTAGATATTATTTAAAATCTAAGTTTTACTATACAATGCCCTATATGAAGCTTTACTGAATGTCCTTTAATTACTTGCGTTACTTATTCTCAGAAGTTTTCCTTATTTGGTGGTATATAAGTATAGAAGTAGTAGAGCTTGTTCAGGGAAGTACTACCACCGAATCACATATGTAAAGCTGCCAATTGGTAAAAGACACAAAACGTATTAAAATATTATAGAGCTTAATATAATTCAAGACATGCGCCCACGCAGCTTTCACTATGAAATGAAAAAAGAACGAAAACCAAAAGGAATGTATGTAACAACCGTTAGATTGAACAAGTTCCCATAGCGGCCGAGTTTATCGCCTTTTGGGCAATTAAAGTATAACGTTTGGGATGCCATCGAATAAGTAGCTACCTACGTACTTGTTTAGAAAGAAAGAAAAACTGTTTCACGCGAAAATGACGAACATAACATAAAAAGAAAAATGCAAAAAAGCAAAGTAGAAACAAGTTAGTATTAAATCTAACATAAAAAGCTTTTTTACAAAAAAAGATAACCGCCTTCAAAAACTACAAAATAAAAATAACTTTAGTTTTGGAAGTCGGCGGCGTTGGTTTTGTTTTTGTTATGTAGGTAAGTAAGTATTGCCACCGACTTCCAAAACTAGTTATTTTTATTTTGTAGTTTTTGAAGGCGGTTATCTTTTTTTGTAAAAAAGCTTTTTATTTTTCACTTTTTAGTGCTTGTGTATTAATGTTTGAAATCCATACAAAAAGCCACACGATATACTTAATTTTGGAAACTGGTAGGAGGGGTCCTACCAGTTTCCAAAATTAAGTATATCGTGTGAGGTATTGTTTGAAAGGGCTAAAGGGCAACCCCCCGGTTGACGTACCTCCCCCCTTTTCCTTCAGTCAGTCATGGACTACACGTATAAACAAAGCAATTTCACTTGTTACGATATTGCTGCTGTGATTCTGTGAGGAGTTCCATTCCATAACTCCGAAGTTCATCATCAGATATTGAAATGGTGACAATGGGACCACACGGAAAGCACCAGCTTTTAAATAAAGAAAGAATCATGAAAATCGGTTCACCCAGACGCAAGTAAGGAGCTACCAAACATTAAAAAAAAATACAGTCGAATTGATAACCTCCTCCTTTTTTTGAAGTCGTTTAAAAATAAAATCAAATAAATACAAATACTTAAGAAATATGCGCCGCCATTACCACGCGAAAGGGTTGACGCTCAGCATAATGCCGTTGCCCGTGCACGAAGGCACGAAAACCACGGCCCTGGTTTTCAGCGTAAGCCGGCGGCGTGTCGCTGTCTTGTGTGTCTGTTTTGTGCCTCGTTGGTTCAGTGGTCGCAAGCGCATTATCTGATCTCCGACCTTACACGTTCCGCTAACTCCTAATAAATCAAAAGCTCAAAAGCTCTTTCATAAAGCTATCTAAACACGACATACTTACCAAACACTTAACACGACTCCGGAAGAGGATGTCACTAATGTAAACAAGCTTTAGATGGTGTTCGTGTTGCTATCGGCGCCCGCGCACGTAATCGGCCGTTCCCCTTAGTTTAAGGTGCGCAGATAAGAGATGCGCACGCGACGCATCTTGGACGGTTTTGTTATCGGTTTGTTTGTATTATGTAAGTGCTAACAGACCCGCATGAGGTCACAAAGAAGTGTAGGGAGGTGTACTATCGTACATTTGTATCGTCTCGTGTGCTAGGGGACTTATCAACTTTATTGTTAATTATGTCTTTGGTGCTATGAAGAGGACTATGCTCGGAGTCTCTCTGCGTGATCGAATCAGAAATGAAGAGATTCGTAGACGAACCAAAATTACCGACATAGCCCAGCGAATTAGCAAGTTGAACTGGCAGTGGGCAGGCCACATAGCACGCAGAACGGATGGTCGATGGGGCCGTAGAGTTCTCGAATGGAGACCACGCACCGGCAAGCGCAGCGTAGGACGTCCACCCACAAGGTGGACGGACGATCTGATAAAAACCGCGGGATCGCGCTGGATGCAAGCCGCTTCCATCCGGTCTTATTGGAAATCTGTAGAGGAGGCCTATGTTCATCAGTGGACGTCCTACGGCTGACATACCTAATGATGATGATGATGACGTCTTTGGTTACTGCTCCGTTCCCATGGGGCGTAGCGTGATGTTATATAGCAAATACTACTCCTCATGAATCAGCTGGCTATCATATACATAAAGAGGTTTTCCAATCCGAATAGTAGTTCCAGAGATTGGGGCGTTTAAACAAACAATGATTTAAAAACTCTATGTTGCAAAGGGTCAAGAGGGAATCCAAATTCCTTGATTCTGTGTGATATTTCAGTCATCATAACATCACGCCTGTAATCCCTGAAGGGTTAGGCAGAGGTGTACCCATTAGTACACCCACATTTCGCCAGTTATGTTTTAAGTCCCATGTAATAGGGGGCGAGCCTATTGCCATAAATTATCACAAATCCAGACTCCGAGGCTGCTACAGAGAAATTCCTGATGGAAAAACCCAATAACACTTCGCCCGACCTGGTCATCGAATCCAAGAACCCAGCAGTTGCGCTTTGCGACCACTAAACCAACGAGGCAGATATAAATATATACTAATATATACAAAATATATATAATATATACAATAACAACGAATATTTTCAACTTAAATCTAATCTATGATTACCCAGAATATAAGTTCTATCTACAATGTCTAACAATTTCATATTCCCGAAGTGTTTCTATTGAGAATGAGATGCAAATTCAGTAGACAGCATTCCATTAACCCGCCTACGATGAATACACAATATTCACAAACAATCTACAGCTTGTCTGTTTGTCTGCCATTATCTGTTATGGTTCTAAAGTTAGACAACATATTTTATAGAATAATACCAGCCTATTACAGTCCCACTGCAGGGCAAAAGTGTCTTCTCGTAGAGAGAAGGCATGAGCATTGATTACCACGCTTGCTCAAGGCGGATTGGCGATTTTAAACTTATATTCATGAATAAATGTCCAAGTTTAGTCAAAGTCAAAACATTTACAGGCACTATTGAATTGTCAAGGAGTCGGTCAGTTAGTCAGAAAACTGAAGCTAGTTGCTCGTTCCAAAACGGAGGTAGGCCTCTATGGAGAAGAACGAGCAAGAAACTCCATGGCACTCCTTTCAATTAGGTTTTTACAAAATTTTAGTTAGGTACATTATTCTTGTTGCTTCTACATTTGAAAACAATGAAGATGAATATAAAACAATAATAAGAATAAAGATGTAAGCCATGGCAGTTAAGAGATGACTAATCCCAACTGACAGCACTCGTTCATAAGCATGACGCATGGATCAGCACTACCTAGCTCAACCATCTTGAAGGTAATTTCTAAGATAACCTTAGAAGGTACATATGAATTGAAAAAGTCACATTGATACTACTTTCTCTTTCTCTCTACTATAGAAAACAAAACCTCATGAAAGAGAGGCGCGGCTTAACCATTGGGCCATCTCAAAATCTCTTAGCTAAACAAATACATACTTCAAGTTAGTCATCATGCCTGTACCTATATACCACTCGTATAAACCACTCATGGTTTGATGCTGTCAACACGGGTTTTGGCATTTGTCGACACTCGGGCTCTTGAAAGTTCGTAGAATTGGTTGGAGACCACTTGGACGGCTGATAAGCTGTTGACAGTGAAACAATGGTAATTTACCAAGTATATTTTGGACATCACTGACATGAGTAAAGGAAAACGTTGTAATGAAACCTGGACTTTTTCCATACTAAAATTATGAATGCGAAATTAAATTGGTTTGTTTCGTTTTCACACCTTAACTAGTGAACCGATTTTGATGAAATTTGGTACAGACTAAGCTTGAACCCTAATCAAGGACAGGCTACTTTTTAATCGGCGACTCCGTCTGCATCCGCGATGACCGATGACCGACATTCAAGTGGGCGAAGTTACGAGCAAAAGCTAGTAATTAATAAGTCTGAAATCACCAATTCGCCTTGAACAGGCGTAGTAATCTATGCTCGTGCTTTATCTGTATGAGAAGAGAAGATGAGAGAATGATAAGATGTCCTGACAAAGGCCTCTTCTTTTACAGAGAAGGTAACATTTTATTTACATTTAATTACTTATAAACCATATTTAAAGGCAAAAGTAAATTGGCCTGTGAAATTCCAGTATTTATATTCTAATTTCTAGTAAGTGTAATTTTTTGAAACACGCTTTATCTACATCTTAGGACCGACTATGTTGACAAATAAGAAGTATGTAAATACACAAACTAAGTAGTCACATTAATATCTAAACAGGCTGATTTGCTACACAAATGACCTACACTGCTACAATGAGATCTAGATAGATCGGATTGCCTTGGTTAGTTGGGAAACTGATATCCTATTCATTTTAATGTGAACAATCTATTTCTACTGTATTTATTACTTACATTTTGTTACTGCATTAAACTATTAGCTTAAGCTCGCGGCTCCGCCCGCGTAAAAAGTAAATTTCCGTAAAGTAAGTTGAACTATAATCCCAAGGGAACACATTACCGTGATAAAAAGTATCCTATGTGTTAATCCAAGAAATGGTCTATCTATGTGCCAATTTTCATCCAAATCTGTTAAACGGTTTCCGCGTGAGCAACAAACATCCAAACAATTAAACATCTTCAAAAACTTTCACGTTTATATTCACATAATTTATTTATTTTATATACATATATAATTACATTTTTAAATGGTAATATAAAACAATAAAAACATTTAAAAATATAAAAAATAGTATCCCACCGGCATCGGGAACAGGGTCCAAGCTACCGGTGGTCAGGGCTCCTGAGAAAGGAATCTCCGAACAATACGCGCCGTGTCCAGGAGTACCGCTTTCTGAATCAAGCCCTTGATCCAACCGTCCAACGAGAGCCTCCTAAGGTGTTGGTCGAGGCTCTTGGCTATAATGCCATTGGCCGTTACGACTATCGGCACAATGACTGTAATACTCACATCCCACATGTCGACAACCTCGCGAGCCAAGTCAAGATACTTAATTTGTTAATCTGTCTCTGCTCTCGTTTATATTATTATTATTAGTAGGATAAATTCATAATCAGAAGACTAATTCTACTAATCAATAACGTTAAAAAAATCTAGTCGCAATCTCATCTCAGCGACAATCAATGTCAAACAATGTAATTTTGACAGATTGAGACTGAGATATAGATTGCGATCGTTCCTAAAAGTTAGAAGAATTGCCTTCAGGTTTAAAAACCGTAATTGCGACCTTGACCTGTGTCAAATTTGACATAAAATGTCAGTCTAATTTGACATTTCTTTGTCGTTTTCTGGGGTTTTTGGTTGATAAGTTTCATTATTATCAACCAGACGAACATTGAGGTTTTTAATTTTGTCTAAACTTTCAGTATCAGCATTCTAGTAACCTATGAAAATGACAAGGTTTTGAATGACAAGGAGGTCTTGGGTTCGATTCCCAGGTCGGGCAGTGTTATTGGGTTTTTCCATCAGGAATTTCTCAGTAGCAGCAGTCTGGATTTGTGCCCGGTTGATGGCAATAAGCTCGCCCCTTATTACATGGGACTTCAACATAACTGGCGAAATGTGGGTGTACTAATGGGTACACCTCTACCTAACCCTTCGGGGATTACAGGCGTGATGTTATGTGTGTGTGTGCGACCTTAATAAAAGGTTGTAGTCGTCTGTAATTAGCTTAATAATCTCAGAGATAGCAGTAATCAAGCAGATGATATCAAGAGAAAATGACGCCGTTTGAAGTTGAGATTAAACAAAAGTGCAAGTGAGCGAGAGGGAACGCTCCCTATTATTGAGGCGTTACGCTCCAGATACGAGTCTTGTTCCATTTATATTGAATTTTATAACGTCTGTCTGCGGTTTAATCAATTTTTTATTCGATTACGGGACAGAGAAAAAACGGAGGGCGAGGCGGTTATTCCTGATAGTGCGCTGTATTTTGGAAAATAAGTTACTTATTTACCTTTATGATATTTTTGTGGATAGGTATAGGCACTAATTTCTAGGCTGATTAATAATAAAAATAAATATATTATTCTCCCACTTGGCAAACGCCACTTTTCATACAGAGAAGGCAAAAGCATTGATCACCACGCTTGCTTAAAGCGCTTTCAGACTTATATTAATTGTAAGTCCAGGTTTCTTTACGATGTTTTAATTCACCCATGTCAGTGATGTCCAAGATAAACTACGCCCCTGTTATATTAATATCCTCCCAACCGAATTTTGGTCACTGCGGCCAATCTCAATGAGATTAGCCAAGTCCACAAGAGATATTACAGTTCACATTTGTGTGCGCAAACATAGGATTACTCCCTCTTCCCTCATTATCGTAGTCCGCTGGGACAGCAATCTGACACGACCAGACAGCGATCAGGCGCCGTACCAACGGCTTTACGTGCTTTCCGAGGCATGGGGGTGTCCCACCACAAACTTCCAAACTTCGAGCCCAAAAAAAAAAAAAAAAACATAACATCACGCCTGTAATCCCCGAAGGGTTGGGCAGAGGTGTACCCATTAGTACACCCACATTTCGCCAGTTATGTTTAAGTCCCGTGTAATAGGGGGCGAGCCTATTGCCGTCAACCGGGCACAAATCCAGACTCCGAGGCTGCTACTGAGAAATTCCTGATGGAAAAACCCAATAACACTTTGCCCGACCTAGGAATCGAACCCAAGACCTCATGCTCAGCAGTCGCGCTTTACGACCCCAAGACCAACGAGGCAGTTAAAAGAAAAAAAAATCGCAATGAAAAAACTCAATAACACTTTTTCTTGAACTTGGAAATCGAACCCAACGCAACCATGTGACCAACGGGACAGACGAAACATTAATAAACATAGTATGTGTTCATGTTTGTCACGTTCTGTTATTGTGAGATAAACATGATGTTTTTCTTAAAGCACAGGATGTCGTGACGAAATTGAAAGTTAAACATTGTACTTGGAGAGAGGATATCAAAGAAAATGTCCTTTTGTTTGTTAATAAGTTCTTTGATGTTTTTTTATATGAGAGTTATGGTAATCTTTATGACTTATCTTGCTTTAGTTCTTAGGATGTAAGCCGACCCACTGCAGGGCAAAGGCCTCTTCAGAAGACACGAGCATTGATCATCATGCTTGCTCAAGGCGGATTGGCAATTTCGGACGAATAAGTCCAGGTCTCGATGTTTTCCTTCACCGGTGCCTGTATCTAAGATAATCTAAGAAAGCACATATGAATATTTGTGTATGATTTCCAGGGGCGAACCAAAAGAAAATGGCGTTAAGGCACGCTATATAGTAACGCACCTTCGATTAATATAAAAAACAGATGGGTAAAATAGTTCTAAAATTTTCCGAGCATTTAGGACTATTTAGTGCTAAATTTTCATAAAACCACGAAATAAATATGATAAGCATAAAAAGGTTTTTGTTTTAATAATTGGCGTTTTAATTTTTGCGCGTCCCTTCCATAGGCGCCGCCCGGAGCCCTACTTGCCCCATCCTAGATACGCCTCTAATAATTTCTGAAAAATAAATTGACAAATCACTTAAGGACTTTGGAACATATTTGAAAAAAAAACGAAAACCGTTTAGCATAGAATCAACAATCAGATAACTTTAAAGCTTAAACAAACACGAATTTAATACCGTTTGAGTTCTATTTACAAAATCGATATCAACCCAAAAACTATACCGACAAGTCCCTATCAACATTGCTAGTGAGCTACCAACAATGCAGAATCTACCAGGGTTCAAGCTGTACACTAACTGAGGGGTGAAAAGACAAAACAATCTCCCTTTAACGACCCACCCTCACCCTCAAACTATAATAAAAATAGACGGCAGGATACTAAACTTCCCTGTTGAAAACATTGAAACTTTCCAATCCAATACTCTTTCAAACACACCTTGATTTAAAACTCTTTATACCAACCCAGCAATGAATATAATTTAATAAATTGATTGGGGAATATAGTGAGGGGGACCAGGATTATCGAGCTAACAGATGTGCAAGGGGCGAAGGAAAGACAATATCGATCTTTCAACGCTGCGCGTGCGCGTATTGATTTTAGCGTGAGTTCGGTTTAGGGTTACCGCTGTGGGGAGATTGTTTGAATACTTTGATTCAATATGTTGTTTTTGGGTATATGAATTAAATATTCGAATTTTGGCTTGAATTGAAGTTGTGAATATTGTTGAAAATTTCTTTTTAGGCTTTTTGGCTATATTATGGGCTAGATCTTGTGTGTGGATTCTGCTTGAATTTTGGGCTATTTTCAATATACCTAGTGAAAATAGCTTTTCCTCTAACTATGTTTTAATTAAGGATGTCTAATTAATAGTTATGAACAAAAATAAGCAACTGACAAAATCAATCATATTATTATTATTTTTTTTGACATTTATTATTTTTTTTTTCTATTTGGTTTTTTTTTACTATGGGATTGCGCAGGCTCACACACTGTTGCATTGTTGGTTGAGATGTTGAAAGTGGTCGTCTACAGTTCCAATAATATATTTGTTAACATGTGAACACTATGTAACTTTAAATATATTTTTACCTTAAATTCTTAATTTGTAATATAAATTCCTTTTGCGTGTTATTATATAGTAGTTTTTATATAAGGTACATTGCATTCACATGTAATTACGTATGACTCTGTATACAAATAATAATATTGTAAACATTGATTTTAAAAGAGTACGTATGGAGTTTCTTGCCCATTCTTCTCCATACAAAACTACCTTTTGGAAGGGGCAACTAGATTCAATTCAATTTTTTTTCTTGTAATGACGTTCAAAAGTGCCTTAAAATGAAATAAATGATTTGACTTTGACTTTGAATATAATACCGGTCTATTACTGTCCCACTGCAGGGCAAAGGACTCTTCTCATACAGAGAAGGCATGAGCATTCAAACTTATATTCATTTACAATTATAGGTTTCCTCACGATATTTTCCTTCACCGATATCAGATGTCCGAGATGAATGATCTCTTTTAACGGGGCTTCCTCTCTCCTACCCTTTTGCTGTGCCCTATAGTGTCCATAATGATCTCAATTATAAAACTTACCACCTAAGCATACATATGAAAAAGCAATAAAGATATTGAGTATTGAGATAAACTTAGAAAGTACAAATACATTGAAAAAGTCGTACAAATACATTGAAAAAGTCACAGTGGTATTTGCCTGCTATCGAACCCACAACCTGATGCATGGAAGTCAGGAACTGATTACTCAGTGTTATTCAGGAATTCATAAGAACATTCTTTGCACAAACATTTCTATTATTAAAACCTGTGAGAAGGTGTACTGAATGGCTTGTCAACACACATAGGAAATAGGTCAAGGCGAAACAAACAAGCAGCTCTGTCATTCAGCGCAAACGCCGCTGTGCATCAAATGCGCAAGCGCATAAAATAGTCGTAAACTTTTATTGACATACAGACTGACATACTACACGTGGACATGATTTGCTGTTGCTATGAGCACTATATAAAGCTGCGTTATTATTGTTATTTGAAAACATAACGATTATTTATTTGCGTGGCATAAGTCAAACAGAATACATTTTTGCAGGGGCGGACTGTGAATTGTTCGGGGCCCTTGGCCGCTGAGTACTAATCAGGGGCCTTCCTATTTAATCTACCAAAATTTGCCATTATGTCAATGATCTGTTTGTAATAATGTTGTCATCATCTGCCTAGCCTTTCCCAACTATGTGGGGTCGGCTTCCAGTCTAACCGGATGCAGCTGAATACCAGTATTTTACATGGAGCGACTGCCTATCAGATCCACAAACCAGTAACTGGGTAATACGATACCCCTTGGTAAGACTGGTTGTCAGATCACTGGCTGCCTGGTTGTTAGTTGTTTGTAATAATGATGTAAATGGTATAAATGAAGGTTGTGAGCTTTTATGTGCATTTATGTGCGGGGCCCTCGGCTACAGCCCTAAAAGCTTATTTATAGATCCGCCCCTGTAATTTTGGATATGAAAATGGAAAAGATTTTAAAGCTCTTACGCAGTAGCCAGATTAAAGGCTGATTTAGACGGTGCGAGAAATATCGTGCAAGTTGTGGTACATTTTCGTCAATGATCAGTCACTTTTGACATGACAGCCGCGCGGTCCCGCAATGTACGTCAAATCGCACGATATTTCTTGCATCGTCTAAATGAGGCTTTATGAGGAATAGTATATAGGCTATATAACATCACGCTACGTCCAACGGGAGTGGAGCAGGAATCAAAGACACAACATAAGACGGCTGAAAGAAACCATGCAGACGAAGTCGCGAGCAGAAGCTACTTTTAGTTTTTTTTTTAAGTTGGTAAAAATCATCAAATGAGTCCTTCCGCCCTGGGTGGGGCGGAAGGGACTGTCAGACTTTTACTGACTAAAAAACCACCCTGTTCCTTCTGTTGCCCTTTACGTTCCGGGGCCACGGTATCCTGTTAAGACGTCCCGCAACCCCGGCAAAGCTACTTTTAGATAAAGTTACTTTTGCACAACAAATCAGCTAATCGACGTTCATCTATATCCACAAAGTGTGTACCGTTTCCGTTTGTCCATAAAATAAATATAGGTATAGTTAAAGGAAGCCAACTATTATTGGTTCTGTATTATAGCTCATTTAAATATCCCATAATCTCTCACTGTACAGGATATTAACTAAGTACCTAATCATAGGTCCCGTTGTGAGAACCTGTGGCTAAACATGCCTACCTACTGATTATGGTTAAGAGGCAAAATTAAAAATTACTTGAGGATAATAATATTATACAGGCTCTGACTGCCTTTTTGGTCTCGTGGTTGGAAGCTGGCCTACTGCGTGTGGGTTCCTAGGTTCGGTTCCCAGGTCGGGCAAAGGTTTTAAATGTTTTTGGGTAAATTGAGCCCTCACAAAGCGTGCGGAGGCATCAGAATCCAGGTCAGTTAAAAGGACAAGAGCAAAATAAAATTAAGCTAGGAATATCCAATTTTTAAAGGCGTTCAGCAGCGGTAGATAGAGAAGAAGAAAAAGATCGAAACATCTCACCTCAAGTTTATTTCACCTAATTTTATGGGCCATCCAGAGATCAAAGTCATAGGTTATTTAAAAAATCAGCTGTCCCATACACAAGAATATGTATAACATCTGAAAGAGCCAATTTTTTTGGAAATGAAGTTCCTTAATCGTCTTCCGGTAGGAATAAACTGGCAGAAATCGTCACGTAAGGAAAAAGCGTCGTGCATCCTCCAGGCGAACTTCCTTCTCTTTCCCTTTCTCTGTCTATTTAAACGGGTTATAACAAATTCGTTCCTGGCGGGGACAGTACACTTGTTTTCTGGTAACCGACGAAATAATGAACTCTAGAAAGTCCAGAATAATTTACTGAATTCATAGTAAAAGTCTTCGTCACGATTCCACCGTGTACTGTTCCACTAAGTACAAATAAAAATGTACTTCCTAAAGAAATTACCAGCACACATAATATGAACAATGCACATTTGCACGACGAGTGAAAACCTTGAACTCTGACGCAGCCACACACAATTATTGCACTTAACCACTCGTTTATCAGACTGCACTCATTACTTACCTACATGTAAAGCTGTGTTCACACAAGCGAGCGTCGGCCGAAACATTGTCGTTACAGATAGAACACAGTCTTCCATACAAATACTTGCGAACCGCTCCGGCTTTGGTGATTGGGCGAAGGATTTTCCAAGAAAAATCTTTCAAACAAACTTTGTCTGGGAAATTACGAACACAACGCAAAAAGAATCAGCTGAATCGGTTCAGCCGTTCTAGATCGAGTTTTTGCATTTAGCATTTCATTTTTATTTTGGAAAGGACTGACTTTTTTTGATTTTACACATTTGTATTCAACCAACCTTTAGTATCTAATTAAGTAACGTTGACCAGTAAGTACTCTTTTCAGAACTGTGCATGTGAACACAGCCTAACAAAATGTCATCCGTCACACTGCCTAGCCCAGTAATGACGAGAAAAATAAAACGTATGTAAAGCCTAATGTGTGTGGTCGGAAACTGAGTCATCATCATTAGGAATATCATCAGTTTCGTCACTTTAACACTCTGAGATGTTATGTTAAACAAGCTGTAAGTATCTCTGAAGTCTTGTGACGAAAATTCATTTTTAACCGACTTCCAAAAGGAGGAGTTTCTCAAATCGATTGTATGTTTTTTTATATGTTACTTTCTACCACAGATTTTGTTCGAAAGAGTTACCGCGTCCCTTGAACACAAAGGGCATTAGGACGACCACGGATGAGTGTTCTGTGTTAGTCAGTAAGAGCCTGATAATCTTTCTCTCCGCCCAGAGCGAAAGAAGTCATTTGATGATTACCCATCCTTAAAGAAAAGCCTTGCTTCTACATATAATACCTTGTTTTACTTAATTATAACGTTAAGTTAGGTTATGGTAAAAGGACACTGTTCAAATAAATTATTTATATGCGTTTATATGTTAAATTAAAAATAAAGCAACAATTTTATCAATAACACAGTTAATTATAAAGTCACAAAGTGTCAAGTCCACCCACACAGTCTTGATCGCCATTTATTGTATCACACGCCACACCAATAATTCAATACTACCTACACATGATTGGAATACTTGTCAGTTGCGTGCCTCGGCTCACGTGCCCTTTATTACCCGATCTCCGATGATAACCGAATGTAATCGTCACCTCAAATTGGCTATAAGGCGCGTGCGCAGCTATAGCGCGTTATGCGTTACTAGAAACGATTTCTTTGTCGCTGGAATGCGTGTGAGATGCATTATATCTGGTAGATTGTGACTTGTGAGGTAATTTCCGTTACCGGTAGGGTTGGTCGTTGCGTTAAATGATATAAAGAGTAGCTTCTGCCTGTGTGGAAGTTAAGTATTTGTGCAGAAGCTACTATAAAACATAGCCTATTATATTCGGCAGTAGTGTTGCTTTCTGTCAGTAAAATAATTTTTCAATTTCGACCAGTGTTTCTAGAGCAACAAACAAACAATTTTTACTTCTTTAAAATATTACTAGCGGACCCGGTAAACGTCATCTTGCCTGGTAAAGCAGCGCCAAATTAAATATGGTATGACATACCAACAGCAACGCCATCTACTGGGTCCAATTCTGTTTTCAAACCATCCAGAAACCCATTGAAATTTTCATCCATATTAATTCAGCCGTTTCGGAGGAGTTAGGTGACAACGACAGCAATACCCTACGGTTGCAACTGCTTTCAGTTGCATCTTTGTTTACTGCTCACCTCCCGTTGATCGTGGCGTAATGTTATACATATTTGCTTCAAGGTCGTGTTTACTAGGCTATATAGCCTTTAACCTTCTTCGATAAACGGACTAATAGAAATAAATGATTTGACTCTGACATTCTGAAAATGATGTCCAAAAGTTTTGGAGCATTCTTGACGGCACAACCCTAATCAGTAGATTGCACTTGCGCTAGCGCATCTACGTGCACGTTGTGTAACGTAATGTGGTGGATCGCAATCTGCTTCGGATGTAGTAAAAATGAAAGGATTTGCACGCACTGGCCTTTTTTATATTGGAATATCAATGTATCGTTAGATATTGCAATCATTTGCTTGAGGATATTGGATTTCTCTGTACTCTGCCAATGTAAGCCTCTGAAGGTTGGTTTTAATGTTATTATAGTCATCACTCAACACCTATTACTCCAAAGTCCGCTCAATAACCCATAAAAACCATACAATTTACCATCAGAGCTGAACCCTATAAGACAAGACAATGCATGGAATCACGCTATTGAATACCATTACTGCCCCATCACCCATGATCCACTGTTTGAACTGTCATTGTTGTCATTCTGTATTGTCTGCGGCTATTCGAGCGTCGCACGGGAATCGAATTCGCTACCGACACCCATTGAGGATGTATAGGGTCACGGTGATTTGATTTCCGCTTAATGGACGCGAAGTTATTGGGTGATTGGCATTTATTTGGGGTTATGTACGGTTAAACAAGCCATCAGTCCGTCGCCCGACAAACAGAAAAGAAATCCAAAAATCATTGGCTTGGGTTCTATTGCGTTAATAAAGGCCCCGAACAATAGTTTTTCTCATAAATATTTCATGTACAGACAGCGACCAGTGACAGATTTATTATATGTATATCTTCTATACATATAAAATGCTTTGCCCTACACAGCCTAAACACCAGATCGTACAGACTTGAAACTTGGAGGGGGACGTAGGCATTCGATGAAAAAGGATTTTCTAAAATTCTACCCCTCAGGGGGTGAAAAAAGGGGGAGGGGAGTTTGTATGAGACAACGTGATTCCTTGGTCCAATCTACTTCAATAAATAATTATTGCATAAACATTCTTTTTTATTCACATTTTTATGCAACATCTATAAGAAAAGGTAACAAAAGGTATTTATATGGCAGAGGTGAGTGGCAACGCAGGGAGGGGTCGCCCTAGGAAGACCTACACTGACCTTATTGGTGAGGTTCTTTAGAAAGGTCAGGTGCGGAGCACTCATAACCGGCGTGTGGTGCGTGGAGTATGAACGTAGATGAGGCGAAAGGAGTATGTAAGGATCGTAGCGGGTGGCGTTCTGTGGTTTCCGCCTACCCCCATGGTAAAAAGGCGTGAGTTTATGTATGGATGTATCTATAAGAAAAAGGGGGTTAATGGAATACTTGGCATAAACTTGCATTGCATCATAATCATCCAATTAACTATAAATAGCTTCAAGAACTTATTATCTTGCTCAAGTACTAGTTAAAATAAGTTAAGTTAATATATAATAGTTAGGTTATTGCGGATGTTATTAAATCGCGTCAACTTAGACAACATAATTAGGTATGTGTCAGTAATTACTTGGTGGCTGGACTTAAGTACTTAAATGACCTGACAGATACGTTCGTTTTTTAAAATAAAAGTATCAAGATCTTTGTGGTAACATGATTGGATGAAGATAATGTTGGGAACATGCATATTTTTTTTAAAGTACTTTTTTTTTAATTGAGTAAGTTATTTCTTTCCAAAGTAAGGTAAAGAAAACCGATCTTAAAATAAATAAACAAATATTGACGTATTATTATAAAAGTGGTATTCTCCTAACCTTTTTACAAAATAAATGGTATTTATTCTGTAAATAGTAGAAAAATTACACTTTTATTCGTATTTTTTTTTACTATTTTAAACTAGATGGCGCTTATGGTTTTGATAATTTAACTTTTTTCATGATTAGAATTTAGGTAGATACATCAGGAATTTATAGTCATCTTTTTTGGTCCTTATTTTTGTAGTAACCTTTTTTGGTCCTTCGGTACATAATTGTTAAGAAATCATAATAAAACATTTAGATAGTTTAAAAGTCTGAAGATTGTCTTTTTTTTCCCTCCAGTTATGGAGATACCCATTCAGTTTGAGTTCACTCACCACCACCTCAAGCTTTCTCCACCTCAATTCAACGAGGCAGATTTATACAAAACGAACCGGCTGATAATCATTCACATCACGTTTATTCAAAAATCGTTTAAAAAACATGGAATTTTAACGTTCCTTTTTAAAAAGCGACTTCAATTTACATATCTCTTTGCCGGTTACCCACGTTTTCCTTTAAAATTAGAAAAATAGTCAAAAAAACGTTAAACAATGCATAATTGTAATTAATCCGTTAGATGTCCAGACAATAGGGCTGATGACAGACCGGTATTGTCTCCTGTCACATCCTGTCACATTGTCTTACGTCACCGAGCCGTGAACACTCGTCTGGTATTATAGTAGTTAGGGGAAATTGTAATTTTACTGTCAGACAATTTAAATGTGAAGACGTGTAACGTGATTTTTGAAGACTGAGTTAGTGTGTCAAAATGAGCAACTTCAAATCCGCAACCTGTCAAAACGCAATTCTTCCATAGATTATGTATGGCAAAAGACAACTGTGTCGTCATTTTTGTGCCGACTCAATTGATTTAACTATTTAAACGTTCAAAAGAATTAACAAAATCAATTTTTACAATTAATTGAAAATTAATCGGGTTTTCAGGGGATAAAGTGTTTCTTTAGAGAAGTACTGTCTTGAAATTATTTGTTAATGGTGTCAACTACCCGATTTAGGACTTTTAATTTTCATGTCTATATAGACGAAGTCGCGGGCAGAAGCTATATAAAAAGAATTTAATGTAATAGGACTGCTAGTTGTAAATTGGGTGAGGATGACAACATCAAAATGAACGTGCATTGTGTCTGTCAGACAGAAGTTGTTCTGGTTCTGTTCGATCAGCCGTGACTGACACATCCGATTGCGGAAAGGAGCGTCCTGTACAAGTCATGTTACATACCATTTGATCATTTAACTACCGAAAATGTACTAGAAATTTAGTTCGGTAGTATTATAGGATTTTTTTTTGTTTAGTCAATCGTCTAGCAAAGTTGGTTTTTACGCTAATATCAATGTAATAATGAATCAATCAAAAATGCAATCTATTTGATAAAAACATACATCATTTTTGAAAATGGTCCTAAGAGTCTGTTCGCTTTTATCGTACTAAAAGACCACACACAAAGGACCGCACAAGTAGTTTATATGAACATAATGAAATACTAATATTGCTCGGAGACTGGACGGCCTTTATTGCCTAGGAGTCACATATTCATAAACTAGGCATCGACACAGATTGCTCCTTCTACGTTTTATACGTCAACAAAGTTGTATTTATTACTGCAACAGATGTTAACACATCGCCTCTTTGGTCTTGTGGTCGCAAAGCGCGACTGCTGAGCATGATGTCTTGTGTTCGATTGTCAGGTCTGTAATCCCTGTAATCCCCGAAGGGTTAGGCAGTGGTGTACCCATTAGTACACCCACATTTCGCCAGTTATGTTTAAGTCCCATGTAATAAGGGGCGAGCTTATTGCCATCAACCAGAAATTTCTGATGGCAAAACCCAATAACACTTTGCACGACCCAGGAATCGAATCCAAGACCTCATGCTCAGCAGTCACGCTACGTTTACGAGTCAAAGACTACTATTAACTGAATAAAACTATCTGAACTTGACTTCACATACAACGACATCTATTATGGTAAACTGCTTCCTATCTCAAATAGCCGCTAAAGTGGCTTATTAGGAAAGCTCGACAAACGCAGTGCGTCGCTGAGATTCCATTAGAGCCAATGTAGACGACGTGCGTCGTTTGTTCTACGATTATAGTAAAGTGTAGTGTACAATGGTTGTGCTCTAGTCGTTTTCATGGTAGTTACATTCTATCAATTCGTGTACTCTTGTAGAATGGTTGAAAATTGGTTTTGATTAGCTTTAAAGTTCTGTTATATAAAGTAGCCTTGTTTTGAATCGTTGTCTAGCTTACTTCTAAACAATTGCTATCTCCTCCGCCTTTCCCAGACTCATTCATGAAAGTAAAGTTGAGGTTAAGGACTCCTTCATAAATGAACTGGCTTCTAATTTTGTTTAATCGCATAAACCTCTGGAACTATTCGTCCGATTCTGTAGATTCATTTGCAAAAAATTCATGGTAAAAAAACTTTTTAAAACAAGCTTTTTTAGTGTGATTTTACTAACTTTATCGTTTTCTACTCTTCAAGCCCTTTCATTTGATACCCATATCAAGGGAATTGAGATAAAATATGTAATCCGCCATCTTGGAATGGCGGCCATATTGAAATTATTACAATACTGAGTATTGCTCATTATATTGTCTCCAGAACTAAATGTGTATGCAAAATTTCAGCTCAATCGGATACCAAAAAATGGTCGAAAAATGGTTTGCAAATGAAAGGACAACTTACATACGGACAGTGCAAGCAAAATAAAAGCTTGTAAAAAGGGAGCTAACGTTATTCCTGAGTGCCATAGGCATTATAGTATCAAAAATATCCGTGAGCAAGTGATCGAAGCCACGGGCAAAACCTATTGTACCTAAAACAAATGTATCTTGCTGTGTCCTCCATTAAAAATCGTACAGCGAGCGCACATGTGACGTCAGAAGTTATTAATTCATACTCCAGTGTACACTAGCCCTAACCCCATCACACCGTGATATACAGCCGACACTCATGGCTACGACATTGACCCATGTGACGTAGGTTATGGTTACAGTTCTGTGTTAATGTCACCCATTTGTAGGGTTGCCAACCACACTTTATAATAACGTATCCTACTTTATTTAGCTCCATCATACTTTATACTTTAGAATAAAAAAAGCATCGAAAATACTTTATTTTGACTTAAACCTAGAATGGCATACAGTACCCGGCGATAAATATTGCACATCGACCTTTATCGTATTTCGCATTTTATACAAAGAATAAAAAGAATTATCAAAAAAAGCAAATCATAATTGTTTTAACAGCTCCTAATAGATACCGGACTGTTTGTATTTCGTGCGACAGATATCGAAAGCCTCTACGAAGCCGAAATTAGCCGATTGACTCTTTCCAAAGGTCGATGTGCAATATTTATCGCCGGGTACTGTACTTGTTATGAGATTTCAGAACTAGAACTAAATGGAAAGCAAACGCGAAACATTTAAATAAATAAATTTTCTAATACTTTATTTTGTTTGGAAATACTTTTTTTTAATATTCGTCAGAGATGAATATTCGTTATTTTTCTTACAAAAAGGTGGCAACCCTAGCCATGGGATAATTTAATTACTGACGCGTTTTTATGGGTTTTAAACCGTAGCTACGACTCGCTTTAGCCCGCGACTTGGTTTTTTTCTATTCTGATACATAACATCACGCCGTAATCCCCAAAGGGTTAGGCAGAGGTGTACTCGTTAGTAGACACACATTTCGCCAGTTATGTTTTTTAAGTCCCATGTAACAGGGGCGAGCCTATTGTCATCAACTGGGCACAAATCCAGACTCCGAGGTTGCTACTGAGAAATTCCTGATAGAGAAACTCAATGACACTTTGCCCGACCTGGGAATTGAACCCAGAACCTCATGCTCAGCAGTCGCGCTTTGCGACCACTAGACCACCGAGGTAGTCACATTACATAGAACAGAACACTACAAACTAGCCAATACGGTCCCATTGCTGGGCCAAGTTCTCCCTTCATTTCTTGTCCACGTACAGTCAGCAACAAAAGTCGATTAACAATGTTGCTTTTTTATATCATTTTTACAGACAATAAACACATAATGTACTGGCTTTCAGAATTTCAGGCAATAGCTAAGGGTTTATTTTATTTTAATTTTATATTCATTGCGTTTTACTTTTAATATTGTACCTACCTAATAATTAGGATTCAAAAATCATAAATGTTAATCGACTTTTGTTGCTGACTGTACCTATCCAATAACAATAATAACCTTTATTTAACATTAGTATCCTTAACAAATCCCAATACCGCTACAATACGGCCGATGTATCTTGGCGGTTCTGAAGTTAGCCGTAGGCTGCGCAGTAGACAATTTCATTCCTAAAAGATTAATTGCGCAGCTAAACAGCTAATTTCAGAACCGCCAAGATACGTCGGCCGTACTATGCATGGAAATTATTCACACAAACGTCAATACAGACAAGTAACTAGCCAGTAGCCTGTCGGTTCACACGCTAATGCCAATAACCCTGATGCGCAGGCGCAGCGTATCTGCAGTTGTCGCAAACCATAGAGTTATAGACCATGCGACCATGTGGTTGCGACCGAGACCGCACTTCCGCGATGACATTCCCCTTTGGTTAGCGATGTTATGTGATGGGATTATGTTCCTATAATGTTACGTGGAATTTATGTCATACTAGCTGCCGCCCGCGGCTTTGCCTGCGTTGAATTAGTACTTTCACTTACACATCGTTTTATTTTGGCCAAATTATACAAGATTTTTACAAATTACAGCCTGTGTTATGTTTGATGTAGTTTTATGACTGTAAAGTTTCACGCAAAAATTCATTTTAGGAGATTTTCCGAGAAAGAGTAACAAACATTAATCCATTTATTCTTATAAACTTTCGCGTTTATATTAGTAGAAGGAATGAACAAGAGCAAAAAAATAACAGGGGCGAGCCTATTGCCATCAACCGGGCACACATCCAGACTCCGAGGCTGCTACTGAGAAATTCCTGATGGAAAAATCCAATAACACTTTGCTCGACCTGGGAATCGGACCTAAGACCTCATGCTCAGACCAACGAGGTATTACATAAAACAGAAACAAATAAAGAACTATAAAAACCTGTTAGCCACATCCCTATTCTCTTATAAAGTACCAACAGTATGTGACAACAAACTCGTCTTTATAAAAAGCAATTCACTTCTGTGTGAGGCTCTGTGCCCACTAGAGCGTAACAATTCGATCAATGTATGTGAGACTTGAATGCTCGGTGGCTATTCAATCATGTGTAAAGGACGGATATTAAATTGTATGCTGATTTCAATTTGTTAGTGAACAAGTTGGTTTATCTATAGTTTGAAAACGGAATCAAGTTTGTGTAATATAACAAATAAATCGAATAATAAATAGTTATAATCCTGTTCTCTTACGTAATTTTGATAAAATTATTTTACTGCTTATTAAAATGGTAGGTTTTTTAATATAGTAATCCAAAAAAAATCAAATGTCAAATAAAGCCTCGCTTTCTACGCGTTTTTAAGCGTTGAAAAATTTTCCTACTGAATTTCGGTCGGATTTGATTTTTGTATGATAATCCAAATTTTTTATCTACTTACCTAGTGAATAGTCCCGGGAAATCCCGGAACCGAAAGTACCGGGAAATCCCGGAAATTTGCGTTGTTTTAGGAACCGGAATTTTCAAAACCAAATCCCGGTTCTTTCGGTACTTTCGGCAAAATTAAATGAAATGCCGTCAGATACAGATGAAGACATAGAAAGTGAACCTCAATCAAAAAAAGAGGAGCTTAAAAAAGCTACTGCTTGTAAAAGAACAAGAATGACTCACAGTGAAGATGTTAATACGAATGTGAGGATCGAAATGGCTCTTTTTGAGAACGGAGGGGATCGTAGACGTTATTTGTCGCAGGCTTTTGACTTTCTTTTATCAATTCCACCGACAAGTGTAGAGCCGGAAAGAGTTTTTCTTCCGCTGGGTACCTTTGTAATAAAATAAGATCACGTTTAAGTGATAATAGTTTGGACGCTCTTATATTTTTAAGATCATTATATAGGCAGGAGAGAAATACTCCAAAAAATAAATAAACAGGTACCTAACCTAGGTTATTGAGTGCCCCCATTGTAACTATAAGAATCAGAACAATGTAATATTGGTCTAAGCAAGTATTCCAAATTTTTATAATTTTATAGGTGGGTATTTTTATTTATAGTATTGTAAGGATGAATATCTATATGTGTAAGTTTTGCAAAAATATTTAAGTTTAAAGTTATATTTTTATTTAATTTTTTCTTAAATATATAATTACAGTCAAGTTGATTTAAAGAATTTGTCGATTAAAGTTGTTCCAAACTATTGTTGAATTATTATAAGATTAAAATTTAAAAATGTTTGTTAAGATTATCTAATCAATAAATATTGAGACTGATTATTGCTACGCTTAAACTCCGTTCCTTTTTTTGTAGATGTTACGTAAGTTTCAAATAATAATTTGGTTATGCAATTGCAAAAGAGTCATGTTAATTTGTTTGGTAAAGTGAAGATGTTTAATAATTGTTTCTGTTATATATTATGTAGGATTAGGTATAAAAATCATTTAATGTTAAAAAATCTGCAGACTTAGAGTGCGTTTCTGCTTGATCTAAAATGTCTTAGGGTATACTTAAAAATTAGGGATTGATGGTGAAAACGGGCATTAGTGTCTTATAAAACAAGAAATAAAACGTTTTATTTGATTTGATTAAAATGTTTTTACTTTGCCCTTTCATTTCGTCTTTTTTTTACTTTCTCCCTTTCAACACTTTCAACTCTCTTACAAAGACTAATTAAAGTATCAAAAGTATCGATAGTACCGGGAATCCCGGTTCTTAAGCCAGAAGGTCCCAAAAATCCCGGTTCTTTAAAACAGCACCGGTTCTGCATTCCCTATACTTACCTAAGCTTATTAGAGAACTGGCACTTACTCAATACTAGTATACCTGTCGGCTAATGCGATTACTTAATTTTATAATATGATAATTATAAAAGTTTATAATATAATAATTGTAATAATATTACAATTTTAAAATTAATGTAGAATAAAATGATAAATTCGCATACCCTTAAAACGATGCGACACGTAGCAATATGCAATCTCATTAACACCTTTATGAACATACCATGTTCCTGGCAAACAAATCATATTCTATTCTTTAAAATATACCTACTTGTTTAAAATAAAAAAAATATAGGTAGGTACTTACTTCAATTTATTTTTTGCAGTAACTTTTAAAAATATACACATCAAAAGTGTCTAGGGATCAACATCCCTAACATTGATTAGGGATGTTGATCCCTAGACACTTTTGATGTGTGTAAATAATAAAATTTTCGCATTGCCCTCATTTGACGTCGGTTAAACTTTTACTGATTTACTACACGATAATGCACGGTAGCCACCTAAGTCCAGTGCATCTAAGCCTCTTATTTAGTCATTACCTATGTAATAACTTAGTGAATGGCACTCAGTGGTAGTCAGTGGTCGGTCGATGCACCACGACGCAAGGATGACGCGACGCCACATTCTGCACTTTTTGTGTTGAGTGAATTTAAATTGAACTGATAGGGTTTGAAGACCTTAGGGTTGGGTAAGCAGGTAGGTGTAGTGGGTGGATTTCCTTATGTTGTAGAGAGTAATTAGGTAATAGAAAAGATACTATTATTTTTGGGTGTAACGGCGGTTTTTATGGGCCGTCGATGTGCTTCTTAAAAATGTCGTCATGAGCTTGTGGAGAAAATTTTATCACATTTATATTCTTGAAAATAAATATTAGTAGGTTCGTTGCTCAAACTAGGTCTTATCTGCTGCTGAAAATACATTGCATCCTTAGTTATGTAACAGTCTCCATAGCGACCTTCCGTTTGGAATTTATAAGAATATTGTAGAATATAAATAAGAATATAACAGGTGTAAAAAGAAACATGATAGCGAAGCTGAAAATTATCATTCCGAATTTTTTGGATAGTAATTTTTTTTTTTACAAATGCGGTAAATGTTAGAACTACACTCTAAAAAGCCCCATGACCCAAATATTTTGTGTCTTCGTCGTCAAAATAATAGTGGTTTTCCAGCAATATTTAATGGGTCATAATTATGCGTAATTATCAGCTATGCAATGTCTCTTTTTGCATTCCGTAGGTACTGCAATTACGAATCCTGTGTGACAGTGGACAACGCGTGCACTTATCACTCACAATATTATGTTTATTTCCTACACAGGGATAAAATTATTATTGCATTCACCTTAATATAGAATTATTTGCTTCCTGTTGATGTTGTGTTTATGGGAACTGTGACTCAATCCTATACTTGATACAAGTGTTTTATAAACAGGATATTTTGTGTTTGCGCTCAGGTGGAAATTGATGAAATTATGCTGTAGGTTAGCACATTTCCAGCATTAGTGTGTTTTTCGTTTTGGCTGAGTTTAAATAAGGAAGTGGTTTTCAATTCGGCCCGTAAATTTTTTTCTTTGTCTGTTTTCTTAGAATATTTCCGGCATTTCTGAGTAGAATTGGATGATTATTTTTCTAAATATTTAACATTTATTCTTATAATGTTACTACTAATATAAATGCAAACGTTTGGATGGATTCATGTTTCTTACTCAATCACACCAGAACGGCTGAATGATCTGGATGAAAGGCACAGAGATAATATTATAGTTTGGAATACCACATAAGCTACTTATGTTTTCATACTGTGTAAACATAAGTAGCATCGTAGCATGAAATAATAACTAAATAAAACTTTTTCGTGTCTATTTGTTCCGGCTAATCTCCAAAACGGCTGGCTGGACCGATTTTGACAAGACTTTTACTGGCAGATTTTTTCATACCATGTTATGAGGAGTAACTTCCTAACATTATTTTAAAAAAACAAATAGGGTTCCGCGAAAAAAAAACCCATGACACCTACTTACCTATATTTGGTTTTCAGACGAAAAAATACTATGATTAAACTCAGCAGTTTATCCCAATAGTTCTAACTAAACAGATACAGTAAATCACACACACATTAAAATGATTTACAATCCAGATGATGATGTGTTCGTAATAATAGTTCATTATAGTTTTTATATTACTTCTCACGAGGATAGTCAGCTTCTTGTTACTGGTTGCGTATCCTGCTACCCTCTGGGATGCGGTGGGAACTGTTCTTTCTTGTCTATTTTTAATCCTAACGTTTTATAGGATGTAACAAGAATATGGCGGGATTTTAGATACATACGGGGTGTAAAAAGAGATATTACGTAACAGTTAACTATGTACCAAACTAAGTAACATTGAACAAAAATTATTATTGGGATAAAACTTTTATTTTGTGAAAAATTACTGTATATGGTAAGTTTAGTTAAAACATTTCAAACTTAGTAAAAAACGTGAAAAACTAACTAAACTTGCAACCTTGACCTTTAACATTTTCGTGATTAAGAAGGTTCCCAGGTCTGGCAAAAAATCAGCAATTCCATACATTTTAACCGTGTAGGTGTTGCACTTTTGTTTGGAAGATTTTTGGCATAGCCGATTTTTTTAATAACCGATTAAAATTTTAATAAATATTCCTGCAATGATAAAATTGTCGATTTCATACTTTTATATAATTATTATTTAAAGCCTAGGTTTCTTCACGATGTTTTCCTTCATCAATCCGCCTTGATCAATGATCATGTCTTCTCTGTATGAGAAGAGGTTTCTGCACTGCTGTGCGACTGCTATTATTATTTCAATGATGAAATGATAGGGTCTTGACTAAAATGAAGTAAGTATCCCAGAACCAGCCTGATCAAAACAAATGAAGATCGTAAATTTTTATCCGAAAAATTACATTAAAAAAAGATGCGGGCGAAAATAGTATTCCACGATTCTTCCAAGTGGCATGACGAACAACCAGTACTAACGTTCGTATGTAAATTAATAACATATTAGAGACAATTTGTCCGAGAGGGATGTTGGGACAGACGGACAGACATGCGGGCTTCGCTCACTAATTCACGGCTCTTCGATTAAGTAATGGCAGTGAATTGGACATCAATTTATCAGTTAAAGCCGTTATTGGAAGCTTTTTGTTCGAACGGTTTTTCTGAATTTTCGTTTGATTCTGATGTATCGAGCTGAGTGTTAATAAATATAGATTAAGCCCAATTAACAACGATTGTGGTGAAATGTTTTGTTTTCGTTTTCTTTATATTTGTATTCAATACGAATTGTCTGGAAGTGTCTGGGCTTATAAGATTCAAAAACAAAATCAATTCTCTCAATCTTTATTGCAATATGTGAAACACACAAGTTCAAAGTGTTAATATTATGTTAGTCGTTTTGGTGACACTTTCTTTGTTTAATTTATATAGTAATGTCATGACGACTACCGTTTCGTATATTTGTAAAACATTTAAAAAAGTGAACATTTAGCAATGAATTTATATTTATTTTATAATTTTAGGTACCTATGTACTGAAACAAAAAATGTCCTATTGCTTATTATAATCAACAATTTGTACAATAATAAAAAATGAAACAAAAACCAAATGGCATCAAAAATATCTTTCGCATCGCCGTCAACTGGAAATGTGGCCAAAAAACTGGCCGTTTTTCTCTGGCTAAGGTAATATAGCGACGGGAAGTGTCAACCAGCCGTTTGGACAACTCCTTTGCTTATTGCTTAAACTATCTTATTTATATTTTTTTGTCACAAAAAGTAAAATACCTTATATTATTTATAGATTAGTGGTAGAACTAAGCTCAATTACACTAAATTTTCTTTTGTTTTAAAACTAAACCTGGACTACTATTCGGGATCACATTTTGCCCTCTCATTTAAGCCTGTCTCCACAATTAGCCGTACCGCCTTATGCAAAACTTAGATGATGACAAACGATGTTTTGAGCTGCACTCTCGACGTATTACTAAATTGCTGTTTAATTGGTGTAATCATTTCGCCTTATACTGACCTGAATACCTCAGTTTCAGTCACTAATGTTCAAGATTTCTCTAGCTATATTATTACTCGTATTATCAGCTTGATTGTTTTTAATTAATATACAGGAAGATTTTTTTATCAGGTTCCTTATTTTTATATTGTGATCTTTATTGAAAATAATAAAATACGTATTTTTTCTTTTAGTATCACTCAGTACTAAAGTATTAAGATATAGCATCACATAGTTGTCCTAAAAAAGTTAATGTTTGTAGACATATTGATAGACTAGCACTCTCCCCGCGACTTCGTTCGCGTGATTTTTCTTACGGATCCCTAATTTTTTGATAATAAAATAGCCTATAGCACTCAGTGATAACGTAGCTTCCAATTTGTGAAAGAATTTTCAAAATCGGTTCAGTAGATCCAGAGATTACCCCCTACATACAAACTTACAAACAAATGTTACCTCTTTGTAATATTAAGTATAAGTAGATAAGAGACTAAAGCATAAAATAGATTTTTTTGCTGAAATCTCTTATCTATTTAGATGATAGGTATGTAAAAATAACAGTGTTAATTACCTTTTTTTGCTGACCCTACCTAAAATAAATAAAAATCTGAAAAATAGACGATTTTTTTAGTTTCGTCCAGAAACCAAGATCAAACTAAAGTCATTGTGTATTTTAGTTCAGACTATTTCAAACAGACGCGATGCAGTAAAAACAAGTAAAATCTGTAAAGTGCATTTTACGAGTATGCACCGGGTGTGCGCCTGCGCCGGTGCCCACGCGCTGCTGAAAACGGGCTATTTACAATATTCCCCTGCCGAGCACTGCTTTTGATCTTTGTTTGCCTGTTTATACTAATTTTAAACGTTTGTTCTTTGATTTTTTTTACTAAAAAACGGCCAGCATTTGGAAAGGAGCTTTAAAGCGGTTTTAGAACTCTGCGATGGTCACCGTATTGCACATGCGCATATATCGTTTCAGTTTTCTGTGTAATTTTGAAAATATTTCGATATTTATAACTGGTTTTTTAATTATGTTTTAGGTAAAGTTTATGATTTCAAATCGAGTTATAACTTTTTTAAATAAAGCCAACCGGTACACATTAAGGCATCTCCACACACAAGCGATTTTATGACCGGGGTGATATAGATCCGTAGAACAATTTATATTTCTATTTCGCAATATTAGCTACCTGTGACCTTGTAGCGATATCACGAATTGGTTTTGTTTTTGAGTGTTATTAAAATATCAAAATATAATTTATTACTGCTTCGTTGGTCTAGTGGTCGCAAGGTGCGACTGCTGAGTATGAGGTCTTGGGTTCGATTCCCAGGTCGGGCAAAGCGAAATTGGGTTTTTCTATAAGAAATTTCTCAGTAGCAGCCTCGGAGTCTGAATCTGTGCCCAGTTGATGGCAATAGGCTCGCCCCCTATTACAAGGGACTTAAACATAACTAACGAAATGTGGGTGTACTGCAGATGGGTACACCTCTGCCTAACCCTAGGATTACAGGCTTTAGGTTACGTTTATGCAATAAGAGTCTTGGTACTTGAAATAAATGATCTACAAACATCAGTTTATACACATAGATTTCACTCAATATTTACTCTCAATGATATGATCCATACTAGCACAGTTATTCATGATAAAATTTTACAAGACTATCTAAAATATTTGTAGGTCATTGCCCTAAAATTTCAAGTATCTAAAGATTGATAAATAACTGTTATCTTTATCTCAATCGTGAGGCAAGATCTTCTCGACCGATAATTGTTTGGGCCAGCCCTATAAATATTCGAAGTACGATGCCCAGTGTATCTTGATACTTGACATGTGGTGTGTTGGTATACACTATGTAACAAAAACCCTGTCAGATCAGTGTCGCCGTTGATCAGTTTTTATGTTTTATTTTAATTTAATTACTTCTTCTGTCTTCTTTTTTTTTTCACTGGGGAAAAATAATAATCTCAAATCCATTAAATGGTTACGTATATGTGTACGCAGTACGATGCCGAATAATACCCTTAAGGATCGGACAGGGTTTTTGTTACATGCTGTATAACGAATTAAATGGTAGATAACTTGAGCTCTGTTTTGCTAAAGCCACGGTCTCTCAATAATTTAATTAATACATAATTTATTATTCCGAATGTGTTCCATTTTATTCAGCTTTGACAGTTCCTTGTACGGTCAACAAAAGAGATAAGTAACCATCAGTGTGTCAGATACAGTTGAAGTTTTCTTAGAAACCGATATTTTATTTTTTCTCCCTTATTTATTTTAACAGTTTCAACATTGAAGGCTCAAGATACTCTGGTTATAGTTCAATTATTTCTGTTGCAATGGCTTCAAACAATACTATAATTAGTAAAACAATAGTAGATTATCTGTAATTTGTATCAGAGGGATTTCTTTTTTCTGTCCCAATGATTTTGTGGTATGCAAGTAGTTTATTTATGATGCAGGCAGGCGATAAATGAAAGTTGATAGAAAAGAAAGAAACTGATGTATCAAAATTGTTTTGTTGTAGTTAATAGTTGTAACTGCATTGAAATGTATAGTTACAGTTAAATATGCATCTAATAGTAATAATTAGTCTATTATTGTCCCACTGCAGGCTAATCTCTTCTCATAAAGAGAAGCTACAAGCGTTTATCACCACGCTTGCTCATTGCGGATTGGTGATTTCGGACTTACATTCTTAAGTTCAGGTTTCTTCACGATGTTTTCCTCCACATATGTCAGTGATATCCTAGACAAAGTTGGAAAGTACATATGATTTGAAAAT
This sequence comes from Hoplodrina blanda, assembly GCA_949316365.1. NCBI lineage: Eukaryota > Metazoa > Arthropoda > Insecta > Lepidoptera > Noctuidae > Hoplodrina > Hoplodrina blanda. Next base: position 4,649,596 of record OX438564.1, on the reverse strand, counting down.
TTCGTTTAGATTTGCCCGGCGTTATCGAGCCTGCAACTGCATGCAGGCTCGATACGTCGGGCGTTTCGGCACTGGGTCATCATGACTTATACATTATAATGGGTATATATTTGCATAATGTATTAATAAAACCTTTAGACTCCCTAAGGTAGTCGTCAATACCCAAGTGTCAACTGCCATCTCCTGCAACACGATACAGAAAAAAACCAGTCCGGTCAAATTGTCGAGTATCAATTTCGGATGCACTTGTCAGCGTTCCTAAACGGAAGCGGTTCGTTGAGCCGCCATTTTGCATCCGTGCGGCGCGTGCGCAATACAATTACGACTCTTGCGCACCCCACGTTTCAAATTTAGAACGCTTCCGCGCGATCCCTTGACGTGTGACAGTTTGTAAACTATGGGTTTCAGGAAATATTGCTTCTGTGATTTGCAAGTACTACTGTAACTTGGCTCTGCTTACGTTTGTGTTTTGTTTGATGGTCAAGTTGCTAGCGATTAGCTAGCTATAGCTTTTCTGGTGGATTTCCCTGAAACATTCTTTCATACAAACCTTGTCCGGGAAATTATGAACAAGACAAAAAAAGAATCAGGCAAACCAGTCTAGCCGTTCTCGAGTTTTGCGTACTTGTGTTACTTTTTTATAATAAAACTATGTACCTTAGTCAAATCATTTATTTCAATTAGACCATTAAAAGGCTCTTTTGAACGTCATGTTCTAGAAAAAAATATATTAACTAGTTTCTTTAGAACAATCATGTTATCGCTTCTGAAACCCTTATGCAACGTCTTTCTGTTCTTCAATCGTCAACTCTCTCAAGCAACCATCTACCAAGTGCAAGCCGACTATCATCAAGTTGTGCTATATCTTCTAAATTACTGACCTCACAACTTACTCCAATTTTCTCATGTATTTATTCTTTCTCGTCCATTTCCAATCATTCCACTAGACGGATACTGCCAAAGCTATTTCTAAAACAAATCATTGCATCAAATTCACTTTCCCGATTCATTTTTCTCCACTAAGTCCCACATACATCTCTCGATAATAAAGAATGAGGTTAATAATTTGTTGTTACTGACACCAATCTAGTTGATAGCGCTATAACTTTCAACTGTGGGTTTCAATAGTAAAAGTGCAATAAACAAGACACGATAATACTATAATACGTTACTTTTTTATGTCTCTTCGCAAAGTCGGATACGTCAGGGTTGACAGGAATAAGAAAAATGGGTTTTAGCTGCCAAAGCGAAGGAGCATGTTGTCAATTTAGACATTCAATTAGAAGAAAGAATGATTTTAGGGTTTGATAAATGTGGAATGTTGTAGATATTCAAAGATTATTTATTTATTTAAAGGTACTCCAACGACTTATCCACTTTATCATCTATACTTATATACTTATACTTATATAATATTATAAAGCTGCAGTGTTTGTTTGTTTGTTTGTTTGTTTGAACGCGCTAATCTCTGGAACTACTGGTCCGATTTGAAAAATTCTTTCAGTGTTAGATAGATTAGTTATCGAGGAAGGCTATAGGCTATATACCATCACGCTACGACCTACGGGAGCGGAGCAGTAATCAAAGACGCGGGTGTAACCGCGGCGGACAGCTAGTATACGTATATAATGCGGCTAACATTCGTTGGATTTATGATGAATTTGTCACTTATAGGAGTGCACAGCGCTTACATACTAAGTCGTTGTACAAAATGTATAATTATGTACCCAGGACAACAACAAATAAGATTTTGTGACTTTTAAATTAATAAATAGTAAGTCAATTGAGTTGCCAAATAAGTGACGTCACAGTTTGATATTGCCTAAATCTATGGAAGAATTGCATTTTGACAGGTCATAAAAAGTACGTCAATTGAAGGTGCTGTCAATTAGCCTATTAATTGGCAATGTCGCGAAAAGAATGGAACTTTCGGCGTCAAAGTATCTGCTTACATCCATTAGGAATATTTTTCTCTCAATTTCATCATCGTTGCCAGCCCTGTCCAGTTTCCCTTCGGGCTCCTCAGACTGTGACGTAATAAACATTAACGTCTTGTCCTTTACAAATATTCTCTCTAATAACTATCACAATATAGTGCTCTAAGATCCAGTAGTCTCCCGACTAACGTCATTTAATAATGGGTGATTTTTTTTAAATAGATGAAGGAACACGTGGGTAGTTAAGATATATGCGTACTTGCTAGTGTTAATCCTGGGCCATTTTTCAGGTATAAAGTACAAATGGTACCTTCCTTACTTATGTTCAAGTGTGTAAAGATGTGTAAAGACCATCATCCGTGATTTATTAACGTTCATCATCATCATCATTATCACCCGTAGGTGTGTCCACTGCAAAACATAAGCCTCCCCTCCAGATTAATTAACGTTCAAGTAATTATGTCATTATGACGTCTAGACCAAGTGTTCTCAAACTGTGTGTCGGGACTAGGGTTGCCAACTCTTTGTCGGTCAAATATAGTAGTTCTAAAATTTTTACCCATAAAAATATAGTAGGTAAGGAAAATATTTAAAAAAAAATATATTAGTTTTCAAAATAGGTACTTTATTTCTTAATTAAAAGATTATTTTTTTGCTATTTCTTTACTACTTAGCCTTTATTAATACATTTTAATTTTTAAGAAATGCCTCATAACTGTTACTCCTACAATTTAAATTTAATTCATGCCATTCTCCTTCTTGTGCATTTTCGATTATCGCGAGCTATCCAATCGTATTTGTCTCCCACTCGATTTTAAACTTTTGCAGCCACTTTGTTTTTTTCGTGGAGGCGTTATACAGCCAACGTCCATAATTTCACCATCATCATTATAACCATTGCTATTTATTCATTTTGGAAATAGAAAATATTGAACTTCAAATCTTCAATAATGGGTAAATTGTGAAACAGACACCATACAAAATATTGACTTAAGTAGGTAGTTACAAAAACACGAAGTCGAGAGCGCGAAAATCGAAATTGTCAATCTGTTAAACTCAAACTATCTATTGAACGTAACTGTCAACTTAACATTCCAGAAATCCAGAATCGTTAAGAAATAAATAATGACGTTTCATTTTGAAACGAATATTATTGCATAAGAGTTTGATGCCTTTAAAATATAGTAGTTTCGCCTACTATATCTTTTTTCCAAAAATATAGTAGGCGGGGGCTCTAATATAGTAGGATACTATATTATATAGTAGGGTTGGCAACCCTAGTCGGGACGCACTGGGGCGTCGCGCGACGGTAGGCACCTGACATTCTTCTCATTGATTGTAGTACAATCCATTGTAGGTACTTTATTTTTTTTTACTCTATAAATATTAAAAGTTTGTGTCTTGTATTGGTTGAAAGTATATTTGACCCCCTAAGGGGATGAAACGGGGGTCCAAAGTTTATAAGCAGAAACAACATTAGATCGCCAATAACCGACATTTCATCATGCGGACGAAGCCAGGGGCAAAACCTGGTAAATAATTAAAATTGTCTGTAATCTAAGGAGTTTTCTTTTATATAAATATTACTAGCGACCCGCCCGGCTTCGCACGGGTACAATGTAGGTACATAAACCTTACTCTTGAATCACTCTATCTATTACAAAAAACCGCATCAAAATCCATTGCGTAGTTTTCAAGATCGGAAAGCGACTTTGTTTTATACTATGTAGTGATAGTGATTTTAAAAGGAAAATAACGTAGATAATCTTAATGTCTGTTATACACAAATATTATCATAAAGAAAGGCGTCGCGAAAAAATTACAACCCGCAAAAGGAGTCACGGTATAAAAAAGATTGGGAAACTCTGGTCTAGACGATTGTGTGAAGATTAGATCTATCTTATGATGTGGGTTAAACGCAGTGGGTGGAGGAGGGTGTTGCTCACTCTTCCTTTCAGCTATAATTTGCAGAATCTTAATTACTTATCTGATAAGATCGTTTACGCCGGACGGTCCTTATTTTTCGAAATGAATGAACCCATGCTTGTATGACGAGATGTGTGGACGTGGATGAGGCGAAAGGAGTATGCAAGGATCGTAGCAGATGGCGTTCTGTGGTTTCTGCTTACCCCCATGGGAAAAAAGGCGTGAGTTTATGTATGTATGAATGAACCCATTTTAATGACTCCTCCTACATATGAGCAGGATACATAGGTCTAAAAAGTTAGTTGAGATATTTTGAAAAATAATGTTTTACTTACAGCTAAATCCGACCGAATTTAAATTTTCCATAGAAACACAGATTTCCAATTCTCTTTTTTTTTTAATAAGACATTTTGAGTGGCCGTTATAACACAGATAATAAATATGAAATTAATAGAATCATTCTTTTATCCTGAAAAACCACTGGTTCTTGAGATATTCGAGGGTTTTTTGAGATTTTTACGAAAACAAATTCCAAAACTATACTTTGACAGTCAAATAATTTATTTCAATTAGACCAAAGGCATTTTTTTGAACATCCAATACATACAAAAATAATTAAATCTAATTTCTTATTTTAAACCATTATCAGAACAACACGATCAATTTCTCACTTTCCTTCAAACAAAGGTACAAACAAACTATTTGTAGTAACCAACATAAAATTTGTAAGTGGTCATTAAATCCTTTCGGGTGCGCAGACGCAGCGCGCGGGAGTAGAACGCGTGAAGATCCCTGATAGGGACCTTTGTGGAGCCCTTCATGAATATAGATGGGATGTATTCTGGAGATGGATAGCGAACTGGTTTCCGTTTGGGGTGCGTTTGATACGATAGGGAAATAAAAAGAAAGGGAGTAGGTACACTTGCAACTCATTTAGTTTCTACTTTTTGGGGTTTCGTACCCAGAACTCTAGAATTAATACGACTCCGCTGTCCGTCCGTCCGTCTGTCTGACACATCTTTGAAACAGTAATATACTACTCAAAACAAAATAGGGCCCACCACTACTTATTTTCAATTTTTGTCTTAGAATTATTCAAGAGATACTGATTAGCAAAATGAAGCATTAGATTATGTAGTTGACTTGTTTGTGAGTATTTATCAATGTTTCGAGCGAAAACTTCAAGTGGGAAGTCGGAAAAAGTAAAGTGCTTGAAAGAACGTAAATTGCACAAATTCTTTTACTTGTGTTCTCAATGTGACTGTAGTTTTTGTTGTAAATCGTTGCTTTCTTGGACAGTTTTATTTGAATTTTATGTTATTAATGATTATTATGGCTGGTTCTGGACGTCATAAGGACATGGAAACCGCAGCGAGAGCAGTTCTCCTTCTTCAGGGGAAAAATCTCAGAGGTCTGTAGCAATACATGTTGATGTGTCGCAAAGAGCTATCCGAAACATGTAGGAGTGGTACCAGAAAATCGGGAGTGTAGCTAGGAGTCTTAGAAAAGGAAGTCCTAGAACTACAACTGCTCCTAAAGATCGCTATATCAGGTTAACTGCACGTCGGGAGAATATTTTAACCACCCGGGCTTTACAAACCCGATTGTGGCAATCAAATGGTACACAAGTCAGTGATTAAATCATTCGTAATCGACTCCACGAAGATGGCCAATGTTTCAGAGTATGTGCTGTTCGACTTAAACTGACAAGGGCTCATCATGCAGAGCGTTTAAGATACGCTCGCCAACATTTGTACTGGACCAAGGTTAACTTTGGTGCGCTACTCTTTATAGACGAATGTAAGGGTCAAGTTTTATAGTGATGACAAACAAATACAAGTGTGGAGAAAACAAAGCGAACGTTTTACGGAACCATGCATCCATAGAACAGACAGTTTCTGGGGTTCAAGTGTTACAGTGTGGGCGAAAAATCGCTTGGCGTGCAATACAGAGCTGGTAATTCTGAATGAGGGTGCTGTAACTGCTACCAGTTATGGTGAGCGAGGAGTCTGACTTCATATTATTCCATTTTCACAAAGAGTGGGTTCTGGTTTTGGTTTTATGCAAGATAAGGCTTGTCCACATACGGCCGGTATTACACAAAGAGCTCTTTCTGACACCAGTATCCCGGTTTTGCCATAGCCTGCGTCAGTCCCAACCTCAATCCCATTGCGTATTTATGGGATCAACTGAATAGAAGCCTCGAAGAGAACAACAGTCGAGTGAATAGTCTACAGGAGCTCATAGACGCGCGTAAAAGTCTGTTGTAACGAATACTGGAACAAAACGTTACCCATCTGATTAAAAGTGTACCTGATAGGCTCAGCGAGTGCATACGGAGTAGAGGAGGCCCCACTCTCTTCTAAACATAACATCGCTCAAGCCACAGGCACCAAAAAAATAGTGAAAAGTGAAATTTACTTTTCTCATTATTTTGCTACAATTTCCCTAAAAAGTGTTTTTGTGTTTGATTTAGAAAAAAAATAACAACTTTAGTTGTTGATTACGTTTAAACACTTTCTTAAAACCTAGCCTAAACACATCTGTCCATAAAAACATGATAAACATTAATACTTTTTAATTTCACCCTAAAAACGTGGTGGGCCCTATTTTGTTTTGAGTAGTATATGTAGAAACTTGACAGTGTATAGTAACTTTGGCTAAGTTAAAGTTTACATGAAGAAAAAATCTTGAAAGCTAAAGGCTTGGGCACACCAAAAGCAGTTGCAGTGCGGTAGCAGTGCGTCTACGTTAGTAAATAATGTAGTTATATGAGGGATGACACACTGAACAAGCGCGGGCCCGCAGTTCCTACCGGCTCCGCCACTGCGCCGCGCACGCACTGCTCTTCTACAAAACTTTTGGACGGGAGCAGCGCAGGCGCGGGGCGGTGGCAGCGCAGGCGCGGGACGACCGCAGTGAGTACACGTTGTATTACTACGTCCGCCATATTGATTAGTCACACCAAAGCAGTTGAACGGGACAGACGCAGCGCAGGTCGTAAACGGTTGTGATTTTTTACCCGACTACGGCAAAGCCAAAAGGAGGGTTATGATTTTGACCGGTATGTATGTTTGTATGTATGTATGTTTGTTTGTTCCCTCAGAACTTCTAAACTACTTATCATTACATGGCAAATGAGGTGTCGTTAGAAGCGTCTCAGTTGTCCGCTGGTTATAGGGTAGGTGACGTGTCACCAAATCCAATATGGCGCCCTCTAGGGGACGTGAAGTTGTTACCGAAAAAAAAAATTTTTTCGCACAATATCGACATGGATATCAAATTAAAGGGCTTGGCGAGCACATTTGAAATATATACATTATATAGCTTTTACTAGCTACTTTGCCTGTTTTTAACAGTGTCAACATGGGTAATGAAAAGGCTTAATGAGTACATTTGAAATTCACTCGCTACTTTGCTTTTATTATTTAATGATATAACCCCCAAAATAGTGTAAATAAAAAATAAGTTAAAAATAACTAAAACCCGACTACGACAAAGTCGCGCACTGAAAAGTATAAAACAAGAACAATATTTATTTGACCGATATTTTCGAAATTTTTAAGTAATAGCCGTGGTCGTGTGCCACCTAGTCAATAAAGATTTGTGTGAAACAACTGCAGGTGACACACGACCACGGCTATTACTTAAAAATTTCGAAAATATCGGTCAAATGAATATTGTTCTTGTTTTATACTTTTCAGTGCGCGATTTTGTCGTAGTCGGGTTTTAGTTATTTTTAACTTATTTTTTTTACAACTTTATCATGGAAACGAATCTTCGAAACCTATCTTCAAAAGATTCTAATTCCCGACATAGACGATGGTACTCCCCATATTCTTCTCTTCTCTTATTTACATCGTGAACCCATATTCTTTTTTTTTTACTTAAAGCTAGAAGCAACAATAGCTCCTCTTCGTCAGAGTCAGAACCGTTCAACATCTTGAAGTGTACTGAGTGTGGCTATCGATACGACACACATATAATAATAATAATAAAATATAACATCACGCCTGTTATCCCCGAAGGGTTAGGCAGAGGTGTACCCATTAGTACACCCACATTTCGCCAGTTATGTTTAAGTCCCATGTAATAGGGGGCGAGCCTATTGCCATCAACCGGGCACAAATCCAGACTCCGAGGCTGCTACTGAGAAATTCCTGATGGAAAAACCCAATAACACTTTGCACGACCTGGGAATCGAACCCAAGACCTCTTGCTCAGCAGTCGCGCTTTGCGACCACTAGACCAACGAGGCAGTCACACATAACGCAGTTATAAAGCAGGGGCGCCTTCAAACTGCTCTCTGACTGCTCATGCTTCTGGTGTGACATGACCGCGGCGCAACCGACCTGCCCTGCTAAGGTGCTGCGCCTGTCCTGCTTTTGGTGTGCCCAAGCCTGCCTTATGTGTGAAGTATTCCTCACCAACTCAATCAATTTTTCATTCGTTTCCATGATAAGTTGTAAAAAATCACAACCGTTTACGACCTGCGCTGCGTCTGTCCCGCTCAACTGCTTTGGTGTGACTAGCAATATGGCGGACGTAGTAATACAACGTGCACTCACTGCGGCCGCCCCGCGTCTGCGCTGCCACCGCCCCGCGTCTGCGCTGCTCTCGTCCAAAAGTTTTGTAGAAGAGCAGTGCGTGCGCGGCGCAGTGGCGGAGCCGGTAGACGCACTGCTACCGCACTGCAACTGCTTTTGGTGTGCCCAAGCCTTAAAAGCGAAAGGTAAAAATATCGGAAACCGCTTGACATAGAAAGATGAAATTTGGCAGGTATGTAGATTATAGTAAGTAGACGTCCACTAAAGAACGGATTTTCCAAAATTCATCCCCAAAGGGGATGAAACGGGGGTTCAAAGTTTGTATGGAGAAATCAAATTTGACGTGGACGATGGCGCCGGCAGAAGCTAGTTAATATTTAATAACGGTAGAATTTCGACCACTAACCGACCATAATTTATTATAAAAATGACATATTAATTTTTGTTTGTCCGTAAAAATAAAAAACAGTACGATTACACTAGGGAACATATTATGCAAACATTAGGGAAAAAAAAATCAGCTCGATTTCCTACTAAAAACTATAAAACTGATAATACCCATATCAATAATGTGGGAACTTCACTGATATCTATAAAAGCGTATAAAAGTGATATCATTTCATAATCTTCGCTTAACATGTCAATAGTTGCCACATAAAGGTGTAAAAAAGTAACACAATAGGGGATTAAAAAGTGATAACCACTGATACGGTTATAAAATTGTTATGTTTGCTTTCGATTCTGATAGGTAATGTAATGGCGGGTGCGTGGTAGCACATTTGCTGTGTTTTCACGTAAAATTAAACATTAATATACCCTCAGCGCAAACATTAAGCAATGTACACTATGGGACATATAAATTGAGTCACACTATATATTTTTTTAAATGTCTTATTTAAACTACGAGTAGCTTTTTAAACTATAGTAGATTCAAATTTAGAACAATGATGACACCGTGATGACCAGTAGGTACATATGTAAATTTCAAAACTGCATAAACATTTTTTTTTTTCATTCTATTACGAATACTCCGCTATTTTTCCGTTTGTCCGGCTGTATCTTTTGACTCGTAATTTCAGAAAGTGTGTATTACTATGGGCGCTATTAAAACAAATAAGTTGTTTAAAAAAAACGAAACAAAACGTTGTTTTTTTTCTTTGACTCATCATTATGTTTATTTGCCAAATTATGGAAATGCACGGTAGCCCAATTTGCGTGTCCCGGAGTGTATATCATAATCATCATGGCGCCATTGATTTTAGTACAAAAATTATCATTGGATATTGTGCACGTTTTTATTACCTAAAAAAAATATTTTGACAATTATTAGGTGAGGGTTTAAATGTAGGTACTTTATAGATATAAACCCTTTAGTATGATAAATGTAACGGTTATTTAGAAATGTGTGTACAGTATCATTTTTGATAACAATGCCTACCAAACACCTAATACATATCAGTCTAAATTGTCCCACTGCGGCAAAGACCTCACAGAGAAGGTACGAGCATTGATCACCACGTTTGCTCAAGGCGGATTGGCGATTTCAGACTTAAGTCTTGTATATATTAATTATAAGTTCAGGTTTCTTCACGACGGTTTTCCTTTACTGATGTCAGTGATGTCTAAGATAATCTTAGAAAGTACATCATAGGCGTGTACAGGGGGGTGAGGTGTTCCATGCCCAAATTCACACCTACTCACTGACTGTACTATACTTATTGGGTGTCAACTCTGCTTCATCGCATCGGTCATTGAGTCTTAGCCTATCCCCCTCCCCTTATAAATAACCCTAGATACGCCAATTAATGAAAAACATCACATTTGTTCAAGTACCTTTATGCGTGAAAGGCAGGCGAAAAAACTGTACCTACTAAAAGTGTACAAACTCTGTATTCATAAACAAGTAAACGGTACTAAATTACTTTAATTGTAAGATGTTAATGTAGCGAAGTTAATTAATTTTGAGTACTTAATAACAATTAATTAAATCTTAAATGCAGCAGGCTTAATATTAATCTTAGCTAAGTGTTAAAGTTAACTGTAGTTGAAAGTTAATGTAACTTGTTAATATCGTGGCGGCCCAGTGCGGCGCCGGCGCCTCTCATGCATGAAGTTGCGGGTTCGATATCGAGCAAGTAGTTTCTAAGTTTATCTTGGACATCACTGACATTGGTGAAGTAAAACGTCGTGAGGAAACCTGGACTTTAAGGCTCTGAGAAAGACCTTAAGGCGCTTTGCACACGGAGCAACTTAAGTTGAGGCAACTATCAACTCTTAAAAAGTTTCCTGTAAAAGTTGATAGTTGCTATAACGTTTGCGGTTGCCGCAACTTTATGGCAATCTGTGAGCAACTTTCATAGCCGAGTTGCCGTATGCCGTTGCCGTAGCGACACTGGCATTGCCGGGTACAGGGAGAGGGAGGGAGGATGTGAAATCGCCCGTCGCGTTGCGATTGACGGTTGAGGAAACCAGCAACATTAAAAACCGGTATAATATTTAACAGTTGCTAGTTGCGGCAATTAGCAACTAACTTAGTCATCGATTGCAGCAACTGAAAACTGTTGACGATCGCCGGAACTCGAAACTCGAGTTGCTATGTGTGCGCAGTCCAATTGAAATATATGTAAACAGCTAGTTGCCAGCTAGTTGCCAGTTGCCAGTTCTAAAAGGAGCTCGAAAATGTCCCTGATCATGTCATGGATATTTAGAATGGTAGGAGTGTGGTTGTAGCCAGTAAGAGCCCGGCACAGCCAAGACTGGTCCAGCAATGGGACAGTTTGGGCACATTTTTTTTCACAAAAAAAAATCTTTGAATAAGCGTGGTGATCAATGCTCGTGCCTTCTCTGTATGAGAAGAGGGCTTTGCCCCGCGTGAGACAATAATAGTCTAGGTTTCTACATAACATCACGCCTGTAATCCTCGAAGAGTTAGGCAGAGGTGTACCCACATTTCGCCAGTTATGTTTAAGTTCCATGTAATAGGTGGCGAGCCTATTGCCATCAACCGAGCACAGTTCCAAACTTTGAGGTTGCTACTGAGAAATTCCTGATGGAGAAACCCAATAACACTTTGCCCGATCTGGGAATTGAACCCTAGACCTCATGCTCAGCAGTCGCGCTTTGCGACTGCTAGATCAACGAGGCGTGGTTTTATATTATTGTAATAAGGGCGAACCAGTTATCTTGCGAATCTTCATGCCTATATATTTTGGAGTAGGTGTTTAGAAAATTAAGATAATTACCTTTACTTGACTTTAATGCGTGCGGAAATGAATGGTACTTTTGATCTCTTATCTATTTAAAGTGCTATAAACGCCATTATGTTTTCTTTTTTATTTCTTTACGTTTGTTTATTTAAATTAGGTACTGCTTTTGCCTGTGACTTTGACCGCATGAATTTTCTTGCAGACATCTATTTTTTTTTTAAATTAAATGTCGTCTATAGCTCTCTGGAATAACGTAAGCTTCCAATTATTGAAAGAAATTGTAAAATCATTCCAGGTAGTCTGGAGATTAGAGGGGTAAATGAAAAAAACATAAAAATTTTTCATCCTTATAATTATAATTAGGCCATACTGGCCCACTGCTGGGCAAAGGTCTACATCCATTTCTTCCATCGGTCGTGACTTTGCGTGACTACTAATATTTATTTTATTAATATTTTTTAATATTAATTTACTCATTTATATTATAAATAAATAAATTAAAGAATATATTATGAGAATCCGAAATATATTAGCATATATTTCGGAAATCCAAACATAAAAAAGCTACTCTAGGTAAGTAATCTCTTTTCCATGCATCATAAGAAAACATTCGTTTCTTTTTTTTAAGAAAAATCGCAATAAATATGAGATTAACCTATAAAGAACACGAGTGTTGTAATATTGTATTATTGACACAACAACACCACAACTTTCCTATTATAAAGACATTGTTGTCAAATAAAAAAAAGTGTAAACAACAAAAGTGGAAAGCGTAAGTGAAATGAATCACCGGCTTGTTCAAATACATGCGATGTAATATCTGCTAACAATAGGATTATACAGACAGACAGACTGACGGCATTTGTAGACTATGACGCTATCTGGATCGATGACCCTATCTGTGAGTAGAAGAACTAAATGTAGCTGCCTACCTGCTAATATGCCTGCGCGACTCTTGAACGTGGGGTCTTGGGTTCGATTCCCAGGTCGGGCAAAGTGTTACTGGGTTTTTCCATCAGGAATTTCTCAGTAGCAGCCTCGGAGTCTGGAATTGTGCCCGGTTAGTGGCAATAGGCTCTCACCCCCTAATACATGGGTCTTAAACATAACTGGCGAAATGTGGGTTTACTAATGGGTACACCTCTGCTTAACCTTTCGGGGATTACAGGCGTGATGTTATGTTATGTAACAATATCAACAAAGTTGTATTAAAATGGGCCTGTATAGGCCCTTAATAAAAACGAAGTTACCAGCAAAACAAACAATAATACTGAGAAGAACCCACAGTAAATTAAAACCTAATTACAAACATCACTACAATACAATTCAATTCCTAACAATGCAAATGTAATAAATCAGTCCTGACCGCTCGATCTTTGGAGATGCGCGTACGCATTCAATTGTGTCTCACGCGCATCTGTCATTCTGTGGCGCAGCTAAATATAGACTGAAAATGTAGGTCGAACTGTATTGTTGCTAACTAACTAGAAACAAGAGTAATAATAATTGTTCGGTTTTATTTTAGGAACAAAATGCAGTTTTTTTGTGTACTAGGATATGCCCGCGAATTCTTCCGTGTGAATGTCGGGTATCAGCAGTTCTTTTTTGTACAGAACCCTATACTTTAAAAAAAAAAAGTAGTTTTAGTCACTCCTTATAACATCAACTATCTGCTAGTGGAAGTCTCGTCGAAATCAGTCCAGCCGTTTAGGAGATTTGCAGGAATAAATAGAGGCAGACCGGCAGAAAGAAGGACAGAGAAAAAGTTCAGGAATTGGTTTTTTGTTAGGTCAGTAAAAAGCTGTTATTTTTGCCATTATACAGACAGACACCTTAATTTTATTTGTATTTGTAAAGAGTTTAAATGTTCTTTAATTGCAGTCAATGTGCGATGCGAAGACGTTTCGTTGATTGGAGTCATTGACACTGGATGCGTCAGGTCTAGCTTAATTAATTAATGGGATGGCGCTAAGGTTACCCGCAAAGTTCAACATTTCTAACGTTTTTTACAACGTAAGAAGAAAAGAGGCCTTTGCTCTGCAATGGGACAAATAATAGGCTGGTATTATCATTATTTTTTTACTTTACCTTACAAGTACAACCCGATGTTGAGCTCTAAATGGCAAGAAAACCAATAAATTCCACGGCGTACCCTTGTGAAATTGCAATGTAAATCTGTAGTGACTGACGTTAATCTACTTTATATTTATCGAAGGAAACAAAACTTATATAGTACATGGACTTGGTTCGAGAACAAACGACCAGCACGGGGTTGGCATAGACGTTATTAGCCTCGGCTTCTTGAAGGACAAATTAATGTGATTAATTTAATTCATTACTCCGGAAGAACATCTTCCCCCTGGATGTGAACTGCCGTGGCCAATCTGGAAATCTCTTAACAGCTTGCGGACCCAGGTTGGCCGCTGTAAAACTAATCTGGCCAAATGGGGCTTTCTTCACTTATGCCAAACGCAGTGCCAGTGTGGAGCACCATCACAGGACATACGTCACCTCCTCAGTTGCCCGTCGTGCACTACCACCTGCACCATCCAAGACCTTAATGACGCCAATGACAGAGCTGTACAGGTTGCTCAATATTGGTCGGGCAAAGAGTCAATCGACACGAGAAGAAGAAATGTGATATATTGACAAGTGCGCGTTGAATTATCTGTCAATTTTTGTAGTAGGTAGTAGTTGAAATACTTGGTCTACTTATTGTTAAGTAGATTCAAAATTGCATATTTCCATCTTCCGCAGTTCTATTGCCCAGATTTGATTTCATGATTGCTTCCTTTTTTAACCGCTCATCCCGCGATGCATTGCCCCACGATTTCGGTGTTTCCTCTCCCGCATTCTCCCCCTGATCCGGCGGAAAATGACCATTCCTGGGTCACTTAGAGGGGATCTTTTGACGACCTCCGGTTGACATGTGGGTTAGTGATCTGAGATTGACGTTCAGAATTTACCGGTGCATGCATTCGTTGTGCAATGTAACGCCATCTTGTGGGAAGCAGTGGAGTTAGAACTTAGTTTATTTGAATGAGGTAATTTAGAAAGGGATCTACACTCTTTTTTACATAATCTGACATTTTCTTCCTTATCTGTTTTATTCTAAATCTGGATTAAACTAAAATATGTAGAAAGTAAAGTATTATAAACTGGGTTTGGTTCTGCCAAACGAAACCATCCCACGTACATTTTTTTCCCATTTTCCGGAGTAATTGTAATGATTCCGGATATTTAAACCAGTTTAATATTAAGCCTATGCTTTGGATAACTTTTGGATGCACATTTAACTGTTATTACTGGATGGTGTATTGAGTGATTAGTCAATTGTTATACTTACGTAAATTATATCTTTTCCTACCTACACACATCAAAAGTGTCTAGGGATCAACATCCCTAACGTTTGTTAGGGATGTTGATCCCTAGACACTTTTGATGTGTATATTTTCTTGTAAACTTCCCTTTGTGCCTATTAGCCTAGTACTGTTGTCTCTTACTTATTTAGAGGGAAGTGAAAATTATTTTTATTTTTACTGTGCTTTTTTAATTAACGTCGTTGCGGGATCTAAGACAATTGAATCCTTTCTCCGGGATTCATGGAGCTTCATTGCCTCGTTTTTTTTTATGTTCGCCACAGTTGATTCTGGCTTTCTTTGCAGTGGTTGATAACAGTGTGGCGGGCTTGGCTTTTTACTCACCTACCTACACCGTACTCGCAGAGTATACCCACCCATTTCTAGGGGGCAGTGCTCCTAAGATTCCTGCCCACTTTTTAACTAGCTACCTTTCAACAATAACCACGTTAGCACCTAAGAAGCTGCTCAAAATCTTTCGCAGAGGAAACCACGAAATATTCGCCGAGACCATAATATCCGTTCTCGCCTCAAGTTGTAATCGTCGAGTTTTGGCCAATGTTTACATTCCCGGCTATTGTCCGTCATCGCTAGTCGTTTTGTAAACCGACCGATGTGTTAAGAGAGATATTTTGTTTTATAAACATCGAACGTGGGTATTGTCGTTGCGAATCGTTTGTGTGTGACTGTGAAAGTGGGCTGAAGGAGTTCTTCATGTCATTTCTTTTTTATTTGAAATTAGAGTATGACAAGAAGTAGCAACTAGATTCTCTTCTAGATTCTCTCTCTTATAAATGACGTTCAAAGGTGCCTTTACAGGTCTAATTGAAATAAATAATTTGACTTTGAAGTTTTAAAACTATTTAACATAACATAACATCACGCCTGTAATCCCTGGAGGGTTAGGCAGAGGTGTACTCATTGTACCCACATTTCGCCAGTTATGTTTTAAGTCCCATGTAATAGAGGGCGAGCCTATTGCCATCAACCGGGTAGAAATCCAGACTCCGAGGCTGCTACCGAGAAATTCCTGATGGAAAAACCCAATAACACTTTGCCCGACCTGGGAATCGAACCCAAGACCTCATGTTCAGCAGTCGCGCTTTGCAACCACTAGACCAACGAGGCAGTTTTTAAAACTATTTTTGTTAGTTATAGCAAAATTACGAATGTGTCAAAGTAAAAGTCAAATTATTACTTTTTAATTAGGACGCCATTCATCATAATTGAATCAAGTTGCCCCTGCCAACTATACTACTACTACTTTTTAAACAAATAGATAATCATTCTGCATTTACTTGACGTTTAGTACCTAAGATAGATAGTATAGGCATATCTATTCACTAATTAAGCGTTCGTTAACACGACGCTTTAGCGCATCGACGCTTGCGCAGCCGAAACAACTGGCTACTGTCAGTCAGGGCTTCCTCGCAGAGAAACAGATTAACTTAAATCATCATCATTTACAGCAATAGGCTCGCCCATTACATGGGACATAACAAACAAAACTAGTAAACATAACTGGCGAAATAAGGGTGTACCTTCTAATGGGTACACCTCTGCCTAACCCTTCGGAGATTCCAGGCGTGATGTTATGCATCATCATTTTCCTGCCCTTGTCCCATGTTACTTGGGGTCGCCGCAACAAGTTTTCTTCTTCCATTCCGTTCTGTCAGCCGTTATGCTATCACTGACTCCTTTTTCTTTCATATCATTATTTACACAATCCATCCATCTTTTTTTTCATCTCTTTGGTTTTCATCTCCCTCTCCATCCATTCACATTTATAAGAACGGATAACTAACATAAGCTGCAAAAAATATTCAAAATCATCTTCATGACAAAGCATATAATAAATACGCTTGTCTGCCTCGTTGGTCTAGTGGTCACAAAGCGCGACTGCTGAGCATGAGGTCGTGGGTTCGATTCCCAGGTCGGGCAGGGTTATTGGGTTTTTCCATCGGGGATTTTTTAGTAGCAGCCTCGGAGTCTGGATTTGTGCCCGGTTGATGGCAATAGGCTCGCCCCCTATTACATGGGACTTAACTGGCGAAATGTGGGTGTACTAATAGAATACACCTCTGCCTAACCCTATGGGGATTACAGGCGTGATGTTATTCTATTTTGTATAAAGAAGAAAAGAGTTTAAATAATGCAAAACATTATCATCATCATTCCATAATTAACCCACCCATTATTCCTAACCTAACAGTCATCTGTTTTTCGGCTAATATGGCAAGCCCATTCCTAGAAGCTTCTCTGTCAGATCACAAAAGATTCCTCATACAATCTTTAAGCATACACCTTTCCATAGGTAACCCGTATACAAGAAAATACTCCCACGCATTTTGGACAGCCCTTGCGCTTGCACATGCAAACTCGCGCGTACTTGCTAATTAGGTAGCACCGTTACTGTACTCGCAAATTACTTGTAGGAAGCACAATATACACCTTTACCGACCCGGCAGACGTTTAGCACCTTATGCAATGTCTGTTTGTTTGTTTGTCTGTTGCCACTTTCTGCTTTCGTCGAATGTGTTTGGTAACGGGTTTCTTGCTTGAATAAGCTATTGCTTTGAAGAAGCTATTTACGAGTTGTGTTTATGTGTGTCTAAACTGTTACGTCTTGCGTAGGTAATAGGACTTTATTAATTTTATCAATATCTATACTTAAACTATCACTAACAGTACCTACTACTAAAACTACATAATTATTTATAATAATAAAGAGGTAGTTTTGTAATGCCGGCCATCCACGATCCTTCCTATCGTCCAATTGGCATGACGCTACCGATTGGATCATGCCGATTGGACCGTGGATGGCGGTCTGCGCGATCGTAGATAATCTTGAGGCGCAGCCCTCAATTTTTTTAATAAATTTGTATGAGAAAACTGTTTTTTTTTCATTAGCCACTGTTTGCACCACTCTGCTGGAACTTTTCAACTGAACGTCGCTGCCGATTGGACAATTAAACTGATCGTGGGTGGTGTATATAGACGAACTGCAGATTGGATCATGCCTGCAGCGTTATGCCGATTGGACGATAGGAAGGATCGTGGATGGCCTGCATAAGAGGTTAATATCAGTCTGGAAGTACTGGGCCGATTATAAAAAAATCTTTCGTTGATGGAAAGTTTTTTTTAGCCTATTCTGTCCCACTCCTGAGCAAAGGCCTCCCTCCACTACAAGGCTTCCCGTTTCAGTGCCTCATCCCTCCAGTTTTGGAGGGATGAGGAAAGTTACACTAATTTAAAGGCAAACTGTGACGTGTCTCTTAAAACGTCTACGGAATACTTATTATCTCTTACGAATAAAGTGTCTACGTCTTCTTTACTTATTAAATACTAGCTTCTGCCCGCGACTTCGTACGCGGATCCTGTTGCTTATGCCAGCGACAGCGGGGTCGTCAAAATAGAAGATCTGATACGTCTGATGTAGAATTCTAAGGCCCGGGGACGGAAAAACAACGGGATGAGCGAGACCATTGGAGTCGTTTCAGATCTTTCATTTTTGTATGTCAACAGGAAATGCTCATCAGACTAAACAACTCGTGCTCAGACGTCAATCCTATATATGTTATAGTATAGCTGGGCTCTTGGAGTTCCACATCAGCTGTTCCAGATCTTTAAATTTTATACGACAACAGAAAGTGCTCATCAGGCTGAGCCACTCTTGCTAAGACGTCATTCCTATATATCCGTTAAAGTGTAGCTGGGCTCTTGGAGTTCCACATCAGCTGTTCAAGATCTTCAATTTTTATACGACAACAGAGAGTGCTCATCAGGCTGAACAACTCTTGCTAAAACGTCATTCCTATTATGTTATAGTGTAACTGGGCTCTTGGAATTCCACATCAGCTGTTCCAGATCTTCAAATTTTATACGACAACTGAGAGTGCTCATCAGGCTGAACAACTCTTGCTAAGACGTCATTCCTATATATGTTATAGTGTAGCTGGGCTCTTGGAGTTCCACATCAGCAGTTCCAGATCTTCAAATTTTATACGACAACAGAGAGTGCTCATCACGTGAAACAATATATGTTATAGTGTAACTGGGCTCTTGGAGTTCCACATCAGCTGTTCCAGATCTTCTAATTTTATACGACAACAGAGAGTGCTCATCAGGCTGAACAAATCTTGCTAAGACGTCATTCCTATATAGGTTATAGTGGAGCTGGGCTCTTGGAGTTCCACATCAGCTGTTCAAGATCTTCAATTTTTATACGACAACAGAGAGTGCTCATCAGGCTGAACAACTCTTGCTAAGACGTCATTCCTATATATGTTATAGTGGAGCTGGGCTCTTGGAGTTCCACATCAGCTGTTCCAGATCTTCAAATTTTATACGACAACTGAGAGTGCTCATTAGGCGGAACAACTTTTGCTAACACGTCATTCCTATATATGTTATAGTGTAGCTGGGCTCTAGGAGTTCCACATCAACTGTTCCAGATCTTCAAATTTTATACGACAACAGAGAGTGCTCATCACGTGAAACAATTTTTGCTATAGTACCATTTTTGTATCTCTTATAGTTTAGATGGTCTGTTGCGGTTCTGCATCAGGTGTTCAAGTTTCCAAAATAAATTATAGCCTATATGTTGCCCAGACTTAATACCTATACAACAAAACAAAAATCATTCAAATCCGTCAAGTAGTTCCGAAGATTAGCGTGTACAAACAAACAGACAAAAAGACAAACAGACAGAAATTTTTTTTTGGTTTCGTGCTCTATTACTGTTTCTAAACCCCCCTCAATTATTATTTTTTTAATATATCCAATGTACAGACACAGTTTTTTTACTGTTTTATTATATGTATAGATATAGATGTATAGATAGATAGATTGGGCCGTCTTGCAAATATGGTTATTGATAGCAAATGTTTTCACAATGCACCAGTAGATGGGTGATCTCAATATGACGTAAGCTTTGTAATGATAGATGATGCCACAGTAATTAACCTTATTTGATCAAAGAGTGCATATTTTATGTAATAGCAATGATATCAACATAGGTACTTGGAAGTCTCTCATTGAGGCATTCTGACAAATGAAAAATATATTTAAAAAAAAGAAAGAACTGATATCAGTTTTTATTTCTCCATAGATAGGTATGCAAAAGTTACATACATACATAAACTCACGCCTTTTTCCCATGGGGGTAGGCAGAAACCACAGAACGCCACCTGCTACGATCCTTACATACTCCTGCAAAAGTTTTTGAGAATATCAGTGATTGGTGATGATTCGTGATGACTTGATACATTTACTAAAACACTGCTATTACTCGAAATCTCGACCTCAACTTTTCAGAGTCAAAGTTATAAATTAGGTTCAATTTATCCGGATTCTGGGAATTGATAGAATTATTAATGTATCCTGTACTATCCATGCTACTATAATAAACCTGAAGATATTTTTTTCAGGACTAGTATAGGCTATATAACATCACGCAACGACCTACAGGAGTGGAGCAGTAATCAAACACGTAACTTAATGCGGATAAAAAACCCACTCGGACGAAGTCGCAAGTAGAAGCTAGTACAAGATAAAGATAAAGATTTTTCAAAGTAAAGATGAATACATTTACAAACTCCCAGTGAACTATTTAAAGATTTGCTCTAAGCACCAAACAATTTCGAGACTGTGTGTTAAACAAATTAGAATGCACCGCGCAATGTTACCGTTCGCTGTTGAAATACTTTACTGCAATGCAAACTAACGATTTCGATATTTTACATACATTTACCGGTTTTCTATATGGTCGATGAAATCTGAGATGTATGCTAGTATTTATTTACGACTAGCTTTACCGCCCGGCTTCACACAGGCGTAAAATTCTGATTTTCTCTGTAAATTTTCCAAAAAATATCTTTCATAAAAATTTTTCAGGGAAATTACGAACACAATAAAAAAGAATCAGCCAAAACGGTCGAGCTGTTTTCGAGATTTGAGTTTAGCAACATTCATTTTTATTTAGATAGATAGATAAAAGATTTTAAGACTCAAACGCCGCTACTGAGTTTCTGATGGAAAAACCCAATAACACTTTGCTCAACATGGGAATGGAACCCAAAGACCTCATGCTCAGCAGTCGTGCTTTCCGACCACTAGACCTTTAAACATACACCGTGTATATTTCTTAAAGTCCTGTAAAGTTTAAACACAATATATAAAATCTCCTTTCTATACCCCAAAAAATTCCTGGCCTGTTACATTTTAAATAACAATATTCTTTTCTTCTTTCACAGACTACCTCAAAAACACCAAAGAAAAATGCCGAGGGTCCCGCGAAACCACCACGTGGTCAGGCGCCTCGACTTTGGAGGAAGCAACGATGATCTGGCAAAGATAGACAACTTTGCCAACAGCATGAAGGAATCAGAAGCTAGAGAAAGGCAAGAGATGACCACAAAATATAACTTCGACTTCAAAAACGAAGTTGCACTAAGAGGAAAATATCTATGGATGAAAAGAAATGGAGATGAATGGGTGTCTATGGAGCCGAAGGAAAGTTTTGACGTGAATGACAATGAGAGGACGCCGGTGCATTCAAGAGAGGGTGCCCAGGGCGTTCCACCTGCAAGGAGGAAAAGGAGGGCGAGGGAGGAAAGGGAGATTTGTAACAATCATGTTAAGAAGAGGTTGACTTTGGAGTAGATTTGAACACCGTATGCATATAGCACGATTTTAAGAATATTGCCCCCTTACTAATTTATCAGCATAGTTGAATAGTACCACAGGTATACAGCATAAAGTTTTTGCTACCAATCTTCCAGGGATTAAAGTACTAACGAATAAGAACATCTTTTACTATAATAGGAAAGATGACACCATCAATCAATTGACGTATTTTTTACGAGCTGTCAAACGCGATTCACCCATAGATTTTTTGATGGCAAAAGACTACTGTGACGTCACGTTTATGCCGACTTAATTGACCAGCTATTTATTATTTGTAAGCAATTAAAAATCAAATTTTACAGTCAATTGAAAATTAATTGGGTTTACAGGGCTAAAATAAAGGAGTTATGCCTTGAAATTTTTGGTGTCAATAACCCAAACCCAATTATCATGATATTGCATTCATTTTACAAGTCACTTTAATATTCATAAATTGTGCATTTATTAGTAGGTGGGTTTTTTTTAATTACAGCATTATTTTTAATAATAAAACATTCATTAATTTAAAGAAAAGATTTGTTTTTGAAAAGTTTGGACAGTAAACAAGAAGAAATAACAATATCTGAAAAACTCTCAGTTTCTCGATTGAAAAAATTAATGTGAAATTTGTCAAGCGCGCGTATGGTACTGTGATTGGTCTACACTTGACTAAATTAGCAACAACCAATCACATTCGAGAATCCGGGGGTAAAATACTAGCTATTGATAAGTGAGTGAGTGAATGAGTGACCTTTCGCTTTTATATATTTAGATATAGATAGATAACGTTGGGCCATCAGCCACAAGATCCATATGGTCAGAGAATCTTCCCATTTCAATGGAGAATCTACTTTCATCATCTCCAAACATACTTACATTCATTCATCATCATCTCCATAGCATTACTGTGTAATATATTTATGATACCTACTGTGAAAACTCGTTTACAATTCAAACACGGTTTTTCTGATAAGTCTCGGTTTTACTGAACGCTGGAATTCTTTAACCTATTAACCGTATTATCCGACCGATTATTAAGACTCTCGTTTCGAAAGTGTTTTGACACTTTTAAAGTCTTGATAGCTCTTTATGAAAACTAGTCTGGAGATAAATTATATTATCTTGCCGCGGCAATGTGCAACTAGGTTTAAAGGTACGATAAAGCACGAATATTTTGGGTTTCGTCTTGCATTTTTTATTTTAATAGTCTGAAGGTTGATTTACACATATTATTGAAGTCACAGTTCCGGCACAGCTCCGACACCGTTCCATCACCGGGATAGTTATTCTTTCATACATTCTCTATGAACGCATTCACACCTATCAGTATCAGTGACGACACAGTCAGTGATGCCAGTTTCAGTGCCGACGCGTTCATTGAGAATGTACGAAAGACAGAATCGGACAGATTGCCGACAGACACTGACATTGGCCAATCACGTCGCAAATTATTTCACAAACACCAATCACCCTTAAGTTTCATTGATGACTCACTATTTTCTTAACGTGAATGCTCTTTAAGCCCTTTCCACTCGTTTTAATAGATTTTTCTCCATTGTATCGCAAGTCTTATGTTGAAGCCCAAAATGTCGCTTTTTGTACCACAATACGCTTATAAAGTGCCACAATTAGGCTATACAATAAGTTTTAGATTATAATTTCGAATACCTATATTAAATATTTTAATTAAATTTGTATTATATCGGCTCACCCTATCACTTAGGTACCGTTTAAGATTTTTTTATATTTTGTTAATTTTATTTGTAAATATTGGTTTCTTTTTTCCGCTACTAACATCACATAATATAATAACGATCATGTCCACTGTTTAGTAATTCTTGGAGATAAAATTTAACGTATTTTAAGATTTTCTTTGCATTTAGTATGTTCGACGATGTTAAGGTTGTCGCCCACTTATACTGTACCGCTCCCGGATACCAGATACCAGAAAAACGAGTATTCAAATATAGGTTTAAGGTCGTATTCGGTAGATACATTTTACAGTGACTAGATTGTGGCAATTGTAGCAAGCTCTTACCGCGCCATTTTTTTTTGTTGTCACTATGAAATGTTTCTACAAAGGTACGACTTTAAGCTCATATTTAAATGTTCAATTTTACTGCTGTGCGGGAGCTGTGTGGTGGTATAGATGTGCTATGCGACCTTTATCCCGTTCAAACGACTAATGTTTCTTTTTAGTATTTAAAAAGATGTTTTTGTAATGGACGAATGTGATCACCGATGATTTTAAAATTGTATAAGAGTACTTTTATCCCAAAAGTGATACTTATTTAGTAGTTGCGCGAATGTATTTCGACAAAAAACCTTTTTACGACTGAATTTGGGCAGCAGAACACGTGCCTTTATAAAACCTTGATGTGATAGAATATAATCTCTACTTTTGATATCCCGATCTCTATTTTGTATGATATCGTTTTGAAATATATTCGCTCAGCCGTAGCGTAAACTAAAAAGGTCTTCGCTCATTATAATACCATAGCTCCAACATGGCCACGGCCGGCCTAAATCGCACCGAAAAATTCAACCGCTAACTGACAGTGCGCCGCCCGCGAGTCTACAGCTTTTTGATAACATGGAGCCGCACATAATGAGCGATGACCTTTACTTTTATAGTGTACTAGTAGAGTAAAAGCGTTGACAAATTGTAACTAAAATTCTGAAATTAATACTCTCTGTAATTTTCCAAAATTGATCTCGTAACTAACGGATGTATGTAGAAAAAGATATATTGTTTATATACAAGCGATATTGCGCGACTTTGATCGCGTTGCGAAATTGAAATTTGCATCTATCTGAAATATTACTTATTAACTTATGAAATAAATCATTGAAATCATCTCAGCCATCTCATTCATACTAAAATTATCGTAGCCATGTCATTTTTAGTACAGAAAGAAAAACCTACCATGATATAATTAAAAGAATTCATTGTAAAAAAATATCTTGAAGAAATACCGTGTGTCAAAAATCATGCCGGTTTTAAAACTACAAAAAAGAGTCCAGAAAATTCTAAAAAAAATTGGATATTTACAGGTTTTCGCTTTACTAAAAATAACATTGTTTAAAGTATAATAAAAAAATCAAATATACCATGAAATTAGATACTACATAATTAAAGAGTATCTATAATAACGGCTGAGGGTAAAATTATTCTCCATTGTAAAAATAAATTGTAATTTTTATAATTTACTGACTATAGTTACGTTTCTACTTTCATTCATAATTGAGTTTAACCTTTAAGTATGGACGTGGAGTCTCACAGGCTACTCGATGTTTTTGGTTTCTTAGTTTCACCTACTTCCCCCCAATTCCTGGGATTGAGCAGCTCAGTAGCTTTTGTTTTAGTTGTAAAACTACCAACGAGGGAGATGGTTGCGTCTTCCGATGAATGTCACGTAAGTAATGACCATCAAAATATTGACCGGAGCCTGTCAGGCTACACGTCCATTGTTGCCCTACGATATATTTGTAGGGGCGATTATGTCTGTTTCGGATTTTGTAATACAAAATGTCAAAAAACAACAAAGCCTGGTCAGTAAGGTCTATTCAGGGCCCTGCAAGAAAAACTGCGTGCAGAAGATCCTTCTTTCGAACAGAAGTGAGTGAGTTAGTGTTAGCTTCGGGTCAGTCTGTCAATGACGAGAATATTGATGATTTTTTTTATATTGGAGTCCAAACTGATACAAAATCTTGAAAGTGACAATGATGAAGGTCAGGACCAAGATCAGGACCAGGTGTGTGTTCCCAATGTGCTAGATCTTTGTACACTGACTGCCAAAAAATTGCCGTTACTAGACTGTTGTCAAAATTTTTTATATTTGTTACCTGAAGTAGGTGTTTTGTGTTTTTGGTTTCTTATACATTATATTTTGAGAAAAAAAGACTCATTTTGTTATAGGAATAAGTTTGGCTGTTTTTAATACCTAAAAATGTAACCTGAGTAGATTTAAACTAAAAAGTCCCATAATTTTTGATATCTAACATTTCTATAATTTATTAAATAAAAGTTGATTATATAAGCACATTATTTTATTGCTAAATCACATAACTTTAATATTCAGTCAGAATTAAAGTGATCTAATATCAAATTCCTCACAAAAATGTGTGTGCATATAGGAGCCTGTGAGACTCCACGTCCACAGTAGTGTTAAGAAAAAATGACGTCCATACTTAAAGGTTAAATAACTACATACCTCTAAATACTAAATGATGAAAAAAATATTTTAGGGTCTATTTGCACTAGAGCATCGATACCGATACCAAGTAAAAACGTAATAACCGGTATCCGTGCTGTAGTAGCAATTTGTATTTTAAAGTATTTGAATGAAAAATAATACATTTAAATAGTAAGCCGACATTATTATTTAACTCTTAATTGTTTATGGTGGATACGTAAATGTCATGTAACGTGTAACGCAATATGTCGTGTAATGCAACGTTACGGTGTAACAAGTAAAATGAGTCTCTGAATACTTTAGTGAAATTGAAAGAAAAAAAGGAAAACCTAAGATAAAATTAAAGAAAAAGCTAACGATAATGAAGAAAATAAGGGGCCATAAAATAATTAAAAATATTATGAAAAAAAAAACCAGGAATATTGTATACCAACAAGAGATTTCAAGTGCAGTTAACAAAAAGAGATAGGTATTCAGGGTCGTCAGATATAGTTGAAGTTTTCTTACAAACCGATGGATGGTTTCGATTGAAACTTAACTTAATTAATTAACTTTAATTATCTACTTTTTAAATTAAATTACATTTGAAAACATTCATCGGTTTCAAAGAAAATTAAAACTATATCTGACGACCCTGCATACCTATGTCTTTTATTGACTGTACCTATTCGTAAACTATCCTAAGTTGCAACTACATTACGCGACATATTACATTGCACGTTGCACACGTCTGTACACGTACATGTAAACTTATCAAACAGCTATATTCCAAAGTCCACGTAGGAATACCTAGCTTCACATAGTGACTACTAGTAACACCTAGAAACTTATGTACTTATTTTAGATTAACCTTTTAAATAAAATTAACTTTCGAAATTTTGTACATAGCCATTGTAATAAGTATTATTTATAATTTCTACGTATTTATTAAATTATTGTAACCGTTTGTTTTAATTAAATCAATTTCTGGTATATTGACATTTTTGTTTTATTTATAGAACATTCAATTTTAATAAAAGTTTACAGTTGTGATTTTGTTCGTTACTAGTAAATCGCCCCGACTTCACACGGATGCAAATTTTTGACTTTTCTGAAAATCTCTTTCATATATAAACCCTGTCTGAGAAATTACAAATACGACAAAAAAAATCAGCAGAATCGGTCCAGCCGTTCTCGAGGATTGAGCTTATCAACACACTTAGCCATTAATTTTTATTTATAAAGGTAGAATAAAGTGATCGATCTCGGAATCGACCCAATTTCTCTATACTTAACCTGAAGTTTAAATAAGTATGCATCCGATCGTCCCTGATAATGAAAGACAAAAATATAACTACAAAATAGTTAAACCAACAAAACTATTGTTCCTATAACACAAACATAAAGACATTAACACATTGCATCAATGAAAACAGACAATAAAATGCATTGCCTGTTGCCATTGCATTCATCAAATCCCGATAACGTGGTATCGGTATCAGTGTGACATAAATTACGATCAAATGGTATCACCCGCATTGGTTGTAGCATGTTGCTGGAACCTACAAGGATTAAATATGCTGGAATTGAATGTAGAACAATTTATTTGACAAATTGTTAGGTATTTTAGAATGGCTAACTTGCTAATAAGTCCTCGATTCGTTTAAGCTTGTTTAGGTTAGAAATTAACGAGATTATGATTGCCTGTTGATTTATATATGTTTGGTTGTTTGCATTCGCCTCGAAACTGTGTAGATGTCAACATTATAAGAACATTATACAACATAACATTTATTTTACTAGAAAAAAAATAATTTATTAATGTCAAAGTCAAAAGGATTATTTTAATAAAACCATTTTCTTTATTTTACAACTCAAATCTAAATTCAGTAAAAAATATAATAAATAATAACAAATATTAATTTGTGCATAATTTGTAACAAATGAGGGCCAAGAAAAAATCCTAAAGCGGATTTATTTAATAATAAGTGGATGCATTAGTCGTTATGAGTCGTCAGAAGCTTGAAAGTCTGACAGCCAGTCTTACCTAGGGGTATCGTATTACCCAGTTACTGGGTTGTGGAGGTCAGATAGGCAGTCGCTTCATGTAAAATACTGGTATTCAGCTGCATTCGGTTAGACTGGAAGCCGACCCCAACATAGTTGGGCAGATGATGATGATGAAGTGGATGCATCATTATCATCAATATTACAATACTCACTAATATTTTTAAGAGCTAAAGTTTGTTTGTTTGTAACAGGAAATCTCCGGAACTGCAGGTCCGATTACAAAAAATATTTTACTGATAAAAAGCTACACTATTCCTGAGTGTCAAAAGATATCTTTTGTTAGATATACTTCATATACTTGACTTCCACTCGCACGAAGTCGCGGGCAAATGTTAGTACATAATACCTATTCGTATTGCATGTCCAGCGTTGTTCATTCTAGGACAACACCGTTGCAACTGCGGCCCAAGGCGTATCACTGACAAGGAACTGATTTTGTTACACCTGTTGCTAACGGTACTGTGTATGGTCAACAAAAAGAGGTATCGAAGATAAGAAATTAACATTTATACCCTAGGGGGGTAAATCAATTCAATTTCTTTATTTTAGACTAGTGTGTCCATATATAGTGTTAGTAAATACAAAAAAAAAGAGAACAACATATAACACCTATGCAGAACATGAGAAAAGTAGCTGTCAGGTATCTTATCTTTTTTGTTGACTGTATTTACATAGATAGATAGATGGGTACATAAACTTACACATTTTAAAAAAGTGCTTAGTAGTAATTATAGAACACTACGCCATTTGCTTAGTCCACATGTTTAATGATATTCGCGCCTGTTGAGCTTGGAGTCCTATGTTTGATTCCCAGGTCGGACGAAGTGTGGGTATTTCCTTTAGGAATTTCTCAGTTGTTAGAAGTTGGTGGTGTGACACCCCCGTGTCTGTAAAAAGCACGTAAAGCCGTTGGTCCTGTGTCTGATATCTCCCCGGTCGTGTCGGATAGTCGTTCCATCGGGCTATGAGACCGAGAAAAGGGAGAGTGCACCTGCGTTTACACACACACTTGTGCACTAAATCATGTGTTGCGTACTATAAGGCCAGTCTCCACTTAATAATATTATGACCGTATTTCGGTCATCGTGACCGAGATACGGTCGGATTTTTTTTTTCTGCTTCACGTTAATGTAGACTAATAGAAAATGCCCAAGGCGTTAAGTCCGCCATTGTACAGTGTATTTTTTTTATAAATATATAGCATTAAATAAATAATAAAAAAAATTACATGGACAATCAGTTGCATCATTTGAAGTTTTTAAAAGATACGAATTTTCTGACCGTACTTGTAGATTATGTACTTACGCTAGTTCTACTTGTGTTGTAAGGATATATGTTACTGATCTTAGAACTGTAAATACTGTTAGATACATACATAAACTCACGCCTTTTTCCCATAAGGGTTGGCAGAAACCATAGAACGCCACCTGCTACGATCCTTACATACTCCTTTCGCCTCATCCACGTTCATTCATTTCGTCATACAAGCACGCCGGTTACGAGTGCTACGCACCTGACCTTCCTGAAAGAACCTCCAAGTTTTAAAATAAATAAAGTTTATTTTCTCAATGTGTTTATTTACATTTATGTCGAAAACAGACTTTGCTAGTTTCTGCCCGGGACTTTGTTCGCGTCAAAGTTAATATATTATCCCACAGGATCTGTACATTTATTCGGAATAAAAAGTACGTCCTATTCCAGACTGTAATCTATCCCTGTGCCAAATTTCATCCAAATCCGTTCAGCCGTTCGAGCATGATTGAGTTACTAACTTCCATCCAAACTTTCGCGTTTATAATAGTAGTGAGTATGTCTATATAGCATATTGCTAGTGTGTGTGTGTAGGTGTTACTGAACATAGTAATTATCGTATCAACCGTACCTCATCATCTGCCTAGCCTTTTCCCAACTATGTTGGGGTCGGCTTCCAGTCTACCCGGATGCAGCTGAGTACCAGTATTTTACATAGAGCGACTGCCTATCTGACCTCCACAACTCAGTAACTGGGTAATACGATACCCCTAGGTAAGACTGGTTGTCAGACTTTCAAGCTTCTGACGACTCGTAACGACTGTCAAAGATCCACGTATGACAGCCGGGACCAACAGCTTAACGTGCTTTCCGAGGCACGGAATGATGTCAGTAATGTCTAAGATAAACTTTAGAAAGTACATATGAATTGAAAAAGTCACATTGGTACTTGCCCGGATTTGAACCCACAACCTTATGCATGAGAGGCGGGCGCCTTAACCGCTAGGCCATCACGACATTTTTTTCAACCGTACCTATAACTATTATAAACGCAAGACGCGCCCTACTTATTACTTTGTAATGATATTAAATTCCTGAATGATCTGAAGCTGAACACAAGGCACCTTCGGTACAGCAACTTGTTAATTAATTACTAGACTGTAACAACCATCCAATCCAACCAACCAACCATTTCTAGACGAAGCGAAGGGCGTAAGAACAAACTGATATAAAATTCATGCGTAAATTAATTCCACGGCCCTTTTTAACATAAAAAATCTGCTAACCATACAAAGGAATACCACCATAAAGATAGTATCATACAACGGTGTAATATTTTGTGAAACAATTCGTACGTCCATAAAAAATGCATACAAAATCGGGACATCTTCCTGTGTGCGTCATGCGTGATGTCTCGGCCAGCACGCATAATGTATGCACCCTAGCATCCTGTTGACATGGTACTGTGAATTTTCCCTTTTATCTTCACGCTTTTAGCCGATAGGAGGACAGTAGAGTATGCGTAGCATGAGATGGTCCCTTTAACAAGAATTTTTTTCTTGATTTTCCGTCAGTGTCATCACCCCTAGGAGAAATGTGCGACAGAAAACATGCATCGAATCCAAACAAATTGAGTTACGATTAAGTGATTTATATAGTTGACCAAACTCCTAGGTATACACCCTTTTTTTCTTGGGGAAATCCTCCTGGATTCCCTCCGTTTGGGGATAACAGAGGGTTATGTCTGACTCATATACCGACTAAAACCCCACGGTTCCTCCTGCTACCATAAGTCGGGAGCCCGGTATTCGCATTACGCATGATCCGCGTCTCGGACTGATTGGTATACAACCTGCTAACTTGCAAATACCTACTTTAAAGCAATGTTGCTTAAGTCTAAGTCCAAGTGCCTGTAAATCGGGCACGCTGCAATCGGGCACGCTGCAATCGCGGCGGTAAGACCCCTCTTTGAGGAGTGGCTGGAGAGGCGCCACGGCGTCCTCACCTTCCGGCTGACGCAGGTCCTCACCGGACACGGTTGTTTCGGGAGGTTCCTGTGTCGGATTGCACGGGAGGAAACGCCCGGGTGTCACCACTGTGTGGACCGCCCGGAGGACACGGTGGAGCATACGGTGCAGGTCTGCCCCGCTTGGGCAGAGCACCGCCGTGTCCTCACGGAGGCGATAGGCGGCGGCGACCTCTCGCGTCCGGGCCTGGTTCAGGCCATGCTCCGAGGCGAGAGGGAATGGGATGCAGTCACCTCCTTCTGCGAAGCAGTAATGCTAGCGAAGGAGGAGGCGGGCCGCGTGAGGGAGAGGACATCCTCCACCTCACGCCCCAGCCGCCGCGGGAGACGCCCAGGGCGTCGGACGTCGCGAGGCGACATCCGGCCACCGTAGGCGCGGGCTTGCGGACGGCGAGTAATGGGTAGCTCGCCGTCCGATCAAGGACCATGCCCGGGTCGACGGCGCGTTCTGTTCGCGCGCGCCTCAAAGAGCTGTCAGCACAGGGACGGGGCCCCAATAGGGGCCAAACGCCTGCCGGGGCTGCGGGACGTCTTAACAGGATACCGTGGCCCCGGAACGTAAAGGGCAACAGAAGGAACAGGGTGGTTTTTTAGTCAGTAAAAGTCTGACAGTCCCTTCCGCCCCACCCAGGGCGGAAGGAGTCATTTGATGATTTTTACCACCTAAAAAAAAAAAAAAAAAAAAAAAAAAAGTGCCTGTAAATGTACATCATGGATTGCAATAAATGATTTGATTTGAAGTCTTCTATAAGCCTAGAAACTGATTAGGCCCACAAAAAGATGAATAGTTTGAACTATACACCAAATAATTTGGCTGTCTGTACAGTGTACATGTGAGGGCGTAGATATAAGACAAATTCTAGTAATAAAAGGCATAAAACAAGCAATAGCAAGAACATGACGACTGTTATCCCCAAGATTGATAGACAACACATAACGAGTAGCAGAAAACCTCATTAACAACTAAAACAATGAATCAAGCAAAAACGAAAGCTCATAGCAACAATCACATAACAGATATAAAAACTAGACACATACAGGTCTGTAGATATGATGGGAAACTAATGATTACGTATAGGAAGAGGTTGTAAAAAAGGATTGCTATGTCCTGGGCGAAGGGCCCGTGGGAAACTGGGAATACAAGGAGAGAGCGCTGCACGCGATAGTCGATCACTGAATTGTGAAGCAGGGAATTTGTAATGTGTTGGAAAATGATTAGGTGCAATTTTTACTAACTGTGACTTTTTCAATTCAATACCAGGCAAGTACCAATGTGACTATTTCAATTCACTTGTACTTTCTAAAGTTTATCTTAGACATCACTGACATCTATGAAGGAAAACATCGTGAGGTAACCTTGACTTATAATTAACTAGCTGCTGCCCGCGACTTCGTCCGCCTCAAAGTTGACATATATTAGTCCACGGGATCCGTACTTTTTTCCAGGATAAAAAGTAGCCTATGTGCTATTCCAGACTATAATTTCTATGTGTGCCAAATTTCATCTAGATCCATCCATACATCCTCCAAACTTGGGTCATCCTGTACAATAAGGTCTAGTCAGGACAGGCTAAGTTTCGATTACACTAATAATTTTAATTAAAAGAAAATAGTTAGCCCAGGGGGGGGGGGGGCACCAGCCTCTGCAAGGCAAAAGTCAAGATCACGCTGGCTCAAAACGGATTGTCGAGTTCAGGCTTATTAAATACTAGCTGTCCGCCGCGGTTACACCCGCGTCTTTGGTTACTGCTCCGCTCCCGTAGGTCGTAGCGTGATGGTATATAGCCTATAACCTTCCTCGATAACTAATCTATCTAACACTGAAAGAATTTTTCAAATCGGACCAGTAGTTCCAGAGATTAGCGCGTTCAAACAAACAAACAAACACTGCAGCTTTATAATATTATAAGTATAGATTAGTTAATCCTACTAATAGTAGCATTAAAGTCTGAAATCGCCAATCCGCTTTGAGTAAGCGTGGTGATCAATGCTCGTGCCTTCTCTGTATGAGACGAGGCCTTTGCCCAGCAGTGGGACAGTAATAGGCTGGTATTATTGTCCCACTAGACAAAGAGCCTACATCTACCGTCCTAGTTTTACTTTCACCCCACAAAGGGTCCAACTGACCCATCTAACCCTATTCACTCAACTGCAACACTCGGATTTCCTTCTCATTGAAATGCATGAGACTCAGTTTTATGCTAATACGAATAGTTTTTACTTTCATTTCCGACCTAGGAAGTAGTTAAGTGCTTTTATATAACCCTCTTTTGTAAGGGGATTTACTCATGTCACTCTTTCTTTCTTTTGAATTGTCAATTCAACCTCGCTACAATACCTAGATGATATTGGCTATTTCAGGGTTATAATTAACAAACATACAAAAAAAAAACACATTTTTTGTATGGGGAACTCTATATTTTATTTTTATTTTTGTTGTTTTATTTTTATTATAC
This sequence comes from Hoplodrina blanda, assembly GCA_949316365.1. Classification (NCBI taxonomy): domain Eukaryota; kingdom Metazoa; phylum Arthropoda; class Insecta; order Lepidoptera; family Noctuidae; genus Hoplodrina; species Hoplodrina blanda. The sequence continues at coordinate 4,615,977 of OX438564.1, read as the reverse complement.
CAATAAGCAAACTGTTTTATCTTTATGAAATAAGGCAGATATAAATAAAATGAATTAACGATAAGCAGTTAATAAAAATGCTCTCTCAAAGTCTATCTCGAAAATGGTTCAAGATATTTCAAAAATGACTAGACAAAAGCTGTAGAGAATTTAATCCTCTACAATATTTGTATTGAAATGAGTTATTAACAAATAGTTGTGTAAAAAATCGTTTTTTTTTACCTTTGTCCTTGGAATATCTGTTGTCGCGGACACCCTACGATAAGTAGGTTTTGAGACACGTTTTAAGGTATCAAAATAATGGTTTACAACTTCATACTTAGCTGACTAACTCTCATTCCGAGATACTTGCCCTAATTTTACTAATTTTCCTGGACTATTGAAATGCAACGGTAAGAGTTATTTTGATGCATTATTTCTGGAATTGAAATAAAAAAAATAGAATTGAATCTAAGTGCCCTTTCAATAAGGTACAGTTTCATCTTAAATTCAAACTTATTTCTACTAACAGTTACTAACAGACAAACACCCGGACGGACGACCCTGTTTCCCCTCTAAACTAATGCAAGCGTGAAGATACGTTTTTATGAAATAACGACCGCCACTTTATACTTCCGCCAGGAATCGAACCGGATACCTCGCAAATGGTGTGAAGACGGATGCTTGTTTCTAAGGATTCATAAGTCACCTGTTTTTAACTAACGTAAACGACATTTTTTTATTATTTAGAGACAAAATTTACTGTTTTATTTGTTTTTATATTCTAGTAAAATCGAAATTTTTAAATAATCTTATAGATAGGATAAGACCACAGTAGGTACCTCGACTACTTCGTTGGTCTAGTAGTCACAAAGCGCGACTGCTGAGCATGAGGTCTTGGGTTCGATTCCCAGGTCGGGCAAAATGTTATTGGGTTTTTCCATCAGAAATTTCTCAGTAGCTGCTTTGGAGTCTGGATTTGTGCCCGGTTGATGGCAATAGGCTCGCTCCCTATTACATGGAACTTAAACATAACTGGCAAAATGTGGGTGTACTATATAGTGGATACACCTCTGCCTAACCCATCGGGGATTACAGGCGTGATGATATGTTATGTAAGACCACAGTAAAATTATAAACGCATAAGTTTGAGGATGAATGGATATGTTTGTTTGATTCTCCTAACCGGTAAAAAAAAAATAGCTAAAATTTTGCACACATAGATAATGATCTAGCTATTACCTACATAGGATTTTTGTCCTGTTTTTGTGTTTCCGTGGGTTATTTACAAAAATATTTTTTTCCAATCCGACTGGTACCTAGTTCCAGAGATTAGTGTGTTTAAACAAACCAAAAAAAAAACCCTTTAGCTTTATAATATTAGTATAAGATTAATTGTACGGTGGTCCCCAAACTAGGCAACGCTTGGATCGATATTCACAAAACGTAACATCACGCCTGTAAACCCCGAAGGGTTAGGCAGAGGTGTACCCATTAGTAGCCTTACATTTCGCCAGTTGTGTTTAATTTCCATGTAATAGGGGGCGAGCCTATTGTCATCAACCGGGTCCAAATCCAGACTCCGAGGCTGCTACTGAGAAATTCCTGATGTAAAAACCTAATAACACTTTGCCCAACCTGGGAATAGAACCAGAGACCTCATGCTCAGTAGTCGCATTTTGCGACCAGCGAGGCAGTCTATATTTAAAGACTTTATCCCCATTTCGACCGTTACTTTAATTCAAAAACCCATCTTTTAATTTAATAAAAATAAGTCCAAAATAGGGGTCCGCTATCAATTTATCCAGAGATATCAATTGTTCTATTAACAATTGCACTCATATGGGGTGCACAGTGCGCAGGACCAATGTAAAAGGCATAAAATTTTATTTTTATTGCACATCCTACTTTTCGAAATGGTCGCGGCTTGTTGAAACAATGTATGGAATTGTTTTTTGATAGGGAACGGCGAATTTTAATGAAGGGCGGCTCGTTTGTGTTTCTCCACGATATTTGTTACTCGGGTATACTAATCAGAAATCGACCTAGATATTTTGTGGTTTCAATTTAGATATTTTGGATTTTTAAAGAAAATGAAAAAGTTACTCAGCATGGAAATACCTAGATCGATCTAGTTACATATTTTGTTGTTCAACTAGACATATTAAAAAAAATATATTACGAGTTTTAATGAAAATGCAAACGGATTATTTACTAAGGAAATAAGTAAGAATCAATATTTTTTGGGCATTTTTTTTTCACATAAAATCAAAATGGGAAATATACCCACTAAAGTTCTACTATAAAATTAAAACATGACTAATTTGCCTAGTTTGATTGTCCTTAAATACTCATAATTAAATATAAAAGCAGTTAAGAAAAAAAAAACTACTTTTTTATGGGGAAAGTATTATTTTTTCAAAATTAAATAGAAACTTAAGATTTGACTAGCTTGAGTGTGTGCCATCAAAATTATTTAAAATTAAAGAAAAACAGATTAGCTACCTTCACTACATAGTATAAAACAAAGTCGCTTTCCCTGTCTGTCTGTCTGTCTGTCCCTATATATGCTTAGATCTTTAAAACTACGCAACGGATTTTGATACGGTTTTTTTTAATAGATAGAGTGATTCAAGAGGGAGGTTTATATGTATAATACATGCACCCGTGCGAAGCCGGGGCGGGTCGCTAGTTTATTAATAAGATACACATAGATAAATAAGTAATTTCATTAAAAATCAAAATAGGAAACACAAAAGTTCTACTAAAACCTTAAGATATACCCAAATTGACTATCTTAAACGTCCATCACACTTCTTGATTACTCAAAAATTCTTTAAAACCAACCATACAACAACAAAGTCACGGTAACAACAGAACATTACGACTCACACAAAAGCCATACAATTCCAACATCAACATCGATATTACCAACATCCCTAAATCCGGCCAGACACATCGGCGACACGCATCCACATCTATTAAGATCGGAATAGCTTAAAGCCGTAACCAATTGATTTGTAGACGTGAACTTGTATTTTTAAACACGGAAAAATTATCGATATTTTTGCTGAACAGTATCGATACTTCACTGACAATTTGTAATAATCGTCTAATTTATTTAGAAGGTATCTTACAGATTATATATAAATTAAATTTAAATTCAAAGGCAAATCATTTATTTCAATTAGGCCATTACAAGCCAGTTTTGAACGTCATATAGGTACATAAAAAAAGGGAAATGAATCTAGTTACCCCTTCCAAAAGATAGTTTTGTATGGAGAAGAATGGGCAAGAAACTTCTTACGAAATCAAATTTATTTTCATGAACAACTACTTTTGAATTGCCAAGGAGTCCATCAGTCGGAAAGTTAAAGATCCAAGTTCCAAACAGTAGGTTTCTGGAGAAGAACGAGCAAGATATTCCATGAATTATTTTTTTTGTCACCACCAACCCATTTTTTACTGTTTGTTTTTTTTTTGGAATAAGGGGTAGGTAAAATGTTAAAAAAAAAGAATAATAATAATGAAAATACCAGCCTATTACCGTCACACTGCAGGGCAAATGTCTCTTCTCGTACAGAGAAGCCCGAGCAATGATCACGCTTGCTCAAGGTGGATTGGCGATTTTAGACTTAAATTAATGATAAATACATAATCCGCTATTACATTAGACCTAATCATAACTAGCGAAATCTGGGTACACCTCTGCCTAACCTTTAGAGGATAACAGGCGTGATGATAAGTGTCATTCACTTTAAGATTAATTTATAAGTCTAGAGAATAATTCAATGAATTAATAAAAAACACATAATTTGGACCAAATAAATCGCAAATAAAATCTTCATCCAAAATCCTACAACATAGTGATGTGCATTTCGAACTTAAGAAAATATCGATAATTTTAAATTCGATACGATAACCCTCTACACATTATTTAGGGTTACCTTAATGAAGTTTTAGGGTAGTGGGCACAATAGTCGGTCGCCATGAAGGATTGTAGTTAATGATTGATGAAGACGGATGGTGCAGGGTTATGTCTATTATTATAGTAATGTAGTTCGTGAGATGCGTGAGGATGCTGTGGAGATTTAGGCGTGTAAGTTTTGAGTGATCTTTGATAGTTGTTTTGATATGGTAGAAAGAATTTTTAAGCTTGTATTATATTGCATTTATCATTGGACAAACACTGGTCAAATAACCATTGATTATTGAAATACCTAAATGCATTTTAGTTATGTGCAATGTTATGACTGTTCTTAACTGATCTTCTAATTCTGTTCAATGGTTCAACCGTTTGAGCGTGAAAGAGTAACAAACGTCCAGCGGTTCTCAAACTTTTTTGGCGAAGGATCCTTTTTGGAAATCGAAATATTGGATGGAGCACTAAAGTAATAAAATACAGACAGTTACTTGATATAAACATTCGCATTTAATGTGAGGTATGAAATTGTTTTTACTTTTCTTCAAATTTTTTGATGAAATGTATGAGGTCACGGTATTATGACCAGTATTTTCGCAGAGCCCCCAGAGAGGCTTTGTGGAGCACAGTTCCGCGGAGGACATTTAGAGTATGGCTGTACTAAACCATTGCCAACCTAACGTACCTTACTTATACGTGTATTAAAACTACATAGGTTAAAACCATGAAAAGACCACAACACAAAAAAATACCGCCACATAAACCGCACAACACTACCCAGATGTCTGAAACACGAGACATGGCATGTGACTATATTTTTTACAAACGAAACTAAATAAAAAATGGCGATAAGTAAACGTTTGGTTTTCATTATGATTTATGTTAGTGCCGATGGAAGCGGGACTGTTTTAAAAAAAATAGTTTATAATAAAAAAAAACTTTGTAGTTTTTCTAAATTTTTATTTTGTTATGGTCGTAGATCATTTGAGACTGAGGACTGCAAAATGGTCTTGTTATTTTTAACTTTTTAAATTTATGGTACATTCTACAGTTTTTTTTATAAATGCCTACTAGACGAAAACTTTACCGTTCGTAATAAGCACTTCCCAAATTTACATTTTTTTGTACTCATCTGTATATCTTAACCGTTTATAAATTATTACATGGGCTTAGACACGTATTTCCCAAAAAGAAAACGATTCATTTATTATGAGAAATACAAGTTATCTTTAAAAACGAAAGAATATAAACTTAGAAGAAACAGCAGGTATCTACCTACTCGTAAATTAACTAGCAAGTATGTACATACATTTTAATCAATTAGTGTTGTAGGTCTAGGCAACAAGAAAAAAAATGTATAATATACGATTGAGATTAAATAAATAATACCAGCCTATTGTCTCACTGCAGGGCAAACGCCTCTTCTTATAATGAGAAGGCACGAGCTTTGATCACCACGCTTGCTTAAAACGGATTGGCGACTTCAGACTTTCATTAATGAATATTATGAGTCCAGGTCTCGTCACAATTACATACACATACATACATAAACTCACGCCTTTTTCCCATGGGGGTAGGCAGAAACCACAGAACGCCACCTGCTACGATCCTTACATACTCCTTTCGCCTCATCTACGTTCATACATCTCGTCATACAAGCACGCCGGTTACGAGTACTCCGCACCTGACCTTTCTGAAGAACCTCACCAATAAGGTCAGTGTAGGTCTTCCTAGGGCGACCCCTCCCTGCGTTGTCACTCACCTCTGCCATATAAATACCTTTTGTTAATCGTCTTTCACTCATCCTCTCAACATGACCGAACCATCTAAGCATACCCTTTTCTATCTTTGTCACTACATCCTCTTTCAATCCGCAACGGTCCCGTATAACCTCATTCCTCACTCTATCGTTCAAAGTAACACCACACATACCACCTCACAATTAAACTTGAAAATTTTCAAAACAGAGATTGATTAAAGTACCTAAGTAGGTACCTACCTACAAAAAAATTGCAAGATAACGCAATACAATGTAAAAATAAAGCTTACACTATCAGTAACTGACCTAGGTACATAACGGAGGAACATGATTAATCATATAACAAACGTCATCACCGCATATAGAATTGGTCCGAAAAAATAAATAAATGAACTGCATATTATTCACGTTACCCTACTGCTTTGGTGCGCCATCTATTGCCGAGTAGTCGGATTAGTTAAATATTTCATTATTATGACAAAATATAAGAAAGAGGCCATTTTTTTTTATTTGTGAAGTACAGAAGTAGCATTTTTTTAATGTTTTTAACTCTCATCTATGATTATTTGTTAATCTTTCACAATATTTTAACTGCCTTACAAGAATTAATGCAAGTTCTGAAAATGCCGATCAGAATTTTGTAATGTATTCAGATTCTGTTGTAATTAAAAAAAAAACAACTACATTCCTTCTATTTTCGCATAAAAATACAGGGTTTCCACGGTATTGTAACTCGTTGAATAGACAGTTTTATCAATTAACTAGCACTCTTCCCGCGACTTCGTTCGCGTAATTTTTCTTACGGATCCGTAATATTTTGATATTAAAATAAAGTCTAAAGCACTCAGTGATAACCTAGCTTCTAATTTGCGAAAGAATTTTCAAAATCGGTTCAGTAGATCCAGAGATTACACCCTACAACCTCACAAACTTTACCTCTTTATAATTTTAGTATTATATAGATAGTATAGAATTAGATAATCACAGTTTACAATGCGTACAATGAAAGTAAGTTACAAGAGTCAAATATATTTGAAATGTCTTAAAAACCCAAGAACGTTTTTAAAAGAACTTTAATTAAATTATTAGAAAATAAACAGTTCATTCATTTTTAATTCCATTCGAAAACGTCCATCTATTTCTAAGAAAACTTGAACTATGTGTTACGAGTTACGACTTTGGTTATTTATTCTTCTTGTTAACTGTACATACACAAAACAGGACATTGTCATAGGTCGATAATGTATAGGTGACCCTACTAACCGCTTAAGTAACCAGTTGTCTGGCAACCCTACGCACAGTGGCCCGGTAACCTATTTAGTTCAATTGAATCAATTTAGTTGATCTACTTATTGGAGTAGTCACCCTTGCTGTTTTGTCTTATGCTCTGGGTTATAGATAACATAACATCACGCCTGTAATCCCCGAGGGGTAAGGCAGAGGTGTACCCATTAGACACCGACATTTCGCCAGTTATGTTAGTTGTGTTGTGTTATGTTTTTGGTTATACAGGGTGTAACGGAAAGGGTATATACATACCAAGAGCAAGGCTTCTTTGGATGATAACTAACGATATGGCAAGGGTTTTTTAATCCTATCTCTACATGTTCGGAAATTATGATCAACAAAGAACACCGCCTGCAGTAGGCTACTATGCGGTACTAGGCGTGCGATATTAATAAACAATTTCCTTATTGCTTTTCTATATGTATTCTTAGGTGGTAACTTATATAATTGAGATCATTATGGAGCCTGCAGAGCACAGCAAAAGAGTAGGAGAGAGGCATAGGCCTCTCCTTATACAGAGGAGGCAGGAGCATTGATCACACACTTGGTCAGGGCGGATTGCCAAATTCAGACTTAAATTAATTATTAGCCCAGGTTTCCTCACGATGTCAAAAATAATACCTTTATTTGTTTTAAACAAGTAAGATTTTTTAAATTAGTAGAATAGACTTTTGTTTTATTTTGGCATGATTCTGACAGATACTCGTATAAGCGTAAGTTTACGCTATCTTTCGTCTATTTACATTACTTTATTACTCCCAAAATCAACCACAAAAAATACTCATAATCGACGATCGTGAGACTTCCTCAGATAATAATCTTCGCTATAACATTGATAAATTATATTGTCAATCAGTCTGTAACAAAAAGAACACAACCCTATCGCCCCGTATGCGCCCGCTTTTTATCACAATTAAAAGTAAATGAATAAAAATCTCCGCTATATAGTGGCGCTATTTATAGGGGCACATTATCATCAAGTATGTAGGCATTGTTGTTGCACTTGTTGTATTTAACACCAAATTAGAGGGGTGATTAAGTGATCATTAACAACAGTGTGATTGTGGCAGAGAATGGTGGTAATAGGTCGGCCATTTTAGCCGCAGAAGCTGTAGACGTAACTGACTGGTTGATTATGGTTGCAAGCATGACTGCTAAAGCACTTATTACACTTGACAGAATTTAGTCGTCTAAATTTAGTAGTTACTAAATTTTGTCAAGTATACACATCAAAAGTGTCTAGGGATCAACATCCCTAACAAATGTTAGGGATGTTGATCCCTAGACACTTTTGATGTGTGTATAATCACATTCAGCCAGCTCGCATCCTACATTCAGAAGCAAAGCTACTTCTGACTGATTGAAAAATTTAGAAGCTTCTGTAGATGACTAAATTTAGCCAAGTGTAATTGCTTTTAGTGTGGATTCTATTCCTAGGTGGCTAAAGCAATATTAGGTTTTTGCATCAGGAATTTCATAGTTATATCACCCTGAATTTTGGATATGGTGGTGTGACATCATAAATTTGACAAAATTATTTCTAATTGGCCAAGATTTTTGATATTGATTGTCGCTGAGATGAGATTGCAACTAGATTTTGAAAACTTTTAGTTACGTGAGCCGCAAATAGTTTTTTAAGCAGTTTTAATTTATCATAATTCAGCACATGGAATTTGATAAAGATAGTTGAAAATCAATTTGTTTTCATTCAAATATAATTAAAAGTAAAATTCTGACTAACTACTTTTTAACTTAACGATTAATCGTAATCGACAAACGCATTGTACTTTAACCGACTGTGTAATAAAAAGCGTGTGTTGTGTTACGTTATTTGGATGTCACGGTGCGTTTGCGTTATTGTTATTAATTGCGGTTATTTGAATGTGAAAGAATGTTAGTGATGTAACAGGGAGTAAAAATAACAGTGTTGTGTTTCTTTTTAATTAAAATGGTTAAGGATTTCTTTCCTTTCTTAAGTTTATCTTGGACATCACTGACATCGGTGATGGAAAACATCGTGAGGAAACCTGGACTTATAATTAATATAAGTCTGAAATCGCCAATCCGCCTTGAGCAAGCGTGGTGATCATGCTCATGCCTTCTCTGTATGAGAAGAGGCCTTTGCCCTACAGTGGGACAGTAAAAGGCTGGTATTATTTATTTATTTATAAGGATTTTCTTAATGAATAGGTATATGGGTTCGCAAAAAGCTAAGCAGTAGGTAGGTAACTTGTCAAAAAAGATTAATAAAAAGATATACCATTTATTACCTAGGTTAGAACACTCTAATAAAACATGTTTTCGAAGGACCCGCAGTTATAAATAAATGAGTTGTAAAACAAAAATGTCAAGTTTAATTTAGGCTATTATTATTTGTTTTTTATAGGTATGCCATTTTGTTTTAGTTTTTTTTTCACTATTACTTACTTGTTTGTTATCTTATTTATTAAGCATGTATTTATTGTATTTTTTTTTATTATTATTTATTTGTTATCTTACTAATATAACCTGTAAATATTGTACATTTTACTTTATGTAATAAAAATAAAAACCAAACATTTTTATCGAAAAGTTCCAAGTTTGTTTCCAAACGCAAACTTGTGTAGCAAATGCAAAACACTACAGACTATACGTACAATATAATATGCACATCACTATTTCAAACTATAGTGTCGTTCATAAAATCGTGAGTAACAGTAACGTTACGTAAATCACTTTAATGTACTACATCGACAAATGTTGCCAGTACATCGACAGTGTTGCCACTAACATGAGGAAATAATAACAATTCAGGTAAAACGCGTGACTAAATTGTAATTGTAACGAATGTTAAGAAATTCGTTACGTTTTAGTTTTTAGTGGCTTTCTTTTAGTTTAGTTTACTGTTGTTTTGACTTTTATTGGAGGTGAATGTTGTGGGTTGGTACGATGTTTTGACTAATGGTCGGGTAAGTTTTTTCCATTACGAATTACCTACTCTGTAGTACTCCGGATTTTGGAAGTTGGTAGTGTTAAAGCTCCAAGTCTTGAAAAGCTCCTCGGTTGTGTCAAGTCATATAAGAGAGAGGGAAGGTGTACTCCATCGATGTTTGTGCACACACTTGTGTACTTTGTACTTACTTAGCCTCCTTTGAGATTGGCCTCTGCGCGCTGTGACCGAAAATTCGGCTGGAAAAATGTTATTACAAACCATTTTATATTCGTTTTTTCGAAAAACTATTTTCTCTAACACAAAAATAATAGTCTTTATAGCTTAATCTAGCTTTTGGCTTTAAGAACTATGCCAGTACCTACTGCCATAAAAAAAATAAAACAGTAAAACATTCAAATTCCAACCACATTACAAATTAACGTAATCTCTTTAAAGATAATGTCATTAACATAAAACAATAGGAGGGTAGAACAGATGCGCCCTCATGTCGATACGATCTGAGTTTAGTTGCGCACGCGCACGCGTTTATGTCAACGTGTTAAGTGGAAGTTCGTTGGCAACATGTTAGCGTAAGCTGTTCGTGTGGTGTCTTACGTAATGTTAGTTTGTGTTTTGTATGGCAAGTGTCAAAAAGCTTTACTAGAAATTTTAGGAGTCTTCAGTGTAAGACGTGCTTACTTAAATATATTTCTGTCGCTACAACACACCAACTGAATTCTTGGGTCAGTGCGACGATGTTTGTTGTTTATTCATAATTATAAGATGACGCGCGAACCACTTCTGGTGGTTTCAAGGACCATCGGTGGTCCGCGGATCACTGATTAAGAACCACTGGCATTAGGGTCTGTGGGTCGTCTAACTTTGTCATGCAATCATCCCCTTAAAACGTAACGCACCGCGCGTGCCACTCTTGCGCATATTCCTGGCGCCCCACAGAGGTGTCATAATAATGATATCTTAATTTATGCGGAAACACACGCGATAATACGTCACGATCGTATTGATAGAGCACGAAGTCCAAAAACCGTCAAAAACCGTTACGACTATGTTCCTTGCGACTACGGGGTATATTGTAAGTTTAGAGATGGATGACTAAAGTTATAATTTTTTTATTGTCTCTCTGTTCATATATTTTCTATGATTGTCGCTGAGATGAGAGTGCGACTAGATTTCATGTAAGTATCACTATAGTACATATTATGAAGATTACAACTCTTCCAACTTTTTGAATCGTTATATCTCGGAAACGGTGGCTCACGAGAAAAAAGTATTTACACATTTTTATAGATCTAAACTACAATTTTTGTCTGAAGTAATCTATACTAATATTATAAAGCTGCAGTGTTTGTTTGTTTGTTTGTTTGTTTGAACGCGCTAATCTCTGGAACTACTGGTCCGATTTGAAAAATTCTTTCAGTGTTAGATAGATTAGTTATCGAGGAAGGCTATAGGCTATATACCATCACGCTACGACCTACGGGAGCGGAGCAGTAACCAAAGATGAGGGTGTAACCGCGGCGGACAGCTAGTTTTATGATAAAACTAATCGTTTTGCTATAAAATCGCGAAAAACTCATTTTTGTGACCTTTGACCTCTACCTAATAAAAAAAAAACCAGGTGTAGTCGGATCGATGAGGACTTTTTAGGTTTCGTTTGTGATGGTGTTTTAAACAATCCTACCAATTTTCAGCTGGGTGTGAATTATTGTAACCTCGGATGTCTAACTTGACCGGACTATAAAGTATGCAGTAAGTGTTATGCTAAGTAGTAGCCTGGTTCCTGGTTGCCACAGTTACAACGTGCAGCTGACTTCTTTATTTTATAAATTCCCGATTACCTCACGATGACTACCTCTAAGTTAGCAATGCAGCGATGTTTGCATTCTAGCTTTTAATATAAAATCCTCTTGCAATTTATTTATTATTTAAATAAGTAGTAAACAAAAGTGAACCTACAATATCGCACGGCTGATCTAATAAATGGCCGCCATTATATGCAGATGCGCGCGCGCAGTAATTTACTCGTCTCATTTACTTGCATAGCAAATGCTAATTCAATGATGTCAATTTATTTTGTTGATGTGCTTAAATATTTTTATCAATTTGAATTTATGAAAGGTTGACTGCCTCGTTGGTCTAGTGGTCGCAAAGCACTACTGCTGAGCAGGAGGTCTTGGGTTCAATTCCCAGGTCGGGCAAAGTGTTATTGGGTGTTTCCATCAGGAATTTCTCAGTAGCAGCCTAGGAGTCTGGTTTGTGTTGTACACCCACATTACGTTTAAGCCCATGTAATAGAGGACGAGCTTATTGCCATCAACCAGGCACAAATCCCGACTCCGAGTCTGCTACTGAGAAATTTCTGTGGAAAAACCCAATAACACTTTGCCCGACTTGGGAATCGAGCCAAAGACCTCATGCTCAGCAGTCGCGCTTTGTGACTACTAGACCAACGAGGCAGTTGCTACTGACAGCAAAACAAAAACACGAAACCTGTCCTTCGAAACGCCATCAAAACTAGGTCAACCATAAACGGATCGAATGATTCCCGCCAGTCATTCGATACACTTTTATCCTCACGATCTCTTTACTCTAGTACAAAAATTATTAACACTTCCACTTTCAGAATCACTCTCACTTTGTGAGCCCTTTCAAGGATGACGGGATTTAAAAAATATGGAGGAAACGCCGTGGAATTGTGGTCACGGTATAGTGTCAAGTGAATCAGGGAAAAATGGAGCGAAACGACATCTGCTATCTTACGATTGGATTGTTGAATTGCTGAGGTTTTTTCGTAAAAATAAGATTAATAACTTTACAATTTAAAATCAGACGTAAATAGGTATTATACAAAGTGTATATACCTATAATACTAGCTTCTGCCCGCGACTTCGATTGCGTCAAAGTTGATTTCTCCATCGCAAACTTTGGACCCCCGTTTCATCCCCTTAGGGGTCGAATTTTGGAAAATCCTTACTTAGCGGTCGTCTACTAACTATAAACTATCTCCCTGCCAAATTTTATCTTTATACGTCGAGCGGTTTTCGATATTTCGTGATGAGTGAGTCTTCACAAATTTTCTTTACATGTTATTTCAGATTTCAAGTTTTAAAAAAATATTGTGCTTTTTGTATCATTATTTTTCTGATTATAGAATAGCTCCTGCACGTAATTAACCAAATAAACGGAGTCCATTCAAATAATAACATAGCACTCCATCATTTTAATAAAAACCACCTATCAGGAACCTCCGCCTAATGTCACCAATAAATTGTTAATTTAAACATAGGATGCGCTTGCGCGGCGCGTGCGCTTAATTAATTCAGTGGTACGCCACCAGGTGGCGTGGCAGATGGTTACAGTAGATCATTTACATTTCTAATACAGATGGTTTGTGATCGATGATAAGAGGGCAGAGGGCGCTTGTGGTCATGTTTTGACCATGATGCAGTAAATTTCTGGTTCCAGGACTTCCAGGGTTTTTTGCAGTGGAGAAATCCATATGGATACCCTCTGTCTGGAGGTAATGAAGAGTTAATAAGACTTCAAAACAAGTAGGTATCAATCTTTTTCAATTCATATCTAGGTATCGTGTGGTACGTGAGTGTCGTGATGGCTTAGTGGTTAAGGCGCCCGCCTCTCATGCATGAGGTTGTGGGTTCGAATCCGGGCAAGTACCAATGAGTCTTTTTCAATTCATATGTACTTTCTAAGTGTATCTTAGACATCACTGACATCGTTCCGTGCCTCGGAAAGCACGTTAAGCCGTTGGTCCCGGCTGTCATACTTGGATCTTTGACAGTCGTCACGGGTCGTCAGAAGCCCGAAAATCTGACAACCAGTCTTACCAAGGGGTATCGTAGGTATTACCCAGTTACTGGGTTGTGGAGGTCAGATAGGCAGTCACTCCATGTAAAATACTGGTACTCAGCTGCATCCGTAAGACTGGAAGCCGACCCCAACATAGTTGGGAAAAGGCTAGGTAGATGATGATGTAGGTATCTCACCGATTAAAACGATGTGGGCTTACGAGATACGGTAGCAATACTAGCAATCCACAAGACGCAAGTTAAAATAGCCAACTCAGCTATGTGACGATCATGTCCCAACTGATGGAGCCCGAACGAACACGATGTACGGATCAGCACCATTTAGCTCAACCACTTTGAAAGCAACCGAATGATCCCACACATGCGCCACTATCAGAGAGACATTCTGCAATCTTTACCCTTAGAAAAACCACCACGATCTATTTCTAGCACTGCCTAATATAGCCAGCGTAGAATTAAAAATAACTGCCTTTTACAAAACAACCCCTAATAATCCAATTTAGCTCTTTTTCCATTTTTAGATCTAAAGACTTGGGACCAGTAATTAACGGCTCTAAAATCATTATTTAATTGAGATAAGGACAATTATAATGACAGGGTTCGGTGGTTAGGGTCAGGGGTAACAAATTGGGGTGTAATATGATTGTCTTGCTGATAGCACGCTCTTGGTAATGTCGGTTTTATTGAGAACAAGGAATTTTGTGTTTGACGGTTGGCGTTTGAATTTTCGGCTGTGGTCGCATAAAAAAATAGCTGCTGCCCACGACTTCATAACATCACGCCTGTATTCCCAGGAGGGTTAGTCAGAGGTGTACCCATTAGTGCACTGACATTTCGCTAGTTATGTTTAAGTCCGATGTAATACGGGGCGAGCCTATTGCCATCAACCGGGCACAAATACAGACTTCGAGGCTGGTACTGAGAAATACCCGATGGAAAAACCCAATAACACTTTGCCCGACCTGGGAATCGAACCCAAGACCGCAGCAGCAGTCGCGCCCACTAGGCCAACGAGGCAGGCATAATATTTTAAACTGTTTATCTTAAACATAGCTGTAAGTTGTCCAAATAAAATAAATAAATAAACAATTTCGATAGGGTTTTAGAAAAACCCAGTTATCTTATAAGTAACCGTTTTACCGAAATTATTAGACTTTTTTTATACTTAACCCTTTTTTAAAAGACGTTATTACGGCTATAAATAACATTTAACGATGCAACATTGTGCCTTACATCTTGCGGAGTAAGCCACACTCCAGGTGTTGGGTAAATTGGAAAAAAGGTAATTTTTAACCCTCTACCGCTTTGAGGGCGCGGCTGTAATGAAGACGCGACCTTTGTTATAGAGTTTAGAATCTATGAAGAAGGAAATGGTTTTTTTCCCATGTTTTATAGCATGTTTTTCTATAAGAAACCTTTTCATTTAGCCAAAATAGATATACTCGAAATCATTCGGCTTTTTTTGTTTTTGCCTACGACTTTGCCCGGCTTTGTCGATTATTGCGAACGCAGACGAAGTCGCGAAATAAACAGGTTATGTCCTTTCTTAGAGTTACAATTTACCCTCTGCCAAATTTCATCAAAATCAGTTCAGTGGTTTAGTCTTGATAGCGTATCAGATAGACACAGATTTACTGACAGATTACTTTTGCACTTTTATTAGTATTTTTCGCACTTTCAGTATTAAGTATTTATCTTTAAATCAGAAACATTTCCCATATATTTAATATTACATTAACTACATGTTTATTCTTAAACATTTAATAAAACGATAGATTTTTCCCGCCATTTCACCAACCGATAAAATCCATTAAATTGAATTTAGAACGTTCATCGATCGAAAATCGACGAAATTATCAACTGTATTGTTAATACCCTTTCTAACCCTTCAAAGCGCTATGACCAGATGTACGCGAGGGAGTAAGGGTCATGCCAGGTGCAGGAGTGGGTCCGGTAGACCATTGTCTTAGATACTTACCGATAACGACAATTATAAGGTTCGTTATAGACCTTGGAAATAATTATAGGGTGCATTTTTTGTGCGACTTTTTTTAGTTAGGTAGTTTTTGATTGTACAGATGGTTGTAAATGGTGATTTATTGATAGGTGAATATGAGTTTTTTACAATGTTTAAGAACAGTCTAATTTCATTCATAACTGGAAATTTTGACATTGGTTTAAGAGCAGTAGCGCACTAGCGGCCATGGCCGCAGCGGCCAGGCCGCTGCGGCCAACGAGATACATACCTTAGTATGAAATCGCCACAGAGCGCGCGCACCTGCCCGCACGCGGCCAGCGGCCAAACCGTGCGGCCAGGTGCGCGCGCTCTGTGGCGATTTCATACTAAGGTATGTATCTCGATGGCCGCCGCGGCCTGGCCGCTGCGGCCAGGAAGCTAGTGCGCTATTGCTCTTATTAGATTATGTAAATCGCAAGAACGGGTAGTGTTTTTTTTTAATATTGACTTAATTACGTAGGAAGTTATTTAGGATACTCACTTAAGTTTATGATATTATACATACCTATATATAAATTTAAAAAATATAAGTAAACCATTGTTTGAGCTACATATTTATGATTTATTATATCAGCCTATTTATGTCCATCTGCAGGGCAAAGGCTTCTTCTTAGACAGAAAGACACCTTGCTTCAACCTTGCTCAATGGAACAATCCTACTAACTTTTATGTACCATCGCAATTTAATCTCAGTTTCAATAAGCTGTCAAAAACGCCTCTAATACACACTAGATTTTGAATGATTTTAATTAGTAGAATTGATCCACGGATTGACGATTTCAAACCTTTTTCTAATTAATAAAAAAGCTCAGTTTTGTTTGTAATTTATATGACTCCTGCGTTTTCATTAGGTACCAGATGTATACTTGCCAGTAAAGGTTTACCAGGTGTTACCCAAAGAGTTATTATTCTCTGCCTAAAGTACGAGGGTCGAATTGACCGCCCGTCGACAGGATTGTCTTAAATACAGACAGCGGTAATTACAGGGTTCGTCATAGTATAGTGATTATTTTTTTTTATACTTAAGGTGTTCATTGTGATGTGAATGTGATTTAATGACATAGGTTAGGTTAGGCAAACTGATTTTTTTTTTAATTATTGATGTATTTATTTATTACTTAGCAATTCCCCGCTCTTTCACCCGCATTGTTACGTCTTGTGTTTTCGTTCATCGTTGGAATTAAGTACCTAAGTAATATATCATAATAATAGATATGACATTGAGCAATAGTCTAGCTTTCTCTGACCAGAACTTCCAGAGATTATTGCTTACAAAGAAAAAACATAAATACAAACAAACTTTACCTCTTTATAATACTATCTAGTATTCATAAATTATTAATTTTTATTTATTTAGTTATTTATTTTTTTTGTTATTTTTTTCTTTCCTGTTATTTTTTTTCTTTCCTGTTTTAACTTTATTTTCATTAAAATTAGCCCTGATCAGTATCATCAGTTTACGTTTACTTACAGCTTGTCTTTGTTTTTATTACTTATATACTATAGTAATCTGTGGAAAATGTTGTGGGTAGTATATTCATTAAGTTTTTATTTTAAGACAGAATTTTTTATGCTTAATGTACTACTGTTTGTTTTCCCAAATGTAATAAATAAATAAAAGTATACATTAAATTATCTGAAAATCACATAATATCGATCAGTCTGAACCAAAGACAAACATAGACATTGTTTCTCTCTAGCTTCTTAATTGGCTATGGGTTACCATAATCACCCTTTGCGTAGAACTACCACATAACAAGCCGCAACCGGGTGTTCTGCTTACCCCCTCAGTCTTGAAGCGTTAAATTTATGCAACGATCGCATTTAAGTCAATAAAGGAAGGGTATTAGGTTCCCTGTTTTTAGTACTAATAATAATACCAGGATTATTGTCCGACTTCAGGGAAAAGGCTTCTTCTCATACAGAGAAGGCACGAGCATTGATCATCACGCCTGTTCAGGTTTCCTCGCGAAGTTTTCTTCCACCAATGTCAGTGCAGGCCAAGATAAATGTAGGAACTGCACATGAATTGAAAAAGTCACATTGGTACTCTTGGATTCAAATCCAACAAACGATCTGTTTGGGGATGAATGAACGAAGATTTTGTTGGTATGTCAGAAGTTGGTAGGTAGGTACCTACCTACTATGAAATGAATTGAAAGGGATGACGATTTGTTTTAAAATGTGTATTTGTGTTTTATCTTTTTTATAATAATAATAATTCATTTATTTGCTTAGAAAGTAGGTATACAAAATGGTTATAATTATTATTATAATTAGGTATGTATCAGTTTTTAGTGTCTTTAATTATTGTAATAGGCACTGTAATTGTTATGATTAAATTGGTCTTATTTAAACTAAAACAAATTTTGTGTATGATTTGTACTTGGAACTTTTCGAACTCATTCTGTATAACGTTTGCAAGTCATCTGGAAGTTTGTTAAGAAAATAAGCTACTAAATGCATGACCCAAGTGCAATTTAAAATCCCCAAAATAATGCGTGATCATACAAAATCTGCTTCTTCACAACACAATGCCACTTAAACTGCACACCTCCTTGAAATCTAAAGCGTGATAGTATAAAATATGTCAACGCTAATCTCACCAGGGGTTTGCTTCATATTTCTGCTTACTTACTCCAATTATTCTTCTAAATGCGTACTGGAGAGCCCTCCTGTGGTGACAAGCCGAAACAAAGGTCGTCGATCCGACAAGTGGCGACATCTGTTGCCGAATAGGGGACAATACTTGTCATTTTTTAATTTAAATTTCGAGTGTCCCTAAAAGTTGACGCTTTAAAAAAAACATATAGCTTTGGTGGATTTTTTCACTTACTTTTTTTAAAATTTTTAATCCTTTCTGGGATTAATTTTATTAATTAAAGACCTAAAGAAATAGTAAATTAACATCGTCCTACTGCAGGGAAAAGGCCCCTTCTCATACAAATAAGGTACGGGCATTGATCACCACGCTTGCTCAAGGCGGATTGGCGATTTCAGACTAGGTTTCCTGACTATGTTTTACTACCTAAAGCAATTTTCTAAATTGTTGTCATTGAGTCTTTTACAGTTCGTTAAATAAACAGTTTTGCCGCTGTCGACACTGGTGACAATTCCCCAAAATCAAAATTAGACTAATTCTATCTTTAGCTGTCCAATAAAACAAGAAAATTGACATCTCTAACTTAGTTCTAAAATATCACCGTCCTTTACTTTCGCTGTATGTTAGTAAGAGATGCCAATTCTCCAATTTTAGTGTAGGTTGCGAACAAGGGAATCGGCACCATTGTAAACAATAAAGTGTGAAATTTAATATCTCCAAACAAACATACAGGCAGCGCATTCATTAAAAACATATCAAAATAAATAGAACATAAATCTTTATTACAATAACAAATACGTTTTGAGACTTCAATAAAGCAAAATGCAGATGCAGCCAAGCTGCGCAGACAATAGCCAATCAGGGCCCGTGCCCCGCGCATGGCGCCATCACTCATCCACGCATTCCTAATTCAAAATTTTCATATTGTGTTAGGAACGCCAGATGTTGTAATTTTGCGGGATTGTCTCGATTTTAATTTTAGGGTTACTTTTTATCTTCGTAAAATATATATCGGGAAGAGTTAGACAAAACAAGCAAGCGTGGTCATCATTCAGCTCTGTACAGATGTACAAACAGATTTTTATCTGTTAAAGCTTAAATCGTCGTGATGGCTACGATTGGCTATGATTACTAGCAAGTAGGTAGCAACCCACGGGCAATACCTACAAGACATTTTATATTTTATATGTACTTTTTAAGATTATCTTGGATTTCACTGCAAGGAAAACATCGTGAGGAAACTTGGACTTATAGATAATTAATAAAAGTCTGAAACCGACAATCGGCCTTGAGCAAGCGTTGTGATCAATTCATCAACCAATCAAATTTATGCTACAAATAAAGTACAAAGGCGGACTTAATGCCTTAATGCCTTTCTTTGTAGGAGGGGAAGAGGGCTTTGCCGTGCAGTGGGACAATATAATTAGGCATAACATACATGAGATGCCCATAGCAGCTTCTTACATCATAATTATCTGATACGAAAATAAAAATAATATATTACTTATAAAACTGCACCTAGGTATCGCTAGGGATTAGATTTCATATTAACTATTAGTATTTACCTCTTTATTAATGTATTAGAAGTTTTACGACGTAAAGATGTATTTGTAATCCTCATTCCTTGTGTAAATAAACGTAAACTTTAGAGGATGGTCTATTATTTCTATTTAATCGCAATTTTACTACTGTTCTAACATTATAATTAATTATCGTAAAAGGCGTTTATGAGGGAGCTACCACTTAATTATTATCGATGCGAGATGTTATTTAATACTTTGGTAGTCGATAAAATAATAGGAACATTAAATGAGCTTTTAAAAATAACGATTCCTCGGTGCCTACCAAACTATATAGCTATAAAAGAGTCAATAGCGTACGCTAGTTTCGCAACAAATCGAAAATGGCTCGAACGATTTGGATTTTTTTGTTTAATCGCCATAAAACTAAAAAAAATCGATAAGTACGAAGTTAGAGATGGGCACCCGGGTAAAAACCCAACCATTCTAACCCGGGTTATCACCCATTTCCATAAGTGAAGTTTTCTCCCACAGAAATCGGAGATAACTCAAGTCGAAATATTCGTAACGAAGTTCATTGGGTCCTCTAGTTAATTAATATAATTTTCTATTTAGATAAACCGGTGGATATAAATGTTTATAAGTAATTAAGTAATAATGTTCCTATCACAATCAACCAAACTAAGTATACAATTTTTAAAGCATCATCGTCGTTGAAATAGCTCCTGGACTTAAATAAATTGGTATATTATTGAAATTTTATAAATCATGGTGGTCCTACTATCTGTCAGAAATGACAACTGCTTATAGCTCTGCTGGCACCTTTAAAGTACTTTTGTTTGCCATTTTGTAAAACGTGTGATAATTTGCCTATTGAAGATGTTTATTCAAAAATAAAGGGCAAAACATGAGCCAAGTTTTGCTAAAAGAAAGAAGACAATGGATTAAATAAACCTGTTGATGACAATATAAATTAATGAAGTATTGTGCTTTGTATTTTTAATAAAACATTGTTGTGTGTGTCTGACAAGACTTACAGGTCGGGCAAAGTGTTATTGGGTTTTTCCATCAGAAATTTCTCAATTGCAGCCTCGGCGTCTGGATTTGTGCCCGGTTGATGGCAATAGGCTCGCCCCGAATTACATGGGACTTAAACATAACTGGCGAAATGTGGGTGTACACCTCTGCCTAACCTCTCGGGGATTACAAGCGTGATGTTATGTTATATTGTTGTATATAGATGTGATATGACCTCTTCACCTTTTCATTTGCATGTCAAAAGGTATTAAAAAGTCTCTAATTTTGAACCTGTTACTATTGTTGCGCCCTACGGGTTCCGTAGCTTGTGCACACACAATACTTAATGTTATAAGTCATCATTGTGGATTATCATTGTACTTAGTACAAAGTATCTTGATTGATCTATTTTTTGAGGCATTTTTCCAGTCAACCCTAAATCTCTTTGGCGTGTGTTGTTACGGTGGCGTTATAAAGAACACAATTAGTATTGTTATAACATAAAGTCACCCCAGATGTCATATACCTACAAGTTACCACAAAGAGCTGACGGTATGACGTGTGTGGCATATTATAAAGAGAGATAGAAATTACTTTTGTTACGTTGTCAAGTAACTACAATGATTTAGCGGTGATTTAAATAACTATTGAAAATATACCCTGAAGGATAAATAATTACGTGCCTTAACAGTATTCATCATAACATAACATCACGCCTGTAATCCCGGAAGCGTTAGGCAGAAGTGTACCCATTAGTACCTACACCCACATTTCGCCAGTTATGTTTAAGTCCCAGTAATAGGGGGCGAGCCTATTGCCATCAACCGAGCACAAATGTTCGAAGGTTTAAAATCAATATTTTTCGTTTAATAAAGTGCTTAGGTAATATAAAATTAAAGTATTTGTCTACTAAGTACTTGAATATAAACTTAAGACGCCTCACGATTCTTTGTGAACGTAAAGACATACGCCTTGATTGCTAAGATGATTCTGTGAGGCGCGACTGTAGTCTTAAATAACAAACAAGCCAAATAAAGTCTAAAAGACTGTAATTTTATTATTAATTTACTTCAAAAACTTTGCTAGGATATTCTAATAACTCTAATAACTAGTTTCTACCCGGGACTACGCCCATATGATAGTGAAGTACCTAATCATAAAACATAGCCTATGACACTTTACGATACAGTAGCTTTCCATCAGTAAAATGTTACTTTAATATTATTTTGAAGTCTTCTACAGTTAAGTTACAAGGTATTATACAAACTTAAAAAAAAGTAAATCTAGAGAATTTTACCACCTTTAAATATTAATTTAAATAAGATCAGTTTGGATTTTCTCAGTCCTACTAAGAATCACAAACTCTAAGAGAGACAACGCCTACAGTTTTCTTAGCAACCAAAGACGTTTGTCTTGGTTGCTTTTATATTTTTAGGAGGCGCACGTGCTTTTTTTTATGTAAGCTACACTTACAGCTTAGTTCATTCTCTGCCAGCCCATATTGCTATTTCTGTAAATATTAGATCAAATATTTCAGAGATAGTTTTATTAACTTATCTCTGAAATATTTGTAGCATTATATTTGAGTAGGTATCTATTGATACTTAGGTACTTAACACATTGTTCTGAGAGCTGGGTTAGTAAATAGAATTTCCTTCTTATTCGTGAAGTAGCTTTACTTAAAAGTATCAAAACTTATATCTATAATAAATATTGTTTGTTTTTCTTTGTTTGATCGCACTAATCTTCTGTGCATCTAGTAATCTTGTGGTCTGATCTTAAAAATTCTTTTGGTAACAAAAACCGACGATAGACTATATTTTACATAAAAAAGGGACCAGAAAGAAAATTCACACATACGAAATCGCGGGAAAAAGCTGGTTAAAATATAAATTTTATCTAACCATAATCATTGAACTCAGCAAGTCGGAAATGAAATGATTTCTAAAACAATTCACGTGTTCCAGAAAAACTGACGCATCATTACAATCCTGGAAGGAGAAAGAATCCAATATAATTATGATGAGTCCAATAATACATCAATACTAAGTATTATAACTAGTCACCGCTGCACCTGCGCGTGCGTTCCAGGAAAGGTTAAAAAGTTACTCCAGTATTACATCATCGGAATTAGTTCATCTTTCATTTTATAGTAGCTTGTATAAAAATGTAGACATTGACAGACATCGGTGAAGAAAAAACATCGTGAAGATAATTAATGACATAACATCACGCCTGTATTCCCCCAAAGGGTTAGACAGAGCTGTACCAATTAGTACACCCACATTTCGCCAGTTATGTTTAAGTCTCATGTGTAATAAGGGGCGAGCCTATTGCCATGAACCGGGCACAAATCCAGACTCCGAGGCTGCTACTGAGAAATTCCTGATGGAAAAATCCAATAACACTTTCGAATCGAACCCAAGACCTCATGCTCAGCAGTCGCGCTTTGCGTCCACTAAACCAACGAGGCATTTTTTTCATTTGCGTTTATTAATATTAGTAATTCACACAACACGACTTAGTTCATCCAATTGCAATCTTATATTTTAATACAATGATCAATATTACGCAATGCGGTGTCAGGCACCCTACAAGCCAACACTCCATGACTCATCCAAAGAGTATTCCCGTCAATCTGTGACTCACGCGCACCCCAGTGCATACGTTTTTTTAATTTACTCCTTAGGGTTCCCTGTTCTGACACGTCAGTCATTTTTATCATGTTTCTTCAATGAGTAATACTTGTTGTGGAGAAAGGTAGGCAAGGAATGCGAACATTGTGTTTGAGTGCGATGTTGCATTTCATTTGTTTATTTTTTAAACAATATATTGCATCACTGTTAAATTATATGATAATGATGTCATTATGCACGAACTAAACTTCATTTAGACTGTTTCTTTCTTTTTCTCTCCAATAAAACAAGAAAGGGACGGATGTAAAAAAGAGCTGTCAAATTTAGTTAATTTGACACATCTATAGGTATACAATTATATTTTAAACTAGCTGTCCGCCGCGGTTACACCCGCGTCTTTGGTTACTGCTCCGCTCCCGTAGGTCGTAGCGTGATGGTATATAGCCTTCCTCGATAACTAATCTATCTATCACTGAAAGAATTTTTCAAATCGGACCAGTAGTTCCAGAGATTAGCGCGTTCAAACAAACAAAAAACAAACAAACAAACACTGCAGCTTTATATTATTATTAGTATTAGTATTAGTATTAGTATAATTAGTATTAGTATAGATTTGAAATTCCCAGAGAAATTCTATGTTATTGTGTTTGGTAAGTGCCAAACGAACATGGCGAAGATTTGTAAAGATACATCGTTTATAAAATGTCAAAAATATTTCATTGAATTTTTGTACAAAATGAGGAAACGCTATAATGTAGATATACGAAGTTTAATTTAGGTACTGTTGTACTGCCATGTTTACAAAAAGTTCTTGTACCGTTACAAACTTCCTGTGCAGGAAAAATAATCTTAAAACAATATGAATAAAGATAAGTTTAGTTATAAGTTTAGTTTTTTCTGCAAATACATATATAGTTTTTATATTTGCAGAAAAGATACGGAACCTTTTCCAAATGCATCGCATACTCCGGTGCTCCGTGGGAGAGCTCCCAAATTTTGGAACCCATGACTTGTAGGAAGTCGATTGAGCGAAGAATTTTGGGACTCAAGTTCAGACACTATAGTTACACCGCTTATTTGATCTTGATCTTGTGATCTGGTTTAATTCGATGGAACCTTTGATGCAGATTTTTACACGTTATAAAATCAATGTGACAATGGGATTTTTAAAAGCGAAGTTGACAAAGGGTTTGTATTACTAAACACTAAAAGTTGATAACATTCATGAATACTTTCAGTCTGTGAAAGAGTGGAAGGATTAAAGCTTGATTCACACATATCAGTGAAGTCGCAGTTACGGTACAGTTTCGGCAGCGTTTCGTATAGATGCTATAATGCTGTGGATCTGCTACATTGAGAGCACTGTGTTGTCACTGACACTGATAGGTGTGAACGCGTTCATAGAGAATGTATAAAAGAATAATGACCATGGTGCCGGAACTGCCCCGGAACTGTGACTGCACTGATATGTGTGAATTAGCCTAAAAAATCGACCTGTATTCATTTCCTTATATTATTTCTTCAGTACCTATAAAAGGGTCAATGTACTCATCATTATGAACCATTTTAACAATGGTACCAACCCTGATATTGTGGAAAAAAAAAACATAAGTGCAATGACCCCTTTTCAGGTTTATGGAAAACAAAACCTTGCAGGATGTATCGCCTAGCAATTATTTCGAGATTCTGAGTATATATTCCGAGAGTAAACGAATAGGTACCTACTCTGATTACAGACTATAGTTAAGTCTAGACTTAAAACTGGCTACCTGTTTCTGAGACGATTCGTCATCTGTAGCCCTAGCGCAAGTGCGAAGACATTTAAAAATTTTTCGATTGTAGTCGATTTCAAGTCAAGTCTTAAACCATTTACAAGCACTTTTGAAGAAGTGTTCCCATTTGAGCACCTATGCATTGAGCGCCATAGGTTATGTTGAAATATTGATTGGTGCTCAATGCATAGGTGCTCGAACGGGAAGACTTCCTTTTGAAAGGCTCGCGTCCGTATTACTCGAAAAAAAAAAAAGGGTATCATCGTTTTCCCAACTATGTTGGGCTCGGCTTCCAGTTTAACCGGATGCAGCTGAATACCAGTATTATACATGGAGCGACTGCCTATCTGACCTCCACAACCCCTAAGGAGTCGGCCAGTTAGTCAGAAAGTTGAAGCTAATATTTCTAAATTCATACTAAATTCAAAGAAATTCAAAAGGATTTTTGGTATAGGGACCAAAAATTCTTGAATCATAGCTAAGAATACTCTCGACTAAATCACCTCTCAAACAAAAAACTAAATCAAAATCGGTTCAGCCGTTTGGGAGTTACAAACAGACAGACACACGTTAACCTTACGACACCCGAGGTTGCGGGACGTCTTAACAGGATACCGTGGCCCCGGAACGTAAAGGGCAACAGAAGGAACAGTGTGGTTTTTTAGTCAGTAAAAGTCTGACAGTCCCTTCCGCCCCACCCAGGGCGGAAGGAGTCATTTGATGATTTTTACCACCTAAAAAAAAAAAACCTTACGACACCCCTCTTTTGAGATTGATCTACGAGTAATATTTACGTTACGTTTAGTTCGTGCGCTTGCGCAGGGCCCTTTGTTATCGATCTAGACATGTTATTATGTCTACGTGTCAGTCTGTTTGATATTTTTTGTACAATATCTAAAATTATTAGTACAAGAAATAAAGATAGATCTTTGTCTAGTACCGTCACTATGTTCTAATCACAGATTCTAATAATATCTAGTAGGTACCTATAATACTAAAATTTATAAAGCTGAAGGGTTATAACCCCCAACGCAAAATCGATAAGTTTGTGGTGACTGTGTGTGTGTCTGTCTGTGGCATCGTAGCGAAGAATATCCCAAAAAAATATTAACATATCGTTTAGCTCCTAAACCGCAAAAAATCGTAGAACATACATGGGGGTGGTTTGGATAGCCGAAGAAGAGTCCAAAATTTTTGTTTGGACTTCCTTATTTGGGTCACCCTGTACAATAAGGTCTAGTCAGGACAGGATCCGTTTCGATTACACTAATAATTTTAATTAAAAGAAAATATTTAGCCCAGGGGGGGGGGGGGTCATGACCCCCATGGATCCGCCCTTGCACCAGCCTCTGCAAGGCAAAAGTCAAGATCACGCTGGCTCAAGACGGATTGTCGAGTTCAGGCTTATTAAATACTAGCTGTCCGCCGCGGTTACACCCGCGTCTTTGGTTACTGCTCCGCTCCCGTAGGTCGTAGCGTGATGGTATATAGCCTATAGCCTTCCTCGATAACTAATATATCTAACACTGAAATTTATTATCTTGAGAATTTTTCAAATCGGACCAGTAGTTCCAGAGATTAGCGCGTTCAAACAAACAAACACTGCAGCTTTGCTTTATAATATTATAGTAAGATACGTCCAGGTTTTCTCACGATATTTTCCTTCACCGATGTCCAATATAAGCTTAGAAAGTACACATGAACTGACAAATCAAATTGATACTTATCCGGTATCGAATCCGCAGCCACAAGCATGAGAAGCAAGCGCCTTAACCACTGGGCCATCACGATAACACACCTACGTATGCTAAATCTACAAAACCTAAAGTAAACATACAAGTATGTCCAAAGTGCTAAGTGCTTAACAAATACCAACCTAGTCACACTAATTCAAATGCCTAACTCATAGTCTGTTTCTTGGCCGATTGCCAACAAGTAAGTCTTGTAAGTAGTAGGTCACCCGGTTCCCTCAGTAAATTATCATGTTTGTCAGGGAATTCCTGCATTTGTGTTCTTTATATATTATAGTTTTTAATGTATAGACTGAGACTTATGTTATGAACGTGGACGAGGCGAAAGGAGTATGTAAGGATCGTATTCGTATCAGGTAGCGTTCTGTGGTTTTTGTCTACCCCCATGGGAAAAAAGCGTGAGTTTATGTGAGTATGAATGTAGACTGAGATACCATATTCGCCTGATTGATTCGTCAAGGTGAAGCTCTGCAACCTCATCTTTCAGTAGGTAATATTCCGGTCTGATCCCCTGATCTGATCCCCTTGGAGCAGACAGCAATTAAAACATGATAATAATTCAGCAGGGGATCAGATCCTAGGGGATCCGAACGGAATAACTCGCATAAATAATCAAATACTTGTAAAATTACGACACTGCCAATTTTTTGTTATTGTTTATGTTTGACAGTATTCGTACCTACCGTATTACCCAACAGGGTTGTGTTGTGGAGGTCAGATAGGCAGTCGTTCCATGTAAAATACTGGTATTGAGCTGCATCCGGTCAGACTGGAAGCTGACCCCAACATCGGAATGCTACCTTAATACCTAATTTTCAAAAATCTCTGCCCGCGTTTCCTCTTAATGAATATATTTGTAGAACCTTAAAGTCTGGATTTGTGCCCGGTTTGTAATTGACTGTTAGGTTTTCCCAAAAAAAAGGTACTCATTGGGCAGCAAATAAATGATGCAGAGGATATTCAAAAGAAAAAAACAAAATATAAAATTTCATTTAGTTTATTTATTTGGACACGCAAAATACTAACATTTGTCATTAGTCACTAAATAAAAAAACTTTACTAATCTAACTACCTATATTACACACTAAAACTAAAGGACAGATTATTAGGAAGCAAGGGCCACTGAGAGCGGCCATAGACAACATTATTGCAGAGATCATAGACTAGATTCTACATGAAAATACACTTAGCTTAACATTTTAGTTTTTTTTACAAAAATAATGTCAGTATTTGGGTTACATAGGTTTTTTGTTGTTAATTTAGCATTTATAAATGTTAATTTTATATTTGTCTGAAGTATTGTTAAAATGTAGGTAATGTAATTTTTTTGCACGTGAGTATAGTCTAGTATTTATGTACAGTAGCGGTCATAAGTGCAGTAGCATGTTAAGGTTTGTGAACACGGGGTACAGACCATACCTAGATCCGTGTGTATGGGTGATGTATTCAAAGTTAAAGTAAAAGTCAAATCATTTATTTAATTAGGCCATTATAAGGCACTTTTGAACGTAATAACACAGTACCTATGTACACCTAAAAATTCACACACGACGCGCGACGTCGAAAGGTCGTAAGTTTAAAAACCAAATAGTCAATCGATTTGCTTTGTAGATTGCTACTCCACTTATGACCGCTACTTACAAGTTAATCATCGTTAGGTGTATTTTTTATCACTTTCTAATAAAGTTACAGATAAGACGAAACTATGAGATTTGGTTCCTATACCATGAAGCAGCTAGACTTATCAACTGCTGGACATAGGAATTCCCATGGCCAGTATCGATAACATTATTGGAAAGTAAAAAAAAAATACTAAGTAAGTTTCACAAAAAAAAATAATGTGTCAGTCAGAAAATTATTATCAGAGATCTTGAGTCAAGGAGATGACTGATTTACATGTACAGTCAACAAAAAAGATAGGTATCCAGGGTCGTCAGATATAGTTGAAGTTTTCGTAGAAACCGATGGAAGTCTTCGATGGAAACTTAACTTAATTAATGAACTGATTATTATCTACTTTTTAAATTAAATTACATTTGAAAATATTCATCGGTTTCTAAGAAAACTTCAACTATATCTGACGACCCTGCATATTTATTTCTTTTGTTGACAGTACATATTAATATCATTTTTATGTTAAAAAATAAGGGGCAATTCATACTGCAAAACTACATTAAGTCTTTCCGAAGCTTTATTTACTTTCATATCGTCTCAATGTTGGCGTTTTATGGTATGAATGGAGCCTTATTAATATT
This sequence comes from Hoplodrina blanda, assembly GCA_949316365.1. Lineage (NCBI taxonomy): Eukaryota > Metazoa > Arthropoda > Insecta > Lepidoptera > Noctuidae > Hoplodrina > Hoplodrina blanda. The sequence goes on along the minus strand of OX438564.1, from coordinate 4,586,701 downwards.
TCTTTACAATACTAAAACAGATTTTAATACATTTTACATTATTTATCGCGGAGAAGAATAAAGTTCTCCGTAATAAATAATGATTGTACATTTTGATTAAGATAAGAATTAAATATTTATTTAAAAAAATAGCTAGATGAGGAATCTTAACAAAAGTTAAAATGCATCATCATGCATCATGCTATAAGATTACAAAAGAATTCATTTTTAATAATTTACTAACAAAAAGTCGGAAATTACAAAAAAAAATACAATTAAAAAGTTAATGTATTTAAAAAATCTGAATATTTACAGAAAACTACACCTCTTGGTTATTTTAGCTAAAAATGTTTGCCATAGTACCCATCAAATACACGTAAAATAATAATTATATTATTTTAATTTGTTTTATAATATCCCATATAATTTTAGCCTCTAATCCAAAAGTTTTATACACTTATTTTTTTTTATCCTTTTAATATTTTTATTTTAAAAAAGTCACAAGTTCTATAAAATAGCTAATTTAGGAACACTAGGCACCTAATATTATTGCTAATAATTTATTTATATAAATACAAATAAAATTGATTTTTATTATAATTTATAAAAGCGCACGCTTTTTACATAAGGTCGGTTGAACTTTTAGTCGACTAATCTACATTTTCAAATAATTAATATAAAACTTATTGTTGCTAAATAATGTTTAATTAGTTTTCTTTGTCACTCGACGCGCCGTCTGCGTGTTTCCTTAACGTCCAGTAATCTGTAAAAGAAGAAAAACTTAAATTAATATTTACAGAAACTAAAATCGTAGAATTTAGTGTGTGATTTACAGAAACGTGACTGAAAAAGTTCTTAAAACCAATAAAAATAATTAAAAATGTTCAAAATGTAGTCGCAATCTAATGTAAAAAAATATAGGAAAATTACGAGAATTTTTTTGACAGATTGACAATGATATTAAATTGCGATCGTTCTTAGAAGTTAGTAGATTTATTGCCCCCCTGCCATGTTCGGCCATTATGATGTTATAATAAATCTTACTTATATTATAAACGCGAAAGTTTGAATAGATGGATGTTTGTTCCGCAATCACGCCGTAATGGCTGAACGGATCTGGGTGAAATTTTGCACAGAGATAGATTTTGGTCTGGAATAGTACAAAGGCTACTTTTTATGGCGGAATAATGTACGGTTCCTGATAATAATATTAACTTTTTTGTGAAAGCTAATATTAAAATATTGTCTATTTAAAAAATAATTTAAATAATCTCTTCATACTAAAAACACCAAACAAAAATGGCGAACAATAAGTTAACAAAACATGCGCAGTAGCAGCCAGCAGGTTACAATATCACAAGGCACCGATGGTGTCGATTTCAAGCGATATTTAAAACGCCTGTCTTGGAACAATACAAAAGCTTATTTGCGTTATTCGCGTCTCTTGTATTACGCGTATTGTTATGTCATTGGGTAAGATGAGTCATGTACTATTGTACGCAATAGTAGAATTACAACAAAAGAAAAATATATATGAAGCGTTTTATTTTATGGTCTTTCTGCGACAGGTAATTTGAGCGTGCTACTAAATACACTCGCTGGCGGTATCCAGCTTTTAGTCTAGTGGAGGGCGATGGGTTAATTGGAAGAAGGGATTGAAGGTAAGGTGATGGCAATGAAGAAATAGCAATATCAATTCAATGATAAAACTACTGGAAGTAATAAAAAAAAACATTCTTCCGACAGATTTCCAGTCACGGTGCCCAATCAGGGGATAATAATATAATAATAATGCACAAGTGTGTCGCAAAATAGGTGCACACCCCTCTCATAATTTTACTATCCGATAGGACGGCAATCCGACACGACCAGGGAAGTGGTGTGGCACGCCTGTCACACCACTTCCAAACTTCGGGCAACTTTCTAATAGAAAAAACCAATAACACTTTGCCCGAGCTGGGAATTGAACGCATGGCATGCATGACCTCAACCTCAGCAGTTGTGCTTGCGTCCACCACGAGACTTAAGGTGCAATAAAAAAATCATACTGGCAGTCAAAATAATCCGATAACAAAGCCTTTTTATCATCAAATAGCCTCTCAATATAATTATCATCGCTCCACTCTTTAATTGAAGAAGTGTGAACTGGCCACTCAAAAAAAAAAGAAACAAAAAAAGGATCTAAGAAGTAAGAAAGAGACAGCAATATTCGCAAATAAAAACAGGTTTCGTCCCACTGGCTGACACCGAGATAAATAAAAAAAGTACTACGGACGTATTTATTGAGCCCAGGCGGACAGCTACCTGGGTTACGCGAACCCAACTTTGTGTGTAGGGTGGCTGCACCAATTAACTTCTGTTCGATTATTTTTGTTTAGTATTTTTTTGTCGTGGAATTTGATTTATAAGACAGTATTTTTTTTTGTTTTGGGAAAACTTGGATTAGAGTCTAAAATCATTGTAAAAAATAACTTTTAACTTATAGCTTAAAGTTTAGTTTTTATCTTGAAGTTTTTATTTTGTTTAAAGACGGTCTGTTTTCCTCAAGTTACTGTCTGATAACAGGTTATTTTACCGTTCGTTTCATTTTTTTACGCATACATTCGTACAACAATGGCCGACGTGGTTTACCAGTGTTATTGTTTATGTGTTATTTTTATGGTGCCTTCGCACGATTAACATAAAAGGAAGGATTTCTATACGTTTTTATGTAAGTAAGTTGCTTTCTGGTAAAAGCGAGTGTTTTGAAGATGGGGTACTTTATTTCAAGCTGTGGGTTTTGTATGTTATTTTGATGGTTTTTCCATAGAATTCTTTAAATGTAAGTGAATCAGTACCTATGTCAAAATTTATGGTATTTATGTTTAAATTGAATCATATTTCTTTGGAATGGTTTTTTTTACGTGTATTTTTCTGGTGCTTTTTGCTTGTTTCGTGGAAGGGTATATCGATAAAGGTATCTTTGTAATTTCCATTAAAAATTACATTGTATTATTTTTCTCTAGACCGAATTTGTGCCAATCTGCCCAATCTCAATAGACTAGCCAAGTGCGTACGCGAAGGGATAATTATTATGCACAAATGTCTCGCAAACACAGTGCAGTCCTTCTCATACATTTATCCGACACGATCGGAGAGAGATCAACGGCTTTCACGCACGTGGGTCTCACTAGACTAATTTCCAAACTTCGGGCTACTAATGAGAAAATATTCCTTATGGAGAATTACAATAACACTTTTTGACCGACCTGGGAATCGAACCCACGCTCAGTAGTTGCGCTTAGGACCATGAGACCTACGAGCAGTTAAAAAAAGTGCTTTGTACTTACTATGAATAATAGCGTTTTATTTTTTAATATGTTATAGTTTTAGTTTTTAATAGATCCATCATTAATTTAATGTTAAATAGTTTAGATATCCTGTCATTTATTCACAAATAAAGTCAATAACTTTTTATGGAATTATAAGTAATCCCAAATCCCAGGGAAAAAAATACATAAATGTTGTAAGTAATAAAAAATCCTGCGCTAATTAAAAACACGCAGGTAATTGGTGCAGTTTCCTGTTTCCTGCGTTGTAACAGATAGCTTCAACATTTTGTTTAATTGTTTATTTTTTGTATTATCACGCTGGTGCTTGTGGGGAGGGCAGAGCGCCTGCGATAACTGATACCGTCAATATTTTTTAGGTAAAGAAATCATGATCAAATATTTTTTTCTTATAAGATGTTGGTCTTCCACTTTCAACAGCCTAAGCAGTGGGACGAAAAAAAAGCTATGAAAATTAATGAAATTGGTGCCAATTCCCTTGTTCATAAACCAAACTAAAACTTCTGACATACATCTAAAGAAAAAGACATCTACTTAATAAATTATACCTATTTTTTTTCTAAACAGCTGCAAATCAAGAATCCCAAGAAGGCATGACTTGGGCATTCTCTCCTAGGCAACTTCAGATGGTGTCAAAGTCAAACCGTTTATTTCAATTAAACAATTAGGGTGACCCAATTCAAGAAATGACTAAGTCCTAAAAGTGACATTTGAGATATTTATAATTTTATGTTTTAAATGTCAGCTGAAATAACATGCGTTGGTTAAAAAAAACAATTTAATACATATTATAGCGCAAACTAAGTAGTTTTATTTATTGAAATAATCAAAATGATATACGTAACTGGAGTCTCTTAATAAAATAACAAAAAAATTGGACTTATTTCTAATCCCTGGACTTAGGCATATTAGAGTGATAAATGGAGGACTTAGATATATTATTGCAGTATCCAGAACAACATTTATACAAAATCAGCTTATCATTCCACTTCTTCTTCAGAATCGAATTCTACAGTTATGGGGTCCTGAAATCCATTAAATAAATCCTCATAAAAATACCTTTCCGATTCAGGAACAGTTTCTAGCAACCGCTTTACATCTTGCAATATGTAGATATCGTAAAATTTACTGTTGATTGTCATTTGAAAAGATTTAATTTTATTTGTCTCATGCACTACGAGTACGCATGGTAGAAGAAACTTTAAGATTGTAGGTAGCTTTAAGTGGGTAGGTGTACATCAGCCAAAAAAGTAATGGACGATTTTCGTTTTGAATCATCTGGTGTTCGTTTGTCCACAGATGAATCAGAATAATCGCCAATACTATAGCCATTATCTGTCTGATTCCGCTTCAAACACAAATAGTCTGGGTGAAGAGGACTATATATTATATATATTCATTATATATATATATATATATATATATATATATATATTCATTCATATATACATTCTGCTTCATGCGCTTTGGTGTAATGCCAGAAAATGAGGGTAGTTGTAGAGAATTTATTGGCTGTTCGTTATTCAAAGCGGGTACGATATTTTTGAAAGCACGAGTTCTTTTGGGTGTCCATTCGTCCTCAGATGAAGCAGAATAATCCCCAATATCTCTGGTGGTACTTTTCCCAGAGACAAAGAGACCCCTTTGTTGCATTATTCTGTAATAATATAATAAACCTAATAAAAAAAAACAATTTCGCAATCGGTATCTAACTGTCTTAGCCAAATTACCCTTTTGATAATACATCTAGTCAGTAAATCTAGTTATAAAAACCGATAAGAAAAAATTCTGTCATATAATTTGACGTAATGACGTGGATTGCCATTAGGACTTAAACAAATATTAAATGGACTTAGCGATTTCTTCCAAAAAAAACTTACGACTTAGTGATTTCTTGGACATAGGGATTTAATGAATGGAAGATCCGCCTTTTTTGTTTTTTTATACTTTTGGAAATGGCACTTAGAGATATTTCCCAAGAACCTTGAATAGACCATTCGAAAGGGAATGAAAAACTTAACAAGCCAGTGTTGCTAACTCAAAAGCGTTAAAAATGGACTTAGTCATTTTATGAATTGGATCACCCAATTAAAAAACACTTTAGTACGCCATTTACAAGCACATAGGTATATTTCTTAATCTATTTGCCCCTTCTGAAAAGTAATTTCGTATGGAGAAGAAGAGTTGAAAGTAAATATAGCATAGCATACAACAATATGAACAGCGCAACTAACACGACAAGTGGATAAATTGCGCTTTGCTTACTTTACCTCTTAAAAGTAAAGTTGAAATTGCTGCTCTTAAGGTGAGTGTCCACTAGATGACTGGAGCACTAACAGAATATCGAGCCATATAAAAGTGTCATACTAAAAAAGTGTCATACTAAAAGTGTTATACTAAGTGTCACCCTCACACTAATGGAGCATTAATCACAACCTTCGAAGCATTGTTACACCTTGATTTCATAAACTAACGAACGAATTTGTAAAATATTTCATCAAGCAAGAACACAGCACACGCGATCTACAAACTATTTGTATCTCAAAAATAGTAGTTCTACAATGATTACCCATAAAGTAGATGGCGATAAGATGAAAAAAATAATACAAGGTAAGTAAAAAGTAAACAAAGTGAACATAATGTCAACTTGATATGCCAGAATTATGTCCAGATTTTTTTTGATGCCATTTAGTTTCAGTTTCTTTTTTTTTCTGATTGTGTTTTTTATATTAAACTTGTAAATCCTAACTAATATTATAAATGCGAAAGTAACTCTGTCTGTCTGTCTGTCTGTCTTTTCTTTACGCCTAAACTACTGAACCGATTTGTGTGAAATTTGGTACAGGGTAAGTGTGAACCCCAACAAAGGACATAGGCTACTTTTTATTCTAGTAATGTATATAATTATTGAATAGTATTAGTTCTTATTATTCGAATTAAAAAACAATGTCCAGAAATAATTTGAACAAATTATGTGTTTATGTGTGTCTGGTGTGCATTCACCTTTAAGCAAGTCAGACGTGTCACTATTTGTGTAAGCGCAATCGTCTAGAGGCTAAAGTTCTAGACTAACACCGCTTAAGTAAACTAACCTGTCTCTAGTCAAAGTAGCTTTTTGAAGGTAGTAACTTGAAATGTTTAATTTTATGTAAATAACGCTATCTTGGTGTTCCAGCATCTGAGCTTCTTGTGACAAAAGTACTTAAATGAAAATCGAAATTCCATGACACTAATTTTAGGTCTTTATTTTAGCTCTGTGTTGGAATCTGGAATTAATGTGGTGCTGTTCCTCAAATCATGAGACACGTGAGTTGCAGTTCTACAAACTTTTAGGAATGATAGCAATTTAATCTCAGTCACAAACTGTCTAAAATACCTTTAATTTACCATTTTTTTTTACATTGATTGTCGCTGAGATGAGATTGCGACTAGATTTTAAATGTTTGCTTAGGGTTATGTACCCGCAGTCGGGGGCGCGGGTCATGCGTAATGCGAATACCGGGCTCCCGACTTATGGTAGCAGAAGGAACCGTGTAGATTTAGTCGGTAAGAGTCCGACATACCCCTTCATCCCCAAATAGAGGGCATCCATGAGGATTTACCCACGAAAAAATGTACCCGAAGGGTGCTTTTGGGACTACATACAACTAGAACGTAAAAAAACCGGTCCTTTGCTCCCTCTTTCATTTTTAACTTTTACAGACTGCTATCCGTCCGTCCGTAAGTCCGTGAGCTACATCTCTGTATTGATGGATAAAAAAGACCGAATTAATCAAATAATTTAATTGTATTGTCCGATTTTAAAATCACTTTAAGTAGAACGCAAATTACAAACCGAGATACCTATTTTGATTCCATCTGTTTAAGAGCACATAAACTACATCTAAATTAAACTGCTCTAAATTCAATTAAGGTAACATAAAACAAGATTCTTTCTATTTAAATCTCGTGTAAGACGGTAAGAATCTGATAAGATAGCAACGTCAGTCGTAAACTTGCGCAGGCGCATGTAAGTGTTGCCAAACGTTTCCTGGAAGACTACCACTGTGTTTTAAAATTTGAAGAATGGCTGTGGTAAGGGTTCGGACATATTAAGTTATAACATTAAATATTATGGAGTAAATGTTTGAGTTTATCTTTTTCCAGAATTTTCCTATTTAGGGTGAGTTCTTACAAAATTGGAAGTCTTTCAAGGTTTGATTCCTTCTTAGATATATTTAAACTAATATTATAAAACTGAGAAAGTTGTTTTTTTGTTTAAGCACGCTTATCTCCAGAACTACTGGTCCAATTCTGAAAATTCTTCTAAAATATAAACTTTAGAAAGTACCTACATATGAATTAAAAAAGCCACATTGGTGCTTGCCCGGATTGGAACCCACTCTTGCATGAGAGGCGGGCGCCTGACGATGGCGTCGAAGAAGCAATTAAAATATCAGTTAGCCCTCAACGACTTGCGGACGGCGAGTAATGGGTAACTCGCCGTCCGATCAAGGACCATGCCCGGGTCGACGGCGCGTTCTATTCGCGCGCGCTTCAAAGAGCTGTCAGCACAGGGACGGGGCCCCAATAGGGGCCAAACGCCTGCCGGGGTTGCGGGACGTCTTAACAGGATACCGTGGCCCCGGAACGTAAAGGGCAACAGAAGGAACAGGGTGGTTTTTTAGTCAGTAAAAGTCTGACAGTCCCTTCCGCCCCACCCAGGGCGGAAGGACTCATTTGATTATTTATACCACCTCAAAAAAAAAAGCCCTCAACGAAGCTAATTAGAAAAGTAAGTAATTGACACAGTAGCTGCCTACTTTTACATTGTAATTCGCTACTGATCGTGCTATGTAAACGCAGCCTTAACTTCTGCGAAGTGTGCTGCATGCCCGAACATTGATCCGAATTGTTGTTTGATTTTTAATTTGGGACAATTCATTGCTACTTATGTGCGCACGAGATTATTTCAATCTTTATGATTAACCCTTTGTAGGATAAGCAGAGGAGGAAGTACTTATGACGAGTATTCAAATTAAGTAAGTTGTTCAAATATTCAGTGGTTAATTGATTTTATGCTTGGTAAATTATGTCTGCAACTTCATCTGTGCATTTCTTCATTCAAATTATGCGTGTAGTGCAAAACTGTTTGTTTAACACTTAAATTTTATTTATTTTTATGACTTGATGTTGAAAATCTTTATAAATTATAATGATTTTCAGAATCAAGTCCTTGTATGTTTTAAACTTATTCTATTTTGCCATTTCATTTTACCAATTTATGTGAACACAACGTGGCATGAAAGAAAATTATACTTTTGAAATATTACATTTTTTGAAGCATAATTTCCTTTTACAACTTACTATGTTCTCGACCCAAGCTTTAATCGTAAGAAAAAGCTATAAACTAGGTAGGTCTAGGTACCTGGTGCAGTGTTATTACCAACAGTTCCGCACAGTTTGCACAAAAGTAGGTCATTTAGCTACTCATGCGCAGTAGTAACTTAACGTACTTACTATTATTACTAGCGTAAATTGTATGAACTTAAACTTCGCCATCTTGAATTTGTGACGTTTCAACCTTTTCTTTGGTAAAAGTAATGAAACCTTTTTTTTTTAAAAAGAACATTCTAATTTTAAAACTTCTCAAAGAAAAAGATTTGAATCTTTTTTTTTAGTTCTGAAACTAGTTTAGTCAGGTTTTTTAGCATGGCTTCAAGCCTTTTAGGCACTATACATACACATAATATACATACGTGCGGTTGTTCACCCTATTTCCCGTTAGCAGTAAGATACTCGGTTGCCAGTGTTAGTAAACAAAATACAAAATATTACGCCGTGTATTTTCGTAAAATGATTCATTAATCGACAATGTTCAGGCTTTCCTGAAACATTAACCAGACGAGTTTAAAATGAGGTTATGCATTTAAAAAATTGAACTTGTTTTGCAGTAATCGGTGACCGTGTAAGACCGTACTTGGTACCTTTTTAAGCTTTCGTAGTCGAAGGGTGTCAAACTCAACCTTAATATCTTAGTACTAGAACTAGGGTTGTGTATGTGTGTTGGGCTTAATAGGTAAACACCTAAAACAGAGTGTGTATTACTATGGCCATTGTAAAGACATAAAATAATAATAAAATTAAGTTATTTAGACAAAGTTTCTTGTCTACAAGAAACAATCATGTTTTTTTTATGTAGGTATACCTAATACTTGTATACAGCATGTAACAAAAACCCTGTCCGATCCATAAGGGTATTATTCGGCATCGTACTGCGTACACATATACGTAACCATTTAATGGATTTGAGATTATTATTTTTCCCCAGTGGAAAAAAAAAAGAAGAAAGAAGAAGTAATTAAATTAAAATAAAATTAAAAACTGATCAACGGCAACACTGATCTGACAGGGTTTTTGTTACATAGTGTAGTAAGCTATTCTTTTTAGTACAAGTTAATATTTAAGTGATATTAATTAAAACCTAAGTCGTGACTACTTCTGACTAAAACGTGACTAACTGTATTTAGAAGCAGGAAACTGACCATTCGATATACCTAGTGTCATTAAACTTAATCCGGTTTGATGAAGCTAACTAAGTTATAATTTAAGATGCAACATTAAATAATCGACTATGAAATCGGACTAATTTATCGTCTCATTAGTTAGATGCTCGTCTTTTGTTTTCAAAAAGGTTTAAGTTTTTAGTTTTAAAGGTTTTAGTTTTAGTTAGGATTAGGATTCTTTCCTAATCCTAATCCTAACTAATATTATAAATGTAAGTTTGTTTGTTTGTTACCTTTCCACGCCTAAACCACTGAACCGATCATCCTAAAATTTTGCATATACGTCGTCAGGTGTACAGAAAAGGACATAAAGTACTTTTCATCCCGAATAAAAGTACTGTTGCCGAGAGAAATCACAATAACGTTCTTATGATGATAGATGGCGCCACATGTCTTTCGAAGCGAGCGACGCCGCGGGCCGAAGCTAGTCTTATATATTGATGTCGATTCTATTAAGACTATTTAATTTTCTATCTTTTTCTCTCCACTAAAACAAAATAGGGACGGTCATAAATAAGAGATGACAATTTTAAATGATCTGAAACTCATACAATTATAGTTGACATGTCAGAACGTATCGATTAAAAACACGAAATTACTAGGATTATTTAACCTAGGATTTTCTTAGGTAATATAAGTCTGTAATCGCCAATCCACTGTAAGCAAGCATGATGATTAATGCTCAGGCACGAGGCTCACGGCGGATTGGTGATTTCAGACTTATATAATAAAATCCTAAGTTTCCTCATGATATTTTACTTTACCGATGTCAGCGATGTCCAAGATCGATTAAGAAACTTTAAGGAAGACACAATGGCAGTTTCCCGGTATCGAAATAGCGTCCTCATAAATAAGAAGCGAGCGCCTTTACCATTTGGTCATCACAACAATTCACAAGCCAATAACAACATTTAATCTAAAAAGCATAATAAACTTCTAAACAGATTTTTCGTATTTCTACTGTCACGCCATAAAAGGATTTTCTAATAAATTCTTAATGAAATACTGGGGCCAATTGATTTTAATTATAAGTATTTAGCAACGACAACAATATTCGACCTCAGATTTCACACCTACCTCCTATAAAAGGTAATAGCGCACTAAACATTTAAGATTGACCACCCGATGTTCTATTGTACTACAGGATATCTACTGTATTTTAGATTTTGGTGTCGTTAGATATCCGATGGAGTAGAAATCGAACATCTGAAAGTGCTAAAGTACGAGAGTATGTATGGAATTTCTTGCCCATTTTGTCTCCATACGAAAATTAATTTAATTAATTTTTACTTACTCTTATAATTTTTTTTTAACTTATTTTTACTTACTTTTATTAATTTTTTTTTTCTTGGATATGATGTTGCAGGGCGCAGGAGGGCGCTTAATGAGCTCCGTAAGAGTTGGTTCACATTAGGTCAGACCGACAGTTTTACCGTTGACCGACTGTCGGGTGTTGCTGTTCATACTAGAAGCTGCCAATCCGACGGCGACCTAATGTGAACACCACCGTCGTTACCGTCGCGTCGTTTTACCACAGCCAACTCACAACTGCTTTGTGACAGTCCGAGGACGTCACAAAGTAGTTTTAAGATTTTTGTCGGTCAGGCCAGGCCTAGGGAGTGGCCTGCTTGTGGCGAACTTGGGGCAGTTCGTCGCTCGACCAGACATAGGCCTGTGATAACAGCGCACATTGTTCCGTGCGCGCCTCTCTAGGGGAATGTGCGGTCGCAGGTCAGGCCGCACATGGTGAAGGGGCGCGCCAATGGCGGTCCAATACCAGTCGGGGGCGCGGATCATGCGTAATGCGAATACCGGGCTCCCGACTTATGGTAGCAGGAGGAACCGTGGGGTTTTAGTCGGTAAGAGTCCGACATAACCCTTCTTTATCCCCAGATGGAAGGCATCCATGAGAACAGCCCCACGAAAAAAAGGTACCTATGTGACGTCTAAAAGTGCCTTTTCGTCGTCAGTCTGACTTATAATTATTATAGGTAAATGTTTTGACTTTGATTTGACAACGCTGCATTCCTGCTTGTACCACACAGGAACGCAAATTGAGTTGTCACAGTTCAATGTAAATTACGCGAGTCATGACTAACAAAATTACGTTTGTTTGCCTCACATTTGTATGGTAAGTAAATCATTATTTTATGAGTAGGTAATGATTGAAGAAAAACAAAGAATAGTTTGTCATCTGTACCTATGTTACTTATTTCCCTTTGTCTAGGTGAAGTGTGGATGTTAGTTGTATTGTCACCTTCTTTTATGAGGTTTCATAATAATACTAGGCTCACACCGCTCAAACTAATAGGAAATTCTTAAAAAGTAGGTACAGCCAACAAAAGCGATAGGTATGCAGGGTTGTCAGATATAGCTGAAGTTTTCTTAGAAACCGACGGATGTTTTTAAATGTAATTTAATTTAAAAAGTAGATAATAAACAGTTTATTAATTAAGTTAAGTTTTAATAGAAGACATCAATTGGTTTCTGAGAAAACTTCAACTATTATCTGACAACCCTGCATATCTATCTCTTTTCTCGACTGTAAATAAATTATTTATTATAACATATCCTAAAAAATATGATTACTTTTCAACCAGCCAATAGGCGCTGAAGATCAACTGCTAGGAGTTACTAGGCGCTCAGTAATCTTAAAAGTGATCTATGTAGGCAACAAGTGTGGCGAATCGGTTTAACTAGATGGGGTGACCGTGGGCACGACGAATGTGGAATGTCAGGAACCGTGCCTTTCTTCGGAAGCTTAATCGATTACGATTGGACGCCCAAAGCATACGGGCAGCCTAAGAACACATTCCTGGGTAATGATGCCGTGAGGAAGTAAGGATTGAAGAGTTACACAGAAATCTTGTTAAAGGCGGGACATGGTGAATTTAAATGTGTTTGTTTGGTAGGTAATCTCGAAAACTGCTCGGCAGATTTTAGTGCAACATTTCAGAAAAGTTACAGAGTTTTAGTGATTTTATTTGACTGTCTTTGAGTTTAATTACAAAGTCAATGAAAGTACCTACCTACCTTTCAGTTTCTATATATCATACAAACGTTTGCGTGCGCCTATGCATATAATCGTAACGTAACTCAATAAAAGAATACTCATTCCATTCCATTCCATTTTCAAAATTGATAACACAAACTTGAGCTTCTTTATTCAAATGAACCACAAATAAAAAGCTTTCATACATTTCTTATGAATATTATGTATGGGTGTGTGTGTGTGTGGAGGGTGTTTTCTCAACTCATTGTATGTTATCGGATAAACTCAAACAAGGAAACCGACAGTTATCAGGGCACGAGCGGCCATTGAACCCCGACAATACCTTTCACCATGAATGCTTGTGCTACATGCGCAAGAGGTCACAGCATTACGCCCTTTAGGTATATGTCATTGTACATAATTGGATGGGAAAAATGTTAAAAAGTTTTGTAATACCCGAAAGAATGTGTTACTGAAATGTCAAAGTTGCATTCGGCATTTCTCGGCATTTTTCGGCATAGCGAAATTTTTGGGTAAAATCTAAATGGGGTTTCGAAACGTGTGTGTAAAAAAATTGGGAGATGATCGCGGGTATTAGCTAGTCTTAAAACAAATAACATAAAATATCATCACGCCTGTAATCCCCGAAGGGTTAGGCAGAGTACCCATTAGTACACCCACATTATGTAACAGAGGGCGAGCCTATTGCCATCAACCGGGCACAAATTCAGGCTCCGAGGCTGCTACTGAGAAATTCGTGACGGAGCAACCCAATAACATTGCCCGACCTGAGAATCGAACGCTAGACCTCATACTCAGCAGTCGCGCTTTGCGACCACTAGACCAGCAGCGAGAATAGAAATAAAAATAAAAATAGTAAAGGTACTTTTTTACAAGCTTGAATATATTCTTCATCATGTATTGTATTTATATCAACCTCATTCATTTAAGTATTAAAAATGTTACCCACGTCTCGGCCAGTTACTAAGGCCATAATGGGTAGGTACTATAATAATAACCATTTTGCCTGCATTATCGATATATGCAAAAGATTAAAAACGATACGCTCATTTTCCTAACAATATCAACTTAAACATGTTTCTTGTTAAAACCTTTTTGATACAACATTTTCTGTAAATTATTCTTATTGGATACTAACGATACGCCCCGGCTTCGCACGGGTGCAATGTAGATACTAACTGTATGTAAAACTTGCTCTTGAATCACTCTATCTATTGATGAAAACCGCATTAAAATCCGTTGCGTAGTTTAAAAGATTTAAGCGTACTGCGGAAAGCGACTTTGATTTATAGTATGTAGAGATGACGTTATCGTGATTGTAAGCGTCAGAATTTTGGTAAATCTTAGACTTTACTCGTTACTCTTAGGCGCCCATTACACGGTAGGTTTTGCCATGGCACATTTCCATCAATCATGACTGATGGTGAATGATGGAATTTTATCGCCTACAATTTTCGTCATACAAACGTCAATCATCGCATTAGACGATAGGTTTTCCGTCAGTCAAAATTTCTGCCATGGTTTTGCCATGGCAAAACCTACCGTGTAATGGGCGCCTTAGGATTTACCAATGAGTTGGTAGGTATATTTCGACTTTCTGTTCAGTAACTTGACAGTTCAAAGAAAAATAATGTTACCATATTACAACTAATAGGTAGTGTTGGGGTACTTAGTGAACGATTTTGCGTAAGGAACGAATAATAAGAATGGTTTAATACCAAGTTATTTTAAGTTCATTCAATTTCGTTCTTTCTTACACCACCTCACTACCTTTTTTTTTGTCAAAACTTGGTAACCTTTTATCTGTCAAGTTACTGAATAGAATTATTATTAAAAGTCGAAATATAGTTAAACTAGCTTTTGCCCGCGACTTCGTCCGCGTATATGTCGGTTATCGCGGACGCAGACGAAGTCGAAGTCGAAGTCGAATAAAAAGTAGCCTATGTCCTTTGTTGGGGTTCACACTTACCCTGTACCAAATTTCACACAAATCGGTTCAGTAGTTTAGGCGTGAAGAAAAGACAGACAGACAGACAGAGTTACTTTCGCATTTATAATACAAGCTGTTGATTTGCATCCTCGTCAAATTCAGGGACGTAATTATGCTAATGATTCTCGACCCAAATCAACAATAAAATGAGTAGGTATTTTTTATATTTTTTTCCTGTTTACTGAAATCCATAATTGTAAACCAGCCGTATTTAAAAGCGGCTCGTCTGTTACTAGCTATAACCACGCTTTCACACACAAACAAACGCAAACAATACATACACAACGCATACGCAACGATCATTCAATAATTTCGTAGGTACTACTCGCGCACGTGCCTAGCTACGCTCGCGCTCCCGCGCGCGCTTATTAGTTATTGCCCGGTACTGTATTTTCAATTGATTATTTATGTCTTTTAGGACAACCACCTGAAATTTGACGAGGATGCAAAACAACACCTTGTATTAGTTAGGATGTATGATTAAATTTTTAAGTCATTATGAGACTTGTATGGCACTTGCTAGGTTTTACCAATGACTTTAGTAAAAATTGTTGATATTAAGAATAAAAAATAACGTACCTAGTTCCTCTTGGCGAAAGAATTTTTAAAATCGGACCAGTAGTTCTTGAGATTAGCGCTTTCAAAAAAAAAAACAAACCCTTTAGCTTCATTTAAGTATAGATTGGATTTTCTAAATTGCTCTGTCGTGTTACACATATTGCTTCGCATGCTCAGTGTTATTTAAATATTAAGTAGTAGAAGGAAGTTGGGCATCACGGTATATTCCGTGTGGGATAATCACATGCAAAAGTGTCCAGTCAAGAGTGATGGGTACCCACCTACCTTCTCAGGAAATCGGGTGTCTTTCCTACTTGATTATACAATCTGAATAATATAACGGGGTTTAATGTGGTGAATCTTTAAACTGTGTGTATAATTTTGATGATATAATTGGAAGGCCGACTTTTTTCTCCTCGAGATTTTCAGTCATCGTTTTGGTACAGTCAACAAAAGAGATGGAACCGATGAATGTTTTCAAATGTAATTTAATTTAATTTCAAAAATAGATAATAATTTATTTACTTTTTAAATTAAGATTTAAAAAATAGATAATAATTTCTTTACTTTTTAAATTAAGATTTAAAAAAAGATTAGAATTAAATATAGAAATTACAAAATTAAAAAGTAGATAATAAATTATACATACGTTAGGTAGAGGTGTACCCAATCAATTCACCCACATTTCGCCAGTTATGTTTAAGTCCCATGTAACAGGGGGCGAGCCTATTGCCATCAACCGGGCACAAATCCAGACTCCGAGGCTGTTACTGAGAAATTCTTGATGGAAAAGCCCATAACACTTTGCCCGACCTGGGAATCCAACCCTCATACTCAGCAAACGCGCTTTGCGACCACTAGACCAACGAGGCAGTCATAATAAATTCTTCTTTCTAAATTAAATTTCATTTGAAATTAAATTACATTTACAGTGTTTTAAGTTTCAATCGAATACACCAATCGGTTTCTAAGAAAACTTCAGCTATATCTGACCCTAGATATTTATCTCTTTTGTTGACTGCACGCCCGACACACGTTCTGTACTATCTGTTCAAAATACAGTATGAAATACTCTATCGTGAAGAAACCTAAACTTATTATTAAGTCTTATTGTAGTCTGAAATCGCCAGTCCGCCTTGAGGAAGCG
Source organism: Hoplodrina blanda (assembly GCA_949316365.1). Lineage (NCBI taxonomy): Eukaryota > Metazoa > Arthropoda > Insecta > Lepidoptera > Noctuidae > Hoplodrina > Hoplodrina blanda. The sequence continues at coordinate 4,570,140 of OX438564.1, read as the reverse complement.
TGGCGATCAATGCTCGAGCCTTTTCTTTAAGAGAAAAGCCTTTTGCCTTGCAGTGAGACAATAATAGGCTAGTATTATTGTAGCGTAAAATACTAGTATTCAGCTACATTTTGTTAAACTGTAAGCCGATTTTAATGTAAGTCGTTGTAGTTAGGTAAAGATCCGGGGTTGCGGGACGTCTTAACAGGATACCGTGGCCCCGGAACGTAAAGGGCAACAGAAGGAACAGGGTGGTTTTTTAGTCAGTAAAAGTCTGACAATCCCTTCCGCCCCACTCAGGGCGGAAGGACTCACTTGATGATTTTTACCACCATAAAAAAAAATTAAAAAAAAGTTAGGTAAATATTTTGTTAAAAGTTTTTCCAAAAGAAATAAATACTAGTACCTACCAATTAAAAATGCAATAATTTGTGACGTTTTTATACAGGGTAATTGAAAATTTACCCGAAACCTTAAAAGGGGTCATTGTACTCATCATTATGAACAACTTTTACTAAGGGACCAACCCTGAAATCATGAAAAACAAAAACAGCTGATCCATTCATTACGATCTTGATAAGTAGTATTTTTGTAGGGAACAGCTGATTTTTTTTATGATTTCAAGGTTGGTCCCATAGTAAAAGTTGTTCATAATGATGAGTACAATGACCCCTTTTAGGGTTTCGGGTAAATTTTCAATTACCCTGTATAATAACTAACTGTCCCCTGCGATTTTGTTTGCGTTGTTTTTTTCATCCATCTTAAGTTACGTCTTTGGTTACTGCTTAGTTCCCGTGGGCCGTAGCGTGATGTTATATAGCCTATAGTATTCCTCATGAAACTGGCTACTGACTACAAAAATAATTTATCAAATCCGTCTAGTAGTTCCAGAGATTATGACGTTTAAACAAGCACACAAACAAACATTAAAACTTTACAGCTTTATTGTATCCGAGAATAAACTATCTATGTATTATTGCGCCTGACCCTATCCTGCTATTTTAGCATCCAGCGTTCAGCTGACGATGACATAATACACGATAAACCAGTTCATTGCACTTCTTAGACGATCACGTGACACGTCTGTCTATTATAATAATGCAATGTATAAGTAATAACCATACAGCTAGGTTTCAAACTTCAATAAATTTTGCATTCATCACGAATATTAGTTTCAGCCAGATTTGAACTTTGACGTCTTTCATCTAAGACTCCATTTCGTTCGGCAACGTCTGTCTCGTTATTGCAAGGAGGTCTAGACATCTAGATTTTAATATGCTTTTTATTGACAGCTATGTGAATTTTAGATTGTAATTTTTGATATATTAGTGATTCTGTCTATGAAACTGCTGAGCACTACAGAAAGTTGAAACATGATCTCATGTCGTTATTAATCTAATTTAACGTTGCTTGCGTTCGCCGAAGGGTTAGGCAGAGGTGTACCCATTAGTACACCCACATTTCGCCAATTATCTTTAAGTAGATAGGGGGCGAGCCTTTACCATCAAACGGGCACAAATCCAGATTCCGAGGCTGCTACTGAGAAATTCCTGATGGAAAAACCCAATAACATTTTGCCTGATCTGTCAATCGACCCCAAGACCTCATGCTTAGCAGTCGCGCTTTGCAAACATTAGACGAACGAGGCAGTCAACATTGATATAGTTTTTGAAGGAACTAAAAACCCAATTTGAGCGACGAGCGTTGTGCATTGTATTTACGACCGAAAGTGTCATCATCACCACTGTTATCAGTATTTAAGTAACTAGGACTCATTTAGTTAGTAACAGAAACTTATAACTATATTAGAAAGAAAAAGGAAAGTAAATAAAAACACTAAAATTAAAAATAAGCAAAACACTGCTGCGCTGCCCCATGGGAAACTGCACAAAAACTAGAATAGAAATAAAACAATACATGACGGAAACTATAAAGAGTTGAACGCTTCTTAACTAAACTGGAAGCAGTGTTAATTTACTCTCTTCTACTCCTTAGGCAAAGGAGTGCTGTCCCTCAAACAATGGGACATCATTCTGATGTCTGTGCATGCATTAGAAATAGATAGACGCTGCTGATGGTGGCAAACTCGTGGTTAATTTCTGATCTAACTTTATACGTTGTGTTAAAAGACATATCAAATAGTTGTTAACTGCGCATACTGCCTAAGCCTAAACAAATCAGAAAAAGTAAATACAGCTGTTTCAGACATTATGATGAAATCCCACCAAAAACATTCTGTAAAAAATTAGCCAAGTCTCGATGGAGCTGCTTGTTTATCTCTAAAAAGTAATGAAATCTAAACAAAGTCGTGCCAAGTCTAAGGTTCCTTACTGCGATTTCTTTATTATTATAGTTAATATTGTGTGACTTGGCCGTTGAAGGGTACAAAAAAAGGTGCTCCGTGACACCATTGCACCAATCTGTCGCCAGAACCGCTACCCATTGACGATGGAAAATTGCCACTTGGAAAACGTTGATTCAATAACCAGTCAATTGTAGGCTTGATAAAGTCATGGAGCACCTGGTTTTGTACCCTTCAACGGCCAAGTCACACAATATTAACTATAATAATAAAGAAATCGCAGTAAGGAACCTTAGACTTGGCACGACTTTGTTTAGATTTCATTACTTTTTAGAGATAAACAAGCAGCTCCATCGAGACTTGGCTAATTTTTTACAGAATGTTTTTGGTGGGATTTCACTTCTTTTTGTAGAAACGTGGGCATATTGATCGGGGGGCACGGGAGTGCCCCCGCCAATTTATTTTATCGGGGGGCACGGCAGTGCCCCCGCCAATTAGATTTTCTTATTTGACAGTTTCTTTTTTCTTTTTTTTTTTTAATGAAGCGGCCCACCAAGTTGAATATTTTTTGTGAAGGCGGTATGTCGCGATCTCTAATAGTTTGGTTGGGCTCTTGTGTTTTCTAATCAGGGTCACCAGGTACTCCAGATCTTCGATTATTCTAGTTTTTATAGTTTTCCCTTTATGTGGCCATTAAACCCTAACTCTGTACCAAATTTCAGCTCTCTGAGTTTATGGGAAGTACTAGTTCATTTTGATGATCATGAGTGAGTGAGTGAGTGTCATAAATGCGAAACTTTGCTTTCGCTTAACTTTGGAACTAAATGACCTACAGACTTGAAATTTTGGATTTTAAGTAAATGATTACAGCTTACTGGATGACGAAAATTTCTGCGTTCTGGTCTTATCCAGAGGTTCTCAAATAGGGGCCTGAAAATGCGGCGAAATGGTTCCAGTAAAGGATGGTACGGCAGTGTTTGCTTCGCGCTCGACTTTGGCGGGGGCACTGCCGTGCCCCCCGATTGTGTTGTAAAACATTTTTGTAGGAAACAACTGATTTCTTTTCATGATTTCAGTGTTGGTCCTACAGAAAAAATTGTTTATAATGTTGAGTACAATGACCCTTTTCAGGTTTCTGGTATTTTAAAAATAACCCTGTATATGCATGGGCATACTATTTTTATCAAACTAAGTAACATTGAGAAAAAATTATTGCTGGAAAGCAAACATTTTTTGGTGTGAAAAATCAACTGTTTACGGTGCCATGCAATGTAACAAATAAAAATATTGTGCTTATATTATGTGGAGGTATTTTAGGCTTTGTTAGAACATTTAAAATGGTTAAAAAAAAACGCAACTAAAAGTTGGAACTTTGATCATCAAAATTATATCTGCATGACCAAAAGGTGGTCCAGATCAAAACAAATATTACAATGATTAGAAGAACTTTTACACCCGATATAGTCTGTTATCGATACGCTAAGAAGAATTGCCTTTTAGTCCAAATCCCCTGGAATCATCCTTAATGATCTAAGATTGCATCTAATAACCAAGCAAGCCAAGCACTGACATCGAATAAAGATAATTGAATCGACAGAACAGACCATTGACATCCAAAGTCAACGTCCATAAAATGCGGGTGTATCCAATCCCAGACACTTCGGTTAATAACAATCCCTAAATAATAATAGTAGAGGATACAAGTGCTCCCATAGGGCACGGTTGGTTGCGTAGGGAAGCCGTCACGGTATGCTTGTTCTGGTTGAAGTAACCACAGAATTTTAATGCTTCATTCTTATTATTGACGATGAGAAACTTTTTGAAATTTAACGGTCAGAGAAAGAAGGAGGGAATTGACGTCATTGGCTGGATTTAAAGTCAGTAATGGATGCGGACACCTCATTGGCTTAATGGTCATACAGAGTAAATTCAATGGATTTGAAAGTATCTGATGCATAAGTGAATAATTTCAAATTGGTCAAGAATTTAACTTTCGGAAATGAGTTCTGGTATTCCGAGCATTTCAGTAATTGTACTTAGCTATTTATGGGACAGGATTCTTGATGGAGGGGTGCGGAAGAATGGTCTGAGCGATCCTCATGTCCCGGCCAAAGGAGGAAAGTTAGTTGGAGGAACACTGTGGTGTTTTAGTCGATAGGAGTCCGGTACACCTCTCCGCCTTCCCCGAGGCGGAGACAATCCATGAGGATATCCCTACGACAACAAAAAAAGAATTCTTGATGAAGCATTTTCATTCCTTAAATATTTTTAGAGAAACTCTCTTATACCAGTGGTGTTCTAGGATATTCTCAGTTATTCTTAATGACTTGTTAGCTGTCAGTCCCATAGTTCACTCCAGTTTGAAGCAAAGTGATGCTAATAAAGCCAAAAACGTCTGACTGTCTGTGTAATCTTTGAAAATCTACGAATCTAAAACGTTAGGGACTGACAAAAGAATATATAGTTCAACATATTCCCTACCACGTTCAAAGCCGAAGAAATGTCTACAAGTCTATCATTTGAATCAAAAGCCGCGTTCACTTCCTGATATTGTTCCATTGTTACCAGACCAAATATTTCTCAAGCGGTTCTTGTGTTTCGTGGACTGATAGCATCTGAGTTGTTTCTCTTTGATTTTATAAGGAAAATTATACTATCGTTATTTATTTTTTGAACAGATGTAGGAATATCTATACTGATACTGATATTATATAGCTGAAAGGTTTGTTTGTTTAAACGTGGTTATCTCTGTAACTACTAGACGGATTGGAAAAAATCTTTTTGTGTTTGATAGCCAGATTCACGAGGAATAGTATAGGCTATAAAACATTACGCTACGACCTACAGGGGCGCAGCAGTAACCAACAATGTAACTGAACGTGGTTTAAACCGCGAGGCATTGCTAGTAAACTTATATTCCAACACTTGGAACACACAAAGATACACATTCTCTTCTTCAGTTCTAAGATCGGTTATTAAATTCTTAGATTCTGGTAAGTATTTGAATTATCGCACTGTCGAGTTAGCAGAATTACGATCTGTTTTGTTATTTTTTTTGCGATAAATCGAATGCCTCATTGTGACTCCACCACCTCTTTTCCAATGATTTATTGTCATATTTTTATGTTCCCCATTTCTTTCTTACCAGTTCGAAGTCGTTCTTAATCTTTTTCATCAAGTTCTCGATTAACTTCAAGCTATCGTTAATCTCAACAACAATCGTTAAAATCAAAGAAATTCTTCGAATTAATATAATCGATGACAGAACCGATGATCTAACGAAAGTTGCCTTTTTTTGCCCATGACTCAGTGCAGGGGTTTGAACTTGTTCGAACAGGTAACTTTGGATGAATAATAGCGTTGTCAAAGACATATTGGACGCGAAATGGGAAAGGTATGAGTATGATGCAGTTTTTACGACTCTAAAGCGTCCATTGAAACAAGCTGATAAAAATGCTATTAAAAGTAATAAAAATTAAAGCTATAGCAGCTTTGGAACACTTTAAAGCGAGGGACAGTACCTAATATAAGTTGGAATTATATTTTGTACCAGGTTTTGGCCGCCCGCGTGTTTTTTCTTGCAGATACTTACTTACCTATTTTTTTTTTAAATCAATATGCCACTCGCTGGTAATGCTGCTTTTATGTGATGGAATTTTGAAAATCGGTTATGTGGTTTTTATGGTTACTCGAAGGGTGCTAATGGTACCATATTGCGAAGTCTCCGCTTACCAGTAATGGTGCTTATAAACATAGGTCTAAAAAAAGTCGAGAAAATTTTCGAAAAATTATGTTACAGCTAAGTTCGTCCGAATTTAAGTTTTCCATAAAAACAGAGATTTCCAATGCTCTTTTTTTAAATAAAACATTTAAAATCGATTCATTAATTTCCAAAAATAGACTTGGAAATTTGTATGAAATAAGGCGTAAACGTGGTGATGAGACATTACAGCCCTACCTACTTCCAATTGGCAACAGGCAAGCAATTGAGGTCAAGAAGCAGACACACCCAGTGCACGTCACATGTTTATTTGCTCTGGCCATACCTGTACGGGAATGGTACAAAAATGAATTGCAGAAGGTGCACTACAAATTCCTGATGGCAAGTTTATACAAGCTGACCGTACGGGTGGTATGTATAAAAATGGAGAAGCATAATCTCTTCCATAATAATAACTATTATATAGGGTGTTTGGTGCATCGTTTGCCAAATTGAATTGGCCCAAAAGAGAGGTCATTTGCTATCTCTTCACGCCCAATAACTCATTCTTTGTCACACCGGTTTTTATTAAGAAAACTATACGAGTTATTAAAAATGAAAGTAAACGTTACCAGCAAGTAATTTTTATTTTGATAGAAACATACAACAGTACACATAAATATTAGAAGACTATACAAATAACTTGTTTTTAAAATTTGTAATTAAATGCTGAGTTTTGGATTTTTCAAAATTAAAATTAAAAAGTTGTTATATAAAAAAAACCCGTGTGACAAAGTATGACTTATTGGGCGTGAAGAGATAGTAAATGACCTCTCCTTTGGGCCAATTCAATTTGGCAAACGATGCACCAAACACCCTGTATATTTGAAAGTAACTCTGTCTGTCTGTCTGTTATCTCATCACGGCAAAACTACTGAACAGATCGTAATGTTTGACAGAAAGGTAGATTGGGTTTGGTGAAAGACATTCTACTTTTTAGTCGCGGGATAACGCTAGGGGATTTATGCAAGTTTAGTATTAGTCCAAAACTGAAAAGGAGTCATTGTACTCATCATTATGAACAACTTTTACTATGCATGGGATTAACACTGAAATTGCAATTTCATTAATTTCGCATAACTTGACAAAATGATCAGCAGATTTTTTTTTTCACGATTCTCGGCTTGGTCCCATACTAAAAGTTTTTCATATTGTTGAGTTCACTGAGGGGTTCATTGAACTTAAACTCATGTTCACTCACTCTTGATTCATGGTAAACTGAAACTAAAGTTATATAAAACAAGATAGAAAATCGCCTGTGACATTACAATATAAATCTTGTCGTGTGATTTCTGGAATCATTACGTTTTAGACTTATTTTTATTCACAAAAGATGCTTGTCTTAAAGGTGATTCTATATCTTTGTATATGCTTTCAAGCTAAATAAAAACTGTATCCAATGGCCCTTTTGAATCTCCCTGTTTAGTGACTTAACCTACTATGGAATTTATCAATAGTAAACATTTACTTTTTTCTATAAAACTTGACTTATTGCGTTTTATCTGTTTGGTATTTAGGTTAGCTGATCAGTCATTTTAGTATTTATCTAATGTTTGTTGTGTATACTGGATTACTTTATACAAGGTACAGTATTGCTCTTCTGTCAAATTTATTTATTTTTATAAACTTGTGCATGTAAAAAATACACTGTACAATGGCGGACATAATGCCTTGGGCATTTTCTACCAGTCTACCTTAGAGTGATGCAGAGACAAAACATAATAGGTGCACAGATACAGAAAATTTTCGAGAGTAAAATATAGTAATAAATACATATTAATACATACGTACAAACAAAATATATAAAGTAGAGAGAGATAAAAAAAAAAACAAAAAATAATAAATTCAAGGAAATAACAATGCTAGTTATTCCCATCACGAATAAATAAAAAAATGGTATAAAACAGATTCTTCGGTTTTCATTCTTCTCCATACAAAACTACCTTTTGGAAGGGGCAACTAGATTCAATTCTAATTTTTCTTTCTTGTATATGACTTTCGAAGATGCCTAATTGAAATAAATGATTTGACTTTGACTTTATGCTCGCCCCTTATTACATGGGGCTTAAACATAACTAACGAAATGTGGGTGTACTATTGGGTAGGAACACCTCTGCCCAACCCTTCGGAGATTACAGGCGTGATGTTATGTGGCTCTAAAATGATCGATGATCAACAAGAAAAAATGCACGTGTTTATACAAGCAGCTTGCCTCTTTAAAACATAAAGAATAGCTATAAAAAAAGTTCAATTATCTTCGGTAACTCATAGTCCGAAGTCTATGGGTCATTGACTTTGTTACGTAACTAAGAAAGTCCGTCCAAATTAGGGTTGCCAACTCTGTGTCTGTTAAAAATAGTAGTTCTAAAATGATTACCCATAAAAATATAGTAGTTAACGATAAGATATATTTTTAGGGTTCCGTACCTCAAAAGGTAAAAACGGAACCCTTATAGGATCACTTTGTTGTCCGTCTGTCTGTCTGTCTGTCTGTCTGTCAAGACCTTTTTTCTCAGGAACGCGTGGAGGTATCAAGCTGAAATTCATATCAAATACTCAAGTCTATGGTCTCTTGGAGCTGTGAAAAAATCAAACTTCTAAGTCAACGCGATCAAAAGATACTCCCGTTTATGCCGCAAATTTTCGACACTCGCAAGGGAATCAAAACCTACAGGGTACTTCCCGTGAACTCAGAATCTTGAAATTTGGTATGAAGCAACGTCTTATAGCAGGGATATAGGAAAAATTGCGAAAAGTATAAATTTTTAGTTACATCATATAATAAAAATATTTTTAATAATTTTAAACTTACTACCCCTTTCCTCATGAACGCGTAGTGGTATTATATTGAAATTCATATCAAATACTCAAATCTATAATACCTTTAAGCTGTAACAAAATCAAACTTCTATGTCAACGCAATCAAAAGAAACAGGAATTAAAACCGCATATTTTGAAACTCGCCACTACTCGCAAGGGAATCAAAACCTACAGGGTACTTCTCGTGAACTCAGAATCTTGAAATTTGGTACGAAGCAACGTCTTATAACACAGATAAAGGAAAAATTGCGAAAAGCATAAATTTTTAGTTACATCATATAATAAAAATATTTTTAATAATTTTAAACTTATTACCCCTTTACTCATGAACGCGTAGTGGTATTATATTGAAATTCTTAACAAATACTCAAGTCTATAATATCTTTAAGCTGTAACAAAATCAAACTTCTACGTCAACGCAATCAAAAGATACAGCAATTAAAGCCGCATATTTTGAAACTCGCAACTACTCGCAAGGGAATCAAAACCTAAAGGATACTTCCAGACGACCTGGAATCTTGAAATTTGGCATGAAGCAACGTTATAAAGTACACATATAGGAAAAATTCCGAAAATCTTAAATTTTTAGTTACATCACATAGTATATTTTTTTTAATAATCATAAACTTACTAGCTGACCCAGCAAACGTTGTTCAGCGATTAAAAAAAAAAACAGATGTTGGCCGATTCTCAGACCTACCCGATATGCACACAAAATTTCATGCAAATCGGTTCAGCCGTTTCGGAGGAGTTTGGAAACAAACACCGCAACACGAGAATTTTATATATTAGACTTGCTGACCCAGCAAACGTTGTTATGCGATTAACAAAAAAAAATAAAAAAATAGATTTTGGCCGATTCTCAGACCTACCCGATATGCACACAAAATTTCATGCAAATTGGTTCAGCCATTTCGGAGGAGTTTGTGTACGGAACCCTCGGTGCGCGAGTCTGACTCGCACTTGGCCGGTTTTTTTTTTTTTACAACAAGCTTTAATTTAAACTAAATATTGAGAGTTGAGTTGAGTATTGGACATTGTATTGTCATCAGAACTAAAGGTGTATGCAAAATTTCAGCTCAATCGGATGCCAACAAATGGTCGAAAAATGGTTTGCAAATTTTGAAAAGACAACTTACTTACTTACATACGAATAGTGCAAACTAAATAAAAGCTTGTAAAAAAAAAATAGTAGGTAGGTAAAAAGTAAACGTAGGTAAGTACTGTCAACTTGATATACCAGCATTATGTCCAGAAATAGTTTAAAATGGATATTATTGCTTTTAGTTTGATGCGTTTAAAAATATAGTAGGTACCTAGGTAGTTTAGCCTTTGGTTAGAAATAAAGTAGTCGGGCCCCTAATATAGTAATACTTTTTTAAGTAGTAGGGTTGGCAACCCTAGTCCAAATTGTTAAGCACTCCTTCCAATTTTTTTTTAATAGGCCTCGCCTTATTTTTTGTTTGTAAGTAATTGATGGTACCTGAATATAATGTTTGAAGATATTAAATTATCTTTTTTTTGGTATGGATAGTTTTTGTCATAGTTTCTTTCTATCTCCGCCTCATTTCACAATTATTGCGCAAGAGTTGATTCATTTCTCGTTTGTTATCTAACTAGTGACCTGCCAACTTTGCACGGGTGCAATGAAGATACATAAACCTTCCTCTTGAATCACTCTATTTATGAAAACCGCATTAAAATCTGTTGCGTAGTTTCATAGACCTAAGCGTACAGAGTTACAGACGGCGGAAGCAACTTTGTTTTATACTATGTAAGGAAGCAATAGCTATGAAAGTCAAGACATGACAGACAAGTTATGATTGGATGTCACATAATACCGAAGACTTTGTTAGCCAGCTTCGTAACCAAATGGATAGACAGGACTTAAAGTAAGGCGACAAATTATCCTTAATTTTCAATATATCAAGTACTTAATAAGTTATTATCGACAACAAACTTAAACACAGCCCAAAAAACTTCCATAACCCATGTTCCCTTATTATAAAGTCCAAATTAAAACAACAAAAGCTTTACTGTAAGCTTATACAACTTTGTCGGATGGTACCACTGGTGAACCAAAAAATGTTGGGCCTTAGATGACGTAACGGGTCATTGACCTCGGACACCATGGTCTGATCGTATACCATGACTCGAATCTTTGATCAATGTATAGAGAGATATATTTTTGATCAACACAGAAGTTCATAGACCCTGGTCGAAAACAAAAATAGGTAAAGTAACTTTTTGAATTTGAAATTAAAAAAAAAAAATGTTTGGGTGATTTAGGCATGCAGAGGGGTGATATCCTGAAAAGTAATGAAAAAAAATTCACGAAGTATGTATACTCTACAAATAAATAAAATTGAAGTGAATGTTTTTAATAATATATTAAAATAATAACTTATTACTAAATGTACTTATACCAAAAAAAAAATAGTTTTTTTTTGTGCTTAATCTCCTAAACGGCTGGACCGATGTTGACCGAACTTCACTAGTAGATAGCTGATGTAATAAGGAGTAACTTAGGCTACTTTTATAAAAAACAACCGAACCTATTAATGAGCAAGCTAAAAACCGAACTTACTGAAGTTGGAAGCTTCCAATACCCGAACTACAAGTACATACTTAAGCTTAAAAATAAAAGTACAAGCCATTATATTAAAGTTACTTTAAAAAATCGTCACGCTTGGCCTTTTCCGGGGTATTCCAAGGGCCTGCTGGAAGAAATCACGACGCGCCTTCCGGTACTAACTTTTAAATTAGAAAGTCTAAGAATTTTTTTTTTAAATGTGCAATTAGATTCAGTATTTTTTTTTCTCTTGTGAAAGTCCCGTCTAATCGGTGCAGCGATTTCGAAGAGTAACCAGAACAAATAGAGAGACAGAAATAAAATAAAAATAGTTTTCTTGTGTGTTAATATACACATCAAAAAAGTCTAGGGATCAACATCCCTAACAAATGTTAGGGATGTTGATCCCTAGACTTTTTTGATGTGTGTATAATTATTCTGTGTTAAAAATTCATAATTATTTTGTAGAAAGCTTTATTTTCACATTGTAAAAAAAAACTTCAATTTTATTCATTTGTAAAGATGCTTTGAAGCTTTAAAGCATTTTAGACTTAAAAATCAACCCTGCAAATGCTAAAGGATTAACTAAAAAAAAAAATCTTCAAAATGTATTTACTGTATACTTGTTTGCTTGTATTTGTTTGCTTTGAAGCTTATAAATAAGCATTTTGGACTTTTTAGTCCAAATGCTAAAGGACTAACTAATGCTATTTAAACTAAAATCATACTTAGTTTTATTTGTAAGTCGTCCATTATCTTGCGTTACTTTAATTTTGAAAAGTACGCGTTTAAAAGAGTTTATCTTTCAGAAATTTGAATGGAATTAAGACGGAAACGGAAATATAAAACCAATTTAGATAAAGTGCATACTTAATTATATTAGGAAACCTGAAGGTGAGTCAACGCAAAGTCGAAACTACATTTTAGTTAGATTTTTAAGATAATTTTGGTAGACATTTTAATCTTTATCCTTATTTATTTAAAGCTGATTCCTCTATGTGGTTATTTTACTATACTAATCACATAATAATCTTATTTCTATACATATAAAAGGCAACCGTTACTGACTGACTCATCTTTCATCATACAGCTCAAACCATTGAACGGATTGCGCTGAAATTTGGCACACAGATAGTTCTTATGACATAGGTATGTGCTAAGAAAGGATCTTCTTAAATTCACCCCCTTGTTTTAAGGTGGTAAAAATCATCAAGCGAGTCCTTCCGCCCTGGCGCGAGAGGGACTGTCAGACTTTTACTGACTAAAAACCACCTTGTTCCTTCTGTTGCCCTTTACGTTCCGGGGCCACGGTATCCTGTTAAGACGTCCCGCAACCAAAAAACCAAATTCACCCCCTAAGGGGATGAAGCGGGGGTCCAAAGTTTGTATGAAGAAACAAGATTAGATCTCCAATAATCGACATTTACGCGGATGCAGTCGCGGGCAGAATCTAGTCTTCCATAAATCCTATGAAATTGTACAACGCACACCCACTGACGCTGTTAAAAAGCCGGTTATAACTCTGAGTCATAACATAATCATGTAATAGTCCTTTTTGTTCACTTACTCATACAGAATCTAACTAGTTTTCTCTTAATAAGGAATGGCAATATGGACTTTATGATTAATTACATAAGTCGTTACGTCATGCTGTATCAGCAGATGATGGATAAAACGAAACAGCTTCTGGAAATTGTTCTTTATTGTTTTTATTTACCTCTATTAGTTTCGAAACTACTGGTGTTGCTTCTTCGTCTCGCTTATAAGGTTCAATTTTGTCTACTTGAGAGTTAGTCTTATTATTAGATATATTTTAACTAGCTTCTGTCCGTAAGTCTACGTCAAAGTTGGTTTCTCCATACAAATTTTGTACCCGTGTTTCCTTCCCTTAGGAGGTGAATTTTGGAAAATCCTTTCTTATTTGATGCCTACGTCATACAAAGAACACATTCTCCAAATGTTTTTCCTTCTAAACTTTCACGTTTTTAAAAGTAGTAGGATACGTTTTTATCTTCCCAAAAGCTGTCGATAACCAACCATAGTGGGTTGTTTTGTCTATAGCAGTAACACTTACCGTTTTATTAACATTTAACACAAAAGTTTCCATATTTGGGTTTCCAAATCGTGCTTTATGTATACCTGAGTTATATTCATTTGATGGATGAGTAATATGTAAATAAAAACTTCACGTGGTACTAAAGATAAGTGTGTATGTAGATTTGGTAGTCACGTGTGGTGTGACGTGTTTTGTGTCTTAGATGATGTGTTTTGCCCGAAGCAGTTTTTTTTTCTATATCTTATTTTCCCCATAAAACAATCCTTTTATCTTCTCTATAATAAAATATGTTAGGAGATGTTCATATTTACATAACATCACGCCTGTAATCCCCGAAGTATTAGGCAGAGGTGTACACCCACATTTCGCCAGTTATGTTTAAGTCCCATGTAATAGAGGTCGAGCTTGTTGCCATAAACCGGGCACAAATCCAGACTCCGAGGCAGCTACTGAGAAATTCCTGATGAAAAAACCCAATAACAATTTCCACGACCTGGGAATCGAACCTAAAATCTCATGCTCAGCAGTCGCGCTTTGCGACCACTAGACCAACGAGGCAGTCATCATATTCGTTGTAAGATTTATAAATACAGTTATAACTTGTATGTTCGAGCAGACGACACAACAGTAGCATCAGCAGAACAACAGAGGGCATTGATCCCATTGGAAGTCATAAGTATCCGTATTGGGTTTAAAGATCAAATTGTTCATATGCAGTTATGTAATAACGACAATTAGATTATTTTCATTTGAGAAGCAATTTTTGAAATAGTAATTTTCTACGGAATGTTTGTCATCTTTAATGAGGGCTACTGAATAATAATACCGGTATAGAATGCAGTTAAAGGTTAAAGAGACACAACGTTTAAGTGACGATCAAGTTTGGGCATGTTACTTTGTGAAAGTGAACACACAGCATTTTATGTTGATAAATTACTTTCACTACACAATAATTTGGTAAAAAACAAAGAAACTGAAATAAATAAACCAGATGTTTTAAATATTGAAGCATTAATAGAAGCTAAAGTATTCACAAATGCAGAAAACACAAAGTATTTAGTTGGAAAATGTATTTTGGCGCAAAGCCAAGATTACATTGAAATGTAACTCAGACAAAGAGTGTAACTAAGGAATTTATTTTTAATATTAACCACAGGCGTAGCGCAGAAGTCAGTAAAATAATCAACAGCAATCAATATTTATTCAAGTTATTTGAACAATTCCTACGATAACACAAGCCTGGCCCATATTTCACAATTATGATTCCCTGTGCAAACATGGCCCCATAAAATAAAAATGCAGTGATCAATTCCTTGGCTGGTGCATTATGCAAGACGATACCTGAATACGAAATGAGTTGGGCAGGATTGACACGGGATTATAAATAACGAAGTGAAAAATTGCCTCAATTGTTGACTCTGGACATTGTGAGTTTATGATAGTTTTTAAAACAATAGTGTGTACTGACCTGTCATTTGCAGCTGTCTTCTGGACGCGGGGGTGCGGGGTGTGCGCGGGGTGCGTGCGGCCCGAGGCGTTCTAGGGGTGCAGGGGGTACGGGGCGAGCTCGTAGAACTACCAGCACTCCTTCTTGATGGAGAGCCTAAGACCCTCAAGTCGGTATTGCCAACACACGCCAGCGCTTCTGTTGCTATCCTTACAGGACTCTCAGCATTCTCCTTATCCTCTTCGCAAAATTTGACAGGAGAGTCCATCTTTGCGGATTTGTACGTACATTCTGTCTCAATATCGAAATTGAAGCGTCTGATGAAGCGTTTCCTCTCCCTGGCGTACTGCTCGGCCATTAGTCGTCTCGTCTCGTCTCTGTCCGGTGCGCCAAACAAGCACTTGCAGCTCCCACGCCTCCTCCTCGGAGTGTTGGATGTCCTCAGCGCCATTCCCGCTGACATATCGAACCTCCTCTGCTTGGGTGTACGTCCTCCGGCCGCCATAACCGTATCGCGCGTCAGGTGAGCACTGACTGGTTGGCGAGAAACATCTGACTAATCTCCCGAGAGAAAACAGCTGTCCGCAGGTAGCGTGCGAGAGGGAGGATATGTTTGTCGGTGAGTTAGAGCGGGCGAAGATCGCACCTGGCGGACGCGGGACGCGCCAATTCTAACCTATAAGCGCGGCGTGGCCGGCGTGTGCGCGCGCGCTCTTCCCGTCTACGACTGACGCTCGGTGTTTTCCCGCGCATCGCCGCATGCGCCGAATTTGGCAGTCACTTGGCGCGCAAACTTCAACAATGGAAGCAAGGACGCTTTTTGTATAGGGATACAGGTGTTCTCTTAAAGGGGAAGAAAAGAATAACCTATACACAGCAAATAAATTAGAATTCGCCATTGAAATATGGTCCTTTTGGGACTAGATGGAATGTTTCCCGCGCGATTTATTTATAGTAGTGCGTGACGTCGTTATCACAGTCTTGGTAAGATAAGGTGGACATACATAACTAGCGAGTCTATTTTTTGATAATTATACTCTGGTGTAATTGGATACGTATTTGACAGGTCTTAGTTCAAATTCAAGGTCAACTTTTTATAAAATCCTGGTTGCTATTTCTGTGCTTGATTTTAGTCTCGGCGACGGACGGGTTGTACTAAAATGCACAGGTAAAATCGATGCTTGTACCTACATGTACATTTTTATGTGAACATTTCGTGCCAATTGCTGTGGACGTTAATTGAGTATTTTATTTCACTGGAGTTTCTTAAAACGTCAATTAAATTAATGGCTTTTGGTGCAACTATGTTGGTGATACAAAACGTGAAGGACAACAACTTTTATTTATTATGTTTATAATTTATTTAATTATACTTCTTCAAAAAAAAACTAAACATTGTTTATCTTTCCTCCTATTATTGTCCCATTACAGACCAAAGGCCTCTTCTCATACAGAGAAGGCACGAGCATTGATCACCACGCTTACTCAACCGGATTGGTGATTTCAGACTCCAGATTTCCCCATGATGTTTTCCTTCACCGATGTCAGTGATGTCCAAGACTCCGAAACTACATAATTCCATTAAACAAATGAAATACGATTTCCGATCTTTTACATGTTTGGTATTTGAAATATACACATCAAAAGTGATGTCACTTTTGATGTGTGTAGTAATCTAATTATACAAACAGATATGTCAAGGTTAATTACTGATTAGAATTGTAGTAAATGTCAATTTACAATATGTTACCTACCTATTTGTGGTATCTCAAATATTTTTTTAAATATTAATTGTTCTTAACCTAAAACAAATTACTTTTAATGATTACAGTTTTGCGTAGATTTTGTTTTATTTGGAAAACTATTTTTTTTTATTTCGATAACTAATTAGTAGACTATGTAGTAGTTATATCTTTTGCACAATTAAGGCTCCAAACGAATGGATAACAACACTAAGTCTCATTTTTATAGACTACATGTCTATTGCCATTAAACAGCAATAATTAATGCAGACCAGGGCTATTATTATTTTTTTAGTTATTATTAAAAAAACACTAGGTCTCATGTATCATGGGTGCTTTTACAAACATTCACAAATAGCCAGACCCGGATCAACCATCTGTTTAGGCTATACAAATATTTGTTCCGTGCGGGAATCGAACCCGCAAGCAACCGTATCGCCAAATAAATCCTGACCCAACAACAATTTGCTCGACCTGAAAATCGATCCCAGGGGCTCCACACTCAGCCTGGCTTCCTACAAGTAAACCGTGCAGATATAACTCACCGTGGCTTGAGCATCTTCTGAAGGAGCCGATGTTACTCAAGCTAGCAATTTCATTTATCACCCATTGTATAAAACAGAATAAGGTTCTGGATATAAAACTTCCAAATTACACACTTGTACAAGTACAATACAATACAAGTAGTGATTTTCGTCAGTCATGGGTGTCTGGAGTAGGGTTGCCAATTCTTTGTCTGTCAAAAATAGTAGTTTTAAAATGAGTGAATAAATAGAAAATAAATATAAAATACTTAAGTACGATATAAAATATTTCAATTTTCAATTTTCTCTTCCTCTCTCTACTTATTGAGATAATAATTTGCTGTGCCCGACAGGGTTCATGATTGTTTCTATTATATCTAATTTTTATTTACCACCTGTCGTATGTGTACATCATGGATTGCAATAAATGATTTGATTTGATTACCCATACCCATATAAAAATAAAGTAGAAAAGATAAAAAATATTAATAGGTAGATAATAAAAAGTGGACGTACTGTCAACCTGACATGTTATTGACGTTTCGTTTTACGCTTATACATTTTGAAACGAATATGCTTTGAGTTTGATGACTAGTAGTTTAGCCTACTTTATACCTAAGTTTACTTTTTCAGAAATATACTCGTAGTAGTCGGGCTTCTAATACAGTAGGATACTAATTATTATACATATAATAATTAATATCAATATCGGGTTTAATTTTGTATGCAATCATCGGGGTGACGTTTTCTATTCAGAAAAAATCCCGTAAATAAATAAAGATGTAAAAAAAAAATATAAGTAGTAGGGTTGGCAACCCTAAGTCATGGGTGTCTAAAGGCACCTTTATAAGGACTATGCCGACAGCATGCTCCATACGAAATAGTCTTCGATATAAATAAATAGTTAGTCAATTGAGTTGACATAAAACTGACGTCACTGTTTAGTATTGTCATACAAAAATGTATGGGGAATCACGTATTGACAACTCATAAAAAGTATGTTCAATTCCCAAGTCGGGCAAAGTGTTATTGAGTTTTTACATCAGGAATATCTCAGTAGCAGCCTCGGTGTCTGGATTTGTGCCCGGTTGATGGCAATAGGCTCGCCCCCTATTACATAGGACTTAAACATAACTTAAACTAATGTTTACACCTCTGCCTAACCCTTCGGGGATTACAGGCGTGATGTTTTGTTTTGTATACCAATTGATCGGTGGTGCCTTTTTTCAAGGTGATAAAAATTATCAAAGAACCACCCTGTTCCTTCTGTTGCCCTAAATACGTTCCGGGGCCACGGTATCCTGCTAACCAATTCTCCCGCCAAATCAGGCAGATTCTTTTCCCGCTTACCTTAAAATTCTAACGAACTTTATTATGACTCAACCTCTAAATAAGGCTTCAGTCAATAACAAAACGTTTTAACGGACATTTTTGTACAAATACAGCCTTGAATTCATTAATCTAATGACAATATCTCTCTATAAATTGTACATTATTTTGTTACCAATGATAATTCAAGATCAAGTAAACAGATTAAGATCAGATGGAAGTTTTCCTAAAATCTATTACATATAATAAAATGGTAGGAAAGTCAAAACTATACATTGATTTTATTTTTAAAGAATACTTGGGTTGTGATCTACAATCGATACCGAAGCCAAAAATATAGTTTTTAGAATTTTTGTCTGTTTATCTGTTTGTCTGTATGTATGTCCGGGATAAACTCAAAAAGTACTGGACGGATTAGAATGTTTTTTTTTGTTGTATAGGTATTAAGTCTGGGCAACATATAATTTATCTTGGAAACTTGAACACCTGATGCAGAACCGCCACAGACCAGCTAAACTATAAGAGATATAAAAATGGCACCATAGCAAAAATTGTTCCACGTGATGAGCATTTTCTGAGAGAATAAATTTGAAGATCTGGAACACCTGATGTTGAACTCAAAATTCACGCAGACGAAGTCGCGGGCAGCAGCTAGTAAATAAATAATGTCGATTATTTAAGCATGCAATGCATAAGGGTGCCGGTTCGATACCGGGCAAGTACCAATGTAATTTTTTTAATTCATTTGTATTTCCTAAGTTTGTCATGAATATCAGTCAGTCTGAAATCGCAATCGCCTTCAGCAAGCGTGGTGATTAATGCTCGTGCCTTGTCTGTATTAGAAGAGGCATTTGCCTTGTAGTGGGACAGTATTATTATTATTAATTATCGTTTAATAATTCGCGAGTTTTTCTTGAGACATTTTTTCTCTTATCAATGTGTGGTCTATTTATAAGTGTTTTCTTACACCTACTAAATGTGTTTTCTATATTTTTTGTACAAAACAACTCTTAATAGGTATATTGTTTGCTACTAGTCTTACTCACAGAAACAGGTTTTTGCTGATGACAACCTGAGTAAATGCAGGTAGGTGATTTTTGTATTTATATGTGTCTTAACACCAAAACTTGGGCTGCTTAAATTTATCTTCTACTAGCTTTAGCCCGCGACTTCGTCCGCGTAAAAACCGGATATTGCAGACGAAGTCGAATAAAAAGTAGCCTATGTCCTTTGTTGGTCAAACTAACCCTGTACCAAATTTCATCAAAATCGTTTCAGTGGTTTAGTCGTGAAAGCAAAACAAACAGACAGACAGATAAACAGAGTTATACTTTCGCATTTATATTAGTATAAGTATGGATTTGTTTGTGCCTTTCAATGAGTTAGTGACGTGAACTTTTTGTATAAGATACATGGTGGCAACACTTTTATGGCAATCAACTGCGTAGTATATACGCATTTTGGAACTCATAACCTTCCAGCACCCCTGACATCAATCACAAACCCATAGCTGATGATCAAACCGTAGAACATTGAACTAAACGGTCAGACACAATGACCAGTCAATATAACGTTGGTAGACCATGAAATAATAAGAGGGACCAATCAAATGACATCTAATTACAACAGACAACAGTGACGTAACTGACGGCAAGTGTTAAAGTCAATTGTTTGAATGATTGAATCGACCAATTGTTTATAGAGAGCCTAGCATGACCATTCTTACGTAACCCGCTATTTGATTCGATCTTATAGCATTTTGATTTTATTTCAAAAGATACGTACAGTACCCGGCGATAAATATTGCACATCGACCTTTGGAAAGAGACAATCGGCTTATTTCGGCTTCGTAGAGCGTTATCTCTGTCGCACGAAATACAAACAGTCCGGTATCTATTAGGAGCTGTTAAAACAATTTATGATTTGCTTCTCTTGATAATTCTTTTTATAAAATACGAAATACGATAAAGGTCGATGTGCAATATTTATCGCCGGGTACTGTACAATATGCATCACAGCATCACCCATTAGATTTATCTTTTTATTATTATATTTTAATACACATATTTTCGTCGCAAAGCGTGACTGCTGAGTATAAGGGTTCGATTCCTAGGTCGGGCAATGTGTTATTGGGTTTTTCCATCAGGGATTTATCAGTAGCAGTCTCGGAGTCTGGATAAGTGCTCGGTTGAGGGTAATAGGCTCGCCCCCTATTACATGAGACTTAAACATAACTGGCGAAATGTGGATGTACTAATGGGTACACCTCTGCCTAACCCTTCGGGGATTACAGGCGTGATGTTATGTTATTTTAAATATTATTACATATTTAAATAATTATAATTCCAGGTTATCTTCCGAAGTTTTCTTTCACCGATGTCACTAAAGAAATCGCCAATCAGCTTTGAGGAAGCGTGGCGATCAATGCGCGTGCCTTCTCTGTATGAGAAGAGGCCTCTGCCCTGCAGTGGGACAGTAATAGGCCAATATTTATTATTATATTATTATTTTTTCAATTAAGTTTTACAAAAACTTTTTGTTACTTTATTCTTGTTGCTTCTTAAAAACAATGTGTGTTAAGACCGATTTAAAATCTTAAGGAGGTCCTTAAGTAGGTACCTAAGGGTAAGGACCAAACATTTCAAAACACTGATTAATACGAGAGATGATGTCACACGACGACCTTAGTATAATTTGGATACAAATTGCTTGATTATGTAAATCAGACAAAAAAAAATTGTTCGGTTCTCTTCTTCTTTACCTTGTGGGCAATAAGGTCTTACGACCCTACACAATCTAGTATCAGAGTTTCTAAACCACCTCAAGGGCCTCTGACATGGTTTGAGTGGGACAGTAATAGGCTGGTATTAGTCCAAGTTTCCTCACGATGTTTTTCCTCCACTGATGTCAGTGATGTCCAAGATAAACTTTAAAAAGTACATAGTACATTGTATATGAATTGAAAAAGTCACATTGGTACCTACTTGCCCGGATTTGAAACATCACGACATCACGATTGTTCGGGCACAAGAATATCTTTAACAACATTATACAGCCTGTAACAAAAACCCTGTCCGATCCTTAAGGGTATTATTCGGCAACGTACTGCGTACACATATACGTAACCATTTAATGGATTTGAGATTATTATTTTTCCCCAGTGAAAAAAAAAAGAAGAAAGAAGAAGTAATTAAATGAAAATAAAACATAAAAACTGATCAATGGCAACACTGATCTGACAGGGTTTTTGTTACATAGTGTATATGTAAAGTATGTGAAGATTTTTAGATGTTTTTTACTCAATCACGCGTGTAATGGAAATTGGCACATAAATAGATCATTTCATGGTTTAACACATAGGATGCTTTTTATCCCGGTAATTTGTTCCCTTGCTATAATAGTTGATCTTCTTTTTCTTTTCTATGGATCTGTGCCCGGTTGATGGCAATAGGCTCGCCCCCTATTACATGGGACTTAAACATAACTGGCGAAATGTGGGTGTACTAATGGGTACACCTCTGCCTAACCCTTCGGGGATAACAGGCGTGATATTACGTTATGTTGTTATAATTTGTCTCTAGCAGTATCTCGTGACTCGATGTGTATACCTGTTTTTACGTTAGCACTGCTAATCCCACACATCGCGTGCCACAACTTACGAAAACAATAAATAAATAACCGGAACCATTGTCATTACTCTCTATCATTAATAAAATGTCATATTGAACAGATTGGCCGACCCATTGGCCCCTAATTTCACGGTTATAAACTTAAATCATCGGTTTCCAGTTATCAATTAATAATTTTTGCTGTGTAACGATTTCCGATATAAATTAGCTGGTGGAAAATTATTGTTTATTAATTTTCGTGTTTTGACACGTGCGTGTCAGTGTTGTGGGGTGGGCGGAATTGTAGGTATGGTTATGGGTAAATAACAGGTTTGTTTATAATATTAGGTGCATTACCAATTTCTGCAATATATACAGCTATGCTTTTTAGTCGGGGTACTCGGGGTACGGTGAGTTTTTTTGTTCGGAGCCCTAATTATTTTTCTAAAATAAAAGTAACCTTAATTACTCCTTGTGACATCAGCTGTCTGCATGTGAAAGTCCCGTCTAAATCGGTCTAGCCGTTTTGGAGATTAGGTGTAACAGAAAGACAATTTTTTACCCAACTACGGCAAAGCCAAAAGGAGGGTTATTTTGACACACAATTTTTAAGTAGGTACAAGCTTTTATTTAGCTTGCACTGTTCGTATGTAAGTTGTCCTTTCATTTGCAAACCATTTTTCGAGCATTTATTGGTATCCGATTGAGCTGAAATTTTGCATACACCTTTAGTTCTGATGACAATACAATGTCCAATACCTACTCAATATTGTAACAATTTTAAATAAAAGCTTGTTTTTTAAAATATATTTTTTTAACAGTAAAATTATGTATTTGTATAGATTTGATATCCATGCGGATGATGCGGACGAAGTCGCGGGCAGAAGCTAGTATTATTTAAAACATCCAAACATACACACAATGACCGACCAACACGTACTAACGACGATACTCTAATAAAGACAAACGAAACAATAATTAAGTATGTAATTAAAAAAAATATTTCTAAAATCAAGCTTTAACTTTAAACTATTACAATATTGAGAATTGGACATTGTATTGACATCAGGACTAAAGGTGTATGCAAAATTTCAGCACAATCGGATACCAACAAATGGTCGAAAAATGGTTTGCAAATTTTGAAAGAAAAATTACTTAGGTACATACGAACAGTGCAAGTTAAATAAAAGCTGGTAATAATAACATTATAGAATTGCAACATCCATTCAACAATAACTTTCAGAAATAGGTTAGCCAAAAAAAAGTCTGTATTGCACTTATCTGTATCTTTGAAGGCCCTGGTGCAGTTTTTTTTTCTAGTTCATTCATCTCGCGTAGAGGGGAGGCGGCGTCGGATGGCGGAAACGTTCACAATGAGTACTTACACCGCGGTCCGACTTCCGATACAGTTGCGCGGTCAAGTGATAGGTTTTACACCTGCTGCGAGGGATTTTTACAGATCAATAAATAATGTGTCTGACCAGAAGGCCAATTACACTTATTTAAAACTGGGAAGTGGGTTAAATTTAACTTGTAAGATTTAATTAATTTCCTATGGCTACTTTTCGGCTCCATCATCAATCCGGCTTTATTATATCATTAAACTAGCTGTCCGCCGCGGTTACACCCGCGTCTTTGGTTACTGCTCCGCTCCCGTAGGTCGTAGCGTGATGGTATATAGCCTATAGCCTTCCTCGATAACTAATCTATCTAACACTGAAAGAATTTTTCAAATCGGGCCAGTAGTTCCAGAGATTAGCGCGTTCAAACAAACAAACAAACACTGCAGCTTTATAATATTAGTATAGATTACATTGGTGCCGATTACCTTGTTCGCAAACTAAACTAAATTTAGACTATTTTTATCTTTTTCTGGCCAATAAAACAAGAAAGGGGCGGAAATAAATTAGACCTGTCAATTTTAGTTAATCTGACACATCCATACCAATTATAGTTGACATCTAAAACGTGTCGATTAAAAATATGAAGAATTTGAAGGCGAAACTAATTTGACATCTCTATCTTAATGTGTAAGTGTCACCGTCCTTTTCTTTAGCTATATGTCAGTAAAAGATGAAAGTTCTCTAAATTTAGTCTAGTTTGTGAACAAGGGAATCGGCACCATTGTCATGTAAATTAAATTAAATTGCCCATTTAAGCATTTCAACTCAATTTCATAAAAACAACCTACTCTTATTAAACTAAGTAGTTGCCTATCTATTTTAAATAAAATTTAATTCGCAATCACTTCTGTGCCTCACAGTACACAAAGTTTTACCTGCAAACATTGTCAGAATCGGAAGTGGTGGCGTATTGTCTCACGCCCCACGCATGCGCTGTGGTGTGCACTTTAATGCTGAATTTAATGGTGTTTTTTTGTGCCCCATTGTCTCTGTTTTCGCAATTTAAAAAGAACTTTATTGGTTAGTCGCTAATGTCCACGACTTTGTCTGTGAGAGCCAAACCCCGCCAAGCTCTCTTAAGAGAAGGTACGATCATTGATCATCATGCTTGCTCAATGCGGATTGATTTCAGACTAATTAATATTAATTATAGGCCCAAGTTTCCTCACGATGTTTTCATACATAACTTGCGAAATGTGGGTGTACTAATGGGTACACCTCTGCCTAACCCTTCGGGGATTAAGGCGTGACGTTATGTTATACATACATACATAAACTCACGCCTTTTTCCCATGGGGGTAGGCAGAAACCACAGAACGCCACCTGCTACGATCCTTACATATATACTCCTTTCGCCTCATCCACGTTCATACATCTCGTCATACAAGCACGCCGGTTACGAGTACTCCGCACCTGACCTTTCTGAAGAACCTCACCAATAAGGTCAGTGTAGGTCTTCCTAGGGCGACCCTTCCATGTGTTGCCACTCACCTCTGCCATTTAAATATTCACTCATCCTCTCAACGTGACCGAAGCATCTAAGCATACTCTTTTTTATCTTGTTTCTATGTTATGTGTATGTTTAAGTCCCATGTAATAGGAGGCGAGCCTATTGCCATCAACCGGGCACAATTGCAGACTCCGAAGCTGCTACTGAGAAATTCCTGATGAAAAAAATCGATAACACCTTGCCCGAACCGGAAGTCGAACCCAAGACCTCATGCTCAGCAGTCGCGCTTTGCGACCACTAGACCAACGAGACAGTTCTGGATAATTACAATGTGATCCATATATTTATCGCATCCAGTTTTATAATAGGACAGTTGACAGCTGATATCCAGTCCCGGTTTCCTTTGCAACTGGTTTCTCTAATTAAGTTATTAAATTGTCATTAAGCTTAATTATTTTATGGGTACCTATTGAGTATCGATTTCATATGATGAATAGCTTATATTTAGGTAAATGTATGGCGATACGATGGCACGTGCCTTGATAGTCCAGTGGATAAGACGCTCACCTTTCATGCATGAGGTTCTGGGTACGACACTCGATTCGTACTGGTCTGATTCTGAAAATTCTTTCACTGATTGGAAGGTACGTTATTTGAGAGTTTCTTTTTCGTAAAAAAAAATTGGGATGGGTAGGTAAACACTAGTAACAGATAAAACAGCTGGTTCAGAATCCGACTTTGTCTACAAAAAACACGCTCGCCACAGGCACTCTGGCGCAGGATTTTTACTGCGATAAATAAATAAATAAAGTAGACGGAATGAAATGGGGGAAATCAACTTTGACGCGGAAGAAGTCGTGTACAGAAGCTAGTGTTGTATAAGTACAAGTAATAATAGTTTAAAAAACTAAAAAACACGCTTTTAGCACGTACTAATTTTTTTCGTATCCCATTCAGCAAAACCCTTTCATTTGATACCCATATCATGGGGGTGGATTTCAAACAGCCAGTCCGCCATCTTGGGGAGGCCGCCATACTGGATTTGTAATGACGTTTCTTAGCTAGTCATGTATTGTCATCAGAACTCAGAGCGTGTGTAAAATTTCATCCTAATTGAAGACCGGGAAGTGGGTCAAATTAAGATTCCAAGATTTTCTTACATACATATAGTTACAAGTGAAGCTAATAAAAGCGTGTTAAAATAGAATTCAATAGTAATAATAGTAAGTAGTAAGTTTGTACATAATAGAAAGCAGCTGATTTCATCGTTTATGATGTAACTTCCGAATACGTGTCTACCATACTTGATCCCGCACTGTTTCGGCAATATTTATTACCCATCATCGATAGTTCAATGATTCATTCAACTCTACGCATAGTACACACCTGGCCAAAAACATTTACCCAGTACTATGGACTTACTACTATTATAAAAGCAAAAGTTTGGATGTAGGTATGTTTGTTTCTCAATCACGCATCAGAACTAGCACAGAGATAGATTATAGTCTGCACTATTACGGTTCTATAATATATCAAATTTGTCGCGAACAGAAACTAGTCTCCGATAATATGTTTAAAAGGCAACCGTTCTGAATGCATGTGATCTATCATTTATCAACACATAACTCAAACCACTGAACGGATTGCGCTGAAAGGCTCTACTGATAGTTATACGTAGGCATGCGTTAATCTAAGAAAGGATTTTCCTAAATTCACCCCCCTAAGGGGATGAAACGGCTGTCCAAAATTTGTATGGAAAGTTCTATATGAATGAATGATGTATTTATTTGCAATAATATAGGTAGCTAATATAAGTTCTTAAGGTCTGTGGGTTTCGTTATAATCGACATTTCAGCCGTACTTACGAATATTTTAGATTTTACAGCATACTTATAGCATGCAAAACTAATTTCAATTTCTTAATTTTAATTTAGATTACAATACAATTTTTAAAATTAAGTACAAAATTATTCATTTAATATAGAATGAACTAGGTACGTCACCCCGAATTTAAAGCAAGCGAAGCCGCCGGCAAAGGCTACTAAATAATAAGAGGTACTTTGCCAACAGTCCCTTCCTTTCCAATTCCTAAGTATTTAAGTATTATAAAAGATTCCATGATTTATGGGAATTGGGCCATAATATGCGGGCTCTTCAAAATTTAACGGATTATTTACAGATGTTCACGAACACCTTTGGCTAAGGTGTTGAATTTGAGTGGCTGCGGGATGTTTGTCCGTTTTGAATGTAACCGACTTTTCTGTCAAATTGTGTATTTCAACTGCTTAATTGTTGTACATTGCTTTAAGGCTAGCCTTTTGGGTCTGGGTTGCGGTTTTTAACCGACTTCAAAAAGGAGGAGGTTCTCAATTTACGCAGTATGCTTTTTGTATTCCATAAAGCTTTAATTGAAAATGGTTTTAAATCGTCAATTTATGATAACACTAGCTGACCCGCCGCGACTTCGTTCGCGTGGTATCCTACACTACCAATACCCTATCCCTGCCTTACCCTACCCCCTACCCCTACACTACCCCTACCCTACACCTACCCTACCCCTACCCTACCCCTACCCTACACCTACCCTACCCCTACCCTACCCCTACCCTACCCCTACCCTACCCCTACCCTACCCCTACCCTACCCCTACCCTACCCCTACCCTACCCCTACCCTACCTCTACCCTACCCCTACCCTACTCCTACTCCTACCCCTACCCATACCCTACCCGTACCCTACCCCTACCCTACCCCTACCCTACGCCTACCCTACCCCTACCGTACCCTACCCCGTACCCCTACAAATACCCCTACCCCTACCCCTACTCTACCGTACCCTACCCCGTACCCCTACAAATACCCCTACCCCTACCCCATATTTTCTCACCGTTTAAACCTTCCCTAGACCTGCATGAACATTTCAAAACCAAAATCAGCTAAATCGGCCCAGCCGGGTAATGACATGTGTAAAATAAATGCGTTTAAATGAAGTTCTAAAAAAATTCAAGATTTTTAAATAAAAAAATGGTTGTTGTGTTTAACTCGAAATAGATAGGTATAGTGTGTCGCGGACTTTTTTGTAGATATTTTGAAAGTCTTTAATTAATTAGAACATTTTATGGTTCTATCTTTTATAGTTTAGGCGGCGTACGCCAAATAAGGAACTTTTTTGGATTAATTTTTACACCTTGGGTCCGAAAAACGCAAATATCTTACGGATCCCTATTTTTTCTAAAATAAAATATAGCCTATAGCACTCAGTGATAACGTAGCTTCCAATTTCCGAAAGAATTTTCAAAATCGGTTCAGTAGATCCGGAGATTACCCCCTACATACAAACTTACAAACTTACAAACATACAAACTTACAAACAAATGTTACCTCTTTATAATATTAGTATAGATATAGATGGCAGGTGCAAATTATTTTTGTACCTACGAGAGTAAAGCAACCAAATTAGAGACCAGTAGGGGTTCCAGGGAGAAGGGGGGCTAATGGGCTCAGGACTCTACATTATAAAAGTTACATTACATAACAAAAGTTATGCACTTAATTTCATAAAATCATCATTGGAAATAAATGCACGGCCAATTGGTACATTTTTCTACCTGACAATGTACTTGTGTGCTATTACTATGTGAAGCGGATCCAACTAATTACAATGCACGACCTGAAGCTTCCTGCACCGTCAATGTTCCCAAATATGGCACGAAATTGAAACAATACACATAGTACACTGGCGGTACTAAAAATAGTATTTAATTTATGTGTGATAGTATCGTTGATCGGATGTTGTTGGTCGTTTTCTTTTTGTGTTTGTTATGTGTTTTTATACAAACAGTGTTTTTAAATAGTTTTTGTAAATTAATGACGCTGTCTCTACAGTCCATACCTACTTAGGTAGCTATATACTACAAAGAGCAATAACAACGAATTAAAACACAACTGCTGCGCAATGGTCTTGGGTTCGATTCCCAGGTCGATAAAGTGTTATTGGATTTGTCCATCAGGAATTTCTGTAGCAGCCTCAGAGTCTGGATTTGTGCCCAGTTGATGGCAATAGGCTCGCCCCCTATTACATAGAACTTAAACATAACTGGCGTAATGTGGGTGTAGGTACTAATGCGTGCACCTCTGCCTAACCCTACGAGGATTATGTTTATGTTAAAACACAACCGAAATAATGTCAAATCAATGTTTCTGTGTCTGTCAGTTTGTTCTGGCAAATCTCCGAATCGGCTTGATCGATTTTAACGGAACTTTTAGTAGCAGTAGTTGATGTTATAAGGAGTAACTAGGGCTATTTTAATTAAAAAAAAAATAGCGCAGAAAAAATTAAACCTCGTGATAAAATAATCGACTTTTAAGCAAACAAAGTTACCGGACTCAATTAATAAATGAAATAAATGAAAACTGCTCGAACATACGTGTTGCTGTTTTGTTCACGCTGACCCTAATAACTACAACTAAATAAGTAAACAAAGGGTGCCGTATCAATTTACAGAATACTTACATTAAAACACGTGTCACTCGTAATCATTACATAATCATTGAAGTGTAAAATTATAACCTAATAAAGTGCATTTGGAAAATATACTTTCGACCGATTGAAATATGAGCAAAAATACTTTGACATGATATTTTCGTCAAAATAATTAAGTAGAAAAATAACTAATCATCGTGATTAGGTATACATATGTTATTTTGATTGTGGGGTAGGTACATTATGCTGCACGCGACTGTATGTGTTTTATGATTAGTAGTCTTTGATGATTGATTTCATTCCTAGGTTGGGCAGTGTTATTGGGATTTCTTTTATGAATTTCTCAGTTGCTAGTTGCTACTGAGAAATTCAGAGATGGAGGAGATGCCCAGAAAAGGAGGTGGTGCGAAAACCTGGTGTCTCGAAAACGCGTACCTATAGCCATCGATCTTGCGCCTGTTCTCTCTGTCAGGCTGTTGCTGAGCAAACCTTACTTTATTATTGGGTTTGCTCACCAACAGCCTCGGCATTTGGATCTAGCGGAACGTTTTTGTGTTCCCGTGGAATAATACATAAATAAGACTTCGGCTTAATTCTGGAAGGAAAAAAAGCCATATTTCGTTAGCCATCAATCAAGCATATGTCAAGATCCTAATATTTGGCGAAACGGCGTAAAGAGAACAACCCTTGCATCCTTTGTGATGTCCGTGATGGGACAGATGTGCTCCGAGCTACGCTGCACCGGTTATTGGGCGGCTCGCCTTTGTTAACGAAAGAAACAAGTGGACGTGGCTTGGAACGTAAACGTGTGAAAAGTAAAAATTTCGGATGTTTTTTTTTTCTGACCTTATTGGTGTGGTTCTTCAGAAAGTTCAGGTGCGAAGTACGCGTAACCGGCGTACTTGTATGACGAGATGTATGAACGTAGATGAGGCGAAAGGAGTACGTAAGGATCGTAGCAGGTGGCTTTCTGTGGTTTCTGCCTACCCCCATGGGAAAAGGTGTGCGTGTGGTACGAGTGATCTTTTTTAAAAGTTCATTTGATCCGGTTTAAAAAAAGATAAGAAATTGAGGAAAACTGTTGAAACATGATGGTAAAGTGAAAAAACTGTTAAACCTGAAGTAAAAAAGTTATGGTGCAAAAACTAGATCACTCAATCTGCCCATTTGAAGAAAATGTCATAACACGTATCTCAGAACATACTACCTTCGTGGTTTTAAATTTCATCTCAAAAAACTGTAGATAACATATCAAAGCTAGTAATAATTACTCGTTTCATTGGAATGTCGCGTCACAAAGTTATAACGCTTAATGTGGATCACTCAATCCACACATGTGGCGGTCTGAGTGATCTTTGATTGACCGCCTTAGACTAAATAAGTACGTAATATTTCTTTCGAATATTATACATAAGCTTGAAGGTAAATTGTTAAAACATAAATCGTGACTAAATACCTATTAGTTCAAGAGCTAATGAAAGTTGAAAATTTGATTAACTGCAGACCTGAGTGATCTTATATTAACGAAATCCAAACTCGTAGCCAAACGGAGCCTACATTAAAAACTGCTAATTAAACTGTTAAAACTTTTGATACATCATCTGCTTATCTACGTATTATACTTTTAGAGTTATCGCATATTTTACATTCTCAAGGAAAAAATTTGTAGGGTGTCCAAACGTTTGCGGCAATTACGGCGACCGGTCATAAACTAGTAGCTGGAGAGCCGGCCATGGCGTGACGGACATGGATGACGAAAAGTACTCGTACCGCATAGTCCGGGCGCCGACGCTTCGGTTGCCACCATTTTGGATAGCATCGACAGCACATTTAGGAGGAGTGCCTAGCTCGAGCAGCGCAGCCCCGTGACCTTGTCGCGACGGTCGGTGCTGCAGATAATCTCTCGCTTCCGGTCGTGTTACAATCCATGGTCGAGGCATAGTCATGGGAAAACGTCGTATTCTAAATAAGGGAATTCATTTAAAATGAATTCCCTTCCCTTTGTTATGAGTCTTATTAGAATTATTTTATATAATCCATTGCAATTCCAACTACTTAGATTAAGTTAGAATAATGCGAATTAGAAAGGTTTTTTGAAGAAAATTATGTAAGAATTTAATGTAGGCATGCCAATAATTACGTAACTTGAAAATGGAAAACTTTATTTAGTAAGGAATGATAAATATTTAGATTATATCCGATAGAGACTGACTAAAAAATAAGATTACAACAAGAATTTTGAAAATCGTGCAGAAATTGTAAAAGTTACAGCGGATCAAAGGTAGTAAAAATATCGAAAGGGCGATTTTCACGAGTTCTTGTTTAGAGAATTTTTTTGTGTGACATTTTACTGTTCTTTAATTCATTTTAATTAATAGATAATGTTGTCCCCTTTCTGGAAAGGTATAATTTGTGTGAAAGGTTAATTAAATAAAAATAGGAAAGAGTTCGGAAAGGAAGAGCCAAACTCTGAAGTCAAGAACCGAATCAACGGGTTGTTTTATTTGCGGCTAATACCACCGTGGAAGTGGATCGTTTGGATTACCACTACGCATACACTAGGGGTGCGTGGGACGTGCATCACCAGCACCGCAGAAGGGGTGCATGTCAGACGTGGGGAGACCGTCCCCGGACTACGGTTGGTCGTGGATCAAGCACCGTAGACCGCCACAGCGATCGTGGGTGCGTTTATATAGTTCATATCTATGTCACTTTCTTGCAAAGAGACGACGACGTTGTCCCACGACTATGCCTCGACCATGGATTGTAACACGACCAGAAGCGAGAGGTGATCTGCAGCACCGACCGTCGCGACAAGGTCACGGAGCTGCGCTGCCCAAGCTAGGCACTCCTCCTAAATGTGCTGTCGATGGTATCCAAAATGGTGGCAACCGAAGCGTCGGCTCCCGGACTATGCGGTACGAGTACTTTTCGTCATCCATGTCCGTCACGCCATGACCGGCTCTCCAGCTACTAGTTTATGACGGGTCGCCGTAATTGCCGCAAACGTTTGGACACCCTACAAATTTTTTCCTTGAGAATGTAAAATATGCGATAACTCTAAAAGTATAATACGTAGATAAGCAGATGATGTATCAAAAGTTTTAACAGTTTAATTAGCAGTTTTGAATGTAAGCTCCGTTTGGCTACGAGTTTGGATTTCGTTAATATAAGATCACTCAGGTCTGCAGTTAATCAAATTTTCAACTTTCATTAGCTCTTGAACTAATAGGTATTTAGTCACGATTTATGTTTCAACAATTTACCTTCAAGCTTATGTATAATATTCAAAAGAAATATTACGTACTTATTTAGTCTAAGGTGGTCAATCAAAGATCACTCAGACCGCCACATGTGTGGATTGAGTGATCCAAATTAAGCGTTATAACTTTGTGACGCGACATTTCAATGAAACGAGTAATTATTACTAGCTTTGATATGTTATCTACAGTTTTTTGAGATGAAATTTAAAACCACGAAGGTAGTATGTTCTGAGATACGTGTTATGACATTTTCTTCAAATGGGCAGATTGAGTGATCTAGTTTTTGCACCATAACTTTTTTACTTCAGGTTTAACAGTTTTTTCACTTTACCATCATGATTCAACAGTTTTCCTCAATTTCTTATCTTTTTTTAAACCGGATCAAATGAACTTTTAAAAAAGATCACTCGTACCACACGCACACGGGAAAAGGCGTAAAAGAGTTTATGTATACATGTATGTATGATATTTTTGGCAACGATGTGATAGAAATCAAAATAATAGGTTGTTTTAGACAAGTGGAGATTTACAGACTTTTTTTTACTGTTGTCTACTTGATTATGTAGACTTGAGTCGTGTTGGCTAAGTGGTTTGAGGCGCCTCTAAAGCTTCTAATGCTTTTTCCTCACATCTAACACTTTCTAAGTTTATCTTGGATATCATTGACTGACATCGGTGAAGTAAAACAACGTGAGGAAACTTGGACTTTTAAGAAAAAAATATTGTCTGAAATCGCAAATCCGCCTTGAGCAAGCGTGGTGATCAATGCTTTTCTCTTCTCTCTCTTCTGCCTTCTCTGCTTGAAAAGAGAGCTTTATTGTCTTACAGTGGGGTATAATATTATTCATCTCGGGTACCTAAATTAACACTAGTTTAGTGTCCAGGATTTCAAGGACTGCTGCATCAAGACAAATACAGTCTTTAGGTGTATGGAATTAGGTAGCCTGTATGTACAAGTAACGAAAAGCTTAGGCTTTAATGCATAAGAGCTGCTTGCTACAATCTTACCGGACTTCACATAGCAAAAGGCACATCCACACTAATCTGTCGTCCATTAGAAGCGCAAGCGCAACAGGTGTCGGCACAATGCCCGATATTCGCCAGTTCGCGCCATGATCAAACATTCACTTGTTGTTTGATTTAACTTCATAAAGTTAGTATAGTTACTGTTTATTAGTTGTTTACTTTAATTGTAATGGCGCATTTTCATTAGTCGATAGGGCCCGCATGCGGCGAGTCCCCGCATGCGACATACCTAACAACCAATGAAAGTTACAAGTCGTTACACCGCATGCGGAGATCCGCCGCGCATGCTTTTTACCGACCGTGATATCGACATGCGGGCCCTGTGGCATGCGTTCCAGAAATCTGTCGCACCCCGCATGCGGGCCCTATCGACTAATGAAAACGGTTCACCGAATGCGGGCCCTGTGGCATGCGTTCCAGAAATCTGTCACACCCCGCATGCGGGCCCTATCGACTAGTGAAAATGAGCCATAAGTGCTTTGATGGTTTTTTAGAACGTGTGGTGTTACTAAGAACATACAGGGCGACTTTGCATGGGCTTGCTAAAACACCTCGAGTGATTAGTTTTAAAGTTTAGGAGTTAAGGTTGGTTGAAATAAAACTAAAGCACATTTTAATAAAAACATTCAACTATATTAAATGCATAATATATTAGACATATTCACAGATATATAAAACATTGATAGATTAAGATTTTCGAGATGATCATCCGTAATTTCTTCAGATAAATATATTTCTTTAGTAATACATTAACATTAATTAGACCCAAGTTATGAACAATTATTATTATGTCAAATATGATGAGAGTAAGTCATGTAGGTAACTAATTATAAACACACATAATATCACGCCTGTAATCCCCGAAGGGTTAAGCAGAGGTGTACCCAATAGTACACACATTTCGCCAGTTATGTTTAAGTCCCATGCAGAGAAAAAGAAGTTATGTTTTGGATTTTTTGGTCAACATAATTCATCACTGACATCGCTCCGTGCCTCGGAAAGCACGTTAAGCTGTTGGTCCCGGCTGTCATACGTGGGTCTTTGACAGCCGTTACGGGTCGTCAGAAGCCCGAAAGTCTGACAACCAGTCTTACCAAGGAGTATCGTATTACCCAGTTACTGGGTTGTGGAGGTCAGATAGGCAGTTGCTTCATGTAAAATACTGGTATTCAGTTAGACTGCATCCGGTTAGACTGGAAGCCGACCCCAACATAGTTGTTAAGGCTAGGCAAATAAGAGTCTTATACTCAATTTTATAGCCACAAAGTAGTATAAGTAACAAGATTAATAATATAATCTTCTCATAAAGCTAACAATTGGTTATCATTACCCCTCTCTAAACTTTCAAACATTGATGAATAAAATTTGAACAATACAGATAAGTAACATTTAAACATATATTTATCACAAATTTCAAGTTTATAATAATCATAATTTGTTTATTCTTTTATTTCTGTTAAAGCGAACCAACCCTTGTTAAAATTTCGCCTATTTCTTAAAGTAATTGTAAATACATATTTCGGGTTTATAACGCTGATTCATTTTAAATATATCCTAAGCAAACGTAACTGACGTAGAGATAAACTACTATAACATGGCGCGCCCCTCAATAATACTATTCCAATGTGTGTAGTCACATACTTATGAAAGAGTTTTGTATGTAGTTGTAAGTATTCGTCTGCAGTAGCAGGCCGGCAGATTTGTTGGTCAACTAATCATAACTAGCCGACCGCGCAAGACAACGCACGTATTCATTTTCATAGAGTATGTCAGTGCAGCGCCATACTAATAATAATGAGTGATTATTGAGGTCGCTAGTCGAGCAAAAAATCGCTGATTTGTTTTTGTTTCGAGAGCCGTCTCAGTACGCACACAGGCGTTGTGAGTCTTGTAAATATTTTCACAAATACTTTCAAACGTTTTGAATTGTGGAGGGGCGCGCCATGTTATTGTAGTTTATCTCTACATTGATCAGTTTTGTGCTGTATAGTAAAACATCTGATGTATTTATTTAGTTCGACGAAGTTAATTAATTTAATTATTAAGAGATTGTGGGTTGGGTTGTTATAGTAGAACTAAGCTAAATTATTTAAACGGCGCCTATTTGTAGTATTGGTAGGGCCAATTGGAACGCGTTCTGGATGTAGGTGGAACTGTTGCCAGCCTGGAAATATAAATGGTAGAGAATTAGATTAAAAGTAAAACAGCCGCTTTTTATAATACGATCTGTACGTCCCGCTCTTCATCTCGTTGCAATCTCAGATAGCAAACTGGGCCATTGATCGGTTCCGAGCACGGATCGATCTAAAGATCGCGGTATAGTAAGCGGCCGTAAGGGTGATGTACAGTCACGAGCAAGCACATGTTTAACCATAGTAATTTCGAATCGGGCTAGTACTTTTTGAGATTGCACCCCCCTCTTACAAACAAACTTAACCTTTTCGTATTATTAATTAGCTTTTGATCGTATTTTCGACCGCGAGAAATTTCTTAGCCAAGGGAGCATTCAAGTAATACGTAACGCAATTTGGGGGAGGGGGGGTCTTGCAAAACGTTACGGTGCGTTACAAGGGCGGGAGGGGGAGTATTTAAACAACGCGTTACGTAACATTTTTTTTATTTTAATAAAAAAGCTAGAGAATTAGAATCTTTCAAATTCCAAATATTATACTTTGTTCAACATAATTGTGACTTTAATGGTCACTTAAATGTTACGTAACGTTTAGGGAGGGGAAGAGGGGGTGCAGAAAAACGTTACGGTGCGTTATATGGGGGGAGGGAGGGCCTAAAATCTTCAAAAATTGCGTTATGTAATACTTGAACGCTCCCTCAAACTGACATAATATTTGGCCACATCATGATGCGTGTTTTATTGTCCATATTATTATTAAACGTCGAGTATTCAGTGATCTGACCAGCAGTCGATGTTTTATTTCATAAAATGGTCGAACACTTTACGAAATTATCAATTCTAACATTTGGCCATGATTATTAATTATTATACTCGGATATGCCATCATCGATATTAGAAGAACTAGTATTGATAATGAAAGCTCACCTCTAAAAATATATTAGTGATATACGTGTTCACTTGTTCCTTGTTGTCGGCAGGTAGCGCGTTCAGTTTCTCTGTGAACAGCGTCGCCAACTCGCTGACATGTTTTGTTAGTACTACTGTCATTCTGAAATGAAAAGAAATAGTTATTAAAAGTTATTAATTTTGTAACATAAATCGAAATCCATAATTATAAACTATATAAAACATAATATAATTCAATGTCTGTCAGTTTGTTTCAGCCCGGAAACCACGATTAATTTTTAATTAACAGAAAAGAGATTTAGGGCCTGTTTCACGACCTTTGATTAAAAGCTATTCACCAGATACTCTCAAAAATGGAACAGAATTTGAATGAAATAATCTGCCAAATAATTTAATCGGAACTTATTCGAAGATTGTGAAACAGGCTCTTAAAGTTGTTTTATTATCAACTAGCTGTGCCCGCGGCTTCGCTCACTTGGACCTGAGTGAAACTTAAGGAAATAAGTATTGTTATCAATATAGTTATTCAGGTTGGCAAATATACACATCAAAAGTGTCTAGGGATCAACATCCCTAACATTGATTAGGGATGTTGATCCCTAGACACTTTTGATGTGTGTACAATACGGCCGACGTATCTTGGCCCTGAAGTTAGCCGATTGCTGCGCAGTAAACAATTTCGTTTCTATAAGATCCATTGCGCAGCCAAACAGCTATCTTCAGACCGCCAAGATACGTCGGCCGTACTATAAGTGTCGTCACAATTTACTATTTCTATACAAAATCTATGCGGGAATCACGTTTAGATAGCATTTAAAAACTATGTCAATTGATTGGTAGATACCACCAATCAATTGACATAGTAGCCAATTAGCAAAAACACGGCGATTTCGGTTACGAAATACACGATATTCTGGGAGGCTGGGAGAAAGTACTTGATACTTTCTCCCAGCCTCCCAGGTGATCCAAATCCTGGGATCCCACGACGTCTAGCTATAAGACCACACTTACTGTGTGAGCGCGTCTGCCTCGTCAGCGGTGGATCTTCGGGACTTCACAAGCAGCATTTCAGCCGCCTTATGATACTGTTCCACTGATAGCGCAGTACTCTGTGCCAGTCCTGACACTCCGCGCTTGTACAGAGTCTTCACTGAAGCTTCGGATTCTGGTGAGGATATGAAGTCGAGGATGTCTTTGTATTGTCTGAAAAAATAGATTAAAAGATAAATAAATTAAAAACCACATAACATCACGCCTGTAATCCCGAAAGGGTTAGCCAGAGGTGTACCCATTTGTACACCCACATTTCGCCAGTTGTGTTTAAAGTCCCATATAATAGGGGGCGAGCCTATTGCCATTAACCAGGCACAAATCCAGACTCCGAGGCTGCTACTGAGAAATTCCTGATGGAAAAACCCAATAACACTGCCCGACCTGGGAATCGAACCCAAGACCTCATGCTTAGCAGTCGCGCTTTGCGACCCGCACACCAACGAGGCAGTTCAAAATCAGGCCGAGGATTAAATACCATTTATTTCAAATCAACCACTTATAGACACCTTTTTTAAGCTAGTTGCTCATTCGAAAAAGATTTCTATAGAGTAGGATCAGCAAAAAAGAAGTAAGAAGTTTGGCAAAACGTTTATTAATAATGGTGTACAAGTTTTTAAATGACGGAAGAGATTATAAGATGGACTTACTTGACTAGCGGTTGGAATTGCAGCTTAAGACCTAGGTCTTGTGTAGCGGTTTGTAGTCGCTCGTGGAACGCGTCAGGCTTCGAAAGTCCTTCGCTTGGAGATTCCTCGTCTTCCTCGTCTTCTTCAGGCATTTCGCACAATTCTGCCAATATCGATGAAATATTATTAAGTTTAAATTTTGTATCATATTTTATGACAAAATGGGCGCAGTGGTGTGCTGAGCGTTGGCCCCGGATGTCATTCGCATATATTTGACAGTCGTTACGGGTAGTCAAAAGCCCGAATATCTGACAACCAGTCTCACCAAGGGGTATCGTGTGCCCGAGCGTTTTTGAGATCATATGGCAGCCGCTCTAAGTAAAATACTTGTATTTATGTGCATCCGTTTAGACTGGAAACCGCCTAGGGTCGACTTCCTCATAGTTGGGAAAAGGCTAGATAGATAATGAATAGACAAATATGATAACGAGTATCTTACCAGCAACTTGTTGCAGTGTCTCTTTAATATCTTGTTTCTTGTCAGCATCGACGCTGCGCATGCGCTCCTCTATGCGCATGCTCACTTGCTTCGACAACATCTCTAGCGCTTCTAAATGTACTAGGCCTGAAATTAAAACAGTTATTTCATGATTAACTTGTCACGTTAAAATGAACTCTTTTCAGTCATCAGTAAAGACATAGGTGAAGGAAAACATCGTGAGAAAACCTGGATTTATTATTAATATAAGTCTGCGATCACTAATCCGCCTTGAGCAAGCGAAGTGATCAATGCTCGTGCCTTCACTGGATGAAAAGAAGCCATTGCGCAGCAAAGGGACAGAATTGGAAAGTATTTTTATTGTTACTACTTTAAGAGAGTACTTACATCTTCCAAACAAACTTTACCACTGTATAAAAAAGCTTGTAAGTAAAACATTTTTTTTTCATGGCATGCATGCTCATTCT
The DNA here is from genome assembly GCA_949316365.1 of Hoplodrina blanda. NCBI lineage: Eukaryota > Metazoa > Arthropoda > Insecta > Lepidoptera > Noctuidae > Hoplodrina > Hoplodrina blanda. Next base: position 4,530,692 of record OX438564.1, on the reverse strand, counting down.
TCTACATACGGAACTACTTTTTGGAAGGGAATACTAGATCCATTTTTTTTTCCTTAAAAACAATGTTCGATAGTAAATAGTCTAATTGAAACAAACGATTTGATGTTGACTTTATAGTATTAGCATGAGAATGAAGTATAAATTGTCAGTATGATAAAAAGCGTTACCTTCAAAATCATCAAACAGATTCTCATAGTGGACTTCCTTAGCCTCTCTCTTCTCCTCTCTCAGCCTATCATCTTCATCTGCCTTAGCCTTGGCTTCTCTCAGCACTTGAGACAGAACTGGTTTGTCACCAGATCCTAGGCCAAGTAAAGCACGTTTCTTGGCCAGACCTGGGTCACCGTCTTGAAGAACTTCCATGGTTTTCTTGCCTATAGTTTCTAAGGTATCTAAACCACCGTGTATTACTTTTGTGCCTGAAATGATGAAGATTTAAAAACAGGCTAATTTTTAAGACGTGCAATCATATAAAAATTATTGTTTTATAAATGATTAAAATGGTAGCAACCTCAACCTCATTATTTAGTGTTACCAATTATTTGATTTAAAAGAACGAACCCAATTGGTAGGATTTTTTACTTATGCAACAATTATTTATTTTTACAAATTACTTATGATGTAAAATAAAGTTGACAAAGTTAGGCGAAATATTATAGTTTGTGGGAGATTTAGGGTCTAATCTAAACTAAGCCTATCACAGAACTTGCAAGCCGACTCCCGAAGAAAGGCGGAATAGGGGGCAACCTCCGGTTTTAAAGCTTATTTAGGCGGTGCGAGAAAAATCGTGCAAGTTGTGGTACATTTCCGTCGATGATCGGTCACTTATGACACGAAAGCCGCGCGGTCCCGCAATGTACGACAAATTGCACGATATTTTTCGCAGTCTAAATAAGGCTTTAGGAACAATAAAAGCTTGTATGAATTAGTAAACTAATTGATGAATTACAAGCAACAAAATAAATTGAATTCTTCCTTACCAGTGGTTCCAACAAACTTAGTAACACCAGTGAACAGACTACCAAACTGGAAGGCATCACCAGCGTTGGCCCCAGCATTGGCCCCAGCGTTGGCCCCAACATTGGCTCCAGAGTTAGCCTCAGATTCATCACTTGTAACTTCTGGTATTTTGTCACCAGTTGGTACAGTCTCAGGCCTGGTGACTCTGGTCTCATTGTCTTTGGATGTGCGTCTAGCTAGTTCTTCTGGATCTGGAGCACCAATGCCAGTTTCTAGGACTGTAGATAAGCCCTGAAAGTGAGTAGATAAGTAGATAGATACTTTTTAGACAAGACGGGTTGGTGAGATTTATATTCCACTCTAGCTTCTGCCCCCGGCTTCGTCCACGTTGAAGTTAAGTATGTTTCACAAATCGTAAGTTATGGAAGTCAAAACATAATCTAAAACACCTTTCTATCAGTAAAATAATGTTTGTAATTATACCAGTACTTTCAAAGTTTACATATTGCAAACCAATCATTTTAACTCTATACAATATTGGTATAGATAATAAAAATTATTGCTGTAATTATATAGTGAAATAGTTATAATTGAATTGTAACAGTTGCGTAAATAATAATTTATAATTTGGGAATAGGAAAAACGCTACAATATATTCTGCGGTGAGCAACATCACAATATCTTGTTTAATGAAAGTTTGCCTGGTTGATGGCATAGGCTCGCCCTCTACATGGAATATAACTGGCGAAATGTGGGTGTACTAATGGGTACACCTCTGCCTAACCCTTTAGGGAATAGAGGCGTCTAGTGTTGAAAGTTTTATGTCAAAAAAAGTGACAATATTTTTGTACTGTCCACTCTTATATAAATCAGGCCACATGGATATTTGTATTGTACAGAATCCTGTATTACCTAGATTCCTCTTCTTCGGCCTTCCAAGAAGGTTAAGCTAGTGCGGGGGATCGAGTATACACTTTTTAATTATAAGGTTTTATGTTCAGCTTACCTGCGACACTTGACTAGTGATGTTACTAATGCCAGCGGTTGCTGAGCTAAGGCCAGCAGTGGCAGAACTCAGTAGGGAGTCCACACTCCATCCCCAACCCCACCCACTGCTACCACCAGCGGATGTGGCTGCCAGTCTGTCTGTCACCTCTTGGATGTTACGTTCTGGCTGTGTTGTTATTGGTCTGGATTGAACAGCCTGCGGTTTTGGTGGGTCTACCTGCAAATAATCATTGTTGTTGATTAAAAATCTAGTATATAAGTAATATAATTAAGTTATACACTCAGCAGCACACACAGCAACTGTTTGCAAACATGTAGATCAACAAGACAGTCTATGTCAGTGTTACAAAGCTGGTAGGTATATGATGTGGTAAGCACCAAGGCATCCATACTAATATTATAAATGCGAAAGTGTGTCTGTCTGTTACCTCTTCACGCTAAAACCGTTGAATGGATTTTGATGAAATTTGGCATGGAGATAGTTTAAGATCCGAGGAAAGACATAGGATAGTTTTATCCCGGAAATCACCCCCTAAGGCGGTGAAAAAGGGGGTGGAAGTTTGTATGCAAGTACGATATAAACAAGTTCCACGCGGAAGTAGTCGCGGGCAAAAGCTAGTATTTTTATAAATCTTGAAATGTAGAAGAACAGTACTAACTACTAGTACACTAAATGGAAAATATTAACTTAAGCGACTATCATTAACCAAAGGACTGCTGCCCCGTTGGTCACAATCTCACCAGCTGTGATAGGTTTCTCCATTAGGATATTTTATTGCTAGGAAGATGATGGTACAATATCCCCATGATCCCCATGCCTCATGAAAAACAAAACTAGTAAAGTTGTTAGTCCTGAGCCTGATGTTTTCCTAGTCCCGTCGGATTACAGGCCCATCAGGGCGCGTTCACACGACACGCGCACGCTCAGCGCACGCCACCCGCGTCCAACTCGCATTGTTTGTTAAATAAGAATTTGAGTCTATAACACTCAAATTCAATCCATCAATAGATCTCAAATTGTATTTAACGAGGTCTACATGCGCACGCCCCGCGCACCCCTCGCGTCAACCCTGCGCTCGCCCTACCCGCGCAGCCGCGCTATTGCTAGCATTGTATTGACTGTGTTTAGTTTAATGTTTAAAACAGACAGTAATTTATCAAATGTCCTTTTATTCATTCGAAGATAGTAATTATAAAATTCATCATCATAATTGCGTAATTTCGCATAAAGGATATGAAATTCGCCATGCTTCTCTCTGCGTGTTAATATATTAATTATCTCCCAAGCCCTTCACTAGTCCCCATTGAGATTGCCCAGTGACCGAAAATCTGTTGGAATAATATTTTATTAAGTATTAACAAAGCTTTAAAAGTACCTTTGGAACATTTGCAGATAAATCTGTTCCCCAATCATCAAACTCGTCCCAACTGGTATCCTGAGACTTTTTACTCTCTTTCAAAGCAGCAGGCTTGTCCTCTGGCTCAGCTTTAGTCTTTTCCTGTACACTGCTCTTTGCTGCCACTGGCTGTGGTGCTATAGGTTCAGTATCCCCTATGTCGAAGTCATCCCAACCATCAGTTTCTTTCTGAAACAATGTGTTTTCATTAATTTTTTTTCCAGCCCTTTCCCACTGCTCATACTTTACTAAGTACTGTGCTGCGTAACTAGCGTTACCAACTTAAAAAAAAAATAGTTAACAGTTTACATACATACATAAACTCCGCCTTTTTAATTTATTTAATATTTTAATGACAAACAGCTAAATAAAGAAAGCCATTTATCCAGACTCCATTATTGTGATTTGTTTGTGGCTGCACTGCACTGAGCGCCCTCTGACACTTACAGTGTTAAGCATTTTGATGCTAAAAACAGTATTTTGTATACTTTATTTTTGTTAGAAAAAAAGAAAGAAAAATGTGTTTATTGGCATTACATCAACCTACCTACCTATGCAATGCTAAAACCTTATGCAACCCTATGCATAACCTAACATAATGCCTGCCTTTCTTGATATGGAGGACAAATGATAGCATAGCCAATTATGCTTGCTATGGTGCTCAGGTACATAACAACAAGTAAATATTAAATTATCAGTCTATTCTTTGGATATTTTTTTTTTGTTATTCTGGCACTCAGCTGCATCCGGTTAGACTGGAAGCCGACCCCAACATAGTTGAGAAAAGGCTAGGCAGATGATGATGTCTTTGGATAAATTTTATGTATAAAATTCAGCTGCCGTATGTTTGTGTCTGCAAAACTAAGAAAGTAGTAGATGGATTGGCATAATTTTTTTAAAATATTAGACTGATATACAAAAATGTGTAGAACTTATATGGCGGATAATACAGCAGTATTAAATTAGGGAAAAATAACATACTTAAAAGCTAAAATTACATATGAAATCATCACTAAATACTATTCATCTATTAATGTTAATTTATTATTATGAGCGTATGTTCTAAATAAAATGATTAGCAAACCAAATGCGTATCACATAAGGTCACAGTTGGCTTAAACTTTTATTTATTTTAATATCTATTTAGCACGACATTGTTCTAATATTTAGGACAGTATTTTATATTAATTTGCTGTTAATATTAATATAATTATCTAACATATTTTGTGGTCATAAAACAGCATTTAATTCTTGATAAGATACTTGAAAACCAAATTCTTAAGACTGTTAGATATGCATTATAAATTATGTAGTACTTATTACACAATATTTTACGTATGTTGAGTATACTTGATTATAACTATGCCCAGCAGTGGGCTCTGATTGGCCATGTTTAGAGTGTAACACTGAACATTGCATGTTTTTAAATACTTTGTTTTTAAGTCATACTTACCACATTTTCCTCCAGTTTTTGAGCATTACCAGAACTTGTTTTAGTATCCAAAGACTTTTGTTCAGTTTCCAATGCATTGTCGCTGTAATTTGAAGAAGACAAACGTTTCTTTCTTTCCTTCTTGTCTGGGCTACCATGGCCTTCATCAGCACTTTCGAAGTCCTCACTGTCACTAGTCGGCATTGTTAGATTACTCAGCTGTTTTAGTTTTTACGAAAAGAAAATAATTTTTGTGTTCTTTCTTGTGAGTTTTAATACGTGTTGACAAAACTGCCAACAACACATGACATTGACAGTTCAAATATGAACGCGTTCCATACCACAAAAATCATTAATAAATGTATTGTTCTCTGTCTTTGTCTATCTTAGTAAGCCAAAGCAGTAAAAAGGCTTATGTTACATTTGAAACATAATAAATAAATATAGGCTTTTTGTTCTTTTTACGTTTGTTATCACAAAATAGTATGCGAATACAAATAAAAAGTGATATTACAAAATAAACATTAGTCTCTAAACTGTTTCACTGATTTTTATTTACATTTTATAAAAAATTAAATGGCAAATTCACAAAATGAGGCTGAATAAATAAAACAATGCGCCGCGTAATGATGAAAAAATAAAATTATTCAAATCCATAAAAATACGCTTGTGATTCTTGTGATTTTTTTTTGTTGTTAATTTTAAATTGAATAAGTGCTTGATTATGATTTCTGTGTTTGTGATATTCGCATGTTTGCTTAAATTGTCGATCTAATAGCTAATAAAATAATCTTGCATGCTAGTCTATTATGTAGATATTCCAACGCTTCGAACTGTTTACTTCGACAGTGAACTTACTACGTGCTATTCATTTGTTTTTTATACAGCTTTATTAAATAATTTGCATGTTCAATTGATTTAATAACTAATTACACTTTCAATAAGGATATCCAGCAATTGATCGGAACTCGAAACAAGTTGTAATTTGTGCAGGTAAGTAGGTACCTAATTAGCAACTTATAGATCGAAGGTTTAAAAATAATGTTTCTAGAAAAGACCTTGTTGCTTCATTCAATGGAGGATCTGTTAACTTGACTGGTGTAAGCAGTAAAACAATAAAACAACACTGTATCAGTAAAACAACCAAACTATTTTGAAGTTAAAAAAAAATCGAAATAGTTTTGGTTGTCTAATAATGCGTAAAATTAATGGAAATTATACAAATTGGCCATGTTAAATTCCAATAACTAATTAATTACCTTACATAATATTATGTAGGTGTACCTAAGTACTAAGTAAGTAACTCTCCGCCTTTTTAACGATTAGCGATTTTTTGAACCTACCTACTTATTTCCGCGTACCCCCTCAGTCCACGTAACTAGGTAAGTACCTACCAGACCTACAATACAAAATCATACACATGTATACATAAACTCACGCCTTTTTCCCATGGGGGTAGGCAGAAACCACAGAACGCCACCTACAAAAAAAACAAAAAATAAAAAAGAAATCATGAAAAAGAAAAATCATAAACTTAATTAAAATCATTTTCGGTGTCAAGTGCCAAAATTGCCAATATAATAACATAAGTAATTATTAAAAATGAAAAAATACTAAAATATTTTAGGTAGGTAGGTAGCTACCTACTTGCGAGTAGCTGCGTGCAACTAACTACACAACGGCGCGGCGGCGGATGTGGCGGGACTGGCGCGCGCTGTGTTGCAGGACTAGCAATCAAAGATGAGAAGCTCTATGCAAAAGATGAAACTCCAACGCCAGATGACAAAGAAAATTAAGTCAAGTAAGTCGACTTATACATAGGTACTTACTTACTTATCTACCTAAATATGACCTAATAAGATACACATAATTACGTGAAATAATTTGAAAATACCTATGTAAAAAAAAAAAAAAACCGACATAATTATGTAAAAAAAAACTTAGGATTCGGGGTTAAAATGGTTCATTTTTTTTATTTATTTTTATGGTTTCCTATGTTCAGCAGCGGACGTCCTACGGCTGATATGATGATGATGATGATTCGGGGTTATGAAGCTTTGTAGGCAAAATAGGTGATGACAGCCGTACACTCATCCTCAGGAGTGAAATCATAGCAGGATAGCACTATTAGGAATTCTCTTTATAAGTGACTCATGATTAAAGAACGACACACCTACGGAAGGTTAAAGACAGCTATTCCTTAATGGGTTCGCCGCAAATTAGTAAGTGGATACGTAGTTTTTGTTTTTAAACCCCTGAACCTGCGAAATTGCAGGAAAAACGAAAAAATAGGTTATTACAATAATTCGAAGTCAAAGTCAAATCAATTAGACCATTAAAAGGCACTTTTTAACGCTACTTACAAGATAATGCAAGTTGCATACATCTTCATAAACTACTAGCTTCTGCCCGCGACTTCGTCCGCGTCAAAGTTTTCTTCATACAAACTTTTGACCCCCGTTTCATCTCCTTAGAGGGTGAATTATGGAAAATCCGTTCTTAGCGAACGTCTACTAATTATAAACTACCTCCCTGCTAAACGTACGTCAAGCGATTTGAAATAGTATTATATTGATTTCGCCATAACTTTTAAACCAAACGTCCAATTTTAATGAATAAAAGACTAAATATTATCTACATAAACAGTACTTTGTGACAAAATAGTTTTTTTTTAGTTTTTTATGGTTTTTTATAAGGAGTAATGACATGTGTAAAATAAGTGCGAAAAAAAAAAAAAAAATAAAAAAAAAAAAATTCAAGATTTTTAAATAAAAAAATGGTTGTTGTGCTTAACTCGAAATAGATAAGTATAGTGGACTTTTTTGTAGATATTTTTAAGGTCTTTAATTAATTAGAACATTTTATGGTTCTATCTTTTATAGTTTAGGCGGCGTACGCCAAATAAAGAACTTTTTTAGTTGATTTTTTATACCTTGGATCCGAAAAACCCAAATATCTTACGGACCCCTATTTTTTCTAAAATAATATATAGCCTATGTTACTCGCAGATAATGTAGCTTTCTAATGGTGAAAGAATTTTTAAAAACGGTCCAGTAGTTTTTGAGTTTATCCATTTCAAACAAACAAACAAACAAACAAACAAAAATACAAAGTTTTCCTCTTTATAATATTAGTGTAGATGGAAAGGACAATTAGATTCTGAAATTCTTTTTTAGAGTTCCGTACCCATCAAACGGTGCTAATGGGACCGTATTACTAAGCCGCTGTTGTCCGTCTGTCCTTCTGTCGGTCCATCAGCAGTCTGTATCTCATGAACTGTAATAGCTAAAGAGTTGAAATTCATTCATTTACGGAATGTGTATTTCTATTGTAGCTATACCAACAAATAATAAAAATAAACAATGGATAAAAATGAAAGGGAGTCCCTATACAAGAGACTTGTTTTTTTTTGCGTTTTTAGCTGGATATGGAATCTTTCGTATCCTGAGGATATCTGTTCTAGATGTAGCTTTTAGTCTTGCAAATGACTCTTAACCAACAAATATAAGCAGAAACTACATCTAATTACAATTTCTACTATATTTGTACTTGTAATTAAAAATGTGTATAATGACCGTTGTTAGAATTTGGTTAGGTATATTATGAGTAGCATGGGTAATTAAGTTGCCAACGCAATTAAAAGTAGAAGCATGGGAAAATAAGACTACGTAATGTGTGGATAATATATTCTCATAATTTGGACTAAATGTTATGGCATCACCTTAGAAAATATCTACAAACATAATACTTATATAAAATTATTATACCAGCCAATTATTGTACCACTGCAGGGCAAAGCACTCTTCTCGTACAGAGAAGGTATGAGCACTGATCACCACGCTTGCTCATCGCGGATTGACGATTTCAGATACCTACGTAGATACGAGCAACTAGCTTCAACTTTGTGACTGACTCCTTGACAATTCAAAAGTGCCTGTAATATTGGTCTAATTGTTATAAATGTTTTTGACATATCTTGAAATTTCGCATATCTTTTAGTTTCATGTATTTGTGTAACTAGAAGAGAAAATTATCTTGTTTGGACAATGCCAAATGGTCTTACAAAATATAGGTACTATTCCTGAACTTAAATAAGAACAATTAGTATTGAATTAAAAGGTAGTCAATTGCTATTGTTGATGCTTTTAAGGTTGAAACTGTCTGAAGCGAACGTTTAAAGCACAGAATTAATCAATTTTATGTTTCTACAATCTTTCACGAAGCTGATCGCTTAAATCGATTGGCTGAAGTAATAAAAACATACACATAAGTATATAATAGATTCATGGAAGAACATAGTTGAGGAATTCGTGAAAAATAAACAATGGTAACAAGAATTTTTGTAAAACCTGATAAGATATTTTAAATGCTTTTGTATTATCTTTGTATCTAATTGTTTTTGTTTAGACTTTACAGCTTTGTTCCAAAACAAAGGCAGACTTTAAATTAACTTGTTTTACTTAAACCCTTCAAAGAATGTTTTAAAAGTCTTGGACAACACAAAAATATCAAGTTTTAATAGTTTTAATACTAAAATATTACTTCCGTCGAAAGAATGTCAGTAGTAACCTTGTTTCTAAGTTTTTATGTTAGTTCAAAATTAGTAGGTCACATAAAACTACAAGATAATCATAACACAACACAGTAAGTTGTACCTATATAATATGGCAACAATATTATTATAGCGACAGATAAGCATACTTAGTTATGTAGGTACATATCAGTAATTTGTATGTATGCCCGTATATACGTACATACGCTGTGGAATGCGATCTATACGTATACACGCCCGCCTATACATATTTATACAGCGGAATCGTAAATAGACTGAATGGGTATGTACCTACCTACTTTTTGCTTACATTGCCAGTTCGTTTCACAGTCTCCGCACCGTACATAGCATCAGTCAGTCGGCACTAGTAGACCATGTAATGTAAACATTAGATGGTCGAGGAATGCATTTAGACAGTAGGTGCTGGTAGTGAATATTATCATGTGCGGTGATAACGTGGCTGCGAGTCGGCGGGGTTTAGTCGGCGACGCGGGGTCGCGTGGTGCGGTCGCGTGTATCGTTCCTATCGCTCGAGTGACGTACGGAACCGCTTCGTGTGTTCGCGCTCGCGTACGCGCCGCATTCCATCGTGGGGGCCCTTCGCCGCTATTGGCCGATCCCGCGTGACGTCACACCTCGTAATGAGGTATTCAACATGGCCGTGTAGCTAGTTCGCGAGTGTGCTTCGTTACTCGTTTGAATGGATTTAATCAGTGAAATATGCCAAGGAGACGAAACGGTGAGATACCCTTGCCCGACGGATGGGATTACGCGAGGGACTTTGACGGAAAACTGTATTTCATCGATCACAACAGTAGAAAAACGACGTGGATCGACCCGCGAGACAGGTAAGTTTTCCAAAGAGAAGTGTTAACCCGTAAGAGCCCCATGTCAAAACTTTACATTCCAATGCGATTTCTAACGTTTTCTAATTGAATTTGAGTGTTGTGGACGCAAAAATCGAAAGTGCACGTGATATAGTTGGTTCTGTTGAAGTTATAAGTGTTAAACGCAACTTTAAAATAGAATAAATCGTGAAAAACAAACTGTTCCGTCGCCGCGACGCTGCTGCTCTCTAGTGGTAAGAATGCGCATCAACCTCGATTTCACACGACATTCCACTATTTAGTGACAACAAATGAGCTAAACACAAATTATGGTTATCATTTGTTATCCTTTGGAATGTGTACTGTGGTCTTGTTTTCGTATAGGTTCGTATTTGGTGAGCGGAGCAGTCGGTACGCGACTAATGAGGCCACGGAACTGGTTCATAGCAATGTTAGTGGCTGAACTGGCGCAGAAATAATTCGATGAAGCGTTTATGTGTTAAGAATGAATGTGGCATGTTGTCTAGATGGTGGTGCGGTCGGTGGTTTCGTAAGGTGCGCGTGTGTGTATGGTGCCGATGCGTGGAGAACGCGGTGGGAGATGGAATGCAATGCATAGGCAAGTTGCGCGGTGTGAATGACAGGCCGTAGAATGCGGCCCGGGCCTGCGGCGATGGTCGCGCCTTTCTAAAGCGGCGCACTCCCCCTCCCCTGCCGCCCCGCCGTCTCCCCACACCCCCTTCACCACCTCACCAAGCTGCAGGTGCTGCACAACACATCCCTATTAAATACCGATCATGTCTCTAGCCGTATCTATTTACCATAGTTAAACCGACACCTGCACCATTGTTTTAAAAGTTAACCTTAAAAACTGTACACCTGCACTTGAAAATGCATGGTTACAGTTAAAACCGGTCAATTATCACTGGTGATGCTAAACGGCGTAACAATTAGCGGTAGTGATGTCTGTTTCATTAGGAAAATGAGATATCCTAAAAGACTAACTGTCAGTGTCTAATGGTGTTGTATAACGGGCTAATAAGATTTACAATAAAGTTTTGTGTTATTAAAAACAATATACCGTTAAATGTTTTGCAGATTTATAACATAAAATGCAGTTTTAATTGCAAATGAACTTGCATCGCAAAAGGTGCACATCGACATCGTATGTAAACTTCTTAAGTTAATGATTGAAACAAGAGGATGAATTTATAGAAATGTCATTTTGTCTTTCATTTCAGACAAGAAGATCTTGGTAATATTGAATTTTATAACCGACTTTTAAGTATTGAACAAATATTGCATAAAAATAAGAATGTGGATTAAATTGAAGTAAAGAAGGCATATTATTATGAGAATTTGGTCCCGGTACATTGACACCACAATAAAATTCACCGCTGACACAGGAAACATAAAGTGGTATTTTTATTGAACCTTTTGGCAAACTGCATTCCATACAGTCGACTTTACAGTATGATATTTGAGACGTGGTTACCAACATGGTACACCAAACGTACGACGTTGTGGCTTTTCTGTTTGTGGTCCTACGTTATCTGGTTAGCACGATAACCCTCTGCAAGCGAAAAAAATTCAAGATCCAAAACTTGTTACTGGAAAATTTGAAGCTAATTGGGGTCAAAGAGCAGCTACTATCGCAAAATTGGCCACTTAGAACATTGTTTTGAAACAACTAAATGGATAGTAAAAGAGCAACGGCAGTCAAAATTGACCTAGAATTTGGTGTGTGGAGCGGAGGTACCGCGGATGTCACTCCAACGACGACGTCTACTTGTGCGAAACGCGCACACAATAAACCGAGCCACTAAGCCAATTTATTAATGCTAAAAATAACCCGGCCACGTCTCGGGCGCATACGACGCTATTAACCTTATACGGAACCTAAACGTTGTACTATGAAAAATGCGCCCTCCCGTCACTGCCTTTGGCAGAATGCAATTATTTACCTACCATAAGAATGTTGTCAGTTGACTAGACCTGCTTTTTACATGCAGATGTAATGGTCTCATTTTGACGATGAGAGATCGCTGTTTATAACGAAATATTTGCCCTTGAATTTCGATATATATGGGTGTTTTAACAAGATAAAGATTTTTATGGTGTCGTTGGGCGCTGAGACTATACATTTACGGTAATAAGTGGCTTCTCAAATGCTTCTGTAACGAGACGTTGCGTGCGAATGAGCATTTTGCGGTTTTCGCAGATCTCCAAGACAAGTGTGATACGTAACTAGATGCGCGGCGTTAATAGTTATGGAAAAAACTAAACTACATAGAAGTGTTCGACAGCTACGCATTGTGAACAGAGGAAAAACTACTCATTGTGTCTTTGAGCAAGGAAGCGGCAAAGACAATGATAGCATCGATTAACAAGCGAATGGGAACTTATACCTACGTTCGCCGGTGTTTATTACTTTAATTGTATCGGTTGAATGCAGTTTCACTAAGCCAGTACATTGTTCTGTTGCATACCAGAGTGTTGCGTTCAGTTGATCGTTAATGCATAATTCTATGTTGCTAGTGAAATCTGCGATAGATGTCTGTGCGTACTCGCCTAGGTGCAGACAAATTGCATGTGAGAAATACAAGGATGCTCACGTTGGAATGTTTCAATGCGATCTGCATGTCTGCGGTCAAGTAACTGGTGGCATGATAGCTAATTTTATAATAATTGTTCTTTACACGCTCAACTTTGTTGAAGAAACAATGGTATTACAAGATACAACTCTACTTACAATGTCTATACAAATCTCAAGCATATAGCCCTGTATAAAGTCTTCAAGATTTTTAGTATAAAATCAATCGTGTTTAACGAAGGTATCTTCACAAGATTGTGTAACCCAAGTGTGTGCTTCCCACGCACTGCACAAGTTCCAAGCTCCCTCATGCGTAACGATGAAGGGGCTGGGCATTTACCAACGTTTCTTGCTTTTAATCGACTTGAAATAGGTTTATTCGTTCACTTTTGGACCTATTCGATTTAATTAGGTATTACGTGAAAACTGAATGCATGTTTTGCAAAGAAGATTTACAAAACATTTGTTGGAGTGTGTACCTTAGGGTGCGGCGCGTGGCAGCGAACGGACGCGAAATAGCGTACAACATTGTTTATTCTACGCATTCCTCTCAGATAAATATGTCCTTGGCGATTTTATACACCCAGACGCGCGTCGACACCGCCGCCGCCGACAACGGCTACACTGCAGATTTATTTTGATTCCAACAACTAATAAGACGAATGATCGCTTAAAAAGTCTAGAATCTTGACGCGATAAACCAATGCAGAGACACTTCTAAATCCAATTAATTTTTCAACACCTGACTGACGTCCGAAGGAAATGTAATAATTATTTCTAATCATGGATGTACGCAATCGTCGACTCCCACTTCTAATGTAGTGTAACATGTTTCGTAGCCGAATCGAAATCCGTTTAATTAGTTATAATGAAAATGTGTTTAAAATCACGCATGTTTAAAAGTTATCTATGTGAGTATGCGATAAAAGCTGTTCTGCTCTCGTTTCTAATCAAAATTGGCATTCCTCTCTTATCTATATGCCGTCATAAAGCAGTTGTTTACTTACTTGTAACGACTTTTTCATTGTTATGCACATCTCTTTAAGTTTTCGTATTTACAACGTTACACCTTTTATTTAGTTCTGTTACTCGGAACTCTGTAAATGGTCTAACGTGTATTTGTAAAGTGGACCCGCCCCATAACTTCATGAAGTTAGCATAAGCAATGATAAACTTGCAAAATATGGTGTGTCGACATAGCGGGCCTCGGAATGGTCGGATGGAATTTCTGCGTGTTTGTCCCCCCATATAGGGAGTGATAAATTGACGATAGTCGCCGCTCATAAAATTGTATAACTATTTGCTTGATTTGCATAAGAGTGTTTGATTAGCCATCGGAGGACGCCCAGACGTCGTTGGCTTAAGAATGTTGCCTATTTAATATTTCCTCTATAAACGTTTTGGGACGATTTAATGTCCACAGTAAAACGTACGATTCCAATCTGTCGGGTGATGGAACGAAACCGATACTTTACCGCTATTCGACTTAAAAACGTCTAATAAAAATTAATATCGTTATTTACGGGCGTATTCATTAAAGAAAGTTCTTTTTTTATGGGAAAGTAATTAACGACGCACATAATAAGGTGAATATCAGTAATTTTTTGTTGATGATGATATTTATGAGTTTCATTCTTATAGTAATCCTGATATTATGACGATACAATAGTACGGCCATTGTAAAATCCTCTGACATTCTCTGCAATAGTTTGCGATGGATATAAATCAAGGTGATATATGATCTAAAACTCATGCAGATTTAAGCAGGTGTTCTTTAATTTTATTTATATCCGATTTCTTTGCTCACAATTTGTATGGCTTATATCTTGTACATTTTGTAAATCCTATTGCCAATGTTAATACCGTGAATGGTTTAATTTTTAGTTGTCCATAAATAGAGGCACAGTGAGGCGAACTGGCACAAATCCTTGATTTTGAATAAATTGTTGACGACCCGCCATTTGGGTGTGGGCGAAATATGCGACAACAGACTATAATAAACAATTTTCTCATTCCAATATGTACCTTGTTCCTTAGCGATAGTAAGCTATTTGGGTTAGCGAATTTGCAAATGATCGTAAGCGGTGTGGTATGCGAAAACACCTGTATTTAATAGCGATTAGGTGATAGTGTTCTGTTTGCGTGGATGAATTGTAATTACAGTTTACCTTTAGTACCTTATTTTCATTTGATTTTGGTAAATGTAGCAGTGTCTTTGTTTGTTTCTTTATTTGAGTTAGATACATTTCTATAATCGTGCATATATTGTTTGTCTGTATTTTCCCACACTGTTGTAAAAAGGATAAATCTCTTTAGATTGTGAATTATTTTACTGTTTGCCGACGCTTCGTTTCCGTTGAATTTCCATTTGCATTTGCAATGGATGCTTCTATTTGCCTTCATGCATTTACAGTGCTGAATATATTTTCTTGCTGCATTGTAGTATTACCAAAGAAGTTGGCAATAGTGTGTGGCAGTAAAAATCACAAATATTTCCCCGACCCCATTCCACGCGGTCGATCATTCACCAAACAATGGAGCGAGGAATTTTGTTCCTCAACAAACATTCGCAGAAGCCCGGCGCCTCCCATTCATTGGCGATGCGTTTGCGCACATTGATATCTGCTTGTTTGGCCTCTGTTTAATCCATACTTTCCGGTCTTGACACCGCTCTAATAACAACGATATGTGAATGGAGCCGCTTTGGTGCCATTCCTACCTAATGTTTGACTTTCTACCGCTGGGAAAGTATCATTTGTGCAGTCGTGAAGTTGCCGGCAAACATCGTTACAAGCCATTAGCAACATTTCTGCCATACTTCGAGGGCGGTATTCGAAGTTGCAACGAGCAACTGCTTGTGATTGCTTTTCTACATTCTGTAACTATTGCATATCTGCATAATGAGAAGATTTGAATGCCATAGATATCGTTAAAATTGGTGTATGTGTGTGTTTTCTCAATATTAGACGTACCCTTCTGTTTTATGTATGTAAATCTCAGAACCGGTCAGTCAAGCCGATGAATGAGCAGTTTTTATAACATTCGCTTAATTAATTAGCATGCATCGTTAAAAATAACAAAAATACAATAATAAATTACGACGCTCATAAAGTTTTGTTCCTGCGAATTAGAGTAGGTACCTACTAGCTGATTTACTACGACAATTTTTACAACGTCGTGTCTAAGTTGTGCCGAGATTTATAGCGTTTAATCTCCTTCATCAGACTGTAGGTACTTATTACTCAAACAAGCAGCAGAATGGGAGTGACCACAATGCAATATCAATTAGAAATTCCTGAGTCTCGACGATATTATAAACGGGGCGGCCGACAATTCGTCATTCTGTATAGACATTATTTAGACTAGGTATCGTATTATCGAATGTTTGTGAGCGGAGTCGTGATACTCATGATATTGTGTCGCACGCGCCGCCTGCCGGCGTGACGAAGGCGGCTGGTATGCGGCGTGATTCAAACGGAAACCCTATATATTCAGTGTTTATGCAACCCGCTGTCCGTCCGTCCGTCACTTCTACAGACAGCATGCAACATTGAATTGTAGGTATAAATTATATTCGATGTGCGAGTTTATTTTGACTGTACCTCAAATTATTTTAAATAGATTAAAAAGTAATGGAATAAAACCTCATAATGGCTGGTACTAACATAACATTGCTTGGGGTATTGCTAATGAAGCTTGTAAGTCAATAAAATAAGAATAAGGATTTCGAGATTTTGAAGGCAGCTTATTTGTCACAAGATCTTTATTATTCAGATCGGAGCACTTAATGTGTGTATATTCTCAAGTCTCTCAAGACGAGCATGAGACCTTGGTGGGAATGACGTGACGTGCGTTTCAACAACAGTTCACACTAGGCGTTGGAATGTCGTTTGTCAATGATCGAATAACGTGTGACGTCATAGCGTCACATTAGCCTGCTGCGTTTACCATCAATACATAATTACCACTTTCGAACGATTGCCGTGGCAATTTGCTGGATAAATTTGGTGATTGGTCGTGACGCAAGACGCGAACAATATTTATATGTGTGGTTACTTTAATGCATGGTTCGGTTCAGATACAAATTTTATATTCACGCATTGGATCATCCGGTCGGCATGCTTCGACGAATCCATTGCAAGTTGTGTTTAATTCGATTATAACGTTGTACGAATGTGTCAGTCGAACGGAATGCGAGAGGAAATCACGTTGACCCCTAACACGACTCCTTTTTTGGACATCGGAAGGTTTGCAATCTTCCTGTCCGTGAGCATATTTATTTAAACAATACATGAGGACTTATTTAAATAAGCACATAGGATATGTGACATCACGCCGTCGGAATTTACTTATAAGCTTTAGAGGAACAGGCTATTCACCTAACATTATTATCCTTAGCCGTGTCTACTGACACAGTTTCATATGACAGATTATCTTACGGACTAAAATCTAAGTAGGGCAATGCCCTCTTGGAGCAAAGGAGTAAAAAAAATCGAGATTGTTCCGAAGCCCAAGGAATGTGCATTAAACGGGCCATCCGGATTAAAATATTTCCCTGGCGGTATTTATAGAGCATTAGTAGGTGTGCGTGTTCGTCTGTCGGTCGGTCGATATGTGTGAGACAGCATGGCACCGCCTCCCACCAGACGTGCTCCAAGTTTGTCGTAATCCAGGATTTGGTCATTGGACTTTCGAAATGATACGTGGATAACACATGACTAATAGTCTAATCATTTAGATTTATGGTGAGCCTCTTGATTCTTTGGCGTGATTGGAGGACATTAACGAGATTTGGCTGGTTGATATATCGCTTTAAAATAACGTTTGGATTTTAAGAATATGGGATCATGTGAGAGTTTTTACACCTGCAATGGCGTTGAAATCTGCAGGGGCATGTAACTAAATAGTCCAAAGCGGGCAGCAACCTTCGTGTTTCTATTTGCGGCTGCTGAACGGCGGTACATTGGCCTTCTCCCGCGCTATTTTCCAATGAGATTGTGATGCACTGGCATATCGCACGGCATAGCTTGCGGATTTATTCGCATCGATTACGCGATACAGCTGCTCTGTGTGTGAACTCAATTTTGTAGTTGCGAACTGTATTATATGTGAAAACTTGCACGGAGAGCGAGGTAAAGTAGAACAAATTATATAATTGTCAGTCGGACGTGATTGCAAAATGTTTTTTCTTATTCATAATATTTTGTACAGTTGTTTATGTTTACTGCATTAATTTTGTATAAAAATGTACTATACAGAACCTACTAACAAAAGTATTATGTAAAATTGTAATTTAATAGACCCTAATTGTTATAGCAATTAAAAATAAAAACAAGGTATTCAGAATTTTAATTGCTTGCATATTTTGTAAGTATGTTAACAGATGGTTATGAAGTTCACTTCCATACCGTCTAAAACTGACTATATTAACGTAAACTGCTTACAATGGACCTCGTTTGTTATAAACACTATGGAAAAGAATAAGAGTCTTTGGTCCTTAGAGTCTCAATCAACAATTTTCATCAATTAGAACGCAAGACAGGTAGCCAAATTCTAACCCAACTCGATAGATGGCGTTGTGTTGAAATATAAACTAAACTCAAGCCAATGTTTTGGCATATTAATTCGTCAGTTTGGGAATGGCTTTTTATTGACTATAGAAGGTGCTTACTATATTTTTGGAATTACATTTCAAGATATGCAGTGTTAAAGTCTTATCTATGAAGATTGCGTTAACACTCCCATTTCTATCGACAAACTGAACGCAACAATACGTTCATTATCATTGATAAGTTTTTTTCCAACACTATCTAAGGAATGCGACCTTATGCTGTAAAAATGAGTTGTTTGCTAACCATTTGCAACAATCCATATAACTCTTCACAGATTTTCTGAACATGAACCAGAAACAATTAAATGTTTATCTAGTATTATAGCACCAATAATTCTGTCGCCCCGTGGTATTTGATTGGAGTCAGTGTTTCGTTTACGTGGGCGCGTGCGCGTGTGTGTGAAAGTATGCCTGTGTGTGCGGCTAGGGATTCCGTGACACGGGTCACCGTTTCCGAGAACTCGACTCGTCTTGACGTCCCGCTGACAGGACTGGTTTTGCCGTTCTCCCATAACGCAGCAACATTGTTTCACTATTTGTCTCGCTCACTTTTACTACTCTTGTATCTCCTTCTTGCTCTTACACCGATGCATTGGATGCGCACACGCACGCGCCCTCTATCCCCTCACCTCGATAAGAGTGATCGTGTTTTGAAATGGACGCCGCATTCGGTAGCTGTGCGGAAGGAGTAACGAATTCCCATTGAAGATTTACCCCTCTCGACTTTGTCTCAATAAATTGTTATAACAAAAAGGTACTATCTACATGATGCGTGATTGACATTTGATTTCTGACAAATATTTTTGTATGTGTGGATGATAATGGAAATTATGAATCTATGTGTTTGATAGTACCTAAGTTGTTAAATTGAGCTGTAAGGTGTTTATTATAATTGCATGTGAATATAACCTTACACGAAGTTATACGCACTCATTAAACAGCCTTTACTTGATTGCTTACTGTAAAACAACCAGCAAACGGTAAAACAGAATCACGCGAACATCGAAAACGTCGATTTCAAAAGTTGCACGTACATCGAACTGGACATAAACGTGGCCAATTAACCGAAGAATCTTATTTAATAACCGACTACCGTATAAACGCCATATTAAAAGTCACGAAAACCGTTAAGTGGGATGCGTATGAGACGCGGCGTTCGGTTGATTTCGTCACCATCGGAAATGCGAGTGTGTCCGCTTTTTGTTGGTGAACTGGTTGTACGTGAATCATGATCGAAATTGTAGCAGCAGTGGAGCAGGTCGCCGGCGCCAGCGCACCACGCCCTGCGCGCGCCAGCTCCCGGGCACCCGCATCGCCCATCATTAATTATTCTCATGCCACAACCTGCCTGTATTATCTGCACGCCTAGGCACAACTTGAATCTAGAAACTTGCACCTGTTTTTTGTTCGATACTATGTTTTATCTATAATTCCATCGCGCTTGTAACATTACATTTTGAATCAGAAAATCTTTCATGTAAAATATGTTCTTGCTTGTAATTCTCATGGCGATTTCTTCGTCCTTTATAATGCAGCAACTCGTAACCTAATTGCCTCTATTTTGAACGATATGATTGACTAACGAGGTGCTATTTCGACTGGTATAAATCCAATGATATTGACCGCGTCCTCTTGATCCCGCAACTTCTAAATTGATTGAAGGCTAAACGATTTGAACGGTCTGTTGATTAATCTATTTTCGAACTGGTAGCTCTTAAAGACATAAGATATCGGTGTCGAATTTTTGTGAGACGTCTATAACAAAATTGGTTGGGTTTAAAGGAGGCCAGTTGAATGTTTACACACAGAGTAAATACGGAATCTTTCCAACCAGTCCACGTTGCCGAATGGCCAGTGAAATTATCCAGTCAAAAGATTCGAAATAATAACTGGAGCTTATTATTTTGCTTTAATGATAGTTATAGAAGCGCAGTAATAGGCTCGCCCTTGTTCGTGGGAAGAACGTTGGGTTGATGTAATACCTTCTATGGGAAGCTTCTTTTTTTGTTTTGTATCTCCTCGACTGTTCGGAGCCGTGTTTAAGTTTTAAAATTAAACCCTGTATTATTCAGTGTTTTTGTTGTTGTTACGGTTTAAAATGATAGTTCAAATGCCACGTTAAGAATAAATTCGGAAACTTAAACTTTAACTCTTGATGCAGAACCAACTAATATTTATATCGGATTTGAAATAAACTTCTTGCGCCACAAGCAAAGAATTTATCCACATCTTATAACAATTGTCACAAGAACGAATTCCCAACTAGCATCAATTCTAGGACCACAGTACACGAGCGTTTCCTATACTCAACAAAAAACGTTTATTGTTCCAGATATACTAAGCCACAGACATTCGCGGACTGCATTGGCAATGAGCTGCCTCTTGGATGGGAGGAGGCCTACGATCCACAGATTGGACGTTATTACATCAATCATGTCAATCGTGAGTAACACCTGTTGTTTATTTGGCAGTTTTTCCAACAGCTCAGATCCCTAATCTGTTCTTAGTATTTTGTGGAGTAGCACATGTCTTGAATATTGAGATTAATAGTCTTTTATAATAAAATGTTATGTTAGATTTAAGCGTCAATAAAACAAAGAATATGCTACTATATTGTTTAAAAAGCTTCGTCATTTGGGAGAGTTCAATGCATTATTAATAAGAAAGTATTTTTAGATACAGACAATATATTGAAAACCAGTTGTATTGGTAGCAAGTCTATCGAATTTTCGTCCGAGAAATTTACCTACCTATATCAAGATTAGCATACTGAGTAGCAAAATAGTGGACCAGTATTAACAATGCAATAATTCATTTTAGCACAATGAATTGTTTGTACCGGTTACAACAGGCTAACTCTTATTTATTATCCCCTGGATTATTCAGTATGTCGGGTGAAAAATGTACTACGCGGGGGGCTTATGAAGTACCACGGTGCTTTAGTTATTCCCTATGAATTATTGAACAGGTTGATTCATGTCTAGTCTATAGAATGTTGCGACTGTTGCGGCCACCATCTTGAATTCGATATTTGAAATCGAAATGCGCAAGAGTTTTAACGTCACACCACGAAAAATAGATGGCGTTGCGCGTATGTTCGGATGCACGTCCGTGCAGTCGTGACTCGTGGATATAATATGTTTTTATGTGAATCCTTAGATTATTCTATGGCAGAGCACTAAATAAGTCGTGTTATGAATGGAATGCTTACGTATCGTTTATTTACGCAAATGCATCTTCGTGAGTCGTATTGAATTGATTAGTCGTTGCATAGATATTGCTTTGCTACCGTGTAATCTCACATGCAGATAAAATAAACGTGTTGTTTGAATTTTTAAACATTTCTATAATGCGTAATGTCCAGTATGAATAATATGAATAAGTGATCCAGGCAATAACAGAGATATTTTCAAGAAGGTCTATGTATTAAAATTACTCATATTGCAACCGTGCAGATTTTTTTAACAAACAATTCTAAAATCATGACCTGAAAACTACATGCCAAGGTTCTCTAAAATTATGGCAAAAATAATATTTCTAGTAAGCGTAGGTAACTCACGATACCGCACATATTTCGTACTGCCTTTTGTGAACATACATGACTATAACTAGGCTCGGCAATGTCAAACAAATAAGATAACATATTTACAACAGTAAATTACTCCAAAAGAAGCAACTTAAATCCAGTTTATATATGACTTCTAACAAAGTTTATGGTTAGCGTCGAAAACTTTCAACACGACACTATAGTTACCTATCTAAGCAACTATAAAAGGTAAAAAGGCAATAATGACCGAGCTATAAGATGGAAAACGCGCGATATCTGACGACCCGCGAACACCCGATAACGGTGTGCGCAAACGCACGCCGTACATTTTCGCACGACGCTCACGCATTCTATGCATTATTTATGAAGACCGTATAACTTTTCCACCATTTTCTTAGTTTTTTTTTCGAGACCACCCATCAATTCTTGCTGATCGGATCGGCTTTTGAACGTAGCTTGTTATTTTTTATGTTTTTTCGGTGTTGCTGCAATTTTCTACAGTAATGGTTGCTAGCGTTGAGAATTTACGAGTTGTAGAAGAAAGAACGTTTTATTCGCATGAAAAACTTGACTGTTACATCATCAAATTTTCCACAGACGTCAATACTATTACTACGTTTGTATTCGATGTGAGTACCTACGTAATCAGTGTTGTTATTAAATTATTAATGAAAAGGTATGCAATAATATTGTTATAATACAGTTTTGCGAGGTAATTTATCGTCAATGTTTATTCTGATAAGATAGTATTATTTTTGATAACATTCTCCGAATTTTCATGACCGCCTTACATATTTTGAAGTAAATAATGTCGACAAATGTTTTTTTAATAGACATGTTGTCGCGACTAGATTGAGAAATAATATTTTTTTGAGAACTACCTTCGAATTGGAATGATATCGTGCCTAATTCAAATAAAATGTTAGGAAAATCAATTGACAGATAACTCTGTTCCGGCAGTCACTAATAAATTCACTTTTTCATACACTGGTGCTTCCCTTGGACTTGTTCTCTTATGTCATGTGGAAGAACAACTCAAAAATTTTGACGTTGCCTATATTTTTTGTGCATGTAAAAAAATTTCATGTTATATAATAAAAGAGAAAAGGCATTTTAATTTTAAAGTTCCGAAAACAGATGACATTACCCCATGTCCTTGAAACAAAAACTAATTTAACAGCTAGCTTTCAGGGATAATGCTTTACTAGAAACAATATGGAGATTTGTTCAAAATAAACATAACACTGAAATCTCTGAAACAATTTATACAGTATAAACTTCGAAGACCGTGCTGCCATCTATGTTGCAAACTGCAAAACATATGTACATCCAAGCAAATAAATTCTCGTAGCTCATTAAAAGTATTTGCTAAGCAATGTTGCACGAACTGGAATATTTGTCTTGCAACTAATTTATACATACGCGTCCAGAACAAATTATGCAAAAGGATTCAAATAGGTTTCATTACAGTTCATTACATTAGATCCTATCACAAAAGATAAACAGGCTTGCGCTTTTTAAATTATGCGCTATTTAAATATCCATTTTCTGTGCGCGTAACTTATGGCATTGCTTAAATCGATTAAGTACAGTTTTCTATACATAATAATATGAAGAGGATTTGATTGTTTGTTTGTATTGAATAGGCTCCGAAATTACTGAACCGATTTGAAAAATTGTTTCCCTGTTGGGAAGCTACACTATCATCGGGTGAAATTAGGGATCGTAAGAAAAATCACGCGGACGAAGTCGCGGGAATTAAGAGTACTAGTAGATAATAATATTATTTTCATTTAATTTAAATGAGTTGGAAATGTAAGGAAATTGGATGTTTATTTAATGTGCTGTGAACTGCTGTGGAGTAGGGTGCTATTCTCATAAGTTGTTCGCTACATGCGTCGGCGCAGCTATGCGTCACATTTACTATTCTGTCGTGTTGTGTAGGGTTGCTATGGTAACGAATGTGGTTACTGTTGTATTGTGTTCTATTTAAGTTATTGGTCATACATTTTTAATACCTACTTTTGTATGGAAAAGTAAATTTGCTATCTGTATTTACAACTTCAAGCGAAATACCACAGCTTTAAAACTAATTCCACGTAATCAAACATAATTCATAATTGTAATTGCATTTATATTTTCCTGTGAGTCATACAAAATTATTTTAAACCAATGAAAAGTAAAATCAATTTCATGGAAACATAACGTAGGTACCTAAGCACTTACATGGTTTTTACTTGAAAACAACACAACATTACGCAGAGGTGGTGTGTGCCATTAGTATACCCACATTTCGCCAGTTATGTTTAAGTCCCATGTAATATGGGGCGAGCCTATTGCCATCAACCAGGCACAAATCCAGACTTCGTGGCTGCTACTGTAAAAATCCTGATGGAGAAACCCAATAACACTGCCTGACCTGGAAATCGAACCCAAGACCTCATGCTCAGCAGTCACGCTTTGCGACCACTAGACCAACGAGGCGGGCATTTTTCTATTGATTAAGCAAAAATAAAAGCACAAGAACCGTCTCTGTACAAAAATAACTCAAAAACGCTTTGTATATTCATAAATTCCTGAACAGTAGCCCTACAGTGTCCATTTGCAATATTCAATACAAAATGCAAATTACTCCTAACTCGTTTGGTACCCATGGTGTTTTACGCGTGTAGATCCGTCGATAGCTTACCCATAGTCCCGACGACGCCATCGCATAAATTCTCCTCAATGTTAATTGATAATTATTAAAACTATTTATTTGATTGTATTTTATTGGGTATTACTGTGTTACTCATTTCAGAGTTGTCTTCGGCTGCAATTTAATGTTTGATTTTAGTTATGGTGATAGTTTCGTTTATTGTTACTGTAATTTCAACGC
Source organism: Hoplodrina blanda (assembly GCA_949316365.1). Taxonomy (NCBI): domain Eukaryota; kingdom Metazoa; phylum Arthropoda; class Insecta; order Lepidoptera; family Noctuidae; genus Hoplodrina; species Hoplodrina blanda. The sequence goes on along the minus strand of OX438564.1, from coordinate 4,505,887 downwards.
TATCACTTCCATCTTACGGTCCTCGAATAAGGATAGTTAAAGACCTGTTGGTGATGCTTTCTTCGAGAGTTGTGTTTGGTGGACTAAAAAAAAAAGTATCCATAAAAAAGTCAATCGTAGTATTTAAACTAATATCAAGTAGGTCAAGTAAAGTGGTTTTTCCATCAGGAATTTCTCATCAGCAGCCTCAGAGTCTGGATTTGTGCCCGGTTAATGGAAATACGCTCGCCCTCTATACACAGAACTTAAAAAATAACTGGCGAAATGTGGGTGTACTATTGGGTACACCTCTGCCTTACTCTTCGGGGATTACAGGCGTGATGTTATGTATCAAGTGAAATAGAGAAAGTGATCAACGAATATTTGGAACAATATGTTGAATCGGCTATATTTACCGTATGTTTTCTTATAATATGTATATACCACCGATCGTTAAGAAATTCCGGATAAAACAGTAACACGTACATAATAATATCTCCTTAGCAGTTAAGCACGTCGCTATAATAGCGAATTACATTCGAAGTGGCGTAGTAAAACGGCTAAATAATGCGGTCACATTAGATATGAAAATGCGGGACGTTACAAATGTTTCACCCATCATTTAAAAGCTCATTTCTTGAAGAATGCCTTGCGGATAACATTATTCATCACTAACGTGGCCAGTCGTTAGCGCAATAATGAAAATAAAAGCCAATCTACATCGAAGCTCCTCTAGCTATGCATTTTTCGCATTAAATGTTGTAGCGTTTAATGTATAAATAGGCTTACGCTGGCCAGTTCAAATTTCTCAGTATTCAGATGGGATCTTGATAGCTTTCATTCAAATAATAAGTCTTCTTTGGTTTAGACATGCTTTGGCTAAAGATCCTGTTAAAATTGAAGTCTAAAACGAAAAGGTTATGTCTTAAACATTTCAATTCTTGCACAAAGCTTTAAGGATCCTAGTTTATTTCAAGAACCGAATACATTTTGCGCTGGTGCTGTTAGATACTGCATACGAGTCAATATAAATTCACTGGAATGTTAGAACTTGCTAGAGAAAATTTAAATTCTACATTAAATTTATTTCTTACACGCATACCGTGTTAAAGTAACTGTATAAATAATCCTGCTGAAACCATAATGAGACTTACAATCTCAAAGATAAAAACAAAGTAATAAAGTAATTTTAATTTACAGTAAGTAAAGCATTGATTGCAAATGAAACAGCAAAGCGAATGAGAAATAATTGACATTTAAGCAGCATCCATAACCGAGACAGACCAAGATAATCACATGGAGCTTATAGCATAAATAAAAATAAATGTTAACATGCAAATACATAGACAAATTGGCAATGAAATAATCTTACAAGATCAACAAAACATTGACATACTCATTAACGATCGTATCACTGTTCTCAATAGAAAAGGACAAGCAATAATGAAGTTGGAACTCGTTTAATATGAGCGTTGCAATTAATTTTAAAATTTTGCTAGTATTTAAGACTTTGAACCTACTTGTTCGCATACCTGAGTAAATATGCATAATATGTTACTTTGTTAATACCACCTCCACTTTGCATATTAAGTTTACAGCATCCATGATCTTTATCAAGGTATGCGATCTCCCCTATACCTATTTTCTGCATAAGCCCGCAATATTTATACGCTTCATGCCAGCTTTTATTTTACACCGCGCTGTATTGAGAATTTCATTTGATACTTTGAGTTCGCTTTCTTGGTTAATTGGAACTGTGTAGGTATTCAATTTTGCTACAGTCAATGTCATTACGCGATTATTCTCATGCATAAATGCAGGACATCATTGAAAAATTAATTGAATTCCACAATTTGTATTATTGGATTTCCATTTATTATTTACTAATTATTCTACAATGGTGGCATCGTTTTCATTTGCATGTCTTTTTAGAGTTGTCACTTCAGTCATACAGATTTATAGATTCGTGTTGATGAATATCAATAATTTTGGCTGTGTGTGGTCAATATTCACCGTCAAAGGAATCAAAGTCACGTGCATTGCTTGTTTATAGGCCCTCGGGTTTGATTTAACTTTGATATTGTTTATTATAGGGTTCGAAAGCAGCTCTATGAATAATTAAGTAAGACGTGACTTGGGATCCTTTGTTTACACCTTGTGTTTTAATGAAATGTGCGTTATAGTAATGTTTTCAGGACACGTTTTGTCTGTTCTTTTTTCTGGTCAGACATGGAAGAATTCAATTCGTGGATTATTCTTAAAATATTGCATATAAACTAGCCATTGTTTTTGTTAAAACTTATTCAAAAAGTCTTTTACAGTAAATAATAGGATAATAAAATCTTTCTGTTGTGTCTAGTCATATACAAAACAACAATTAGAAACTGTTGAGCATTTTAAATAATAACTTTGATCCTGGCTGAGGTAATCCATAACCACGAGTAGCCTATCTATTACCTATTTGATTAACCACTATCACTTTACCTTCATCGCGAACAGTAGCCAAATTACATAGCAATTTCAAAGGCATTGTTTCTCTAATCTGATATAAAGTGAGTAACAATCTGTCCGTGGAATTGTTCCGGCCTTGTCGGGTTCAGAATTGAGAATAATAATTGAAAGATCGCCGCATGCGTACTTTGGATGTCACGCGGTGCGCGAATGATGGCGGAATGCAGCTGCCCGGTGATGACTGACTCTATGATTGGTTCCTGTCGCTATGTGCTTTATGACTAAATGTGGATCATTTGCTTAGTGTAGGTCATTTTATTTGATACGTTTAGTTAAGCAGAGTAATATAAATTATTTAGTGCAGTGTTATTGAGATGTTTTGTCACACAAAGCAGATCATTAAGCTTGAAAATTCAAACACTGATGTGGTTACGGAACCGAGGGGATTCAATACTTGATTAAAACCCTATTTCCTTGTTATTTGGTATATTGGCCTAATTTTTACATTTTATGTTAAACTTTCTTGTTAGTCCTTGTGGCAGACCGTTCAGGTCTCTCTAATTTCAAAGAGAGTTGTATGTCATAGGAATTAACCTAATAAAATGAGGTTTGGGTAAACCAGCCAGCGTCTTTACAGTACCTACTGATGATATCAGATGTTTGAATTCTTTAAACCCTAGACCCGTTACGACAAAAACAAACTCCTAATGATCTGGAAAACAAAGTCACCATCAACAAGAAATTGTCTTCCAAAAGTATACAGTCTATATATAAAGTATATAGTCTCAGTTTTTTCAGATAAACGACCGTGAATTACAATCACGCCAAGCCTCGTCCCAAATGTCACTATCGGCTGTAAAAGCGATCGCTATCAGTGTTTATTGAATACCACCATTATCAAACAACTTTGGTCTCGTCATTAATCGGCGGGTAATCGGCAACCGTATCGCATAGTTTGACGATGAGTAATTCTTTAGCCTTAATCTCGTTCGCATATTGGCTTGCGGTTGTTACTTATTTGTCTCAAGTAATTGAGGACGGGGAAAACGGATTTATTAAAATTCCATTTGCTTTGAGTAATTTCTGGTCAATTGGTTGTAATTTTAGGATTGAATATGAGTAAGACTAAGATGAACAAGCAAGAGGTCTGCACTTTGTGAGTGGTGATTGAGTTGACGGATACCATCAAATGTCGCAGTAATTAAACTTGTTGAATAAATAAACTGCTAGTGTAGGGTGTAAAAAGACAAAACACTTAGGTGTTAAATACTCATATTGCCCAGGTAACATTAAGCAATCATTGTTTGTGGTAGGGTTCAATGTAAAAAACATGCTTATGAGAGTATGCAATATGGTCGTGGGGGTATAGTTCTAACATTTAAATCTTGTTTTCATGTAAAAATATAAGAAAATGTTAGAACTTTAATCTTCAATATCTCCGTAAGCAGAAAGTGGCCAGTTAGGGAAATTAATGAATTGTAATAGAAGAGTCACTGTAGATTATAATAGATTGTTAAAACAGAACGCTGATATATTGACATATTATTGTTACAGAGGTGACGCAGTTGGAAGACCCGAGGTTAGAATGGCTCAGCATTCAGGAAGCGATGCTGAGGGAGTACCTCCACACAGCGCAGGAGGCTCTCGAGGTTAGTACTTACATTCACTACCCATGTTAGTGATGGCTATCATTACAGAAATGCGAATTGATTTTGTTAAAATTCAAAAATTATTAGGGTATGTTAAGAGCACGGTATGTTAGTAAACATTGAGTAAGCAGACAATGATTTCCGGAATATTTGCATCTAAATACTACATTCCAGCCACACTTAAGAATCGTAAAATTGGCATGGAATCTACAAATGTGTTATCCTTTTATGCCTTTGCATATTTTATAAACTTAATCATACATTAAGGATCAAAAATGAATGTAACATTACCAAGCAAGTGTATTTCCCGCGACAATTTGCCGTCCACGTCTCAAAGCACTTACTTTGCATCGATTAATGTTTTATCTTGGTTCATCAATCGATCAGTTTTATTTTAATGTACTGATACGAAGGCAATGTTGTCGATAATTTCAACTTGACTTCATCGTCTATCGAGTGCAGCTGTTAGTTATCGGACATCCATCGATAAACTCTTTAACTTGTATCAGTGGAGCAATGTCATTGGATTTAATTTTAACTCAATTAACTTCTGACGTTTGCACTAGATGGTTGAATAGTTGGCGTGTCTTTTTTATTTTAGGGCTACGATCAATGCTGTCAACCCATATAAAATATTTAATAAATCGTAAGGATGTGTATAATTTAAATGAAATATTTCGATTTATTGTAATTAAAGCTATATCGCTCACGTTCTTAATTTATGATATCAGTTTGACCTTAAACTACTGTTTTCTATAAGAGAAGAGAAACATTAAGTACCATAAAGTTCTATCCACTCGCGGGGGAGGAGCATCTGTACATGAACACAATATATTGACAGCGGTGGGAATAGAAAACAGAATTAGCCTCGTTTTGCGTGTCATTTGGAGCTTTCTGTAGCGGTACATGACCATCAAGTTCATGGATTTAAATATCATTTGCCATTGCCGTGACCCTTTTCATTTATATTCACCGTAACATTATGTATTGTTGTTGCTAAATTCACCTTGATTTCCATCCCGGTTAACTTTTTCGTAGTAGGAACGTGGTATGTTTCAATATAACCACTCAAGTGTACTCTAGTTCGAGTGTTTCCTGTAATGAGAGGTTGATGAATATAAAATTATACAAGTACCGTATTCATTTGAAATTGTTATCTAGAGTGGAAACGTGATAACATCGGTCTAGTGTGTATTATGCAAGTTAATAGTTAACAATACATACAATGTATATTGCCATTGTCAAAGGTTGAAGTCTTATCTCTGTGGAGACATACACGAATGAATAATATACAATAACAATATACGTATAGACCAGTAATATAAACACAGATGTGAGTGAAAAACAAATCGATTAAGAACTTTTTGCACCAGAAATTGATAATGATGATGATACTACATGAGTACATATAACTGAAGAAATATATCGAGGAGCAAAAATCATAAGCAAAGGTTAACCTAATAATTAAAATGTGATGAAATTAAATGAAACTCGGCTATCTATAATTAATGTGCTCAAAGGCACATTAAACACTCGTTTAGTGGCTTCTCCGACAGATAACGATGGAATGCGATCGTGCCCTGATACTGAGATAAGAAATAAGTGCTTGCGGTATTGTTTCGAATTGAGCACGCAATGAGACGAGACTTGATGGATCAAAGTTCAGTCAGGAAGTGAAGTTGGACCGAGTTCAGTTTTAATTTCTCTTCGTTGGGATTAAAGAAAAAGTAGGATAAAAGATGTTTGTCACTTGAGCCACTTTAGGGAGATATATCATTTTGGAAGATACTAAGAGTGTATTAGAGAGAATTTAGACGCAATTTTTATAAATCATTTATACTTGGCTGATGCAGTTCCTATCCAAGTGTCTAGTAGTGCTAAAATTGCAACAGCCATAGCAATACTTTGAGTCCTTTGTAAAGAAACGTTTGAAATATTACAGAATGCCTATCTAAAGAAAAAATAAAAGAATTTTAAAGTAGGTTTTTAATTAAGTTGACGTACATGAAGGTCAAAGTCGTTTGTTCAATCTAAGATCATAACGAATAACAATAATAAAGGGCTTTGCGTACTATTGTTTGCCTGATCTACTTTTATCGCGATTGTACAAGTACCTAAAGGTTAAAATATACTTCCTTACTTGCTTGCTGATTGTAATTTTGATAATAACGACAAATATATTTTTCGTGCCGTAATCAGGGTTAATTTATATTTTGTAATTTAATTTCTGTGTCATTGCAACTACGTTTAAAATTCTTTGAATTAATTTCCAAATTATTGTCTTGACTTGGTTAAAGTTATATTGGTGCCCTTGTTTATAAACTACATTAAAATTAGATAAATGGCATCTCTTACTAACATACAGCGAAAGAAAAGGACGGTAATATATTAGAACTAAGTTAAGAGATGTCAAATTAGTTTTGCCTTGAACTTTTCCGTGTCAATCAATGCGTTCTGACATGTCAAGTAAAATTGCATGGTTTAATTTATTTCCGCCCCTTTCTTGTTTTATTGGACAGAAAAAGATAGTAAATAGTCTAAGTTTAGTTTAGTTTGTGAACAAGGGAATCGCCACCATTGATTTTCATCTGGAATTGTAAGGTCTGGTTCAACTTTCTCAGTTTCTGCGTGAAATCGGAGAAAATGATAAAACTATATGAGGCCATTTGGTATACTTTCCTGTTACCTACAAATACTAGGTTATGGACTTCAAACATCTCACGTACACATTCGCACTCCGTATACCGTTATCACGATGAATCTGCATTCGTTTAGCGAGAACATACGTGATTTTGTCTTCGCATTTTGCTTTTTTGAGATTTTTATTTAGAACCAGATACGTGATAGTCTCAAAAAAAATCTTAATTTACAGTTTTTTTTAATCAGTTTTGGAATTAAATTCGACTTTCAAAAGATACATAATAAAAAAAAGAATGCCCAACAAAAAAATATTTGATGATCTATTTATGCTATGCTAAGTTGCTAACTGCTTTAAGTTAAAGATTTTGTGTAACAAGTTAACCTCGATTTTATAAAGAACTTGAATATAAGTATCAAAATTAACTCATATCAAAACTTACTAACAAAACATTAAACTACACAGCAGCATGAAGGAAATGATATTTAAATAAATTAACACAATATCAACGTATGAACCTTGATATTTAGCTCCAATTAGTTCGCTTACAACTGTCAAAATATTAAGGCTGCTATGTCCCAGACATTTCGGAATTTGCAACGACGTCGATTACTCTAAAATGTGCAGAATGCTTTGTTTTTGCTATAAAATAAAATTTATGTACCTAATTAATCTAAATGTTTCCGGATGTGGAATGGAGTGAACTTAGAATCTATATTAACATAAAAATTAAACTATATCAACAGTTTTATTATACCTAACTACTAGCTAGAGCTACCCGCTGCGTCGTAGCGTGATGTTATAGCCTTCCTCGATAAACAGGCACATTTTTTCAAGTCGGACTGTCTGATTCAAGCAAATAAATAAACTCAGCTTTATAATATTAGATATTTCAAATACCTACCAATCAACACAGTAATTTCTAATAGGAATGCGACAGACGTCACAGACGATAGATAGACTACTAAAAGTCATCAGAGATAACCTTCAGTCCTGCCAATTGACGTCAATTGATTGATAACTCCGGTGCAAGTAAACAAAAAGATACATTAGAGTGATCAATTACCGTAACCCATGGCCTTAGACCTGCGCATGCGCAAATTGATGTGGATCTGTTCGAAGTAGGGAGATTATAATGTACTCTGTCATTATTTTCATGTCTGCTAGATGGTTTCTGTCGAAATGTCTTACAGTTAATAATTTCTCCGGTAGTTTGAGGTCGAATGAGTGATGTGGAATTTGTGGGCTACTTTCTTTGGGCATTGTCCTTTTATTTGACATGTACCACTATGTAATATCATGGAAACTTTGTTTTTGTCAAATGAATATTCTATTTTATTCTGTTCTATATTATAAGCATGAGATTACTATGCATGAGGTTGTAGGTCCTAATCCGGACAAGTACCAATGTGACTTTTCAATTCATATGTACTTTCTAAGTTTATCTTAGACATCACTCGCACAGTCCGTGCTACGGAAACATGGATCCGGCTGTCAAACATGGATCTTAACAGTCGTTACGGGTCGTCAGAAGCCCGAAAGTCGCAACCAGTCTTACCAAGGAGTATCGTATTACCCAGTTACTGGGTTCTGGAGGTCAGGCAGGCAGTCGCTCTATGTAAAATGCTGGTATTCAGCTGCATCCAGTTAGACTGGAAGCCGACCCCAACGTAGTTGGGAAAAGGCTAGGTAGATGATTCTGTTCTATACATACTATCCTGTTTTATAATTTTGAGGTAGATTGTACAAGGGACAAAAATATCTGTAAAATTTTATATCTTCTATCAGATATTTTGTATCCTTCTATTTTTGTTATCTTTGAAAAACACATTTGGTTAGACGTCACCTTTCGTTTTCATTTCTCAAAACTCCTCATATTACTTAGAAATGATGACATTTTGAGCATATAACAATGACTCAATGTTTTCTAACTATAAAACTATGTTGTAAAATAGTTTGTAGATATTCTATCTCGCTATTAAGCTGGCATAACACGTTTGCTTAGTCATAATACCAAGAAAATGGCATTCTAGCATCACTTATGTAATCCCCACGTGTTTTGGTGCTTAAAAATATGTAAACAGGGGGCCAACCACAAGCTCTTAAAACAGTATTATTATAATATTACTTTCACTTTTCGTACCATGACGTCCTTAAAATAAGCTTATAATAAGGTTAAAGTAATGTTGTTTTCTTAGCAGTTTTGGTGACGTCACCCCTAAAAGTTCATTCATTTCCTAGCACGACGTGACTTTTGACAGCCAACAATATTGTTGTAATGTCAAATTTAGCAATCTTAAAAAAGTTCCTCTGACTCGACGGAAGTATTATTGTTTTGCAAATTTATATATTTAGTAATGTAGTTTTTTGGAGTGCAGTGCGTTGAAAGTGGAGATGATTAAGATGCAATCCAGAATAGAGGTTTCAGAAGAATCCAATGCTGAACTACGTACGAAAAAAGCTGCACATGCTGCTCCTGCTGGGTCCTGCTGTGCCTACGTCGCAGCTGTACGATTCACGTCTGCAATACTCCACGAAGGTTGAGGAAGTCGTGGAGTCTATCAGAGTGAAGACCAATTGGACTCTGGAGGGTTGAAAAGTTGGAATCGCGCCACGACATCAACTTTAGATCGTTCGTGGTTTTGAGTATAAGAAGAGGATTTTTGGCCGGGTGTCGTATACCGGCGTTTCCGAGATCGATTACGTAACACCTCGCAGCGGAACACGACGCCGACGAGACGTGTATACGACGTGCTTGCTTGAAGCTAGTTTATATTAAATATGTATTACGTTTACTCAGAAGTTTAATTTTTTCACTGCTACAAGGGGTAGTAGACCTAAGTCATCATCATCATCCTCCTGCCCTTGTCCCATGTTACTTGGGGTCGGCGCAACATGTTTTCTTCTTCCACTCTGTCCTGTCAGCCGTCATGCTATCACTGATTCCCCTTTCATTCATATCATTCTTCACACAATCCATCCATATTTTCTTTGGCCTTCCTCTTGCTCTCCATCCATCCACATTCATATTCATAACTCTCCTGGTCACATGGGTAGTAGACCTAAGTATTTGATATTAATTTCAGCTTGATACCTCCACGCGTTCTGAGAAAAAGGGTCTTGACAGACGGACAGACAGACAAACGGACAACAAAGTAAGTAATCCTTTATGGGTTAAGTAAAATGTGTTTCTAGAGATTTTAGTATATGGGTATTGGAAATGAGCAAAAGTAAATAAAGACCAATAAGTTTAAACAACAATATAAAATTTCTTTAATCACTTACTAATAATAATAAGAGAGTATACAATTGTTAAGTTATAAATATGACACTTGCAATAGGGCTAACATATATCTGTAAAACCATTAAACAATGAAGATGTGATTAGGGAAGCCCAATTACAGCCACAAAACAATGTGAAACTCTTGTACAGCGGCTGTGGGGAAGACGGCATTTAAGATCCTGAAACAAAATAAATTTTATTTTTGTTTATAATTTAAAGAGTGTACGACTAAACGCCTATAGACTGAACACCGACAAGATTTTACTTCGACGGGACTCGTCGCCGACAGGGCTCATAGTAGATGTGAATAATTTCTGTTCGATTTGATAGGATTTCTGGATAGCACTTTTTCGGGGTTTTAAAGACAGTAAACATATTTAAAAGTTGTGTACCTTTCAATCCTTGTTGCTATGAGTAGGATTAAGGAATGCGGGATCTAGGAAAGAATTCACACTTTGCAGAATGCATTCTATAGCAGAGGGATAATCCACATCACTTCTGTAAAAAGAGCGCCAATCTCTGGAGGCTACAAAGAAATAAATAAGAAAGAATTACATACACACACATACATAAATTCACGCCTTTTTCCTATGGGGGTAGGCAGAAACCACAGAACGCCACCTCCTACATTCATACATCTCGTCATACAAGCACGCCAGTTACGAGTACTGAGTACCTGACCTTTCTGAAGAACCTTACCTATAAGGTCAGCGTAGGTCTTCCTAGGACGACCCCTCCCTGCGTTACCACTCACCTCTGCCATATAAATACCTTTTGTTAATCGTCTTTCACTCCTCCTCTCAACATGACCGAAACCATCTAAGCATACCCTTTTTTATCTTTGTTTTATATTACAAATAACAATAAATTATGCTTAACTACTTATGTTTTCTTACTAGTTCCACCTAAACACCTGGCATATCCCTGGCCAATATCTTCTCCCAGTATTTTTAGACATTGTTTTTTCCATATTAAATATTGACAAGTTTTGTCATAGCGATTGTTGGCAGTAGTTGTTGATCTCTTGGAATTTAAAATTTAAAAAGTTTTTAATATGAATTTAGTCGATTGTCTCTGGGTATTTTTGTTATGAATGCCAAGATGTTAACTTGCATAAAAACACCACTCAAAATGCTTTGGTTAATTTAATGGAAATTACTCATAACAATTAGATTCTACTTAATACAAAGTAATCTTTTTAAATATAAAAATAATAATAATTTGCTTCAAGACTATACTTCATAGTAGGGAATCGGACCGATGTGTGAAAGGGATAGCGCTATACAGTCCATGGCTTACCACAATCTTTAAAGCGCAGGCCACACCGCCAGCTAGCGGGCGGGCGGGCTAGGCGGGCGGGCGAAGCGAACGAAGGAAACTATACAAACTACGCGAAATATTGGCGAGCTAAACTATGGGGTTCACACCGAAAACTACGGACTGACGAGCGACGGATATTTCGTTAGCTTAGCTCGTTAGGTTAGTCGGTAGCTCGCGGTGTGAACCGAAGTATGTAAAGAGGTGAAACGATGTTCGCCCGCCTATCCCGCCCGCCCGCTAGCTGGGAATCGTCGGATATTTCGTTAGCTTAGCTCGTTAGGTTAGTCGGTAGCTCGCGGTGTGAACCGAAGTATGTAAAGAGGTGAAACGATGTTCGCTCGCCTAGCTGGCGGTGTGGCCTGCGCTTTACAAAACAATCTTATTTCAAGAAAGTTTTGTTTCAAGCTTATAATAACATTACTCATTTTCGTACCATGAACTTCATATTTCAATGTTGTTTTATTCTCGCTAAAGTGCTGGGAAAGAACGAACTATTTGTAAGATTTGTCTATTGCTTGGTATAATCTATCGCTTGCTATAATCTAAGAGCAATAGCGCACTAGCGGCTAAGCCGCAGCGGCCAGGTCGCGGCGGCCATCGAGATAGATAACCTTAGTATGAAATCGCCACAGAGCACGCGCACCTGGCCGCACGCGGCCAGCGGCCACACCAAGCCGCAGCGGCCAGCGAGATCGAAGCGACGCATTTGCGGCCAGTGTTCGTCGCTGGTCGCTGCGGCCACTGAGATCAATATTGCATTGTAGTTAAATCACCAGTGTGCGCGCACTAGCCGCGGCGGCCGCACGTATTGTGGAACTACAGCGTGATTTGTGATCATCGGGATGTCTTTCGACACGGAAAGATTGATAACCGAGATTGAGACAAGGAGGGCGTTGTGGGACATGTCCCGTGATGACTATGCCATTTTTATATTTTCTTTTTCCGCTTCTTACTTATAAAAAGCACTGCTATTTCTTCAACGACCATTTTGTTGCGCGCTGTATGTGCAACTGACGATCGTAGCCGCGGTTTTGGCCGCGTTGCAAATCGCAACCCCTGCGGCCGGGCCGCGCGTCGTGGCCGCGCTGCCAGTTCGCTAGTGCGCTATTGCTCTTAATTGTCACGAGTTTCCATAAAATTGTCAGCAATGTCAGCTGTCTAACGCGGACGAAATTGAAAAGTCAAAAAATTTAAAATGGATTTTTTGTGGTTAAACTTATTTTATTTTATCTTAGTTACTTAAGATCTGTGTGTCACTAGCATTTTGTAGTCAGTTGGATACAAAATCATCATGGAATCAAGGTAAGGTTAAACACGGTAACTCCGTGAATAACTTTACAACAAGAAAATATTTATCTGTAATGTTTTGATTGTGATAGTTTCGAAACAATATGTTTTCAGACTCAGTTATAAGTGTTTTGTTATTCATTTTGCAGCCGAAGAATCTAGAATCTAGTTAAGAGTTAATCCTGGCGACAGCTAGAGATACTCTGGGAAATTTTAAATTCCAAGAGATCAACAACATCATTCCTTAATCCTACTCGCAGCAATAAGGATTGAAAGGTACACAACTTTTAAATATGCTGTCTTTAAAACCCCGAAAAAGTGCTATCCAGAAATCCTATCAAATCGAACAGAAATTATTCACATCTAAGTACTATGTGCCCTGTCGGCGAAGAGTCCCGTCGAAGTAAAGTCTTGCCGGTGTTCAGTCTATAGGCGTTTAGTCGTACACTCTTTTAATTATAAACAAAAATAAAATTTATTTTGTTTCAGGATCTTAAATGCCGTCTTCCCCACAGCCGCTGTACAAGAGTTTCACGAGTAACCAAACCCTGTTGCAGAGCGATGTTGTTACTACGTGGCTGTTCGCTCGCATTGTTTTGTGGCTGTAATTGGACTTCCCGAATCACATCTTCATTGTTTAATGGTTTTACAGATATATGTTAGCCCTATTGCAAGTGTCACATTTATAATATAACTTAACAATTGTATACTCTCTTATAATTATTGTTATTAGGTATTAGTAAGTGATTAAAGAAATTTCATATTTATGTTTAAACTTATTGGTCTTTATTTACTTTTGCTTATTTCCAATACCCATATACTAAAATCTCTAGAAACACATTTTACTTACCCCTTATAGGATTACTTACTTTGTTGTCCATTTGTCTGTCTGTCCGTCTGTCAAGACTCTTTTTCTCAGAACGCGTGGAGGTATCAAGCTGAAATTAATATCAAATACTTAGGTCTACTACCCCTTGTAGCAGTGAAAAAATTAAACTTCTGAGTAAACGTAATACATATTTAATATAAACTAGCTTCAAGTATACACTTCGTATACACGTCTCGTCGGCGTCGTGTTCCGCTGCGAGGTGTTACGTAATCGATCTCGGAAACGCCGGTATACGACACCCGGCCAAAAATCCTCTTCTTATACTCAAAACCACGAACGATCTAAAGTTGATATCGTGGCGCGATTCCAACTTTTCAACCCTCCAGAGTCCAATTGGTCTTCACTCTGATAGACTCCACGACTTCCTCAACCTTCGTGGAGTAGGTATTGCAGACGTGAATCGTACAGCTGCGACGTAGGCACAGCAGGACCCAGCAGGAGCAGCATGTGCAGCTTTTTTCGTACGTGAGCATTGGATTCTTCTGAAACCTCTATTCTGGATTGCATCTTAATCATCTCCACTTTCAACGCACTGCACTCCAAAAAACTACATTACTAAATATATAAATGTGCAAAACGATAATACTTCCGTCGAATTCGAGGAACTTTTTTATGATAGCTAAATTTGACATTAAAACAATAATGCTGTTTGTCAAAAGTGACCTCATGGTAGGAAATGAATGAACTTTTAGGGGTGACGTCACCAAAATTGCTAAGAAAACAACATTACTTTAACCTTATTATAAGCTTGTTTTAAGGACGTCATAATACGAAAAGTGAAAGTAATATTACAATAATACTGTTTTAAGAGCTTGTGATTGGCCCCATTATAGCAGGCAATAGACAAATCTTACAAATAGTTCGTTCTTTCCCAGCACTTTAGCACAGGAATAAAACAACATTGAAATATGAAGTTCATGGTACGAATATGAGTAATGTTATTTTAAGCTTGAAACAAAACGTTAACGAAATAACATTGTTTTGTAAAAGATTGTGGTCAGGGCCCAGAAGGTGTTGTAAGTTAGGCTGTGGCCGGAAGACGGGCGCATACCGGCGTAAACGCAGAATTACCTGCACAAGTTGGGTAAATACCTCAATAGGTTTTGTTGTAATTGAGGAATTGTGAAAACTGACTATATATTGTAGGATAGATACTTATTGTGGGCATTTTCTAATTGCTATTTTGTCTCTTTTTTAAGATGGCGGCAACTATGTTCAATCTATAGTAATGTAATGAAGCTGAAGAGAACTTTTGTGTTTGTTTGTGACACGCTATATGACGAGATGTATAATGAACGTAGATGAGGCGAAAGGAGTATGTAAGGATCGTAGAAGGTGGCGTTCTGCCTCCCATGGGAAAAAGGCTCGAGTTTATGTATGTTACAGCCCGAATGGAAAAATTGTATATGATAGCTGGATTCTTATGGAATAGTATAGGCTATATAACACCACGCTACCTATGAGAGCGGAGAAGTAACCAAATACGTAACTTAACACGGATGAAATAAACCACGGGTACGAAATCGCAGGGAATGGTCTTAAATAAAGTTTCTAGAAAATTCGAGATAGATGTTGTTTCTACAACAAAAACAAATACTTATGCTAACTTTTGTAGGTTGTGGATTTTATTTGAAAGAGTTACCGCGGCCCTGTATCACAAAGGACATTAGGAGGAATACGGATGGGTTTTAGTCAGTAAGAGTCTGGAACTTCAACACTTCTGACACACAAGAAGTCATTTGATGGCATCCCATCCTCAAAAAAAAAAATAACCTTTGTTACTTACTTGAGACTGCATTTCACAACTAAATCAACTTTAAAGTTAATAGACATAGTTGTAGGTACAGACAATATGCACAGGAAATTGTAGCACACATCAGTATCTTTTCTCATAACTTTTAGCTGTTAGCTTAAACAAGCTGCATGAATCAGCTGGCCAAACACGCTGCTAAGAGCTAGCCACGTCAGGACGAGGTGGTCAAGGATTTATGATTTGGCCATCTTGGTCAGTTTGCTGTAGATTATGATATTAACGACAAAGCTTATAATCTTTCGTTTAAAATGGTTTAGCTAGGCTGTAGGAAGTTATATTGCTACGGGATAGTTTTAAGGGTGCTAATGGGACCCTATAAGCCTCCGCTGTCCGTGAGTTCGTCTGTCAGTGGGCTGTATCTCATGAACCGTAATAGCTAGAGAGTTAAATTTTTTACAGAATGTGTATTTCTATTGCTGCTATACGAACAAATAACAAAAATGAGCAAAAGTTAAAAATGAAAAGGGGTCCCTATACAAGAGTATTAATAATTTCGTAGATGCACCATAGTCATATTATCTGTTTTCTTACCTAAAACCGACTGGAAACCGTAATATAGGTCATGAAGATGAATCGTCTGTCAGTTTGGACCTCTATAATGGTAAAATACCTTTGTAACACGTTAACCACGAAATTGTAATACACGTTGCGTGCAAACACATTTGACTGATCGGATATTGCGTTCCGATGCGTGAGTCAATCTTTCGATAGGCGCTCCAATTCTGCGTAGCGAGTTGTTCCGCGAATAGACGCGTGCGCAGGTTTTCGCGTCTGTTTTAATTTTGGTATAAAACATGCGTTTTCTTTTTGGGAATTGTGGTAAGAATCCAGGATAGCTCGAACTCTGATGACGCTATGGACAAGACTGATATGTCAAAATAATCTAAATAAACTATTCAAAGGGAACATGCTGGAAGAGATGATACTAAGATTAAAAAACGTCATGCAATAAAAGATGTTTATTTTAAAATATTAAAAGAAAGCAAAAGAAATACGTACACCAATAACCAAAGGCCTCTTTTATGACCTCATAAACGATCGACACATCGTAAATCGGTATCGACACTTGATGCCCCATTTCATACTTTTAAGATAACAAAGACATAAGCAGTAAAGTTGTGCATATTGTACGTTTTACGAGAGTTTTATCATAGCAGATAGCTGAACAGGCCATCAAAGTCACTTAGCCGGAGATAGCAGACGTCTAGTCAAGTTGCAAATCGTCTTAGAGCTTTAAACCGATAATGGAAGTGGACTATAGCTTTTAGGGATGGGTTTTGTCGTATCTATGGGTTTATTCGCTTATATTTGTTGATATAGTCATTTTAATTCAAACCTTACTTCATCACTCTTTGATATAGAAAGTGTGAGGTCAACTGATTGAATTATTCCTTTATGTCAATTTGTAATGTTAACAATATCATCTCAGTTTCATGCTTTTCCAATGTTACATCCAACGCTATATTAACAAAGTAATTCAATTCTAACATGGCAGACGACATACGAGTGGCATATAAAAATTCACCGACTTATCTCGAGTATAATAGTACAGAAGCCACGCCACTATGGAGACGTGCAAGCATGTGCACACAATTAAAACAAAGCCTTCTACAACCCAACAGAACACGAATCAAGCAAAAATAACCTCTATCACCCAAAGAATAAAGTGGATCACAAATTTTCCAAGTGTAAAAATAAAAGTTTGCCCAATCGTATACATGCTTAAGTCTAGTATGGATGCGTTTGCGCAAGGAAGATGTGACTAGCACCAGCTATAACCAAAGAGTTTAGCAATATGAATAAAATCGTGCTTACTAATTAGCAAATAAGCTTTCGTATAGAATTTTAATTGGGACGTCGCCTACGTAACCTAGAAACTGTGATAATGTTCTCGTTAAAGGTGATAAATAAAGCAACGGATTAATCTTTGTTATAAGCTTGATCGACGATTGTATTTTGTGCTCGGTACAAGGCCTTAATGAAAGCTAAGTGATGAAATCTGTACTGAGTGGGAAAGAAAACAGTGCTTGGAGCAAAATACGTGGTTTAATGTAGAGTATCAAAACGTGGTAGAAAGTAGAAACTAGTGAATGCAAAATTTGGGGTAATATTGAAAAAAATGGAAGCATTTTTTTTAGATGATGTCCTGGCTACTTTGGTACGACAATTTGGAGGTTTTCTGTTCATCCAGTTGGTGACTTATTTATTTCAATTAGACCATTACCTAAACGGCACTTTTGAATGTCACATAAAAGATAGAAATAATAAGTTGAATCCAAATAATATTAGCTCCTTCCAAAAGGCAGTTACTTTCCACATGAAGAAAAAAGTTGCAAGAAAATCCATACTTACTCTTATAATATTTTGTACACAGGATTGTATAATATACGTAAAAAAGAGTGTTCACGTATTACGTACGTATTTTTGCATACACTCCAGGTATTTCCGACATATCGTGCGATTACAGAATTAGATTTGGTCTATAAGACACCAGCCAGTCCTTCGTAGAAGCATAAAATTTCTCGTGTTGCTTCCTAGAACCTACTCGCGCCACTAATTTTGTAACATGGAATGCGGTTGCGCGTAGCTAAGGAAAAATTTATCACTATTTTCGGAATTAATGCTCTACGTAGAATATACGAGTATTCAGGTAGAATTATGTACCCATGTTTTTGCATAATATTGTATTAAATATTTTTATTTTATTGAAGTCTTTTCATGATTTTCAACCGGGTATCTGAATAATCCCAGCCTATTATTGTCCTGCTGTATGGTAAAGACCTCTTCTCTTATAGAGAAGTCATGGACATTGATCACCAAGCTTGTTCAGGCGAATTGGCCATTACAGACTTACATTTATTGTTAATCCATGTCCAGGATATCTGTATATGTATTGTTTTTAGAAATACTACAGAATATTCTCTGACTCCTTATTGATACATTGTTTTAATCGTAATCTTTACCCTAAAACATTTCTAACTTCTTTTTCAACCCATTATTTTCATTTTCTTCCTCCAAAATTAATAATCTTGTTCAACCCAATCCTTTGAGCAGTTGATATCGTATTAGGTAGTCAAAAATATTTCCGGGAAGGCTCCAGCCAGATTTGACGTGTTCCTCGAATCATGCGCGTGCGCCAATGATCGTGTGCCACTACGATATCCGATTACAAAGGGCTTTAATACTTGAAGTTATTTGCATGGCAGGTGCTTACAACAATTCAAAGGAACATCATGTTTATTCATTGTTACTAGTCCTAATCTTATTGTAAGTTGTTTCTCTCACTAATTACCTCTGTATTATGTTGTTAACATAAAATAAGCTTAAGCTAAGGACATAACAATCCTAATAATAAAATCTATATTGACGATTACTTAAAGATTTTATTGAAGTACACTGCATTTCTAAAAGCAGGTTCCGATAATGCCTCACATAACAAGCTTTATCAAGATATCTCAAAGTGAATACTAAAACGCGTTTCCATATTAGGAGCTAAGCATTCCTGTCTATTACAGCATTAAGGCTTAAACCGTAACAGGCCTATTGTTTTCATATCTCCACTTCAGTAATTCGATCATCCAGCGTCACTTTCGGTGCCACCATGATGTCACCTCTGTTTAGTATTACGCTAACAATAGAGCCTGTGTTTACTTTTTATCTTTGTCATTGTGGTCATTGTAATATATTTTTCTTTTAACCTATAACAGTATCATTAACTGTTGTCCGTTATCTTTTTTAGATGGAATGCCTTGGGTATGTTAATACAACATTGTTTAATATAATCTTTGTGTAGGTTGATGTGTCAATAGATAGTACGAATTCCATTCTTTAGAATTTACTTATTTGATTGTCATCAGAAACTTAACTGTTTCTCACGATGATGGTATTCGATTTATTTTTAAATCTTTGTTTATTATCCTAATAACCATGTTCTTAGGTACAGTAGCGGTCATAAGTTGAGTAGCAATCTCACAAAGCCATTTGACATTTTGGTTAAACTTATGACTTTCCGACGCCGCGCGCCGTGTGTTAATTTTGAGGTGTACGTACGTAGGTACTGTGTTAATACATCACTTATACACACAGATTTAGGTACGGCCTGTACCGCGTGTTCACAGCAATGCAAGCCTTAGCATGCTACTGCACTTATGACCGCTCGCACTCCCCTTTATAAATTTTATCAGCCAAATCAACATTACGAGTGGGTAGCAACTTACTATTCAAAGCCCTGCTGATTGCCTTACTGAATAAAGATTTAGAGCCGAGTACAGCGTGAAGATTTGTCTAATTAATACAATTACATTCTCAAATGCAACTCCACGGATCTTTGTTCCCTATATTTACAAACTTTGCCATTCAACGAAGACTTCTCCTGGCTTCATTGTCACACAGCGACTGCAAATTCTGTTTAGCATTGCATTTATTCAAATGTTGAGCGGTAACATACGCTAATACATATTTAATTGAGCACGCCCTGTACATTTTATATGCGTCGTAACAACTGGTTATGTGGCTCACAATTTTGAAATCGAATTTTCGAAAAAGGTCTCATCCCGTATCCAAGTCTGGAGGGATCCGTGTAGATTTTGGAAAATAATAAGCCGTATAAACTTGTATTCTATTTTTTTGGAGTCTATGTACTGCCAACAAAAGAGGTAGGTATCCAGGGTCATCAGATATAGTTGAAGTTATCTTAGAAACCGATGGATGGATATCTGACGACCCTGCATTCCTATATCTTTTTGTTGACTGTAGATACTATTAAAAACCGTATTTATAAAGTAAGGGTTTATTCAATATTCTCTTTTAATATGGATTGGTCCATTGCGACGCAAATAATGACTCTTGGCACTTACTCGCCTCAAATTAAATCTTGAGCATGAAACTAATACACCTAAACAGTTTTTATACGGAACCCTAAAAAGGGATACGTGTAATTTGTATTATTTTGACTGTGATGGTAGAAAATTGATGGTTGCTGCGAACAGTTATTATTTTTGACCCGGGTCGTTCCTGGAACCAAGGTCGACGTGAACCACAGCCCCAGGCACCACAGATGAGGGGGAGGGGCACGGCTTCCAGATCTTTTTTTTTTTACCATAGACAAGGTTGTTTTGAAGTTGGGAATACGGGTTTATGGTAGCTTTGTTTAATGAACTATAATGATATGGTTTGGAGTCGAAGGCATGTTTGGGTACAGTCTGATGTTGATGGCAGAGTGTAACAAAACCTGTTTCTCTATAAAATTGTTGAGAGAAGCTGTCTACATTTTAACAGAGTTAGAAAAAACCGACGCGGCGTCGACGCCTGAGTTTTCAAGGCGTTCAACTTCAAATTCTAAAGTTGAAAAGTTCTTGAACCTGCCTCAACGTTTCGTAAAAAACATACATTGCATAAAATACGTCTTCTTTGCGTTCTGTATAAGGCTCTTTCCTGTATGAGACACGTCTGTCCGCATTCTCGGAAACGCCCAATTACGGCCATTATCATTACAAACTGACAAATGTCAACATACGTGGTTAATCTTGAAAACAAGGCCCTAAAACAATGTCGGTGTCCCATTTTTTTCGGCTTTAAATGTGTCAACATTTCTTGATAAACTACACTAACTATTTTGGATTTGTGATCCTTATTCTTGCCAAAAGTTGTATTTTTCAAGTGCGGATTTACTAAACTTTTACACCTACTATAAGACTTGGGTTTGTCTTCATGGAATAAAATTGAAGTGAGACAGTATTTATATAGAAAAAGTGTCAAAAATTCAAAACTTATTAACTTACACTAGGTATAGAAGTTTGATAAGGACATGAAACATTTCTTAGCTTTTAGTATTTCCATATAATCGGTGTAGCTCGTCATCTCACCCAGATGGCTACACTTAAGATTCCAAAAAGTAACGTTTCTAGACTATATTGACTCCAATACTGAGGATGAGCAATAACATAAACAGATAAACGTTATGTAAACACAATTCTATTTAACTGCGTAGTCACAGAAATATAAAATAACAGGAAATACTGACATTCCATAGGTACTCATCTTTGTCCAATGAGACAGAGTGGCTGTGTATGAACTTTGATAAATTCTCTATTAATAACTTTCCTATTACAAGTCGACATGCGAATGTGTTTGTTGTCAACGATAGCATTAGCAATTAAATTATACTTTAAAGCTTTACTCTAAAGCTTTGCTTTTGTACTAGAAATGAATCGACACGTCTGTCATACTGAAAGAGTTTATTCAGAAGCGTATATTGCCCTATATACTTACAATTTGCCTCTCCCTTTGCTGCTGTTTTAGCTTAAACTTTGGACAACATGTAAAGTTAAAGTATTGACAGGGTTTCCAATTTTTTAAACCATAAAGAAAAAGTAAAAATAAAAAGGAGCTTTTTAGTAGGACTTCGAGTAGATAAAACTTGATTAAGTATATCTTAATTTTTCGTTCACTCCGTTTAGACTCAAAAAATTAAATTGAAAAATCTGAAGAGTTAAACAAGTTTTGTAGCTGATCGTTCATCAACAATACCTTCACCCAACTCCATACCTGCATAACTGAGACGAGCAGCGATTAAACTGAAGTGTGCAAGGCAGCAGCCAAGACTCATCATTACACTAAATTTATAACGAAACAAACTGTCCATAAATAATAGTTATGATGCAGCCACCAGGTTACGCTGCAAGCAAAAAGTATGAGAGGTACGATGGAGGGCCGTGTGCGAGGAACACGGGGCGATGTGGCATGCACTTTATTTTATCTGAAAAATGCAGGAATGGAAATATGTTCTTGTATTTTTTTGATTGTGTCGACGACTCCGCTAAAGATTTGAGTTGGCCTCAATAAGAATATTACACTTAAAAATTGATGATAATGATTATATTATTATTATTCGAAGCTTAAGAGATTAATTCAAAAGCTTTCAAAATGCTCCATGTAATATTTGAAATTATATAAATGGCGATGCGAAATCAGATGGTATAAAAATTTAACTGGTTAACAATGAAAACATACAAACTTTAATAAAATCTCAGCTGAAGTTTCTTTTCTTTACACAGTTTCCACTAAGTCGTTTATACCACAATCAATACCATAAACAATTTAGTCGTAGCGTGTAAGTAAATCACAAAAAAAAACCTTTGTTTTAAAACCAGAACTTTCGCGTTACCTCTGATTTGGAACGCAGCAGCAACAGATACACATCTTTGCCCCGACGGTTTTTTATTACCTCTACAATGTTGCCGGTGATAAACGACACAGTCGATAATTTATCAGAAGTATTGCTTTCAACCGAGGAATCCCAATCCGCATTCGATTTTGGGCCTTAAAATATTTTAATTGAAAAAACAGTAATGTTCGAAGTGTCGGGTAACCATGTTTTTGGCGTCATTAAAATTTTATTCAGGAATATTTTTGTAGATAAGTCCCTCTACATTGCAATATTTCTTTGTGACTCAAGTTATGATGCTGGTAAGATGGAAATCTCCGCATCCCCATGATGTTTTCCTAGTCATAAGTTATGCCATGCCTTGTAACAAAACTTTAGGTCGTAACTCAGACCCGTTGAATGGCAAACATTCACTTAGCATGACATTTGATAAAGTTTGCCCATCCTGTAAAGAAAACAAACAGCATAGCGACATAATACATTAATATGACACATAGGGTACTTAATTTACTGAGGGGTAATCAAAGTCCCATGTCGTAACGGTTTGAACATGCGATCAACCGGTTATAGGACTCACTTCATTGGTCCTAATTGCAGAGGTCTATTCCTAGCATAGGCAATTTTAGAAGTTTAAAAAGAAAATTAGCATCGCTACAAGCAATTATGTAGGCTTTTTATGAAACAAGGTATTATTATATCCTAATAAATGAGGCTGTATTATGAAGACGCATAATGTCGGTGGTTGAAGGTAATTGAAAGGCTTTTGTACGTTTTAAATAAAATGTTCTAAAAGGTAAATAATTAAAAGGTAATAAGTTGGGAAATCCGTAGAAAATCCCCGTCTGTCGTAACTCGTAAGACATTAACTGGAATTCTAATGATTGGAAATACTACAAATTCTAGTTAATCCAGTTTTAATTTTATTTATGAGTAGCTTGATAGGTATTCTTTGTCGACATTGAAAGCATTATTACAGCAATTTCTTAAAATATGAATACCGTCTGTTTCAATTTGGATTCTCCCATTATTCTCAAGTACTGGTTATTATAATATGATGAAATGATTGGTCGCTAGATAATGTCACCTTTCTTGTGGGATGTTACCTACCTACAACACGGTAAATGCCAACTACTTGCCTATACATTTGATTAAGCACCCACTTCCTCGTACGAAGGACATAGCTGTAATAATCACCATGTTTGACATTACAAGATTTTGATCCTGTAACAATATTACTATGAGAATTTGCGTCTTTCTGTTTGAATTCATTATTAGAACAAAGTTGTTTTGCATTTACAGATATTACAGAGATATTAACATTAACAGCTTCTGTTGATGCTTCTATGTTTGAACGAATTAGAAACATGTTTATGATGATGTGTATGATCTGCAGTGACGCTCATCAGTTTTATTCTACGTCAAGCTTTTGTCAAACATTACATATAGGGATATGATGCGGTGATGACTAAATGTTGGTGCATCATTGTTTTTAGTTATTACTCATTTCGGAATCCTATTCATTAATCTTATTTAATGGCATTATTTCTGCAGCGACAATTAAAGCTGTAGGCTGAAATTCTTCGTTAACTGGTTGAAATGGAAGTGAAAAGTTATTAAAATTAACTGTGTAATCAATTTCTGCACTCTTTGTAGATATAAAGTTATGAGAAAATATTGTGGTGTTATTCTTGAATAAACAATCGCAGTAAAGAGCATTGTTAATGTAGTCATACTTCAAAGAGTACCTTGTACTCTTCTGCAGCGTAATATATGTATATTATGTCGTCTGTGCACAATGCCACTTCGTCTATTGTGCCATTCATAACCATCTCAGGTCGCAAGTCCAACATCTTTGTGCATCAAACAATTTCTCCCACTGACTCATACAGGTAAAAAACGTAAATCTAAACCCACGTCAATTGAAAACTCTTGGAACAAAGAAAATTTCTCTTCAACATTACTATTATCGTACCACATTACGATACGCGATAAGCCGTTTTTAGACCACGTCAATTCTCATATGTTTACGCAATCAGTATTAGGTAAGAAAGTAACACATGCGTGGAAAGCCCGTATCACCCGTATGGTTTGCGTAAAATATGCGACGCCAATATCCGAGGTTAACTTGCTGAATTTTAGATTACTCTTAATCTGACAGTTTTTTTAATATAGCGCTATTTGTAAGCTCTGTGGAACGTTGAAATCTCAAAAGCTACGACGTGGTTGACACTTAGGTACATATAGGTATTCAGCAAATTGTAAAAACAAACGGTAAAATGTGTCTTAATGATAGCAAACTCGGTTTAGCCAACAGCACTAGTTGCTACAACAATTTGAAATAAAAACATCGCATAGATTAAGATTTATTATCTAAAACCATACCTGTAGGCAACGAAAATCCTGTTACTTTTGTTATATAACCAAGCATCCGGCCACCACCGGCCAATTTAATCAATCTATCCAATAAAAAAACCATACCATTTAAATTCACTCATTTAAATCAGATATTACAGTAATTAGTAATAAATTGAATAATTTTCTCCTTGTGCCTCTCAAATCGATTCTTTCTAACGAGATGTTAGATAAGCTAGTTGGTTGTTTACTTGTAGGTATCGATGTAATGAATATTCAAAATAGTAGGGATGGGAAATTTAATAAGACTTCTTGTTGACGTACATAACAATATATCTCATTAAAGTAGTAATGTGTACGATATAAAAGAACTAAAAGATAATACTGCGTCTATTTATATAGAAAAATTAATTACCAATGATATTTTTATCTCAATGGAATAATGATAGCAGACATGGGCGTAAATGGACTTGTATGAAGCAGATCTATATCCCGACTTGCTCTAAAAAGTCTATCTGTATGCGGACCCGTGTGGTAGGTATCACCCATCCCTAATTGGCAGTAATAACCATGACACAGAAATTGATGTACCTGCTAATTGGATACAGCCGATCCTGGTCTTGTCCATCGGAAATCGTAAAGAAGAGCGCTGTCGTAAAGTTGTCTGGTTGACAGGCTGGTCGGTGGTACACATATGTCTGTTGCAGCATCATGCATAAATTTTCTTAGGAACTATTCCTTACCATGGTCCAATGTTTCTTTATACGTACAAGTCAGGTAAGGATTAACATTTGAGATTGAAGCAGCATGCGCACATATAAACCAGTTTGTAGTTATAACTATCCCTGTAAAAGACGACAATAAAACCTCATTGAAATTAGTAATCTAGAAATAAACAACAGTACAGGCAAAACGATGGCCAGGCACTAGCCGACCATAAAACAGGTCAACACGTAATTACAGTGGATGTACAATATCGCATAATATTATAATAAAAGGCCGCTGAGTTAGAAACGGGTCGTTTGTTAATGTAATGCAACGTTGGGCTACCGTTCGACTGGCCACCGCCCAGATAATATATTGATTCTAGATGCTGGCTTGATTATGATATATCTGCCGCTCGTATTACACGCCGCCTCGCCCTATACAGCCTTCGGGCTGTAAATTTACGAGGATGCGTGGGTTATTACGCCAATTTCATGGTCCATGGCCGGAGAAAATTTTAGTTTACAAATTGCACAGGTCATCCGATAGCTACTAAATTGTATAATATATCATTTACAGATATCACGTAGAAAGTTTAAAAGCATTATTTCAATCCGTCCCATAATAAATGGACGTTCTCTGTTGCAGTTGGAAACGATACGTCTAGATAATATGCAAAGCGATTCTTCCATTTTTCATCGTAAACGCACCATTGCACTAGGGGAATTGATTAAATCCATTAAAATACCGTCGATATAAATCGTCTGGGTCTACGCATTTGTCATAAGAATCCAATGACATGTATTTTAATCTCCACGCAAGCGTAACTTGGCTTCAATGCAGGCAGATTTGAATTTTTGATTATAATCTACGCTATAAAAATATCTAACCTGAATTTTTTAAATCATTAGCGTGGCAGACTAATTTAGATTGTGAGCTTCATGTTTCATATTCTTTAAAGAATAAATAATATTCAATTGAGATTTACACTTTATTTCTTCATGACTTACTCAGTTCATCAAGTACGTGTTTTTTCTTAATCCGGTGTTCCGAGATCTTCCTGACTTGTTAATTATGTGACTGCGCTTCAATCTCAACGGTTGTTACTTCACTGCCAACTATAATAATATCATCTTTCTACATCGAGCTGACAGTCTCACAAAAGACCAACGAACAAATCCCCCTTCATATTCAAATACCATTTCCAATTCTTTGCAGCCATTAAAACACGTGCATCATACAGTCATACTTTTGGAATGTTCAGAATGGGGATCAGTTGTACAATAAAAAGCTCGAAAGTACTATACGATGACAGAGCATACAGCGGTAACATTTTTCTTTGGTATTTTTATTGTAGCATTTTAGTCTTCAAAGCTTTTATTAAGATTTCATGTATGTTGTCTCTCTAAAGTGGCATTACGATTGCTACCTTTTTATTTATCTCTTTCCGTGTCCTTTTCAATGGACTGTTGTATGTTTGCTCTTATTTGGGATAGTACGAATATACATGCCATGTCTTTAAAAATATCTTTTAATACATCGCTGTGTTCTGCAGTAACTTTTTCAACGGCGACAACCATTTAAAGCTCTTTTAAAGGTTCTCCTTTCCCAATTATGCCAATTTTCAACACTATAACTTGTTAAACTTATTTTAACTTTCGTCCCATATTTTTTCCTGCAAACTTGAGTGTCTTGTGCAATCAAATATAAAAGGCTTTTGTTTAAAATCCACAGTTTTATCGTTGGCTCGTATAAAACATGTCGGCCATAACATTAACGAGTAAAGCCATCGTTATCACGAGAATGTTGGAATTTTAAGAAGTACCTTTCGATACAGTCGCGTGGACCAAGATGTTTCACCCGGTAGCGTTTTAAAATTCACCTTGTAATCGTGAATGAATATTTTCGGGCCCAAAGTTGTGGTAATGGCTTACAAGAGAAATGTGATCGATGCATTCGAGATAAATGAAATATGGGAATCGTATGTTTTATTTTACGAGCTGATTGGACTTGCGATCGATGTCAAAATTAACAAGAATTTTGGTTTTTAATTAAGCTGTTTTTGTTAATCCTTGTTAAAAAAGAGGATATTAAAATAAATGGTAAAATGTTATTTTGCTCAGTATTCACAAACATTAGCACCACGTATTATAAATTCCATTGACACTTAAGCTTGGTATTAAATTCCGATTGTCATAAAACGACTTGTATAAATCTATAAAAATGTTGACAGCACCCAGGTCGTTGGGGTCACGAGTATAATATCGCATTCCTCTCGACAATACATGTAACACACTGTATAATTATAAATTATCTCGGACGAGATCTACTTCGAGTTTTATGGGAAAATTCCAACATAGTTGATATGTTACGTTTATTGACTGCTGACGTAAGTTGGACTGAGGTTTAAAATTATCTCTAAGATATAATTACAGCGACTACTGCTTATGGAGAAACATTTGAAACATCTATAAGGCATTGGATTTTCACTTTAATATCTACGTTCGACAGTAATGTCTTTTGCATGTCCGCTGTCTTTTGTGTCGTCAAACTGTTTTCTATTAAATCAATAGTTGTTTCTATGGAAAATCAATGTAAACGGATGTCAGGGAGTCCCCTTCCTTTACTAGCTCCACTATCTTTTCTACAAAAAAACTTAAGTACGAAAATGTTTTGTTACATGTTCTACTTTACGACGACACGTGTTAAATATTGCGTGTTTCTAAACACATTCAAGGACCATACATGAGTAATACAAGATGGCATGTAAGAACAAAGTAAAATAACTTAAATGACATTGAATTCTCTACCGCCAATACTAAGGATGCACACAATTTAAAGAGAATTCTTACCGTCCAATTTACATGAGCCGGTATTTTTTTAAATATTTTAAAAATAATTATTACGTACGTGCAGGCTACTGTAGATAAATTACGGGTTGTTCTTTGCCCAATAATTGTAGGTTGGGGTATGAACAGAAATGTTGCGCTAATATTATACCAGTTTGGCGCATCTGGTCCGTCTCTTCGGAGATTTAAGAGTCGATCGAGAATTTTCTGCGAGTGGTTTGTATTTTCATTCTAATAAAATTGCGGTTGATAGTATTTTAGAAATTGTAGTTTCTTTGAGATTTGTTTAGTGTTAAAGATATTCTTGCTTCTATCGCTGTTCAAAAGTCATTACTTTTATTTTGTCAGACAGATGACAAAACTTCTAATGATGTAAGAAATTCTTAAGCTACCCCAACGTCAGCATTCAAGTCCCAACCCCAGTCGTAAACTAAAGAATTCTCTTGATAAACATTCCATACGTTTTATTTTAAACCAGTGACATTACCACACTCTTTTGACCCGATGCGTTCATGCTTCATTATAATTATAGACGCGTTCCTAACTTTTTAAAATGTTTTTTTTTCTTCACCGTGCGCATAGGCCGGTGCAGTTAATGACACCATCTGTCAAAGCTGTACGCCGTTAAAGGTCACGCTGGTCCATACGATTATTTTTATATTTCGTTGGTTAGCATAAATAGAAATGAACATTTTCTTCATTGAAAATATAAATAGTATTGTAGAAATTGCTTTTTATCTCTTTGGAGCCCAAATCATGTGAGGCAACGAATTTGTTTAGCCTGAGGCCTTTGATGATCTGCTATTATTAAACAAAGTGAAAGTAAGACTTTTTATCTGTTCTTTATTGAACAAAATGTGAAATGGTAATTAATTATGTAATGTTACTATCTCTTAAATTGTGTAATTACATTGCTTATTAAATATAGATTACTAGAGATCGACTGGCGCCTTCACATGCGTAGAATAATGGACGCTAATACTCATTTGGAACGCAGCATTCGATTTAAATATTGTGTTAATAAAAACCATATAAGATATCCACCAGTTTAAAATACAAAATCTTTAAAACGATCCCAAAATTCCTAATAAGATTAAAGTCAAACATATTAACTTATTGATAACAACTTACACGGTATAGTCATAAATAATAATATTTAAAAGGGAGCAGTTTACACAAAGGATCATTTAATACTATCTAATCTTAGCGTAACTCAGTAGTCGAAGCACATTGTCCTTTTAAATCTCTGTCATAAAATAAAAACAAGTTTGACGCGGTATGTAGACACGGGCCCTCGGGTGATCTAAATGAACTAGTATGCAGTAGTTGAAACTATGAAACTGGTGGTATAAAATATATATTAGGATTTTAGAGCCTTTGAGTGTAAAATGAGTTGGTGGAAGTTGCATAGATTTTAAATAATTGTATATACCTATAGATTAACGGTACCAAGTATCTATGGTACTTATACACTTTTCTTCTACTATGAAAACAGTAGATGTGACAATATTTTTGATGCGATCGTGAATCCCCCAAGATGTTTGAATTCTCAATCATTTAAAATTGTCAACGTGACAAAAATAACATTCAATTTATTCATCTTCTACACAACATTGAATTCAACATAAAATTGAACAAAAAACAAAACCCATGTCCTATCTTATTTGTATTCACCCATAAGACATGTCGGTCGTGCATCAACGATGGAATGCGTCCTCCCAATCATAAGCAGATGACATGAGTCCCCGGGCGTCGCATTTTTAACCAACACTCTAAAATGTTTCAACACGAATTCAATTATGGACATTATTCTGTTACGTGACTGTCTTTTGAGTCACAATTTCATTTTGAATTTGAATTACTATGCTTCTTATGAGTTTATAATTTCCATCGGCATTTGAATTACAATTCGCCTTAAGTACCTGAGGCATGGTTTCATGTCGTATCTACTTGTAACTAGTCTTTGTTTTTATGATTTGATTTCCCATTTTCATTAACCATTATGCCTTGATATTCTTTTGAGTTTGACGGAATGCATATCGGACTTTAAAAGTCTCGTACTGAGCTGAACATAAATTCAGCATATTCCTAAATGCTGAAGTTATAGCTATGGGTCCGTAGCAACACGTACAATAAAGCGGGCAGGGCTGAAGGACGGGGAAGGCTGTCCCGGCCCGTCCTCGACCCGGCGAGCGACCTCAGCGCGTGCGCCCATTGTTTCACCGCCCGGCTAATGTTACACCCGTCGTAAACTTGCGTGCGCGCACCGTGACCAACGCTCCCAGCCAACTTGGACACATTTTCACATTTTACGAATTTGCATGCTTGTTTTTCCAGTAATCTGGAATTATTACACTTGGTTTTCGGTCCCGTTTGTTGGGCTAAAGTCTCAGGTCTGCAACATGACGCTGTCTTAAACTATACAAGAATGTTTTAAAAACATTTGTCCGTCGATTCCGTTCCCAGGGGCTAGACATAACTATTAAAACAATTTCAACGTTGTTTACAGAATACTAATGCACTATATCAGTAATCAAACACTTTATAAATCAGATTTACTCTATACACTCGTGTCCGACGTCTGGAATACAACCCACGTTTCAGAACATATTTTCACGAACGAAATTCCTTTGCATTTTCGGACATGCATTTTTTGCACGGCCATATCAATCTGGATGTTAATCGGGCAAGTTCGTGTCCTCCCGGCGTAAGTACTTCGTGCCCACACGAGCTGGCTGCTCGTAACCCGAGATTGTTTTTGAAGCGGGAGACGCGTGCGCGCAGGACGACCTCCGCGCTGGACCTTGGAGTAGGGTTACCAGTTAACAAATTGCTGAAAATGCAATTTCGCAGATTTGTATCAAGTTTTTCACAATAATAATATCATCTATGTAGCTAAATTTATTGACAGTTGCAGATTGTAGCATTGACATTGTATTTGATCATAGGATCATAGGTCCACAAAACAAAGACTTAAAACTTGTAATTTTGAAAATGCTCCCTATCAATGCTCTCTACTAATGTAAATAAAATAAAATTGCACGGCTGGAAATCTGAATACAATTCGGCAGTTAGCTTTACTTTCAGACCAAGTCCTTTGTCTGGTAACCCTACATCGGAGACTCACGCACTCGCAATTATGTGTATTCATGCCTTTAACCGCATTTGCGTTACGCGAGCTATGCGTATGTGGGCAGTATTTAGTACAGCAGTATGAATAAGTATAAACTTGAAATGTAACACAAATAATACCATGAAGAATGTCCTTAATTCTGCCTTTACTCGCAGTCTTTTGTAGGTCTTTGCCTCCTACGCTGCGTGTTTTGTAAAGGTTGCCTTGCTTTCAAGTTATGTATTTGTTTCTAAAGTGTTCGAAAATATCGGTTATATCTTGATTGACAATGAGGCAGTTCTTGGATGATTCTCTTTTAGGGTTTTTATAGTTAATATTTTGGATCCTCTCTACATTGAGAACTTTATTTCTTTCACGTATTACTTCACAGTCTATGTAGTCTATCGACCCGGATTCCATCTCAGGTCCATCAACATCCCAAGTGGGCAGTAACAACGGCCTCATAAAGGGATGCTTAGCGTGTTGCCTGGGGGTACAGCATTTGTCCGTCTTCGTGCTTGCCTACTAAAGGCACACGCGTGATTTACGAGCTTGTTACCCATAGTGTAATTTGCCTGTTCCAAGTAAATTGTAATTTTGTTGATTTTCTATTTTCGTTGAGCAAAATTGATGATCGTGGAAACAGTATTCCAGGAGATCAATCTTTTGAGTACACATACAATTATGAACACTCGCAAAAGATTGAAGATAATGTAGTGCCCGATTCTTAGAATGTATCTTCCAACTTTTTTAAACAATGATAAGGAAACCCGACAGAGCGAAACAAAAACTAAACTAGGAATGTTCATCATCTAATTGAAACTCCAGCGGTTTTTTCTTTACATCTACGTCTCCAGCAGTCATTGGTGCGTTCTTCCACACAACAGCGGTGCCTATGCTATGAACAAACGTATTTATTGTATGGATGGCACGCGAATTCCTGGAACTCACGATTCCCATCCACGACAAAGGATCTCTGTTTTTTTTTCAATTATTTCTCACGAGGGTGTTCGCTCGTTTGTTGTTTTTTCAACAAATTCCAGAAATGTTTACGTTATGAAGGTCGTAGGTAGATCTCCATCCTGGCCGTGTATTTTTGCTTTGTGTATTTCCCTTTTTACTTTTTTTGCTTTGTTTAATAAGTGCTAGGTAGGTGAATTGTGATGTACCGTTTGTATTCATACAATTGTTTAAAATTGTAACTGGGGAAATACCCAACATCACTTCTTTACTTGAGAAATCATTAATGATTTACTGTACCGCGATTACTCTGAATTCATGTTGATCAAATACCGAGGTGTGAATAATCAAGAACATAATTTAAAAAATATTATCATGATGGTCTTTAGTTGTTAAAATGTCTCCCAACCTTTGTAAGGGAATGATGAATGTCATTTCATAAAGTTTAGTGCGTGCAATTATCTAGTAATAGCCACTTTGCCGGCGGACTGGCATTCCAACCCGATAGGTTGATTACTATAAAAATATTTATGGAATTGATAATAGGCATATACTATGAAATGAATTTTGTAATAGGGTGCACTGAACGACGGTGTTAAGGGCTAAGGCGCTTTGATTAGTTTCATGGAAATTATTCCTTGAATTAATTCACATTCGTACGCTATCTGCTTCCATGTATGTAGCTACAATTTCCAATTAAGTACCAAGAACATCATATTTGAATATAAATATCGTATACGAATTCAAAAATTATTCATGTGTTATCAGATACATAAAGTGTTTGGTAGTAAGAATGCTACATATTTGTAATCTAAGTATATTTCCATGGACTCTAATTATTTACGTTTTACATCTGAGTGACGTATCTACTACGTCTTCATATGTCATCTTAGTTCATCGTATACCTATATGTACATGAAAACTAAAAACTTGATAAATAAAATGTTGCCGCGTCTGCACGAGTGTTGAGTCTATGGCGCATTCCACGCCCGTAACACCGGGAGCGGTTGGACCCAATAATAAGAATATGAGCGTAAAAAACGAATACGTCAAACCGCGTGTTTCGTGCGCCCGCGCACCTCGTCTCCCCCTCCACGGCCTTCTGTCATATTATTTTTTTACCATCGTTTTTTCTTTTCCCCCTGGAAGGATAATCGTGTATAACGCTAGACCGCATTCGACTCGAGTTTATTAATATGAATATTCGGTACATTCTTCTCTTTGTATGTACGTCTGTATGTATGATGGATGAGATTATAGTCGTGTGAATGCGTGTCCTTGATTTTTTGTTGTATTGATAGTAACATGACTTTTTTGTACCGCTCTTACAACCATTTTGTATTTTTATTTTTTCTTGTGAATTTAATGGTGTTCATTTTGTATTTCGTGTACTAATAACTGTTACATGGAATTACTAATTAAAACGCCATAATAATAAGTGTTTGACACTCGATCGATCCATCAAATTAAAGTTTGTATTGATTGAAATATTATTATACTAAAGTGGGTTTATAGTACAGTTCTTTGGTTATAACTTATTAAAAAGTAATATACCTATTCATAGCTGAACAATTTGTTTTCATTGGCAGAATGAAATTATAAATAATGAGTTTGAATGTATAGGCAATTTTCAAGAATTTGTTGATAGCTCAGTTGGCGTAATCGTGAAAGCCTCGACTGCGCGTCAGTTGGTCGTGGGTTCGATCCTGGCATGGTTCCACAGACGGTGTGCTATGTAGCCACAGTCTTCTAAGAACATGCAATAGAAATATTTGTGTCTCCTATTAAGATTTCTTCTTCCATAGAAGAATATCTTAGCGGGGCACTCATGACATTTTTTAATTTTGATATTTTATCATTTGAAGACTACTTTTTGTTATTTTTTGCGTTTTTCTATTGATTAAATTTTTGTTTTGGTTCTTATTAACAATGATGAACATTATTTTGATGTTTTCGATAAGATTTATCATTTTTGAGGAAAAGGACAAGGAAAATTGTTACGTTAATATATATTATTGCGCTATTGATAAATATCAGATTACTAATTAATTATATCACTTTGTTTCAACATTTTTTAATTTGTTATAAGAACATCATCTAAAACATGCTTGATTATTTTTTCATTAAGTATTAATGAAGTTTATAATCTTTAAAATATAATAACAGACAGTTTTCGTAGTCGTGTCAGACGCGTCGTTCCACAGCGTCGTATTATGTTGTAATGGTAATAATTTCTGTAATATGGTAATGCCGGTGCCTGCCCGTGGGCTTGCTTCTTGCAGGAGATTGCTCTCGGAGGGCCCCGTGGCGTCTCTCGCCTTTATAATGTTGAGACAAGACAACATAATATTTATTTTTCCTTTTCTTTTTTCCACATCTGCTAAAACAATAGTCCTTTCATCGAGTGTAACCTGCCGCAGTACTATTTTCTTACATCTATAAATATTTATAAAAACATCACTGATCTACGCTGTTCTTTCCATAGAAATCTACTTTATTTTAAACGTAAATAACTACACTGAAGCGTGGCTACAGACACCTGGTTTCCTACCTTGTTTTATAAAAAGGTACATTTTTATCAGAAAATCAGCAATTTGTTAGTACCGAGCAACAATAGCGTAGGAAAGTTACACGGCTTGTCCGCTCTATGGTCATCGCAACGCCCAAGGGAAGGCAGGCGTGAGGTATCTCAGGAATTTTAATCGCATCCAAGCCCCCAGCCGCTGGCCGCCATCCGAAAGTAATAAAAACAAAACTTGGTACCTCGGCCAGCTTGAATTTTGGATACGAACGAACATTATCTAGCAAGACCTTCAGCTTTTAAATGATGATTCTAATAACACACTTCGCGAACAATGAATTTTATTTAGCGTTTAATTAAGAAAAAATATGTTCCGTGTACTAATTTTAAAATATTTTTCAATTAGACTGGGTTGAATTAAAATAAATTAATTAACAGTTTTTTTCTGTTTCATAAAAAAAACCAGGAAATCAACTGTATTCTTCTTGTTATGAATAACTGTAAAAAATTGATTTGTTTATAAATAATAATATTTTTAGAGGGAAAGAAAACTCGAATGTGTCGGTCGTTTACAGCAGATAGCCAACGAGAAGAAAAAGACGTAAAATTAGTTCCGTAGGCTGCAGGTGTGATAAGGACAGCTCTATAAGTAAACTTGTATAGGAAAGAGAGAGATGCAAGTATGGCAGAGTGAGTCGAAAAGCAACCGGTCCAGGGGAGGCAGATGCTCTCACTAGAAACCCCCACGGCAAACTTACAGATTCCAATAATAAGAAAATAATTATTAAAAACAATTCCAGTAAAGCCTTTATCCAGATTCTGGCTTTCGCATGGGAAATAAAATTAAATCTCACGAAGCTTTCGTATGGGGTTTTATCTCACACATACTTCTGTGGAAGTACTTAGGCATGCCATGATGTAAGCGGTATGTTAAAATAGAATTGTATTAAAAAAAGTAGGTTTTAAAATTTTCCAATATTTAGATTCATTGGCCAACAAATGTCCGTAAATAAATTGATGATGGATTGTTTAATGTACAGGCCACCAAACAGATAGGTATGCAGGGTCGTCAGTTATAAGTTAAAGTTTAGAAACCGATGGATATTTTCAAATGTAATTTAATTTAAAAAGTAGATAATAAACAGTTCCATAATTAAGTTAAGTTTCAATCGAAACATCCGTCGGTTTCTAAGAACGCTTCAACTAAATCTTCAATATCTTTATTGTGGATCATAGGTTTGTACATAATACAGGTCTTAAATAATTAAATAGATCAGCTACGTCCTGCCCTTGGAGCATACAATAGTCATAAAATATAGAGGAATATAGCTACATTATTTTACAAATTATTAATTACGAATTACAATTACAATTTTTACAAATTATCATTAATGTTTCACTTAAAAAAAATAAAAGGATAAAACCAAACGAAACAAATTAAGGTAGGTAGGTACACATCAGCAGGCTGACCACATCATGACTGAGGAGACTATATTGGAGCATTGATTTGTCCAATAAGAAGTATTTTATAGAGTAGTAGCATTTGTCTATCAGATTATGGAGACTCTTTTTAAATTTTTTCATCTGACGACCCTGGATACCTATCTCTTTTGTTGACTATACCACAAACAATTTAAGCAGTTCTAGAACCTACTCCGAAATGAGTCCTATAGCAAATGTACAGCAATATGAAATTAAGATTCAGATTCCTTTCTATCATAATTGCATCTAATTTGTTGACTCACACAAATTTTCTGCTGCCTTCTTGAATTTGCGTGTTGAACAACAAAATTCCAATGAATTTCGACTTCAGCATCAAAACTAGTTATCGTAGAAACATTATCTATTTTCGTCATTACCTGAAATTTTACCGGTATTTGCTAGCAAAAAAACACATGGGGCTATTAGTCGTACATACCGCACGGCGGAATGTAGGCAACGTGCCAAATTACCTGATGTAGGTATACCATCATCTCGTTAAAGTAGAGTTTTATGAATTAAATTGCCTATTTATATTGTAGCTCTTGCTGACAGAGCGTTCTAAGTACTTAACTGCGGTTAATA
The DNA here is from genome assembly GCA_949316365.1 of Hoplodrina blanda. Lineage (NCBI taxonomy): Eukaryota > Metazoa > Arthropoda > Insecta > Lepidoptera > Noctuidae > Hoplodrina > Hoplodrina blanda. The sequence continues at coordinate 4,468,850 of OX438564.1, read as the reverse complement.
CTACACAACATTGAATTTTAATGGCGTCGAAACAAAAGAGCGTAACAAGAATACGCTTTTAGAAGTTATGGAGGAACATTTTTTAAATATTTGCATTGTATTCAATTCATGGTATGATATTTATAATATATTTTACATAAAATCACATTGCAGAACAACGTGCTCGCGTGTCTATTGAAAAATCAAACATGCGGCACATGTGTGGCTTTAGAATTATGCGGTTAGTTAGCTTGAAAAAATGCAAGCTATTCCATCGAATCAGCGTACAGCGTGAGAATAGCTAGGCTGCATCGTACCGATCGAAAAACACTACGTGAATTCACTTGCATTTTAATTTTTTTCTTACTTCCGAACTTCGGGTCAAAAAGGCTCGGAGTCGGGACGGGATTGCAAATGCGTGTAAAGGAATTCCGGAACAAAAATGTGCGCGTCTACCTGCAGCCGGCAGATGCGCCCTGACCCCCTCCGCCTCACCTCCCCGTCGCATACCGCCATTAAACCATGTAAATTGATTACGTGGAAAATCTGAGAAAATCGCGCGTTAAGTACTGCGAGCGCGTGACCGCTACATGGCCAGTGTCACAATATGTGAAATTGCTCGGCTTTTTTGCATTCCGCAGCGCTGTTGTCGCCGCGGTCATCCTTGGATTGCTGCGATTACGATTGTTTATCGCCGTCTAGTTAACGAGCCTAAGTTGATTCTGAATAATTAAACAACTGTTACGTTTAGGGTTGCCACTTTATTGCTGTGGCTGAGAACATTCAGTGTTGAAATTTTATGATGCAAAAATATGAAAATGAGTAGGAGTTTACGCCGTAAGTGGCAGTTTTATCATTTCTTTATGAAGTTATTTCCAAATAGTTTTTAGCTTTTTCATTCCTGACATCAGATATCAATTCAAATTGGACACGATTCTTCCATCAGATTCGATTTCACCAACTGTCGTTGCACCTTTGCCTTTGATCAATGACAAATTCTGATGTCCTAAAATTAAATTGAATTGATTAAAATCGGAAAACCCAAAATTGCGTACATGATTTCGCAAGGGGATGAGGTCAGTGATGGTCCGTTAGTGCGTCGCTGCGCGCCGACACCTCGGCGGGCCGTGCGTTTCGATTCGACGAACTTATTACGACAGATGGCCGCGGCCCGGGAGGCGGGAGCGCCCGCGGACCCCGGCCCTTCGGAGAGATCGACCTCCGAAATGCGCCCGAGATTGCATTCTTTCGGCGGCGCGGGCGCATTCCACTGCGCGCCATCCGAGCTCCGCGCGCCCGCGCCAGTCGACGCGCGCCCTTTTGGGGGTTAAGATGTGTCCGTTGCGGCGAGCGCTCACTATGTGGTCCCAGCCGCCTCCCCCTGAGCCCGAAACGCAGACGGTCCGCGGGCGCGCGCACACCTGGTGCCGCGGCTGTTTCGGCAGCCGCCAACTCGCGCGCATGGTACGCCAGCCGCCCGAGTACGGCGTCCGCGTCGACCCTTCATCCGTCCAACCCGCCGGCTTGCGTGTGCGCGACGAGCCTCAGTACCAGAACATAGACGAAATGCGCAAGCGACCTGAGTACGCTAACCTCGACGAGATCAGTCGCGAGTTCGGTTACCGGCTCTGCCCTGAAGGTCAGAACCTAGAGGACGAAGCTATTTACGAAAATATACTGTCAGTGCGTCAGATACGTTCCGCGGAAGTGCGTTTAGTGCCTGTGTCCGAAGTGGCGTACTACGAAGGTCAAGGTTACGTTGCTACGCAGGTGCTCAGCAGGAATGGAACCTTCCCGCAGTGTCCGCCGCACACTTGGAGTCGTCTGCAGCAAGCATGCAGGCTCAATGGATCGCTGCGACTTTTCACCGTAAATGTCACTTGTTTTTCCACTCAAAATAATTGTACGGTCTGCACATTTCGCCTAACATTTGACGTCATTGCTTCGAATACAATGCTTTATAGTTATTATTTTTTTACAGAACAGGATATAACCGTACGATTATTCCGAGTTGTTTTTACATGGATTCCAAACTAAAAAAGTCATTGCCCAACTTATAATACCGTATTTAACGCTGAGAGCAAAAAATGCGTGTTTCGGTATTTTGCTCTAATGACTCGTTAATTTTGTATGTGACTTGATGTATTTCGTACGAACGTGTGATTTTCACCTTATCTTTAACAATTCTCAGTTAATTATTACGTTTTATTATAATTTTTACGATGCACGTATTCTAGCACATTGGCTTAAACAAATATTTCAGAACAAATGTTTAGTTGTAAAATAAATACTTAGGTTTTTGCGCTATACGAAAGGTCTTCAGATTAGCGTGTTTTGTCCACGTAGCAGCTTAACTAAGTTTATTTTATGTGGTAACATTTTACGATTTTGTTAAATATTGATCGAGCTGTCGAACGATGACTGGCGGGTAACATTTTTTTAAGAAATAGGTACATATGTGCACGTTTTACCGTAAACATAACTACACTCAAGCCGAGAAAAAAGTAAAACAATTTTTCACAGTCGATCAATCGTTTTGTAGTAATAAAATCTGACGTAAAAATCGTTAAGGTACAGTAGCAAAATAATTAAGTTTTTATATGCTCCTATGTCTCGTAATTCAATCAATTTTTATGTTACCCTAACAAAAAGCTGAGCTCTAAACAACTCATCAATATAATTATGTACCCTTTCAAATCAGCTCAGTATTTTTATCTTAAAGAAATTATGGGTGAAATTAAATTGTTTCGGCACTTGATTACTGCTGCTGAAATTGATTTTGGTTGTTTGAACGTACAGTCACCTAAAGAAATAAGTGTTGCAGGGTCGTCAGATATAGTTGAAGTTTTTTTATAAACCGTAAACTTTGTTTAATTAATTAAGGAACTGTATTACAATTTCTAAATCCATTTTTAATTTCACAGCAGCGTTTGATTTTGACTATAGTCATAGTCAAAGTTTGACCTTTAGTTTTGACTTTGGTATACAACCAACCTTTTGTTTCCTTGATGCAAATCATGCAAATTGAATTGATTTGCAATAATTATTAATCTGTATGGCACATTAACATACGTTTATTTTAAGTATTTAATTTATGTTTCAAAACTGATCGATTGGCTGATTGACTGTCCAATGTTGTATTCGGTCAATAGGATGACGTTATTTGGAGGTTACATTTCAACCAGGATATTGTATGTTAGAGGCTTTTGTTTATTTTTAGGGTTCAGTACTGAAAAGGATAGCGGAACTTTAATAGGATTTTTTTTCCTATTGCCTCGTTGGTATAGTGATCGCAAAGCGCGACTGCTGAGCCTCATGCTCAGCAGTCTTGGGCTCGATTCCCAGGTTGGGCAAAATGTTATTGGGTTTTTTCATCAGGAATTTCTCAGTAGCAGCCTCGGGAGTCTTTGCGCCCGGTTGATGGCGATAGTCTCGCCCCCTATTTCATGGTACTTAAACATAACTGGCGAAATGCGGGCGTACTAATGGGTACCTACATCTCTACCTAACCCATCGAAGATTATTAAACAACCATTTTTCAGAACATGCGATTATAATACCAAAAGCAAAGGGAAAAAAAAGCAACTTCGGTTAAAATTATGTATTCACACTTCGATCGTAGGCTTGTAGAGATAGTTAAGTAAAAAAAAAACTCTTAAAGGCCAAAAGAATTTCAAGTTCAAAATAATCATACTCATTATTAAAATTATCATACGACAATGTATCCACTTATTACATGGTAATAATACGGCTTATTAAGTCGAGAATAAACTATACAACCAAACTATGGCAAATGCTTACAAAATTAAATGGTAATTTGATTGGCGAAGCTGCATACCTAGATTGTGATTATGTATGACATCTTCTAGATCTTTAATAGAATTCATTTGTACTTTCAAAGTGTATCTTAGACATCACTGACATCGGTGAAGGAAAAACATCATAAGTAAATCTGAACTTTAATAATAATATAAGTCTGAAATCGCCAATCCTCCTTGAGCAAGCGTTGTGATCAATGCTCGTGCCTTCTCTGTATGAGAAGAGGGTTTTGCATTGCAGTGGATCAATAATAGGCTAGTAGTATTACTATTACACAATTTACAACAACTTTTGAATCTGTAAGGAGTCGGTCAGTTAGTCAGAAAGTTGACGATGGTTGGTCGTTTCAAAACGTAGATAGGTTTCTATGGAAAAGAATGAGTAAAAAACTTCATGGACACTCTGCTGATGTTGTCTCATTGTATGTTTGCAATAATTCAATTTTATATTTATATCTGTCTCTTTTTGTCTGCAGGCGAAGAAGGAGATGTACGATGTGAAGAAGCAGAGGCTGTGTTTAGCCCAGGATGAGTACAAGCATTTGAACAATGCGCTCTCCACGCTCGCAGCCTCTAGGACTAGTCGTAAGTTTACCTAATATATACTAAACTAAGCTTAAAACTTGGAATTTCCTATCATCATCAGCATTATATCCAATAGGAATTTCCTATAGTTAATCTAATTTTCTTAGAACTTAAAAATTCTTGTGCCAAATTTAACTTCACAGAAAACAGTTTTGAGTACCAAAACCACTTAAAAGTCAGACATACATACGACCGAAGCTCTTATAAATTAATAATATGTAGGGCTTAAATGGTTTAGCGTCGTCGAAGTGTGAACGAGCTAGTAAATTGTAATCAATATAAAAATATTCACTACGTTTGCAAGATCGGTATGTAGATAAATTGAAAATAATAATTTTCGTCCCGTTCCGCCGATTGAGGTTCTCTTATTTTATTAGGGATCCGTGGCTGTTGAAAGGAAAAAAAATGTGATGGCAGTAGGCTGCCTGTTGTAAAATTATGTGTCATTGGGACCATTTCGAGAATATCTCTTAATACCTTTAATAAAAATGGTAAAAGGGTTTGATTAACAAAACTAATATTTTTTGTTTTTGTCTATAAATTCCTGCCTTATTTTGTTGGGTCTGAATAAAATAAAAAAAAACGAATAAAAATCGGTGCCCCGAACACTACAAACTTTATTTTTTCATCAATACTAGCAATACCAATATTTCTGTCAAAAACAACGCCCCTGATGCGTGCTTACAAGCGTTTCAATTTAAAATTTATTTTTTCCCAATAAAACCTAAGTGTATGAACCTTTATTTTTATCTGATTCCATAGATAGTGTCCACATTTTATCGCAAAAAGTTGCCTCTTAATATTTATGCTCCGTGTCCGTTTATTGCAATTTTATTTTATATATTTTTTTCGATGGCCTTTTTATTTTATTTGTACTGCTTTTGCCATTTGTTTATCTTTTCCTGGCTCTCTACACTTGGTTAGATATGTTTATTTACTACTACAACTTCTATATAAAAATAAACACTTGCTATCTATTTGATCGGAAACTTTGACTACCTCAAGCACAGTGACAGTAACTGAATTGATATTATTTTTGTAAAAAAATGTCCCTCCATCATGAACTCTATCCTCCGACGAGGAACATCCTAGAAGGCAGATAATGCCGAATAATTATAATTAACCTGTCGGTCTTCATCGCAGTGTGTTCATCAACGACGTCGATGACAACGACGTCAACCACTTCTCGGCACGACCCAGAGCTCCTGAGGTCGGAGGTGACGCAAGCGCGCGGCCGGGTCGCGCAGCTACGCAAGGAGCTAAGGCAAGCCCGTGCTGAGGTCGCCAGTGCACGCCGCGGAGTCGATACGCTTGCAGAGTTAGTATGCTTGTGCAGGACCGACAAAGGTCTTTAGATGGTGGTGGGAAGGACAGCCGGTGAAGTTTGCTGACAGGCGATAACGGTTGAATTCCGGTAAGGATAGTAATTATAAGTTTTGTTAGGTAATCCTTGGAGGAAGTCGACGTGGCGGTAAGTACAAAAAAAGGCAACTGACAAATGAAAAACTTCTGGGGTATCACAGTTATCACCTACGCTGCTATAATGGTTTGTATAGAGACATTCTGTTTGAGACATTTTCTTTAATTAGAGTGGGTAATTAGGACATAAATTAATTTAAATTTTCCTATTTCAGAGTGGAGCAAAAGATCAGTGCCCAACAGGGTTGCTACAACATCACTGAAGCCCAAGCAATCATGACTGAATTGAAAAACATTCAGAAATCACTCACCTCCGGGGAGAAAGAAAGGGCAGACCTTATGCAGTCTTTGGCCAAACTCAAAGACGATTTGACGAGACTGCAACTTGGGGACGCATCACCAGATCTGTCAACCCTATCCCTCCCACAAGAGAAACTAAGCACTGCCTCTCAAACTGACCTCTGTGCCGATTTAGTACCCATCGGTACGAGACTAGCTGAAATGGCGCGTGTTCGCCTTCAATACGATGAAGCGAGAAAGAGAATACAACAAATACAGCAGCAACTTGCTGACCTTGAGGATAAAGTTCAACCTGGACAAGCAGAATCTGACAAGGACAGACTGCTGCTTTTCCAAGAAAAGGAACAGTTGCTTAGAGAACTCAGGAGTATAACCCCAAGAACAAGATCTAAACAAGAGATGACGGAAATCCAAACGGAGTGCAAGAGATTAGAGCAAGACCTAAAAAATGCCTTCGAAATGTCGAACAAGTGCATTGCGGACCGACTGAGGTTACATGAAGAAAAACAACTGTTACTTCAACAGTTGAAAGATGCTTTAACATCAATGACGACCTTAGAAGGACAGTTGAAGACATTATCAGCAAGTACACTCTCAGTGTCAAGCAGTTCAAGCTTAGGGTCCCTTTCTACTGCAAGTAGCAAAGGTTCTCTCAGTTCCGGCATCAGTTTTACCGATATTTACGGTGGACCGCAAATTGCGACGTCATTCTCCGCTGACAAGCCTATCGATATGGTCGATTTGCATCGAAGAGTTGAAAGGTGAGTGCGAAATACTTTTCCCTATTCAAACGTCAAAGTAAATTATTATGAACACGTTTAGCGATACATCAAGTTTTATGGATGGGTTTATGCTAATTTCTCGATTTAAGACCTTTATAAAGTAGGATTATGATATAAATTTGAACTTGGACAATCGTTTGAACTTTCTTGGATCGATTCTACTTTCTCAGTCTAAATATGTGCAAACGTTACCTTAGAAGGATTGTGTATGCAATGTTGGTACTTTCTCCTAGGATTACCAAATCATTACATTGCATATCTTCGCTTCAAGTCTAAGGTAAACTGATACAAGTTTTGACATACTTACTGCCTATTGTTTTTACGAATTCTCATACTATGAAAGTTGCAAGTAAGTAGATGTTTCGTGGATTTACTTATTCATACTTTGAGTTATGGCACAAACAGCGTCTTCGTTACTCATATTCGTGAGACAATCTCTTTTTTAAAACCTGATGTGTCGTTAACGCGACAGTACTGTACTTACTAGTAACTTCCAAATTATTTACAAATGGTGGTATTTTTTCCAATATCGGTTTAAGTAGTCCGTCAAGGTTGCCACTTATGAGTAACTTCCATTATTTACAAATTTTGATGGGTTTGTTCTCCAATGTCGGTCCAATATAGGTTTTGTAGCGTCAAGGTAGCTCGTGAAATAGGCCATTTGTTACTTTTCTTGCAAATTGCAGCTCTGCTTTACGTTAAAAGTATATCATTATAATTGGATAGGACATAGCATTATTTTATAAAGCCAAGACATTTTATTTTAGCCCTGAAAACTTGACAAATTATCAATTAGCTGCATTGTTGCTTTGTTATCCATAAATATTTCGTCAATTGAGTTGATAAATAAGTGACGTCACAGTTTGCCTTACAAAATCTATTAAATCCTAATCTATTATTGCAAAAAAAAACCTAAAATATTTTGAATTTCACAGGCTATATTGAAGGAATCACCTTTAATTCAATTCTTTTCATCAGGTTGCTACGCGGCACAAGTTACAACGCGGAGAGTGCCACCCCTGGAGCCAGCAGTTCTCCTTCTCAGCCTTCTCTGTCTCCAAGAAGTAGCCTCTCTTCTGCCAGCCCACCGCCGCCACCACCTTCGTATAACCAGGTTTGTCATTTGATTTATCTGTTTGACTAACATTCTACCCATAAGACCCAAATTTTATTGTCTTCTAAAAAGTTAAAGAGAGGATTATTAAAAGCTTTAAGTGCATTGATTTTGTTGTTCTGTATGATTTATGTAAAATACTGGTATTCAGCTGCATACGGTTAGACTGGAAGCGGAACCCAACATAGTTGGGACAAGGTTAGGTAGATGATAATGTGCTCGTATATGACTGCATGGACGTGGAGAGAACTAACAGAATAATGATTGGTAAAGCATTTATTTATGTATACGATGAAACCTTCCACGATATTTAAATGGCATAACTTAAAGTCAACCATATTCTTTTAAAAGTGTTTACGTTTAATTCCACATCCCAAAACATTCCTCTTTTTTCGTTTAAAAAATATACCAAAACAAAAAAATATTCATATTTTACGTAAGCAATATTTTTGCTAACTTTAAAGATGAAAGCGTGCTTGATTGTAATTTACTCACGATTGTACACACTTATCGCTTTGACTTTGCCGTAGTGTAAGTAACTGTGTGGCAACACAGTGAGTTTTTCAACCTATTCTATCGCGTTAGCGTAAACGTAATAATGTACGTTTACGTTATGTCAATTTGCATGGAATACTTGTTTCCGATTGTTGTCACCAGACGACGCTGTTTCAGTTTCAGTACAAATTGACTGCCTCGTTGGTCTAGTGGTTGCATAGTGCGACTGCCGAGCATTAGGTCTTAGGTTCGACTCCCAGGTTAAGCAAAGTGTTATTGGGTATTTTCATCAGGAATTTCTCAGTAGCAGCCTCGGAGTCTGTATTTCTTAACAAATCTTATCAACCTGTAATTGCAGATGTAACAATCATATTATCAGAAGGCTTTATGCTAAATCATATAATAAAACGCCCCGGGCGCGCCTGTCACTTACTTTCACTTTATGAACGGTAAATAGACAAGATTAGTGTTTATTTGTTGTCATTCTAATGTTGTGTGTTTGTATGAGAAAGTATATTTGTATGACATAACCATCACACTTTTAATAAAGGTGTTTATAAATAGATTCACGGTTGAATTTTAAACGCAATTTAAGGTGTGGCGTCTTGTGGCATCGTGCCTATGGACGGAAACATTATTATTAATTTATTATTAATTTTATTACTTTAAAAAGTAGAGTAAATTCAATCTGCCTAGCCTTTTCCCAACTATGTTGGGGTCGGCTTTCAGTCTAACCGAATGCAGCTGGATACCAGTATTTTACATGGAGCGACTGCCTATCTGACCTCTACAACTCAGTAACTGAGTAATACGATACCCCTTGGTAAGACTGGTTGTCAGACTTTCGGGCTTCTGACAACCAGTAACGACTGTCAAAGATCCACGTATGACAGCCGGGACCAACGGCTTTTGCTTTCCGAAGCACGGAGGAGTTTCAGCATGTAAGGATGGTCTCCCATCCACGGACCAACCCCGGCAAGCGTAGCTTAACCTGACGGATCGACCCGTTCGTCTGTTATTACTTAGTCACGAGATCCTCTTTTTTTCTTAATATTTGTTTAGATGTTGATGAAATGCCATTGCGGTACCTGTCAAATATAACAGATTTTAATTAAGTTTGTTGTCAATAATCATGTTTATCTAATATGTTTATGTTTTCTTTTTTACTAGGTGGAAAGGCAAAGACGGCAACAAAGAGAATTAGAAGAGAAGTTAGCAGAAATGAGGATAGGTGTCGCTACTGGACTGAACGAAGTCACAGGACTTGCTACAAGTAAGTTTATGTTATTGCATTTTATATTCTATAATCATTATGTCACGATTCCGTTTTTAACAGATACAGTTCTATACACGTGAGAGATTAATAGGAATCACCATTAATCATTTATGAGTGTATCAACTTTATAACGATTATCAATAAAAAAAAACAATTATTTTTATTACTTGTAAGACTTGGTAAAAATCATTTGATTTAGTTTTCCTTTATTCATGTTTTTACCTGTTGACTAATAATAATTTGATTTTCGAAAACTGTTATCTGATGTGGAAGACACAGACTCGACATCTATACTAATATTTTAAAGCTGAAAAGTTTTTTCGTTAGTTTAACACGCTTTTTTCTGGAACTACTGGTCCAATTCTGAAAATTCTTTCACTAATAGGAAGCTACTTTATCCCTGAGTGATATAGGCTATAATTTACTATCAAAAACATTAGGGTTCCGTAAGAAAATTCACGGGAGCAAAAGCTAGTCATCGATATACATAAGTTAATCTTGTTGTATGTTTAGTTCCAGTACAGCTGCAGGGCCCCGGGCGGCCTTGCGAGCCGTTATCACCCATATCAGAGACGCCACCTCCACCATCGCCCAGAACTCCCTCATCTAGTGGTCAGTATTATTTGCATTATTACTAAGTCTGTTTGTCCAAATGATATCTGAGTTTGAGCATTCTGATAATAATGTAAGGCAAAGATGACCAGTTCATTGAAAGTAAACCTGCATAGGTTTACTTCCAATTAACTGGTCATCTTTTAGAAGGTTCAAAGTCCTAATGAGTACTTTTATTATGGAACTAACTAAAATTGCGGTTCCTTACAAAAATACACTAGAACCCAAGAATGCCTAATGGCATTAAGACTGCCTTTGCCTTGTACTTTTTGTTGCATAAAGTTTAAAATAAATATAAATAAAGCTAGTAGTAGCTCTTCAAAATATTGTAATTCAAAATTAATCGGGTTTACAGGATTGCATTTCAGTACATCAACATAATTTTCCATAGTAATAACATTTTATTTAACTTACAGGTACAAACACTAGATCAGTATCTGCGGCAGTGAGCGACGAATCGGTAGCGGGCGACTCTGGTGTGTTCGAAGCGGCGCAGGCGGCGAACGATCCTTCCAACGCAGGTAACAACGCATTTTGTACCTTATTCTATTAGAGATAGGGTTGAGTTTCTATTGTATGGTAGTAGGGTTTAAGGTTTAGTTTCGCTTGAAGATGATGGGGCAGTTCGAGGCTTTGATAGTTTCGTCATAAAGGGTCGTTTTTGATGATTTTGGCAAAATTGACTGATGGGCAAAGTGAAATTAATACTTTTGAATTTTTGGGCGGTATATTGGTACCGTAAATTATTACTCATAGAAGATAGTAGAAATCAAATAAAAAATACAAAAATCAAATCACTTTTGTGCATTACTTAAAAATATAGTTAATTATAGGATAAATATTAGAAACGGTATTTTTGGCACATTTTATAGTAGATAGGTATTTAAAGTTTATCTTTTATTTTACATTACAGTGAACAGTGCCCAAATTGAGATCAAATTGCGCTACTGTGTAGAAGAAAGCGCGTTGGAGATAGGAATCCTGCGCGCGCGCAACCTGCACGCGTTGTTTATTGATATCGGCACTCAAGTGTGAGTATTAATGTTATCTTTACTATCAATATCATTATTATCACACCATTCATGTTTTTGACAGTATGAATGGTGTGGTCTAGATAATTTTAAGCCTCTTTTTAAGGTGCGGTCATCGACGTCTAATCAGAGGTCGATTAGTGAACGTAATTAGTATTTTTTTGTTTTTGTTCTTGTATTGTTATTAATCGTCTTCAGTGGAATGTTTAGGCTGATTTCTCAGATAAGTAGGAGACACGTGTATACAGAAGCGATTCTTCGTTGTGAAACGATGTTCTAGCTTCTTATAGCTATGTGAAACCGGCCTTAGGCTGTCATACTTTTTTTTTTTTTTTTTTTGGTGGTAAACATCATCAAATGAGTCCTTCCGCCTTGGGTGGGGCGGAAGGGACTTTTAGAATTTTACTGACTAAAAAACCACCCTGTTCCTTCTGTAGCCCTTTACATTCCGGGGCCACGGTATCCTGTTAAGACGTCCCGCAACAGGCTGTGATACTTACATTATTTTTGTAATTAGATCGTAATTTCCCACCGCTGGGCAATGAGACGGGCAAGTAATACGTCCAAGTCGTCCCTTCATCTCGTTCATGGTCTAACGAAGCCCAGTCTTGATGTTTCGAGGCACAATTAATGTGTTCTACAGGCTCATAGCTCGTGCAGGCTTAACCTGCCTAGTTTCATTTAGACTGGACAGCCACGTTAACGATCTGCATTATTTTTTTTGTTATACTATAATCAATTAATTATTTTGTCAGTCTTTATTTGTAGATTACTGTCTTATGCACTTGGCTCTAGGACATATAAGAAATAAAAGAAATAGATTTTCTTAGACAGATTTTTTGTCCATGCCAAAAGCCACTGTATTGTGTAGTGTGAGTGTGCTTTTTAATTCTTTACATAATAAAACACTCAAACCATCTCCTATAATAAAAACTTTTTTTGCCACAGTGGTGTCCGTTGTGCCCTGGTGGTGGGCGGCGGGTGCGGCGTGGCGTGGGGCGCGTGTGGCGCGGCGTGGCGTGGCGCAGCACTCGCGTGGCGCCACACTCACAAGGCGCCACTAGCGGGCACTAGAGCCTTGCGAGCTGCCACGTTGCAGGTCAATCTCACTGCTGGGACCGAATGCCTTGTAAGTATACTGGGTTATGAGCTAATTTTGTTGAATGTATTATCAAGTTTGTTCTTTGTTCAAGTCAACATCTAAAAGTTTCATCATCTTTCAGAAGTTGACTGGTTATGTTTTCAAGTAAACTTGCTAGTGGATTCAACACTTCATAATTCTATTATATTCTTTCCTATATTTTGATATCTTCGATCTAATTGCCTATAATCAAAAAAGGACATCTGACATTAACTACATAGTTAGTACAAACATTAATTGGCTTTTTATAAAATACAAAAAGGAAAAAAAAAATATGATGAAAACTAGCCAAATTCGAGTATTCGGCTTCAAGCCTCGAGTGCCATGTGAATACCCCACAAGGCGAGAGCGATTACCTTCTGACCACATTTACCCCTTTACCCTTCCACTTGTTACCCTTACCTTCACTAACCCTTACATTTTACCCAACAGGGTTGTGCCCAAGTGAGCCTAGCAGACTTCGAACCGGATTCTGTATCTCAGAAGTGGTACAATGTACTCAGCTTCAGGTGTATGAGAAGAGATGAAAGTTCTGATGAGTCTACTGTTATATCATCGCAGACTTCCACCTTGACGAGGAATAGAGGTGAGAGAGTTTTGTATCTGTGTATTTATTTTATGTGTTAGTTTGACTATGCGCGGTTTAAATATCGATAAATTGCCATATTAGGCTAGTTGACACCACCATCAATTGACGTACTTTTATGACCTGTCAAAACGCGATTCTTTCATAGATTTTGTATGGTAATAGCACGTTGTGACGTCACTTATTTGGCAACTCAATTGTCTAACTATTTATTGATTTCAAAGCCACAAAAAATCTATTTTTTCAGTAAATTGAAAATTAATCGGTTTTTCATCGCTAAAACAAAGCGTTTCTTTAGAGAAGTTATGTCTTGGAATTATTGGTTCATGGTGTCAACTACCCAATTGTTCCTTGATGAGGTATTAAAGCAGATTAATGTTACGACTAAATGTTTGGCTGCTGCGCTGTATGTCTTGCGTTCTATGTCCACATAGCAAAAACCATATGGCCTATAGGTAGTTGTTCTATGTCTAGTTGTTAGTGTATGTAAGTTTATATGTTTGTAAAAGCATATGTTACCGGCAATCTGTATAATCCGGTATTCTATACAATACCTAGGCAATGTATAGAATACCTAAAACGGGCAGGTAATGTATGAAGTATTATTTATTTTATACTTTGCCTAGGTATTCTATACAATACCGAATGCGCAGCCCGGCAATGTGTGTAAAAGAGCAGGAAAGGAGGTGACTATCTAGTTTTGGCGTAGCCGACGAAGGCCTGGTCTAGGAAGCCCCGCCGCGCGGGGCTCCTATTTCTGGGTGGTTTAAAAAAAAATAACCACGAAGGGGATGGCGGGGTCTTTCAGACCCCGCCATCCCCTTCTAACCTAACCTGTCCGAGTCGGGGTGCCCCAAGTCCCGCGCTCGCTTTGCTCGCTTTAGATGAACCGGTTTGGCAAATGACAAACTAGTTAGCCTTAAATCGGGTTTGGCGTAACATACAATATTAGGAATTTTAGACCCGAACCAAAAAAAAGGGGGTAGGATTGTGACTAACCATCCCATAGCCAAGTTGGTTACAGTTACTGGGCTAATACCAATTCTAAGATTTACTTGTAAAACCTATGGTTTACCATTATTCGGGCTTTTACAGTAACTTATAGACCAAAATCTATTTATTTTACACATTTCCGGTGGACCAGCAGGTTCTCTATACAATCCCTAGGAATTGTATACATTACCTAGGTAAAGTATGTAATGGAGAATAATATTCATAATATTTCATACATTGCCAGAACGCCCCAGGTATTCTATACATTGCCTAGGCATTGTATCTAATACCTGAATTATACAGATTGCCGGTAACACATACACGATATAGGAAAAATTCCTAGTGCGACCCGATGTGGGGTTATCGATACTGGAAATATGAAATAACGTAAGGGACATTTGGGCGAAAACCTCATTTTCGACTTAATGTCGCTCACATTTGGTCGAAATTAGATTTTCGCCCAAATGTCCCTTACGTTATTTCATATTTCCGGTATCGTTATGTTTAAAAAAATAATTTTTAACCCTTGCAGGAGCATTTTGAGAACGTAATGAAATAACATTTTTCTTTACATTTTGTTGGTCTTAAAAGGCAGGATTAAAATGGGGATAGAAGGATGATAAGAAGATAAGACAGTCTTCTAATAAAATCTGTCTACTTTTAACAGGACCAGAAAGTATGACGGGTGCGGAATGCAACGTTGATTGTGGTGACAATTCAGCATCGGAGGACGAAGAGTCGAGAGAGCCACTGAATCAGGTAATTTATACAGGCTGACTTATAATTTATTACCTATGTTTCAGGGGCTGAAAATGCCTTTGAATATGAACATCTTTGGATGGGACTCATCATCATCATCTTCCTGCCCTTGTCCCACGTTACTTGGGGTCGGCGCAACACGTTTTCCTCTTCCACTCTGTCCTGTCAGCCGTCATGCAATCACTGACTCCCCTTTCATTCATATCATTCTTCACACAATCCATCCATCTTTTATAATGGGACTAACTCTGAAATATATGAGAAAAATAGCTGTTCTATAAATATTGATTCGTGTAGGGAACAGCTGTGTTTTTTTCATATTTCCGACTAAATTAATAATATTGTTTTATACTGGCGATTTTAAACTATAAACACAGCATCATAAAAACAACTACATAAAAGTACAAGCAAAAAAATCACTAAGCGCTTTTTTTAAAAAAACCTCAACATTGGCTCTTATTGCACCGCTTTTAGGCTCACAATGCGGTGTCTCAATCCATTCCATCAATTACAACCTCGCCTTCAACTCGGGCTGCTGCTCAATTCTGCCTCGGCCGCAAACTTTTCTCACATACATCATAATATTCTATTTCTGTCTTACAGATAGTGGAAGAAGATTCATTCGAGGACTACATTCCGGAAGAAGACATTGCTTTAGAAGAAGAATATCTTCACCCCACCACAGCCGAAAAAGAGACCAACACAGAGTGTAACTTCTGTCCAGAAGGAGCGAGACAGTTGCATAGACGGTACGTTTTTATACTGTGCCTCAGAAATAGTAGTTTTTATAGGCTGTGCCTTTTTATAGTAATTTTAGGGTAAAGTTTATGCCTCGGTAATAGTAATTTAAGGATAAAGTAGTTATTTGTTGGTAGAGGTATTTTTTTTATGGTGATGGTAAAGTATTTTGTCTAAGAAGTATTTTTATGTCAGGTTTTTTGTGTAGCTGTAATTTTGCCTTATTTGTAGCATAAAATATTCATTTAGAACACTATATTTTTTTATTTTATCGTAATTTTTTTATGTTATTTTGAATATCGTAGTAAAAATGGATAAAAAAATAAATAAATAAGATCTTGTCTTTGCTTTAATGAGACTTAAAATAATATTCTTAGTATTTACAGTTACTCAAATCAAGGCAATCTCAGTGCCTCGTTTAAAGCAGTGCCTTATAAAAATGCAGGCACACTGGCATCTATTAGGCCTACCTAAATTCTATGTTACGATCTATAACTCTTACCTACTCCTCTTTATTTCTAAACTAGATGAGGCTTACTAACCTTGGTGTCGGGCTACAGTATCTCCTTTCCCTCTCAGATATATGAAGTTGAGACGCGCGGCAGGCGACGGCCGCCCGCACCACGCGCCGCTAGAGAAATAATATATACCCCCCACTTGTGTACATAGTTGTATATAGGTATGTTTACATTGTGTCGGGTTTCTTTCTTATAGCCATAACAAATTGAGTTTTTTATTAATATGGGTGATGTGCTCAATGATGTTAGTTAAATTAATAATTGGGAGTAATGAAAATTTATCAACGGTCTCTATTTATATCCTTTGCATCATTCTAAAGCTGGGACTTTATATGAGTAGACTCGAACCTTTGTGCCTCATAAGCAGTCGCTTGGTTCAAGTCGAGGCACGCCTTTTTCCAAGTCTGCCTTTAATAGAGTCCCAGCTTTAGAAACGCCTTTGTTTCCTATAAAAAATAAAAGATTATATATTTTTTAGCATTAAAATTATGTAGATAGTAAGTTTTCCAAGATAAATAGAGTCTGTCGAAATATTGCCATACAGCAAATAGTACAGTATTTTAATTAATACTAAACATTGTTTGTTTGTTTTTTTGTGTGTGAAATTGTTAATTAATATATCGGGTAGGTATGTCACCCCGCATGTTATATTCATTATTACACAAGTGTTATGTGCATGAAAAGCATGAAACGTGGCACAATGTGGATGTATCTTTATGTTTTTTTATAGCATAATTTTAATCAATTTCAATATTCCAAAAAAAAATCCTATTTGAAATATAATTTTTGTTCGGAACATACTATGAACCATTTCTTAGATCAATGGCAAGGCCTTTGACCTTTTTAGAATGAAAAGATTGTCATTGTAAAAAGGATTTTAACGCACACGATTTAAAGTCCAAACTTGAACGCCAAATTATTTGCTGTGTCGAAGCCGTGCTGTCATATAATGTTCAACATTTTAATTGTAATTTTCCTAAATTTTTTTGGTTATGAAATTGACTATTACAATGCTCTGCACAAACTAACTAACACTAAATCGTTTGATATGTTAACAATACCTTGCCATTTGTTTATAGAAAAAGCCAGCAAGTGAACGCTAGCCTCGCCGAGCCCCTGGCCACCATCAAGAGGTCACAAACGTTCTCGCCACAACCACAGAGCATCGCCAAAGCCCAGTACATTTGCAGGTCAGTATTAGAAAATTCTAGAATTTAACCTGTATTATTTCACAGCAAAGACCCCTTTTCCCTTACAGATTTTTTAATTCTGACAATGTAGAGTCAACAATAGTTGAAGTTTTCTTAGAAACCAATGGATGTTTTCAAATGTATCAGTAAATTCATCAAAGAAAAAAATATTCAATAAACAAGCCATAATTATAATTTAATTTGTCCTCAGACTGAACCGTTCGGAGTCGGACTCGTCGATGGCTGCGTACGCGCGTCGTGTGACGTCACATCCGCCGCCCCCCTCCGGCATTCCCTTCGACCGCAGTGTGCGCGAACGACGCTCATTAAGGTATGTTTATTTTATTTAATTAAAAAAACTTACTTACTTATAGTTCCTAGAAAAGACTCTGAAATCCTCGACGTCTAAGTTTAAAAAATAATAATAATCTTTTATATGTATTTTCTTTCCTGTCAGGGGGGTGCAAGTGCACCCCCTTGCACCGTACTGCAGGCGCCCATGACACACATTTGGTCACACTATACATTAACATGTGACTTTGTCGTCTAGATGGGGCAGGTCAGGCGCGGCTCGCGGCGCGCGCGCCCGCTCGCGTCCCGCGGCGTCGCGCACGTCGCTGGACCTGGCGCTGGACCTGCGCGCGCAGCACTCGCGCCTGCACCACCTGCGCACCGACATCGCCAACCTCACCGCGCTCAAGAAGAGGTAAGCTACTCATACCCACTGGACTAGGCAGTACTACTCACCCATCCTTATTGTCTATGCTTTGATAGTTACCTTAGTTAACTTTAGTCTTCTTAACAAACTCCACGTTTAAGTTGATCCAAGCTTGGTCCAAAAGTCTGCTTAGATGAAGATTCAGAGATGATTTCGTTTTAAAAAAACTGTAAAACTGTACTGGGTTGACGTAATTACTATTTAAGAAGAATTGAGTAAAACTTCTGAGGAATTCTCAGAAGCCTCAATTCTTTTTTGTTTAATACAGGCGTTTTTTGATGAAGTTTGCGAAATTAATATTTGACAAAAAATAATGGAGTCTGTTCGGATACCACTCCACTCTAAAACTATACTTCGAGTATACCATTCTTATTCTCAGCAACTCATGACCTTTATTCTTCCAGGTTAGAGGAAGCCTGGACCCGTGGCGACCCCGCCGTGGCCGCGTGGGTGGCTGAAGACGAGACCCTACGTCGTCTAGTAGCCCCGGGCGAGCCCCCCGCAGACCGCGCGTCGCGCCTGCTCAGTAGAACCTGTCGCGAGATCTACCGCCTGAGGAAGTCGCGCCAGGGCGGAAGGAAACCAGACCTCGTCACCTTCAAGTGAGTATTCAACATCATCATATCAGCCCAAAGACGTATACTACTGGATGTAGGTCATCCAGCAGATCCTGTGCTTCTTGATCCACCGATCCAGTGATCTTCATTAGCTCGTCGGTACACCACGCTCCATCTTCTAGTTCATGGTAGAGGTACCATGAACCAGAAGATGGAGCGTGGTGTGTGGTGCTGGCTCGGATGGCTGATGGGGCCAGAAGGTTGTGGACTTCTCCAGAACATTCTGGCCCCATCAGCCATCCGAGCCAGGCTTCGAAAACTGAGGGCGTCATGCCATACGCGCTCAACCGCAAAACATTTAGGTAGTTCCAAAACAAATGTGTCATTTTCGGGAGTATATACTCGCTTCTCATCTGGATTTTATCGACGTTTCTCCAATAGTTTTGAACTAAAAAAGGCTTGTAATATTGTGAGGTCCCAAACCGAACAATTACCTTGTATACTATAAAGATAATAAAAACTAACAATAAAATCTCTCCACAGAGAAAAGATGGCCTTCTTCACTCGCACCAAAACCACAATCCCCCTCCTACCCGGCGAGGATGGTGACGAAATACTATCAGAAGACGACTGGGAAGAAGACTTGGAAGAACGACGAACACCTGACGGCCGGTCTTCTAAAACCTCGTACGAGCTACGTCGAGACCTCCCAACGACTACGCAAGAGGTGGCCGAGGTCGTGGAATGCAAGAACCCGTGCTTGAACCTTGAGGTGCCGGCAGAGGTGAAGGATGACACTAAGACTGATGAGGTGAGGTATGAGTTTGTGGTTGATAGAGTGCTGGGTGTACAGGTTTGAAAGGTGGTGCGTTTTCAACGGTTGGTTCCAGTAGGTTGGGTTTCGTTGCGCAGGAGTTGCGACGAAGTTTATATAGACAATGTAATGTTTGATTTCCATTGTTAGAAAAATCTCAATATCTTAAATATTTTCTAGATAAATTTTCGCTGCTACTCCTGCGCAATTACTCTCAACTGTTACTAAACTTACAGTTTCACAATCAAAATCAATTAACAGAAACCTTTTGTTATAACCAACCGATGCAAAACAGCTCTAGTATGGCCTATGGCAAAATATGGCACCATTAAAAAAATTTGCAAAATAAACAATATTTAAATATTACTGTGATCATTATTGCCTATTGAGATTTTCTGGATCGAAGACTGAGCGAGAACTTATATATGTGTTATTGGTTATATTATATATGTATATCCGGACTCTACTACATGTACGTATGTGTGCAAATAGAGTGCCATAAAATTAAGATTACAATATTGAATCTTATACATTTTTTATACTACTTATGGTCATTGCTATTTATAAGAGCGCTGCGACAACCCGGTTGGAATCGCCTCGAAAAATCTAACCATCAGCACGCCGCTCGCGATCCGTCGCCTTTTTTATCTTGTTATAAAAAATATTTTAACGCACATGATTTAAAGCTCTAATTTGAATGGCAATTTATCTGCTGTCGCTTTGCTGTTATAAAGAGCGATGACAATTATGTATCGTATTGTATACATGTACAAATTATAGAACAAAATTTTGAATGTCAGAAACTCCTGAAAACAAGTATGATTTGATAAAATCCCGTCCATATAGGTATATTTATGTATTTGAAGTTGTATTAACATATTAGTAATACAAAGAGTTTTTTGAAACACATTTTCATATTGATATTACAAATGTTGCCAAGTAAAAAAAAATATGTTACTTGTAGTTCAGGGGAAAAATTGTGCCTTTAAATTATTGGTGCCTGATATTGAAGCCTGCGATTGTGCCATATATGGCATGCCAGACGGGGGTAAATAGGTACAAAGTAGTTGTATGATGAGTCACAAAATGTATGCCAAACATATTTTTTTATTGTAATTAGAACATAATGTGGGGTTACGGTCTCTTTGTAAATAAAAATACGTAAAATTGCGGACCCACCGACTAAGTTCATCTGTAGATAAAGTAAAAAAAAAACACAAATAATTTTTGCAAAAAATTTAAAATTATTTCTAAAATGATTTTTTTTGGAAACCAACTATTAAATAATTGCAACTTGACTAACTTTGCAGTTATGTTTTTAATTTTTGCAAAAGTTATAATCTGGTTAGGGTTTCTCTCCACCGAATAAATAGGACATGAAAGGCCAAAAATAAAGCTTTGTACATAAGGCTTTAGTTATGTGGAGTACTTGCCCTACACAATACACAACACTGACCTAGAAATTATTTGAAATTACAAATAAATCCAATAATTAGGTAGTTCACACCATTACCCATCAATTCCAAGACCTAATTTCTATAAAGAAACACTTTAAATTAGCCCGGAAAACCCGATTAATTTCCAATTAAAAAATAAAAATTGTTTTTATATTAGTTTCAAATTAATAAATAGTTATTCAATTGAGTTGGCACAAAACTGACATCGCAGTTGTCTTTTGCTATACAAAATATATGGAAGAGTCTTGTGTTTTGACAGGTCATAATGGTGTTATCGACCCTATTATTGTGTTCACAATTATTTTTTTATAAGAAGTTGTATTTAAAGTACGTGCCCAATAAATGTATAAGTTGTAATTTTCTAGGTCTCTTAATGAACGTACCCGGGCACATTGTCGTTTTAAACGTGCAATACAACGTAATATCAATAGCTTATAATTCCATGTGTGTTAACAGATCTGAGTTTGTACTGAACATTTTATGTCTCACTCATTAATCATTATCATTTTTATGTTTAAAGAACGCCATCTTTATTTATAAACGTTGGAACTTTGAGGGCATTACCTTAAAATTATCCTTTCTATCTATTTGTCATACAAATACTTAAGCAAAGGATCCATATCAACATTTATAAGTAAAGAACTTATTTTTAGTATTTTGTGAACAAAAATATATCAACTATTTAACAAATTACTTTTTTTGGTTCCACATACAAAAATTACAAAAATTGTTTGGTTTTTTAAATAAGTCGAAATATTTTTGTACTCAATATTTTTGATGTAAGCATTACTTGTACATTTTGTACATATCATATTTAATTATTATTATTCTAGTTTAAGAAATCTGTGTAAATAATCTGAATAAAAAAATACGTTTTATAAAAGAATTTGCATATCTGAATTTTGACTTTATGACTATTATTATTTCTAATTAATTATTTAGCAATATTAGTCGATGTTAAGTATTTTCATAACAAGAATACAATAGTCTCTTAGCTGTAATCTTTACGTAATGTTACATTTTTGTAAAAAATGTATATTTTTTATTATAATTATTTACTTGGAGTTTTTATACATAGTGTAATTGTTACTGAGGTGAATTTGGATTTGCCAAATTAATATAAGCCTTGTTTTAATTCTTCCATTAAAATAAAGGGGTCATTATATTTTGTAAAAATGCCAATACAATTCATACAAATGAAAATAAAAATTATAAATTAATGTTTCTTGGTTTGATTTTAAAATAATTCTTTTGGAATGCGGTCACTATGAATTTTAAACTAGGTAAGTCAAAAATTAACCACAACATGGTTAGTTAGGTCACCTAAAGGATAACTACAAAAGATAATAGTAAGGTTTCCAGAAACCATTAATCAGACTTGAATGTTTTGCTTTGATTAAGTGACATTCTTAGCCTGTAACCAGTAAAACATTAAGGCGCTTTCAACGATACTTCGTTCGGTAATCTACGACGAATTGTGTAGGACATATACGCACACAGATGAACATACGTATTTACATGGACTGAAAGATCCATGACCTTCCGTTGTCGGGTAAAAAAGATATCTTTATAACTACATGAAAATGTAAGTAGTTAAAAAAGTTAGTTTCTCTATCTATTTCCAGATTTTAAGCCAAACTAAAACCACATAAAGCTGGCGACTATGAGATCTCAGTCCGTACCTATCTACCTAAATTACGTCATCGCCATAAAAGACCTTATTTCACCACTTAAAAACAGCAAACATTTCGAAGCAACCTAAACCGACTGAAAACACAAAACTTACATAACCCCACTAGCAGATCAATCAGAGATAAAACGACATAATGTACTGCACACACATTACCTACGTTTGCATACAACAATGTATGTAGTGCCAAGAGATTGCAGCTGATTGCTTTACCATGCAATTTTACAGATGGAATGATAGGACTTGTGATCATGTAGGTGTTTCTACCTAAATTGGATTGTTAGTTGACACCATCTTTACTATCCATACTAATCTACTTCTACACTAATATTATAAAGAGGAAAGATTTGTATTTTTGTGTGTGTGGGGGTGTATGTGTATGTTTGTAATGAATAAATTCAAAAACTACTGAACCGATTTAAAAAATTCCTTCACTGTTGGGAAGCTACACTATTCCCGGGTGACATAGGCTATATATATTTTGAAAAAAGTTAGGGATCCGTGAGGAAAATCACGCGAAAAAAAGTCGCGGGGAGAGTGCTAGTATAATATAAAGTAACTCTGTCTGTCTATAATGTTACGCTTTCACAACTAAAATACATAACCGATTTTGATGAAATTTAATATGGGGAAAGTTTGAACCCCAAGGACGAATAAAGGCTACTTTATATTCCGCGACTTCTGCGTCTGCGATGACACTCATTTTTCAAACAACACAATTTTTGCCCTGAAAACCTGATTAATTTTCAATCAACAGTAAAATGATATTTATAGTTGCTATAAAATTTAGACCAGGGTCGATAATTTTAGAAACGAAAAAAAATTAAAGTAGAATGAAACCTATTGGAAAAGGAAGGGAATACCTACTACTAAAATGAAAGGAAAAATAAATTACGGGCGATCTGCGGTTGGGAAGGGGTGGGGGCCGGAAATCAAGATTTATCGATTTTAACCCTTAAACCCGGGGGGGGGCCCGGGTTTAAGGGTTAAAATCGATAAATCTTGATTTCCGGCAAAACTACCAGTCCTATCGAAAAAAGTTAAATGGCAAAGTTGTAGATAATAAAAAGGTCTACAACTTTTGAATCTACACTTTTTCTCCATAACCTCAAAATTCATGTAAAAAATCCAAAAAACCACATTTTAGAATTTTTATTTTTATCTTTTACAAATATTTTTTTTTTCCATGATATTTGGTGAAAACTTACCTCTTTATGTCCCAAACACACTGGAATTTTGAAGATTTAAAATATTAATTTTTTCACCCTATTTTGACTCCATATCGAAAAAAGCACCCTAATTTTCAATCGAAAATTCTCACGTCAAAATATCTGATTTTTCAAAAAAGTCGGTGTGCTTTTTGTTCGTTGAAATCTCTATTTTACGATGGTGTTTAAAAAAATATACATAACTATGGAATTTTTTTTCAGAAAATGCAAACGAAAAATACTAAAATTCGTTTTTTTTTTTAAATCTTTATGTACAATTTTGAGGTATTCATTAAAATTTTTACTTTAATTACTCGAAAAACGTTAGGTTCCATGTTAGATTAATAAACAAAAAAATTACAAACAATTAAACATAAATATCGCAAAAAAAAAACATACAATGCAAACGAAAAATACATTTTAGTATTATTCGTTCGACACAAGGGCTTGTGGGGTCGTAAGACCTTACTGCCCACACGATAAAGAAGAAGGAGAATTGGGAGAAGCCAACTTCAAAGTGACAGAGATAGCATACCTACGACCTAAAAGCAACTTAAAATTCAATTGCTTTTGAGAATTTGCCCGTTATGACCAAAATATGATAAAACTACGTTTTGTAGGTATGGACGCAGTATTCGCAGTTTATTGTAGCATTAAGCAAAGTGAAATAAACTAAAACTAGCCTTAATCTAGAGGTTAATCTTGATATCGACTTTGTCAATCCCAAAAACCGAGCATTATACCCAAAATAGAAACCTCATCACTCATTTCGTTCACGCAAGCAAAACCACATTAAGGCGATTAACCCACGGCACCGCACGCCGCTCCGGCATGCGGTGGCGGTGAAGCGGATTTCGATGCGGTTGTCCGCACGGTGATGCGGTTCAACCGCATGACCGTGCGGATCGATTTTGAACAGTTTTGGTTTTAACCAGTTATTTTTTACCGGTTTTGACCAGTTTTCAGGGTGTCCAGGTTGGGGTTTTTTTTCCCCCAATTTGGGGAAAAATTTTGGGGAACTTTTGGTGAAAACTGCGGAGAAAATTCTGGGAAAAAAATAAAAAAATTCTGCGAATCCACTAGCGCGAATGCAGATATGCGCGAAGTATATTTTTATAAAGGATAATGGGCAAAATTCTTAAAATAAGGTTCCGTACACATACCCACATCACTTTATCTATTAGATAAAATTCATAACGGCTAATTACGCGTCATGGGTGTCGTGTTCATGGTTTTCAAGGGTGCTTCAATACCATCAACGATTTGTTTCATTCAATCCAATATCACTTTGTGAGCTTTGGTTAACTAAAGTATTAAACTTTAGTTTTATTTTTGATTTTATTAATTTCGTTTGTGATTCATGTAGGTATAACGTTCTGTTTATTTTTTATAATGCACATAATATTACAACATGTAAAATAAATGTTAAGCTAAAAAAAATGCCTTAAAGTTTAATTTCGTGATGCAAAATAATTCGTTTGCATAGGCATCTATATGATGACCCACATCACTTTATCTATTAGATAAAATTCATAACGAGTAATTACGCGTCATGGGTGTCGTGTTCATGGTTTTCGAGGGTGCTGATGACGAAAATGAGGTCAAAATGAAAATCCAAGATGGCGGCCGCAAAATTTTTACAAAATATGCTTCATGGGTGTCGTGTCCACGGTCGTGGCATATTTTGCGGCCGCCATCTTGGATTTTCATTTTGACCTCATTTTCGGCATCAGCATTCCCGAAAACCATGGACTCGACACCCATGAAGCATATTTTGTAAAATTTTGCAGCCGCCATCTTGGATTTTTATTTTGACCACATTTTCGTCATCAGCACCCCCGAAAACCATGGACGCGACACACATGAAGCATATTTTGTAAAATTTTGCGGCCGCCATCTTGGATTTTTATTTTGACCTCATTTTCGGCATCAGCACCCCCGAAAACCATGGACACGACACCCATGAAACATATTTTGTAAAATTTTGCAGCCGCCATCTTGGATTTTTATTTTGACCTCATTTTCGTTATCAGCACCCTCGAAAACCATGGACGCGACACCCATGAAGCATATTTTGTAAAATTTTGCGGCCGCCATCTTGGATTTTCATTTTGACTACATTTTCGGCATCAGCACCCTCGAAAACCATGGACACTACACCCATGACGCGTAATTAGCCGTTATAAATTTTATCTAATGGATAAAGTGATGTGCGTACGGAACCTTATTTCAAGAATTTAGCCCATTATATCCTTTATAAAAATATACTTCGCGCATATCTGCATTCGCGCTAGTGGATTCGCGGAAGTATCTATCGCGCAAGTGTAGGCGCACAAATGTCTATCGTGGAACTGTCATTCGCGCAAGTGACCTATCGCGCAAAGGGAGTCGCGCAAGTGTCTTGGCGCCGAAACGTCCATTCGCGCAAGTGTCCGTGCGCGCAAAGAGTCTCGCGCAAGAGTCTTGCGCGCAAATGTCTTTCGCGCATGTGTCCTGATACCCACTATGGTGCTAGGTCAACAAATAAAAAAAATAGATTTAAAAATATAAGAAGCCAAAAGTCCCCAAAAATACACCTAAACATATAACGCCCTTTTAAAAAATTATATTACCCCCTAAATTTGGGGAGAAAACCCCTAAATTGGGAACCCTGCACGATGATCCCAAGGAGGTTAAAAATATAGGGAGCGAGCGCTTGGAACATTGTAACCGTTACTCATTTTTTTTAGAAAGAGAGGCACTGAGTTCTGTATTTTATCTCGTTCTGGCATTGTTAAGTGTATTAGAAATTGTGTATATTATATTATATATTATATATAATATATTATTATTGTGTGTATTAGAAAGAAACAGAACGCTTAACTCGGTGCCTTTCATTCATTTCAAGGTCACCGAGTTAGGACCGTTTCTGTAGTATGAAGCGCGCACTCCCTATATTTTTAACCTCCTTGGATGATCCGCACGGTGATGCGGCGCCCCGTGTGTGAGGCACCGCACGACCGCGCGGACGTCCGCACGGTGATGCGGTTGTGACGAGAACACCGCTCGACCGCACGGTCGTGCGGTGTTCGTGTGCAAGGTTCAAGCGGATTTCATAGAGGCTAGTGCGACGTGAGAACCGCATCACCGCATGCCGGAGCGGCGTGCGGTGCCGTGTGTTAATCGCCTAAAACTCAGCATAGAAATTAACGATAAAGCCGAATTTTCAGAATCACGAATTACAATAAAAAAAGAAATTAATTATGAAGTTGAAATAGCAGCAACACTTATACTTGGCTATGTAGGGTCAACCAAATATATGGTAGGTAGCAATTTGATTTCAAAATCACCCTTATTTTGAAGTAGTTTAGGGGTGATTTTTGTAGTTGAGGTGTTTCTACTGACGTGTGGTTGACTGTACGGGTCAGTGCTGCACGCAAAGGGCCAATCCTACAATCTTTGCTTACAATCGCTTAGATTACACTTGAAACTAACGACGTATTGGTTGTACGACCAAATATGGTGCACTGATTTGGTTTTGCGAACATGTTTTGGTCGATTTTGGTATAAAAATCATTTACACAATCAGGTATAAAACTTCCCAAGTCGCGCAGTGTTATTGGGTTTTTCCATCAGGAATTTCTTAGTAGCAGGCTCGGAGTTTGGATTTGTGTCTAGTTGATAGCAATAGGCTCGCCCCCTATTACATGGGACTTAAACATGTCTGGCGAAATGTGGGTGTACTAATGAGTAGGTACACCTCTGCCTAACCCTTTGAGGATTACAGGCTTTATGTTATGTTATGTGATAAAAAATGGTTTTCGTTAAAATGGGTTGGAATTTTAACCTTATGGTTGATTTAGAAGGTATGATTTAGTTGGGGCCTGCGAGCGGCAAACTTGGGGCAGTTTGTCGCTCGACCAGACATAGGCCTGTGATGGCGGCGCGCAGTGTTCCGTGCGCGCCTCTCTAGTGGAATGTGCGGTTGCAGGATAGGTCGCACATAGTGAAGGGGCTCGCCAATGGCGGTCCAATACCAGTCGGGGGCCCGGATCATGCGTAATGCGAATACCGGGCTCCCGACTTATGGTAGCAGGAGGAATCGTGGGGTTTTAGTCGGTAAGAGTCCGACATATTATACCCCTCCGTTATCCCCAAACGGAGGGCATCCATGAGGATTTCCCCACGAAAAAAAAAAGGTATGATTTAGTTAGAACAAAAAATGTTCGGAATAATGGGTAGAAAATATAACTTGACAAGCTTCAGTATTGGGGAGCTTGCTCAGTATGCTTAGCAAGCTCCCCAATACTGACGCTTGTCAAGTCTCATTTTTCGTGGCGCGTATTATACCCCATAAACTTCAGTAGGTACCTACTACAAATCAACTTTAAAAGAACCGTCTTCAGTTCTTCTCAAACATTATAATTATTATGAAAGTGATTCCTCCATTGTCTCTGTGGTGTAAACTATAATTCCGTTCCAAATTCAAAAACCACGTAAGTATCTACAACAATAATTCGTTAAAATTACTAACTATCAAACTACCTACTGTAAATAGTTAAATAGAATTTGCGGTGACTTGTACAGTAATGCTAAGGCTACATTAGCAAGCGACGGCGAATGTTCATGTTATCGCGATGAGTGTGGGCGGGTAGATCGTTGCAACGCGTTGTATTCGGGCGAAGACGGTGTACTATCGGCGCACTGTTGGTAAACTAGCGTGCATCACAATCCGGCACGATAAATCTTTGCCCGCCTAATGTAGACAACAACATCGCGTGTTGTTCTCTGTTGTACGGCGTAACATAGGTGAATATTGTCACGACAAATCCCCTTAATGCGCGCCAGTTTACCGACAGTGCCCCGATTACTATCGGGGGTAACGATGTACTCATCGTCTTTGCCTGAATACTACGCGTTGCAACGATCTACCCGGCCACACTCATTGCGTTTACACGAATATTCGCCGTAGGCCGCTAATATAGCCCCAGCATTAGTGCGCCAACGCGACACGAATCTTCGCCCGCTAATGTAGCCTCAGCATATGAAATTATCTATTTAACCAAACGGTTACGTAACACTACAGTAGGTAACTAACCACAGCATCTTATTAAGGTGATTTAAAATAATATGACAGTTGGAATTACGACTAACTGGCGTCTTCTAACAGTGGCTGTAATGGATGGTAATTTTAACAAGATGGCTATTATTTTCTGTTTGTTAGAACTTGGTTGTGTCGTAAATCTTGTGAGTGATTTTCTTTGGTCTACAACAAGATTTCAAACCCTGTAAAGTGGGTGATAGACGTACTAGCGCGTACTCAAAGTTTAACGACTTTTTTGCCCGCCTTGCGCCTAAAGTTCAAGTACTTAAAGTACCTACGCCATAAATAGTCGAGTCATGAGTAACTACGCGTAGGTACTTCTTTGCACGTCTATTACGCCTTTAAATCTGTAGTAATACGGCTTGTTTCTGTTGATGTAAGTGTTTACCTATACTAATATTAAAAAGAGATTTTATTGTTTGTATATATGAACTCTCTGGAGGTACCTACGGTACTGGTCTCATAAGAAGAAATATTTTGAATCTAATAACTTTTAAAAACGTTTGCATTCTAATTTCAGTCACATTCTGATAAAAATAAGTTAAAAATAACTAAAACCCGACTACGACAAAGTCGCGCACTGAAAAGTATAAAACAAGAACAATATTCATTTGACCGATATTTTCGAAATTTTTAAGTAATAGCCGCGGTCGTATGCCACCTGCGGTTGTTTCACACAATCTTTATTGAATAGGTGGCATACGACCACGGCTATTACTTAAAAATTTCGAAAATATCGGTCAAATGAATATTGTTCTTGTTTTATACTTTTCAGTGCGCGACTTTGTCGTAGTCGGGTTTTAGTTATTTTTAACTTATTTTTTATTTACACTATTTTGGGGGTTACTTATATTATTTGGGGGTTATATTATTTGAAGGAATAACTCTATTTAATTGTTTGATATAATAATAAAAGCAAAGTAGCGAGTGAATTTCAAATGTACTCATTAAGCCTTTTTATTTGATACCCATGTTGACACTGTTAAAAACAGGCAAAGTAGCTAGTAAAAGCTATATAATGTATATATATTTCAAATGTGCTCATCAAGCCCTTTAATTTGATACCCATGTCAATATTGTGCGAAAAAAATTTTTTTTTTGATAACGACTTCACATCCCCTGGAGGGCGCCATATTGGATTTGGTGACACGTCACCTACCCTATAACCAGCGGACAACTGAGACGCTTCTAACAACACCTCATTTGTCATGTAATGATAAGTAGTTTAGAAGTTACGAGGGAACGAACAAACATACATACAAACATACATACATACAAACATACATACATACATACCGGTCAAAATCATAACCCTCCTTTTGGCTTTGCCGTAGTCGGGTAAAAATACATTTATTTTATCTACATTTTTTTAATAAGATTTTGACGTTGACTGTCACTGAGATGAGATTGCGACTAGATTTTTATTAACACGCTTTTATTAGCTTCACTTGTAACTAACTCTGTATGTAAGAAAATCTTGGAATCTTAATTTGACCCACTTTCCGGTCTTCGATTAGGATGAAATTTTGCACACGGTCTGAGTTTTGATGACAATACATGACTAGCTAAGAAACGTCATTACAAATCCAATATAGCGGCCTCCCCAAGATGGCGGACTGGCTGTTTGAAATCCACCCCCATGATATGGGTATCAAATGAAAGGGTTTGCTGTCAGGAATACGAAAAAAAGTCCATTTGTAATTTTTAGTGCGTGCTAAAAGCGTGTTTTTTAGTATTTTTTAAGTTTTTAATTGCCAGAATTGGCCTTTCAGTATTGTAAAATCGCACTTTAATCCCCCGAACGTATTGTATCGAGCGGGCGAACGCACGCACGCCGTCCAGCACAGGATACGGTTTATATAACCCAGATCGTTACTTCAAGCTAAAAGAATTTTTATTTTTTACCACCGCTGCCGCCATCTTGGGGTGAAACTAATTAGGAATTTTCGTCCACTTACCGCCACGTTTTATGCGTAAAAGAACACCATTAATCATAACTAAGCGTTCTACTGTGTTTTGGTTTTCGTAATCGTCTTGGTAGAAAATAATAATGCTCCTTTTTGGGGTAGTAACTTAACATCGGTGAAGGAAAACATCGTGAGAAAACCAGGACTTATACCAGCCTACTACTGTCCCATTCAAACCATGTCAGAGGCCCTTGAGGCGGTTTAGAAACTCTGACACTAGGGTGTGTGAGATCGTAAGACTACTGCCCACACGATAAGAAGAAGAAGAAGAAGAAGGGGTAATAACTAATAACTGACTTTTATTCACGCAATTTGGCTGCTGGCAGTATGGAAGTGGGGTTATAATTTTGTATTTTTTTTTCGGACCGTTTTAAAGACACGTAAACATACCAATTGGTTCGTGTCGATTTTCGAATGACACTTATTGGGATTAATAAAGCCTTCAAACTAAATAAATGTTATGTGATTATACGAAATACCTATTTGCATTTTAAAATCAATATCACTTACGTTGCGCTTACCTAAGCCCAGAATACCTAGAATAGATGACCTAGAATGCACTTATTCTAGGTCCTCTTTACTCAATAAGCTCGGGGTAACCTCTTCTTTAAATTCTGAAGATAGTACCTAATAGTGTAATTTCTGATAGTGAATTTCAATGTCTGCTAAACTGCTTGTACGATTTTTAAGCACCTCGTTCATCTTTAAATATTTTTTATTTATATTGCAAAAAAAACATTGTTTACAAAGAAAGATCTTATAACCTAAAAGACACTGTATTCTGCCTGCAAGCAAGTGTGAAAATCAAAAAGATTTACTTACCTACTTTTTCTCAAACAAGATCTAACCTACCAAATTATATTTTTGTTGTAATAAAGAAGTTAGGAGTAGGTGTCTATAGAAGCAGGTATCTATAGACAGTAGGTACTTAAGCATGTGACCTTTAACAAGGACATTTAGGTAATAAGGTCAACGTTTGTCCTTTTTAGGCGTCCCTCCGTCGACGCTCAATAATATAATAATATTTTCGGATTGTATAGAGTAAAAAAATATCTTATGGAGTACCTATAAAGTCTCGATCGTTGAAAATCAACAACAAACAACTGAAAGCCAATTCAAATAATTTAAATCGTTTAAAATGTAGACGCAATCTATCTCCTTGACAATCAATATCAATTTTTATGGCAAATTAGAGGCATTTTTGGCAGATTGAGACCCAGACTAGATAGCTTTTCCCAAAAGTTAGTAGAATTGCCCCCTTGAACACAAACTACGTAAAAAAAGATATTTTTATGTCAGTTTCGTTTTCTTTCATGATTTAGGTACCTACCTGTAATTTTCTGGTTGCAACCTGTACTGTAACAATTGAGAATCCTGCGCATTTCTCAAGAAATTAGCGTGAAATAAAGAAATAATAGATGTGGAAAAGGGCGTATAACAAAGGACGAGTTACGTATTACTGCTGAACGTAAGTTATAAAAGATTAGCTTTAGCCCACAAATTCATCCACTTTAATTTCTTTTTTACCTATGTATCCTGCTTATTTACTTAAACAACAACAAAAATAATAAACATTGTATTGGATAATATTAATAAAAAGGAACACTAATCTACTTACTTGCAATTTATTTCAATAAAACTTAGGAACATAGAGGAAGATCTTCAATCGATAATTACTGTTAATTGAATAAATTATATCACGCACGCATAGCAGTAAAACTAGAACTTATCATAAGATGTTTATAGTTGAGTTGAGTTTTTTTGTTGTTGTTGTTTTTGAGTTGTTATGCGTAGGAAGTTTCATAAAAATCGGTTGATCAATTTAGGAAAATAAGGAGTTGAAAGTTTGTCTGAAATGTCGTACAGCGTAAACGCTCGTAAGAAATCAAACAATTTAAAACATTTATTTTTTATGGGCTTGGCAGTTGGACGAGCCCTCGCTATCTGTAGACACCTGCAACACCACAGTGAGTTTACTGAAGCGTTGCTTTTGAAACAAAGTTTAAAGGTGAAAACATACTTATAAAGCGCTTCGCCACGCCACGCCAGTGTGGCCACATTTCATCTAATGAAACTACTCTTTGTCTTTTGACCAATAGGCACGCGAGATTTTTTAGAAATCGATAGATGTCTTTGATTGAAACTTAATTACTGAACTGTTTATTATCAACTTTTTAAATTGAATTACATTGTAGGGAGCTTGCGCAGGTATGGGTGTAGGTAAGTATGATGAAATAGTCATCCATAAATTGTGTATCTATTCAGGGATATTTCGATGACATTTAGATTCTAATTCTTAACAATATTATAATATTTATTACGAAATAATAAATGTGTATATAGTGTGTCAAGTGTCTCATCTTTCGTGGCACATATTGTACCTATTCGGTTTTTACTTATCAATCTACCTACCCCTCTTAGAAACGCCGCGATCTCTTCCACCTTGCACTCTACAAGTGCGTGACCAGGGCGTCACGCGCCGCTTCGTCCGGAAGTGGCCGGGGGTAGGCAGCGCAGGGGGCGGCGGGAGGCACAACTTATACCGAATTATGGAAATTTCGTAACATTACAGCTCTGACCAGCGGCTTAGGGCTCAGTAATGGCTACCGATTAATGTAGGTAGATATTTGATTAGTTATACCATAAAGGACGACTGCCTCGTTGATCTATAGCAAAGCGCGACTGCTGAGCATGCTGAGTTTTACCAGGAATTTCTCAGTATCGGAGTCTGCATTTGTGCCCAGTTGATGGCAATAAGCTCGCCCCCTATCACATGGGACTTAAACGTAACTGGCAAAATGGGGTGTAGTAATGGGTACACAAAATCTCTGTTTTACAATGAGACTCATGGTAAAAATTTTCGTCATGACGTTGCGACCCCGTATATTATGTTAATCCAACCAATTGTTTTTATGCCCTATTCCTAATTCCAGAAACCACAACACAGGAACATGTAATAACTCCCGATGGAGTAACGGTCGTAAAGCATGGCGTATGGTGCATGGCCAACAATGGCCCAGTCACACAATAGCGTGGCTTGTGTCATGTGGCCGCTGTGCGTTGAATGACAATGTTGACGGCGCGGATCGCCGGCGCCTAAAGGTGGGGGCGCAGTTGTAGCGGATTGCGCAAACAGAGATTCAATTTATGGATTGATAATGAAATTTATTTGATTGAATCACAAATAGAGTTCTTCAGTCTCTTGTAGATATTAAGTTAAAAATTAAAGAAGGACTTTTAATTTTTTTATATGTATATTACGCACTATTTTGCGTTTACAGGGTAGCTCAGATAACGACGTCCAAAAGAAAATTATGGAAGCCTCTCTTGGGCTATCCAAACCACCCTGTGTCTTCTTCTGCATATTCTTCCTTGCATCAGATTTTGTTGATTTTCTCTTTTTGTTTCGCATTTTTTGGAAATATTTTTAATGACTTTTTAACCTGAAAGTATGATCTTCGATCGATTAAAACAACTGTCTCTCTTATCGTCACCAAAAATTACCAAAGCTTATTCAAAGGGAAAAATGTTTTGCAAAATTCGTTGCAGATTTTCAGTCATAATTATTATAATAAAAATAGCGACTTGCCCATCTCAGCAGTTCTCACTCCCACCACACCCACTCCGGTAGGAAATCTCACGCGAATCTCATTTTCATTCCCTCCACCGTCTGTTGGCGGCTGTTATCAATAATACTAGCTATTGTATGGTTATTGGACATTACGTATAATATCGAATTAGCTGGAAAATGGAATTAAAAGTATAAATCGAAGGTGGAAAGGAAAAAATTACTAAGCGACAATTTTGTCGTGTTTTCTATCCTACCTTATTATGTGTGAATAGAGTTATACAAATCCTTTATAAATAACTAGCTGTCCGCCGCGGTTACACCCGCGTCTTTGCTTACTGCTCCGCTCCCGTAGGTCGTAGCGTGATGGTATATAACCTATAGCCTTCCTCGATAACTAATCTATCTAACACTGAAAGAATTTTTCAAATCGGACCAGTAGTTCCAGAGATTAGCGCGTTCAAACAAACAAACAAACAAACAAACTCTGCAGCTTTATAATATTAGTATAGATTATTTTAAACTCTTTTCGAAATTTCAACTACTTTTAAAATTGCATGGGTTTGGCGACCGAGTACTTAGTCCAGTACTTACCTACACATATAAAATGCCAAAAATAATAATTAGTTTCGCGTCAAACAATCATAATTGTTGTTTGTATGAAAAATTAAACCTCTTTAAAATTGCTATAACAATGCTGAAACTAGGTAGGTACTTAGTAAACTCCATCATCCTACTACTAGGCGAAAGTATGTGAGGATGGATGGATGGATGGATCAATAAATGAATCTTGTATACTTTAACGGCTAGTTGGATAATTTTTATTCCATTTTTGTGTGTCCCGCGGGATAATTCGGTACTTCGACTTTAATCTGAACTCTATGCAGACAATGTCGCCGGCAGAAGCTACAGCTAGTTTAGAACAAAATTACGCCTAAAATACCTCCAAGTACGAAATGAATTCCAAAGCAAAATTGCCACGAAGAAATAGAAAACATTTTCTTTACTTTTAATCCCGCTTCGCTATTATTAACAAAACATTTCATTCAACGCTTTTGTTAAAGTTTTTATAGCTAATCGTGGAGCTGTTTCAGTTTTTCTCTTAGTTTGCAGTTAATACGGTGTATAAGTAGGTCAGTAACAACGCTTGCTCGTGATAGAATTGCAAAGAAAATAATATAATGGTCAACGCTTAGTAGAACAGCACCTCTCCAATGCAACATCGCATCGGAATATCCAACCGTTAGCTGTCAGCGCGCCGCCCGCGAGCTGTCACCTTTTTTTATCTAGGTTAGGTATCCACAGAAAGGAACCTTCTTACAATGCATTCCGTGTCGCGACTGTCTTCTGCATCTGACTCCTGGACCAGGCTGTTAAGCAATAGTTTCTTAAAACTTTTTTGATTATTTTTTGTTATCATTCCATAATTACTGCCTCGTTGGTCTAGTGGTCGCAAAGCGCGACTGCTGAGCATGAGCTCTTGGGTTCGATTCACAGGTCGGGCTAAGTGTTTTTGGGTTTTTCTATCAAGATTCTCTCAGTAGCAGCTTTGGAATCTGGATTTGTGCCCGGTTGATTGCAATAGGCTCGCCCCCTATTACATGGGACTTAAACATAACTGGCGAAATGTGTGTACTAATGGGTACACCTCTGCATAACACTTCGGGGATTGCAGGCGTGATGTTTTGTTATGTTATTCCATAATTAAACAACAATAAAATAATTGAATTAGATTTCTGAAATCTGATCTTTGGAAGACTTCTTGATTTGAAGCTCCATTTTGTAGAAACGTCAAATATGAGATTATATTAAATAAGAATACGAATAAAGCCGCGAGCAATGTCTAGTTGTTTCTAGGCATAAATAAAAAACGGTCACATGTCTGACATGACATCTATTTTAGTTTACGGATAATAACAAAAGCTGTCATTCCGGTTACATTAACAGTATGAGGCTATAAAAATATTTTTCAAAGGCACACGTTACTTAGTTATTATTTTGTTTAGAATTTGTATTCTATGAATAAATTTACACTAGAGCATTTATCGTCACGTAAGGAACAAGCGTTATTCCCTCTCCAGGCGACATTCCCTCTCTTTCTCTATTTATTACATATAATAGGTGTGTGTATGTGCGTGCCAATATCGAGATTCGAGCAGCAAGCATTGTGCGCGTCCAGCTATATAACCTTAATTCTACACACGTGTGAATATTGAAACTTATTTTTTGGTTTTAAGATCGTTTACGCTGAAAGGGTTTTCATACAAACTTTCAAGTCATTATTTTTCGTAATGAATGAACCGATTTTAATGAAACTTCGTATTCCGCTGACCGTACCTATAAAAAGTAGTACTATAACGTAATCCATTAGAAACCTAACAAAATGTATAGAAAACGACATCAAATCAAAGTGCCAGGCGTTCCATAGAACGACACAACAATACGTATTATTGACCTAACTGGTACACGTATAATTAATCAAACTTTGACAAAGAAAATCCTTGTAATGGCGTCGGAAAGCAATCCTTTTAATAATTTAGTTCCAAACCGTTAATTGTGAGTTCTCAACAAAAGGTACATCATTTGTTATCAGGGTGTAAATACCTCCTTCCTTTCGTTTTTGAAAGAAACGTCATTAAAGTAAAAAAAAACCAGTGATTTTCTTGTTGCTAGCCTATTAAAGAAAATGGTTTTTAGGATTCCTTAACCAAATAGTGTTAAACGAAACCCAATTACTAAAACTTCACTGTTAGGTCGTTTGTCTGCCTGTCCGTCTATCACAAGGTTGTAGCTTTTGAACCTTTAAGGACCTTTGAAATTTTAAACATTCATTTGTTTCATCTGCCTAGCCTTTTCCCGACTATGTTGAGGTCGGTTTCTAGTCTAACCAGATATAGCTGAATAAAACATTTTTACTTGCCCGGATTCGAGCCCACAACCTCAACCACTGGGCCGTCATGACATCCACTGACTGAATAAACACAAAAAAAATAAAACTCAAAAAGTTAAAAAATTACATTATATACGAGACATGTGTTTTTTTTATGTAACGTTAAATATTGTCCGGTCGTACGGAATCTTTTGTGTGTGTGGCCGACTCGCACTTGGCCAGTTTTTACTTATTTTTCCGTAGTGTAAACTAATTTATTTCTAACATAAACAAACTTGTATTTACCGAGCTAAAAGCATGCGTGGTGATCAATACTCTATTTGGGTAAAAAGCAATTTATTTCGTAGAAAAAGTATAATTATTGTTATTTTATTGTAGTTAGAAGTTGTTTGTGTAAATTACAGTATACAGGTACCTACATAACGTAGGTACTATTTTCATAAAATCTATTCATAATAAAATGCTCTATCCTGAATGACTGACTGACGGATCAACGCACAGCCTAAACCGCTGATCGTAGAGACCTGAAACTTGGAGGGTGTGTTCTTTGTGTGATGTAGGCATCCGATGAGAAAGGATTTTCCAAAATAGTACCCCTTAGGGAGTGTAAAAGTGGGGCAAAGTTTGTATGGAGAAACAAACTAGCTTTCTCTTGCAACTTCATCCGCGTCAATGTCTGCTATTGCGGACACTGACGCTGATTACAAAGTAGCCTATGTCTTTATCCAGATTCCAAGCTATCTCTTAGTCAGATTTCATTAAGATCGGTTTAGTGGTTTTGCTGTGATGAAGTTACAAACATACAGACAGACAGTTACTTTCGCATTCATAATATTAGTGTGGCCACCGGTGGCGGCGTAAGACCTAAATTACACGTGGGCAACATACAATTTGCGAGGCCATCTGGTACTGCAAAAAGATAGATTTGAATAAAAATTTTTTTTGCAAAAAAAAACCGAGTTCAAAAAAAACTAAGTCAGTGCCAAGACCGAGGATATTATATCCAACCGTATGGCACCGACTCCAAAAAATTGTTAAATTTTAGTATAGGTTAATCGTAGGTTAGGTTAGGTTTATTAATATAGGTAGGTTATAGTATTATTTTTAACTTTTTAGTGCTTTTTTTTGAAGTCGGTTTTTTTTTGCAAAAAAATTTTTATTTGTTAATTTTTAGTGACATATTTTTGTCCGATTTCGATAATTTTCATGGGACCATTTGGGAAGTATAACCTTTCCAACAAAAAAAGAATTTTTGAAATCGGTTGGCAAGCGACGGAGTTAAGCGCGAACAAACCTAAAAAAAATAAATAAATACAAACATCCGAATTGAGAACCTCCTCCTTTTTTAGAAGTCGGTTAAAAACTAGTCAAAACGGGTTTTTTCGGCGTTTTATACACGACAATAATTTTACTCGCGTCCTGCGTTCGAGATGCGAGGCCGTGGGCGATGGCCCACGTTGCCCACGCCTTACGCCGCTTCTGGTGGCCATGATGGTAGCAGGGGTAACTGACCAGGGTTGGTACATTAAATAGCATTAGGACCCAATAATAATAATAATTGCAAACCGTGGTGCTTGGCAATCTGGGCTTCTCCCAGTTGTAAACATCCCTTTGTGCCTATTGGCCTAGCTCTGTTCTGTCTCCTGCTTGTTTGGAGGGAAGTGGAAATTATATTTTTTCTTACTCCTCCGCTATTCTTTTCTGATTAATTTCGTTGGACCCAAGATTATTGAATCGTTTCTCCGGGACTCGTCGAGCTTCATTGCCTCGGTGCTTTTCTGGTGGCCTCCACTGTTGATTGGCATTCAGGAGTTGCAGTGGGTGGGAACAGTGTGGCGAGCTTGTCCTAATAAAAATATATATATATAGAAGGCAGCATCATAATATCTGTACAAAAATCCTCCTTCAATTGTTTTTCTAAAAATATCAAAACGTTATCAATCAGAGGAGTAAAGCACCATATCGTGGCCCGGTCACGGTCCGGTGCGGCCGCCGGACGCCCGGACAGACGGACCGTGTAATGATCGTGTGTGATTAGAGTCAGGCTAGACTGGTCACGGTGTTGTTATCATTATGATGTTGATTTTATTACCTAAGGCTTACTCGTGTTAGAGAAACTCAGAGTTATTTGTTAACATGAGGTTAAATTACAAATTATCTGCCTATACAGATAAATAACGTGGATGAGATAAATAATGAGTAACATGTGGATGTTATTTATAATCTTGGGGGTCCTTAAAGTCTGCATTCGCGCAGGGGTTCTTTAGCTTATTTAAGACGCGCCCCCTTTCTACAAAAAAGATATCCGTCCCCCTGCCCAGATAATGTAATTTTAGGGTAAGTACTATCAAAGATTACACAGATATAAACAAAAAAAAAGTTTTTTATTGCGTAAATATTTAAATATCTATCTTTTAAATCTAAGTTTGTATAAATTGCCGTGTGTATGGCGTAAACGCTTGTAATCTGTAAAAAAAAGTCCTTAACTACACTGGTGGAGTACACCCCCCTTTGCTGGTCCCTGCGCCCCACTTTGGAAACCCCTGCGCAAGTCCAAAAAGGCAGTCCCATAACAAAATTGACCAAGGCCCACTGGCCATCACGGTTGCATAAGCATGACGAGATTCCAACAAAAACCGAAAAACGAAAATACCTAAAATATCACTCAAGATTTTCCAACTCAATTATGCATTTTTTTAAATGAATTACTTTGTTAAACTGGTCTGTTTCCGCTAATTAATAACAAAAACGGATACAAATTAAAACGCTATCGAGACGATGTTTAATTCCTCACCTCTTTGGCTGTGAAGTTGAGGTACCTATCACGTAGGTACAGTCAGCAACAAAAGTCGATTAACATTTATTATTTTGAAATCCTAATTATTAAGTACAATATTAAAAGTAAAACGCAATGAATAGAAAATTAAGATAAAATAAACCCTTAGCTATTGCCTGAAATTCTGAAAGCTAAGTACATTATGTGTTTAGTGTCTGTTTAAATGATATAAAAAAGTAACATTGTTAATCGACTTTTGTTGCTGACTGTACCATCTACGTAATCGATATTAGACCGGACAGCCAAGTTGATTGGTAGTGTGAACGCTTTCATTTTCAATAGGTAGAAAATTTCACATTATGCCGTAATTTAATGGAGTGGTGTGGAAATCTTAGTCGATTTTTTAATCGTTAGTGAATGAAAGAAATATTGCACCCGTGCGAACCCGGGTGGGTCGCTTGTATAACAATATGCAGGGTATAAGACAGATACATCACATACTCGTTAACTACGCATAGGTAGGTAGGAGGTACCTATCAAATATAAGTTATTTTGAGCAAAAATTATTGATTCTTTCTTTATCGTGTGGGCAGTAAGGTCTTACGACCCTACACACCCTTGTGTCAGAGTTTCTGAACCGCCTCAAGGGCGTCTGACATGGTTTGACTGGAACAGTAAGTCCAGGTTTCCTCACGATGTTTTCCTTCACCGATGTCAGTGTTGTCCAAGATAAACTTTAGAAAGTATCATATGAATTGAAAAAGTCACATTGGTACTTGCCCGGATTTGAACCCTCATGCATGAAAGTCGAGCGCCTTAAACATTGGCCATCACGACTATAAAAAAAATATTGATGAAAGCGACTTATATTTTTGTTGTAAAAAATTATTGTTAATCGTAGTGCGCAATGCACGCTTAATATATTGTGCTTTCGGATGCATACAGAATCATATTGATATAAAAAAATTGTTTAATTTTTATACGATTAAGGCCAGTAATTCTATTATACACTTAATTTTGCATAATAATGATATTTTTATAAACTAGTTGTTAATAATACTTCCCGTTTGTAACCTTTACTGTCGGAAGAATGCAGTACTTATGAGATAAGCGCAGGAGCCTGCAAACTGTGGAGTACGTCCAAGTGACAGCTTCTACCTTCTTTTCTCGCGTATCATTAAGATCTACCTAATATCTCGATTTAGTTCTATAAAGAGGAAAAAATCAACGTCAATTTTTTTTCCATTTTGTTGCAGTAATGAATTTGACATCCATACTAATATTATAAATGCGAAAGTAACTCTGTTTGTCTGTCTGTGACGCTTTAAGACTAAACCAATGAACCGATTTTGATAAAATTTGGTACGGAGTACGTTTGAACCTCAAGAAAGGACTTAGGCACCATTTTATTCCTCGATTTCGTCTGACTTCGTTTATGACTTTGGAATAACCACCTAAATCACCTTTCACCCTTTAACGAATTTTGTAGATTTGATTATAAAACAGGGTATCCTAGTGTGGGATCCGGGCTAAATTATACTTATAAATATAGAATATCCAACTAATATCAATCAAGAATTATCTTATCGACTCTAATTATTGCCGTAAAAAAAGGTTCAACCAATGTTCAACAATGGATCGACTGTCGCATGATGATAATTAAATTATTCAAGCTAGCTTAGGGGGCTTTGGGGGGGACTCCATCCACACACCTCCTAATATTATTTACCCTTAGCCGCATTTTTGTGTGAAACAATTTATGAATAAAATTATTTTAGTAAAAAAGAATTCTATTCACACAAAAAAGTTTGATATAATTAGTTTCCGCTACATCCCCTGCTTGTGGCAACCCCTGCACTAAAGGATCTACGCTAGAGCACGCGCCACAACAGCTGCGTACGCGCACCTGTTGTCTCTAGCGATGTAAAACGCATTGACGATACTCTGTTGACTGATGCGAGGAGAATTATTGAGGTTTTACAGATTTTTCCATCATTTGATACTGTTTTATTTTATTTAATCTCAATTTGACTGATTTTGTTTAATTTGAAAAAGACACTGGATAGTTTTTTTACTTTAGAAAAATGCGCATGAGTTGATTGATCAGTTGATCAGTCATCTGCCTAGCCGTTTCCTAATTATGTTGGGGTCGGTTTCCAGTCTAACTGGATGCAGCTAAATATTAGTGTTTTACATGGAGCGACTATACCTATCTGACCTCCACAACCCTACTGGGTAAAACGATACCCCTTGGTAAGACTGGCTGTCAGACTTTCGGGCTTCTGACTACCCGTATTAACTGTCAAAGATCTATGAATGACAGCCGGGAACAACTGATTTACGTGCTTTCCGAAGCACGGGGGTATCATACCACCAGCTTCCAAACTCTTGGAAAAAACCCAATAACACTTTGCCCGACCTGAGAATCGAAACCAGGACCAACGGATCATCAGTCAATAACAAATATCACCCATTTCACTTCTACCATCACACTTTCACACTGTACTCAATTATCCATAATAACCGGCCATTATCAATTCTCTCCGTCACCAAAGTCCGATTAAATGCACATTAGCCCGGTTTGTTTACACAATGTGTTATATATAAAGCGGTTAAAGTTGTTACACGGGCAATCCGCGTAATTTATATCTTATTGGCTTGTTAATTTTTATGGTAACTGTGTGGGGTTTAAGTGGGGTACTGGGTTTTATGGGGTTTATCGGTGATGGGTTATTGGCCTCACTCATTGTTTGAACTGCATGGTGTGATTACGGTTTTTTTCTAATTGATAGTTCTACGGAAAGAGAGGTTAGTTTTCAAGTGCTTCTACCCCCTCAATTCTCAACAGGGTTGTAAAAATGATTGCTGACAGAGTGGACTGTCCATATGAGGTTCGCTGCAGTCAGTTGCATGTGTCACCGTATCGTGTTGTTTATTAACATTTAGTTTTTAAACACTATGTCACTAACCCTATATGAGCCTGCGCTCGAAAAAAGATTTTGAATCTTCAAAAATGTCTTGTGCTTTGTGTGTGATTGAAATAAATGACTTTCTTTTTATTTTTGTTACGTTTCAATGCTGGGCCCTTTTTAGCTGAAAAAAAATAAGTTAATCAATTAATGATTAGTATCAATTAATTGATTAAAAAATTAATTGATTAGTGTCAAAACTGTTCTGTATCCAATAATTTAAGTCAGACATTTTAAAGCTATTGGCTGCGATTCTGGTCTGGCTGACTGGCTGAGATGTCAATCATAATATAATTAAAACAAAATAATATAATTTTAATGCTGTAAAATTGAGATAAAAATAGATATAAATAACAGTTAATAACCACAACCAAGGATACAATATCAAGTTGCTGTCAAAACCATTATTTATTTTGTAACATAAACAGTTAAACTAGTAAAACTAATAAATCTTAATTAATTTAATCGATTTCGTGGCCCAATCTTAAATTAACGTAAATAAAAAATCCGAAACAGCAGCTAATTATGTTTAATTTAATGTTATTTGGTCAAATATGCTAATTTACGTCGATTATTATGCGTATAATTTATTTTTATATAAATTGTACCTAGTCACTTCATATTTAATTTGTATGTCTATATTAAATACATTGTATTTATACGTCTGGTCGTTATATTTAATTACTGTCTGCGTTTGTCTAGACGTAAAATGAAGGCCAAAAAAATTAAATTCAGTGCTGTCAGAGCAAAAATCGATATTGAGATTTATTGGAAGAAGTTTGATTTTGAGGAAGGCCAATTCTGCCAAGCCTTTGAAGGCCAATCTCATCTCAGCCACAACTAATGTTAAAATATTGAGACTAAAATTAGATTCAGATCGTTCCTAAAAGTTACTAGAATTTTATATTTTGTCCTGTCATGTAGAAAAACAGAAAAGAATACTGTCAACAATCAAAAAAAAGAAAAAGGAAAAGAAAAGAAAATAAGTAAAAAAAAAATTAAAAAAATGTATTATTTAAGATGTGGACAACGTCGTGAGCTACACATATAAACATACTTTTTAAGTTGTATTATACTAAATTAAGAAATGTGTGTAACTGTTGGTTTTCCCAAAATAAATAAACAAATAAGTAAAGTACACAAACAGTATTAATTTTTTCGGGCAACTACTGGTCCTAATTTTA
Organism: Hoplodrina blanda; assembly: GCA_949316365.1. Lineage (NCBI taxonomy): Eukaryota > Metazoa > Arthropoda > Insecta > Lepidoptera > Noctuidae > Hoplodrina > Hoplodrina blanda. The sequence continues at coordinate 4,424,633 of OX438564.1, read as the reverse complement.
CATAAAAAGAAAACTCATCATATAATTTCCTCGCTTGCAATTAAGGTAAGTAAAGAAAAACCTATCTTTTCATTAGAAATTCTGATTACGACCATACAAAAAGCTTGTATTGTATAATATATTATACGTAGCCGCGTTGGTAAATTAATATACCTAATTATAATTTAATTAAGTTCTGCAGTACATTACGGATAAAAAATGTTGCTTATCATGCTACTTTATCTTAAGATACCGGTAATCATTGCTTAACATTACTCGAAGACTTAATACTGAGACCACACGTGAGTTACTTAGAAATTACTTAGTTGCAGCGTTTGTACTTGAATGTGCTAATGGCACACGGTTCAACCAAATTAACTTGGTTGAAAGGCGTAAAAATTAAGGGTTATGTAAGGGGTGATATTGATAGTAATTTTTATTATTATATTTATAATAAATTCGGTTCGGTCATGTTGAGAGGATGAGTGTAAGACGATTAAAAAAAAGGTATTTATATGGCAGAGGTGAGTGGCAACGCAGGGAGTGGTCGCCCTAGGAAGACCTACACTGATCTTATTGGTGAGGTTCTACAGAAAGGTCAGGTGCGCAGTACTCGTAACCGGCGTGCTTGTATGACGAGATGTATGAACGTGGATGAGGCGAAAGGAGTATGTAAGGATCGTAACAGGTGACGTTCTGTGGTTTCAGCCTACCCCCATGGGAAAAAGGCGTGAGTTTATGTATATTTCATTTACATTTTGATTCATGTTGATTCATCTAAATTTTAAGGTAGGTAAGTAACCGTGTAGTTTTGGTCTAAGATTTAGAATTATAGACGATAAAAATACTTATTGACAGTAACAAAAAAATGTGAAACATAATTCAGAAATTGTTGCTTTTAAATTAGTTTTGAGAGTAATAATGTGCTCTTCTTCTGTATTTATCTATTTAACATAAACATACGATGTCATTTCGTGGAACGAAACCCATCTATTAACCATATTAATATCAGAAAAAAAATGATTATGATTGTAAAATATATCACAAAACCTATTTCAGATAATAATTATTACAAAACAGACAAAAACATTTAAGAACATAATAGATTTAATGTTTCACACTATAAAATGACATAATAATTCAAACAAAACAGGTGTTATGTCCACAAATATTTGAATAACGACACTTATTGTATAAAATACAAACTTTAATAACATTTTTTTTTGCTATATTTGATTTAGCATATAAATATAATGTTTTGAAGAGAGATTTTAAATATCTAATAAATATTTAAACTCATGCAGCAATTTGTATTTAATTACATAACAATTTTTTATATTAATAAGTATACTCATCTTCTTCATATTTATTTTGCAAATAATATAGAAAATAAAAGATTTTGTAAAATTAGTTTTTAGTTGAAAAAAAAAAAGTTAGTTTATGTTCTGTTGACCTGTTTTTGACAAGCGTTTCAAACTAATAGGTGATAAAAATAATTACTTACCTACTGAGATAATGTCGTTAAAGTGGTCTGATGAATATAACAGAACTGTGTGTTCTAGAAATATGATACTTATTAATATTTGAATAGTTTTAAGACTATAACTGTATTAATATGTCAATGGCTGAGGTAAGAAATTCATTCAAAGTCAAAGTCAAAGTCAAATCATTTATTTCAATTAGACCATTAAAAGGCACTTTTGAACGTCATTAATTGAATCTAGTTGCCCATTCCAAAAGGTAGTTTCGTATGGAGAAGAACGGGCAAGAAACTCCATACTTACTCTTTTAAAAAATATATATAGGTATGGTTTACAATAAATAGTGGGTACATTAATTCTATTTATACGAATGTGAAGACGATGTACCTAAAATAAAAGTCATGTAAAGTACTACAATACGTACCAAATGCTACAAAGATTAGAAATGGAAGCTAAATTATTTTTTGTAGATACACAGTGCTCACACGTTTACATTAATGTGACCGTAAACTATCGTTTCTAACATTAAGAAAAAAAAAAAAAAAAAGACATCAAATCAGTGTGTGAGCCATAACATCACCAAAGGTAGAATAAGTCTTAGTAAAAAAAAAAAAAACAATAAAAAATTATGACCAATACAAATCATATTTTTAAATTTTTAGCAGCCAGTTGATTAATTTTTGTCAAGACTTTAAACTGCCCTATGGATCAGGACCAGCATGTTTCCAAGCATTATTATCCTGAATATAATCCTCCAATTTGTAATATGCTTGTTTGCAAAGTGTTCTTTTAATATATTTTTTAAATTTACTTTCATTTAGTTTTAAAATATCAATAGGTATTTTATTGTAACATTTCACACAGTACCCCATAAAAGATGTGTGCACTTTGGATAATCTAAAAAATGGTTGCGCTATTTTGTCTTTATTTCTAGTATTAAAATTGTGTCTATCGCTTATTTTATGAAAAAGATGTATATTTTTTCTTACATACATAATATTTTCATAAATGTATTGACAAGGCACTGTCATAATATTAATCTTTTTAAATAATTCCCTAAGAGATTCACGACGAGGTAGATTATAAATGGCTCTGACAGCTCTCTTCTGTAAAATAAAAATGGATTCAATGTCAGCAGCCCGACCCCACAATAAAATGCCATACGACATGATGCTGTGAAAGTAACTAAAATAGACCAAGCGAGCGGTTTCGATATCCGTTAACTGTCTAATCTTCCTAACAGCAAAAGCTGCTGAGCTTAGCCGCCCTGCAAGACATGTTATATGTGGTCCCCATTGTAGCTTCTCGTCTAGCGTGATTCCTAAGAAAACCGTTTGATTAATAAAAGACAGTTTTTCTCCATTCAATACGAGGTCACATGCACTACTTCTAACATTTGGTAAAGTAAATCTAATACATTTGGTTTTCTTTTCATTTAGTACCAAATTATTTACCGTGAACCAATTTTGGACCTGAAGAATTGAGTTATTTACGTCGTCATGATTTTGAGTACGCCTGTCTATCTTAAAAATTAATGATGTATCATCTGCAAATAACACCATCTTAGGTTGATTTTGGAGTAATTCAATCTTTCCTACACAGTAACTTTACGCAGAATGAGAAAAATATAATAAAACATCACGCCTGTAATCCCTGAAGGGTTTGGCAGAGGTGTACCCTAATTTCGCCAGTTATGGTTAAGTCCCATGTAGTAGGGGGCGGGCCTATTGCCAATAACCTATTAACAAATCCAGACTCCGAGGCTTCTATTGAAAATTCCTGATGGTAAAACTCAATAACATTTTTCCTGACCTGGGAATCGAACCCAAGGCCTCATGCCCAGCAGTCGCGCTTTGCGATCACTAGACCAACGAGGCAGTCAAATATAGTTTGCTTAATTTTCGCATTTTAGTCTTAAAAATCGATTTTTAATTCGAAGGTTCTCAGTTTTTTGTAATGCTAAAGTATCACACTATACTTACTACAAGATAGATTTTGTTCAAATGCATTATATTCCCCAATAATCTGGGCAGTCTAAGGGATAATTAAAGTATGTGTAAATTGAAATAAGTATGTTTTATTAGTATGTTGTGTTAAATACCTATTGTACAATGTTATGGAATCCTTCTATTGCGGTTTTCCATTATAAGCTGATGAAATCAAAACAACATGTCCAATTAAAAAAAAAAAATCTCCAAAAATGTGACATCAAAGGCCAAATGACACGTGGTTTAAGTTCCAACGCAACCCACATTTTAACATACATTTTTCAACTAACAAATGGTCTATGTTTGAGTGAATTATCGAGTCATTAACCATTTGAGTGGTAGAGCGAGACCTCTATTGTGTTGTCAGTCAAGCAACACTTAGAGACTGGGATTTATGTTTTAAGTTTAAAGTAATTACTTAACTAAGTTGTTCGAAAACTAGAAGTGTGAATTTTGGTTCAGGAAGAACTGTTGAAATGAATCTTAATCTTTATGGAGAAAATTTCCTTCTATTTTCGAAAGGAGAATTTGAAATTATGAATTTGGAATTCGAAAAAAGAATTTGCTTGCCTTGAATTCGTCGTTTGGGTCAACCTCGGTAAATTGGCTAGTCGACACCATGAACCAATAATTCCAAGACATAGCTTCTTTAAAGAAACACTTTATTTTTGCCCTGAAAACCACATACATTTTCAATTAACTGTGATTTGTCTTTTGCCATACAAAATCTATGTGAGAATCGCGTTTTGACAGATCATAAAAGTTGTGTTAATTTTTTTTTTTTTTTTGAGGTGGTAAAAATCATCAAATGAGTCCTTCCGTCCTGGGCGGGGCGGAAGGGACTGTCAGACTTTTACTGACTAAAAAACCACCCTGTTCCTTCTGTTGCCCTTTACGTTCCGGGGCCACGGTATCCTGTTAAGACGTCCCGCAACCCCGGCAGGCGTTTGGCCCCGTTGGGGGGCCCCGTCCCTGTGCTGACAGCTCTTTGAGGCGCGCGCGAACAGAACGCGCCGTCGACCCGGGCATGGTCCTTGATCGGACGGCGAGCTACCCATTACTCGCCGTCCGCAAGCCCGCGCCTACGGTGGCCGGATGTCGCCTCGCGACGTCCGACGCCCTGGGCGTCTCCCGCGGCGGCTGGGGCGTGAGGTGGAGGGTGTTGTTCTCTCCCTCACGCGGCCCGCCTCCTCCTTCGCTAGCATTACTGCTTCGCAGAAGGAGGTGACTGCATCCCATTCCCTCTCGCCCCGGAGCATGGCCTGAACCAGGCCCGGGCGCGAGAGGTCGCCGCCGCCTATCGCCTCCGTGAGGACACGGCGATGCTCTGCCCAAGCTGGGCAGACCTGCACCGTATGCTCCACCGTGTCCTCCGGGCGGTCCACACAGTGGTGACACCCGGGCGTTTCCTCCCGTGCAATCCGACACAGGAACCTCCCGAAACAACCGTGTCCGGTGAGGACCTGCGTCAGCCGGAAGGTGAGGACGCCGTGGCGCCTCTCTAGCCACTCCTCAAAGAGGGGTCTTACCGCCGCGATTGCAGCGTGCCCGAAAGTTGTGTTAATTGATTGGTGGTGTCATATTCTATCCTATTTGGTTGAACTGTCAACCTCTAGCATTAGTTAGGATGACAGCTCACCTCAAGCTCGCTTCACATAAATTAATCGAGGGAGATGTTTACAGAATAGAGTGGCCGGTTTTTCTTTTTTTTTTATTGAAAAGAGTGCCGTGGAGTCGTTTCGTTTTTCTCCATAGATGCCTTTTTTTTTTTTTTACCTCCATTTTGGAACGAGCAACTAGCTTCAACTTTCTGACTGACTGACCGACTCCTTGACAATTCAAAAGTGCATGTAGAATATTTAAATAAATGTTGGCTGGATTGTCACCGCACTTAGACTCTATTTTTCCCTACTACCTATTTTTCCTAGGACTCTCACAAGACGTAAACCCTTTACCCTTATTTGCCCCTCAATGTCTTCTAATGTTGCCGACAGGAAAATAGATTGCTCATCATTACCTTCACACCACGCATTTGAATAAACATGCGAAAAAGATCACTATTGACAATTACTAGCTATTTAGCCCTGGAGTAACGAAGTCTAGATAATTTATGTCTAGGGCGACAGCTGCTATGTAATGGACTCTAAGATACACACAAACAAACGCTTAGAAGTAACTGAGAAAACTGTAGAAGATGGTTTGACAAGTTGACTTTAACGTTCGTTGTATCAAAAGATATTTTATACATAGGTACTTAATTATATCAATCCAATAAATTAATTAACAATTCTTTTTTTTATTTTTATTTTGTACCTTTAGTAGGTATGTAAATATTTTAGATTTTATTTCAATCTTTTAATTATGAAAACCTAATTTCCAATTATTATTTTCATTCGTAAGAACCTTCTCCTTACAATAACAAACAACAAAAAAAGAATTGGTGAATCTGGTCCAGCGATCAAAGCTCAGTGACCAAGGGAAATAGGGATTCATTTTTGTAAACATTAAGTATAGATAGATATGGCTATTTCTATAGTAGTAGCTGTGGTAGTAGTGAGATATTATGATGTATTCGTAGAACTTGTATTCTTACAACCTTCAACAAATGACCTACTCAATATTATTATTGAACTATGCACTCTATAAGGCTTTAGCCTTAACTCCATGCTACTATGTTTATTGTTTGCCATTGTTTTTTAGTGAGACAGGTGCGCGGCCACACCGCGCATGCGCGCCAGTCTCTAACCAACTTGCGCGGGAGTTGGTCGCGCGCTGTCACAATCAACCAATCACGTGAACGTATTTTTGAAAAATACATTTTTCAATGTGTCTGTGCTTGTGTATTATTGTACATAAAATTGAATAATACAAAGTGTGTGTGAGCTTGTGTATGTGTATCATTTATTTTTGGATATTTCGACAAATTCGTCCAAAAACTATTCGGATCATTTTCGGTGAGTTATTATTTTAAGCTAGTTTTAATTGGGTGTGTTTTATTGTTATGGCATCGTCACGACGTGCAAACTATTCAATGCTTGAATTATAGATAATTCAGCTTTGTGTATTGTGTGTATTTCTTGAATAATAGTAAAAACTTGTTTTTTTTCTGGTCTCTAGGTATGTCAAGCGTGTTAAGGAAAATATTTTTTCCTTCACGATAATTACTGGTATAATTTTGTTGTCGCAACCAAGGATAGGATAAGTCAATTATTTTTATGATGTCAGTATTGTCCTCGGAGTTATAAATAGCGTGGCTAATCTTAAGAATGGTGTTTTAATATAACTATTGCGAAACATAAACAATTAACACTCACTTTCACAATCAAGTTTTGAATATAAAGCAAAGTTGAACGTAAACTCAGTGATGTGTTTTTGATAATTACGACAGCCCGACAGGTTTTGACTATTGTGAATAATAGTTGAATAGAATTGAATTGTTTGCAGGTTTCTATTTACGTTATAGTTGATTCAAATGTAAGTACTGGTTTTAAAAACACCACCTTCTGACTAGATAAATAAAAGTGATTTTTGAAAATGCATAAAATTATTATTTTACTTTTCAAAATAAGGGACAAACGTCAAATTAGTTTTTTAACATGACCAAATACTTAAATGTTACTTAAATGTATGAACAAGCTTCTGCTCGCGAGTAGACTTTAGAATTAAAAACACAAAAATGAGAAAAAAAATCCCTGTTTTAAGCTAGATCAATATTATAATGTTTGCTGAATTTCAGCTAATTTCGATTTTAAAAGAACACGTATAAAGTTTCTTGCCCATTCTTCTCCATACAAAACTACCTTTTGGAAGGGGCAACTAGATTAAATTATTTTTTTGTTTGTGACGTTCAAAAGTTGGTAATGGCCTAATTGAAATAAAAGATTTGACTTTGACTTTTGTTAAGCCATTCGTGAAAGAGTAATAAACATCCATACATCCATCCATCATCACAAACTTTCCCGTTTATATTAGTAGTAGTCTAAAGTATATAGTATCTCTTAGCATTAACAACTTGTTATTGCTTACAGTACGGTAAATAATTCAAATGTTTGGTTGATAATAATTGCTTGAGAAAATAATAACAATGGAGTTATGACTCAAGGGTGTAGGCAGAAGTCATAGGGCTTATCGACCAAAGTTTAAAATGAACACAATGTTAGTGCCTTGTTTGCATTAATTAAGTATAATAATACAAGCCTATTAATGTCCCACTGCAGGGCAAATGCTTGAAATGCTTCTTCTAATACAGAAAAGGCACCAGCATTGATCACCACGCTTGCTCAAGGCGGATTGGCGATTTCAGATTTAAATTAACTATAAGTCCAGGTTTCCTCACGATGTTTTTCTTCACCGATGTCCAAGATAAACTTAAAATGTAGAAGTGGAAAAACTGTCTCGACTAACTGCCTCGTTGGTCTAGTGGTCACAAAGCGCGACTGCTGAGCATAAGGTCTTGAGTTCGATTCCCAGGTCGGGCAGTGTTATTGGGTTTTTCAATCAGGAATTTCTCAGTAGCAGCCTCGGAGTCTGGGTTTGTGCCCGGTTGATGGCAATAGGCTCGCCCCCTATTATCATCATCTGCTTAGCCTTTTTCCCAACTATGTTGGGGTCGGCTTCCAGTCTAACCGGATGCAGCTGAATACCAGTATATTACATGGAGCGACTGCCTATCTGACCTCCACAACCCAGTAACTGGGTAATACGGTACCCCTAGGTAAGACTGGTTGTCAGACTTTCAAGCTTCTGACGACTCGTAACGACAGTCAAAGATCCACGTATGATAGCCGGGACCAACAGCTTAACGTGCTCGCCCCCTATTATATGGGACTTAAACATAACTGGCGAAATTTAGTTGTATTAATGGGTACACCTCTGCCTAACCCTTCGAGGAAAACAGGCGTGATATTAGGTATGTGCTATGCAAAAGAGATAAGTACTTATTCAGGGTCATCAGATATAGTTGAAGTTTTCTTAGAAACCAATGGATGTCTTTGACTGAAACTTAATCGAATTAATGAACTGTTTAACAGGTATCTACTGTTTAAATCAAATTACATTTTTTGTATGTAATGACAAATATTTTATACGGTGGTACAGAAACCTTTGTGTACGAATTCGACTCGCCCTTGCCCGGTTTTTATTTTATTTTTAAACGAATATAGAGGGTCGTTTATTTTTTACCCATGTCTGTCTAAATAGGGGTAATTTGAGACAATTATAATGAATGCCCGCTGACTCACTGCGGCCTTGAAAACAGTACAACGACAGGTCAAGCTATACATGCCTAATGTAAGGTGACTTCGAATTGTATAGGGTTTTCGTACAATGAGAGCTCAACTCATAATGGAAAAGCATAGCTTGGTTATGCTGTAGTGCTTATCTACACAAAAAATTGTATCAGTTATGACCTTCACTTAAATTGTTTATTGCAGTTGCTATAGGTATCATAGGTATCTGCCAGGGTTGTGGATTTTGTTCGAAAGAGTTAACCGCGGCCCTTTTTTTTTTTTTGGTGGTAAAAATCATCAAATGACTCTTTCCGCCCTGGGTGGGGCGGAAGGGACTGTCAGACTTTTACTGACTAAAAAACCACCCTGTTCCTTCTGTAGCCCTTTACGTTCCGGGGCCACGGTATCCTGTGGAACTCAAAGGGCATTAGGAGGAAGACGGATGGGTTTTCAGTAAGAGGCTGACATTCCCTTCCACTCCGCCCAGAATGGAAGAAGTCAAGACGATTAACTACCCTTAAAAAAAGGTAGGTATCATAGGTATGTATTCAAGAAAGTGGATAGGCATTTTAGGACTATATTGTAAACGTGTGAGCACTGTGTATCTAAAACAATTAATTTAGCTTTCATTTCTAATCTTTGTAGCACTTGGTACGTATTGTTGTACTTTACATGACTTATTTTAGGTATACATCGTCTTCACATTCGTATTATTAGAATTAATGTACCTACTACTTACTAATTGTAAACCATATATAGATATTTTTAAAAAGAGTAAGTATGTTGTTTCTTGCCCGTTGTTCTCCATACGAAACTTACCTTTTGAAATGGGCAACTAGATTCAATATTATAATTTTTCTTTTCTCTCGTAAATGACGTTCTAAAATGCCTTTTAATGGTCTAATTGAAATAAATGATTTGACTTTGACTTTGACTTTTGAAAGGAAAACATCTTTAAGCTTCTGTCCGACTTCGTCTGTGTATCAACGGCTTTCTGGACTTTCTAAGGGGGTGTCACACCCCCAACTTCCAATCTCCGAGCTGCTGAGAAGTACTTCCAGATATAATCATTATCATCATCTGCCTAGTTTTTTCCCAATTATGTTGGGGTCGGCTTCCAGTTTAACCGGATGCAGCTGAATACCAGTATTTTACATGGAGTGACTGTCTATCTGACCTCCACAACCCAGAAACTGGGTAATACGATACCCCTTGGTAAGACTGGTTGTCAGATTTTCGGGCTTCTGACGACCCGTAACGACTGTCAAAGATCCACGTATGACAGCCGAGACCAACGGCTTAACGTGCTTTCCGAGGCACGTAACGATGTCAGTGAAGTCTAAGATCATACACATGAAAGTACATATGAATTGAAAAAGACACATTGGTACTTGCCCGGATTCGAACCCACAACCTCATGCATGAGAGGCGGGCGTCTCAATCACTAGGCCATCACGACAGTTAAGATATAATCATTATGCAGTGTATAAATACGGCAGCAAGCCTATTATATCATTTTAACTATATTTAAATGGTAAATATTGTACGCAAACCAAACATTATCAGTACAATCTTGTAAGTTATTATAACTTTAATAGACTTGAGCTATTGCCATTTGCAAACAGAAATAGATACAAATGTGTAGGTAAGTTACTTATTTATTATGCATTTGTGTCATCAAAGTTTAATTATAGTTTCAAATAAATTACTAATCTGTGTAAATAATAATATTTGTGTGTTTGCCCTTTATATGTTCATAAACTACTGCTCCAATTGTGATGAAACTTTTGGTTGCTTTGCGTACGTCAGCGAAGGTTCCTGGTTCAAAAAAAAAAGAAGAAAAGTTGACCCCGGGAACGAAGTCGTTAGCCATAGATAGAATAGAAATAATAACAATGAATTTTATTATAAAAAAGTTTATTTTTTAAATCAATGATGTTTGTTTTTTTACAGAATATAGGAACTATTACTCGTATTATTATACAATAATTAAAGATAAAACCTAAGAGTAATTAAAAATTATAAAAAATGCACATTTTTTTTTCATTGGTTTTGAGAGTTCCTGCGTTTTTTTAATTTTCAAATATACCTACAACAAAAATCTCCTATCGCACACACCCATACTTTCTCAGACACTCAATCAATCACTCACCAACTTCAATGTGTCGGAAAATATATCAAGAAAACCCGCGCATTTGAAATTATAATTCTTGTTTTAGACCATAATGCTTACAGAGCATTGAGATATTACTACTGTCAGAGTAGATTGAACTATAGGCTGAACGTGGCTTCTACCTGTGCCAAATGTTTAGCAGAAAAGTTATGGTACAGGTTAAAAATAATCTATGGTTTTGTGTCGGTTTCTTTATCATTCGTCTACTTGCCTCTGGCTTCAAGTAGGAAAGCTAATTATTTTGTTTTATTAATGATTTGAATATATATATAAAATTCGAAATTTACAAAGATGTACAAAGATTTTATCAAGGGTCCAATTATTAGTAAGATAACTTTTGCAAAATCGACTTTTATAGTTTATTTTTATAGTTTTTTTTCGTTTACTCTATACAAACTTTGGACCCCCGTTTCATCTCCTAAGGGGGTTAATTTTGGGAAATCCTTTCTTAGCGGACGTCTACTTACTAACTTTAAAGTACCTCCCTACCAAATTTCATCTTTATACGTCAAGTGGTTTACGATATTTCGTTATAAGTGAGTGACCTTTCGCTTTTATATATTTAGATAGTAAGATTACTTTTACTGAGGTTTCTTCTGTGATGTTTTGGTTTTAAGTTATGGTCTAGCACTTTCCAGGTCACCTAAAGTCACCAAGGGAGATTTATCGACACTAATAACTATTATAAAGAGGAAAGATTTGTATTTTTGTGTGTGTGTATGTTTGTAATGAATAAACTCAAAAACTACTGTGCCGTTTTCAAAAAAAAATTCACTGTTAGAAAGCTGCATTCACCCTGAGTAACATAGGCTATATTATATTTAAAAAAAAGTTAGGGATCCGTAAGGAAAGTCTCGCGAACGGAGTCGCGGGGAGAGTGCTAGTAGTATAATAAACCGGCAGGTTAAATAAGAAAAAATAAAACGATAAAGACTATAAAAATATCAAACAGATTAGTTTAATTGAAAGCACTCTGTGTGAAGGTTACGATTGTAGGTCAATGGATTTAACTTTATTTTTATAATTGTTTAGTTTATGTAACTTCTACGTTTATTGACGCCATCTTGATTGCGTTAGAACTATTAATTAAATACATAGTTTTAATAATGACTAGCTTTGTTGTGTTGTGTGTAGACTTTAGAATTAAGCGAAAGTATTAAATTATTCCACGGGCAGATAAAAGCCGAATAAAAATAATTCTATGTGTTATGCTAGATCAATATCTACCTAGACATAAATGTGTGGTTACTTCAGCTAATTTTGTTCGGCCGTTTAAGGGTAAAAGAATAATAAACATCCATTTTACCATCCTCACATACTTACTTTCGTGTTTTATATAATACTAGCTGTCCGCCGCGGTTATACCCGCGTCTTTGGTTACTGCTCCGCTCCCGTAGGTCGTAGCGTGATGGTATATAGCCTATAGCCTTCCTCGATAACTAATCTATCTAACACTGAAAGAATTTTTCAAATCGGACCAGTAGTTCCAGAGATTAGCGCGTTCAAACAAACAAACAAACAAACAAACAAACTCTGCAGCTTTATAATATTAGTATAGATTAAATTAAATCTAAAACAATTACCAAAAATGAAGAAATATATGCAATACTTAATAGATGTGTGCTCAAAAAGGAAATAGCTTAAATATTGCAATTATTAGAATACAAGAAAGGAAACCAAAATGTCTAGTTCTAGATCTGCAATCAAATTAGGCATTGCCTTTAGTCACCGTGTTAGGTATGCAGCCATTAGGCAACACCACCTTTTTTGGGGCAAGCCCCTAACCTGCAATATACCTTATGATAGGGTACCGGCTGCACTAGGCTGCCTAAGCGTCAATTACTGATAATGAACTATAATGTAGACATTACTCAAAAGTTATACGTATTTCTATAAGTGTATTAGATATTTTATAGTAGAAACCCTTTAGGGCGGGGTTAGCGATCTTATATAGATGATCGTGCCATTTTTAATCAAAGTATAATAATAAAAAACACTCTTTTAGCACGCACTAAAAATTACAAATGGAGCGTTTTGTAAATTTCCAAGATTTAAGTCACGTGATAATTTTTTCGTATTCCTGACAGCAAACCCTTTCGTTTGATACCCATATCATGGGGGTGGATTTCAAACAGCCAGTCCGCCATCTTGGGGAGGCCGCCATATTGGATTTGTAATGACGTTTCTTAGCTAGTCATGTATTGTCATCAGAACTCAGAGCGTGTGCAAAATTTCATCCTAATCGAAGAGTGGAAAGTGGGTCAAATTAAGATTCCAAGATTTTCTTACATACATAGTTACAAGTGAAGCTAATTTAAAGCGTGTTAATAATAAGACTATGCCGTCAAAGAATCTTGATATAGTGATATAAGGGAGAAAAATAAAACTATATAGTTGGTATAAACTCTTTGTGTGAAACTTCGAAATTCGTACAAGACTCGTAATGTTACTATTTTATGTTTATTAAATAAAAAGGCTAGTGTGATTTCTTCTGTTGTAAATTAAATTCGATCAAATACATTGCTTTATCAGTTTATTATATTATTATTGGCGTGTCCGAATTATTTTATCTTATGCCACCATCGGCATGCCTGCCATTGGTTCGCCATCCCTGCTTTATACACTATTATTTTAACAATATTAGAAATGAAACAAAGCACATAATAAAATTCTAATAAAAAAAGGACTAAATTCCAAGAGCATAAGGTTGAAATTATTTTAAACGTCCGCCATACTTTTAATTCTGATATTTGTACAGAGCTACACTATACATAAACATATAATAAAGTCCCTAACTCAAAAACACAAACCATACACCATCTTACAATCCATTTACATCAACTCTACCAACATTTAAAACTAGTATTAAGTTTTTACGACAGTTTCTTGCCTCGTGACTCATTACTTCATGTAGTTTTACTATAATGCTGGGGCTACATTAGCGGGCGAAGATTCGTGTCGCGTTGGCGCGCTAAAAGATCGTGTATACGCGGGCATACGCGATGTTCTTGTCTACATTAGGCGGGCGAAGTTCTCTGTTGTGCAGCGTAATGTAGGTGTACCCAAACGAATACTGTCGCGACAAATCACCGACGCGTACGTGTTTAGTTATTTAAGACTTTTGTAATATGTATTAGTTTATTTTTATTTTTATAAGATTATTTTGTGTATTTTTTTCTATGGGCCTCAGTTGCCTGATAATAAAATGATTTATTATTATTTATTAAATCTCTATAAGTGTCGTGATGGCCCAGTGGTTAACGCGCCCACCTCTCATGCATGAGGTTGTTTGTTTTTGATTGTGACTTTTTCAATTCATAAGTACTTTCTTAAGTTTATCTTGGACATCCCTGACATCGGTGAAGGAAAACATCGTGAGGAAACCTGGACTTGTAATTAATATAAGTCTGAAATCGCCAATCCGCCTTGAGCAAGCGTGGTGATCATGCTCATGCCTTCTCTGTATGAGAAGAGGCCTTTGCCCTACAGTGGGACAGTAAAAGGCTGGTATTATAAATCTCTTTGATGCGCGCCGGTTTACCGACAGTGCTCCGATAGTACATCGTCTTCGCCCTTATACTACGCGTTGCAACAATCTTCCCGGCCACACTAATCGCTTTAACACGAATATTCTCTGTAGCCAGCTAATTTATTTATTTATTTAAACTATTATTATCATTATTTATTTTTTTATTCCAGTGGACGGCGATGCGGTTGAATTTTTTGATGCCATTTAGTTTTAGTTTCACTTTTTATTTTCTTATTCTGGTTGTTTTTTTTTATCATAGCACATATAGGGTGTAGGTATATTATGCTGAGCTGTGGCTCTTTTGGCATTATAATTATTGTTCTATGTTTTCATAGTTTTAAGTTTATTAATTTTGATGTAATGCCAATAAACGCATTTTTATTTAAACTTTATGCAACAAAAAAAGTACAAAGGCGGACTTAATGCCTTGCCAGCTAATGTAGCCCCAGCATTATAAAACTAGTTGGACCCGTCATGTGCACCTGTTACTATGCGCCATAATACGTACCAGAAGTGCATTGTTATTAGTCGTGACACTAATGACACGGTTTGAGGATCAAAGTTTGATGCTTTCATAGGTATTGTTATGTCTTTGATCGCTTTTGTTGTTAAGCAGAGGTTCTCAAGCTTATTTGAGAGGGGATGAAATGGGGGTCCGACATTTATGTAGATGAAGCCGCGGGCATAAAGCTAGTATACTAATATAAAAAGGTGAAGAATTTTTTTGTTTGTTTGTGTGTTTGTTTGTATGCGCTAATCTCTTGAACTAACTGTTGGATTGGAAAAATCTTTTTGTATATGATAGCCAGATTCATGAGGAATAGAATAAGCTATATAACATCACGCTACGACCCAAATAGAAACGGAGCAGTAACCAAAGACTTAATATCCTATCCTTCCTTCCTATCCTTATTTTCCTTTATTTAAGGCAAGAACATAAAATTACAACACATAAATAAATGCAACAACTATAAATTAATACATATTAAATACTAGCTTCTGCCCGCGACTTCGTCCGCGTCAATGTTTGTTTCTACATAGTCATAATGAAACATTGCTCACCCCCCAAAGCAAATAGCGTGATAATTTATAGCCTATATACAAATTTGGCCAATGTGGAATATTCATCGGAGAACAGAATCTATCTGGCAGTATTCGCGTGATGCTTTAACAATACAGACAAAAAGACAAACCGACAAAAATTCTAAAAAAAATATTTTCGGCATTAGAATCACTCCCCGACCTCATAGCAATTACTCTTTTTCAAAAATATTAAATGTACAGTTTTGAGATTTTATTATTAGAAAAGAAGAAGAGAAGATAAACTGCGCACGGTTGGCGCAGTGGCTGAGCGATTGGCTGCTGCGCTGCGTGTCGCGGGTTCGATTCCCGCACGGAACAAATATTTGTATGGCCTACAGATAGTTGTTCCGGGTCTGGCTGTTTGTGTATGTGAGTTATGTTTGTAAACCCACCCACGACACAGGAGTTTAGAAAAAAAAAAATTAAAAAAAATCTTTTCCATAAGCTATTGCTTATTAAAAATACAGCGGGTGTTTAAAATCACACAGACAAAGCCGTGGTCTGAACCTAGTTAAGCATATAATCTTCTCTCGCCTACATATTAATATAAATAAATTATAATCTGCATATTGCAAATCCAATATTTCTAAACACTTTATTACATTGAAAATCGTTTTTAAATAAATGTATATTTTTGTTATTAACAGATGTTGGTTGTTTATGATTATACCTGGGGCTAAATTGTTTAGTATATTATACCTACAGATAGTCAGAAATCTTCCGTGGGCGTCCTATGCTTGGCTGTCGATTTCATAAAATATGTATATTTCTGTACTTTATACTGAGGTGCGAATGGGACTATAAATCATTGTGATTACTATTAGGCTTTGCCAATCTATGGTACAGTCAGCAACAAAAGTCGATTAACAATGTTACTTTTTTATATCATGTAAACGGACACTAAACACATAATGTACTGGCTTCGAAAATTTCAGGCAATAGCTAAGGGTTTATTATATCTTAATTTTATATTCATTGCGTTTTACTTTTAATATTGTACTTAATAATTAGGATTTAAAAATCATAAATGTTAATCGACTTTTGTTGCTGACTGTACCAATGGCTTTGTTATAGTTTCTTGTTAGATCGCTGCTGGCTGTAGGCCTGTCTAAATAGGTGTAGTGGTACTGGTTCTGTCGGAACAGCAGCCGAATTACATTGACTGTCGAATTTGTAATAATTTCGATTGTTGATCACGTTATCCGGAAGCTATTTTTTTAAGAATTTTAAATAATAATACTCTATACATACAAATCTATTTTTAAAATTATAATAACAAAATACATACATAAATATATACAATAATAAAATAAGTAAATTAAAAACATATTTTCTTATTAAATCTGTACACTAATAGAATCGTAACGAAGTCGTTAATTACAAAATTAAACTAAAACAAATAAATTATTAAGCAATGTTGTCAATTATTAATGCTATTTATTTCTTTTATTATACATATATTTTTTTTTGTAAAAAAAACAATAATAACACACTAGAAGTTTCATTTTATAAAAATTAAATAAAAGATTTTCACTTTAAATTAAAAATTACAATGTATGGTATGAAATGAGCACAGACATTTCCCGGACACAACTAAAATAGATTCACGTTCATATTGAAAAGGGAATTGAATTCACGACTTGTTCACCGATGGTATTAGGCTGTTACCATTGAGCTTTTACTGCTTTTAAACATCATAATTGACTCATAAACAAGATAGTACAAATCACAAATAACAAAACGTAATGACATAATAATAATTCAGAATTGTATAAAGTTTTTAGAACACAAGACTGTGTATAGTTGTTATTACTGTAATTTTAACATTAAAATTTATCGATAGTCGTAATGTATTGTATAAAACCTGATTGTATTGTTATGAAATAAAATATTGTAATGATTTTTTTATACTTGCATTTTATACAAGTGAAAGTAGTTTTTATTTTTTGTTTTTGGTTTATAAGTGTGTTGTAGTTCTGCTTTGCACCACCAAGCTGCCACCCCGTTGTGGCAAAGTAGAGTGCCTAATTTTGCATTGGAATATGCCCCACTAATTTGATTTGATGGGGAAGAAAATCTTGGTGGTTGCTGCCCCACTACGGTTCCCACCTGAGAATTTGTGTAGGAAGTTTTCCATTAGAAATTTCTCAGTAGCAGCCTCGGAGTCTGGATTTGTGCCCGGTCGATGGAAATAGGCTTGCCCCCATTACATGGGGCTTAAACATAACTGGCAAAATGTGGGTGTGATAATGGGTACACTTCTGCCTAACCCATCGGGGATTACAGGCGTAATGTTATAATAGTAAGAAACATACTTCTGACTGCTTGTATCATTTGCAAGCATAACACTCGATCTGTTATATTTTATCTATAACATGTCAATACATGACCACGTCTAGATTTCTTAGGACACGACAAAAAAATCCGAATACATATTTTTCAAATTAAATAAATTAAGATTACATATATTTAAATGGACATTATATTTGACTAGGTGTCTAATAAATAAAGATAAACATAATAATATGACAGATTTAATAAGCTCGTTATATTGTTTGATTGACAGCCGAGTTTATGAATCCACAATGGATTTGATTAAATTGTGGTTTGTCTAGTTCAATGCTTTTGAAATTAATATTGTGATTGACTGTCTCGTTGGTATAGTGGTCGCAAAGCGCGGCTGCTGAGCATGAGGTTTTCGGTTCAATTCCCAGGTCGGGCAAAGTGTTATTGGGTTCTTCAGGGTTGGTGTTTGGATTTGTTCCTGGTTGATGGAAATAGGCTCGCCCCCTAGTACAGTGCGTAAAAGGGCGGGCGTTTAAAGTGCTTGATTCGGTTGACAATTTTTTATTTTTTTTTATACTTTATATTACTTAGACTTTCTTATTACTTAGTATGTCAGGATCGTAGCAGGTGGCATTTTGTGGTTTCTGCCTGTCCCCATGGGAAAAAGGCGTGAGTTTATGTATGTATGTATGTACTTCTTTGGTGTTGAATATTTTTTTTGCCTCTAGGTATTATAATGTTAAATAAATAATCGAATAAAAATATTTAAAAAAAAACATGCATAATATTCCCTGTTATTAGGTAACTTTCGGCTTCTAAGTATCTTATAAGTATTAGTAAGTATCTTATAAGTATTAGTAAGTATTATTATCTTAATAAGTATTTTACACCAGTTATAAAGATCTCGTTGATGTCTTTTCTTAGTAAGAAAGATGAATAATTTCATCTCAGCGGCAATTAAGGTATCTTTAAGAACGTTTTCATTCTAATCTCAGCATCAAACTTTTTAAAATATCTCTTATTTACCAACATTTTTGACAAGTTATTGACTTTGATTATCGCTGAGATGAGTTTGTGACATAAAGGTCAATTCTACTAATTAAAAACGTTCAAATTCTAAATTCTAATCATCTGATCAGAATGTAGGTAAATTAGGGGTATTTTTAAAAGATTGACACTGAGATTAAATTGTGAACGTTCTTAAAGATTTTAATAATACTTATTTTATTAACAGTTTTAGGTATGAAGTTTACCGTTTTTAAGTACCGGACAATATCCGTCGACGATCCGGATAGTGACCGCGGTCCGCCATTTGGTGACTGATACTATATCGGTCTTACAATAAAGTCCAAAAAACTTGAAACACTTAAAGACCTGTCTATCACGAGCATTCAAACATCCAAAATGGTTTCCAAGAAAATCTTTATTTTTAGTAAGCCCACTGCTGGACAAACTGTGTACATGTTTCTCTTAGTACGTGCTACAATTTGGGAATTCCATTGTCAGTTGCTACCACACCAGTTTTGTTTGAGTTATCTATTTTAGGTTTTCACTATACTGACAGAGCTGTGCTATAGATATTAACTTGCTGTAAATTTTATTTACCTACTTATAAAAAACCACTAATGTAACGATTAAGATGTTAATCGTCACTTCAATTTAAGTAGCTTTTTTTTTCTTATCATTAATAATAGCCTGGAGAACTAAAAGCTTCATAGCTATTTCAGAGGGTTAAGCGTTATTGTTGACAGACTAGCACTAAAAAAGCCTATTAGGCCTATAAGGCTTTTGAAAGACTTTGGACCTTCAACCAAGAGTCTTGAATAGGCCTAGCCTAGTCTTTATAGTTTTGAGTCTAGGTTGCATTGACTTTGATTTTATAATTATTCTAGCTTAACGTAGATTCTATAAAGCATCGCTTAGCTTATCATGTGCAGCTATAATTATCGTTCAGATAGCGCGGGGGTGCTGCGCGTGAGTGGCGAGGCGGTGTACCGGCGGGGGGAGGGTGACGGCTTCCCGCGCGTGCGCAGAATGTTAATGCGCCGCGCACCGTGCTCTATGACTTGATATGACTACTTGTAGCTTTATTGTACCTGCATGTACTTGTTCGTGTATGGGAGATAACATGGCCTCCCATGAGCAAGTTTATGTATGGAACAGGTATCTATACGTTCACACATCAAAAGTGTCTAGGGATCAACATCCCTAATCAATGTTAGGGATGTTGATCCCTAGACACTTTTGATGTGTATATTTCTATTTATGGCTACTGTGTATTCTATTCGTTAAGTACTTAAGGCTTGTAATCATGCCAATAACCTTGAGCATTTGGGCGGAGCAAGCGACCGCTCGCTCTTCGCGCGCCACTCCGCTACCCGCATGCAACAGAAATTATGTTCGAAAATAAGAATACGCGATTTACAAAAAATCTATTGATTGGACTAAAAAATTAAAACACTATTACGTTAGTTATGCTGTTTA
Organism: Hoplodrina blanda; assembly: GCA_949316365.1. NCBI lineage: Eukaryota > Metazoa > Arthropoda > Insecta > Lepidoptera > Noctuidae > Hoplodrina > Hoplodrina blanda. The sequence goes on along the minus strand of OX438564.1, from coordinate 4,404,402 downwards.
TATAATAGTGTGACAAAAAATCAGAATGATTGCATGTATATTAGTATGGTTTTTAAACGTTAAAAGATTTTTTTAGAGGTATCTTCGTGATTTTTTTCTATCGTATCAAATTAGTTGTATTATGTTTTCAACAAACTATTTATCTGGCATATATAACCTGAATAATGTCATATATTTTTTTGATTATGTTTACTACAGTGGATCGTATACTTTAAGGCATTATAAAAACTAATGCTCAAGGTTATTGGCATGTATACAAGCCTTAATAAGACATGGAAATTTATTCGAAAATTATTTTAGGAACTGCGAAAATCTGCCTTCAATACAGTTGTGAGAAAAAATATATTTATTTCAGCAAAATGAGTAAGGCTATATTGTAAATCGATTGGGATGCTAATCAAAAAATTAATACATGTAGTAATTTTGCTTGGTGATAGCTGTAGATACTTTAGCACACATAAAATCACGACTTTAATCCCCCCGAAGGGTTAGGTAGAGGTGTACCCATTTGAACACAAACATTTCGCAAGCTATGTTTAAGTCCCATGTAAAAGGGGGCGAGCCTCTTGCCATCAACCGGGCATTAATCCAGACTCCGAGGCTGCTACTGAGAAATTTCAAGACCAAGATCTCATGCTCAGTACTCGCGCTTTGCGACAAGTAGACCAACGAAGTAGTCACTTATGACTTATGTAGTTATTTATTTATTTATTTATTTAATAGTAATACTTTTATTCAACACTTTTACTTTTATTCTTTTATTCAACTGCTGAGCATGAGGTCTTGGGTTCGATTCCCAGGTCGGGCAAAGTGTTATTGGGTATTTCCAACAGTAATTTCTCAGTAGCAGCTTCGGAGTCTGGATTACATGGGACTTAAACATAACTGCCGAAATGTGGGTATACTAATGGGTACACCTCTGCCTAACCCTTCGGAGATTACAGGCGTGATGTTATGTTGCTTTTATTCCGGTACAAAACTGGGACACGTTCTGTCCATCTCCTTTGACGAGGTTGCAAAGCCATACGTTGTATAAGGAACCACCAACGTCCCATAAAGCATTCTCTTACGGTACACATTGTGTTCATCTCTGCTCATTCCCTGCCTACTCACATCACGACGGCAGCCTAATGTCCTCCTCCGTTATCCGACACGACACGACACGCTACAATCGACACACGAATACGATAACTGTTCGACAAACACACTGAGATTATTGAATTTAGTTGTTTGGACACTTGACACTTTGGGGACATACGGGTGAATAGAACGGTGAGCTCAATTAAGATAAATTATTCGATTTTTTAAAATTAAAATTCTAATATTTTTTTTCAAGTCAAATAATTTATTTTAATTAGACCATTAAAAGGTCCAATTTTGAACGTGATTTACAAGAATAAAAAAAAATTGTTTCCTTTCTTTTACCTTGTAAGTATACATAAATATCTTGTATTTATAACTTATCAATTGCATAAACAATACATTTATGTAACTATCTATCAGTGGCATAGAGTCGATTTTCCTAAGAGGGAAATTGAAGCAAATACTGCTTATTCTATTAGGTATGCAATTTTATTATTACTACTTGACTAAGTACAAAATATGTCAATAGAAAACAGAACATACTCCTGTGTCATGTTTCAATTCTGTTTTTTTAATGTTTTTTTTTATGAATCGTATTGTATGGAGTCCTCGTCACTGCTAGCAATTTAAGTTCACCTCAGCTCCATCTTGAATTTTTCGTCGAATGCACTCACAAACCTGCAGCGGTCAGACGAACTTAACCTCTCTATGTCACAGCAAAGAGGTCATGCATGTGAAACTCTAATGTAACCATAGTAACACCGTGTTGCAAGTCATAAACCTCCACAAAAAAACCGACCATGGCGAGTCGGACTCAAACACGAACGGTTCCGTACCACAATACACTACATTTCCATATACCCGTTTCTTGTGTGAGAATTCCCTTCAATTTTTAACTTTTTTTTTATTTATTGTTATTATACACTATGTAACAAAAACCCTGTCAGATCAGTGCTGCCGTTGATCAGTTTTTATGTTTTATTTTAATTTAATTACTTCTTCTTTCTTCTTTTTATTTTTCACTGGGGAAAAATAATCATCTCAAATCCATTAAATGGTTACGTATATGTGTACGCAGTACGATGCCGAATAATACCCTTAAGGATCGGACAGGGTTTTTGTTACATGCTGTATAGCGACCAATAGAAAATTATACACTGATTTTTTTTTTCAACTCTACCTATTATGTTTCAAATCCCAAATCGTTCAATTCATAATGTACACTTTTAGGTGGTAAATAAAAATAAGAAACAATCATGGACCCTGTTGAACCTGACGAGCAAATTAAAAAAAAGTTAGAGAGAGGAAGAGGGCTTCATGAGATGCAGCTTGCAGAAACATAGACGGTCGGATAGGGGAGGCTTAGTAATAGGGCCTCGTAATTTTTCTATTTCTCTTTCTAGATCGCACTGCAATCTAGAAAGTGTCTCTTAATTTGTAAAAAATGAAACCCTACCAAATATTGTTCATTAATAATCTAAAGTTTGTAACATGCATAGGGGCCAAACGCCTGCCGGGGTTGCGGGACGTCTTAACAGGATACCGTGGCCCCGGAACGTAAAGGGCAACAGAAGGAACAGGGTGGTTTTTTAGTCAGTAAAAGTCTGACAGTCCCTTCCGCCCCACCCAGGGCGGAAGGAGTCATTTGATGATTTTTACCACCTAAAAAAAAAAAAAAAGTTTGTAACATGTAATGGCACCGAGTTGCCGTGTCTGGCCATACCGCTGTTAAACCCGCGATGGTTTGTGTGGTATGTTATAACTTAAAAAATTGTTGTATAATGTTGTGATTAAATAAACGTTAAAAAAAAAATTAGCAACCTTCGGGTATGGACCCGAAGAATGGGCAAGAAACTCTAAACTTACACTTTTTAAATTTACAGTTCATGAGATACATCCTGCTAGCAGACAGAAAGACGGACAGCGGAGACTAAGACGTTGCTAAAATAATGTAATAAAATAAAACAGCCTTTATGCAACAAAAACATTTAACTTTAATAGATTCATATTTTATTCTATCATTCACAATTATTAATAAGTTGATTATATGCTCCGTTTTCTTTCTTTTATTTTTAATAGAAAAATTTGTACGCCATACTATGGCAGAATATTATGGAATCAAAACTGTAATTTTATTGTAACATCTATTGTACCATATTCTTACAAATAAACATTTTTGATTTGATTTGATTAAGTAATAGAGTCGGATTGCCGTCTGTCGAGGCTCTGGTTTCCACGGAACCCTAACAGTGTAAAACGTATGAAAAGTGTACTTGACTTATCATTTCACGTAGATTTCCTTTTTAAAACTAAGCCGTGAAGTTTTTAGTACACACACGGTTATTTTATTTTTAGAATTTAAAGTGGAAGTATAAATTATTCGGTTGCATGTGCTACTAGTTTTATGGCATGCAATTTAAATATGAGTCGTATTTTTAATGTTTATTTATTTATAAAACTAGCGGAGAATGATGGCTGTTTAGACGGGTAATTGATTTATTACTGCTTCCCATTTCTATTTATACTTATACTAGCTTTTACCTGCGACTTCGGTCGCGTCAAAGTTGATATATTATGCTACGGAAGCCGCACATTTTTCTGGGATAAAAGTAGCCTATATATGCTGTCAGACTACAGGATTGCTGTAAGACTTTTGTAATATACAAAGTTGATACGACAGATGGGCTTTCCTTTAAACTGCCTATACTTGGTACCATTTTGAAGCTCTGTACCAAAAATCAATTAAATAGGAGCAGTAGTTTAGTCGCAAATGATTTTTTAAGTTTTTGGCCGTCCGCTTTGATACGAGAGAACACAAGCGCGCCGCGCGCGTGCGACGGCGACGTTGCCGCTTTAAATACCTAGGTATCTAAGGTCAGTTAAATTTATTTACAAAGGGTGTTTGCGTTTTACTCTGATTTGTAAGTTATTAAGGTTTGTTTGAAAGATAAAAAATAAAATTAAATAAATATTTAATTAATTAAATATTTATATTTTATTTTAAACCGTGTCAAATTAATACTAAACACTTAGTATACGTAGTTTAATTAAATGCCCCTCTGTCATATCAACTCTGTATATTAGTTTATTTTTATATTTTTAAGATTATTTTGTGTACTTTTTCCATGGGCCTCAGTTGCCTGATAATAAAATGATTTATTAAATATTTATAATGATCTCAATTATTTTAGTTACCACCTAAACATACCTACGGAAAAAAGCTTTTTTACAAAAAAAGACAACCGCCTTCAAAAACTACAAAATAAAAAATAACTTTAGTTTGGAAGTCGGCGGCTTTGGTTTTGTTTTTTGTTATGTAGGTATTGCCACCGACTTCCAAACTAAAGTTATTTTTTATTTTGTAGTTTTTGAAGGCGGTTGTCTTTTTTTGTAAAATAGCTTTTTATTTTTCACTTTTTCTTAATAAAAGCCCTTTCGAACAATACCTCACACGATATATTTAATTTAGAAAAATGCTCACAAAATAAAAGCACTAAACCAAATTAGATGAAATTTTTGCGGGACCAAATGGCAAGTATACTGCATCGAACAAAAAAAGAATCACACTAATCGGACTAGAAACCTCGGAGTGATCGGTGTACATACATAAAAAAAAAATACCGGCCGAATTGAGAACCTCCTTCGTTTTTTGAAGTCGGTTAAAAAAGCCATAAAGATATTGAGTATTGAGTATTGACTATAATCTATTTCTCTGCCAAAATACATCCAGATCTGTTCAGCTGTTTTAGCGTGATTGACTGACAAATATCTATACAAACTTTCGCACTTATAATAAGTAAGATACTTCTCTACCTCTAAATATTATAAAACTAGCACTCTCCCCGCGACTTCGTTCGCGTGATTTTTCTTACGGATCCCTAATTTATGATAATAAAATATAGCCCATAGCACTCAGTGATAACGTAGCTTCCAATTTGTAAAAGAATTTTCAAAATCGGTTCAGTAGATCCAGAGATTACCCCCTACATACAAACTTACAAACAAATGTTACCTCTTTATAATATTATATATTATATATATTATAAAACTAAGTCTCTCCCTGTATGGTTAGATCCGTCTGTATGGTTAGATCTTTGAAACTACGCAACGTATTTTAATGCGGTTTTCATCAATAGATAGAGTGATCCAAGAGGAAGGTTTAAAGGTACGTATAGTAGTATCTACATTGCACCCATGTGAAGCCAGGGTGGGTCAGTAGTATATGGTAGTGGCGCATATTTCTTTTTGTATTTACACACATCAAAAGTGTCTAGGGATCAACATCCCTAATCAATGTTAGGGATGTTGATCCCTAGACACTTTTGATGTGTATATTTGATTTTTATTTTTTAGATTTAATTAATACAAACTTGTTTCTACTTTATTATTATTATATTATTATTTATTGTTTTCTATGTGTTTATTATATTTATATACCTATGAAATTGGATGTAAATCTGGAAATAAATGTATTTCATTTCATTTTTGCTATTATGTACATTTTTTTTTCTTATTATGTTATGTGCGTCATTTTCGCGTGAATAAACAGTTTTTCTTTCTTTCTATATTATTATAAAGCTAAAGAGCTAGTTTGTTTGCTTTTTTATTTGAACGCATTTATCTCTAGAACTACTAGTCCGAATCAGGAAATTCTTTCACTAATAGGGAGTTACGTTATCCCTGAATGCTATAGCCTATATTTGTCAAAAAGATTAAAGATTCGAAAGAAAATTTACGTGATTAATGTCGCGAGTAAAACCTAACCAAACCAATCTACTAAACAAACCATATAAATGAGAAAAATTATGACACATACCTATTAAGGTAAACGCAGCTATCAACGACCCATCGAAAATCTGCAGGTATTACCGACCTATAAAAGTAATTCGAAATCTTTAAGTTTCCAGAACTATTTTAGCTATAGTAGGCAAAGTTACACACGCGTTTATTCCTTGAGCATCGTATACTTTTACGTTTTTGTGAGTAGCTGTGCAAAAAACAGATAAAATACGCTAATTACTGCGGGGCAGCGTGGACGCAGGGCGTGTAGTACTGTTCCCTTGTTCCTTCAAGTAAGTACGTGACTTTTCTATTTAAGACATTTATACAAACAAATGACGTCTATACTTTATCTTATATTACTAAATGTATTCATTTAAGTGTCAACTCTTGATTTCTTACGACATTTTATTAATAAAAAGTAATTTGAAACGATAAAACTTTAAATTAAAATGGGACGGTGTTAGCTTCATCAGTTTTAGTCGTGGCAGCTATCAACGACCCATAAGTTGGCAATGGCAGCAAAGTAACTTTTCGTTTTATTTTTCTTTTATGTTATTATATCACACTAACACAAGTATTTTTATGGAAAAGTTTAAATCTAAGCTATCAGTCTTTATAAAAATCTATTAGCGACTAAACTTTTTTGTCTAGTTTTTACATTTTAGCGTTGTCAATTTAACCAAAGTTATGATATTTTTCGAGGATCGATATTGAATAGTATCAGTAATAAATCATTGTTTTTGTGTTTAAAACAGTGTGCATTTGTTCATATTTTTGTGACATTAATCAATTATAATCTATTTTATAGTCCGAAGGTCAATTAAATTAAAATAACCATTTTTTTATGAGTCGGTAATACAATTTATGTTTATACTTACATATTTTATTACCGACCCATGAGGGTCGGCAATAGCAACTATAAGAAGCTATTACTGATCGTATATAGATTATTTAGTTTCTCACCTTACTTTATGATTTAGCTGATTTTGATTTTGAAATGTTCGTGAAGGTCTAGGGAAGGTTTAAACGGTGAGAAAATATGGGGCAGAGGTAGGGCAGAGGTAGAGCAGAGGTAGGGCAGAGGTAGGGCAGAGGTAGGGCAGAGGTAGGGCAGAGGTAGGGCAGAGGTAGGGCAGAGGTAGGGCAGAGGTAGGGCAGAGGTAGGGCAGAGGTTGGGCAGAGGTAGGGCAGAGGTAGGGCAGAGGTGGGGCAGAGGTAGGGCAGAGGTAGGGCAGAGGTAGGGCAGAGGTAAGTCTGGCAGAGGTAGGGCAGAGGTAGGGCAGAGGTAGGGCAGAGGTAGGGCAGAGGTAGGGCAGAGGTAGGGCAGAGGTAGGGCAGAGGTAGGGCAGAGGTAGCGCAGAGGTAGGGCAGAGGTAGGGTAGAGGTAGGGTAGAGGTAGGGCAGAGGTAGGGCAGAAGTAGGGTAGAGGTAGGGTAGAGGTAGGGCAGAGGTAGGGCAGAGGTAGGGTAGAGGTAGGGTAGAGGTAGGGTAGAGAGATCATCACTAGCTTATACATTCCATTGTTGGAAAAAGGCCTTCTCTCATACACGATCGGGAATAGCTGCATAAAAATCGTTAATAGCTTCACAGCCGTTTTTATGGGTCGGTAATAGCAACAATCGACTAAGTCACTTTGTAAATTATTTTTTACAGGATAATCCTTTATTTAAATGTATTTGATTCAGTAAATACATTTTTTATACATAACACTAGCATATAAAATTAAACTATCAATCTTTAGAGGAACCAGAATACTAAAAAAAAATTGTTGATTTTAAAATTGCCTTAGGGGGGTCGTTATTACCTGCGTTTACCTTACGTCGATTCATTTTGATAGAACTTAAACCCATTATTGTTTAAAATCGTACCACGTTCATAAAATTCTTTTACCCTAAGTAGCCATTTTAACGACACAAACTAACAATAAAATAACTCAAAAAGGGCATATCTCCATAAAGCTCGTTACAAAAGAGGCTAGGCAGTAGGCGTGGTGAATCATACGCAGAGAGAAAGTCACTTTCCATTTTCAAATTGTTTTGTATTGTGTGCTAAACGCAATTAATTAGTTGTTAATTCTTTACCGTGCCGTGGTAATTGTAATTTGTAATTAACCGGTTTTCTAAATGGTTTTACGGTTTTTTGAAGGCGGCTTTCCTTGACGTTTGTTTTTGAATTTACGGTTTTTTATTCTGAAATCTAACTGTTCATAAGTTACGCTTGCAAGTTTTTGATGGTCAGCATTTTAATAATAATAATAAATAATGACATGAAAATGTAATTATGAATTTGACTGCCTCGTTGGTCCAGTGGTCGCAAAGCGCGACTGCTGAGCATGAGGTCTTGGGTTCGATTCCCAGGTCGGACAAAATGTTAATGGGTTTTTCCATCAGGAATTTCTCAGTAGCAGCCTTGCAGTCTAGATTTGTGTCCGGTTGATGGTAATATACTCGCCCCTTATAGGAAATAAACATAGCTGGCGAAATGTAGGTGTACTAACGGGAACTTCTCTGCCTAACCCTTCGGGGATTACACAGGCGTAATGTTATGTTTAAAAAAGTTTGACTTCTATTTCTCTTTCATTCATCCTTTTCTCCAGTGTGTACAAGCTTAAACTCAGCAAAAAGCTTCAGTAGTTAGTACAGTTATGTATTTATGCAACAAAATTCTCTTGAACATAACTCCATGTGGTTATCAACATACTGCGCATAACTGTCGCTTAAGCACTTTACACTTACTATCGCCTTGTCGCTTAAGCTAGTTTAGTTTAACGCTGCGTACGGTTAAAACTAACGTTCCCGTGTCTTTGGTAAAATAACAACATAGCATAAGTTACTAAGCATATAGCTTAGCTGTTATTTATGGAGTTTCATGTTCATTCTTCTCGATATGAAACTACCTTTTGGAAGACGCAACTATGTAGTTGATTTAGCCTTTTTCCAACTATGTTGGGGTTAGCTTCCAGTCTAATCGGATGCAGCTGAATACAAGTATTTTACATGCAGCGACTGATCATCTGACCTGCACAACCCAGTAACTGGTAAGATTGGTTGTCAGACTTTCGGGCTTTTGAGGATTCGTAACCGTAAAAGAGCCACGTATGACGGTGCTTTTCGAGGCATGGTCACTGAAAATGTTACTGAGTATTGTAGCAAGATGCAGGCCAGGCATGGGCCAAACGCCTGCCGGGGTTGCGGGACGTCTTAACAGGATACCGTGGCCCCGGAACGTAAAGGGCAACAGAAGGAACAGGGTGGTTTTTTAGTCAGTAAAAGTCTGACAGTCCCTTCCGCCCCACCCAGGGCGGAAGGAGTCATTTGATGATTTTTACCACCAAAAAAAAAAAAGGCATGTTTATATTAAAAACAAGTATTGTTGGGAAAATATAGCCTGTTTAGAAGCGTCATTAGATATAAAGCATTAAGGCATTGTTCCACGACTCCACCAAACAATAAAGAATTATCAAGTTGGAACTCAAGTCGATAAATGAAAGAATTGAGGTTACCCAGGTGGGTGGTGGTCGGACAGCTGCCAATCAACTTGTTCTTCGTACCGCTTAATAATTTACGGCAACAACTGACTGACTGTGCCTTTTGAGTCCTTCAAATGGGAGCCTGAAGGACCAATTTAGACATTTTGATAATATTATTAACAAATTCCATCCCAATTTAAATTCTGGGTCAACAGAACCTAATAGGTCCCTCAAGGAATATTCTCGAAACCGCAAAGACAACAATACCGAAAATACGTTCTTCGCCTTCTTCCTTCGCCTCCAGCGAATTTCTCCACCATTCGCAGTTATACCTACAGTCGAGTCCAATCAATTCTTGTTCAGTAATTGTCGAGAAAAAATTTACATACGCCGCGAGCATTCGGCGTCTTTCATCGCGAGTTAAAATGTACGTGTGTTAATATGTGTCGGAGATAAATCGTGACTTTCCTAAAGATTCGGATGCCCAAGGCGAGTCGTGGGCGTCTACACTTCCCGCTGCTAATAAAGGTTGATTGAGGCTCGGGTTTCGCAGATAGGAATGTCTTTTGATGATTAGGAACGAGCGAGAGTATTCTGCCTAGTAAAAAATGGTAGTAATAGTAAAAATGCTTTTAAAATGACTACGACAGAAAGGTTACGTAAACAAGATAATAAAAAATGTTTTTAAGACATCATAAATTTATTATGTGAATTGTAATATTAATTATTATTTGTAATAATTATAGTAGTTAGCTATAAAGAAGTTTACGATGACAGTTAGCGAGTAATAACATAAATATAATTGATCTATCAAAACTGTTCACATACCCAGTACTTACAAATCAGAATTGGGTTTAGTTTTACCAAAATGAACCAACCCACTTTAAAAAACTAATTTTTCAAGATAGATTTAGATAATTAAAGCTGATTATTTAGTCTAAATATACGTTTCAGACGATATAGGAATGTTATTGCTGGTTAGTAAAGTTAGGTGGTGGCGCTTTATTTATTTATCATAAAACGGCCATTGGCCATTTTATCTGAAATAAGTAAATTGTTATGTAGCTACTTCTTAACTTCTTTTTCTTCTTACTTCTACTTACAAAGATATCACTTTGTAATTACTATTAGTACATAGTATTAGTTATATACACATATAGTATTTTAGTATATTATACATTATAATTATAAATAATTATAGTTTGTACGGATCATTCTTGAACTAAACATCTGTAAATTGTTTCTATTTTCTGTGCAAAAGAACTATACTTATACTAATTCTTACTCTAAATCAGGGACCGATATCGATACTTCAAAAATATCGATATTTTTGAGAAAATACCGATAATGGTATCGATAACAGGGATAAATATCGGTATTTTGTATCAGTTCTTTGAATATCGGTAAAAAAATATCGATACTTATATCGATACTCAGTACTGATATCGGGCCGCAACTTGACTCGCAAGTACTCGCAACGTCGCGACGTTGCCAGATCGCATATCATAGGTATCGCCACCGCTACCTCCGGGCGCCGCGCCGCAGTGGCGGACGGTGCGCGAATCGGAACGGCAACAGTGCAGTGAGCTGCGGACATTTCTTTGATATACCTACTGCTCTTTGCATTTAATCGAAAGCAGCGCGTGAGCCGTGCCTGCTTATTGTTCTTTGTACTTTTTTTTTAAATCTAGTTTTTCTGTAGGTACTGTGATTGATGTAATGGGGCGTAATAAGCAAAATAATGTTTATAGCTTAGATTATATAATGTCTAGATGGAGCGTCGCCCTACAATCAAAACAAAAAAAACGAGCCAACCAGTGTTGCCACCTTCAATTTGAACAGGTCACTAGATGTACCATCGAATTTCACTAGATTATGAGAATTCAGGATGTCAAAAATTCTTTAGAATTCTCTAGATCATAAACTCTTCGCAGTTTTTCATTAGGTGGTAATAAACATGAAATTAAAACACAAAGACTGTTAAGGTTGTTAGGAAATAGGTTTAGGGTAAGACGTAACTGGAAGTAAATAAAGAACTAAAGAGTTTGTTAATCTGTTATGTACCTAGTAGTAATGTGGTTAAATGAAGCTGTGGGCATGACAAGGTGTGTAGAATTTTAATTAAGTTGTTATTGTATAAAGTTCAAGTTGTGAAAGGTGTTGTTTTGTTTGTTTAGTTTAGATCTGACTGGGGACATTCAGATATCAGAATGACAGAGTTGTAGGAACGAAACGTTAAGATAGATGAGTGGAATGAATCGTAAAGATGAGTGACAGATGTGAAGCATGTTGAATGAAAGAGATGAAAGTATCAAATAGTCTAGGAGTGAAAGAGAAAGCAAGTGAATGTTAAAGAAGCTGAAAGGAAGTGGACTGGAATACGAGGAGATTAAGACGAAGGACGTTAAACAACCAGGGGCAAACAAGCAGACGAGTCACTATCATGGTGAATGGTCATCGTCGCCTATGCAGTCTTGAGAAAGTCGCTAAAAATCACCAAATTTATATATAAATACGTCAATATAACGCATAAATTAATGCGTTATATTGACGTATTTGAAGAACAATTCAGTTTTTGGATCGCGATAAGAGTTCATGGTAGGGCTGCATGTCTTTATCGGGGAACATTTTATTATTATTATGACATGGGGCTGATCTGATGATGGAGCTGGAAGGTGGCCATAGGAACTCAGTAATAAAACGACACAACCCCGTCGAGTTTGGGCTCGTTTGATTTGTCTTGACGAGTAGGTAGACTTTGGTTTGGACCTTGGGAGTGTTTTTGGAATTCCAGTGCCCTAATACTACCGACCTCTTGACTTTGAGTGCAAAAACCGTATTTCTTTTTTTCTTGTATAAAGCATATATCTCGAAAACTGTGCGTCCTATCGTAAAAATAATGAAAAATTTGCCCCCCTTAATAGCCCCCCATTTATGAAAAATTACAATCACCTACACAAAAAAAAACCATGTGGGTAATAATCAATTATGAAAAATTACAATCAACCCATAAGCTTGTAATAAAAAATAAATAAAGCATAATCAGTAACAAAATATTTGATTTTTTTTTTTAAGTAATCTTTTACCATATTTGTCATTCGTAAGACAAACGTAAACTATTAAACTTTAAGGTGGAAGCTCCACGGTAGCCCGCGAACTCAGACCAATGAGCCCGCGAAGTTCAAATTTTCTTACGTTTTTTGCAATTTGCAAGTCAGTATTAGGTTTAATGTTGATTAAAGTATGATTCGCGGGCGTAAGAAGCATGTTGTTTCAGAATTATAACCAATAAAATCAGTATATTAACTCCATAAGTCGGTATAATCCTAAAATGTCAAGATTTCATGAAATAGTCATTCTTTCGGGTTACCTGACCCTATAGTTTTATTGCTGACTTGAATAGTTATAATTATAAAAATACACACTTCTTACGTCCGCGAATCATACTTTAATCAACATTAAACCTAATACCTACTTGCAATTTTGCAAATTGCAAAAAACGTAAGAAAATTTGAATTTCGCGGGCTACCGTGGAGCTTCCACCTTAGAGGGCTTATTATAAAACAAAGTCTTCGCTTAAACCAGCTTTAAATCTTCGAGCCAGTTTTCGAATTTCGAACTATATCGATAAAGATAAAGTTTGTAATACAAAAATTGCCTCGGTGATTTAAACTTGGTCTAAACTTAAACTTATAGTCTTGTAATAAGGCAGTAAAGGTATGAAATACAAATCGGCCATCTTGATACACCAATCACAAATTCACAATAAACTTAGATTAACGTATTATCACACGCGCGTCCGTAACTGGGGCGGGGCGGGGGCCGGGAGGCGGATGGCGTGAATCACAAAGATGACGCGGCCGCCGTTGTTAAAATTTTTACCAGTAATATATCGGTATTTTAGTATCGGTATCGATACCGATAAAGGTGTATAAAAGTATCGATATTATTGTACTGAATAAAAATACCGGTATCAATATCGATAAATGTATACCCAAATATCAGTACTTATATCGATATTTTGGTATCGATACGAAAATTATATCGGTATTCAGTCCCTGCTCTAAATACTGAAATACCTACTTACGAATATCTACTTACGATTCAAAACACGAAATGTCACTTAGCAAAAGAAATCAATAAAATTCACAGCTACCCGTCAATTATTATTTACACAATAAGGCCATAAAATACTATAACCTGGCAATTAGTATCGCCCACAGTAGCGTTCGGGTAATAAAGCCGTGGTGATAAAGCAAAATTTGCGGTCCAAAGGACCAGGCACTCAATTAGCTTAGTATCTGCTTTGCAATTAATTGTCAAACTAATTGATTAAACTAAATGTATTACATTACTATCTAGTAATTAGTACAATCAAACTATCTTATCTTATTATTATTTTTGTATGTCAATTATGTTAATTATTTTCCTAGCATATTTCAAACACAATGTAAATTGTTTGTGAATAAATAAATATCTTACTAAGTATGCATATAAAATGCTTTGCCCTGAATCACTGTCTGACTGACGGATCAACGCACAGCCTAAACCGCTGATCGTAGAGACCTGAAACTTGGAGGGTGTGTTCTTTGTTTGACGTAGGCATCCTTAAGGGGTGAAAAGGGGGGCAAAGTTTGTATGGAGAAACAAATAAAAAACTCTTCAAGTTTTTTTTTATTTTTTATTAATATTATAATTTTTATTAAGTATAATTTTAATTAATAAACAAAATAACGTTACCATGCTGATCGTCAAAGGTATGCACATTGCCTTACAAAGTTTTATTGCATCCAAGTGCCACACATTTTCATATTTTCTTGTTTGACTAGTCTCTATGGCCATAAGTACTTATCGCACCATAAAAGGTACAAGTAGCACAGTTTTCTGCCTCTCTGTACACCTGCAGTAAGTATACACGTCTTGCGTAATGTGCAACAGTGTACTACACAAATTAGCGAGTCTACAAAAAGAAGCGTGCACGTAGGCAGAAAACAAATATGACGTTTATTTTCTACTCTTTGCCAGAGGTCAGTAGGCCACAATATGGCGCAGTAAAGCCTATTTCAGACTCGATTATGTTCAAAGGGATGGTCTAACTCTGTTTTATACAACTGTGAACCTTGTGTGTTGATAGTAAGGGTTGGAATTTAAATGCACTGAAACTTATGACTGTATTTTAATATTTTTTCCATTTTTAGCAAATTATGCTAACTTTATTCTAAGCTGGGTTTTTGCTGTAATGCCTTAATCATATCTTTTACTTAGAAAGTAGGTTAGTCTGGCAAATTGCTCAGAATATTCATTTAAACTTTATACAACAAAAAGTATTAAGGCGGAATTAATACCTTAGGCATTCTCTACCAGTCAACCAAAGGTGGTGAAGAGATAACATGGTAGGTGCAAATTATTGTACGAGATTAAAACAACCAAATTAGAAATTAAAAAAAAACTTAAGTAATGACTTTATTAAAGTGAAATTTAGTACAAAATCATTTAAAAATCTACCATAGATTACCATGACATAACATCACGACTGTAAGGATAAAGGGTTAGGCAGAGGAATCCCATTAGTACACCCACATTTCGCCTGTTATGTTTAAGTTCCAAGTAAAGGGGGCGAGCCTATTGCCGTCAACTGAGCACAAATCCAGACTCCAAGGCTGCTACTGAGAAATTCCTGATGGAAAAACCCAATAAGACTACCCGACCTGGGAATCGAACCCATGACCTCACGCTCAGCAGTCGCGCATATATAAAAAAATAGATACATAATATAAACCCACCTATGTATAAAAGAAAGGGGGAAGAGGGTGGAGGGGTGCTTTGGTATACTGGTGTTACATACAGGCTTTAAAATTAAACCCTATTTCATGTTTTTTTAATCCTATGAACCACCCTTTAGGTGCCGTCCATACATTATTATATAACGTGTGTGTTATCGCTTCGCCAAGATCTCGATACCGAGCTGCAATCGATCGATACTACCCAACAGGGGTGGAGAACATTTTTTTGAAAGAGTGCTTTTATTTAACATCACCTGTATTGTATGTCCTGGAATTTACATACACAAACATACATAAACTCACGCCTTTTTCCCATGGGGGTAGGCAGAAACCACAGAACGCCACCTGCTACGATTCTTACATACTTACTCCTTTCGCCGCATCTACGTTCATACATCTCGTCATACAAGCACGCCGGTTACGAGTGCAATCAATATTTCACCAATTTCCACTAAAGCCATCGGGCTCGCCTACATGAAGAAGTAGACAGTTACTCAAGTTATAGGTATACTTAGACAGTTGTTCCAGAAAGAAAAGAAGAATAATAATTATATAATACTATTTGCGCGTACTTGGTCATCCCTGCTCTGCTACATTGTCGGCTGGTCAGACTCGCGAACAATCATTTTATGTCGAACACGTCAAGCTTTTTTAATTTAATGTTGGATTACAAAAAAGTATGGTAATAGCTTTAATGGACTGCGTCGTTGAGGACGGCCTAGAAAGAGGTGGTAAGATGATATGGTCGCGTACCATAAGGCAGGCGGGGGCCACCAATTAGTTTTATTGGAGGTCTGTATTTGAAAATTATGAGACTGTTGTGGTTCGCTTGGTAATAACAAATTAAATAGGCACAGGTTTTCACTAAAGAAGACTGGGTTAAAATAAAATGCCACATGTTTTTATTTTGATTAAAGAATAGTTTTAGGTATGAAGTTTACTGTTTTCTTAAGGTCCGCACAATATACGTGGCGGTCCGGATACGGACCTCGGTCCGCCATTTGGTGACCCATGCCATAAGGGCTGGTTCGGGGTGGCGCGGGTAAAGAGTTCCTAGAAGGACTTGGGGAAAGCCTTTACTTAGCAGTGGGACAGCGTAGGCTAGGAAAAAAGAAATCTTGTATAGGTGTGAAATTAAAAAGTCTGGAAGCCTACAATGAAAGATAATATAAAAATAAAAACAATCCCAGCGATTTTTCCTAAAAAGATCTCGAAGCACAATGCAATAGGGGTAGTTATGCCAAAACCAACCAACCAATGCCATTCGGTAGTTCATAGTTGACACACAGAATACGAAGTACCAACAACTGGCAAATTCTTACATCGCGCAATCAAAGTTTACCACGACTTTAGCATGATTGTATACAAAATCCTGACAACAACCGTCGGGCAGTAGTCCACCAGACGACAACCTTCTGGTCGGAGGATCCTCCCATTTCAAGATGAGAAACTAAACACCATCTTTGTCATACCTCTAAAAATTCTAAGACGAGACTTTTCGAAAAAAATACTTTATTTTAGTTCTAATAAAAACCCGATTAATTTTTAAATAACTGTAAAAATAGATTTTTTAGTTGCTTCGAAATCAATAAATAATTATTTATTGAATTGGCGAATTAAAACGTCACATTTTATAATTGCCATATAAAATCTATGGGGGAATCGCGTTTTAACAGGTCATAAAAAGTATGTAAATTGATTGGTCTAGTGTCTTGTAATGATTTTGGGATATTTAACGTTGATTAATTTTAAATAACTCACTAGCTTTTACCCGTGACTTCTCACATAACATAACATCACGCCTGTAATCCCCAAAAGGGTTAGGCAGAGGTGTAGGTACCCATTATTACACTCACATTTTGCCAGTTATGTTTTTAAGTCCCATGTCATAGGGGCCGAGCCTGTCGCTGTCAACCGGACACAAATCCAGACTCCGAGGCTGCACTGAGAAATTCGTAATACCTAACTCTTTGCCCGATCCTCGACTTCGTGACAAATAAAAACTAGCTAAGATGTTCTTCCTTGGGGTTGAGAGTAACCCCGTACCAAATTTCATCAAAAGAAAAAGCGTAACAGACAGACCGAGTCACTTTTGAATTTATAATATTAGTATCGATTTTATATATCGAATTACGTAAATACGACGTAATTAATTTAATTACCAACAGATTGTGGACTTTTGGTTGAACAAAGCTCAATTATACAACAATTCAAATCAAACTAATGAATAACTTTTTAATCCAACTAACTATAATGAGCTACCGTATTCTAAACCCGTTATCCACTGAGACGTAACTTATAATAATATACTAGCAAGCTAATAAAAAGGTGAAGAATTAAAGCTTATTTTGACGATGCGACGCGAGAAATATCGTACAAGTTGTAGTACATTACCGTCGATGATCGGTCACATAATAACACGACAGCCGCTCGGTCCCGCAATGTACGGCAAATCGCACGATATTTCTCGCATCGTCTAAATAAGGCTTTTGTATAGTACGCAAGCGTGTTCTGGACGATACAATAATAATAATAGTGGTACGTCTCAGTGGGCAGAGGCATTAATTTGTCTTTGTCGGTTTTGAATTATATACTCGTAGGTACTTAGACAATTGTAATTACTGTGTGTTATTTCAATGGGTTCCTTCTATATTTACGAAAGAAAAATTTAAAATCAGCTTCTGGGAACCTTAATGGTAACCGTACATTTTTGCGGGATGAAATGTAGCCTATGTGGTATCCCAGACCATAATCTGTCTCTGTGCCAAATTTCATACAGATCTGTACAGCCGTTCTGGCATGATTGAGTAACAAACATCTATCTAAATTTTCGCATTTTTGAATAGTAATATTTTGCTTATCGTCGACATCACCTTACAAGCAGTCAAGCTTAAGTGGGACTGAATCGTTCCCTGAATCGTTCGTTCCAATCCCCTCCTTCTTCAAAGCAACAAAGCAATTTAACTTGTTACAACAGTTCTGCTATGATCCTATGTTGAGTTCCGTTCCATATCTCCAAAATTCATTATCAGATCATGACAATATTTCTATTGGACAAGTTCGGGAGTATACTCATTCTAACAAAAAAGTATTAAAAAAAACATACAGTCGAATTGAGAACCTTCCTTTTTTAAAGTAGGTTAAAAATAGTTATAAAATGTTTATTGGCGTGGATATTTGTATCAATCAATATAATAAATAACCAGAAAATATGTCTAGTTTGACATTATATTGACATAAAGCACCTAACGTAAAATATAAGCCTACCGGAATTTGATGGCTTAAAAAAAAAATTGTGATTTCTATATTATGGCTATATCAATTGTCACCTGACACCTGACTTGAAGCCCGTTAATAGAGTTGACTGGTAAGTTCGACTAAGTTATTTAGATGCTTTTAGTTTATTTTTTCTTACATAACTGTACCTTCTTTATAGGTTTTTGTAGTTTCTCTATAAGGCGTAGGTATCATAGGTTGATTTCCCCATTCGCCATGAGATTCTGGCGTACCGATAACTTAAAAAATAAAATCCATTCTTTTGTCAAAAAGTGACATAAGAAGAATCTTATGTGCCTGTGGGAGATTTTCTTGCTTAAATAAAACTAATGTTATAAAACTGAAAAACTTGATTGTTTTTTGTTTGAATGCAAAAATCTCCTGAACTACTAGTCCGATTCTTAAAAATCATTCGCGAATAGGAAGCTAGGTTATTTTTGAGTACTATTATAGGCTATATTTTATTATTAAAAATATAGTACGAAAATGCACGCAGATTAAGTCACGAACTAGTCCAAACTAATATTATAAATGCGAAAGTAATTCTGTCTGTCTGTTTGTAACGCTTTCACGACTAAACCACTGAACCGATTTTGATGGAATTTGGTACGGGTTAAGTATGAACCCCAAGAAAGGGCACAGGCTACTTTTTATTTACCGACTTCGTCTGCATCTGTGTTCACTGACATTTACTGGCAAAAAAGTAGTAAGTAGTAAATAAAATATAGATACTTACTTGTATGAATAAGCAAGTGAATAAAGGTAGTAAGTACTATAGAAAAAAAAGATAAATGAAAGTAAGAAAACCTTAGAACCAAAGGATCTCTAAAAACGGTTCTTTTCATAGATGAGATTAATCTCAATTAATGAGAATTTGTTTAAGCGCAGACAATGGATAATTTGACGCTAAGAAATATTATTATAATGACTGCTATTTTTACGTTGATTAAAATACATGGAATTTTATTACTGGTTGAGTAAAATACAAGTACTTTAAATTAAGTTACTAGTTATTATATTGTTTTTGAATAGAATTTATTACCTTCCTTTCTACCTAATTTTGACACCAAGCAACCTAGCTGGGATTTTGTTTGAAGATATTGTCTATAGTAGGGGAGCCCAAGTGGGGATTTTGGTATTTACTTAAGCATCATCATCATATTCCTGCCCATGTCCCATGTTACTTGGGGTCGGCGCAACACGTTTTCTTCTGCCACTCCGTCCTGTCAGCCGTCATGCAATCACTGACTCCCTTTTCTCTCATATCATTCTTCACACAATCCATCCATCTTTTTATTATGTCTTAAGCGCGGGAGATAAATATAGGGGGATACCTTGCACCCTGTTAAGTACCTCCACCATATACAAACACTGTAGGGTCGCGTGTTTAGGGCAGCCCATTTTTTTAAACCTGTCTGTCAGATTATGGAACTGCACGAAAAGGACACGACTGTGACAGATCCACCTATGACAGCCGGGACCAACGGCTTAACGTGCTTTCCGCGGACCAAACCCGGCAAGCGTAGCTTGACCTGATGGATCGATCCGAGCGGTTGTTATTACTTAGCCACGAGCTCCGACATAATTGAATGAAAGTAACAAACACTTTACAAAAAAGAAATTCACATCAATAAAAAACAAATATTTTTCAAAACAAGCTTTTAATTTAAAATTATTACAATATTGAAGTATTGGACATTGTATTGTCATCAGAACTAAGGTGTATGCAAAATTTCAGCTAAATCGAATACCAACAAATGGTCGAAAATTGTTTGCAAATTTTGAAAGGACAACTTACACACGGAGCTAAGCTAATTAATAAAAGCTTGTAATAAAAACATCACCATTTTCATAGAACTAATTTGACAGTAATCCTTCCAATTGCTCGTTCATTGTAAACCATGGACAAAAGCCAAAAGGCAGCCATGTTTTAAATTCGACAGACACTATAAATAACCAGGATAAAAAAAAACCACTTAATGCAAAACAATACTAGAATCTAACACCTCCAACGATCAATCTAATCCATATAGATAACCAAACGGAAAACATGCGCGTACGCATATTAATAAATCGTTTGTTAGCACGCGCGAGGTCATGATTCCGTTGACCTGTGAGTCACCGCTACTGGCTCATTTATGGCATCAGGATTTTGATATGACTAGGAAACGAATAATTTTTATCTGTTGTTTGCTACATGATTTTTATTATCCTAGATTTAAGCGCCTTTGGGGGGGGGGGGGGGAAGGGGGAAATCTTTTACCTCAAGATCCGACTTGAACCTAGCTTCTGCTTTCGACGACTTCGTTCAAGTGAATTTTCTTACGGATCCCTATTTTTTTTTAATTGACAACATAATATACCCTATTACACTCAAGGCTAACGTAGTTTCCTATTAGCGAAAGAATTCTCAGAATCGGCCCAGAGATTTCAGAGATTAACACGTTCAAGTAAGAAAAACATACTCTACGAATATTCTATCTCTTTCCTTACCTACCATCATGAAAATAGTCCTTTTTAAAGGCTTCGGATCTCATTTTAAAATTAAATAAGATACCAAACCTCAATGTTTTTTTTTTCACCTCAAAATCTCAAATACTCATCTACATCTTCGCTATAATATCCTGCCATAATATCATAATAATAAAGATTTTTTTAAAAATCAATTACGCCAAAACGGCTTAACAAATTGAGATGTAATTTTGCACACGGGTAGATTATGGCCTGTATTAAATCATAAGATACATTTTATTCCCGTTATATGGGATAATATCTGACCTTGACGTGGACAGACCAATTTTACTACGAGTTTAAGATACAAAAATAGTACCAGTAGCTATAGCTGACAGAAGGCATGTTTGTAGGTGTTAAAAAAGAAAAGAATCCTAATAAGGTTTCAAATATTTTAAGAGAGTTTAACTACTGGCCGGCGCTACGTTAGTTAGCACCTAGATGACGTCATGGCACACTGTAACAATACTTGAAGTATTTTCATGGAAGGACGTAGGGTTACCATATTGTTCCAGAAATTTAGGACATAGAAATTGGTGATTTTTGGAGAAGTGTGTGTTTTCTAGTATGTTTTAGAAAAAGGAGCTTAGGTTTATTTCCGTCACCTATACTATAAAACAAGGACTCACATACGAATAGTTCCGTACTACTGTACAATATTTTAACACTATAAACACACTTTTCTTGCATATAGTCTTCAATCAATGTATTAGAGGGGATGCGTTTTATTTTATTGACTTTATTTTTTTTTATTTAACGTTAAAAGCGGCTAAACTTATAGACACTGTGATAATTTCAAGTGCCTACCTATTAGGTACAGTTCAAAAGATACAGTCAGACGGACAGTCAGACAGACAACGGAGTCTTAATAATAAGGTTCTGGTCGGTACCCATTGCCTACGGTTTTAGGCAAGTTAGAATTTGAACTATGCCAAATACATGTCGATTGGTTTCTCTTATCGGATGATACTTCATTCTTCTTAACACGTGGGAGTTTAATTATAACCTTTTTTTAGTTTAGAATTAAGTTTAAAAGTTTTGTTCAACGTCAAAATCTATGCGAAAATGATCTTTAAATATTGTTCTTAAAGTTTTTATGATTTAATTACTGTCTTTTAATTTATACGTCTCTAGTCTCTGAATTCTATTTAAATATAAAATACGTTCTGTTTTATTGCAATCTACATATATTTGCTTGTTATAAAATTTAATCACTGTAATAAAATATAATGAAATTCAAGCCGAAATTATAGAGTTCATTCATTTAGGCAAAACTGTATTTATTTGTATATATTTTTTTATATAAAATTGTAATCTATTAATTTAAGAATATATGAGGTTGCTTGAGTTATTCTACCAAAACAAGCCGACCCACATTCTCTAAATAATTACGTCAAACTAATTCAGAACGCCAAATTCTACATTACTATTTATCAAAAACGGGTCAATGTACCTTCCGAAATGTATGCTTAAAATAGATTTAAAGTTGATCAGTGTTAAACATTCAAAACCATTAAGTACAATTATTTCCAAAAATGGTAGAAATTTTGACGTGGGTTGATTGGTTATGGCAGTGCTAAACCAAAATAAGCTAGTTTCCACATTGTAAAAACGTACATTTTTTTCTTTTTGAGCAGCCAGTAGTATCATAATGTATATTTGAATAAGAAAAATATTTAACATTAAATTAAAGACAATTAATTTTTAATTTCTACAACAATAAGAATAGACAATTGCCAGCACGGGTACCACAGTGACTCAGCGATTGGCTGCTGCACTTCATGTTGCGAGTTAGATTCCCGCACGGAACATTTATTTATATGGCCTACTGGTAGTTGTTTCGGGATTGTATACCTGAGTTTATATATTTGTAAAAATACCCATGGTACCAGAAAATTCCTAGTGTGGAGCTAAAAAAAATTTTTGACTTATCCTGACCATCCCTTAAATCATGCAAACCCTACCAATGTATGATTTTATTATTATCTAAGCGCGTCCGTGTGAACCTGTATGTTTGTTCGTAAACCTGTTGTTAGCTTGTAAACAGAGGCATACCTTTCTTAATTAGCTCATTAACCCCTTCAAGTGAAGTTGATTCAAGACTGCAGTTTGTTAGTGATAAGTAAAGTACCATAGTGTAACTAATAGTGTGCTATATTTTATTTCCAAAAAATAATAATTGTCCAGAAGAAAGTAAAAAAAATAGGCGTCCGTAAAAAAGTCACGTGGACGAATTCGCAAGCAAAAACTAGTGTATTGATAACGCCTTTAATTAACACAAAAATATAAATAAATAAACCGTTCAGATTTTTATTGAATATTCTAGTTTTATTCTTGTTCAACAACAAGGAAATTCGTAAAAGCGTAGAATTAATTAATTCACGATTCCATTCATAGAAAAACAAAAGAATTTAGTTGGAATCATTGTCAAAATATTCACTTAATTTATTGTAGTGTTAGCATACTTATTTTTTTACGGCCATCAATAAAATTAACAGGGATTTGCAAGCATAATGAACTTTCGTGCTGCGTGGGAGTTGTTTAGCTGTGCTATTGTTGTAGTCTGTGGCGTAGCTAGGTTTAGGCTCGCGCTGTTGCTTGTGAAATGATGTCATTTAAACGAGATGCAGGTTTGATTTGGTTTCTTCTTTTTTGAAGATAGCAAAATGTCAGTTATTTATTTCATTTAAAAGTTTAACTTCCCTGTTTTTTAATTTTATCAATTTTCAAATCTCATCTTAAATGAAATGCAAAAATGCATGCCGTGTTTTTAAAACGTGTTTCTTCGTCTTTATTGGAATAAAAATCTAGATATCTAGTGCCTATTACCATGTCAACAAACTTAGGAATGTTGAATACCTAAATAAAAACTAGATCTTAGGCATTACAATTTTATTAATAATACTGGATTTACTACTGGTCTAATGCTAGGAGATTATACTTTTAATCCGTTTTAAGATGTCTCCGACAACAGGCACGGATTTAGACCCAAAATATTAAAATTAAATTGTAGGTAATTTAAAATAAGAACACATTAACAACCGCACTGATTTCTTTGCCATTTTTTGGTATAGATTAGGGTTATTAGGGTTCCTTTTCCTGGTTTTACAAAATTCAAGGGGTCTCTAATTCTCTATGTAAGAAAGGTAAGTATTTTCTCCGGGGTCTTTTACTCGATCTTAATTATTTTGCGTGTGGTACGAAAACCTTTCGTGTGTAAACTAGAAAATGGCCAACTTTTCTGCTTTAACACAGTATTATTCTTGACATAGGCAGGGAAAAATCACATTTGACCACTTTTCGACCTTATTACTAAGGGTGTAAGGGTGAGAAGTAGTTTACCGATATTGCCCATGATGGTGCCTACCTAGTTTTCCTACATATATACATTTACCAAATGAAATGTAGGTATTTCCAATTTCTATAAATATGAATAGTCCTCAAATATTTTCTACCATTAATTTATAATAACTCCACGACTTTATTTACCTTGAAAACATGTAGGCGTTAAAGCAATATAATAAAATATTTACTCCTATTTCGAGTATATTTAATCAAGCCGGTGTAATTCCATAAAGACCGTTATTATTTATTTTACTCAAAAGGCTTTTTATCCGAATTTTATGTTGATGAATTTTCTAAGCAAATTTAAGTTTTATCGTGTTAAAATAAATATGAATTGAATAAATATTGTATGGGAAACGATTTGTGCGTAAATTACATGAATTCGAAACTTGTTTTTTGTGGTAATAGGTAATTTTGATGGGGTTTTGCTAGGCGTTTAATTTCGAGGCCGCTTTTGTCAATATATCGCTTAAATAATGAATTAATTATTGTCAAATAAGATAAGATAAGAAAAATATTGACAACATCAAGAGCCTATGAATGAATTTCCTAGGTCATGATACAGTTTGGTTTCGTTTTTAGGGTTCCGTACCCAAAGCTTATAAAGACTCCGCTGTCAAGCTGTCCGTCTATCTATCCGTATGTCACAAGGCTGTATCTTATAAACTGTAATAGGCAGACTGCCGAAATTTCCACGGAGTGTGTATTAACTGTGGCTGCTGTAACAAATGAAGTTAAATTATAGGGACGTGTTCTTTTTACTAATCTATTTAAAAAACATTTGCAATATGAATATTTTTCAGTTCGTTCGAATCCGAGTCCGTCCCGCAATGGGCCAGTTTTTATTGATTTTCGAAACTGAAGATAATACTGTAAAATATTCTTACCAACTTGATTTTCATATCCAGTATAACATTAACATTAATTAAGATTTTTAATAATTCGAAAATGCAACGAACCAAAACAAAAAATCACCATTTTATTAACACCTACGTTTCGCCAAGTACGTCCCTGCACTCTAAGCTGGTCACCTCAATGGCTGCCATTTAAAACAACAAAAAAAACAATTAATGAATTTAAAAATTAACATTTTTATTGATAACTCCTTATTAATAATGTTTGCGTTTGTGCTTGATTTGTCAGGAACCCCTGTAGCTATAAGATCTCGGAATGAGAGGTGACAAAATATTTATAATCTATCTATACATATAAAATACTTTGTCCTGAATGACTGACCGACGGATCAACGCACAGCCTAAACCGCTGATCGTAGAGACCTGAAACTTGGAGGGTGTGTTCTTTGTATGACGTCCGGTCTTGGGTTCGATTCCCAGGTCGGGCAAAGTGTTATTGAGGTTTTCCATTATGTATTTCTCAGTAGCAGCCTCGGAGTCTGGATTTGTGCTTGGTTGATGGCAATACGCTTATTACATAAGACTTAAACATAATCGGTGGGGCAAAATGTGGGTGTGCTAATGGGTACACCTCTGCCTTACCCTTTGGGGATTACAGGCGTGATGTTATGTTATGTAATATTTATTTGTAGATGAAATTAACCGGAAAAGCCAAATAACTGTCTTTAAGCCCTAAAATATTGTCTAAAAGAATGGTGTCATTAATTGTTCATTAACATAAGTGATTAGGTTGATTAATGATGTGTGTTTTATTATGGTAATTTAAGTCTAGACTAGAATTAATGAGCTGCTGGAGATTTATGGATTTTTTTCTTAATTCTCTGCCTATATATGGCACGCTTTTAGTGATATCCTGGTGAAGGAATTTTGATCTAGATTTTATGATTATTTTATCTAAAAAAATGGAACTTGTTTTTCTGCAATACATTTTTGTGTAAATTTTAATTTTATGTGACGTACTATACCTAATTAATTACCATTATATACCTGTTTAATTGTTTTTAATTTTCAGATTACAATTTTTTTTATGTTATGTTCGTTGCTTTCTTTTGAATAAACAGTTTTTTTTTCTTTCTTTCTAATAAAATAACCTTTTTATTTTTACTTATGTATGCACCGTGGTTTGTGTCAATTATTATGTGTGCACAATATCGATACCTTAGGCTCAAAGGGCGTAAACGCCATTTTGGCCAAAATGAGATTTTAATGCAGTCTTACTTAGTTTTTCGTCCTCTATCGATTGGTATATTTAAAACATCGATATTCGCAAAAAAATGGTGGATATAGCCATAATTTTTGGTTCGCTAAACATAGATTTTCTTAAAGGGGTTTGCGTAAAAGTGGCGTCATTTTGAAGTTGGATGGCCACTAATGAAACTTAGATATTTTGAAAGATCAAAATAATGCGATCAAAAACTAATATGGACACATTTCTCTAAACCTTATCGGAACGGAGATATTTGGTTTTGATAGCTCATTAAACACGAAGAAGTTATTATACCTATATATTCTTATAAACCCTTTTAAGGTTCTGAGGTTTTTTTTAGTAACTACCTACTTACCGCAACCTAAAGATAAAGTACTATAACATGGCGCGCCCCTCCACAAATTCAAAACGTTTGAAAGTATTTGTGAAAGTATCAACGTGTGCGTACAAACAAACTCACAATGTGTGCGTACTGAGACGGCTCTCGAAACAAAAACAAATCAGCGATTTGTTGCTCGACTAGCGGCGTCATTAATTACTCATTATTATTAGTATGGCGCTGCACTGACATACTCTATGAAAATGACACGTGCGTTGTCTTGTGCGGTCTTGCTAGTTATGATTAGTTGACCAACAAATCTGCCGGCCTGCTAATGAATACTACAACTACATAGAAACTCTTTCATGGATATGGCTACACACATTGAAATCGTAATATGGAGGGGCGCGTCATGCTATAGTAGTTTTTTTTTGTAACTATAAGTGTTAATGTGTTATTTCGAATTAAAAAACAAAAAGTCTCTAAAACACTATTATCTCGAAACTACCTTTTTGCACTTAATGAGATCTTGCTCTACAACGAGGTAATGTGTCTTTATTATTTCCCAAGACCCAAAAGTAACGTAACATTGACACATGGTCGTGAAACAGTAAAGTCAATCTCTAAAAACAACCTTCAAAAACATATCAAAGTTTTTATATTGACGACATTTTTAAAATCTTCAAATGCAAATATCTCAACTTCGATATAACTTAGGATAAAAATAATTGAACATATATTATGTGTACTTAACAACACAACAAAGTAACATAATAATTATTTGTGGCCACTGAAAAAAAACATGACGCCGCTAGTCCACACTAAGTTAATCAATGCCTTTTGGGTCGTGTTTTTTGGCTCTCCTGAAAAGTCGTGTTTTGGTGGATACGCCCTTTGAGCCTAAAGGTATCGATATGCTCTGTGTCAATTATTTTTCTCTTTTTTTCCTTTTTTAGCTTCGTGCGTCTGAAATATCGTACGAATCCCTCATTTTCTTGGTAATAAAATATATCACTTAGGGGTAACGTAGTTTTCCTATTGTAGGTACTCTTTAATTTGTTAAATAATGAAAAGCTACTTTATTGCAGAGTGCCATTAGCTGTTTCTGTTTTCTGTCTTCTTTGTGGACAAAATTGTGTGCAGAAGGCAGTTTATTACATTTGAGGCTAGGGCTTTTCGAGTTAGGGCGCATTCATGCACGAGACTGTGGATTCGCAACCGGGCACGGGCACCCCATGAAACTTTTTTCTAATTCATTATGTACTTTCTCAGTTTATCTTACACATCGGTGAAGGAAAACATTGTGAAGAAACCTGAACTTATATTAATTATAGATAACTCATCGCTAATCCGCCAAGCAATCGTGGATATCAATGCACGTGCCTTCTCTGTAAGAGAAGAGGCTTTTGCACTGTAGTCGAACAATAATAGACTGGTAATATTACTATGACACAAGCACAACAAGTACACATGTACGTTAAGTACAACCCAAACTAACTTAACTCATACTTGAACATGAAGATTTGTGCAAGTCATGGAACTCGAAATCCTGTTATCGTTGGATAAGTTACACTTAAGTGAGTAAGCAGTTATGTACTTAATCAATATGAATGTTTTAAGTTTAAAGTGGGTGTAAATGACGGAAAACATTAGCTTGAAATGTTTTAAGTTGATGTTAAGTTTATTTCAACATTAACTATAATGTTATGGTTTTTTTCATCAACCATGTGTGTATCATGGAGCCTATTTTCCATTACAGTGTAAATAGAACTTTATTAATATTCAATGAAGGTTTAAAATACAAAAATTAGCTCGCTTAAAAGTTTGTAGTGACAGTTCAATGTTCGTATTGTTAAAATCTCAAGTACCTTAAGAACGGGAGTAATAATTATATATGTAGCCTTGTCATGTTCACTTGTATATATATCGATACGACGTGAAAACATTCTCCCCAAAACATAAATCACAGCAAAGTTTGACTTGACATCTAAAGGTAAGCGTCCACTTGTCGGTATCGTACGCATCGGACGGATCGCACGCAACGGATCGTAGTATTCTTTATATAGAAACTCATATAAGTGCGTCCACCTGTCCGCACCGTACGCATCGCACAACGGCAGTGCCGACACCGTTGCTCCGAGAGGCAACTTTTGCGATGCGTGCCGATGACGTCATACGGAATGCCGACTAGTGGACGCACCCCGCGCGCTCGCTGTTGTTTGTTCTTCAACGCTTTCCTCCATTCTCACAGTGTCCACACGTGCGCTCACTACGAAAATCCGAATGAACTGGCATCGTCAATCCGTATGCTGGTACCGCTTCGGCCGTTAAGGAAACCGGGGTTTCGTAACTGGTTTCCATGAAGGCTTTACTCACCGTCAGTAATCCGTACGCTGCCGAAATAGTGGACGCACTGTGAAAAATTTATCCGTTTGATGCGATCCGTCCGATGCGTACGATACCGACAAGTGGACGCTTACCTTAAGTAGATATACATATATCTGGAGGTCCGTATTATTCTGCGAAAGATATTTATTATAATACTAGCTTATGTCCGCGGAGGTGCTTGTGGCTAAGTAATAACGAACGCACGTGTCGATCCATCAGGATTAGCTACGCTTGCCGGGGTTGATCCGTGGATGGGTGACCATCTGTAAACAGCGAGACTCCTCTGTGCCTCGGAAAGCACCATAAGTCATACGTGGATCGTTGATAGTCGTTACGTGTCGTCAGAAGAGTGAAAGTCGACAACCAATCTTACCAAGGGGTATCCTATTACCCAGTTACTGGATTGTAGAGGTCAGATAGGCAGTTGCTTCAAGTAAAATACTGGTATTCATCTGCGCCCGGAAGTTCCTGATGGAAAACCCCAATAACACTTTACCCGACCTGGGAATCGAACCCAAGACCTCATGCTCAGCAGTCGCGCTTTGCGACCACTAGACCAACGAGGCAGTCAGTATTATAATAAGTGTCCATAATCCAGTCTTACAACAAAAACTCATTAAAGTGGCTATCGTTACTAAAAATCTTCGAACCAAAGTACGTCGACCATTAAAATGTATTTTTACCATAAATTGTAGAATGATGGACGGCTCGCTCGATATGTAAGGAAATAATATGAATATTTCATGAGCTTTCCACAAAATTTGGTCTAAAATAAACAGGTTGTGTAATATTGTGAAGTGTTGTGGATTACCGTCGTTAGGGGTCGAATTGGAGGCGATAGGGGGGTGAAAATTAGGTCAGGTTTTTAATGATATAGTACTTAAATCTTGCCCCCTTTGTCAATAGTCTCGCATGATTGCTGAGCATGGATTTCTGGGTTCAATTTCCTGGGTCTGGCAGAGTTATTGGGTTTTTACATTTGGAATTTCTTAGTAGCAGCCCTGAGCTTGGAAGTTGGTCATGTGACACTCCCGTGAATCGGAAAACTTTCTATAAAAACGCCTATAATCCCCGTAGGGTTAGGCAGAGGTGTACCCATTAGTGCATCTACATTTCGCCAGGTTTGTTTAAGTCCTATGTAATAGGGGGCGAGCCTATTGCTATCAACCGGGCACAAATCCAGACTCCGTGGCTGCTACTAAAAAATTGTTGTTGGAAAAATACAATAACACCTTGCCTGACCTGGGAATCGAAACCAAGACCTAACGCTTAGCAGTAGCGTTTTGCTACCACTGGACCAACGAGGCAGTCAGCCTTAATTCCCATTTTCAAAAATTAAAAAGAAAAGCAAAAATTCTCAATGATTAAAAAGGTAGAGATCAAAGTAAGCTGATCAAAGTAACAAGATACTAAAAAGTCTTTAACTATGCAAAACGCTAATTACCTCGCACATAATAAAAAATTTAAACGCGTGTCCATAAAACTTTATACCGCCTATATTCATTAGCCTGTACTGAATATCTAGAAGTTATCGTAAACGCTAACTGCTGTATCCTTTACTTTATAAGATGTGTTAAAGTATTAAAGAACCATATGTTCTTGTAATTTTGTTAGGGTCTGCGTCAACTTGATCTTTAGTCATTTGTTTGATATAGATATATAATGGCACTTTTGAATTGTCGGGAAGTCGAAACTAGATGCTTGTTTCGATCAATAGGTTTCTATGGAAAAGTATGGGCAGGAAATTTTATGGAAACTATTTTAAAATGAAATAATATTATAGGTTACAAGTACAACATTCATGTAGCAACACTCATGTATGTATGTCATTCGTGCAGTATGGTCGGGGACGATTCAGGGATAGGTACGGGATTTTTTTACTAGCGAATATTTATTATAGCTGGTTTGTAGTTTATTTATTGATAAAAAAATAATTTAGCTATTCTTACCTTAATTTAATCTAGAAAACACTTATACGATAAAAAAAATTAAATGAAAAAATAGTTTTTAATACATGATAGATACGGAATATGTTTGTTTTTTTTTTAGAAAGTAGAAAAAAAAACATTTTCTATTAGGTAACAATGTATGCGAAAACTTTCGAATCTCACTTTTCTCTTTTATAGTGTCGTTATCACCCTTTTATAGTCGAAACTTTATTTCAATCCCGTGATTCCCGGGACTGTCACAGTTAGAAACGACCTTTACAATTTATCGGCAGTTGTATGATTGTCTGTCCCACATAACCACACCCTTCTCCATCGGCCATGACAAACACATTTGATATAAATGCATAGAACCGCTTAGCTCTCATAATCTAGATAATCGTATTTGTATGCTGGTATGAAATGATAAGTTAAACGTATTGTAAGTATATTACTTTGTATATTTTTATTGGTTTCGATTTCTCTGTAATACTTTTATTAGACTTTACGAATGGTACAGATAGCGGAAATGCTCATACATTGTATATAGTATTTTCACCTGACAAGTTTCGTTGTAATATGTGTTTTACGCTATTAGGCTGTATTAGAGTGTGTAGTCCAACAAGACTTTTTTTTTGGGTTAGTAAAAATCATCAAATGAGTCTTTCTGCCCTGGGTGGAGCGGAAGGGACTGTCAGACTTTTACTGACTAAAAAACCACCCTGTTCCTTCTGTAGCCATTTGCGTTCCGGGGCCACGGTATCCTGTTAAGACGTCCCGCGACCCTGGGTCTAGCAGGACTTAACGTCAGAAATGGGTAGAGTTTAAAGGACAAGCGTGGTTATATATTTTTTTTCCTGCTCCCCATTAGGAGCAAGGAGACGAAATGCAAGATGGAGACGGTGGGATACCTCATGAGACATCTGGATTGCAATCATTATCATCATGTCAGCCGAACAGCGGCCACTCTGAACAAAGACCTCCCCTAAAGATTCCACCACAATAATCGGTCCAACGTTGCCAGAAAAGAAAGAAAAAAAATACTTGAGAGGTGTCAAGGGACACCCGGATGGAACGAAGTTATATGAGAGAGAGAGAGAGAGAGAGAGAGAGAGAGACAGACAGAGAAACACGCGCACGTCGCACGGCTTGCGCCGTTACAAAAGTGTCGTTACAACTTTTGGTCTTAATTTTTTCCGTCTAGCCCCCTTTCGCAACGCGCGATAAGGAACTTCGTTCCAAAATATGTTTTTTTAACAGAAATAGGTACGTACTTATAAAACAATGGGGATATGAATGACATTTTGCAGACCCTTGCAATGTACACACAACAAAACAGATAGGTATGCAGGGTCGTCAGATATAGTTGAAGTTTTCTTAGAAACCGATGGATATTTTCGAATGTAAGTTAATTTAAAACGTAGATAATAAATAGTTCTTTAATTAGGTTAAGTTTCAGTCAAAGACATCCATCGGTTTCTTAGAAAACTTCAACTACATCTGACGACCCTTCATACCTATCTGTTTTGATGACTGTACCGTCTGTACCTAAGCAGAAACTTTCAATATGGTAGAATAACTTTTAGTTTCTATGACTACACAGTTCAATTAAAAATAACGGAATATGAGAATACCTCGTTCACTTGCATTCAAAATGTTGCAAGATAAAGGTAGAACACACGAGAATAGCGGTACGCTGCGTACAGTGTAATGTGTTATAAGGTAGGTGCACAAGCACGGTTGACGAGGTAATTATAATATGACGTGTGTTTGCGAGACTCTCATATTTTGAGGTTTGTGTGTTTATCGCATTGAACTACAGGATAACGGTTGTTAAGAAAAGTGTTAACAGTTTCAGATTGTGAACCTAATTTTAGTAAACTTTGTTTGCATAGTACTTACATACATCTAAGTACTACATACACATATCTTCTATCTTATATACAGCTTGTAACAAAAACCCTGTCCGATCCTTAAGGGTATTATTCGGCATCGTACTGCGTACACATATACGTAACCATTTAATGGATTTGAGATTATTATTTTTCCCCAGTGAAAAAAAAAAGAAGAAAGAAGAAGTAATTAAAATAAAATAAAACATAAGAACTGATCAACGGCAACACTGATCTGAAAGGGTTTTTGTTACATAGTGTATAAAAATCAATTGCTGTTCGTTAGTCTCGCTAAAACTCGAGAACGGCTGGGCCGATTTATCTTATCTTGGTCTTGAAATGTTTGTCGTAGTCCAGGGAAGGTTTAAAAGGTGAGAAAAATTCGAAAGGTCTTTTATTTATCGATTGAGGCAGTACGAAGTCTGCCGGGTCAGCTAGTCTATTATAAATATTATAATTATTTGTTATTTCTTTTTTGACTGCTTCGTTGGTCTAGTGCTCGCAAAGCGTGACTGCTGAGCATGAGGTCTTAGGTTCGATTCTCAGGTCGAGTAAAGTGTTATTGGGATTTTCATTTAAGAATTTCTCAGTAGCAGGTTCGGAGTCTAGATTTGTGTCCGGTTGATGGCAATAGGCACCTATAACATGGGACTTAAACATAACTGGTGAAATGTGTGTGTACTAATGGGTACACCTCTGCCTAACTCTTCGGGGATTAGGCGTGATGTTATGCTATGTTATTTAAAAAAAAAAATCTGTCATTCGTAATATAAAAGAAAAATACGAACAATTTTGCATTTAATAATCTAAATGAAGTCTTTTTGACGCCTCCCAACTGTGTGTTCTCAACTTAAAACAGGACGAACAAGTCGCTAAATGCTAGATTCATATTCGATATGCATGTTAACATACAGATAATTGTTATTAGTAAGATCCTTTACACAACTAAAATAAATCAGAAGGTTGAAGTCGCATGGATTTTTACAGAAATTATTAATTTACAATCTACGAAAATCAATCTTAATGTAGCCGAAATTGAGATGTTTTTTCCTTCATTCATCATCATCATGATCATATTAGCCGTAGGACGTCCACTGCTGAACATAGGCCCCTACAAATTTCCAATAGGACCGTATTTTTTTCATAAGTATTCATTTATTTGCATTCCATAATGTGTATAAAAGATGTTACATACAGCTTAAAGCTAAAAGTACAGTTATGGACCCTGGCACAGCAAAAATGGCAATAACTTAAATTAAAAAAACATTCTTTTTTATAAAATTATGTGAACTTATAAATTAGCTATGTATTAATAGATAGAGATTATATAAAATGTATTTTTTTTTGATCATTTTGAAATTATTATTATTTTGAAAGCGGCTTGCATCCATTTTCTTTCATTGTGATCATCTTATTTTTCTGGATCATACCTGGGAATCTTCTAGTTAATACCATAATGATCCCTGCACTGTTGGATGCTCCTGTAAAACAAAAGGTTTTATGCACGTTTTATTGCGCATTACCATAAAGAGTAATTTTCACATCAAAACTAAAAGTCTTATCTAAGCAATTATTTTGGCTCAATGTTGCTTAGCTTGATGAGCAGTATGCATTGTTAATAGGTATGTGACATAACATCACGCATGTAATCCTCAAAGGGTTAGGCAGAGGTGTACCCATTAGTACACCCACATTTCGCCATTTGCATTTCGCATTTAATAAGTATGTGATGTGTGTTTTCACAACCTGTATACTGTATATTTATTCTTCTTAATCTTTGACAGACGTTACGGGTAGTTAGAATCCCCAAAGTCTGACAACCAGTCTTACCATGGGGTATCGTATTACCTAATAACTGGGTTTTGGAGGTCAGATAGGCAGTCGCTCCATGTAAAATACTGGTATTCAGCTGCATCTGGTTAGACTGGAAGCCGATCCCTATGTATTTGGGGAAAGGCCAGGCAGATTTTAATGACCCAGGTAAATAATTTCGTGAGTGTTTCGTGTGTTGTTCGCAGTTGATTTTCTATTCTTTTCTACTGTGTGGTGAGGTATTCTAGACTTCAAACTAGGAGGTCTTTCGTTTCAAACGTTATGCTAATTTTAAGAAGGCTCAATGGTTTCTTCGTTATTAAATGTTGCATTAATACTGTATTAGCAGTATTATATTAATGTAGGAATGGAACGTTATGATAGATGAGTGGAATGAATTGTAAAGATGAGTGACAGATGTGAAGCATGTTGAATGAAAGAGATGAAAGTATTAAATAGTCTAGGAGTGAAAGAGAGAGCATGTGAACGTTAAAGAAGGTGAAAGGAAGAGGACTGGAATACGAGGAGAACAGGACGAAAGACGATATCTGCAAAGACGATTTAAAATAAAATTTAGGTATAACAAGAAGTAGTTTGTATTTTATTTTGGCCAACTTCCAATCCCACATATTTTTGGGGGCTCGTCCGGGATGGAATTGGCAAAATAATTACGAATACGAAGAAAGAAGAATTTGATTAAAGACGAACGACGACAGAAAAAAAACAACGGCGCGACGGCGTGGAACAACGGCGGAATTTTATTTAAAATTTTACGATTTCAACAAACGGTGCAAGAAGAAGAAATGAATACAAGAATGACGACGAAAGACGAGAGCTCCTCGTTGTACCTGACTGCAGAGCTCATACCAAAATTCACAGGTCAGGATAAGACGTATCCCGTGACGCGGTGGATCCAAGATGTCGAGGATAACGGAGAAATATGTGGATGGACACCACTTCAACAATTGTTAATGGCACGAAGATCCCTCTCAGGCACAGCACAGCTGTGGATGAAAGCCGAACGTCCTCATAAAACATGGGAAGAACTTAAGGCGGCGCTGAGTAAAGAGTTTCCTGATACAGTGGACGTCAAAGCAATACACGAGCTTATGAGCCAGCGAAAGAAAAAACGTGATGAGAGCTGCATTGATTACATGATGATCATGAAGGAATTGGGAAAAAGAGGAAAATTACCCGATTATGTGGCCATTAAATACATAGTTGATGGCATAGCCGACCGCGAGACCAACAAAATCATGCTATACGGCGTAACTACGTATGCTGATCTTAAAGAAAAATTTAAAATATACGAAACAATTAAAGAAAAGATGGGTGCAAATTACATCCGAAATAAGAAGCCTGAAAGCAGTGAGGGTAGTGCTGGTAGTGCTGGTACGAGTTATACGAGGTGCTACAGCTGTGGAGAAAGAAATCATCAATCGTCACGGTGTCCTTATAAAGAGAAAGGTCTGAAATGTTTCAAATGCAACGAATTTGGGCATATCTCGACGCAATGTAAACAAAGCGGAAACATTCGGTCAAGAACGAGTGAAAAGAACGAGGAACGAGAATGGCGTAGTGAAAAAGTAAAACCGAACTCTTTCGAAGATAGACGAGCGATGTGTGTGACTGACTTCACTCCGAGCGTTTACGAGGTTGGCAACGACGATTACGGCAGCCATGACAGCTCGTTTGACAGGCGTACCAACATCAGCGACAAGATGGCGAATGCAGTCGGAACCGACGCTAACTTCACGGATGTTTACAACGAAATAAAGACGCCGGGCACAGATTCGTTTTGAAAATGCCTGCAAGACGATATTTATCAATAAGTGTGAAGTGAACGCGTTAATTGACTCGGGAAGTGAACTGAACTTAATGTGTATTGAGCTTTACGAACATTTAGGATCTCCGGTTTTAGGTAACATAAAGAATGAGCAGGTGCGGCAAGATGTGATTGACTGTGTGAAGAATTATAGCCCTAAGCAGGTAAAGGAGGCACCGATTGAGTTGCGCGTTGTGCTCAAGGATGACATACCAGTGGCACAGCGACTAAGACGTATATCTTTAGCTGAACAGGTGATAGTGGAGAAACAAGTAGCAGAGTGGCTTGAGCAAGGAATTGTACGCATAAGGTATTCTGAATATGCTAGTCCATTGGTACGGGTTCGCAAAAAAGATGGTACCATAAGAGTGTGTGTTGACTATAGAAAGCTAAAGAACTACAAATTCAGGAAGAAAGAAAAGAAAGTATATAGGTAAAGCAACTCCGAAACCTAAAATGCGAGTAGCTTGGTAGCCTAATATTGTTTTGTGTTATGTTTAAATAGGTATGTTGTTTATGTTGTATTCTCTTTGTTACGTTGTGTTTTATGTTGTTGTTATAATGTCGTAGTTAAGTTAGATTTAAGTTGTAAGATTGTAAGGAATGTTAGTGAGCATGTCTGAGGACAGACATGAATCAGAATGGCCGAGTTGTATGAGTGGAATGAATTGTAAAGATGAGTGACAGATGTGAAGCATGTTGAATGAAAGAGATGAAAGTATTAAATAGTCTAGGAGTGAAAGAGAGAGCATGTGAACGTTAAAGAAGGTGAAAGGAAGAGGACTGGAATACGAGGAGAACAGGACGAAAGACGATATCTGCAAAGACGATTTAAAATAAAATTTAGGTATAACAAGAAGTAGTTTGTATTTTATTTTGGCCAACTTCCAATCCCACATTAAATTAGGAACCTGTATATGGCGTTATTTTATTTGTTTATATGAAACTAGCTGACCCGCCGCGACTTCGTTCGCGTGGTGTCCTAAACTACCAATACCCATACCCTAACCCTGCCTTACCCTACCCCTACCCTAACCCTGCCTTACCCTTCCCTACCCTACCCTAACCTACCCCTACCCCTACCGTACCCTACCCCAACCCTTTTTTGGATGATTTTTTACACCTTGGGTCCGAAAAACCCAAATATCTTACGGACCCCTATTTTTTCTAAAATATAGCCTATAGCACTCAGTGATAACGTAGCTTCCAATTTGCGAAAGAATTTTCAAAATCGGCTTAGTAGATCCGGAGATTACCCCCTACATACAAACTTACAAACATACAAACTTACAAACAAATGTTACCTCTTTATAATATTAGTGTAGAAGTGTAGATTATGTATGTAAAGACATGAGATTGCTGGTTCGATAACGCGTAAGTATTAATGTAATTTTTCAATTCATATGTAGGTAGGTACTTTCTCATAATATCTTAGATATCACTGACCTCGGTTCAGGAAAACATCGACCTGAGAATCGATCCCAGGACCCCAATTGACCAACGAGTCAGTCAACCAGAAAAAATGAGCCTTGTTAGGTTGATAGACCAAATACCTAGTGTAATTAATATCGTCCTTATGATTAGTATGAATATCTACCAAGTCTACTAAGCTGTAAGGATCCGCTGGATTAATCAGTAACGATACAAACTAGAAATATTTTATCATCACCCATATCAGCAGAGAAATGTTACTACAAACCCTCCCGTTACAACGACCCCCATCACATTTTATATCAACCATAAACTATCATTCAAGAGGTCGGGACTGAACTATCCTCTATAACAGACCAGGGCCGTAGTTAGTGACGTATCGTACGGGCCCCACCAGCTACAGGGGCCCCAAACCCGTGGGAGCAAAAATTCGTAAAATATTATCTACTATCTCACTCAAACTCTTAGGTCGTATGCTAAACTTCCTTAAAAATAATCCGTGGAAATTTTTACCCACAATTTGGGCTTCGCCGTAATTAGAAGGGGGCCCTTCAAATTTTAATACAGGGCCCGACTAAGGAAAGGTACGCCACTGCAAAAGACAGAGGTAAAGCTTCATCACTCTTACTGAACCTAGTTAAAACAGGTTTAGAACCAAACTAGACGAACATAATGAACTGTTACTGCTTGAAAACCAGTTATATTCTACCAGCAATTCGGAAAACTGTCAACTACAATGTCAGTGGTGGGTAAATGTATGAAGCTCCCCCATTGCTTCATGCATTTTACTCAGTTCAAAAACCACTACTGACTTTAAATATGGATAGGTGAGTTTGCAAAATGTAAATATGTTTACTATCTGTGTTGGGAATCGTATATTTTAGGTTCATGGTGTATAAAAAGGGGTAAAGTATTGCTTAGTGCTGTATTATTGGGCGAATCTGCCCACGAGTGGTCGATTGGCGTTTGTTTTGCATTTTATTCTAGGGCTGATAGTACCGTTGCAGATATTGCATGTGTATAATACTCGTATGCTACTGCTATTGCCGTCTACGTTGAACAAACTACTTATGCGGTATTGAAATAATGGTCTGAGATCCTGGTGTTGGCAGAATTACGTCATTTTCAAAGCAAAGCAAAGTGACCATTTTTCCATACGAACGTATTCCTGATTTTTCTTCCTCGATTTTAAGCATAGAGCAATATAACCCGATATAGAAGTTAGTCGTGGCCATGACGGACCGTTTCGTTTTTTTTTTTTGATAACCTGATTTTTATAGAAGTCATGACCAACCAAATATCAACAAAACGCCCTTTTAAAAACGGCTCCAAATAAACTTTTAATAAACAAATCTGATGACATGAATCTAATATCTGATATCTGGAAAACCTAGCATTAAAGCTGGCGGGCCAGTGCCTGCCAGGGTCGTAGATGTTGTTTGACAAAGTTACCGCGGCCTTGGAACGCAAAGGGCACTAGGAGGAACACGGATGGGTAAGAGTCTGACACTCCCTTTCGCTCTGCCCAGAGCGGAAGAAGACATTCGATGATTTCCCAATTTTAAAAAAAGCATGAAGCTTGCAAGTAGCTGTACCTTCTTAACTACATAATTATCTCTGTAACCATTCTCAAAATTTTAGCCCTGCTGAGATAACGTGGATCCAGCGACCCCGGGCTCTTGTACTAAAAAGGAAAATGGTGAAAGGTGTGGGCGGAAAGACAATATTGCATAGTCTATTACACTGAGATTCTGCCTAGGGAGGTGCTGTGTCTATAATAACGTTTGTGCTTATAGCTAGCTACATTTAGTCTTCGCCTGCCAGAAATTTATCTATCTATACATATAAAATGCTTTGTCTTGAATGACTGACTGACTGACGGATCAACGTACAGCCTAAACCGCTGATCGTAGAGACCTGAAACTTCGAGGGTGTGTTCCTTGTATGATGTAGACATCCGATATGAAAGGATTTTCCGAAATTCTACCCCCTTTTTTTTCTTGGGGTGGTAAAAATCATTGGATGAGTCATCCGCCCTGGGTGGGGCAGAAGGGACTGTCAGACTTTTATTGACTAAAAAACCACCCTGTTCCTTCTGTTGCCCTTTACGTTTCGGAGCTACGGTATCCTGTTAAGACGTCCCGCAATCCCGGAAATTCTACCCCTTAGGTGATGAATCGGGGATACAAAGTTTGTGTGGAGAAACAACATTATGTCGCCAAGAACCGACATTTACGCGGACGAAGTCGCGGGCAGAAGCTAGTAAATAATATATACCACTGTGACGTCACATATCTTATGAACTGTCCATTGCACATTTTGCCTCTTGTGTATCACGCTACTCACGCCCGCCGCCCGCACTTCTCCCGCGCCTCTCTACCCCCGCAGATGAGTACTCAATTAAACAGTGTAGCTATAGGCTTTTAGTGCTGATTTCATTTCCAATGTGTTGTTTTTGTATAAACCGCGGCTTTTCCCTGTAAACCGCTTTCTAAACACCAGCTACATTACGCTACAATTTGTTGAGGGGAAACTATCGACGCTGTGATTTATCTATACTTCTATACTTTAGCACAACCACACACACACACACACATGAGTACAAACATAAAAACATAAATACACAATAAAAATACAGCCAAGATTAGAGGAAGATTTATCAAGTCCCATACAGTGTGACTCCCGGAAAATTTACAAAAAGCAGCTTAATTGGATGGCCCAATGATTGAGGTGCCCGCCTCTCATGCATGGAGCTGTGGCTCAAAGCCGGGCAAATACCAATATGACTTTTTCAATTCATATGGATTTTCTAAAGTTTATCTTGGACATCACTGACATCGGTGAAGGAAAACATCGCGAGGAAACTTGGACTTGTAATTATTTTAAGTCTGGAATCGCCAGTACGCCTTGAGCAAGCGTGGTGATCAATGCTCATCCCTTCTCTGTATGAGAAGAGGCCTTTGCCGATAATAATCGGCTACTAAGTATTATTATAACTTATTTGAGTTAAATTTTGCCAAAGAAAACCAACCCACACCAAAATTTCTAATATTTTTTTGTAGGTAATTTCGAATATACGTCATCTGCCTAGCCTTTTCCCAACTATATTAAAATAGTATTTTTTTGCGACCATTCTAGTAACTATTACAGCATAGACCGAATCACAGGCAGAACCGTCCTTGACGTAAAAAGTGCGTGCGTGAACGTGAATAGCCAAAAAAAACCAAATGCCTAACTAGAAACTATTGTTAACCGGAATTTAGAGCCATTGTGGACGCGGCGAATGTTAAAAAAAAAAAACACTTTAATGTACTGAAACTAATAGTGTTTTAAAACAAGAAGAACTAGGCGTGATTTTGCGGAATAATTGGCTTTAGTTCTGCGAAAAGGAACCAAATCCCACTTAAATTTTTAAACGAATTTCAAAGTCAAGTCAAAGTCAAAACATCTATTTCAATTATACCATTTACAGGCATTTTTGAATTGTCAAGGAGTCGGTCAGTTAGTCCGAAAGCTGAAGCTAGTTGCTCGTTCCAAAACGGAGGTTGGGCTCTCTCATTTAAATCAGCAATAAAACTCTCATTTTTTCTTTTACTCTTTCATTCTCACTCATAAATATAACTAGCGAAATGTGCTTGTACTGGTGGGTTCACTTCTGCCTAACCCTCTGCGGATTACAGGCGTGATGTTATGTTATGAAAAGTTCTCTATTACAAAATCTTCCTTCATTGAATGCAAGTAGTCACTGGACATTGCATATTCTCCAGAAATCTGCTTCAAACCGCTTACCTCGCAACATATGAGCGTCGTAAAAGATAAATACATACATAAAAATAATCTTGTAAACAATTTCTGAATACTACTAACCTACTTGTGTAAATTGTGTAGTAAAATACTATGTTGCAGTTATCAGCAGGTCGAAGCTACACAGCTTGGTGATTCGCTTAGTTCTACGCAGCATACGTATAGGTACTAATATTAGGTATACAAGCACTCTCCTCATGACTTCGTTTGCGTGATTTTCCTTACGGGTCCTTAATTCTTTTGAAATATAATATAGCCTATGTCACCCGGAGATAGTCTAGCTTCACAACAGTGAAAGAATTTTTCAAATCGGTTCAGTAGTTTCGAAGCCTGTTTAATGCAAACAAACAATCAAATCTTTCCTCTTTATAATACTCGTATTAGTATAGAAATGCGAAAGTAACTCTGTCTGTCTGTTTATTACGCTTTCACAAATAAACCCCGGAACCTATTTTGATGAAATTTAGTTTGGGGTTAGTTCGAATCCCAAGCAAGGACATAGGCTACTTTTTAATTCGCGACTTCATCTGCGTAACGTCGGCGATAACCGGCATTTACGCGAGC
Organism: Hoplodrina blanda; assembly: GCA_949316365.1. Taxonomy (NCBI): domain Eukaryota; kingdom Metazoa; phylum Arthropoda; class Insecta; order Lepidoptera; family Noctuidae; genus Hoplodrina; species Hoplodrina blanda. The sequence continues at coordinate 4,362,072 of OX438564.1, read as the reverse complement.
TTGTTAGGCCCCTAGCACACGGCATATTTTAAACGCGCAGATGACGCGCAGGTGACGCTCGTATACGTGCTGCAAACGAGATTTGAACGCAACCTTGTAACCTAAGCACACGGGGCGATCGTGAAATCCGTCTATACTGCGCGTATGAGCGCAGTTACAGCCATCATCAATACAAACGCAAACCATCATCAAAACAAACGCAACAATCAGCATTTACGGCGCCGAAAACGCACGTTCCTGAAACGCGAGTCGTCTGGGCGTTTAAAATACGCCGTGTGCTAGGGGCCTTAGACCGTACAAACTTAAACGAATACATTATTTATTTTTTCCTTAGACCTAACCAGAGCTAACGGACCGCCATCCTCAATTACAAGCCTTTATGGGGGCAACTTAAGTTATTCCTTGAATTACTGTATTAGCACTTTAAATGCTTCGTCAGTTCCGGCTTGTGAGATAGCGACTATACACGGAGATTGTGATAATTGTTAAGGCAGTACCTACTTATACCTGTTCTACATACATTGGCTGCTGTGCTGCGTGCCACGGGTTCGATTCACGTTTTTATCTTTATAAATGTGTATTCCTTATAATACGGAAATCTCGTCAAAATCAGTCCAGTCGTTTCGAATAGTAACCGCAACATACAAACAGACTGACAAAAGTTTTTAAATATTTTTTTTCTTGTAATTACCGTTTTAACATTCAAATAAACACTTCAATTTTATTTATTTGTATAGATGTATCACTAGCAATCCCCGCAAATTCGTTTGCGTGATTTTTCTTACGGGTCGCTAAAGTGGTAGTAAAATATGTATAGTCTAAAGCACTCAGTGATAACTAGTTTATAATTTGCAAAAGAATTTTCAAAGTCAGTTCAGTAGATCCAGAGATTACCCCCTACAACCTCAAAAACTTTACCTCTTTATAATATAAAGTTAGAACATAACATAACATCACGCCTGTAAACCCCGAAGGGTTAGGCAGAGATGTACCCATTAGTACACCCACATTTCGCCAAAAAAAAAAAAAAAAAAAAAAAAAAAAAAAAAAAAAAAAAAAAAAAAAAAAAAAAAAAAAAAAAAAAAAAAAAAGGGGTGTGTGCCTAAGTGTTACATACTAACATACTTTTTAAGTTTGTACTGATGCCGTCGACGCCTGAAAATAAACGATTTTATTTTTATAATATTTCACCACAAACTGTGTTCTTTAAAATTGAAAGTAAACAGCAGAAATGGTTCACCTCAACTGCTCACTAAGTACTCACGACTCTCTGTTATATTACGATCTAGACACGAAGTCTATACTTTGCTACTTCGAGCAGTTAAACTGATAAGTGGTTGTAAGACATTAATGAAAGTACCGTCAACAAAGTTCAGGATGAGTTTTATGGACCATTATTCAGGGGTTGAATATACTCGTGAAATATAAACCACTTTTAATGTGGGACCAACTCTGATATGTTTTTAAAAAATGACACTTTTTACAAGCTTTTATTTAGCTTGCACTGTTCGTATGTCAGTATGTATGTATGTAAATAAGTTGTACTTTCAAATTTTGCAAACCATTTTTCAACCATTTGTTGTTATCCGATTGAGCTGAAATTTTGCACACACCTTTAGGTCTGGTGACAATACAATGTACAATAATCAATATTGTAGGATTTTAAATAAAAGCTTGTTTTTAAAAATATTTTTTAATTTAATTTATTATTCCTATTTAAAAGCACTATAAAACGATCAAAATGTTAATAGTGTAGAATTGTTGTTGAATAATAAATTTATAGGATAGATATCTTTGTAAACGTTTAGTTGTAAGTATCTTCGTAAAAAGAATGTTTCCTTTTTCTAACACGGGTGGCGTTGTTGTCTCTTCCCTTTGTAAAAACGTCATGTTGTGTGTGGTCAACTAATTATAAATTAAATATCGCGTTTATAGAAATCTACGTGTTTTTATTGAAATATCATCGAATCCCAATAGGTTATGTGCCCAGGAAACACGATAAATTAATATTTCAATTTAAAAACAAGTTAAGAGCAAGATTACAACCGGTGAAAAATTAACCTACGTAATGGAGGTGACGAACGCGATGAAAATTGAGAAGTTTGATGGAAGAAATTTCAAACAATGGAAATTTCAAGTGAAATGCGCATTAAGAGCAAAGGGATTTAACATAGAAAAGGCGAGACCCTTAGAAACCAGTTCGCAAGTGCAATGGGATAAAGATGATGGAATGGCCATGTTCATTTTAACGTCGTCAATGGATTTGAACCAAATATCTCTTATAGAAAACTGCGAAACTGCTAAAGAAGTTATGACGAAATTAGAAGCAATCTATGAACAGAAATCAGAATATAACAAAATGTTAGTTCATGAGAAGTTCTACAAATATGCATATAGTGCCAGTGATACGATGGCACAGCATGTGTCCAAGGTGGAAGGCTTAGCAAAGCAGCTACGAGAATCTGGTGAGAAGATCAGTGACACAGCAGTAATGACAAAGATTCTTAGTACATTACCTCCAACATACCGTTCGCTTAGACAAGCATGGTTGTCACTTGATGAAGATAATCAAACAATTCAAAACCTCACTTCTCGCTTAGTAGATGAAGAAGCCAGCCTTGCCAATGATACAAGTAGTAGTGAGACTGCGTTGGTGACATCAAAAGAAAATTCCAAATCAAGAAATGGAAATAAACAGAATACTTCAAATGATCAAAGAAATTCAAATCATAGATTTGTATGCTACAATTGCAATAAAAGAGGTCATTTCGCTAGTGATTGCAAGATGCCAAAGAAAAAGTACAATAATAAGAAACCTAACAATATGTTGGCATTCAGCACTGAAAGTTACTCATTTGAACATGATGAAGAGGCATGGATATTAGATAGTGGAGCCTCAATGCACATGACCTTTAAGCGTGACTACTTCTGTGAGTTGAACGAGTCTCAATACAACAATGCTGTTAAATTGGGTAACAAACAGAATATCAAAGTATGTGGTGAAGGAACCATACTGATAGATAAACAAGTTAATGGCACATGGGAGAGATGCATACTTGAGCATGTATTATATGTACCTGATTTAAGAAGAAATCTGTTTTCTGAAGGCGCTGCCACTAGAAGAGGATATATAATTGTAAAGAATAATGAAAAAGCAATGATTATGAAGAATAATGTTGTTGTCATGAGTGCACAATTAACAGAGAATAATTTATATGAATTGGATGTCAAAACAATCAAACAAGAGAATTGTAATGTAGTGCAAACAGATATAAAAGTTTGGCATGAAAGATTAGGACATTTAAATGTCAAGGAACTTCAAAATATGTCTAAGAATGGTGTGATTCCAGTGAAATTGAGTGGAAACCAGAATTTTGTTTGTGAAGCGTGCCAATATGGGAAACAAGCAAGACGTCCCTTCTTGAAATCAACTCGTGGTCCAACACAGCCTGGTGAAATTGTGTACAGCGATGTGTGCGGTCCTATAGAAGAACCTTCAGTGTCGGGTATGAAATATTTTGTTTTGTTCAAAGATGGTGCTACAAGCTATCGCCATGTTTACTTCATGAAACATAAGAGTGAAGTATTTCAATGTTTTCTGAAGTACAGTGCAATTGTGAAGAACAAATTTCAATGTGATTTGCACATACTACATACAGATAATGGTTGTGAATATGTAAACCAAGAATTTACAACATTTCTGGAGAATAAGGGAATAACACATGAGCGTACTGCCCCATATACCCCACAACAGAACGGGAGAGCAGAGAGAGAGATGCGTTCTATTATGGAATCTGCAAGAACAATGTTATATGCAAAGGACATGCCCTTAAACATGTGGGCAGAAGCTGTCAACTGTGCAATATATTTATTGAATAGAAATACATCAAGCCAGACTGGAGATGTTACACCATTTGAACTGTGGCATGGAGTAAAACCTAACTTAAACCACATCAGAATATTTGGATCCATTGGTTATGTACATGTACCAAAAGAAAAGCGAAGAAAGCTTGCGAAGAAAAGTGTGAAGATGTTATTAGTTGGATATGATCATGATAATTACAGAATGTATGATCAAAATACCAGGAAGATTACAGTGTCACGGGACGTGAAGTTTGATGAATATAGTAAACCAGAAGAAAAACAAAATTTTGTAGAAATGAGAGTAGAACAAAAAGAAGAAGAACATTCAAGAAAACCTATCTTAGAGAGTGAGTCTCAACATGAATGTGATGTACCTGAAGAAATCTCTTCAGATGATAGTATGAAGAGTTTAGAAGACATAGATGAAAGTTATATCCCTCCAAAAGGTTTACATTTAGAACAGGAGGAACAGAGAAACATCACATTACGTCCTCGTCGAAATAAGTTAGAAGCTAATTTCACAGAGTTTGAAATACCTAACACTTATGAAGAAGCGATGAGTAGTCCAAATTCTCATCTATGGAAGAAAGCTGTGGCTGAAGAGCTTCAGTCACATGAAGAAAATCAAACTTGGATACTAACTGATAGAACTGAGAAGAAGCCTGTTTCTTGTAAATGGGTGTTCACTATTAAAAAGAATAGAGATGGAGAAATAGTACGATTCAAAGCAAGACTGTGTGCACGAGGGTTCACACAAGTCAAGGGCTTGGACTATAATGAAACTTTTTCCCCCACTAGCAGGTACGATTCCATCAGGGTGCTGCTTAGCATTGCTGCGAGAGATGAACTACTGATTGAGCAATTTGATGTGAAAACGGCCTTCTTGTATGGTGAGCTCTCTGAGGAGATATACATGGAGGTGCCAGAGGGTTTGGAAACACAGTCTTCAAAAGTATGTAAGTTAATTAAATCTATATATGGTCTTAAACAATCTTCAAGATGTTGGAATGAGAAATTTTGTTCTTTTTTAACTACTTATGGTTTCAAATTGTGCCAATCTGATAGTTGTGTATTCATAGGATATTTTAAAAATATCAAAGTAATATTAATCCTGTATGTCGATGACGGATTACTATTGGCTAAAAGTAAAGTAGTTTTGCATGATATCTTAAATGATCTTAAACAAAAGTTTGATATTAAGATTCTAAACTGTGATTCATTTATTGGAATGGAGATAAATAGAGAAAAAGATTGTATAAGTATAAGTCAAAAACAATATATTAAAACAATAATAAAAAGATTTAATATGTCAGATGCTAAGGGTTATAGTACTCCTGCTGATGTAAATGTTCATCTAACTAAGAATATAAGTAATGAGTGTATTAATTTCCCCTATAGAGAAGCAGTGGGAGCATTGCTATTCTTGTCATCAGTATCTAGACCTGACATAGCATATGCTGTGAATGTTGTTAGTAGATATGTCAATGACCCAGGTCCTATACATGTTACAGCTGTGAAAAGAATTTTACGTTATTTAATTAATTCCAAAGATATGTCTATTGTTTATAAAGGTAATGTTGAATTAGTTGGCTACTCGGACTCTGATTTTGCAGGTGATTTAGATACTAGAAAATCTAATACAGGTTATATATTTTTAATGAATGGAGGTCCTGTTACTTGGTCTAGCCGTAAGCAAAATACTGTGGCATTATCCACAACTGAGTCTGAGTACATGGCTGCTAGTGAAGCCGCTAAAGAAATTTTATGGCTTAGGCAATTTCTGTGTGACATTGGGGAGCCACAAGACTTAATTACTTTAAATGTTGATAATCAGAGTGCAATTAAGTTGATTAACAACCCTGTGTTTCATAGGAGAAGTAAGCACATAGATATAAGATATAATTTTATCAGAGAGAATGTTACAAAGAAAATTGTTGATATTAAATATGTTGAGAGTTCAAATCAGTTGGCTGATTTTTTGACTAAAGCGTTGCCTGTAAACAAATTTAACTCAATAAGAGACAAGATGATGAGAAATGTTTAATACTTGTGGATTAATGCTATGTTTGTTTTCTGAAATTGTTATAAAAAGAAAGTTAAGTTTTAGAGAAAAGTTATAAAAAGAAAGTTAAGTTTTAGAGAAAAGGAATACTTATGTTGTAATAAATGGTTATGTCTACCTTATAAATTTAAGTGGGAGTGTTGAATAATAAATTTATAGGATAGATATCTTTGTAAACGTTTAGTTGTAAGTATCTTCGTAAAAAGAATGTTTCCTTTTTCTAACACGGGTGGCGTTGTTGTCTCTTCCCTTTGTAAAAACGTCATGTTGTGTGTGGTCAACTAATTATAAATTAAATATCGCGTTTATAGAAATCTACGTGTTTTTATTGAAATATCATCGAATCCCAATAATTGTGAACAATAGGCATAGTGTTATTGGGCTTTTCCATCAGTAATTTCTCAATAGCAGCCCCGGAGTTTGGATTTGTGCCCGGTTGATGGCAATAGGCTCGCCCCCTATTACATGAGACTTAAACAAAACTGGCGAAATGTGGGTGTAAATGCAGTGCATGCATTTTTGACACTTCTGCCTAATCTTTCGGGGATTACAGGCGTGATATTATGTGTGATTTGTTTCATAAAAAAATAGTTACGGCGCCTGCTTCTCATACATGAAGTTGCGGTTTCAATACAAGGCAAGTACTCCACCGTTCTCATAAATACTTTCTATATCTTAGTAAGGACATAATATTATTTGAAGAAGCCACATTGGTACTTACCGTTGACATCACTGACATTGGTGAAGGAAAACACCGTGAGGCAACTCGGACTTCTGATATTTACGTGTAAGTCTGAAATCGACAATCCGCCTTGAGCAGGCGTGGTGATCAATGGTCGTGGCTTCTGTGTACGAGAAGAGGCCTTTGTTCAATAGTTTAGCAATAACAGGCTAGCAGGTAAGCGCGACTGCTGAGCATGAGGTCTTGGGTTGGATTCCCAGGTCGGGCAAAATGTTATTGGGTTTTTCCATCAGGAATTTCTCAGTAGCTGCCTTGGAGTCTGGATTTGTGTCCGGTTGATGGCAATAGGCTCGCCCCCTATTACATGGGACTTAAACATAACTGGCTACACCTCTGCCTAACCCTTCGGGGATTACAGGCGTGATGTTATGTTATGTTTATTAAAAAAAAATTTGGACATTACATATAAAATTATTTCGTTGACAGTACCTAACTACCTACCACTACTTATGACGTAATGTGGGAAGCAAGGAGTTGCAAGAAATAAGGTTTATACGCGGAATTAATGACGATAAAATCGTTTCTGGGATTTGTAGACAAGCGTTACTGAATTTTTGAAAGGTAAATTACTACTAGTAGAGAAATGCAGTACCTAAGTTTAAAGGGTAGCCCAGTAACGATGTCCAAAGAAAGTTTTGGAAGCCTCTTTCCATGGCCTTCACAAAATGCCTTCATGTTTTGTTTGTGATTTTTTGTAGTTTCTTCGGATTGATGGAAAATTCCCATCTGACTTCAGGTTTTTTCAAGTCAAAGTCAAAGTATTAATTTTAATTAGACCAATAAAAGGCACTTTTGAATGACAGGTATATAAGCAAAAATAATTTATCCTAGTTGCCCCTTTCAAAAGGTAGAGGTATAGAGAAAAATGGGCAATAAACTCTATAAGTACTTACCCACTCTTTAAAATAAATATTTTAAAATATTGATATACAGGATCATACAGAATTAATTACACGTAAATGCGATGTACCTTGCACAAAAACTACTAAGTAATTATCGTAATTTGTAAGTACATGTTTTCCTTAAAAAATGTCATTTTTTGACAGTAAATCCTAGTAATAGTCGGGTGACAACATTATTGATAATGGTGCCGATTCTCTTGTTCACAAACTAGACTAAGTTTAGAGAATTGACATCTCTTACTAACATACAGCGAAAGAAAAGGACGGTGACATTTAAGAACTAAGTTAGAGATGTCAAATTAGTTTTGCCTTGAACTTTTCCGTATTTTTAATGTATACGTTTTAAGATGTCAACTAAAATTGTATGGATGTGTCAGATTGACTAAATTTGACAGCTCTTATTTACATTAGTCTCTTTCTTGTTTTATTGGTCAGAAAAAAAAATAGAAATAGTCAAATTTTAGTTTAGCTTGTGAACAAGGGAATCGGCACCAATATCCATATTGATAACGAAAGCAAGTTATTAAAATTATCCGCTACCATCCATACGTTACTTAAAATCAGCTACATACAAATCTTAATACAAAATCATCTTCACACCTATCACAACTACAAAAACAGTATATTTATGAAGCGCAAGCACTGACTGTACTTAGCCACTATTACTCATTGCATTATTCACGGTCTGAGCATTCGACTTCCCACTGTTAACAATGATAATATTATTTTACAAAACTTACAAATGTATGTAGAATCAATAAACGCGTCATATGGTGGCTGTATTTTTAGGAAAAATCAAACGCCTTTTAAATATCTATATTTATATACACGCTTACTTTTAGGTCGTTCTTAAACCGAAAGCCATAAACTCGATCATCAAACTCGAAACGATTGGGACCAAACCAAAAATAACAATAAAAAAAACAGCTGTTCAGTACATTTATGTTAGTCTAACTCGTCAAAGTGTACTGAACAGCTGTTTTTTTTTTGTTATTTTTTAAAAAAATGGTCCCAATCGTTTCGAGTTTGATGATCGAGTTTATGGCTTTCGGTTCAAGAACGACCTAAAAGTAACCGTGTATAACTATATAGTTATACAGTATGTTGAATAACAGAGAGCGTTCCCTTAAATATCACCATAGAGAAATTAATGTATAAAAAATCGAAAACAAAAAATAAAATGAATATTAAAATTTTCGAAATAACACACACAACATCATTAAACTACATTATATTTTGAGTTCAAAAATATTTAAGAAACTAATCTGTGACTTTATTATCAAAGGTAAAAAACACCATGAAGTCAGACGTTTGCAACTGGCCGAAAACCGGTGAAGTCACCCTATATCAGCTTTGGCGTTGACGAAGTTGCAGGATGAAGCTAGTATAGGTATAATACTCATATCAGTCATAACACAGACCATATAGAGATCCAAAAAACGCAACTAAAATACATAGTACTACATATTCATAAGTCGTTAGCCATATTAGTAGGGGTCAACGGCCTGGTGAATTGTGATCGACTCACGCGCACCACTATGCGTCGTATTGTTGTCTTGAAGGCTCACTGACTTAAGGTTTAGAACCTCAGCTGTGTTATATTTCTGTGATAGTTCACCATTATTAATGTAAAAACTGAATTTTGATTGTTGATGATTTGATGAATAACATTAAAATAGCGTTAAACAGCGTAAATAGTGTTATTGGGTTTTTCCATCAGGAATCACTCAGTAGCAGACTCGGAGTCTGGATTTGTGCCCAGCTGATGGCAATAGACTCGCCCCCTATTACATAGAACTTAAACATAACTGGCGTAATGTGGGTGTACTAATGAGTACACCTCTGCCTAACCCTAAGGGGATTACAGGCGTGATGTTATGTATTTTATGTGATGATGTAATAATAATTCATGTTCTTCTTCACTACGGCCGTTGCACCTAATAATTGGTACATTATGCCTACACCACGGTGTGGTCACTAAAATAGCGATTGTCATCTGGCATTTCCGCTGAACTGTTTTTGTGTTCCATTAGCCAAGCTGGGCAATCAACTTCATCGTCCTGTTAACTTGATGGAGTTATTGCAATCTAGGGGCAATTCTGCAAATTTTTAAGAACGGTCGCAACCTAATGATTGTCTCAGTCTGTCAAAAATGCGTTTACCTAATTCTTTATGTCATTGACATTGTCGATGAGATGAGATTGCGACTAGACTTTAATACGTTTTGAAAAAGGGCACCAGTCTTCCACAAAACAACATAATATCACGCCTGTAATTCCCGAAGGGTTAGGTAGAGGTGTACTCATTAGTACACTCACATTTTGCTAGTCTTCAACATTTATAACTCTTCTGGTCATATGGTCATCATCTCATCTAATTACGTGTCTGTATCTGTATCTTTAGACTAATGTAACTTTAAACTAAAATCTAATCAATTCTAACTTTTTATTTTCCAAATATAAAATATACTTAAAACAATCATGGTTGCAGTGATAGATCTATCACGCTTGCTGCACAAGAAAATTGCAGCGCATTATGGCCCTACCACGGTGTGGCCACGAGAACAGCGCTTACCATCTGTTATATCCGTGATTTAATTTTTAAGGTTTCGGAACATCCAATTTACGTTTTTGTAAAGGTATACTAAGAACAAATAAGATTAGTAACTAGGGTCGTCTGATAAACTTGAAGGTTTTTTTTAGAAAAATGTCTTTGAAATGTCTTTGTCTCGTTATTTGTGTATGTGAGTTTATGTTTTTCAATGCATCCCATTATACCTACAGGAGAAATTTTTAGTGTGGCAATGGCAAAAAGAAAGTTTTATTTAAGTTATTAATAACTCAAAAGCAGTATGTAAGGATCTTAGCAGGTGACGGTGTGTGGTTTCTGCCTACCCCCATGGGAAAAAGGCGTGAGTTTATGCGTGTATGTGTTATTAATGGTTTATTTTCTATTAGCAATAATATTAATATCATCCTATTATTGTTCCACTGCAAGGCAAAGGCTTCTTCTTTTTATGTAGGTACTTACACCACGCTTGTTCAAGGCGGATTGGTGATTTCAAACTTATTTGAATTATCAAATAAGTCAAAGTTTTCTCACGATGGTTTCTTTCACCAATGCCAGTTGTTATTTTTCATTAAAAAAATAAAATTTCGTTCTAAAATATCCATCAGTTTTTAAGAAAACAACTAGGTTTTTTTGACCCTGATCACCAATCTCCTTTGCTGCCTGTACATTTTATCTTCACAGCTGTTTTAAACGTAGGAAGTTGGAAGTCACTCAGTATTAAAGGATGCACAATTCATGTCTATTTTTTTACTTTAAACTTTTTGTTGCTTAAGCTTGAACGGAACTGACGCAGAATTACCGTTCATTGAACGGTGGGAAACCAAACAAGGATTATTGTAAGTTATTCATACAATACATACATACATGAGTGTATACATGAGTGGTACTAATTTAACACGAAAGTGATTTCCTGACGTTTTATGAGTAAGTCAAGTACTGTTGAACTTATTTTTAAAAAGTTGTGCAGGTAATTAAATTAGTTGGCTCCATCTCATTACACGACTGCCCCAAAAAAAGGAGTGTTATGTGTTCAGGGTTAATGTATGTATGTATGTATGTGAGTTTCTTTATTCCACCATAACTTTTAAACGCCTGAACCGATTTAGATGTATGGGGTATCGTTACAATCTTTGCATCGTTCCGAGTAACATAGGCTAGTTAAAAATAAAAAGAAACCACTGTGGCCACTTTAAAACGTAAATTAATACCAGCCTCAATTTATTTTTTTTAATGAATCTGATCGTGTCTATGTTTATCGTCTAGAATTTGACAATTAGATTTAAAAAATATATAACACTGTAAAAAAAAAACGTCGTAAAAAAAAACTGTCGAGTAAACAAAATACAAATAATATGTGCAATTTTTGCAGTCGTGTTTTTTAATTTTTAATTATAATAGCTTGTTTCAAGTATCAACCTATAACGATTTAAAGAGATACAGCCTTGGGACAGACGGTCAAACGAGGGACAGGCGAATGAGCGAGAGCAATAGGGCTCCTTAGACCCCTTGATGCTCATAAGTCGGGCTTTGCGATCACTAGACAAACGAAGCAGTCAAGCAAAATTTCAAGTAGACACTTGAAGAGGAAATTTTGCTTGTTGCAGGGTATCTCTTTTAACCTTTTGAAGGCCAGAGTATAAACGTATCGCCGTACCCCTGACGCCAGGCCACTTTTTCTGTCAAATGACCTTCATAAAAAATAGGGATTCCAAAACTTGATTAAATTACATAACATAACATCACGCCTGTTATCCCCGAAGGGTTAGGCAGAGGTGTACCCATTAGTACACCCACATTTCGCCAGTTATGTTTAAGTCCCATGTAATAGGGGGCGAGCCTATTGCCATCAACCGGGCACAAATCCAGACTCCGAGGCTGCTACTGAGAAATTCCTGATGGAAAAACCCAATAACACTTTGCCCGACCCGGGAATCGAACCCTCCTCTGCTAGAGCTGTACCGAACGAAACTTTAAATAGTTTTTTTTCGTTCGGTTTTCTTTTAATTTTGAGAATTTTCCGGGGAAAAATTCCAACGATTTTCAATCACAAATCGTGGTCTGAAACTACAGTTTCAGTTTTTGCCAACCTGTCACTAACGCCCAGTATATGTGACAATGGCGTTCAATAGGTTAAGGCATTATAGGTAATAGACGCCTAAAATGGTTCAAAAGAGATACCCAGAGACAGACGGACAGACAGTCGCTGAGCGAGAGCAATAGGGCTCCTTGAGGCTTGAACCCTTGAACGGAACCCTAGAAAACCAACTGTAATAATTTACGTAATATCAAAAAAAAATACTTTTCTGCATCTATCAGATACGCTCTCATCGCCACGCTCAGTGCTCGTGATGATTGGCAGACGAGCATTATGGTCTCACCGCAACGTGGCCACTAGAAACGCGACCATTACGCACTTCCGCTACGTTTCGTGGCCCCATCCTGTACTTATGGATGTTTTTGTCAATTTTGATGTTGGTTTTTGTCTGTCATTTAAAAGATGTTATCTTGCCGCCATGTTGCAATTTATACGTATGGTTTAGGACAGGGGTTAGCAACCTTTTTCATTGCTTCTTTGGTCTAGTTGCGACTGCTGAGCATGAGGTCTTGGGTTCGATTCCTAGGTCGGGCAAAGTGTTATTTGGTTTTTCCATCAAGAATTTCTTAGTAGCAGCCTCGGAGTCTGGGTTTATGCCCAATTGATGGCAATAGGCTCGCCCCCTATTACATGGGACTTCAACATAACTGGCGAACTGTGGGTGTACTATTGGGTACACCTCTGCCTAACCCTTCGGGGATTACAGGCGTGGTGTTATGTTATGTTTATGCCATGTTTTTCCCCAGGCCATGCAAAATCCTCAGCTCTCTATCGACTATAAGTCAAATGAGGTGTTAACAACCTACATATATTATGTATAGTCCATGACCCACTTTAGGGCTCGCCCTAAATAAAACCACGTGCCTCCATAATATGACGTCATACATGCACCGACCTTTATGTGTTTAGGGGATTTAAGGTAACTGTCCTTTTGGTCTCGTAATCGTATGTGCCAACTACTGAGCGTTGGGTTGTGAATTCAATTCACAGGTCGGGCATAGTGTTTTTGTTTTTCCATTAGGAATTTCTTAGTAGCAGCCCGTAGTTTAAAAATTAGTGTTACATCACCGTGTCTCGGAAAGCTGGTAAAGATATTGGTCTAGTGCGTGATCTCTTCCCGGTCGTGTCGGATGGCCTTCCCATCGGATTATGAGAGTGAAAAAAAGGGAGTGCACTATTGTATGTTGATAATACACGCTTAATTTTAAGTCGTTCGTGAACCGAAAGCCATAAGCTATATCATAGTAACAGAAACGATTGGCACTATTATTTAAAAAAAATAACAAAAAAAATATAATACGAAAAGGAGATGTTAGATTTTGGGCCACCTTTATGTACACTACAAAGATAAAAAGGAAAAAAATAATAGATTTTCATAAAAATACAATTAAATTAATTTGAATAAAAGTAAAATTGTAATTAATTAATTATTTCCAAAGTTTTTTTGTGAGTTAACCCTTCTTTAAGGTAGCCATGACAGTGGTGTTATGACGTTTGATTGACGACTTTGACAGTTCTAAGTTTCGTTTCCGTTTATCTTTAACGTTTGACATTTGACGTTTGGAATTCATGTTTTGTTTTTTCTCGCAGTTATGGTAGGTGCATGACACAAATCAAACGTCATTTTCAAAATGACATTTCGCTTATTGCTGACCACCATAATTATTAGTAGCTGTGTTGCTCTCCTTGACCGACTTAAATTGAAAATACATAAAAACAAAGCCAAAATATAGGGAATTAACATCAAAAAACGTTAACTATACTTCATAATGATATTTACATTAGGTGTACATAGTGCTGGCCCAAGCTCCATACATTTCTATAACATCTCCTTTAAAATTATCAATTTTTTTGTGAACTATTTCACGAAAAAATCGATAATTTTTCGTGTTATTTTTTTTGTTATTTTTTAGCTTCTGACTTTCGATTCAAGAACGACCTAAAATTAAGCGTGTATATCTGTTACTAGCTTCTGCCTGCGAATTCGTCCGTCGTTAATTTCTTCATACAAAATTCGGACTGTTTCATCCCCATAGGAGGTGAATTTTGGAAAATTATTTTTTTCGTCGAGGTTTTAGAGAATCGGCAATGATTTAAAAAACAAATGAATTCGTTTTCAAATAATGTGCGGTCTTCGAAATTCAAAGCGAACCTTACGGAATAGCGCTGCAGCAGAACAAATGAACATCATTTCAAAATAGTACTGCATTATGGTGGAAAGTGATGTATAAAATCGAGAAAGCTTTGAGTTCAATGTGCTATTGGTAATAATCATTGGTCGTGGATATGACATTTGCATGGCAATTTATATAGGTGTTATATGAACACTTCAATTGTTCATGTTTATGGCATTTTTATCATGGAAGAAAGCTACGGAACTTGATGTTTTGTCGATTTTGACTTTAAATGCAACTTGTCATTGACTAGACTGCCTCGTTGGTACAGTGGTCGCAAAGCGCGACTGCTGAGCATGAGGTCTTGGGTCGATTCCCAGGTCGGGCAGTGTTATTGAGTTTTTTCATCGGGAATTTCTCAGTAGCAGCCTCGCGGAGTCTGGATTTGTGCCCACATTTCGCCAGTTCTATTTAAGTCCCATATAATAGGGGGCGAGCCTATTGCCATTAATCGGGCCACAAATCAAGACTTCAAAGTTGCTACTGAGAAATTCCTGAGGGAAAAACCCAATAACACTTTGCCCGACCTAGGAATCGAACCCACTAGACCAACGAGGCAGTCAGACAAAAAACATTGAATAAGAAAATTACTAACCATACCTTCAATGATTAGAAGCCTGACAACAAGGACATAATAATAACAGGAAGTGACATCAACGTCGCTCCACCTCATCGATCGTCTATTATTACGGCATATTTCCTGAGAATCAGCAGGTGACAGCTGATGTGGATTACTGTCAGCCTGAATGATTCAGGGCATGAATATTTTAAGGCTTTGAGTGAGCAACGACTGTAAAAAAGAAATAGCAGCCTGCTATTGAATAACTGCAGGGCAAAGGCCTCTTCTTGCATAATAAAAAAATAATACCAGCCTATACTGTTCCACTGCAGGGTAAAGGCTTCTTATCATACAGAGAAGGCACGAGCATTGATGCCTGACGCTTGACGCCTGCTAAAATTTAAGTCAAGGTTTCCTTACGATGTTTTTCTTCATCGATGTCAATGATGTCCAATATAAACTTAGTATGAATTGAAAAAGTCACATTGGTACTTGCCTGGTATCGAAACAGCAACTTCATGAATGGAAGGCCCAGTTGTTAAACCTTAACAACTCCCCAATCCACCCGTAATCCGTAAAAAAAAATCCGTAATCCCCAAGCAAGGTGGATACTTGTCTTGAGAATCGAAAATGCAAGTAATGTGTACGTAAACAAAGGTGCACGCCCTCTTCCCTCATTTTCAAAACCCAAAGGGACGGCTATCTGACACGACCGGTTAGAGATCAGGTACACGATCAATAGGTTTAAATGTAACCACCACAAACTTCCAAACTCTGGGCTGGAACTCAAAAATTCTTAACGGAAAAACCCAATGGCAGTGCCCGACTTGGGAATCGGACCCCACGCCTGTGACCACAAGATTAATATGGCAGTACATACATACATAAACTCACGCCTTTTTCCCATGGAGGTAGGCAGAAACCACAAAACGCCACCTGCTACGATCCTTACATACTCCTTTCGCCTCATCTACGTTCATACATCTCGTCATACAAGCACGCCGGTTACGAGTACTCCGCACCTGACCTTTCTGAAAAAACCTTACCAATAAGGTCAGTGTAGGTCTTCCTAGGGCGACCCCTCCCTGCGTTGCCACTCACCTCTGCCATATAAATACCTTTTGGTAATTGTCTTTCTCTCATCCTCTCAACATGACCGAACCATCTAAGCATACCCTTTTCTATCTTTGTCACTACATCCTCTTTTAATCCGCAACGGTCCCGTATAACCTCATTCCTCACTCTATCGTTTAAAGTTACACCGCACATACTCCGCAAGGAACGTATTTCCACAGCATTAATCCTACTCTCATGCCTAATATGGCAGTCAAAGTCAAAAAAGCTTTATTACCATAAAGTCATCACGATTTCTCCACAAGACCATGTAATGGCCATCTACCGTAACCACCATTCCTGACTCGCTCAAGTGAAAACCGATTTGAATGGAATAGTTAGCAACATCTCCTATTGTTGGTGATCATGGTCTGTAAAACATTGCTACATGTGATTTTCTAATGCCGGGATTGTTTTACCCGACTGTGAAATGAAGGGGTAATGTTTCGTGTAATTTGTTTTTTTTTGTGGATGCCGACTGTTTATTTTCCCCACGTGGGTACGCAGGGGAAATTCTAGTTAATTTTAGAAACGTTTAGATTCCAATCTGCAATGAGTCTCAATCTGTCAAAAGACCTCTATTTACCCGACTGCAAGGAAAGGGTTATGTTTTTCGCGCCTATCTTGGTATGTTTGTTCTTTATATTCTTTTTTACTTGCATTTTTGTCATTGATTATTTCTGAGATAGATTTTGAATATTTTTAACCGTCTTTATGAAGACGGTTAAAAATATTAAGTTCTCGATTCGGTTGTACTTAGGTATTTTTTTTTTGTACGTTTGTTACCTTTGAATTCCTTCATTTTTAATTTTGATTAGTAGAATTGGCCTTCTGAAAGCCGCATGATAATAAAAACAATGCTTATAATATAACGTACTCCTTTATTTGTATTTATATAGTTATGTAGTTAGGAATAATCCGCAAAAATGAAGGAACTTCAAATTAATGCTAAACCAAGAAGTTTATCATTCCCTCTCACTTATTCATTATACCGTGCGAGTGAGAGAGAAAAAATATCGCCGCCATTTTCTATTTTTTTTAATGACGCGTGTTAACCCCAACATCATAATAATCATTTTGTTTAATTTTCCATTTGCGTGTTTTTCTAGCTGCTTTAGCTGTTATTAAGTTATACTACTTAATTAGTATATAAAGCTATATAAAGGAGTAAATTCGTTTAAATTAATTAATTATTAATTGCGGAATAATCAGTAGAAATAAAGGAGGAATTTAAAATGGTCGCTAAATGAAGGAGTTTATGATACCCTCTCACTCGTACATTATATCGTGCGAGTGAGAGAGAAAGAATACCGCCGCCATTTTTTTTTATGGCGCCGGTTAACCCCAACATCATAATAATCATTTTATTTAATTTTCCATTTGCGTGTTATTCTCTATTTCTAGCTACTGTACCTGTAATTAAGTTATTAACTAACTACTTAATTAGGTACTTAATTAACGTTCTGATATCGTTAATACCAATCAATTCACCGAAGCTTTCAGAAAAGGTGTTAACCAAGAAAAATACTAAATTGTCTATGATTTTCCGTAGATCATAAATCAAGTTTTATACATGGACATCGCATGAAGGTAAATACGGGCCAAGTGCGAGTTGGAGTCGCGCACGAAGGGTCCGTACCATCTATAAAAACGAGCAAAAAAAAAACACGTTTGTTGTATGCTGTTTTTTTAGTAATTTTGTTGTTATAGCGGTAACAGAAATACATGATCCGTGAAAATTTCAACATAAGAAAGAAAGAAAAACTATTTATTCACGCGAAAATGACGCACGTAACATAAAAGAAAAATTGAACTTTTTCAACTTTCTCGTTCAACTTTTTTTTTAACAAAATAAACTTTTTTTCTCAAGCAAAATAAAAACAATCTAAAAAATTAAAAACAAGTAACTGTCTATCATGGTTCAGGAGACAGCCTGGTGGCAGACGGACAGATGCACATACAGATAGATAAACAGACAGACGGACAGACAGCGGAGTCTTACGGAACCCTAAAAATCCAACAATCATTTTCGTACTACAATGAATTATTACAAAATGTGGTCATAAAGAACACATTACGTCATACGTAGGTAATTTCATTGTATTCTCTAGTATTGTGTGAATTTGTATGTATGTATGTGTGTAATTAGCGCCATGTAGCTACATGAACAGTGCATTATTACAATGTAACTTAGTGACATGTTTATGACTTCAAATAATGATATTAAATTATATAGCGGTATTGTAATTATTCAATAATAAATTGTCCGAGCGAGGCCTAGGAAACACTTGCGTTATGGATTTTTGACATTAATGGGAGAGTTATATCTTTGTGGCATTTATATGTGGTCAGAGACAGTAACACATAGGAAAGAATGGAAGGCTATAAGGAAGACCATTTCCCAGCAGTAGGACAATACAGGTTGAATAAAAAAAATTGAATATTTCTTTTTAAACGATCAAACCCAGAACAACTACTTACGACCATACATAATTATATTTGTTTTGTGCGAGAACACGCAGTGCAGGTGAAAACATCAATCAGATCTTTTGTCAACAAAAGGTATTATATTGATATAGAAAATCAGGAAAGCAAAATTTTTAGGAAAGATTGCAATCTAATGTTAGTCTGTGAATCTGTCAAAAATGCCTCTAATTTACCAAAAAAAATTTGACATTGATTGTCGCTGAGATGAGATTGCGACTTGATTTTGTAGGTTTTTGGCAGAGGTGGAATACTGCGGTGGTTTTAGCTGGTAAAAGTCCATGCCCTTCCGTCACCCCCACGAAAGAGGTAGCCCATGAAGATTTCCAATGGACACAAAAAAAAAAAGTTTTTTATTAAGTAGAATTGCCATTGATTCTTATAAAACATCCAGGTCAAATACCACACAGCAGATTCTTATTGTAACCCAGCTTTGAAAGGTCCAGAATGCGAGGTCCCGAAGGCATTTACGGGACCTCAACCGGCCATTAGACCCAAGGCTTTAGATCAAGAGAAAGCTCTTTAAAAGCCACATCTCGATGGAAACGATAACAAGATTTATTACAGTATTGTTTTAATTTGGTAAGAGTAAAATGGGTGAGGTAAAATGGTCACTGCCTCGTTGGTCTAGTGGTCGCTAAGCGGGACTGATGCGCATGATGGCTTGGGTTCGATTCCCAGGTCGGGCAAAGTGTTATTGGGTTTCTCTATCTGGAATTTCTCAGTAGCAGCTCGGAGTCTGGATTCGTGTCCGGTTGATGGCAATAGGTTTCCCCCTATTACATGGGACTTAAACATAACTGGCGAAATGTGGGTGTACTAATGGGTATAACTCTGCCTAACCCTTCAGGGATTACAGGCTTGCTGCTCTGTGGTTTTTTTACTACTAACTTCTCCCTGCGCCTATGTAGACTTTAAAATTAAACAAAAGTTTAAAATTACAAATTACCCTATTAGTTAAGCTAGATCAATACCTGTATGTTTGTAAAATTTTAGATAATTTCGTTCAGCCGTTTTAGCGTTAAAGAGTAGCATAAGTACATCCATCCATACATCCTCATATACTTTTGCGTTTACAATAGTTGTAGGATTACCGCGGTTTCATACGCTAGGGGCAGCAACCTCCTCTAAATTTATTTTATTATCTTTGACGGTATACATTTAAAAGACTAACTTATCGCCATGATTTATAATATAGTTATTTGATCTCTACCGCTTTACAGATCAACTCCTAATGAATAATAAGTAGATCCCACTATCCTACTAATATTATAAACTATCTAACCCGCCACGACTTCGTTCGCGTGGTATCCTACCCCTACCCAACCGATACCCCTACCCCTATCCTACCGATACCCCCACCTCTACACAACCGATACCCTACCCAAACCCTACACTACCCCTACCTTACCCTACCCTACCCCTACCCCTACCCCTACCTCTACCCCTACCCCTAAGTTTGTGAGGATGTATTGATGTTTGTTGCTCTTTATCGCAAAAACTGCGGGACGGATCTGGATAAAATTTGGCACAGATATAGATTATAGTCTGGAATAGTACAAGGGCTACTTTTTATCCCGGAAAAATATACGGTTCCTGTGGAATAATATATCAACTTTTACGCAGACGAATTCGCGGGCAGAAACTAGTCTATATCTTATACAATACTAATTATAAAGAGGTAACATTTGTTTGTAAGTTTGTATGTAGGGGGTAATCTCTGGATCTACTGAACCGATTTTGAAAATTCTTTCACAAATTGAAAGCTACATTATCACTGAGTGCTATAGGCTATATTTTGTTATCAAAAAATTAGGGATCCGTAAGAAAAATCACGCGAACGAAGTCACGGGGAGATTGCTAGTATGGTATAAAATAGATACTAATTGATGAAGCTTACAAACACAAAAACTGCAATCAAATATTCACACACAACACTTACATAACAAAGCTTAAAAAAAAAAACAGAACCAGTTATTAAAAAGTCCTAAAAAACCGTTACAAAGTGATAAATTGATAAAAATAATCATTCCGTCATGTGGCGCGGGCGCGGGGCTGCGCGGTTGAGCGCACGCGCATGCTACGTCACATCCGGTCGCCCCCCTCCCGACTTCCGGCCGCCATAATGAGTCGTCATCGTGCAGTAGGGTCGCCATATTGCTTACTGGCTAAGTTTTTATGCGATTACTGACCTAGGCCCGGGTTCTGTCTGATTGTGAATCATTCAAAATAAGTCTTAAAAAGCCTTTTAATAAAGTTTAAAGCCAATTTTACTTGTAAAGCGTAAAATGCTTTAGATATACACAATAATGTAAATACCTACCTATCTATATACTAACATTATTACGTTGAAGAATTTGATTATATTTTGTTTGAACGCGTTATTCTCCAAAACTGCTGGTCCGATTCTGAAAATTCTTTCGCTAATAAGAGGCTACGTTATCCTTGAGTGCTTTAGGCTATATCTTATAATCAAGACAGAATTAAGACTAGCATCTGCCCGTGATTTCGTCCGCGTCAAAGCTGATTTCTCCATACAAACTTTGGACCCCCGTTTCCATCCCCTTAGGGGGTGAATTTTAGAAAATCTGTTCTTAGTGGACGTCTACTAACTATAAACTACCTTTCTGCCAAATTTCATCTTTATGTATCAAGCGGTTTTCGATATTTTTTTAAGAGTGAGTGTGTGGGTGAGTGACCTTTCACTTTTATAATAATTATATTTATAGATAGATAGATAAAAAAGATACATTAAAATCCGTAAGAATATTTACTTACACGGACAAAATCACAGGCAATAAGTAGCATTTTTATACAGCCTTAGTTACCAGCCAGCAGTGTTTGAGTTTTAATAGTTTATGAACCTTATTCCTGGCATATTTCCAAGCGTTGCTTTGGTAAGAGGAAGTCATTACCAACTGCACGACAAGTTCTTAGTAGTAGCAATAATGTACGATAGGAACAGAATGTGTTGTAGATAAAATAATGTTTGTATGTAGCACGAATTACGAATATACGAAGTCTAAGTCAAAGTAAAAAATAATAATTTCAATTAGACCATTTACACGCACTTTTGCATTGTCAAGGAGTCGGTCAGTTAGAAAGTTGAAGCTAGTTGCTCATTCTAAAGCAGAGGTAGGCCTCTTTGGAGAAGAACGAGCAAGAAACTCCACGGCACTCTTTTTAATCAAGTTTTTACAAAATCTTGGTTACATTATTCTTGTTGCTTCTACATGTGAAAACAATGAAGATGAATATAAAACAATAAAAAACCTTAATCCTCTTGAATCACTCTATCTATTGATGAAAACCTCATTAAAATCTGTTGCGTAGTTTAAAAGATATAAGCGACGAGAAGACTTTATTTTATACTGCACTAACACTACACGGGTGCAATGTAGATACAAAAACCTTCCTCTTGAATTACTCTATCTATTGATGCAAAAACCGCAGAAAACCGCATTACAATCCGTACAGTAGTTTAAAAGATCTAAGCGTACACACGACGGAAAGCGCGGACATTATGTAAAGATTAACTCATAGACGTCCATCAGTACTTAAAAACCATTAATAAATAGTTACTAAATGGAACCTATAGGTTTCCATTAAATCTAGACTTCACCAGAATCGTACCAACCAGCCCTACGCAGAAATGAATTAACATGACAATGAATTCTATGAACATAGACAAGCCACATTGACAGGCACATTCTAAAACCGATCTTGAATCTAGAACTGTAAGTTTCAAAATCCTTTGCAATTAAACTCTATTAGTTAATAATTACATAACATAACATCACGCCTGTAATCCCCGAAGGGTTAGGCAGAGGTATACCTATATTAGTACACCCTCATTTCGCTCTGGCGAAATGACTATGGAGAGACTATTGCCATCAACCGGGCACAAATCCAGACCCCGAGGCTGCTACTGAGAAATTCCTGATGAAAAAAACCAATAACACTTTGTCCGACCTGGGAATTGAACCCAAGACCAAGACTTAGCAGTCGCGTTTACCTCCTACTAACTATTTTATAGTTTCGGTTAAAATAACTTCCCACCCTACCAACATTATGACGAGACGATTTCCATGGTGATTTACAAAACCCAATAGCTCGAAAAATCCCATGAGAAACGATCCCACCCAAAGCTAGGAACCTTTAAAAATTCCAATATTTAATACTCCTTCACTGGATCCATTGCGTGTTAGCAATATTGTATACAGTTCCATTAAACTACCAGGCGTTTCTAAAAGGAACGAATCGTTAAATATTTCACTAGCATCTTGTAGATATCGGCGTGACACATTGATTTTTATATGAGAATGGTGCATAACATGGTGGGTGAGCATTTGATTAGCGAAATGATTCGGTTAATTGTGTTTTGTAATGGCGCCAATGGGGTGTGGAGGATTGTTGGGGACTACATGGGAAAATTTATCTTATTACGAGGATGCAAGACTGCACTTAGCTGTCCCAGTGATCTCGTACCGCTATTATACTTTTTTCTTTCATAAGAACCTTCTCTTTAAGATAACAAACACAACAAAAATCAGAATCATAATAAAACACTGCGACACGATAATTTTATCATCATCATCATCCACAGCCCGTCTTCACCCACTGCTGGGTATAGGCCTCTCTTTGTTCGTGCCAAGCTCCACGGTCTTGCGCCAGCCTCATCCAGGGCACTCCCGCAATCTCGATAATTTTATACATAGATACATTGAGTTATAATGTACTACGTACTAGAGAAGACACCTCAACTCGATTGTTTGTAACACGAGTTAGAGCGCACGCACTCCAACTCACTTAGTCTATGCCGAGCGTTTGCTGCAACGTGACACATTTGAGTGAAGTTTTGTTTTTTATATTATGCCTTCGTGCGTATTGAGATACTGTACAAATAACTCCAGAAACATAAATAAAAGTCAAGGAGTGACTTTTCACCAGTAAGTTCATTAATTATGTTTAAAACACGCTTAATTTTTAATTATAATTTTTCAATTACAACGCGTCACCGCGGCGGCGCGGCGGCCATGTTTACGTGAATGTCAAAGAGTAAAACATTTGTATGCGCAGACTTGACACTATCGACGTATAAGTTTACATAATTAAGGGCAGTAAAATATTAATTTTAAATCACGATAATAATGTTAATACAATAACATTAATATTTTTTTATTATTATTTGGATTTAAAGGTTTCCTCGGCGGTGTCATGAAACAAGAGAATCATGGATGTTCAGAATAATCGCAGCGAAGAAACGTGGTTACCTTCAGATTATTCACGAAACTAACTAAACTTATATTACTTAAAGGAAATTAAAATATTATTACAGCATAAATACTTTTTTATTTATTCTTTGAGTAAGTACACAAGTAGGCAGAATAATAAAATTATGTCGCATCTGCACGCATTGATTGTTATCTATGAGAAAATAACACCCCCCGCTTGTCCCGCGCATGCCCCGCTGTCATCAAGTGCGCCCATCTTTTGTTTGAGATAGCTTCTCTAGTACGTAGTACATTATAACTCAATGCATAGATATAATTATATTAGATATAGGTAGATAGATAGATTACATGACCAAGAAGTTATACTTCTTCCTTCTTTCCTTATTCTTATCTTAACTAATATTATAAATGCAAAAGTATAGGTTAGTTTTGTTTGTTACTGCTTACTTTTACGGCTATACAACAGATTTCGATGATATTCGGTACAGATTAAGCTTGAACCCCAAGAAATCCCAAGAAGTCATAGACTATATTTTAATACGCGCCTTCATATCCATCCTTGATAACCGAGATTTACGCGAACAAAGTCGCAGGCAAAAGCAAGTTACTTATTTTTAAACGTAACTGTACATACTTACTTCTGGAACGTAAAGGGCAACAGAAGGAACAGGGTGATTTTTTAGTCAGTAAAAGTCTGACAGTCCCTTCCGCCCCACCCAGGGCGGAAGGACTCATTTGATGATTTTTACCACCTCAAAAAAAAGCCATTAATCATGAATTAATTAATTAGCTTTAACATCCACAATTATACAATTACTCCGAGAAACGTAAAAAGAAATTACGTGTGTTGGTTCGTTTTAGCGGAATTAAACCCAGAACTGCATTAAACGTTAAAACTGACAAGATAAAAAAATCAAGTCATAATTACTTTTTACTGACCAGATTTTCTTGTACTTACACCGTCAGAATCTCATCTTAATGTAGCGTAAAAACTTAGCCTACATTTTTAAAGCGCTCTTCATTTGTTTCCATAACTAAAAACCAGCTTTTTTCAACTTTTTAGTCGTGAACAAAGTAATTTCATGGTTCTTTTATATGCTCGCGGCTCAATGAACAAATTTTTCTTCTTAAGAACGTTTACGCCGTACGGCATTTCGTACAAACTTTCAAGTCCTTATTTTTCGAAATGAATTAACCGATTTTAATAAATCTTTTGTGCATCGGTTTAAAAAGTTAGTTCAGAAAATTTTCGAAATGTCCCTTACCTATTTAAAAAAAGATAATTTGAAATTCTTTGTTTCTATGGAAAACTTAAAATCGGTTTAATTTGGCTGCCAAAAATTATAAAAATAAAAATAAAATGAAATAAATACAATACATTGGATTACATTAAATAATAAAATAATAATTTTAAAAAATAATAATAAAAAAAGTCATAAAAAAAAACTTACATTAAAATATAACTATACTTCAATGATTTATTTATTTAAACTTTATGCATCATAATACAAAGGCGGACTTACACACATCAAAAAAGTCTAGACTTTTTTGATGTGTATATTTACTACTACTTAAAGGTATCAGGACACATGCGCGAAAGACATTTATCGCGGAACTGTCAGTCGCGCAAGTGTCCTATCGCGCAAAGGGAGTCGCGCAAGTGTCTTGGCGCGGAAATGTCCATTCGCGCAAGTGTCTGTTCGCGGAAAGGTCTAGGCGCGCAAACGTCCATTCGCACAAGTGTCTTGGCGCGCAAAGGGACTCGCGCAAGTGTCTTGCGCGGAAATGTCTTTCGCGCAAGTGTACCAGATCCCTACTTAAAGTGTCACTACATGAAGCATATATACAACAATGGTTAATGTAGTGACAGTCGAATCTGTCAGCCATCATCCTCAGGATGGTGTTGGGGCCGGCGCGGACCCTGCGCACCAAGGAAATGCACCGTGCTTATGTGTAGTTTGATTGAAATCGGCTCATTAATTTCGAAAAATAAAGACTTGAAAATTTGTATGAAAGGCCAGAACGCTCTAAAAATTATTTTTTGACTGTAACTAAGCAGCATCAAATTGATTAATCGCGGATAAAATGTTAATGAGGCATTTTCATTAAAAATTTTCGTGACATTGTTATTTTTAATTAGTTGGCATTCGTTTTAATGATTTGGTTGGGTAATTTGTACGGTGATTTTGATATTTTTGTAATAAAACTGTTTTAGGATTTTGGTCAGGTGCACAGCTGGTTCTCGTAACCGGTGTGCTTGTATAACGAGATGTATGAATGTTGAAGATGCGATTTCAGACTACAATCTATCTCTGTTCCAAATTTCATCTAGATCCGTTCAGTTGTTCTGGCGTAATGGACAAACATCCATTCATCCAAACTTTCGCAGTCAAAACGAAAGTCAACCAAAATCCTATACATACATAAATTCGAGCCTTTTTCCCATGGGGGGTAGGCAGAAACCACAGAAAGCCACCTGCTACGATCCTTACATCCTCTTTTCGCCTCAACCACGAAACAACATTTTTAACAACAACAAAATAATATTTTATGAAAGAATGATGAGTATTAAGTATATTAAGCATGACTATTTTTATTTAGCATTTACTATATCTCAGATGTAAAATCACAAAAGAAAGGATTACTGTAGAACTAGTCCTTTCTTTTACTACTTAGGCTTAGCAAATCTTAAACTTTACCGGAAAATCTTAAGATTTACCATAGTTCGAGCTTTTACAGTAACTCACCCATAAATGCAGATATACCACACACACCACTTTGAACTAAGCCGACACCTAAGTATTACACTATTCCGTTTCCTCGATTCTCAAAAGAAAATTCTACCTATTGTTGAAAAATAACTAAACATTAGCGAACGCAAATTAAACGACCCTTTTCTCGAGTGCCCGTTTTAACTTGTAATGTTATACAGTTTTACAACGGTTTATTGCAATGTCAAGTTTAATAAAAAAAAATCTGTTTATTTTGGATAAAAGAAATTCTAACTAATCCATACTAATATTATAAATGCGAAAGTGTCTGTCTGTCTGTCTGTTACCTCTTCACGCTTAAACCGCTGAACCGATTTAGGTGAAATTTTGTATAGAGATAGTTTAAGGCCCGGAGAAGGACATAGAATAGTTTTTATCCCGGAAATCACCCCCTAAGGCGGTGAACAAGTTCCACGCGGATGTAGTCGCGAGCAAAAGCTAATATTATAAATGCGAAAGTTTGTTTGTTTGTTTGTTACCTTTCCACGCCTAAACCACTAAACCGATCATCCCGAAGTTTTGCATAAACGTTGTCAGGTGTACAGAAAAGGACATAGGGTACCTTTCATCCCGAAAAAATGTACCTACTGTTCCCGAGAGTAATCACAATAACGTTCTTATGATGATAGATGGCGGCACATGGCTTTCGAATCATGATCAAATTTAAATTAGCGAGCGAAGCCGCGGCCGAAAGCTAGTTTCAAAGAAAAGAGAAAGGGTACTCTTAATTTCGCGGTGATTTGATTGAGACATCCGTTATAACTTTGTTAACGTTTCCGGAAGAATAACTTTTTTATACCGTTTATTGTACACTCTTAATGTAAATGTTTGTACAGTTGACTTCTTAGTTGCTTTACTAAAGGCACTCTGTCACCAGGAACCTGTAATGTAACACTTCAAATATAGATAGGCCGCTGCAAACATAACCTAGCAAAATGGGGCATAATAGATCCCAGCGACGATACGTGTGCAGTGCTCCTGATCAGACGATGGCTTACCGACTTTAGTGCCCAAGTGAAATACACCTGTATTTTAGAGGACATTAGAAACGCTACTGATGCCGCGATAAACGTGGCCCAGCGGCCATAGTACTGTGAAGGTTGCTTGCTAAAGCAAGCTGGCTGAAAGATTTCGATTATAAACTCTCTGACAAATCATTATTCGTATTTAGAATTAAAATAAAATAAACGAATATTTTTTTATATGATGACAATTGTTGGTAATTCGCTCAGCTGGGAGCAGTAGAGTCACAAGCTATTTCTATACAAGTATAAATCCGATCGTTAGTTTCACTGAGTAATATTTGTGCCCTGCAAGTAACCCCAAAAGGTGGACTTGTGATTTAAGTAATGTTCTAAATTTAAATCTTGTATTGTTTCATTACAGGCGAATAAAGCCGCCGTAAGATTGAATGTCGCGTACCTACACATGTATTGTGTGATTAACTAATTATGACCATTCCCTTCTTGACCATCCATTATATACGTTGTTCTTTAAGTCTATACCTCTATAAAGATCATTTGCAAATACAATATGGCGGCATGTCACTGTCGGCTTTCTTTGTGCAAATTGGACCACACAATATGGGCCACTCCAATCCTTGTGTGGTCTGCAATTAAAACAGGACTTTAATAAAAGTGTCAACAAAAATAAACTCAACCAACCCTTTAAATATATCTAGAGCAGTTTAAGACTTGTTGTGTTTGGGTAGCAAACCTATTAAGAGGACGGTATTTCTATTTTGAGTAGCTAGATTCTAAAGCAGATTGTGATTTTTAGTGTACTAAGTATCTGTTTGTTTTAAAAAATCATCGAAATGGCTGCACCGATTTTGACGAGACTTTCACTGACAAGTAGGTGATGTTATAAGGAGTAACTTAATTTGCGCGAAATGCAAAATTTTCTTCGCAAATTTTTCGTTTCGCGCAAATTAAAATCCCCCCAAATAACCGATATTAACGCGGCCGCAATTGCAAGCAAAAGCTAGTTTAGAAAAATACTTGTTTTTGCTTGCAATTTCGTCCGCGTAAATGTAAGTTATCGCGGACGTAGACGAAGTCGAAGAATTAAAAGTAAGTAGCCTATATCCTTTCTTGGGTTTCAAACTTACTCCGTACCAAATTTCGTCAAAATCGGTTTATTGATTTAGTCGTGAAAACATAACAGACAGACAGACAGACAGAGTTACTATCGCATTTATTTATAGATGGTTTATTAAAATTACACAAAATACCCACCACTATTTATCCTTAAGACCTTGTCAATCATCATACTTACTAAACATAGAACAAGTAAAAATAGCACACTTTTTTACTAATGCCCATTTTGTACAACCCGTTTACTGTAACAAAAACCCACAACGGCATCGACTCCTGCGCAGTTCCCATCAAACGGGTGTCTACCGGATAATGATCGATACTTGTCTACGATCTAAATAAAAAAGTACTTAACGGTTCTTCTCTATAAACGTTGAGTATGATCGATGGCTTGTTTATATGTAGTTCTTTTAAACTAGGTACATACACATACATAAACTCACGCCCTTTCCCATGGGGGTAGGCAGAAACCACAGAACGCCACCTGCTACGATCCTTATATACTCCTTTCGCCTCATCTACGTTCATACATCTTGTCATACAAGCACGCGGGTTACGAGTATTCCGCACCTGACCTTTCTGAAGAACCACACCAATAACGTCAGTGTAGGTCTTCCTAGGGCGACCCCTCCACGTTGTCACTCACCTCTGCCATATAAATAAACTAGAAAAAGGAGAATTTTAAGTTGGCCCCGCAAGCAAGCTCTGCTTATTCCTGACTAGCTGTCCGCCGCGGTTACACCCGCGTCTTTGGTTACTGCTCCGCTCCCGTAGGTCGTAGCGTGATGGTATATAGCCTATAGCCTTCCTCGATAACTAATCTATCTAACACTGAAAGAATTTTTCAAATCGGACCAGTAGTTCCAGAGATTAGCGCGTTCAAACAAACAAACAAACAAACAAACACTGCAGCTTTATAATATTAGTATAGATTAGGCCATTATAAGGCACTTTTGAACGTAATAACACACTACCTACGTACACCTCAAAATTCGCACACGACGTCGAAAGGTCGTAAGTTTAACCAAAGCGTCAATCGATTTGCTTTGTAGATTGCTGCTCCACTTAATGACCCCGACCGTACCTAACCTACATTTCAATCGAAGCGTTCTTTAAGTACCTATTTCTAACGAAAGTAGTTCCATTACGAACGAACACAGGTCTATATATAGGCAACATTAGGCATTACTGTATGCCCTAAATACATTACATAAATACCTAATAAGGTCGCATGTGAGATCATATAAATTGATTTATAACTTAATTCAATGAGCTACATATTTTTTACATTAATCTGGTTTGGTCTGGGAATGTAAAAAAGTTTTACGAATCTGTTTTTATTACTAAGAGATCTTACACATAATATAACGCCCTAAATACCCGAAGGGTTAGGCAGAGGTGTACCCATTAGTACACCCACAATTCGCCAGTCATGTTTAAGTCCCATGTAATAGGGGGCGAGCCTATTGCCATCAACCGGGTACAAATCCAGACTCCGGCTGCTACCGAGAAATTCCTGATGGAAAAACCCAATAACACTTTGCCCGACCTGGGAATTGAACCCAAGACTTCATGCTCAGCAGTCGCGCTTTGCGACCACTAAACTTTACTTGGTATACCTAGATGTAATTGACATGACCTGAAATAGTACCGAGTCTATTGCATCCCAAGAATGGCCTCCTGGGGTCTCTTCCCATTGACAGCGATGCGGATGATTTTTTTTTTCTCTTCTTTCGTCGTGTGCGAATTTTGTGGTGTACGTAGGTACTGTGTTATTACGTTCAAAAGTGCCTTATAATGGCCTAATTAAATAAATGATTTGACTTTGACTTTAACTTTGAATACATTACTTGTACGCACAGATGTAGGTACGGCCTGTACCCCGTGTTCACAGCAATTCAAACCTTCTCTCGCGTCCGGACCTGGTTCAGGCCATGCTCCGGGGCGAGAGGGAATGGGATGCAGTCACCTCCTTCTGCGAAGCAGTAATGCTAGCGAAAGAGGAGGCGGGCCGCGTGAGGGAGAGAACATCCTCCACCTCACGCCCCAGCCGCCGCGGGAGACGCCCAGGGCGTCGGACGTCGCGAGGTGACATCCGGCCACCGTAGGCGCGGGCTTGCGGACGGCGAGTAATGGGTAGCTCGCCGTCCGATCAAGGACCATGCCCGGGTCGACGGCGCGTTCTGTTCGCGCGCGCCTCAAAGAGCTGTCAGCACAGGGACAGGGGCCCCAATAGGGGCCAAACGCCTGCCGGGGTTGCGGGACGTCTTAACAGGATACCGTGGCCCCGGAACGTAAAGGGCAACAGAAGGAACAGGGTGGTTTTTTAGTCAGTAAAAGTCTGACAGTCCCTTCCGCCCCACCCAGGACGGAAGGAGTCATTTGATGATTTTTACCACCTAAAAAAAAAAAAAAAAAGCATGCTACTGCACTTAGGCCCGGTATCCACCATAGCGGAGAGAGGAGAGGAGATGTCTCGTATAACCAATCGGCTTGCGTAATTTTCACATCTCACCACTTAGCTTCAACACAACACCGTATCCTATTGGTTGTTTACGAGACATCTCTTCTCCTCTCCTCTTTGGTGGATTCCGGGCCTTAGACCGTTACTGTAGGTACATTTGTAGTCTAGGTGCTGGTAGAATTAACTTGTTTTTACGGCGCTCGTTCTTGTCAAAATTAAATAGATTTAGGTTTATCCTAACAAAAGTGGCTGTTTCTAGTATGTAAATATTCATTTATATTACTGTTTGACTGTCTGAAAATTGACAACCTACAACACTAAAATAGAGAGAGGATGAATGCGGAACTGTCGTAAGACAGTGTACACGTGAGCTAAGCTTTTTCGAAAACAAAGCCCTTAATGAATTGTTCTAAGGTACACATTCGCTCAAGAAGTAGAAGACAGTTAAAATTACATACAAAAATAACATCTAACATAATAATATAAACTTTATTTTCTTCTGTCACAATAATCTACAGACCTACCTACATAGTCCGTAACAAGTAATTCTCGGTTCATTCACTACGGCGTTAGTAATCGGCGCACGCGCCGCTTGCCGTCGGCTTTTATCGTCTATCTGTCACCCATTGTCCACTGTTGTCTGTGGGCCCTGGATTATGTATTACAAAGAAAACGTAAGTTAAACTGATGTATATGAATTAAAGGTATAGTTAAGCCACTTAATTGAGTTTTCGCCTGTGGGGTACAGGGGCGCGGGGGGTAGGACGAGAACGGGAACCGTGAGAGGTGCGGGCGGCAGGTGCTAGTAGCGTAATACACAGGCAGAGGGGGCGCTAGTAGTAGCGTAATACACAAGCGGCGAAATGTGCACTGGACAGTTCTTTGACGTCAACTGACAACTGGTTTTCGTGAAAAAATGTGTCAAGAAGTTGAAGTTTTGACCTTCAATATCTCCCAGTAACCAGATCTTGTTGATTCCCAGTTATGGTCCAGAACAAAAACAATATTGTAATGATGGGAAAAACTTTCGGCTACTTATCGTATTTTTACACTCGTCATAATATATATTTCACTGGATATGAATCTCAAGTCAACTAGTCAAATTGTTTTGAGAGAATAGGTACTACCAGTATTTCTGCCGCAGCAATGCTGTGTTGAAATGTCGGTTTCAAAGGTAGTGGTTCCGTAGGAATTAACCTTTTATGTCTTGGCCTAGGTAATGGGTACAGACGACATACCTACACAGCAAAAACGGAAGGCATTAGTTCCGATTTTTGTCAAGTGTCTATAAAGCCTTGTATCTTTACACAAACCTTCTGCAGTTATGCAAGCAAAGGAGGAGGCTGGACGCGTGAGGGAGAGGCCACCGTAGGCGCGGGCTTGCGGGCGGCGAGCAATGTTGCGAAATTTTTTTAAAGAGTTCCCGCGGCCCTGGAACGCTAAGAGCACTACAAGGAACACGGATGGGTTTTAGTCAGTAAAAGTCTGACACTCCCTTCCGCTCCGCCCAGAGCGGAAGAAGTCATTTGATGGTTTACTATCCTTATAAACTCTTAAAAGTTTACTAAAATAATACCTCTAAGGCCACTTCTTATACAGAGAAGGCACGAGCATTAATCACCACGCTTGCTCAAGGCGGATTGACCATTCTAAGACATTTAAAAATATATATCTTTATACAAAAAAAATGAAGTAGGTAAGTATGAAGATTTTAGACGATTTTTTTTTTAATTTTTAATGTTTTATTTTTTCAGGTAAGGCGACAGACGTGCTAAAGTACCAAGTAATGGCAGGTATTTTTTTAATTCAGTTTTAAAATCATTTTTTTTTATTCCCACGGTAATGTCAGTTTGCACCCGTGCAAATCCGGGGCGGATCGCTAGTCTGTAATATTAACTAACACACTTTAACCAAGTCATAATCCAAACTAGCGCCAACTAATCTACATAGATGACTATCCTTAGCATAAACTCTACGTTCTAATAGCTAAGGTGACACCGAGTGTTTGTCATTGGAAGTTGACATCGATATTATCGTTTCCCAACACTAGTTGCCTAGCAACGTGACGCTATGTACATGCAAGGACGTGAGTGTAGGCGAGACGTAGTGGAGTTGGTTCAGTAAATCAATAGTTTGGTTTTGCGAGCTTTTGGTACTTATTTTTCTACAAGTACTTATTTTTCTACAAGTTTTATTTA
This sequence comes from Hoplodrina blanda, assembly GCA_949316365.1. Taxonomy (NCBI): domain Eukaryota; kingdom Metazoa; phylum Arthropoda; class Insecta; order Lepidoptera; family Noctuidae; genus Hoplodrina; species Hoplodrina blanda. The sequence continues at coordinate 4,328,743 of OX438564.1, read as the reverse complement.
TTGCTACGATTAAAGCTATATAATAAGCTGCTGCAGTTAGATACTACTGAAGGCCAATTTTACTAAATAAAAATCTTCAAGAAATAGACGCAATCTCATCTCAGCGACAATCAATGTCAAAATCTTGTCATAATGGATAAGAATACGAATGTTCCTAAAAGTACTAACTTTTGTGGTGCGTTTACAAACATATAAACTCACATACAAAACAACCAGATTCGGAACAACTACCTGTATCTAGCCTATACAAGTATTTGTTTCGTGTACCAAGGAGTTCTTGACTCCTTATAGAACAGTTCTTTCTTTTACGACTTAGAGTTGGTAAATCTTAATTTTTACCGGAAAATCTTAAGATTTCCCACACATAAAGTAAAAGAGATGCAAAAGCCAAAACAATTTTCAAAGACGCAATAGACTTAACCCACTCATTTTACTGCACTATGTCGTAACTACCGTCGGCGTGTGAATTAGTTTTGGTGAAGAAAAAAACTGTTTAAGTCGTCCCCAAATGGAATTGATGATTTTCTTCAATACGTTTTTGTACAGAGTCAATGGTTGTCAAAAGAAACAGCAACTGCTTTTAGAATTTAAATGACTTTCGTGTGAATAGCTAAGCTGAATATTTAGACAATTTTAATTCTTTTGGGTTTGTTTGAGTTTTTTCGGTATGTCGAATGTTGAATTGGTAGGTTTTCTTATACAAAGTTGATACGACAGATGGGCTTTCCTTTAAACTGCTAGGTACCATTTTCAAGCTCTGTACCAAAAATCAATTAAATAGGAGCAGTAGTTTAGTCGCAAATGATTTTTTAAGTTTTTGGCCGACCGCTTTGATAAGAGAGAACAGTACGCGCGCCGCACGCGTGCGACGTTGCTGCTTTAATACCTAGGTATCTAAGGTCAGTTAAATTTATTTACAAAGGGTGTTTGCGTCTTACTCTGATTTGTAAGCTATTTAGTTTGTTTAAAGAAAAAAATATTTATATTTTATTTTAAACCGTGTCAAATTAATACTAAACACGTATAGTATACGTAGTTCAATTTAATGCCCCTCTGTCATATCAACTCTGTATAATAATACTAGCACTCTCCCCGTGACTTCGTTCGCGTGATTTTCCTTACGGATCTCTATTTTTTTGAAAATATAATATAACCTATGATACTCAGAGTGAATGTAGCTTTCTAAAGGTGAAAAAATTTTTGAAACCGCCACAGTAGTTTTTGACAATGTTTGTATTCATTACAAACATTGTAATGAATAAACATAAAATTAATAAAAAGCTTTTTTACAAAAAAAGATAACCGCCTTCAAAAACTACAAAATAAAAATAACTTTAGTTTTGGAAGTCGGCGGCTTTGGTTTTGTTTTTGTTATGTAGGTAAGTATTGCCACCGACTTCCAAAACTAAAGTTAAGTATTTTTATTTTGTAGTTTTTGAAGGCGGTTATCTTTTTTTGTAAAAAAGCTTATTTTTTTCACTTTTTAGTGCTTGTGTATATTAATGTTTGAAATCCTTACAAAAAGCCCTTTCAAACAATACCTCACACGATATATTTAATTTTGGAAACTGGTAGGATTAGGGTTGACGTACCCCGCCCCCCCTTTTCCTTCAGTCAGTCATCGACTACACGCATAAACAAAGCAATTTCACTTGTTACGATATTGCTGCTGTGATTCTGTGAGGAGTTCCATTCCATATCTCCGAAGTTCATCATCAGATATTGAAATGGTGACAATGGGACCACACGGGAAGCACCAGCTTTCAAATAAAGAAAGAATCATGAAAATCGGTTCACCCAGACGCAAGTAAGGAGCTAACAAACATAAAAAAAAAATACAAACGAATTGATAACCTCCTCCTTTTTTGAAGTCGTTTAAAAAATAAAACATTGTAACATTTGTTTGTACACACAAAAATACAAATTTTAAGTACCTCTTTATAATATTAGTGTAGATGTGTGTTTCAGAAGGTTTTGAGTATAGAATATGAGATCGGGATATCAATATTTTTTTTTTTATATATGTATAGATGTTAAAATTATGACTGCCTCGTTGGTCTAGTGGTCGCAAAACGTGACTGCTGAGCATGAGGTCTTGGGTTCGATTCCCAGGTCGGGCAAAGTGTTATTGGGTTTTTCCATCAGGAATTTCTCAGTAGCTGCCTTGGAGTCTAGATTTGTGCTTTGTTGATGGCAATAGGCTCGCCCCCTATTACATGGGACTTAAACATAACTGGCGAAATGTGGGTGTACTTAATGAACACACCTCTGCCTTACCCTTAGTGGATACCAGGCGTGATGTTAAGTTATATTCCGTAAAACAAATGGTCAGATACAATTCAAGTTATGCAAGTATTTTTTAATGGAATTCTAATATTGCTTATGAAAGTAGAAAAAATATTGCATTCCAGTCATCATTGTTAAGTTTCATAACATTCCTTTCAGTAAATTTATTGTAGTAATTACGTATTTAGAATTCATGTAAATGGCGAAAAGGCAGCGTATTAAAAACAGTTTCTAACTAGTCTTGTGGTCGCAAAGCCCGACTGCTGAGCATGAGGTCTTGGGTTCAATTCCCAGGTCGGGCAAAGTGTTGTTAGGTTTTTCCATCAGGAATTTCTCAATAACAGCCTTTTTTTTTGAGGTGTTAAAAATCATCAAATGAGTCCTTCCGTCCTGGGTGGGGCGGAAGGGACTGTCAGACTTTTACTGACTAAAAAACCACCTTGTTCCTTCTGTTGCCCTTTACGTTCCGGGGCCACGGTATCCTGTTAAGACGTCCCGCAACCCCGGCTCAATAACAGCCTTGTAGTTTGGATTTGTGCCCGGTTAATGCGGGATGAACGGGTACAGCTCTGCCTAACCCTTTGGGGATTACAGGTGTGATGTTATGATGATTTTATGTTAGACTGTTCTGTTCCACATCCTGGGTAAAGATCTTCCTCCACTCCTTCACTTCAAGGTTGCTACTGAAAAATTCCTGATGGACACCCCAACAACAGTTTACCTGACCTGGGATTCGACGCCAAGACCTCATGTTTAGCAGTCGCAACCACTAGAACAACGAGGTAGTCCAGCTATTAAATCCACCTAAATCTACAAGTACCTAACAGTCAGTACAAATATCTTTAAATCTAATGAAAGCCATAGAATAGCGACCTTGTCGATTCCATTCAAAAAAGACAATGGGACGGACAGTCAGACTATGGGAATACGGCCCCGTCAAACACACAATACTCCATCGGACGTAGTTGCAACATGAATATTCAGCGCGAAATACCGGCGTATCTTCACGCTCTTATATGGTGGGTGGTGGGCAGAATTCCAAACGTATTAGATGTGGATAAGGAATAAATAGAAATCTACTTATAGTTGTAGTAGGGCTGCCCCGTTGGTTTTGTGATGGAACGTTAGTTTTCGGGTACATTTTCCAGGTCGGGCAAAGTGTTACTGGGTTTTCCATCAGGAATTTCTCAGTAGCAGCCTCGGAGACTAGATTTGAGCCCGGTTGATGGCAATAGGCTCGCCCCCTATTATATATGGGACTTGAAAACAAATCTGGCTAAATGTAAGTGTACTGTACGGTGCACCTTGGTAAGACTGGTTATCAGACTTTCGGGGTTCTGACGACCCGTAACGATTGCCAAAGATCCACGTATGATAGCCGGGACTAACAGCTTAACGTACTTTCCGAGGCACGAAATAAAAAAGTGTTATAAAATAGTTAATTAACCCAGATTAAAAGGAACAATAATTTAACTGACCATATATCAGTTATATTTACTGAACCTGTCATTTTTACTGACATAAATACTATAGTACCAATTTCATTAGAACGATTTTCTGAATCGACTATGATCATATTTAACGACTCAAATTCATGGATCATAAAATGAATATATCTATTGGACCATTGCCTTTAGAAAACGTCACGTTTATGTTTTGCAGAGAATTGTACAGAGACAGAGGTAAAATTATGTACATCAACTGTAGGTAAGCTTCATTGAGTGCCTGCGAGGTACAGGGGCACGGGGGTAGGACAAGAACGGAGACCGGGAGCTGTGCCGGGAGAGTTGCGGGCGGCGGGCGCTCCTAGAGTGATACACAAGAGGCGAAATGTGCAATGGACAAATCTTAAGATATGTGACGTCACAGTGGTATATATTATTTATTTTTTAAATGAATAATATATAGGGGTAAGGATCGTAGCAGGTGGCGTTCTATGGTTTCTGCCTACCCCAATGGGAAAAAGGCGTGAGTTTATGCAACATTTTCGGAACGATCGCAACCTAATCTTAGTCTCAATCAATACTTGTCGAGAAGATGAGATTGCGACTAGATTTTTTTTAAATTAGTGCAGCACAAAATTTTCCTGATGTCTTTGCCTAATTTTGTTATAATCATATTACTAAAAAAGGTTAAAACACAAAAGATAAGATAGATTAATAAAAAAAATACAAAAATAAATGTGAAGCGAGTGTCTGTGTTGTGTGTGATTTATTCAAAGATTAAAAAATCAATCCTTCAAGCAATAAATCAAGTCAACAAACACAAAATACCATCTTTATAATAAAACAAATGCTAAAGAACATAACAATCCCAGTTTCTCCTGTCTTAAGGCTACCATTGTAATGTCTACCAACTTAACGCCTGCTAATTAATGGTACTAAGAAATGAAAAGTGAAACTACGTGTGAGTTATCGTTGCCATTAAATACAGACAATAGTCGTATGTTATAGTGATTTTAGAAGACACAAATTGAATTCCGAGTGTTTAAGTAACAGAATACGAGGGGAATATTTAGGCGCTTTGCACACGGAGCAACTTAAGTTGAGGCAACTATCAACTCTTAAAAAGTTTCCTGTAAAAGTTGATAGTTGCTATAACGTTTATCAGTTACTGCGCCAACTGTGCCTATAAAATTATCCCTCCAAAAGTCAATGATTTATTTCTTAAAAAACTTTAATTTCAACAATAGTATGTAGTCGTCATACTCTATATCACACTCACACTATTTTTAGCCATTTAGTCATTCATCTTCAAGCCCCAATTACACATTTTCCACAACAAACATAATTAAATCAACTAGACACATCGTATGAACCGTATTCATTGTTAAAATGTTGTTGTATCTAATAATTCTTCGTATAGTGTTACTAATTATTTGGATACCATCTACATATGTGTTCGCACCTTTACGTGAAAGGTACGTGGGAACTGTGTATTGTTTTACATACGTTTTATGTACATTAGGTATTAAATTATTCGTGTACGAAAATGGGTAGTTAGAACTTGTATGACTAATTTTGTCTTGCTGTCTTTGCAATATGTGTCTGTTTTGTTTATTGTTATTTTATTAGGTAGGCAAATATCTATTTCATTAGATTTAAAAAATATTCTCTCTTGTCCCTTATTCCATTGTTTAGATGGATTGGATAATCAGTTCTGATCATAAGTTTTGACTACTTTGCCCCGTTTCTACCTTTTCAAAGACGAAACCCTAACAGGGTCCATAACCGTACTTTAGCTTGAAGCCTAACGTAGGTAGGTAACATCTTTTGTACACATTATGGTCTGTAAATAAATGAATATGAATAATATAAATATAATGAAGTCTAAGGTTCGCCATCATTACTTTATTTTGATGTAACTAACAACAGTAATTCATTCAACTGGCCATGTTTCATATTTATTATCTCATATTATTTTAACATTTCACCTAAAACAGCTCCCTGTGGCACTCCAACCAAATTCAAACCTAATTCTAGAAAACTCCAGCAAATCACACTAAACACATATTTCAACATCATATCATTCCCTTTCATCGTCATGAAAACACAATTATAACGCAAACATTCACTAAATCACTCATAATTGTAATGAGAGCACGATCAAACGCTATAGTTAGTTCGTTTCCCGATGAACGAAAACATTTTACTCTATCACGAATCTGGTTACTTCATTTAGTATCGTGGCGTGGCGTGCTGACATGGCTCGCAATTAACTGGATGTTGTTACACCGTAGCGCGTCCTTTGATACCTCTTACTCAGGACTTGTACGAATCCTTTCAGGACATGATTCTTTGACCCGTTTGCAATAATTATGTTTTCCATAAAGTCTTGGAGAAAATTCATGGATTACAAAAAAAAAACAAATGTCTAAAGTATCAAAAACTAAGTAAACTTTCACACTGTAAATAAAATATATAAGATACCGAAAAGAAGGAAAAAGAAGAAAGAAAAGGTGTATTTAAATAATACAAATAAATAAGGTAGGCTTAGGAATAAAGAGCCAGCTTGAAAAGTGAACAAGAACCTGCAATTTAAAAAATATAAATATGTGAAAATAGCTCCAATAGACCTATGTTAAAAAGTTTCATTAGAATCAAATAGGAAAAAAACCAGGTTAAGGAACCATGCCCCACAAGATGACATAACTAAAAGTAAATGAATGCTTTTAAAATAAATACGTGTTCGCATTTAAATCAACGTGCAATGTTTAGGATATGCTTGCAACGTACGCCGAAAAATTTGTGGATTTCTCGTAATTAATATTCAAAAGGTGCAGTCTTTCGCTCATAGGTGAATACTTATCACATGATTTGCTTGAATTTTATTTGCGTTAAATATTTATTAGCAATTTAGAGTGCGTTATATATACATTTACACACGTCGTAAAATATCACAGTTTATTGTATTATGCATGGGATTCTGCATCGTACTTTCTCTTTTAGTACGAATGTCATTCTTTTGATGAGGTTCTGTGATTTGCTGTCTTCCTCAAACGTGTTTGACGAAGGTCCAAATAGATTTGAGGGAGAGAGAACTTATAGAAGATGACGCACAAGCTGACCCCGCGTAATGGGAAAAGGCTAGGCCAAAGAAGCAAAACAAAGTCATCATCTTCTGATGATGATAGACTGATGCCTTTAGCAGTCTACAGTCAGATGTGGGCATCTCCAATCACATATGCCATTCAACTATGTGTGTCTAGGACAAATTAACCAATATCAAAATTGGGGTAAGTCCTACCAAAACATCTAAAAATAAAACAAATAATAAAACGAGCGAATCCACGTCATTTCTTCTTTTAGTAATTTTAACGATTCAGGGCTTAGACAAAGTAACAATTTTAAAACGATAACGAAGTTAGAAAAGACTAAAATGTATGGGATTGACATAAGCCGCATTAGGTCACGTGGACATGAAGCAAGACATGACACGCAAGTCAGAGACGATGACGAATTTAGATATCGTTTTGCTACGAAGCGATGTTACTTTGTCTAAGGACCCTGGATAGTTAACGCTAATGAATTTGAAATCTATTCTAAGCATAAGTTTGTAGTTTTAACAGAGGTGAACAACTGTTGTTCTTATATTGTGTAACTGGTGTTTTCCCGCATCTTTGTCAAAGTTGATATATTTTATTATCCCACGGAAACCGCAATTTTTTCTGGGATAAAATGTACTATTCGAGACTATAATCTATATCTGTGCCTTTCATTCAGATCTGTTCATCCGTTCTCGCGTGTTTTTTTAAGTAAGATGGGTTTGCTCTTAACTGTAGTCTAGGCCAGAGGTGACAGAGACAAAGTCTACCATGGAGTGAGCTTACCCAGAAGAAGCCTGATAACTCTCACTTTGAAGAGTCAAAACTTCCATCCAACCGCATTTAAAATAGTTGTAAGACAATTTTTATACCAAACATTCGTCCCGGTGTGAGCCACAGCCTAACATTTCATAGTTCACATTACAGTATACTTGTACAATTACAATATTCAGTGTGATGTCCGCTGCGTCTGCGCAATCACACGAAGCTTATATTCAAATGATTTGTGGCTTGAGAAAGTTAGCCATATACCTATTTACGCAATTGGTATTATGATAGGTAGGTAAATATCAATGAATATGGCATTTATTTAAGTGTTAACGAAAATTGTGATTAAATTATTGGAAGGTCTTTTCCATCACCATCATCATCTGAGCGTATCTGATTAGGTGCTTATACTACTTTTCCAGTTTCTAGTTTTCCACTTTTTGTAACATAACAACACGCCTGTAATCCCCGAAGGGTTAGGCAGAGGTGTACCCATTAGTACAGTCTGTTGGCAAAGACGTCTGACCCACCCTAAAAGCAAACGAATTTGGACCCTCAGCTTGTAGCATTAAGGTTTATTCAATTTATATGAGCTTGTCAAACTAGTGCTCGAGGACTCGATGAACAAACACAATCATAATACAGACACGCAAATTTGATCTTTATTACGTTAGCATTAGGTTATATATTATAACTACTTGTTATAATATTATTAGTGTAATAGCTTATTTTAATGATTGCATTCAAGTAATTCTGGTCTCGTGGCCTTTATATGAGACTGCGAAAAACAAGTTGCGAGATCAAATCCTGCGACGAACATATTGTTTTGCTTTCAATTTAGAATTTATTTAAAAACTATTTCTTGTATTATTGTAAAGAACTATAGACGGATAATCTTCAAATAAAAACTTTCTAAAATGGTAATATTTTCGCATAACTTGTAATAAGTGGGTAGTTGAAAAATAAATATTAGTATTCATTATAAAACTGGTATTTTTAAATGCTACGGGTATGCAGTGACTACGCGCAAAAATATTTTACCTTGCCTTATTAAATTCTGTGAACTTTAAAGTTTTTTAATTTACCCACCTGTTAACAAGATAAATTGACGTAAATCATATTGGTCGTTCTTTAATAATGCAACCAATATTGTAGAAATGAAAACAAATTAAAAAAGAAACTGATAATAGGTGGACTGTGTTTTGACACCCACATGTTGTTAGTCGCCAATCCAGCATTAAACCGCTAAGCCACAAGAACTTGTTGGGAATACGCGAAATTAAAGATTGGTTTGTAATAAAATTATGTTGTGTAATTTAAAAGCTTTTCAACTTTAATGTCAACGAGATAAGGATTAAAATAGCTTAACAAAATTATATAATACCGGTAGCTCCGACAATGTTACCTTAAAGTTACGTGTTAAAGATCAAATTTGCGTGTCTGTTTTGGTATTGTATTCGTTCATCGAGTTCTCGAGCACTTGTCTGATAAGCTCATATAAATTGAATAAACCTTAATGTTATAAGCTGAGGGTTCAAATTCGTTTGTTTTTAGGGTGGGTCAGACGTCTTTGCCAACATACTGTACACCCACATTTCGCCAGTTATGTTTAAGTCCCATGTAATAGGGGGCGAGCCTATTGCCATCAACCGGGCACAAATCCAGACTCCAAGGCAGCTACTGAGATATTCCTGATGGAAAAACCCAATAACACTTCCACTTTCCACTTTTTGTAGTAGTAAAATAATAGTAAGAATAAGTACATTGTGGTCGCAAAGCGCGACTGCTGAGCATGAGGTCTCGGTAACGATTCCCAGGTCGGGCAAAGTGGTATTCAGTTTTTTTTTATTTGGAATTTCTCAGTAGCAGCTGCTTCGGAGTCTAGATTTGTGCCGAATTGATGGCAATAGCACAGAACAACCAGAAGCCAAGTTTCATACTAACGCCCGTGCGTAGGTACACTACTACACGCGCAGCTATGTGTGCGTGACCTGTCACTGACAAGGCGCGCGGGGAGTGCGCCGGCGCCCGCTCGGGTACAAACCGGTTTGAGTCGGCTCAGCTAGCGGACAAACTTAAGGTGTGCCAGCGACAGCGGTCGGGTACGACGCGGACACAGAACAGTTACTATATTTATTTAGACGCGTTTGTTAAATTGTTTTTAAAGATGCCAAACTGTTGCACTGTGTGTACAAATAATGGTCGAAATAACAAAGAGACTTGTTTTTTTGTATATCCATGTATAGGTACCTACATAACAAATTATTTAAAATCACAAGCTACTATAATTAAAAAATTAAAAAACACGACTGCAAAAATTGCACATATTTGTACTTTGTTTACTCGTAAAACGTAAATTAATACCAGCCTCAATTTATTTTTTTAATGAATCTGGTCGTGTCTATGTTTATCGTCTAGAATATGACTGGTACATTTAAAAAATATATAACACTATAAATAAAAAACGTCGTAAAAAAAACTGACGAGTAAACAAAGTACAAATGTGCAATTTTTTTGCAGTCGTGTTTTTTAATTTTTTAATTATAGTAGCTTGTTGTTTTAGTTTGTAGAATAGTATACCTACCTACCAAAGTATATTTGTAAGTCGTCTTAGTAAGATTCCATTTGGCCTTTTCTATTAGATAGGTAGGTACCTACTTAACTTACGTTCGTGAAATAGTAAAACAAGGAAGGAAACATTATAGGTAGTTTCGCCATGACCGTCCGTGAGTAAGTCAAAGTAATTTGATTAATCAACTTCAAGAAAGTAAGCAATGTATGTACCTATCAATGTATGTGTATCTACTTCATAGTATGATTTATTATGTACATAAGTACCACCTGCCTACCTATTTATTTATTTAATCATAATACATACCCACTATTATTATCCTAATCTTCTTAAAATATCGAAGTAAGTAAATTAAATGTTTAGCAAAACTATAAAATTGGTGATCTAAAAAAATAGTGTAGGTATATTGACGTATTATTCGTTTCGTATTTTTGTTTTAGTAGATTTGTAGAATAGTACCTACCTACCGAAGTATATTTGTAAGTCGTCTTAGTAAGATTTCATTTGGCCTTTTCTATTAGATAGGTAGTAGGTACCTACCTTAAGTAGGTAGGTACCTACCTACTACCTATCTACTTACGTTCGTAAAATAGTAAAACAAGGAAGGAAACATTATAGGTAGTTTCGGCCATTCATGACCGTCCGTGCGTAAGTCAAAGTACCGAGTGACAGCCCTATGAAAGTAGGTAAGAATTTTGAACACTGTTAGGAAGGTTGGATTCTGGTTATTCTGTGGCAATAGCCTCGCCCCCTATTGCATGGGACTTATACATAACTGGCGAAATGTGGCTGTAGTGATGGGTACACATCTGCCTAACCCTTCGGGAATTACAGGCGTCATGTTATGTTAAACATGTAATTGAAATGTATTATGTAAAAGAAGTGAAAAAAAGCAATTACTTTTTTTTAATGAAATCTTGATATATTTGCACATTTTCGTGCTTCGACTTTTGTCATCGAAACCACAAACATTTCACAAACCACGACACAAATATTCGTGAACATAATTTCAAATAACCTGAACATAACGATCAAAACGGGCACATTATACAGTTCGCACATAGTTCTCAGTGATAGATGGGCGAAGCGCACGCGCATTGATGTGCGGCGAAGCGTACGCGCTTACGTCATCGCTGACGGCTGCGCAGGAGTCGCGCTTTGAGCACGAAAGCGATAATGATGGCTGGGATAATATCAGCATTGTTTCATCAGATAAAGAAGAATTACAGTAATATTCAGAACTTTGTTATATTAATTTTAATAGCTTCAGTATCAAATTTTGATATCTAGTTATAGAAATGACTAAATGATGAAACAATTACTGTGCAATATTTATTTTTATTTTTCAAATATAGATACTCTATGTCTGTCCATTGGTCTTGTGGCCACAAATGCAAACTGCTGGGGGCTTAGACAAAGTAACAATTTCAAAACGATAACGAAGTTAGAAAAGACTAAAATGTATGGGATTGACATAAGCCGCGTTAAGTCACGTGGACATGAATCAAGACATGACAAATTGACAAGCAAGTGACAGCAAGTCAGAGACGATGACGAATTTAGATATCGTTTCGCTACAAAGCGATGTTACTTTGTCTAAGGACCCTGATGTACAAGGTCCAAAATTAGATTTCATTGTCGGTAATCAAAGGGTTTATTTTTAAAATAAAATAGTTTCTCCGTTTATCATTAGCTATCATTCTGCCAGTGAAAGTCCCGTCAAAATCAATACTGCTGTTTCGGAAATTATGTCGAAAAAAACAGACAGTCACATACATGTTTTCGTGAAAGATTCATAATATTTATTTTGTAAATATCGGTTATTTCAACATAAGAAATAGACACTTCATTTTCATAGATTCGTATAGATTCAAAACCTACGATAGAAGAATAAACTAATTAAAAAAATATTTAAAAGAAGCTTTATTTTGAAATTTTGCATTGTCATCGGAACTAAAGGTGTATGTAAAATTTCAGCTCAATCGGATACCAACAAATGGTCAAAAAATGGTTTGCAAATTTTGAACGAAATAGATACAACCAGTGCAAGCTAAGTACTTAAAAGCTTGTAAAAATACTCGTAGTTGAATGGAAATAAGTACAGCGGTACTATTCCCAGTAACAGGTTGTCAAGCAATCGACGGTAATTATTTCCGACACTCGACTTTTACTAAGATAAATCTTGTTGATACTTGATGAAGATAGTTAGCCGTAGTCTGTCACGATGATAATAGAATCCAGCCAAGTGTGAGTTGGACTTACACACGAAGGGTGCCGTACCACCGTATAATATTTAACACTACCTAAATACCTTATAGCTAGCTAGCTCATCGTAACTGGCATGGTTGATGGCAAACGACCAAGAGGCCGCAGCCCAACAAGATGGGCAGACCAGGTCCGCTCCACATTGGACACCCAATATTGCACGTCGCACTTCATGAAGCCAAAGACCGACGCAGATGGCGAGACGCTATCAATAAGAAGCTGATCCATCGGGATCTTCACGACCCTCAGTAATGAGGAATACGACGCGAGGAGGAGGAAATACCTTATATATTTTTTGATGCCCTTTTTGGTTCCTCTTTTCTGTCTTTTTTATTACCTAATTGTACATACTTTATAATTATTCTTAGGTTTTATGTTTAGGTTAATAAAATTATTGTATATTGTTTTAAAATTAATAAAACATATTTTTTAATGGTTTAATCGCAGTCGCATGCGCAGTGATCGTTGGGCAATAATCTCCACGCAGTGTGTGCCTGAAGATGGACGGCGTTGCCTAGAACGGCCCAGAAAGAGGTGGCAAAATGATCTGGACTCATACCACGAAGGCGAGTTACTGGAAGGGTTTGGGGGAGGTCCTTGCCCAACAGTGGGATAGCGTAGGATAGAGATTTTTTTTAAAATAAATACGATCTATTATTGTTCAAACGATACAGGCTTATGTCAGGCAGACGGACAACCAAAAGGCCGCAAATTACCTTCTAAAAATATACCTTATACTCAATTCACCCTAAATACACTCAAATTACAAAAGCAATAAACAAAAGACAGTAAGTACCTCTTTATATTCTGAGGTCGATCTTCAAAAATCTCAAGGCCTCCTTTTCCTAGAAGGTGAAGAAGGAATACCATTCATCAGCCAGCCATGGGAACGTGGGTATTCATTTAAATATTCATACTGTTACAAGAATTGGTGTAGGCAGACATAGAGGACAGGATGTCGAAAATTTTGAATTAAGATTAGTTATTGGGAGTTCGAATTGAGTTAATATTATCGCTCAATCCATACAAATGGAGTCTGGCCAAATTTTGGTCTATAATGAATTAAACTCGATGATAAACTAGCATTTGCCCGCGACTTCGTCCGCGTAAATGTCGGTTATTGGCGATCTACTCAAGATTTTGGATATCTATGCTTTTTATTTTTAATGTATTTTATAAATGTCCCTATCTACACAGCATAATTATGTACAGTCAACAAAAGTGATAAGTATGTAGGGTCGTCAGATATAGTTTTAATCGAAGACATCCATTGGCTTCTAAGAAAACTTTAACTACATCTGACGACCCTAAAATACCTATCTCTTTTGTTGGCTACTGTACGTTTGGCAAATTAAATTAGTGTACGTACTGTAAAATTTAATTATTTATAGATTGTGGATTGGTTCGTTTTAACTCCTATAGCTTTAACATATTATCCTTGGATAAGCCACGGACATACATAAACTCACGCCTTTTTCCCATAGGGGTAGTAGAAACCACAAAACGCCACCTGCTTCGATCCTTACATACCTACTCTTTTTGCCTCGTCCACGTTCATACATACTTTTATCGCCCCGGACACGACAGTGATAAATTTTTAGTTTTCATTTATAACGTGATTTCATTTCTTTCCCCCAATTTTTTTAACCTTGACTACGGCATCAAAAAGTCCACTTTAAACAAAACCCATCAAAAACCCATAAAGCCACCTACCTATTAACCTAAAATAACTATAATCATCAAATAATGTACTGTACCAATCAAGTAGTAATTGCTCTTGTAATATTAATCAATGTTTACACAAAAGCAACCATCGGATCAATATTGTTAATGGTACTGTAATAGACCACAGGGGACTTAGTGGTTGAGCTTTATTTTTAGCCCTGATAATAACACTGGCCATCATAACATAACATAACATCACGCCTGTAATCCCCGAAAGGGTAAGCAGAGATGTACCCAGTACACCCACATTTCGCCAGTCATGTTTAAGTCCCATGTAATAGGTGGCGAGCCTATTGCCATCAACACGGCACAAATCGAGACTCCGAGGCTGCTACTGAGAAATTTCTGATGGAAAAACCCAATAACACTTTGCCCGACCTGGGAACCTAAGACCTCATGCACAGTAGTCGCGCTTTGCGACCACTAGACCCACGAGGCAGTCAAAGATTAAATAACATAAAGAAATCTCGGCGTGAAAAGTAGTGGAAAAAAATTGGTACCGAGCGAAAGAAGGTCAAATAGGAATAGGGGGGGGGGGGGTTGGTTAGGGTATAATCACTTTACGGATAGTCAGAATTCCGAAAGTGATTCCGAAAGTCTTACCGAGGAGTATCGTATTGCCTAGTTACTGGGTTGTGGAGGTCAGATAGGCAGTTTAGACTGGAAGCCGTCCCCAACATGATTGAGAAAAGGCTAGGCAGATGATGTATACCTATAGACACATTTTTGCCACATTCACAGGCTTATAATTCCTGGCATCAATCTACTGCTGTTTGATTGAATCGAGAGATTCTGTTGAAACTTGTATATAATACGTGTAATGTATGTTTGCGATAAACTTATTAGACTTGCATTGGGTACGGGTATCGGGCTAGTAAGTTGACATAGCAAGTTGTTCTGCTAAAGTTCCCACTTAGTCACTATAGATATTTATTTATTTATTTATGTCTTCTTCTTTCTTTATAGTGTAGGCAGTGAGGTCTTACGACCCCACACACCCTAGTGTCAGAGTTTCTAAACCGCCTCAAGGGCCTGTGACATGGTTTTTATTATACGTGCAACATATGATATGTAATAAGATAAATTGCATACCCGTTAACTACGCATACTGCCCATTCCTAAACTACTTAAGTAAAATTTAGCAAAAATTATTGCTAGGAAACTCTATTTTATTTGGTGTCAAAAACAAGTTTTAAATGTTCCTACTAAACTTTAAATACTTTCACGACCCCTGTACAGCTGTACCCGGCGATAAATATTGCACATCGACCTTTATCGTATTTCGTATTTTATACAAAGAATAAAAAGAATTATCAAAAGTAGCAAATCATAATTGTTTTAACAGCTCTTATTAGATACCAGACTGTTTGTATTTCGTGCGACAGAGATAACGCTCTACGAAGCCGAAATTAGCCGATTGTCTCTTTCCAAAGGTCGAAGTGCAATATTTATCGCCGGGTACTGTACTATTGTATGCATTACTACTTCGCATCCGACCATTCTGAACAACCACACTAATAAGAATTAAAACTTAAAGTTGAGTTGAATTACTTTTTTGCTAAAATATGACTCCGGTTGATAGCAATAGGCTCGCCCTCTATTACATGGGACTTAAACATAACTGGCGAAATGTGGGTGTACTAATGGGTACACCTCTGCCTAACCTTTCGGGGATTACAGGCGTGATGTTATAATATAATGTAATGACTAGACTACCTTAATATAGCGCTTTCAGTTAAAACTGGGAAATCATTAAAAGTCTATATATTTTACAATCGTTTAAGCCTTCCGTAAATATATCTGACAGATTAAACTAACGATATTGGTTGAGATAACTGCACGAGTCTTTAAAATATAGCTGTCATTCAGTGTATCGGTCACCCATCTAATGACTGACCTAGTTGGGGATTGCTTAACTTTACTAAGTAAAGGACATGATATAATATGTGATAGTGTTTTCAAATGCTAGATTCTAGTTTGTCTTTATGTGAGATTTTAAAGTAAAAGTTTTATCTTGACTGCTTCGTTGATGTAGTGGTTGCAAACCGCGACTGCTGTGCATAAGGTCTTGGGTTCGATTCCCAGGTAGGGCAAAGTGTTATTGGGTTTTCCATCACGAATTTCTTTGTAGCAGCCGCGGAGTACGGATTTGGGCCCGGTAAGTGGCAACGCAGGGAGGGGTTGCCCTAGGAAGACCTACACTGACCTTATTGGTGAGGTTCTTCAGAAAGGTCAGGTGCGGAGTACTCGTAAACGGCGTGCTTGTATGACGAGATGTATGAATGTAGATGAGGCGAAAGGAGTATGTAAGGATCGTAGCAGGTGGCGTTCTGTGGTTTCTGCCTACCCCCATGGGAAAAAGGCGTGACTTTATGTATGTATGTAAATGGTAATAGGCTCGCCCCCGATTACTTGGGACTAAAATATAATTGGCGAAATGTAGGTGAACTAATAGGTACCTATTACAGAGGCAGGGAGGGTTAGGCAGAGGTGTACACCTCTGCATAACCCTTTGGTTGTTACAGGCGTGAAGGGAGTCAGTGATTGCATGACGGCTGACGGGACGGAATGGAAGAAGAAAACGTGTTGCGCCGACCCCAAGTAACATGGGACAAGGGCAGGAAGATGATCACCTGAATATCAAATGACTTGTTCAACTGTACTATTACAATCGTAGTCATTATGTAAACTATTTCTATATTATATATCCATTACGAAAATTCCTCTACATTAAAATTCGCCAAACAATCCAAGCTTAGAAAATAACTGTCTATCAATTTACTGATCATATCATCATCATTACACACATCCAAATCAAAATCAACTCTATAGCATTGTTGATAAAGTCTAATTTCGCTTGTCATTGCAGTGTGCGCACGCGCCGATGCGTACACGCATCTCGGGACCGCATCTCCGTTTTTCGCAACGACATACAATCGTTACGGTCGGGTGGTATACAATATGTTGCATAGAAATTGTATTTAAATTTTGCTGTTTTGTAACTGTATTTGATTATTTGTACATAGTCTCATTACGATGTACCTATATTTATTATACTTGTTGGAATATTATACATTTGAAATGTGGGTGTATTTATGGGTACACCTCTGCCTAACCCTTCGGGGATTACAGGCGTGATATTGTGTGTGTGTTCTTTGATCGTGTTACGTAACTTCATGTTCGTTTTTTTTTTCATAATAATCTCAAACCCAAAGATACGTTACGTTACGTTTTCGAGAATCATCATGCTTCACGCTCACACCTACGACTTTAAGCGAAAAAGCATGAGTTTTAGCCACGCCCATCATCAAATTCGAGCCGTGGACTAACACAGCAGGAAAACAACCATGATGTAACGTAGGCATGCACAATTATTTCATACCCATGAACACAATACGTACGCAACATCCTTCCAGCGTTATCCATTCGTTCCGGCTGTGTGTCACCGCGCATTTCACAAGTTTGTCACGCCGTCACGCGGGCCAGCCATGTGGAGCGTGCTAACGTAACATTTCCGCCTATTGTAACTGAGGATCTGCTGAATTACTACCCGTAAATTACTTTTACTATCAACATGTGAAGAGGTGGGGGGTTTTATAGTGTGAGATGGGGCTTTGGTTTTAAAATTGCGTGAATCTTGATGGTTGTTCTTATGTAAGGAGGCTGATATTATGTATTTTGCTGTCCATACAAAGGTTTCCTAGTTGTAGATAACTCGATTTTCTCTTGTAGATAGGGTAAGAGCATAATATCTGATTTGTGGTTAGTCGACCCGTCAAGGTCCCATCAAGTATTAATGCTTTATCTTGCAATATAATATCAACATAACTACAAAATACTATTAATTTTAGTTACTTATTGGTCAAATAACTACGTTTTGCAGAGGGCGCGTTGTCGTTAAAGCATTATTAAATTGTAGAGAGGTTAGTTATGTCAAAAATATTCAAGGTCAAAATACAAGTCTAACCTAACGATGTCCAACAGAAACCTTTTTCCATTGTCGCCGGCAGTGAAGAAAGTAAATTATCTGCTAAACAATTACTGTACATGGGAATTTCCTTCACTGACATGCAGCGTGCATAATTGGAAAAGTCTGTTCATGAGGCAAGCACTTAGCACTTACAAATTACTTTGGTAGGATTGATTTTTTTGCGAAGAGCGGTGTTTATTAGCTTTAAGCTTAGAGCCCGCCTTTCATGCATGAGGTTGGGTTCAAATCCGGGCAATTACCAATATGACTTTTTCAATTCATATCATCTGCCTAGCCTTTTCCCAACTATGTTGGGGTCGGCTTCCAGTCTAACCGGATGCAGCTGAATATAAGTATTATGCATGGAGCGACTGCCTATCTGACCTCCACAACCCAGTAACTGGTTAATATGATACCCCTAGGTAAGACTGGTTGTCAGACTTTCGGGCTTCTGACGACCCGTAACGACTGTCAAAGATCCACGTATGACAGCCGGGACCAACGGCTTAACGTGCTTTCCGAGGCACGGGATGATGTCAGTAATGTCGAAGATAAACTTTAGTTTACCTTGGACATTGACATCGGTAAAGGAAAATCTTTGTGAGGATCGCCAATCCGCCTTGAGTAAGCGTGGTGATCAATGCTCGTGCCTTCTCTGCATCGGCTGTAGTGTGACAGGCTGGTATTATTTATAGAGTTATTGACCGAACATGGCCAAATCTAACCTATCCGCTATGATTCACAGCGTTTTCAACCGACGAAAAAACGGAGGAGGTTCTCAAGTCGATGCGAATATTTTTTTTCTTTGACATTATGGACAGCTCATCTCACACATACTCCAGCTAAATGTATCAAGAGATATGTTTGCAGAATAGTACTGCTGTTGACCCAAAAGCTATGGTAATAGTAAAGTAACAGTCTCGTAAGCGGAAACGCGTCATGTACCGCGAATTCGTTACTAAACCACCGAGCCTACTTTAAATTCAGTTGCTTGTAAACAATGCGGAGCCTGTTTCCTGCCTTTTCTAAGATAGTATTGTCTTGGGTGAGTACTTCAACGTTATTTTTAAATCGTAGGAAAGTTTTGGGGTCAATGTCTCTTTTTTTTTCTTGGAAAAGTGACAGGAAGAATCAGCAGCCATGATGTGTATCAATCTCAATATTCTTTTGACACTGAGGAATAAGATCACTTCTTGAGTGGTGGTTTGGTTTATTGGTAACGGTCAACAAAAATTTAATATAAACAAAAATTGTAATGGGTGAGTCAAAAAGACTCTTCGACAAGCAAACCCATCAAGCCTAGCTAGTTTTTAAAATGACCGAAGTCAAAGTTTTGTAATGTTCTACAACATTTTTGTATACAGGTATTATACATATAATTTGTCAGTAATTGCACATGATAATATACGATTAAATTTATTTTCTTTACCGTTTAAAAGGTATACCCAACTTACATACTTTTCACCTTTTCAGTCACAGTACAAGGGATCAAATAACAATAGAGTATATCAACTCTCTCTGAAGTATTTAACACACATATTCTTCGGTATCCGGAAATCGGTTGAGTTTGGTACACGTTTGATTGATACAACTCTATTGTTTTAAGAATTTCGTAGCTTTCTCTGCAGATCTATTGGTAGATAAGAGAGAGAGAAGGGCTGGGAATGAAAGGAGAATGTGTTATGACGTAATATATTCTAGTTTTACGTACGAACTTGTTAATGTAGGTAGATGATGATGAGGGTTTGTTGACGACGAAGAATACTTTATAGATAGCGCGCTACATACAAAAGTAATTTAGACATTTTTTAGGTAGTAATTATCCTAAATGTTGTAGATAAAGTTCAGTCTCTTTATTGAGAACGATATCTAAATGTATTTTTTAAAGTCACAACAGCTAATATGATGTTTCATTATTTAATATTTAGTTAAACCATTAAAATATACAAAGGACCGCTGTTGGGAAATTACTAATGGAAAAACCCAATAACACTTTGCTCGATCTGGGTATCGAACCCAAGGCCCCAGGCTCGGTAGTCACACTTGCGATCATGAGACCAACAGGGCAGTCACTAACTTTACCTACTATTAAAGATTTGAATCAACTACATAGGTACCGTCACTACATTAAAGTTTTTGCTAAAGCAATTTATTCACGATATTTATCTTAATAAATCTTAGGAAATTAACATTTTGCAACCAACTTGGTATAATTCAACCGACCCTTTAGTCTGTTTTGAGCGAAATGTATGTATTTTGTGTGCGGATTGAAGGACCAGAATTGGAGCATAAGGACCAAATTATAAGATTTATCTGGTTTATCTGCACAATTCTTGTATGAGTGGGTATTGAGATTGTGAGATGAAATAACAGTTTATTATGATTCTTATCTTTTAGAGATTTATCGTTGATTGAAATGTCACAAGTGATAATTATATTGTTTTCATTTAAATTGAAATACGTGAAAAGGCGTAAGGTTTTGTGGCTGTTGAGGCTGATGCAGATCTGCATCAGCAGCCACCAGTTCAGCAAGGTTAAGCTGTACTTGCTATTGTTCCTAACTACAATCTTGAACTAAATTTAAAGAGCACGTTTACGAGCAATTATCCCGGACGGTATCTCATACAAACTTTCAAGTTAAAAACTTGGAAATAGATGAACTTTTTATAATAAAACTTAAAGAGACATAACTAAGTATTAAAAAAGTCTAAAGATTCAGTTGAGAATATTTCTGTAAAAGTGATTAAGCATTTATTATGCTTACGGGTGCATCCAACAGGTAGTGAACTTTAAGTCAACTTTTCAAACTTCTTTTACGAAAATAAATTTGAATGTAACTCTAACCTTAAATAACAGCACGATCCCTGTACCGTCAATATCTCCGTAGGTAACCGTAGGTGCTTTTCAGGTAGGCTTCAAAGTAAAATCTTCTGAAATATTCTTTTTATTGAGACTATCTATTCCTACTTAGACTCATTCTACATACACCCATTTGAAATGGGAAGTCATAAGCAAAGAAGAAGATAAGAATTAATTTACCTACAACTAATATTAATTAAATTGCCCACAATAAAAATCAGAGCTCAAAGCTAAACAGTTTCTAAATGCAATTCTAATTGAATCTTACTCTGAATCAACAACATAATAATATGAATCTAAATGAATTCCCACAGCCGTCTCATAATTCATGAGAGAACGCTAAGCTATAAATGTATTCATCGCTATGTATCCGGCTGTTAATGAATTTGTCGCATATGAATTAATTACAGGTACCACAAGCGTAGCTGTGTTGTGATTGCAAGTGTGTCTGTAGAATGGGAAGCTGAGATAGTTTGGTCCTAAGTGGCGCAAAAGAGTTTGGAATATACGGGGTGTAACAAGAACCGTTATCAAAGATTGCCGTTACCTGCAAATCATTGAATTAAGTGATATTGAGCTAAGCTCAATGTTGCCGAATTATTGCTACGAAACAAATTTTATTTATTGTCTTAAAAATAAGTTTGAACCCCAAAGAAGTTGTGAAACAACAACTAACCTATATCCATAGGCTAGTTTTTATTTCACAACTTCTTCTGCATCCGCGATAACCGACATTTACGCAGATGCAAAAGCTAGTTATTTATATAACTTTATTAAAAGAAGAGCAGTGTCATTATGTCAAAATCTTCCTCAGTGAATTTAGATGAAGTCAGCTTGAGATCAGCTGTCAATCCCTAGAATTAGTTAGTCTGGAAATGAATGCTCATCTCAAGCTCACCTGAAGCTCACCTTAAGCTTACTTCACCTAAATTAACCGAGGATTTTTTTACAGAATACTCTCACTCTCCCCGCGACTTCGTTCGCGTGATGTTTCTTACAGATCCCTAATTTTTTTATAATAAAATATAGCCTATGACACCCGGGGATAGTATAGCTTCCCAACAGTGAAAGAATTTTTCAAATCGGTTCAGTAGTTTCGGAGCCTATTCAATGCAAACAAACAATCAAATCTTTCCTCTTTATAATATTACTATAGATACCTGCAGACCATGATGATGTGATCATATCTATATTTATCATTTTACTGATACATCAAATCTCTAGGCTACTGGATAAAAACAAATTGAAACACTTGTCCTCACTTGTTATTCATTAGGTTACACCTAAAACTATTAAATCTAGTTAGCAATAATTATGCAAAATAAACGAATAATTATAGTCCAACTTGAGTTTTATACGACCATAAAGTAGTGTAGTGACACGACGTCTTTCGGTTTCGGTAGATACCAAAGTAACCAACCGATACCAGAAATTCATTAATATAAATATTATGACAGTAAAACTTAGACATCACTTAGAAAAGTTCAGTGACCTGTAGTAAATGTAAAACACTATTTTTTTTTTCAAACACAGTCATAATAAATTACGGTTTTACCACTGATAATATTTATGAACATACTAAAACCACTTCCTTTAAAAATATTTTATGACTAAAGATTAAAAATACAGTGCGTGCGTAAGTATTCACACTTATCACTGCTTTCAAAACATTAAAAGTTATGAACATGCCTTACTTTTGTTACTATCAATATGAGCACCTAAACTTAGAAATACAAAGGAGTATTTGAATAAGTCAGTTAAAACATGCATTCCCGTCCGATAAATCACATTGATTTTCAATTGATGTATAGAATCGATATTTTGTTTATTCAAACAATCGAACCAGTTTAGTTTCTAATTAAAACTTTGCCGTGCTGGTATCATATATTATTAAGCCGATACTAAAAACTGTGCCGAGGCCGAGTTGGTCCGGTCTCTGCCGAGTTCTTAGTTGGATCTTATTAATTCGGACAGGCGTCCATTCATATGAATGTGTTCGGTGGCAATCTCGTATCTATGCGCTTTTAAAATAACCAGCAATGTGATGTGGAAAGAGCTTTTACTTATTTACTTAATAGTTTCATTTTAGATTAAAATTAATATAATGAGCTATTGTACCTATCTTGTTGCAAGGTGTAGCAAGAAATATAAGGATATCTTTAAAAATGTTATAATTCAATCTTTTCAATACCTATAGCAAGATCTTCATTTTATCTATACTAATGTAATAAAGGAAGATTACGTGTTGTTTGTTTCTTTATACAAACAACTAATCTAATAATCTCTAAATCGCTTCGCATCTTTGGAACTACCCGTCGCAAAAATGGTTTTTTATGGTCGCCAGATTGAGGGATAGTAATAGGCTGTAACATCGCGCTAAGACCTACGGGAGTGGACCAGTAACCAGTAACTTAAACTTAACGTGGGTGAAAAGAACCACGCGGACGAAGTCACGGCAGAAGCTAGTGGATTTTAAAAATGAATGTCAATAAAACTTTATTGCATACAGTACCCAAAGTATCGATACCCAATTCACCTTGAAATATTTTCTCGTGTAATAATTTTAGATTGAACTAAAAGGTATTAAGTACCTACAAATCACAACAAAACACATTTAAATTCAAGTCGACACTCAAGATATCACTCAGCCTCTCAATAAAACTAAATAATTCATACACAAAACTTTGCATTTTCCATACACCTAATAAATATATAAATCTAGCGTTTGTTCACGACTTTATCTATTTAAACGTTGGTTATCGCGGACGCAGACGAAATCGCAGAATAAAAAAGATTTTTTACAAAAAAAAGGCGATCGCATTTAAAAACTGCAAAATAAAAAAAATAACTTTAGTTTTGGAAGTCAGCGGCTTTGGTTTTGTTTTTTGTTACATAATGTTTGCCACCGACTTCCAAAACTAAAGTTATTTTTCCTCTTCCTTCTGTCAGTCATCGACTACACGGATAAACTTAGCAATTTTACAGTCTGTTCTGTAAGGAGCAACGGACAGACTGAGTAACATTCGTCTATAAAATATTAGTTTGTATTAAAATGTATTCTTGAAACAGGTACCTACTTATAAATATAAAGTCTGTCTCCACACTAGCGAACCATCGACAGAATGACAGGCCAAGCAATATTTGATAGGAAATTCATTTAAATCGATTCACATTGATTAACATTATGTCATTAGCCGGATCGTAATACCGATAGAGTTTATTGCAATCAGCTACTGGTCCTGCCAACCAGTTCTGGTATCAATTTCGGTATCAATAATGTTTTGTTAATGAATACATGTGTTATTTGTGGCCTGCACTTAATAAACTCGTGTAATTTGTACGTTTAAGCTTGTTCTTAATATGGATATGAATAGTCAAGTTGATACGGTAATCTGTATGATGCCATTTCTATACATATAGTATGAGAATAAAAACGGATTGTAGATACTTATTAGTTACTAGTCGTTACTTTCTGTGCAATAGTCTGCAGTCTATACAGCATGTAACAAAAACCCTGTCCGATCCTTAAGGGTATTATTCGGCATCGTACTGCGTACACATATATACGTAACTATTTAATGGATTTGAGATTATTATTTTTCCCCAGTGAAAAAAAAAGAAGAAAGAAGAAGTAATTAAATTAAAGTAAAACATAAAAACTGATCAACGGCAACACTGATCTGACAGGGTTTTTGTTACATAGTGTATAGATAGATTGTATGGAATATAATACAATTGTATTGTATTCAATACAATCTATAAATAACATTATAGTTAGATAAAATTGAAAAGGCTCTTGTAATGTCAAAATAAAAGCTTTTCACTAAATAATTATGAATGTATACATGGTATGTACCTACTTACATTTTTTGAGTTTTTTGTCTGTCTGTTTTTAAATTTAATTTAATGTGATTTTAGAAAAGCTAAACATTTTTTTTAATAGGCATTTTGTTTATTTGTATGTATAGATTAAGTATATGTATAACATCAAACATGCATAACATCACGCCTGTAATCCCCGAAGGGCTAGGCAGCACAAATTCAGACTCCGAGGCTGCTACTGAAAAATTCCTAATGGAAAAACCCAATAACACTACCCGACCTGGGAATCGAACCCAAGACCTCATGCTCTGAGACCACTAGACCAACGAGGCAGTCAGATTAAGTACTTAACTAATATTTTCTTTTAAACTCTCCTTAACTAGTTTATTTAAACCATCGAACCACGTTTACTATTTAAAGCTTTACGTTTTTATAGTAGCTGTTTGAAAATTATTCGGTTTCATTTTACTTAAGTTACGGTCATAGTAAAATAGATAAAATGTCAGATAACTAACTTGCACCTTTATTAATTAGCTATAAAAGTTAGTTAGATACTTTGTTAATTTCAATTTTGATAGCAAAGTAAATATCCGAAACAGTTTTGTTTCAAAATAAAATAACATAACTTGCAACTGTAATCCCCGAAGGGTTAGGCAGAGATAGCCACCTTCGCCCACATTTCGCCAGTTATGTTTAAGCCCCATGTAATAGGGGGCGAGCCTATTGGCCACTAGACCATCGAGGCAGTCCACCTTCAATCCAATCCACCTTGTATAATACAAAAAACCTTAAATTACAAAATCAGAAATCCGTTACGACGAAAACAGTCTACATACTTAACATTAAACATTAATTCCCTTTTTAACCATCTTCATTCCTCGGATAATTCGTTTAAAAACCTCTTGACGAACAAAAACGAAATTAACGATTCATTAAATAGTGATACTTAATCGTGGATTATTTAAATGAATTTAATTAAGGCGTGAGCACAATGATGGCAGGTGGTAGTACTTGTAAGGTAAGTTGATACTTGTGGCGTAAGGTTGGTGATAGAATTAATGCATTGTTGTTTTTTTTGTGTATTTTGTTGTTGATGAGGTTTTACGTGATGAAATGTAGCCTGAGGCTTAATATGTAAGGCGTTAATCTTATTTAAGTAATTAGAAAATATTTATAAAATAAAAAAAGATGTTTCAAATTTTTTTTTAAAGTGTTTTAAGGTCTGCATTAAAAGAATCGTCTTTTGATTACAGATATTGTTTCTTTGGGTCTAGATGGTTTGTTCTTAGGTGGTGCGTGGTAGTATCGCTTACAGTAGTTAAAAAAATATTTTAGTTTCAAATCAATTTCATTACTAATTTCTTTGCAAAAAATTGAAAAGTAGAGAATGTATAAGTCTTCTAGTAATAATTAATTTGAAGACAAGAAAATACGTTGTTTATTTTTCGCTGGAAAAATATGGATCGACTACTAAAAATCAAAGAAAAAATCCATGACCGTCTCAGAATCGCAGTTCTTTCCACAGTAAGCCAACACCCGAAGCTTAAGAAGTACCTATATACGAAATTGAATAAAATTTAAAAGAAAATGGATTGCACTTAGCTATCAATAGTACTATACATTAATACACATACAAATAACATTACCAACTGCTTATGGTAACACAGTAAACCGTACTCTTCAGTGAAACTACACCCTAATCTATTTATTTAATCCACTGCTTACAATAACCTGGACATCAAAAGCCGCCGACTGGTTTAAATTCAATAGTTAACTTACAATGACGATCAGTATGTCTGTCGCAAAAAATAACGTTTAATACAGTGATGAGTAGACAGCACGTACATTTTAATGTTATATAATTGTAAAATTATTCGCGAGAATCTTCTTGTTTAAGTTAAGACTTGAAGTAAGAAAATGATATTAAGGATTCTTTTGTAGGTAAAATGTTGTTGATTTTATTTATTTAACGAGTAACCTACCAAAGAATGGGTAAATAATTTGGTGGTGTCTCGGAAAAGAAGGATTGACTTTGGACTAGTGTTTCAGATCTGGTTAATCCGATTATCACCGGTCAAGGTCATAAAGATGAACGCAAGATTGTGCCTACAGAATTTCATAAAGATATAAAGTAGAGCTACATGCTTTGCAATTTTTTGTGTTGGCATATGGCATACTAGAGGCATACATCTGCGTCCAAATTAATATATTATTTTTCGGAATGAAGAGTAGCCTATGTGCTATTCTAGACTATGATCTACCTCTGTGTCTTATCTATCATCCATTCAGCCGTCTGGCGTAATGAAAACCAATTTGAAATGTCATAACTAAACTTTAAATTCCCCATGACGCCCGTACTGTTCCATGCACATTGCTTACCGTGATTAGCATGCCTTACCGTGATTATTTACACTAAAAACAAAAATCATTTGCCAGCAATAATGTTTGCTCAAAGTTACTTACTTTGATACTCAGTATGCGTAATTAAAGGCTATATTTAATGTGTCTTCCCCGTTTAATTGCTTGTTGTTATTTTGGTCGACCAATCACAGCAACAACCAACATTATATTTGACAGCTGGTGTACCTACGTATCACAATCTTGATTAGGCGTACCCAACGTTGTTAACACGGACTCAATCATTAATTATTAATGTCAACTTATGGAAGTAGGTACTATTTAGTCGATAATGTGAAAAGCTATTAAAATAATTATTTATGCTCCATTTATAACAACATTAGACAAAAAGCGACCGAATAACTTTAGAGGTGGGAAACAGGGTGTAAAAGTTCCCATTCTCCATTCTTCTTTATCGTGTGGGCAGTAAGGTCTTATGACCCCACATACCCTATAATATATAGTGTCAGACTTTCTAAACCGCCTCAAGGGCCTCTGACATGGTTTGAGTGGAACAGTAAGTCCAGGTTTCCTCACGATGTTTTCCTTCACCGATGTCAGTGACGTCCAAGATAAACTTTAGAAAGTACATATGAATTGAAAATGTCACATTGGTACTTGCCTGGATTTGAACCCACAACCTCATGCATGAGAGGCGGGCGTTTAAACCACTGGGCCATCACGACAATAATATGAAATCCATCCTATCCTCCATTCAAATGGGAGGATCCTCTGACTAGACGGGTGTTGTGTCTGGTGGGCTACTGCCCGACGGTTGTTGTCGGGAGAACTTTGATAGTAACGTCAGTTGTACTTCGCATGTTGTGCGATTAGATGTCGCTACTAATACTCACAATATTTTTTTAAATATTTACATTTTGGTGATTTTTTCTTATGTGACTGCCTCGTTGGTTTAGTAGTCGCAAAGCGTGACTGCTGAGCATCGAGGTCTTGGGTTCGATTCTCAGGTCGGGCAGTGTTATTTGCTTTTCCACTAGGAATGCCTCAGTAGCAGCCTCGGAGTCTGAATTTGTGCCCGGTAGTTGGCAATAGGCTCGCCCCCTATTACATTGGACTAAACATAACTGGCGAAATGTGATTGCACTAATGGGTACACCTCTGCCTTACCTTTCAGGGATTACAGGCGTGATGTTATTATTTCTTATGTAAATGGGAAATACATAGTTTACATTGTTTAACAGTTATGGTGTAATAACAAAGCTTATTTCATGCTAACACGGCAATAATTTCTGCGCCGCTTTCGTATGACATAGCGTGATGTCATAATAGTATATACTATTCATCATCAATCTGGCTATAATAATTATAAAAAATAATAATAATTTTTCAAAACCAACTGATAATTCCAGAGATAAACGCCATTAAACAAACAAAAAACTCTTCCGGTTTATGTCATTAGTAAGTAGGTATAGATAAGTAGGTAGGCATCTAATGACAGAAACACTCGAATTTTCCATGACTAATGACATTTTATTAACTTCCAAAGTTTAATGAACGACAATAAATACAAACTTTCGTTTTACCCTTTTTATCTTTACACACAATCAACCTTGACCAATAAATGTATAATTTACCCCACAAATTATACAAAACATATTATACAATTGCCAATAACAGGGAAAAAATACAAGCGACCCGTAATACCTGATATTACAGTCTATTATAACCCCATGTTTTCTAGGAATGGATAAAATCCTTTGACCCGTTTGCCGCAATGCGCTTATACGACGCCGCCCACAAATACAAAATGTGACTTTAAACTATATAATTTCAACTCTATAAGTAATAATTGACACGGAATGGTTTACAGGGAAAAATAACGTTTTTAGTTGTGTTAATTTTATAGCTTTTGATGGTAAAAATCAATAATAATTACAAATGAAAGCTAAAAAATGTACGGAAAAGTTTCGAATTTCACATCCGCCATTTTGAATATTCTGTGACGTCATGAATATGTTTTGGATTAGAAGAATTCAATAACAATTCGGCGTAATTACCAGGGGCGAAAGGTCAATGAAACACTTCAAAGAATTCAACTCATCCTCAGTTAAGTTTGGGCAAAATTAGGCTTAAGCTCCTTCTGAGTGTAGTCGGGGCCAAACATGCAGCTTTACTGCTTTTTATAAAACCCATGAAACTAGCATGCTAGAAGCAAGACAACTATTACGCAAAATTATAACAAAGTTTTTCAGCTTTACATTCATAACATCGCGCCTGTAATCCCCGAAGGGTTAGGCAGAAGTGTACCCATCAGTACACCCACATTTCGAAAGTTATGTTTAAGTCCCATGTAATAGGGGGCGAGCATATTGCCATCAACCGGGCACAAATCTAGACTCCAAAACCAAATAACACTTTGCCCGACTTGGGAATCAAACCTAAGAGCTCATGCTCAGCAGTCGCGCTTTGCGGCCACTAAACCAACGAGGCAGTCGCACTATTATCCGTACCGTTTATATTACCTAACATACCTACGTAATTACCTATGTGCCTAATACATGGAATCACCAAGTACTGTGCAGTCTAGATTCTAGATAAACCTAGGTGTTTCCTGTTCTCGGGTGAAACTGACTTTGATAGATAGATGCAAAACTCGGGGCTACTGCCTTTTCTAGTTGCTTAAATACGGGGCGTAAAACACATCACACAGCAGCTGTTAAAATTATTATTTTAATTGTAATTTAATAATTTTTTTTTATTAGAATATAATGTAGCTGTTCTTCTTCTTAGCGTATCGATGGCAAATATAGATACTATAAATTTTGTTAAATTTTTTGTTTGGCCCAGTATTCAGCTACCTTAACACCATCCGCTGACGCAGTCATTAGGTCCTCACGTGTACAGGTGACTGGGCATGCGGTGCAAGATATTAGGTGAGCCATGGTCTGCGGAGAGACGCCGCATAGGCACTGAAGGTCGGATCGGTGCCATCTGCGAAGCCCCACCTTTGAAGATTATCTTTGCTGCGGCCGACCTGGGTGCGGAGTCTGTTTAATGTTTTCCAAGTCGGCCACGGCAACGCGTGCCCAGGTGAAAGTTTCTCCGATGGCTCGATGAACCGATCAGGTGGCTTCAGTTTCTGCCTCCAAAGATTATTATTTTAATTGTAATTAATTTTTTTTTTATTAGAATTTAAGTAATGTAGGAAATGAAATGGAATGTAATATAATGTATCTCAATACTATTACATTAGAATTGCTATATTTTTTCCTTTTCTAATTTTTTTTTTTTAATTTTATGTCAAAACTATGTTGCTGTGCCCAACAGGGTCCATAAAGGTACTTTAGCTTTAAGCCTATGTAACATCCTATAGACATTATGGTATGCAATCTATACTATCTATACACATCAAAAAAGTCTAGGGATCAACATCCCTAACAAATGTTAGGGATGTTGATCCCTAGACTTTTTTGATGTGTGTATTTTTAATATTATAAAGCTGCAGTGTTTGTTTGTTTGTTTGTTTGAACGCGCTAATCTCTGGAACTACTGGTCCGATTTGAAAAATTCTTTCAGTGTTAGATAGATTAGTTATCGAGGAAGGCTATAGGCTATACCATCACGCTACGACCTACGGGAGCGGAGCAGTAACCAAAGACGCGGGTGTAACCGCGGCGGACAGCTAGTAAATGGATATGAATATGAAAGAACCGTCTAATTTACCTAAAATTTTGATAAGTTTTTAACAGGTATGATGTAAATTCCGCCTCGCAAAAGACAGATTGAAGTTCTCCAAACTGACGGCCAACCTTCAGTAGTTGAAGAGGCACTGCGAAGAAGAAGAAAGTGAAAATTGGGACTAGATTTTGAACGTTTTTGACCGCACACGGGCCGCACGCGACAGCCACAAACGCCGCCACCTGAAGCTAGAAGCTGTCAGCACAGGGACGGGGCCCCAACAGGGCCAAACGCCTGCCGCGGTTGTGGGACGTCTTAACAGGATACCGTGGCCCCGGAACGTAAGGGCAACAGAAGGAACAGGGTGGTTTTTAGTCAGTAAAAGTCTGACAGTCCCTTCCGCCCCAGCCAGGGAAGGACTCATTTGATGATTTTTATCACCTAAAAAAAAAAGCTCTAAAGCGGCGAGTGTGGTGACCACCGACGTTAACCGTATTTGTCTCAAGAGCTTTGCAAGCTTTTGATAACGCAAACAGATAAGGCCACTCAAAAAAGAAAAAAAAATATTGTTCTTTAATTTGATCTTAGGGAAAAAAGGTTTGAACTATTAGATCGTGTTAAGTATAATTTTTTCATAGATAACTGCCTCGTTGGTCTAGTGGTCGCAAAGCACGACTGCTCAGCATGAGGTCTTGGGTTCGATTCCCAGGTCGGGCAACGTGTAATTGGGTTTTTCCATCAGGGATATTCTCAGTAGCAGCCTCGGAGTCTGGATTTGTGTCAATTGATGGCAATAGGCTCGCCCCCTATTACATAGGACTTAAACATAACTGGCGAAATGTGGGTGTACACCTCTACCTAACCCGTCGGGGATTACAGGCGTGATGTTATGTGTTTTTATAGATCATTGAACCCACATCTTTTAGTTCAGAACCAAAAACTTACCCACTGCGCTAATAGCGTCGCTAAAATTACGTCAGGTTAGGTAAAATGGTTGCATGCAGCATAATATACTACTGTTGTAGCGCCTACCTGTCGATACAGGTCGCCTAGCCGTCGCCTATTTACTAGGAAACCACTGCGATAACCATGCGGGGTTTAATCGATGAAAACTCGACTAGTTTTATGTGAGAAGGAATCATTTTTATTTCTAATAAATAGTTTGCGTCTGTTTAAAAAAGGACTCGTGAATTAAATTGTTCTGTACCACTGTACAATATTTAATTTTATTAAGATCCGAAAAAATACACGTTTCTTGTTTTATC
This sequence comes from Hoplodrina blanda, assembly GCA_949316365.1. Lineage (NCBI taxonomy): Eukaryota > Metazoa > Arthropoda > Insecta > Lepidoptera > Noctuidae > Hoplodrina > Hoplodrina blanda. Next base: position 4,296,632 of record OX438564.1, on the reverse strand, counting down.
CCCGATTTTTATTTGTTTACCTGTCTCGTTGGTCTATTAATCACAAAGCGCGACTGCTCAGCGTGAGGTTTTTGTTTCGATTCCCAGGTCGGGCAAAGTGTTATTGGGTTTTTCCATCAGGAATTTCTCAGTAACAGCCTTGGAATCTGGATTTGTGCCCGGTTGATGGAAATAGGCTCGCCCCCTATTACATGGGACTTAAAAACATACCTGGTGAAATGTGGGTGTACTAATGGGTACACCTCTGCCTTACCCTTCGGGGATTATAGGCGTGATGTTATGTTTGAATGTACCCAATAATTCTAATTACTACATAATCTTCGACAATACGTACTTAATATTTATGGAAACTATCTACTCAATCCTTTTTTCAAAAGCATTTCGACCATCAGAAAGCTCTTTAAGAAAGCTCTTAACTTAAAGTATATTCTTATAGCTTTTGTTGAAAACGTTAATTTCAAACCTTATAGAAAAGAATGCCCAAAACCGATTAAATACAACTCCAAAATATCGATTTACGCCACTCACTCGATTCGAAGACTCGATACTCAGAAACCTTTAACAATTCCTTCGTACAAAACTTCGATCCCGACAGTCCCTATCAATCATTCGGTATACTACATAATTAATACCACAGTTCAAAAATCACCACCCACTGGCAATTTGTCTACCTTACCATGAATACAGCTTTTATCAGTTCATCATGAAAATAGGGGTAGAAATAATCAATAGACCCCTGCCCCACCCGTTAAAGCGCATGCGTGATGGTATTCACCTGGTGGTGGTGGTATCACCCCATGGGATCGTTCATGCCGTGGTATTAACCCACAGCTCATTCTTGTAAAAGATGGCAGGGGAGCAAGACTGGTTCGTGTTCGGGCTCGGGTTTTGGGGATTGGTCCTCAATACCACCATGTAAGTTCTAATTTTAAAATTCATAAGTTATTCTTTTTTCGAATTACGTCATAGATTCACTCGGTTTAAAAATAATACCAGCCATTAACGGATTAAATTAGAAATTCATTTTAAAAAGAGAATTACGTTTAAAGGTGTGTGCGCAGTTTCCCAGTTTAATTTTTGTTGCGTATTAGTGCCGCCATTTTGAATTTTCGCTTGAACTCTGGCGTCCTAATTTAAATAAATGACGGTCTAATTATGTTCATTTATTAGTGATTTAAATAACCATTTTGTGAAGAAACTTTAAAGAGTTTATTGCGATGTTTGGGCCCTTTTCTAATAACAGTCGAATAATATTTTATAATTTTATTGGAATAAGAAGGGGTAATCTTTAAAATCTAAATATTGCATCATTGAATTTTAAGAATTCAGACAAAAACGCCAAAATATTAGAGTGACTACTCCAACTTTCAACCTAACCATTTTTATTTTATTTACGGTCACTAAACACAAATAATAACAATTTTCAATTGTTTTCGCAGAAAACCACCCAAGCTTGACCATGGAAAGCGGTAAGATGTGTTTAGAGATAGTTTCCAATGCAACGGATTTGCGACACGACTTATCGTTCAATACTCGTGCGTGTCGTGCGCAATGATGTGAAGTGGATTTAGAATGAACATGCTTTTTTTTTGTGTTTTATTTAATTTTATTTTATGCACTTATTTAATTGTAAAGTATACTTTTAACGTGTACAATCACTTTATGTATGTAAAAGTTCAATAAACATGCTTCATAAATACACACGCTATTTGTTTTGCCTCACCTATACGTGCCGTTTTAAGGGGTGATTCCATTAAAGCGATTATTGCAGGCTTTTTATAGTTTTGAAATACAACCCCCGAGGTAGTGGAGTTACCCTTTTAGGGTTGGTCACCCTTTTATGGGAACGATAATTAAAATTGCAGTGACTTATCAAACATCGTTACTTGAGGGTGCCGAAATGCCGACTTGGGGTCTAATTTTGAATGAGGAATGACTCATCAATGCAGATATACATAAATCTTTCTGTCTTTTTTAATAAATGTATTTCGTAACTGACTATTATACCACTGCCTTAACTACTGAAGTCACAACAAAATGAACATGAAAAATACGTTTCATAACAACATAATTATGTCACTTATTAGCAGTCTTAGAAATGTTTTTTTTAAACTCAACCCCTGAGTGGTTTTAGTGAGGGTTGAAGTCCAAAAGTAGGCACGTGCAACAGCTAGTTATTACGCAGTATTTAACACTATTTAGTCATGCTATGATTTCATTTAACACATCAAATAGAATTAATAGACTAAGCTGCAATAAAACAATTTATTAACTGGCCCTTAAACAAGTTAGTTTTAAACTAAATTGCTAATTATAATGTAATGAATGTTCTACAAATACTAACAAATCGATTCATTAGTTAAAACAACTCGTGATTTTATTATACAAAGTATATCGAAAGCCAACGGTAACTGGAGCAGAGTTTTAGTACCCATATTAAATAGGCTATTTATGATCAAAACTGAGCTTTCGTTAAGAAATAATCACATAAGTATACGAGCAAAATAACTATTTGTGCACGTATCAATATTTTCTAGAAGGCAATTCTACTGACTTTTATGCACGATCGATATCTTACCTCAGGCTCAATCTGTCAAAAATGCCTCTAATTTACTTACGTTTTTTGACATTGATTGTCGCTGAAATGAGATTGCGACTAGATTTTGAACGATTTTAATTAGTAGAATAGAGCTTTCGGTTTGATACTAAACATCTATATTTTCTTGAGTAGGTTAAGTTCTTTGGTTGGTAAACCAAAAAAAAAAAATACTTAAGCTATCGGAATTCCTACTAAACTAACCTAGCATCTTTTAAATATTCAATTTAATATTACGAAACTTTCAACGATTTTGTGACTCACACACAAAGCGACGTGAAATTCGTAGAAAATTTATGTATGAACAATTCAACATTATTCAACTTAGCTAATTTATATTATGGGTGGGCGCGTGCTACATGTGCGGTATTTTATGGTTCTTTTGATTTACGTCACAACGAGATTTCATGTAATGTGCTACGGGTCGATTATAATAGCATGATTTAACCTTTTAGAACGAAATATGCTAATTAATTAGGCGGACGATAATTGGTGCTTTCACCTTACGTTTTCTGCTTTCTCGATTACGTCATAGTTTTATTTACGGTTTTAAATTACGTAATAATGTCGTCTAATAAATTAAAAGGAAAACATCGTGACACAACCTGGACTTATAAATTAATAGAAGTCTGAAATCGCCAATTCGCCTTGAGCAAGCGTGGTGATCAATGCTCGTGCCTTCTCTGTACGTGAAAAAGCCCTGAAGTGGGACGATAAGGCTGGTATAATTAAAAGGGCTAAACCAATCATAGCCCTACAGCGCCTAACTCAGGTACCTACGTCATCCGGGGTTGCGGGACGTCTCCGGGGTTGCGGGACGTCCCCGGGGTTGCGGGACGTCTTAACAGGATACCGTGGCCCCGGAACGTAAAGGGCAACAGAAGGAACAGGGTGGTTTTTTAGTCAGTAAAAGTCTGACAGTCCCTTCCGCCCCACCCAGGGCGGAAAGACTCATTTGATGATTTTTACCACCTAAAAAAAAAAGGTACCTACGTCATCTTCATCAAAAAAACTGTAATTAATCAAACTTATTTGTCCGAACAATTTTGATACTTGCTGCAGTTATTAATATTAATGGACTTAAAACTTACTTTCTGGCCATCAGACTTCAAAGCCGGCCTCTGATTAAAATAGTCTATAAAGAACCTACCTAATGTACCTACGTCGTCCATTATAAAAAAACTGTCATTAGGTAATCTTTATTTCTCCAAACAGTTTTGATACTTGCTGCATTTATCAATATTAAGGACTCGAACCTTACTTACTGGCCATCAGACTTCAAAACCGGCCTCTCATTAAAACCAAACAGCCACCTGTCATTGATTAAAAACCGTAGCGTGAGAAACAATAAACGTCAAAGATATAATAATAAACAACTCGACTAGATACGACACTCGCTAATCTGTGTCAAGGGTGGTCTACGTTCATAATTTATAATCCTATCTCACGCAATCTTTGTGCCTTTTAGCGAGTAATTATTATCACTTCTAGTAGCCACTAACAACATGTCATATCATGAAAAAATAACCATTGCATCTTGACCTCTGTGGAGTTAAGTGTAACTTTTTGGAGAGGTGTCAAATTAAAGTGGTAGGATTTGACAGGTCTTTGACATTTGTGGGGCAAAGATTAAAAGATTGGAGATCAGACGATTAGGTGACAAAGTTGGTGGACTTTGATTTATTGCTGTCGTAAAATTAAATAATAACACCTAGGTTGTTTGGGATTTCTATTACCCTTTCAAAATACGTTTTATGACTTACTATACAAGTTATACTCGTAGAATAACTTGTCTTTTATGCTTTTATGTATTGAATATTTTAATCAATGTTCAATTTAATGATACAACTAGCTACTGCCCGCGACTTCGTCCGCGTTTAAGTTGACAATTATCTCACGGGACCGTACATTTTCCGGGATAAAACGTAGCCATGCTATTCCAGAATATAATCTATCTCTGTGCCTTTCATTTTGATCCGTTCAGACGTTTTAGCGTGATTGAGTAACATTTATTCAAACTTGGCATTTATAATAGTAGTAAGATAAACTAAACAACTAATTAACGCAAGCAAAGCTGTGTGTAAAAGCTAGTCTTCCAATCCCAGTAACTTTTATCATCAGTCTTGTGCAAGAACACCATGCATAACTTTGATTCACATAAAATACAATATTAATTTCAAATCCCGGGTAATTTAATACTAACATTAACCGTTTACACGGTGCGATTATAATCGAGAAGTCGCCACCATAGTTACGTAATCGAATGAAACTCGATGCCGATTGTAAAGGCTTGGACACACTCGCTTTGTTTATCGGCAATGAAAAATTGTAAAGGTAAACGCGTTGATACAATGCTATTTATCATGTTTTGATATGATTTATGAAACATTTATTTGCTTTGTACAATGTACCCCTTATTTTGTGGGTTGTGCAGTAATGAGCGAAAAATCAATAAAGTTTATCGACTTAACATTCGCATCAAATGTCTAGCAGAGCGCCATTGACAGTTTAATCAATTCCAGCACAAGTTCCAGGCGCCTACAGTGCCTCTCATACAAAAGTAGTCTAGTAAAATTTTGGTAAAATAAAACTTGATGAGATTTTGTGGACAGGACTAATAAGGGGAAATAGAAACTCAGCCGGACATTGCCTCCATCTTTATTTCTGTTTTTGTTAGCCGATGTGACCGAACCTTTAATCGATATAAATTCGAGTAGAATCGAGTAATGAGCGTGTCGTCGACGACTCTGAGACCTATTTACCGGTAAGCTGTCGTAATCTTTATTAATTAGTTTAATTCTGAAGGAAAAAAAGTGCGGTATTTCTAGATTGCACGAGACTTTGGCGTTTATGTAGTGGTAGCAAACAAATCATGGTTTTTTTATAAACAATTTTGTTTCGAATTATTTTCAAATTAATATTCAACCCTAATCTCTTCAAAGTTAGAGTGAACCGGCTTCTTCGTTCAATAGAAAATATCGACACTCGTGACGGTTAATTAATTTACCTAATTAATGAACGTTTAAAATCTATTCGCAATTTCATCTCAATGTCAAGAACTTGTCAAAAATGTAAGTATAATTAGAGATATTTTTTACAGATTCAGGTTGAGATTATAATGTGAACGTTCTTAAAAACATGGGAATTACTCCGTCCTGTGCTCTTGTTGGTTTATCCTTAGTCTGCTTTAACGTAAGAAACGAATAAACTTTGTCTGTGGGTTGGAATCCTAAGTCCTTTGGAAAAAAAACATTTGTGCCGCGAAAATTATATTCGAATTAAAGATTCTTTTGTGTTTCTTTACTACCCTGTTATGTCCAAGATGATTTGTTTATTATTTCCAAATGTTGTACAATCCAATAATATAATATACCTACTTAGTTTGCTTGTTCTGCCATCGGTACCTCCTCGATTAGATCTCCAGTATGTAGGCTATGCCCTTACACTACCGGAGGAGGCTGGCGGATATTGCAAAAGGATTCAAATTAGATGTCGTACTTGTTTCATAGTTTAAGATTATGCCAGTTTAGTAGTTTACGGTACTGTACTTACTACTGCACTGTAGTATACTGCACTTTGTCTAATCATTTTGAAACCTATTTAGAGTGATTCAAAAGAATTGATACACTCGAAACATTGTTGAATAGTAGTTGCAAGTTAGTTACCTGCACACCGAACTGCTTGTTAGACTGTACACGGTTGGGTTCTGAGTCCTTTCACAAGTTGTTGATGATGTTATAAGAAGTATCTTATAAGAATCCGATTTCATTGCCAGTTTTACTGGCAACTATCGTCTGCATCCGTGAAAACCGACATTCGTCGCAGGAATAAGCTAGTTAATCGAATAAATATTTCAATTCAATAAAACTCATAGATTTTATCAGTTTAATTGAATAAATAAATAATTAAATATTTAATTGGAAAAATCTTTTATTTATTAGCATTTCCGTTAGTCAAGATAAGTGAATGGAAAAATTAATAGTATTTACTTTGTAAATGGAGGTCACAGAATTATAGACCTCGATAAAATATCTGTTAGCAGGTTAGCACTTAATAACTTTATTTATCTACTTTGTTAGTTTTTGCGATTAATGGTGATTAAGGCAATTGCTGGTGATTTAACGTTCAATGTTGTCATGCAATGTAGATTACTGACGCGTTTCGGACCACCTGTATGTCAATCTACCGGTGGTATTAAAAAGGACATAAGATAAGATCGAAGCCAATTTGACCAATGACCTTTGAAAATATTTTCCATGCTTTCTAGTGTCAAACTAATGTTAGGTAACATTTTTTGACAGACCAGACTCTCTCCCTATTACATGGGACTTAAAAACATAACTGGCGAAATGTGGAGGTGTACTCATGGGTACCTACACCTCTGCCTAACCCTTCGGGGATTACAGCCGTGATGTTATGTTATGATGTTATGTTCAGACTCTCATAGTTGGCATATATAAAAAATAATATAGAAGAATGGTACTACCATTTTTAAAGATGAAAAAGATATCTATTTTCTTAAAACATATTTTTCTTGTCAACAGATCACTCCTGATAGAGCCATCGAAAATGTCGCCGTGAAGCAGTGCCCAGTGTGTCGAGGTAAGTCATCGATTTGGAAAAAAACAAAAATCTCAAAAGATTTTGTTTAAAAAAACTATCAAATAATTTATGTACATATTTTCATCAAGTTTTTTTATATTCTCATTTCTTCAAAGTCAAAGTCAAAACATTTATTTCAATTAGACCATTTACAGGCACTTTTGAATAGTCAAGAAGTCTGTCAGATAGTCCGAAAGTTGAAGCTAGTTGCTCGTTCTAAAACGGAGCCAAAACGAAGTCTTTTTTCAATCACTGTTTTTACGAATCACAGATGGCAGTACTTATAGCCACATTTTCGGACAATATAATTATTATGAAGCAACTCATTAAAGTATAACTATAAATTATTACTAATAAGCATAAATATATAGCAATTAACTTTGCATACAAAGTAAGGCCTTGAATAAGCACTGATTTGGGGCACTGATAGTGTCTCCAAGTTGTTTTTAACATACATTGATAGACATGTTGATAAAAATGATTTTGTACTCATAATAATTACGTGTTCTTAGTGTTCCTACGCAATATTTATATAAATATTTGGTCATTTTTATGCAATAAGCCCATATAAAAAAACATTGTTGTTGATTGCAGGAATAAAACAAAGTATTAGGTTTTTTATTTTAGTATTTTTTTTAGCTGTACGTCTTCCATATTCTAATAAATCAATAAATAAATAAAATGCCACAGCTCCAGCAACAAGATTATGACAATGTACACAAAGGTGCTAGCGGTAAATTAAGCAAATTTGGTAATTGTTATAGTATTATATTATAGTTTTTTAGCAGACTTTTGGGTCCCTAAACTATAATTTAAAGTAAAAATCTGCTAACCTAACCAAATTAGATTTTAATGCATTAAAATTATTACATTACATTATACATTACATTATATCAGTACATTAAAATCGAATTTATGATGTCTTAAATATGTCAAATAATTCGTTACAAAAACTTAAATAAAACCTTATGCTAACAAGATACGAGGTTTTGCAAAAAAAATTTTTTTTTCAAAAATAAGAAGTTGTTTTACTAAAACCTTGATTCAGGTAAAAAAGGGGACAAAAATATAACATTTATTGACAACGACCGATAAAGATTAAGTATCGACGAAGTTTCTTTTTATTATTATTGTCTGCGACACCCAAAAATCGATATTTTACCTAATCTTGAGAAGGGTATTCAAATAAAATAAGTAATTATATCCCTTGGTAATTTTTTCTCGACCAATGCAAACTGAGTGTTTCTCCAACCAATGAGCAATACTTTACATTTTAATTTGAGACACACAAGAAATTGTTTCTTGATTTATTATTATTATGCAATTGTGTGACTTCTGTTGGAGATCCAAATATATATATAAATATATAAATAAATAATAAGAAAACGTCTGCCTCGCTGGTCTAGTGCATGAAGTCTTGGGTTCGATCCCCAGGTTGGGCAAAGTGATATTGGGTTTTCCCACTAGGAATTTCTTAGTAGCAACCCCGGAGTCTGGATTTGAGCACGGTTGATGGCAAAGGGCTCGCTCCACATAGGTGTACACCTCTGCCTAACCCTTCGGGGATTACAGGCGTGATGATATGTGAAGAAAACGTCTATTAAACCTCCAAACTGCATACTTTGCAAGCGTTGCAATAAGACAGTGCCATGCAAAGGCTTCTTCTCTTTATGAGAATAGGCCTTTACCCTCAAGAGAGACAACTAACACTCCAGTACAATCAATACCAACAAAAAAAAACTCTACCATTTTTTGCATCTATTAAAAAATAATCCTACAGGTAACAGTAAAAATCCCGTTACACATAAACACTGCAAAATAAAAACAGAACAAAGGGTTACGTATCTAGATCAAGTCGCACAGTGTTCAAACCGGCGTGGCGTGGACAAAAAAATGTTTATTTATATAAACACTGGTCAAGTACGGAGCAACGTGCTTCAAGTTAGGGCAGGGCAGCACTGTGACCACAAAAACTTGCCTGACAGCACACTGGGATGTCTACAGCGTGTTACTGTTATTATTTTTGCATAAACATCAGGCGGGTGTAAAAATACAGTTATCGATGCCAAAAGTTTACATGATGTATGAACGTGGATGAGGCGAAAGGAGTATGTAAGGATCGTAGCAAGTGGCGTTCTGTGGATTCTGCCTACCCCCGTGGGAAAAAGGCGTAAGTTTATGTATGTATGATAAGTTTACATGTTCTTTCGATCACTGCGATATTTTTTTGGTCTAAACCTTACCTGGAAACCTTCTAGTTGCAGATAAGTATATTGAAGGTCAAAGATAATGATGCAATTTGTTTTTTTTTTTCTAATGTTTTATTTATTATTCAAAAAGTCGTTATTTCACAAGCATTTGTTTGTTTTCGTAATAACAAAAACAATAAAAAGAAGAAACAACCAGAATAAGAAAATAAAAAGAGAAAAAAAAAATAGCAAAATTAACATTTTGATGTAGATTTTTTACCAATAAACCAACAAAAATGGTTTGTATTTGTACTCAGATTCGTTACAAATAAAAACTACCTAATTACTAACAACTTAAAATGAGTAGATTTACAATATTGACAACTACTTAATTATTTAAACCGTAATCATCTATTCGTAGGTACAGTCAGCAAAAGAGATCCAGGTCGTCAGATATAGTTGAAGTTTTCTTAGAAACCGTTGGATGTCTTCGATTGAAACTTCACTTAATTAATGAACTGTTTATTATCTACTTTTTAAATTAAATTACATTTAAAAACCTCCATCGGTTTCTAAGAAAACTTCAATTATATCCGACAACCCTGCATATCTATCTCTTTTATTGACTGTACATGATAACGTAACGTATGTAAACATTTTTCTAAGGTTTTAACTGAACTAAATATCCGTCCAACTCTGTACTGTTGCATGCACATGTACGCGTACCTGTGTGCGTTACATTGCACGTTACAATAAACAGTAATTTTTTCCCCCAAAAATAAAAAGCGTTTCCGAGCAATATTTTTTCAATCAACAATGTTACTTAGTTTGATGGGCAGTGCAATAAATGGGTGTGTAATAAATGAGTCTTTACACCCCGTATGCTGCGCATAATTTAATGTCGCGTGAATCATCAGCTTTAATTGGCTTTTTTTTTAATGGGTTTTTAACTCTTAGCTTTTGAGGAGTTCGTGTGAATGATCTTATTGCATTGAATTAAGAGCACTTTTGCCGTACCGTATTTCATACGAACTTTGAGAAGACATGAAAATCTTGGAAATCAATGAAACGATTTTTATTAAAATTAATCTGTATTCCAAAAATTTCTTGCATACGGGGTACGTGATACATAACATGTGTCCAGAAAGCCAATTCTACTGAATAAAAACGTCAAAAATCTAGTCGCAAACTCATCTCCGCAAAAATCAGACTGAAGGGCACAGGGAAAGAAGGGGCTCATCAACAATTAACACAAATTGAATTAAACGCTTTATACTAAAAATCTACATGGTGTTATGTCATTTATTTCAAGATGGCGGGGGGTATGGGCGCGTTCTTGTTTTGTAAACGTAAAATGTGCTCCTTTTAACTCTGATTGGGATGCAATGAGCACCTTTTAAGCTAGTTCGATACGAAATGAGCTCTTTTTATTCCTTGACGTGTTTTTTAATATTGAGGATTACAAAGCAATGGGCCCTTTTTAGTTTGTTTTGAATATGTCATATCAAAGGCCTGTTCAAAATCTATCAAGTGCGATCATTTGTTTGATTTCGTATAAATTGTCGATGAGCCCCTTTTTTCCCTGTGCCCTTCCTATGTCACTGTTGACAGATTGAGACTGAAGTTAGATTGCGATCGTTCTTCAAAGTAGGAATGCCCTCTAGATCTGTTTAATAACAATTTACTTTAAATTGTATTACTAGCCCATTTAAAACAGAATTGAAAAGGTTTTGGGCTTTTTGCCCAGCGCTGGGTATAAACTAAGGTAGATTAAAAACAGCCTGTAGCCACAGTTAATTGAGAGGTCGTCACGTCTAGTGAACTACTGCGCCGGCGCAAATTACACGAAGCAGTATAACTAGGTCTGTTGTAGCCGCTCAAATTGTATGCATCTTTCATCTTTTGCGGTCTACCATCAGATGGGTAGATTGACTGCTTAATTGGCTAAAAAAGAAATCCTTTGTTGCATGCGTAGGCGCAGATGTGACGGTACAGTGTCTTTAATGCGGTGTACGTGTTTTTCTTGTATTTTAGGATATAAATAAATAGATTCTGTTACTTATAGAACTAGAGTTTTTTTTTATATATATCAATAAAAAAACACATTAAACATTAAAATTACTCGTATTTCTAAAACTGCCGCGATATCGTTCGCGTGAGTTTTCTTACGGATTCCTAATTTTTCTATAGTAAAATATAGCCTAAGTATAGCATTCAGTGATAACGTATCTTCCAATTTGCGAAATAATTTTGAATATCGGTTAAGTAGGAAGATCCAGAGATTACCCCCTACAATCTCACAAACTTTACCTCTTCATGATATTAGTATAGATATATACTGGATCACCCCCCTACAATCTCACAAACCCCACCTCTTTATAATATTAGTATAGATAGTATAGTTAAAAAGCACCTAAAAATATCGACCCCAGTTCTTTGATAAATTAATTAAAACAATGTCACACCGCTCTAAATAATACAATTAAAACAGTAAATCCAAGGAGAGTCCGCATAGCCACTCAATGGCATGATTCAATGAGAGGTCGCAATTAAGAAAATAACCGACTAATCACCGCTAATTAGTGATTTATTGCATTGCTGCTAGTAATTGCCGAGACCTTATAGCTATTCAATGACGATTGTGCTGTCTAGAGCAGAAAGTTCTGTTCACAAGTTTGGTACTTATTGAATTTTTAGATTTTCTAATGGGGCAATTGTTAGGTAAAAAAAGTTTTTTAATTACAAAAAAAGACAACCGCCTTCAAAAACTACAAAATAAAAAATAACTTTAGTTTGGAAGTCAAGTCAAGTTTCACTTTTTAGTGCTTGTGTGTTAATGTTTGAAATCCTTAAAAAAGCCCTTTCGAACAATACATCACACGATATATTTAATTTAGAAAAATGCTCACAAAATAAAAAGCACTAAACCAAATTGGATGAAATTTTTATGGGACCAAATGGCAAGTATACTGCATCGAACAAAAAAAGAATCACACTAATTGGACTAGAAACCTCGGAGTAATCGGTGTACATACATAAAAAAAAAACCGGCCGAATTGAGAACCTCCTTCTTTTTTTTAAGTCGGTTAAAAATAGTCTTAGGCCCTTTGTTTTACTACCTCTTAAGCTAAACATATAAAATGCTTTGTTCTGAATGACTGACTGACGGATCAACGCACAGTCTTAACCGCAGATCGTAGAGATCTGAAATTTGGAGGGTGTGATCTTTTTATGTCGTAGGCATCTGTTATGAAAATATTTTTCGAAATTCTACTCATCTATCGAAAGTCTAATCTAACTAATTTAAGTTACGTTATTTTGTTATAACGTAAAAAATCAATTAAAATTCCTATTATAACCATTTTCGACTTACGCAGACAAAAGAACAAAAGATAGTTGACATTTTTATTGAGTTTTAACACTTCAAATTTTATCACCTTTCATATTTATTTCTGTTTGCATCAATGCACAACAAATAAATCATATTAATAGTTACATACATCGATCACTCATGTTTCCGACTTTCTTTTAGTTTTTAATGGTAGCACTAGCATTCCGTGTGATAATAGCGTGATGTCATGTCATAATTTATGTTGGTTCCGTAATAGCCATTTTTGATAATTATGTTGTCCGCAGCCGTTTTGTTTTTTTCTTTAAAATTAAAATACTGTAAAAATTGAATTTAAAAAATTGCAGACTACATATTCTGTGTGACACGGAATACTTATGTGGTTTGCAATTTTTAGTGGCTTTCAATATTATTTTAACGCCGAGTCGATTTTGTGTTACTTTTATAACACTTTTTTTTAACTGCCTTAAGTTACTGCTCAGCTCCCGAGGATTGTAGCGTGATGTTATATATTCTATACTATTCTTTATGAATCTGGCTATCATATACAAAAAGATTTTTACCAATCCGACTGGTAGTTTCAGAGATTGACGTGTTTAAAGAAACAAACAAACAAAAAATCTTCTTCAGCTTTATCATATTTGTGTAGAATACCTACTATATGCGTTTTAATTTTACCCCGACTCCCGACACGTGAACTGCCCCTTGGTCTAGAAGTCTTAAGCGCGTCTGTTAAACGTAGGGTCTCTTCCCGGTCGTGTCGTATTGTGTGTGCCTGTGTTTTCAACCACACTCGAGCACAATACCTAATATCTCCCGCAAACTTAGCTATAGTCTCTATTGAGAATAGCCACGACCTAAATTCGGTCAGCAGAACATCATTATTAATTTTGTTCTCATCTCAAGTAGAAACAAAACAAATATAAACATCAAGATCATAGCAGTTGACAGCGGAAACTGAATCTACCGTATTTTGCTATATTCCCCTTAAATGCACCACAATTATATGGACACGTAAGATAATTAAGCGTGGTTTATTATTATTGACAGGCTACTAAATTATCGATAGGAAACACATGTCAGCTGAGTGCTGCGCCTTAAATTATACGGTGCGCCAGCGCACGGTTGGACGACAAAGTGCAGATGATAATGCAGTAGGCTAATAATTTCCTGATGTTGGGAAAAGGTTTCCCCTTTGTCTTCCTCTTTTGTGATGACTAGAGACGTTTCTGGGTGACAAGGTAGAAAAGCAAGAGAAGGTAATTTATTAATTATTGCTCCATATGGCGTTCTGTGGTTTCTGCCTACCCCCATGGGAAAAAGGCGTGAGTTTATGTATGTATGTATGTATTGCTCCATAAAAAATCATGTAGTCACTAACGTGTTGGAATTTCTTTTAATGGTGGCTGATTGTTTAATAAAAAACTTTTATCTGCGGAATGAATATTGCGATACGACAGCTTTATACCGTAAGTAAATAATAACTATGTCAACCTTTCTTATGTATTTATTCCGTAAATCAAAGTTGCCTTGCTATTGAAAAATAAACCTTAAGACTGTTTTTTTCTTGTCTTGTATTAACTCAATAAGATATACATTGACTCCAAATGTTTCAACCATTTTTTTTTATTTCTTCTGTTGTGTTTTCCATTAGTTAAGTATTCCATTTCACTTCTGATATTGGCAGAATTGTCAACTACGGCATTGTTCGCCATAAAAATAGAATAAAAATCCTTAAGACTCGTTTTAACCTACAGTACTGTATATTTTTGCCTAGTAATCTCGCGGCCTCTATTAAGTACCAACTATGAGTTTGTTGAAATAAATACTATCAATATATTTCTATATGCATCGATGGCGGTCGCACAAAGTAGATCTTTGCAACTATTAGATCAAGGATGTGTCTGGTTTATACGATTAGATACGACTTTTAGTCGTTCGTAAATCCGTATTAAGCAGAAGTTGGTTGTTTAGAAATACCTACCCACCATTTTGCAAATTATAATAACGGTCCTATTTAAAATAAAGAGTGAATGAACCATTTCTTTCATATAAATGCAGAACATATTGCTACTTGCAACACAACCACAGATATTTAGCGACCAATCCTGACCAAACCCTTAAGTGTAACTGTCCGACATAAGACACTTGGAGCATTTTTTTCTTATGTCGCACTGTGTAACATAAGACATTCGAGAGGTTAATGGTGGGCAATCATAAAGACTATTATTTAAAAAAAATATACAAGACTATTACTGTCACATCGTGAGGAAACCTGGACTTACTGTTCCATTCAAACCATGTCAGAGGCCCTTGAGGCGGTTTAGAAACTCTGACACTAGGGTGTGTGGGGTCGTAAGGCCTTACTACCCACACGATAAAGAAGAAGACTGTCCTAATACAGAGCAAAGGCCTCTTCTTATATAGAGAAGGCATGAGCATTGATCACCACGCTTGCTCAAGGCGGATTGGCGATTACAGACTTTTAATTATTAAGTCCCGGTTTTCTTACGATGTTTTTCATATGTGCTTTTTAAAGTTAATCTTGACCATCACTGACATCGGTGAAGGAAAACATCGTGAGGATAATATATAAATATATATTTTAAACTTAGCAGTTTCCACGTAATTGAATTTGTTATTTTCCTTTTTTTGCGAGTTTTAGCGAACTTAAGTATCTTAACTTTGACCAATATTTATAAGTGAGAGAGAAAATTTATAATCGATATACTTACTTATGTATTATATTTATTTCTAGTAGAGTGACTATAGCTAGACTAAAAACTATTGTACTAACATAACATTGTACATTTCCTAATTTCAAATTCCGTAATAAATCAATATTTCACCAACTAATAATTCCCATAGATATTAATCATTCAAACGTTTCTACGACTACGGACTTACTTGTCATTTCGTTCACAGGATGTGTTATAGGTACTTATATAACCTACATTTATCGATTAAATACTAGCTTACAACCGCGGCTTTGTCCTCGTAAATGTTGGTTTCATTTTTGTGCGGAACACCAGTCTTTTTTCATAATAAAATTAGCCTAAGTTATATCTTATAACATCGTCTGTTTGTTAGTGGAGTCCCGTCAAAATCAGTCCAGCAATTTCAGAGGTTAGCAGGAACAAACAAACAGACAAAACAATCTGGTTTTTAGGGTACCGTACCTCAGTCGGCAAAAACGAAATCCTTATTATTGGATCATTTTGTTGTCCATCTTGTCTGTCCGTCTGTAAACATACATAATATGCATTTAGTAAAAAGCTATTATTTTGGCGTCACAGACAGACAGTTCAATTTTATTTATTTGAATAGATAGGTTTAGACATAGATTTCCCGTACTTGCAACTAATTGCATCTAACGGTCCGCCAGACTTCATTAAATACTTAAATAATCTGATTGGAAATTACGGACAGGATGCCCGTATCTAAATTAATATACAATTTACCGTTACATGTATATATCCTTTTAAAGTCGTATATGGATTAAAATGTTTGATAGGCGTTATGAGTAGGAAGTTGGCGACCGTGTTGGTCACACGGTCGCGAGCGTGGAATTCTGGATTCGATTCAAACGTTAAACAATCCTGTAATTGGGCAGTTGATACCATCAGCTATTCAATTTAAGACACAACTTCTAAAGAAAAAAATGCTTTATTTCAGCAGAAACACGATAATTTTTTCAATTTACTGTAAATTTCTTTTTGTGGCTTTAAAATCAATAAATAGTAAGTAAATTGAGTTGGCAAATAATTGACGTCACAGTTCGATATTGCCATACAAAATCTATGGGGAATCGCGTTTTGACAGTCCATAAAAAGTTGAAATTACTATAACGATGTACCTTTTTTTTAAGGTAGTAAAAATCATCAAATGAGTCCTTCCGCCCTGGGTGGGGCGGAAGGGACTGTCAGACTTTTACTGACTAAAAACCACCCTGTTCCTTCTGTTGCCCTTTACGTTCCGGGGCCACGGTATCCTGTTAAGACGTCCCGCAACCCCGGCAGGGTAAAACCAGTAAAACGTTATTTTTCCAATGTGATATTGAATGGAATTTCTTCTTTATAATATCTTTTTTACATACTTTAAAACCCGGTCGGTTCCCGTCTATACGCTTCAACGCTTTTAAAATCCTGAACGAATTTTAGTGCGGTTTTCATCAATAGATAAAATGATTCAAGAGAAAGGTTTACATAATATCTAAAATATACTTGTGCGAAGCCGGGTCGGGTCGCTAGTCTTCTATACTATAAATAAATAATATTATAAAGAGGAAAGATTTGATTGTTTGTTTGTAGGTATGCATTGTTAGGCTCCGAAACTACTGAACCGAATTGAACAATTCTTTCACTGTTGGAAAGCTACACTAACTCCGGGTGACATAGGCTATATTTTATTTTCAAAAAAATTAGGGATCCGTAAGGAAAATCACGTGAACGAAGTCGCGGGGAGAGTGCAAGTATAGTATAAAATTGTCATTGTGAACAATTCAAAAATGGACAGCTGTCTCACAAAATACACACATCAAAAGTGTCTAGGGATCAACATCCCTAACATTTGTTAGGGATGTTGATCCCTAGACACTTTTGATGTGTATAGCTGCAAAATAAAAGAACGGTACAAAATATACTTGCTTAAGTAAGTAAATGTTACTTGCTCACAGATGATCTGCGGCTGGTTCCAGGAATTTCGAATAACAAGTTTTGAGACAATTTCTCCAGAAATATTTTCGAGAAACATCTGTTTTCTTGGGAATTATGTTGGTATAATGTAAATTGCTTATTTTGGCTTATGAAGAGGCAGCTGTTGTGTTTTTATTACATACTAGCTTATGCCCGCGATCTTGTCTGCCTGAGCGTCGGGTATCTGTGGGGTTTTAACTTTTTTTTGCCCCTACCACCCTATAATTTTTTTAAGTAAAATTAGCCTAAATTGCTTTTTATAACATTAGCTGTCTATCAGTGAAAGTCCCGAAAAAATTGGTTAAGCCGTTTCGGAGATTAGCCGAAACAAAACAGGCAAACTACAAAACAAAAAAAATGGTTGTTTGGCCGTGTAAACATTGAAACGCATTTTGTAAAAAACAGTTACTTTGACATTACAAACAAACACAGAACACTTCAATTTTATTTATTTGTATATGTCATTGTGTTGGTACCTACAATTAAGACGAGTAGCCACCTACTTTATCTGTTATCTAAGTACTTAAAACCGGTCAAGTGCGAGTCGGACTAGCATACGAAGAGTTCCATGCCACCGTATAATATTTAACACGAAAAATTAAAAATAAATTCGTTTCTTGTATGGCCCCTTTAAGTTTTAACTTTATTTTATTTTATTATACACGGTTACTTTTAGGTCGTTCTTGAACCGAAAGCCATAAACTCGATCATCAAACTCGAAACGATTAGGACCATTTTTTTTCAAAAAAAACAATAAAAAAAAACAGCTGTTCAGTACATTTATGTTCGTCTAACTCGTCAAAGTGTACTGAACAGCCGTTTTTTTGTTGTTATTTTTGATAAAAAGTGGTCCCAATCGTGTCGAGTTTGATGATCGAGTTTATGGCTTTTGGTTTAAGAACGACCTAAAAGTAACCGTGTATAATAGCTGCTGTAACAGCAAACAGCAGCTATTGTAATACACACTCTGTAAATTTTTTAAATGTCTTCCTATTCATTGAGTTATAATGTACTACGTACTAGAGAAGCTATCTCAAACAAAAGATGGGCGCACTTGATGACAGCGGGGCATGCGCGGGACAAGCGGGGGGGTGTTATGTTCTCATAGATAACAATCAATGCAGTGCAGATGCGACATAATTTTATTATTCTGCCTACTTGTGTACTTACTCAAAGAATAAATAAAAAAGTATTTATGCTGTAATAATATTTTAATTTCCTTTTAAGTAATATAAGTTTAGTTAGTTTCTGCCGTTTTGTGAATAATCTGAAGGTAACCACGTTTCTTTGCTGCGATTATTCTGAACATCCATGATTCTCTTGTTTCATGACACCGCCGAGGAAACCTTTAAATCCAAATAATAATAAAAAAATATTAATGTTATTGCATTAACATTATTATCGTGATTTAAAATTAATATTTTACTGCCCTTAATTATGTAAACTTATACGTCGATAGTGTCAAGTCTGCGCATACAAATGTTTTACTCTTTGACATTCACGTAAACATGGCCGCCGCGCCGCCGCGGTGACGCGTTGCAATTGAAAAATTATAATTAAAAATTAAGCGTGTTTTAAACATAATTAATGAACGTACTGGTGAAAAGTCACTCCTTGACTTTTATTTATGTTTCTGGAGTTATTTGTACAGTATCTCAATACGCACGAAGGCATAATATAAAAAACAAAACTTCACTCAAATGTGTCACGTTGCAGCAAACGCTCGGCATAGACTAAGTGAGTTGGAGTGCACGCGCTCTAACTCGTGTTACAAACAATCGAGTTGAGGTGTCTTCTCTAGTACGTAGTACATTATAACTCAATGTTCCTATTACGGTTCAACAGATACAGTCTTGTGACAGACAGACGGACAGACAGACAGCGGAGTCTTAATAAGAGGGTTCCGTTCTGCCTCTTTTTCTCTATTTGCCTTTTACCTGTTTGTGGGAATTTCCTCATATTTACCCTTCGTCTGGTGAGAATGGAGGGTTATGTCGGACTCTTACCGACTAAAACCCCATGGTTCCTCCTGCTACCATGAGTCAGGAGCTCGGTATTTGCTTGACGCATGATCCGTGACCACAAACTGATAAAAAATATACCTAGGTAGGTACCTACACCTAATTAATAATGTTACTATCATTGTAGTGATAACTTATCAATACTTTAAAGCAGATTGGCACAATATAGTTTCACTTCAATTTAATTAATGGTAAGAAGGTACCTAATTCTGTATTAATTATAATTGATCGATAATTTTAGCAATGAAATCACAGCCGAAATAGCTCAGTTGGGAGAGCGTTAGACTGAAGATCTAAAGGTCCCCGGTTCAATCCCGGGTTTCGGCAGAATACTTTCTTTTTGAAGTGATTTTTTTTAAAAATTCTCATGAAATATTTGATTGACTTTTTATGTAGGTACCAACAAAATGAAACCGAGATTATATTCTATTATTCCATGCACGAAATATTCAAGCAGCATTATGATCTAATGAATTTTTTTAATTTAGTTTCAGTCTTTACAGATAAAAATAACATTTAAAAATTCATAAAACTCATTTGAGAATAACGTGACAGTTAGGTCGTGTTGCCACGTAAAAATATTGTAATGTAAACTGTACCTAACTGATTTCGAATTGAGCTGATTAAGTGTAGTTAGTCCCTTATTCCTTCTTTAAATAATTGTCCTTCTAATTAAATAATATTTCCCACAGTAAAATAAAACAGTTAAAAGTTCCCACAGTAATAAACTACCCTCTAGTAATTAAAAAAAAAATACCCCTCCGACACACGCAAGTGACCGTTAGCCTCACCTTATATACAATTTGCAGTACTTTTTTATTGTGCATGTACCAATTACAGTAATAGAATAATAAAATAATATATCAGCCTAAGTATTAATGTCCCACTGCTGGTAAAGGCCTCTTCTCATACAGAAAAGGCATGAGCATTGATCACCACGCTTGCTTATGGCGGATTGGCAATTTCAGTCTTACAAAAATTACCAACTTATGGCCACGACCTTTGTTCGCAACATTACTTCCAGAGATTACCTCTTACAAACAAACGAACAATTTTACCTCTTCATTATATCTATACTACTAATATTATAAAGCTGCAGTGTTTGTTTGTTTGAACGCGCTAATCTCTGGAACTACTGGTCCGATTAGAAAAATTCTTTGAGTGTTAGATAGATTAGTTATCGAGGAAGGCTATAGGCTATATACCATCACGCTACGACCTACGGGAGCGGAGCAGTAACCAAAGACGCGGGTGTAACCACGGCGGACAGCTAGTTAGTATAGATAACTCTAGAATTAAGTATAACACTTTGAATAAATCTTCATTTTCTCAAAATGTAGGAAACATAACAGTTGTTTTCATACGTATAAGAACAACATAGAAGAAAAGTTAGTAGCTTATTTGCGTTCACACAATAATGTCAATGCCTGCAATGTCATTTTGACATTTACATCATATTCATTGCGTTATTTACGTTATCGAGCAGGCGAACTTTTAAATAAAAAGAAGCAATGGATTACTACATAATATCACGCTTGTAATCCCCGAAGGGTAAGGCAGAGGTGTACCCATTAGTACACCCACATTTCGCCAGTTATGTTTAAGTACCATGAAATAGGGGGCGAGCATATTGGATGACTAAATTCAAGCAAAATCTTTTCGATTGAAATTATAAGTCTGTTACGCAGTTACCCCACAGTACTTAACTCATAGTTTCTTATACCTCAAGCCTATACCCAGTAGATAATGACCCTGAAATAATGATGATAAATGAGGCTAGCCCTCCATCTTTGCCTACCTCTTTAATTAAACACCGCAGGCGTGATTTACCTTTTTCATCAATCATTCTACAAGCTTTTCCACTAAACATACAATAAGGAAAGGTTGCGTGTTCGAAATCACAGGAAATAGTGACCAACCCCCCTCCCCCTACCACCACCGGGTGACTTTATAGGCCACCCATCACCCCAAACACTGTTGCCTTATTAAAAAAACATTTGTCGTGATTTAGGTTAATTTATTTTTATGGCAACACTGTTAACCTTTGCTTGACATTAGTGGTAATGTATATTATTCGAAAAAATAATTGAAAAAAATGTGAGCATAATGGATTTTTTACACGATGCCTGAGTTTCATGGCTATCGCTCTATTTTTGTGTGGTAGAAGTCCATTAAAGTTGTTAGAACACCATCAACGGATAGTGTATAGAATAGTTCGTAATCAGATCTCATTATAGTAAATTAGATTATTTCTATCTCTTTCTCGCTAATAAAACAAGAAAGAGAAAAACATAAATAAGAGCTATCAATTTTAGTTGATCTAAAACTTCCATACAAAGTTGACATGTCAGAATGTTTTGATTGAAATCACGGAAAAGTTCACGACAAAACTAATTTGACATCGCTAACTTAGTTTGTAAGTGTCACCGTCCTTTTCTTTTGTTGTATGTTAGTAAGAGATGCCAATTCTCTAATTTTAGTGTAGTTTCTGAACAAGGGAATCGGCACCATTGTATATTATTATCACTATTAAAACTAAGAAAAGATACAGTAGGTAGGTTTATAATTGAAATTTTAATAATAGAATGAGTAATACGATTCTTTGATCTCTTATGACAGATTTGAGACTAAGATTAAATTGCGTTTGTTCCCAAAAGTTAGTAGAATTGCCCCCTAGATTGTGTTTGTAATTTAATTACGCAAAGATCTTGGGGTAGGCCCCAAGATCTTTGAGGTGGGGGTAGGCCCCCACCTCTTAAAACAATATTATTTTAATATTACTTTGCCTTCCGCACTGTTGGATTTTCAACGCTCGGTTCAATGCTGAGAGTTAAAAATCCAACAACAGATATTACAATGTAATATTAAAATAATATTGTTTTAAGTGATGGCGGTAGGCCCCCTTTTGTGGCAAATCATTTAAGTTATACCCGAACTACACATACCAAAGTAACTTGGCTTAGGTAAACTAAAAACTAGCTTCAGAGTTTCATATTATCTACTATGCAGGAAAGGGGGGTTGGAGAGGGGAAGTTCTATACCAACTTAATATATTACTACCTTAGCATAACCCATTAAAATTTGTTTATCAACCATCAGGCTTGTCAACTAGGAAAAAAGCTCTGAATTTCAAAGCATACAGAATAAATATGTCGTCGACCTGATTCATGTCATACCTTGTTTTTATTTCATCGGTTGCCATGGAAACATGCTGACAACAAACTCACATTAAACTGTGTTGAGGAGAAATGGACTTTAGGCCTAAGATATAAGGTTGCGTTTCGTTTGAATGTTGGAAATTCTATAAGTAATTGCTTCCCAGACAATGCGCGAGTATGAATATTTTATAACTGATAATGGAAATGGATTAGTTATATGGAAACGTGAAAGGTTTTCTTGCTAACTGTTAATAATTCCGTTTCATTTGAAATTTCCTTCAAGCTTAGGTATACGTAGTGTAATATGACACATCATAAAGCCGCTAACCTACCTATAATTCAAATACTATACAACTCTTTGCTGATTGTGTACGCATAGGTACTCCCCATCGAACCAATTAATATTAAACAAACCTGGGATTGATAAGAAACATCACTGTTTTTGCCTGTAACAGTAAAGAGGATATTAGTATTTCTACAAAATTTAAAAGCAGATTTTTTAAAAAAAAACTTTTAAAAAGTTGTAACTTCGACCTTTTGTATGTCCGGAACCACCTATAAAAAAAAATATATCGCAAATATGGGTAGAACATTTAATTTTTGGCTTCAGTAGGTTGACTTTTCATAACCGTTATAGGTACTTACTTCTCAAACACTTTAGAAGGTTCTTGCTTAAATGAGAAACTGTCACCTTTCAAATTCTCAATTCTTCTTCTGGGTCTTCGTCTTCTTCTTCTTCTTCTGTTAAATTAATAAAACATACGCCTGTAATCCCTGAAGGGTTAGGCAGAGGTGTACCCATTAGTATACACTCACGTTTCGCCAGTTATGTTTAAGTCCCATGTAACAGGGGGCAACCCTATTGCCATCAACCGGGCACAAATCCAGACTTCGAGGCTGCTAAATTATTAAAACGATTACGCGTTAATAAATAAGATAGCCTATAATAAAAATTAAAACAAAATCGCATAAACAAATTCCTCCGCATCGTCGTCAACTGGAAATGTGCCCAAGAGACTGATGACATTGCCACGTTGGATGGCAATGCTAAGCATTTTTTTTTTGTTTCATTGATCAACTCGCCCTAAAGCCTCATTTAGACGATGCAAGAAATATCGTGCGATTTAATGAACATTGCGGGACCGCTCGGCTGTCATGTCAAAAGTGACTGATCATTGACGGAAATGTACCACAACTTGCACGATATTTCTCGCACCGTCTAAATCAGCTTTAATTCACAAAAAGAGTACCCTGCCGAAACCCGGGATTGAACCGGGGACCTTTAGATCTTCAGTCTAACGCTCTCCCAACTGAGCTATTTCGGCTGTGAAATGAAGACCAGAATTATTGATGTAGATTTCTAGAAATTTTTGGTCGTATTTTTTGTCACGTTGGTGCACGGTTGATGGCAAAAGGCTCCTTAAACATAACTGGCGAAATGTGGATGTTCCATAGGTACACCTCTGCCTTCCTTCCGGGACTATAGGCATGATGTTACGTGTATGTATTTTAAGTCTTAGCAAATGCTTGAAAATTATGGAAATTTTCCTTCATACATGTAGTAGGTATGTGTATTAAGACTACATATTTAATTAAATTGATAGGTAAAACAAATGTCAACTACCTTGTTACTTACCTACGTGTTACCTGTTACCTATTAATTTAATGGACACGTGGAAGTATAACGGTAACAAGTACTTACTTGTTACCTTCAGGGTTCCACGTGTCAAACCCAAAAATAACAAACTTTATGAATACCAAAAGAAAATACAATATTGTACTTACGTCATCAGTCATCCTACACAATAGCGCCCCCTACACAAAGAACTACAACCCCCTCGCCCCCTACGCCCCCCTCTTACGTTAATTTGATGGCACAGTGACGCATGAATTTTATAAGAGGGTGCTTTCTGGTAGGTATGTTTAGTTATAAATATAAATTCTATTTACGTTTGATGTTATGTAATGTGAAGGTAGATCAATGTGAAGAATAAAGTCTTGGGTCTGGACTATAGATTTGGGTCGTGATATCTGAATCTTTATTTAAATCTTTTTTTTCCATCCACGTTAAGGGCGCGTCAAAAGCCAGCAAACTTTTATAACTCACCCGCGCGCCCCGTGTTAAGTGTTTTATCGTAATAACTCCAAAAATAAAAGGAATTACCTAAAATGCCTAGACAAAACCCTCACTCGTGTATAAATATAACTAATTATCAAATTTTCGTCATATTAGTCATTATATTAACGTGAATAAATCGAAAAAACCAAAAAATTAGAGGCTAATTCGTGATGTTTTTCTATCGAGAAAATGTTATTATTTTATGTTTTTGATCAATGAGAAACCTCGAAAATATCATGTAGTTTTCATACATTTGTATTTTAAGCCTAGAAATCTAGAATTGTTCATGTAAAATGAAAAAAAAGATTGGTAATTGTGCTTACTACCCACTCTTAAGTTATACGCCTTTGGTTACTGCTTAACTCCTGTGGATTGTAGCGTCATGTTATATAACCTATACTATTCCTTATAAATTCGGCTATCATGGACTATAAGATTTTTTCCAATCCGACTGGGAATTCCAGAGATAAGTGGGCTTAAACAAACAAACATTCTCACAGCTTCATTATATTATTATTAGAATAGATACCTTTTTGGGAAAATGCCCCGGAGGTCGCGTTGTCTCAAGCGCGACAGTGAAGCGATAGGTCCAATTTCGATTCCCATGTTGGCAAAAATGTTATTAGGTTTTTCCACTTGGAGTATCCCAGTGGAAAAATTTAGAATTTGGTGGTGTCACACCGCCGTGGCTCTACCCAAAAAGTCATCAAAGTTCTTCCGTGACAAATCTTAGAGTAAACTTAATATTATTCTAATTTAACTTTTTTTGCAAGCATTAGCCCTACTCAAGGTAAAATTGTTTGTGTGCTATCTTAGTGTTTGCTTTACTAAACCTACCTTCAGCGGTGTCTAACGATTCCGGACGTCTTAACAGGATACCGTGGCCCCGGAACGTAAAGGGCAACAGAAGGAACAGGGTGGTTTTTTAGTCAGTAAAAGTCTGTCAGTCCCTTTCGCTCCACCCAGAGCGCAAGGACTCATTTGATGATTTTTACCACCTTAAAAAAAGCCCCAACGACAATACTGTATTCTCCGTTGCATACATAGCCACTTTCCGTCAATCCGCCTGTCCTTTCCAAGAAATTATACAGCACAGTCGAACCACTATTATACAAATATGAATAGTTCAAGATATACAAACGAGTAGATTTAATTTGACACTAATGACTTTGTAAACATGTCTCATAAATATTTATGTGAGAAACTCATAAATAACATTGATAACGCGGTTGTTTGTGAAGTAAATGCGGTATTTTGAAAATAATTGCTGTGTTATTGAGGAAATATTGTTCAATAGAATTTTGGAGGGATTTAAACGGTAAATAATCTTTCTAGCATAAGTCAGTTGGGGAAATGTCGACTATGGGGTTATTCTAATGAAAGTGTGTATTATTACACGACTGCCCCAAAAAAAGGAGTGTTATGTGTTCAGGGTTAATGTATGTATGTATGTATGTATGTGAGTTTCTTTATTCCACCATAACTTTAAAACGCCTGAACCGATTTAGATGTATGGGGTATCATTACAATCCTTGCATCGTTCCGAGTAACATAGGCTAGTTAAAAATAAAAAGAAACCGGTGTGGTCACTTTAAAAAGTAAATTAATACCAGCCTCAATTTATTTTTTTGATGAATCTGGTCGTGTCTATGTTTATCGTCTAGAATTTGACAAGTAGATTTAAAAAATATATAACACTGTAAATAAAAAACGTCGTAAAAAAAACTGACGAGTAAACAAAGTACAAATATGTGCAATTTTTGCAGTCGTGTTTTTTAATTTTTAATTATAGTAGCTTGTTGTTGCCTTTTTGTTTTCGTGGGGAAATCCTCATTGACTGCCTCCACCTCGGGGAAGGCGGAGGGGTGTATTGGACTCTTACCGACTAAAACCCCACGGTGTTCCTCCAATTACCTTTGGCCCAGGCACGGGGGCTCTTAGAGCATTCTTCCGCACCCCGGCAGGTATTGACCCGCCACCGACACAAGGCGGGTCCTATCACCCGGTGCGGCCGTCAATCACCGGCCGCACTGACTCCAGAAAGGCGCGCGGGGAACACCACGCGCGCCTTACTCTCGGGCCTGTCTCTGTTCGGGCCACGGACTGCCGCCAAGTCCGCCTCTGAACTATATGTGAACGATGTTTTACCTATGGTCCGAGACAGCGACACGCCGCCGGCTACGCTGAAAACCAGCGTCGTGGTTTCGCGCCTTCGTGCACGGGCCACGGCATTATGCTGAGCGTCAGCCGTTTCGCGCGGTAGTGGCGCATATTTTTTTTTTAGTATTTTTTTTTTTAGACTTAATAGCAACTTGTTTTTATTTTGCTTTTATATACAATTTTTCTTCTTATGTTATGTGCGTAATTTTCGTTTGAATAAACAGTTTTTATTTCTGTCTTTATAAGAGAATACTAGATTGTAGGTGTAGACTTTGATACATCTGCCAGGGTTGCGGGATTTGTTTGAAAGAGTCACCGTGGCGAACGCAAAGGGCATTAGGAGGAACAAGGATAGGTTTTAGTCAGTCAAAAGCCTTTATTCTAACAAATGAATACATCTAAACAATAATTACTATTATCCACAATTTCCATAGTTACCCGTTCACTTCACGTCGGCTATCGTGACAGATGTCATACGCACAAGCACCGAAGACAAAAAAATAGAATTTCAGTTTTTTACTGTAAACATTAATATAAAATATAATTATAAAGTTGTATGTACTATGCTTATTAATGGTCCATAAAATCAATACCTGACATTACTCCTTTATTTTTTTATTTTTAAAATTGCCAAAAACCGTTTATTTTTGTCAGATTGTCGAACGAGTCCTTAACAATTAACAACAAAAATAAAAACAGATGCTATAACAAATCAACAAAAAGAGATTCACAAAAAAACTTGGAAATAAAATTACGAATGTGCTATCCATACTTAGCGGGTCTGACTTGAGGCGTGGGGTGAGGAAGCGGGGAGGAGGTAACGGCCAACTTGAAGTGATCGCCTAATACCATTACTTCGCTGTCAAAATAGCCTTGAATATCAAATTTTCCTACTATTCAAATTTTTGTTGTATTCAGAATTACTGTAAATGTAAAAAGTAACAATTTCTAACAAAATTACATCTTTTGTTACAGTTTATAACAACAACAAAAGCAGTTACGAATGAGGTAAGCAAGCTTCTTTAAACGTTTTCAGACAGGTACTTATGTGACAAGAAATTTTCACTATTACATAGTGGAACGAACACGAAATGGAACTCTAAAAGATGAAATTATATCCCGGATATTTTGTATACACACGTAACACCACGCCTGTAATCCTCGAAGGGTTAGGCAGAGGTGTACCCATTAGTACACCTACATTTCGCCAGTTATCTTAAAGTCCCATGTAATAGGGGGCAACCTATTGCCATTAATCGGGCACAAATCCAGAGTCCGAGGCTGCTACTGAAAAATTCCTGATGGAAAAACCTAATAACACTGCCCGACTTAGGAATCGAACCCAAGACCTCATGCTCAGCAGTCGCGCTTTACAACCACTCGACTAACGAAGCAGTATTTTGTATACCTATAGGATTTTATATTCAGACTAGCTTCTGCCCACGATACAAACTTTGCCCCCCTTTTTCACCCTCCAAGGGGTAGAATTAAAACGATACTGTTCTATGAGACGGCGGTATCCCCCTGGTCAACCGAACAACGATGTCAACCAACCGCGTCAATGACAGTAGATGATCTCAAAAGTACGGAAAATGCCGCTGTTCCAATCATGCGCTTAGCGGATGATACGGAAATTTGCGGTTAACCACTGGATAACCGTAACTGATTGCCGAAAGTGTCACGTTCAGACATTTTAGTATCTAGGCTCTAAAATTACAATTGGTTGTAACCGCAACTTCAGTAGAAGTACACGATATTCAATAAAAGCCACCATAAGTGGTTGTACAAGTACTCTGTACCACCGTACAATATTAAACACTATACATACAACATATACAAAAATCACGTTTCTTGTATGAGGATTCTTGTATGGCGATCTAATCTTGTTCCTACAAACAAAATTTGCCCCCTTTTTTCAGCCCATAAGGGATAGAATTTCAGAAAGTCCTTACTTATCGGATGCCTACGTCACACAAGGTACCTACCCTCCAAGTTTCAGATCTCCACGATCAGCGGTTTAGGCTGTGCGTTGATCCGTCAGTCAATCATTCAAGACAAAGCATTTTATATGTATCAGATAGATAGATTAAGGTATTTTA
Organism: Hoplodrina blanda; assembly: GCA_949316365.1. Taxonomy (NCBI): domain Eukaryota; kingdom Metazoa; phylum Arthropoda; class Insecta; order Lepidoptera; family Noctuidae; genus Hoplodrina; species Hoplodrina blanda. The sequence goes on along the minus strand of OX438564.1, from coordinate 4,267,645 downwards.
TGTCAACCTGCTGAAATTTGCAAAACTGCACCTTGTATGTTGTCGCATACGAAGTTATAAAGTAAACCTGATATTTCCGGAGTAAAGAAGAAGCAGAAAAGAAGACTTGACCATGTTGGGCCTTGGCACTGGGAGAATTCACAGGAGTTAAATATATACCCGTGAATTTCCTGATGCCTCAGCTCAATGCGGTCTCTTTCCACAAAGAACTATAAAAGAAGACTAAAGAAGTATGAATGAAGAAGATTGTTTTTGTGATTGTGACTTTTTAACTTTTTTGATGTGTGCCTCTTTGAGCAGAGGACTTACGAGTTCTTGGGCCAAAGATTCCGTATTTCCATACAAATAAACTACGATAACTTGACGCTCCCCTCCATATTACTATTTTAATAATAATGAGTAATTTATGATGCCGCTAGTCAAGCAACAATGTCACGCTGATTTGTTTTTGTTTCGAGAGCCGTCTCAGTACGCATACATACATGCGTTGTGAGTCTTGTAAATACTTTTACAAATACTTTCAAACGTTTTGAATTGTGGAAGGGCGCGTCAAGTTATCGTAGTTTCTCTCTACCAGCTTTTTAGGTACTTGTCCCACTTACAGCGATATGGACGAATTTTTTGATGCCCTTTGTGATCTCCTCCCCATTTTTATGTAAATTGTGTATAATTATTGAATGATTATTATTTATAAATAACCGATTTCATGTTACTATAAATAATCTATTTAAACAGTATAAGAATAGAAGATTATGACCCTGTTTGACGACCTTTGAACTTTGGGTTAACTTTTCAAGCAGATTATGTATATTTATACCTGATGACTGTATTCTGTAAAAAATTCCTTCGGCTTAAGTTGAAGTGAACTTTAGGTGAACTGAAGGCAATTCTACAATTTAAAACTTGCAAAATCTAGTTACAATCTCATCTCAGTGACAATCAATATAAAAAAAATAGATAAATTAGAGAATTTTTTGACAGATTAAGACTGTAATTAGATTGCGATCTTTAATAAAAGATAGTAGAAATGTCCCCCCTGATGAGATGAATATGCGATAGATCAACTTATCAAATTATTTTATTAAGTATTTTATCTGGTAAATAGTGCCTCAATGAAGATGATAAAGCAATTAGAGATAAACTACTGTAACATGGCGCGCCCCTTCATATTACGATTTCAAAGTGTGTAAGTAGTCATCCATATGATAGTGTTTCTATGTAGTTGTAAGGTATTCGTCTTCAGTAGCAGGCTGGCAAATTTGTTGGTCAACTAATCATAACTAGCAAGACCGCGCAAGACAACGCACGTTTCATTTTCATAGAGAATGTCAGTGCAGCGCCATACTAATAATAATGAGTAATTATTGACGCCGCTAGTCGAGCAACAAATCGCTGATTTGTTTTTGTTTCGAGAGCCGCCTCAGTATGCAACTATGCACATGCGTTGTGAGTCTTGTAAATATTTTCACAAATACTTTCAAACGTTTTGAATTTGTGGAGAGACGCGCCAATTATTGTAGTTTATCTGTAGTTTCAAACATGCACCAATTCAATTCTGTTGTTACAAACTTACTTAATTTAATTAGTAAGTTTATGTAATTAATTACACGCTACACTAATGGCTGAGATATAATGAGTGGTAATTAAAACAGTACATGTACTGAGAATGTGGAAAACTAATTACATTGTGAATGTCAGTTATTATACGCAGCAGTGCGACAGCGCGCTGCATACAAATGTATTCTAGTGATATTTTGGTCAATAAGTAACTAAACTCAATGTAGTTTTGTAGACTATAGGATTAGAGCACTATTATTTTATGGGCAACTGCCGAACCACAAGCCTAGGTACGGCAGTTTCCCGTCAAATATTTTAATTTCAAAATGATACGTCACTCACGTAGCTTACGAGTTTTTTAGCTCTTATTCTATCTACTAAATTCCATCTTGTTTAAAATCCTATTACATAATACCTATATGTTTTTTATTTGAATGCTGTAATCTCACTTATTCATGGGTCCGATTTTCAATATCCTTTCGATATTTAACTATAAAAAATGTATATAAACTATAAACATTATTTATATAAATAGATAGTTACGAGTATGATACTGATAAGCCTCTTAGTATCTACCTAACAATGCAACATGACTTTGTTTGGTGTAAATCTAATAATACAATGTGATTACCAATGATTTCTAGATCGATAATTCTGGTCTTCAATTTCACAGCCGAAATAGCTCAGTTGGGAGAGCGTTAGACTGAAGATCTAAAGGTCCCCGGTTCAATCCCGGGTTTCGGCAGAATACTCTTTTTGTGATTTGGGACAAGTTTCATAAACGAAACCGCAACTGATTATCCGATCCCTGGTTAGTGACAAAGACAACGTTTCTTCATGACATAAAGGAGAACTTTTTTTAACTCGATTTGCTTTACTGTAAGATAATGAAAGAGCCCAGCATTGAAACAAGCAAGATGCAACGACTTATACCTCTATCCATTCCCAAAATTTCAGCCGTACTAATGCAGGTCTGACGGTTCTAGGTTCTCAACCTATAATAGCTTATTAGTTACCCAGCTAATCTCACAACAGAATCACAATCGTGATAAAAACCCATGCAAATGTCATTAAAATTAGCTCGCATTGACAGTCCGTGCGACCGCGTGTAGTATATTGTCTTTACATGGTTCGAGTTCCTCACATATTGTCTTCCGATCGAGAAATGTTGTCTTTAAGTTATAGGTAAAAGCGATTTTATTGTGAAACGTTTAATGTTGTTTTAACAGCAATGCCGTTCTTGATAATTATGGATCTGCATTACTTTTAATATACATCAGAATCTCTATCATATGTATGTATAATATGTATGTATAATATGTATGTATTTATAAATTATATAAGTATGTATATCAGTTGTCTGATTACCATAACACAAGCTCTGCTTAGCTTGGGATTAGATGGCCGTGTGTGAGTTGTCCCAAGATATTTCCAAGATATTCTATTCCGTGTTTCAACAGACCTTAGTACTGTTAAAAAGAACCAACTCACGATTTCTCTATAAGTACCACAATGAATAACGTGAAACTAATTAAAAATGGCAAATGTGTTACATAACATCAAATTAAACAGGTCAATGTGCATCCAAAACTTATGCTTAGATTAAATACCTATCCAAAATAATCACAATAACTTCGAAAAATAGAAAAAAATATGACTTTACTTAACCCAATTGGCAAGGAATATAAGACAAAATTATTTAGGATGCTTTGCTTATATATACCAAAAAAGGCCTGATTAACACACACGGTCTATACGTCTAGCGAAAATCGTTGCCAAATAAGCACATCAATTTATGAAATAAATCTGCACCTAAGTATGTATATCAGTTGTCTGGTTACCATAACACAAGCTCTGCTTAGCTTGGGATCAGATGGCCGTATGTGAGTTGTCCCAAGACATTTTTTTTATAATTTTTTAATTCGCTTTTTTTCGTAAATTGCACCACACCACACAACAGATGTTACAGTTACTCACGAGTCGATTGTTGTACCCTATTCAACGATAATCGTCGGTTAGGCTCCTGTAATCCATATGCAACAGATGATCTAACGTTACTGCTAACGGATGGTTATTGTCTCAACTTTTTGTATGATGTCGACGGTCCGGAAATGTGTACGTAAGTTTATGTTATCGTAGAATTTGTTCACAGCTTTGTTGTGTCAACGATACGAATTGAAAATAATTATCTTCTAAATATATTAAAGCGAAAGGTTATCTACTATGTTATCTCTTCACCACCTTTGGTTGACTGTTAGAGAATGCCTAAGGCATTAAGTCCGCCTTTGTGCTTTTGTTGCATAAAGTTTAAATAAATAAATAAAGGTCATACACTCACTTATCACGAAATATCGAAAACCGCTTCATATATGAAGATGAAATTCGGCAGGGCGGTAGATAATGATTTTTCAAAATTTATTTCCTAAGGGGGTGAAACGGGGGTCCGACATTTTTGCGGACGGTCGCGGGCATATCTAGTGAACGTATGATTATTTGCCTGAAGGGGTATTATAAAATTCTACCGAACGAGTTTTGGTCTCGGTGGCCAATCTCAATAGAAACTAGTCATATGTGTGCAGGAGATATTATAGTGCAGAAGTGTGTGCAAACACAGGTGCACTTCCTCCTCCCTCATTCTCAGTCTGATGAGATGGCAATCTGACATGATCGGGAAGAGATCGTGCGCAGGATCAACAGCTTTACGTGCTTTCCAAGACACGGAGAGGTTTCCCCATCAACTTTCAATCCCTGGGCCACATTCCAGTGGAAAAACCCAATAACACTTTGCCCGACCTAGGAATCGAACGCGCCACGCTCAGCACACAAACGGGGCAATCAATAGTACCGTTTCAAAACGTAGAAACTATAGATAATATTCACAGAGGTGGTCTTTTTAGAGATTTTTTTGCTAAAATTGAAGGTAGAATTAACAAAACCAGATTTTCCCATAAAATCGACTAAATGTTTTAATTAAAGATAAAACCAATAAAACATATAAAAACAAAATGGCCACTTTGTTGTTTTACGATGATTTATAGAGAATTAAATCATTTACAGGTAATTGCTTAATTTATAGAAACTTTAGAACTTTCTACCTTTTAAAAAAGATCTGACTTATAAAATTGGTTTCCTTTGAACTACGATACTAGTAAACATCTGAAAATTAGGGAACATAAAATAATTAAAATGTAAAAGCAGTTAGGGCGACTGCTGAGCATGAGGTCTTGGGTTCGAAGCCCAGGTCGGGCAAAATGTTATTGGGGTTTTCCATCAGGAATTTCTCAGCAGCAGCCTCGGAGTTGGCAATAGGCTCGCCCCCTATTAGATGGGACTTAAACATAACAAGCGAAATGTTTGTATACTAATGGGTACATCTCTGCCTAATCCTTCGGGGATTACAGGCGTGATGTTATGTTATGTCAAAGCATTATTTCAATGAAACCCTTTTTAAAGGCACTTTTGAATTGTCAAGGAGTCGCTCAGTTAGTCAGAGTGTTAAAGCTAGTTACTCGTTCTAAAACGTAGGTAGCTTCCATGGAGAAGAACTGACTATTGGAAGGGTCAGTAAGGCAGAAATAACCACAACTGGGAATCAACTTCCCAGTTGTGGTTATTTCTGCAGGAGCTTCTAAGTAATGAAGTTTACAATACAGATAATAGGGAAGTGAAACATAATATCGATGAACGCTATGACTACGAAGAACGGAGCCATAAGTTGATTAATGGGGGAGGGCTATGAAATGAGCGGATAGTGAAGAGCGCTTTATATTAGCGTCTTATCTAAAAGCAAAGCGAAACTAAGTCATAGTAACGTAAATTCGATCAATTTTTATAAATTGCAAATATCCGTTGCGTACATAATATTTATTTAGTTTGAATGTTTTATTCATATTAAGTAATTGTGTTTGTCCAGAACAATATTGGATACCTAATCGTATCTGCAGTTATTAAAAATTGACTACTATTAGCGAACTCGTGTAGGTCTACAGATAAACCAAGATGCTGAAAAATATGTAGTTTATCTTGTAGTGTACCTAAGGTAGTGAGCTCACTGCTAGGTGGCGTCATCGTGGAGCAATATTTAGATGTAGGTGCTACTTAGCATTACCTATAGGTACTGACGATTTGTATTTGTGTTTCTAGCGACCTCACCTCCGCCTCTGCTGCAGCGACGCCATGCCAACTCGAACTACACATCTACAAAAAAAGACTAGGTTTTTTTAACTAAAATTCTAACGGAGACAATCCCACAGAGTGACAGACGAGAGTACTTGGGGGATAGGGGGTTGTATAGCCACTACGAAACCATACCAAATATGACAAAATATTAATACTCACATTATGACGTCACTGCGTATGAAAGGATCGCTCCCGCTCATTTCAAGGCCCAATGCGCCACGTTTTTGTAAGTGATCGCTAGACGGATGAGAGTCAGTTTAGTACACAATGCTGCGACTTCCTTATATCTTTGTATCAAAGCGGTTAAGTACAGTTGGAAGGTGAGATAAGGCCCTAATGACGATGTAATGAGAATTCGTGGGAAAAGGTCGATATCGGTAAAAAAAGTGTGTTGTCACATCACTAGTTGAAAGTTTGATTTTTTTTAAACGCGTTAAGCTACGTCTTAGGTTACTGCTACGCTCCAGTGTGTCATAGCGTGGTGTTATATAGCCTATAATACTATTTCTTATGAATTTGTCTATCATAGGTATACAAAAAATATTTTTCCAAACCGACTTGTAGTACCAAAGATCAGCGCGTATAAACAGACAAACCAAAAAATCTCTTTAACTTTATTATATACTAGCATTCGCCCGCGGCTTCGCTCACAAATTACATTCAAAATTCGATCTTGATCTCTCCAGGAACAGGGGTGCTATTCTCTAAAAGACTCGACGACGAACTCGTCGACGAAACTAGTATGGTCCCCAGTGGATTTTCAACTTTATGCTGTAGATCACAACGTTGTAAATCTATTAAAGACAAACTGTTTCGGAACTCGTCGTAGAGACAGTTTGTCGTTAATGGATTTTTAACTAAATGGTCAATGGTTTGGTAATGGCAAATAAACTTACTTTCGCATTTATAATATGGCTGTTTGTGTATGTGAGTTTATATGTTCGTAAACGCATCTGTGGGCCTTATTAGCAAGCTCAAGATAGCCCAACGAGCTATGGAGAGGGCTATGCTCGGAGTCTCTCTGCGTGATCGAATCAGAAATGAGGAGATTCGTAGACGAACCAAAATTACCGACATAGCCCAGCGAATTAGCAAGTTGAAGTGGCAGTGGGCAGGCCATATAGCACGCAGAACGGATGGCCGATGGGGCCGTAAAGTTCTCGAATGGAGACCACGCACCGGCAAGCGCAGCGTAGGACGTCCACCCACAAGGTGGACGGATGATCTGATAAAAACCGCGGGATCGCGCTGGATGCAAGCCGCTTCCATCCGGTCTTATTGGAAATCAGTAGGGGAGGCCTATGTTCAGCAGTGGACGTCCTACGGCTGATATGATGATGATGATGAAACGCACCCACGATACAGGAAAAAATCCTAGTGTGGGGCTACGTTTAAAAAAAAAAATATTATATGGGATTAGTTAAAATTCGTAAGTTTTGACTTTCCTCAAATAAATGATTGATTCTTATAAACGCTTTAAGTACAGGTAGGCACAACAATCCTCGATGCCGTTAAAACGAAAAGAAGTGGATTCCTAATCATGTTATTATTTTCGAAATAGTTCTAGTTCCAAGAAGGTTGTTAGCAAAATTTTTGGCTCGTGCCACCGAACAAGCAATTATTTAAATTGTTACGGTGAATTTGGTAAAATTACCAGATGTTAGTATAAAAAAAAAACAACTACAGGATTAGTTTTCAGTAGGTAGTCAGATAACTCAAGAGAGAGCTTAAGTGGATAATATATTTGTCAATTTTGACATTTATTTATGACAAAATATGCTATTGACAACATTTACCACCATTATATTTATTCCTTCATCAAAAGTTCTGACGATTCATTAATCGGTATTAAATAAGTTGCTGTTTGAGTGTTTGTTATGTCAAAATAGCAGTTTTTTAACAAATTCAATCTTTATATAGGTATTTTTATTTTGAATTGGAACGCCGCAATTGAGTACTTTACATCATTATCCAATAATTCCAATACATAACTTCTTTACAGGAACATTTTATTTAAGCCCTGAAAATTCGATTAATTTTCAATTAACTGAGATCCCTAATTATTTGCAGGAAAACACTTCTAATAAACATATTATTATTATAAAGCACTTAGGGATTCAAAAAAGCTTGTCTGATTATTTATCGTTTTATCTTATTTCTAAGAAATTAAGGTGTGTAAGTAACACAGGATGCATCTGCTACTGATCTTACAATTTGTGCATTTATCCGTGAAGATTATAAACTCATGTTCCTTTGTTTACAATACTTATTTTGTTGCGAACAATACTGTTGAAAAGGTTATCAAGCAATATTTTTCTTAATTTTAGTTTTGACATGAATTTTTGGTAGTACTCACAAATGGCCTGACAGAACGTATGTCAAGTGGTTAAGGCACCTGCCTCTCATGCACGAGGTGTAGATTCGTATCCAGACTTTACCGTTGAAAAATCACTAAAACATTCAGTTTTATGATAAAAATCTTGGTGTTTTGAGCCTACATTCTTAAAACTACCTTCTGTCCAAGACTTCGTCCGCGTCAAAGTTGATTTCTCCATACAAACTTTCAACCCCTATTTCATCCCCTGAGGGGATGAATTTTAGAAAATCCTTTCTTATCGGATGCCTACGTCATACACACACCCTCCAAGAACACACTCTCCAAGTTTCAGGTCTCTACGATCACCGGTTTATTCTGTGCGTTGATCGGTCAGTCAGTCAGTCATTCAGAACAAGCATTTTATTTGTATAGAAGATAGATATACCCATACAAATGCTCGATTAAGGCATCCGGAAGTGTATATATTTATAACTGAATCGTATAAGCATATTGACAAACAAGGCACCCCTTACGGAACTATTAATAGCTATTACGGATGTCAATTTGGGTAATTGGTAACAAGGGAACCCTCAATTACCTACGTATCAAATTGCTAGCCGTCAAAACTGTCATGGCGCTTGATGAAACACAAATTGACGTTAAGTTTTATCATGAAACAGGTAGACTTTCAATAATCTGAAGGATTTTTGTAATTTGCCATTGGCTAGATACTGAAAATATTTTTACGATTTACTTGCACAAGGTGATACTTGCGCAAGGTCAAACTTGCACAAGTCAGCGTGACACCGTTGTACCTACAAATTGCTCAAATACGCTAATAACCATATACATTAATGCACACTTGCACAAGTCCTTGCAAGTAGTCCTTGTCTATATGTGAAAACTTCTAATTGGCCATAATTTTATTAGCTGTAAGTTTTCCTAACAAAATAAAATATTTGTGGCCTGCAATAAGAATACATTCTAAAATATTAAAGCCGATAATAAAACATGTGTTCGCAGATTGGTTGGCCAAACTATTAGTCTGTATGTAGAACATAATTCTGTTCGTCCTTGCGTGCAGGAGCGGCGTACGCTCTGTTATTATGGTAGGCAAGGACTGCCGATAATTTGCGCAGTAGTGAGGGAGAATTGTCGATAGATATAATAACAATAATGACTAAATTACCTATGTGAATTTTTATTATATTATAAGTTCGCTTTAGAATTACATATGTATAAGATATGGCGTGCGTTTTACGTAGTAGCAATTTTTTTCGCAATTTTTACAATGCAAAATGTAAGGCCATTAAATTAAGTTCAATTAATTTGTAACTTGTATCCAGGATTTTTTAAAAATATAATTGAAAAGAATGTCCGTGGAATTTCTTGTTCCTTTATCTCCATAGAGGCCTACCTCCGTTTTGGAACGAGCAACTATCTTCAACTTCCTGACTAACTGACTGACTCCATGACAATTCAAAAGTGCCAATAAATTGTCTAATTTTTTTGTTTTGACTTTGACTTTGATTAATGTCACGTGACTGGAAAGCCTTTATTGACAAAGCCTTCTTACTAATTCCAGGAATCGGTGAAAACACCAGTAATTTACACTAACTGTATGCAAGTAGCTTACATGTCAACTTCTGATTGCTTATTACATGTCAACTTCTGATTGATTAATGTTACAATGGTATGCAAGCTACTTGCATACTTTTGTGCAAGTAGTACTGTATATTCCTGGCCTAACATTTTTATTCCATTAACTGACCTGTCAATTTTTGATTGATAAATGTCACAATGGAATAAATCATGGCTACTTGCATACTTTTGTGCAAGCTTTCAACATTGGAACATGTGTATTCCTGGCTTAACAATCTTATTCAACTGACCTGAGATTTTAATTAAATCAAGCTATCCACTTTTGATCAGAAAAAAGAAAAATTCATAGTGAGTAAAACGAAAAATTCATGCTTTATCGACATGGGATCAGCACTTATCTTGCATATTATAATAACAGTGGTAGTTCTGAGCTCACCGCAGCCGCGCCGCTCAGTTGACTCGCTAGTTCTAACTTTTGCTAATACATTCTATTACAAGGTATTTGCTGCTGAAACAAAATAGGTACTGGTATAATGTTTAACATGTTGAAATCCATTTTGTGTTCTGAAAGTATCCACTTTCTAAGTACCTTAGGATGTTATATACTTTAATGGTTTTGGAATAATTGTATTCTAATAACAACCAACCCTGGTTTTGGAGAGGTGCAATTTACTAATGAAGACCCCTTATTTCTTACCCCACCCCCCCTTTTTTTCTTTTGCCTTATTTTTATTATACAAACCTTGTTCGAAGAACAAAAAAAAATATCACCCTCGAGTTGTTCTCAAGTCATGATCTTTTACACGTCGTTCGATTAATATACCTAGATAAATACACACATCAAAAGTGTCTAGGGATCAATATATTATTATTACCAAATACATCTTGATCCCTAGACACTTTTGATGTGTATAGATATAGAAAGTTCATGGCAAATGTTTGAATAATTTTCTTTCGCTCCACACCGTCCTGCTAAATGATAATGACACCCTGGTAAATGATGACCCCAGTAGCAAGTGAGCGATTGTAACGATCAATCAGCTTAGGCAAAAGCGGTTTATCACCTGCAGTTCTTCTGTCACATCCATATCAGCCTATGGCCATCCACTGCTGAACGTAGGTCTCCCCCAAAGACCGCCAACCATCCCGGTCTTGGGCAGCCCGCATCCATCCGCTGCCTGCCACCTTCTTTAAATCGTCGGCCCACCGTGCAGCAGGGCGTCCCACACTACGTTTGCCTTTTCTGTCACATGGCCTCAAGTTAAGGCTTCCACAAACCTGTCACCAGTCCAATAACAAACCAAAAAAGTAGAAATACTTCAAAGTTTTCCACCAACATTATAAACCATGGTCGATGCGACGCCAAAAATACAGACACCCCATAAGAAAATATTTAACATAAAAACACCGGGCATCGCCCTAAATAGGGTTGGGAAACAGGGGCGGCGTGGGGTGGCGGAAACCCCTAATGGTACTTTGTCACGAAACACCACCCAAATTACCACCACAGTGGAGTTCCTAGAAATATATGGAGGTATATGGGTTTTTTCGTTTGCTGCCATAATGTTTAGTGTCGGTAGATTTAAGCTGTTTAGACACGCTATTCGTGATTTAGGTTACAATATCTAAAAAGCCTGTAAAATGTATGGGTAGGTAATATTTTTTTTAAGTTTCGTATGTACTTGATAAATGAAATTTTACAATTCATATGTACTTTCTAAGTTTATCTTAAACATCATTGACATCGTTCCTTGCCTCGGAAAGCACGTTAAGCTGTTGGTCCCGGCAGTCATACGTGGATCTTTGACAGTCGTTACGGGTCAACCGAAGCCCGAAAGCCTGACAACCAGTCTTACCAAGGGGTATCGTATTACTCAGTTACTGGGTTGTGGAGGTCAGATAGGCACTCACTCCATGTTTATATATTTAACCACCATGATCGACCATTATATTTACAATGATAATTTGTAATTAGCGACGGATTAATTTATTAATATAATTGTAAGACATGCGGGAGTCTTATTTCGCTCAGCCAATTAACTAACAAAGACTCCGTACACTGTCTAGACATTTCGATTACCTACGTCGGTTCGACTTTGAGTAACACAGCTGTTTCAAACAAAAATAATTCTCACTAATTTTGTTGCACGCAAGTTGTTTCTAACAAGCACTCGGTCTGGTTGTTTGTGTGGGTGACTTCATATTGTTTGTGAATGCAGGCACGATACAGGGGAAATCCTAGCGTAGGGCAAAGTTTAAAAAAATAATTATCATACTATTAATAGGCATTATTGTCTCACTTCAGGGCAATGGCCTCTTGTCATACATAGAAGACACGAGTATTGACCACTAGGCTTGCTTAAAGCTTGGAAAGTACATAATATGAATTAAAAAAGACACATTGGTACTTGCTAGGTATTGGTACTTGGTAGGCCACCACGAGGTGGTGGATTGTAGACCAACAAGGCTGAGGAATGAGCGTTTTAAAAAATAAAAAATACCACATAGCACAATTTTATTCAGACTACATTAACAACATAACCCGCCTAGACCAGAAAACACGCTACAAATTGCCTTCCCAACCCTTTATTTCGTAAATAAATTTCCAAAAACGAATCGACATCCATTTCGCGAGTGCATTACATGCAAAAACGTCGAATGGAGCCGGTAATGGGTAGTTTCCTGGCAACCCTCCCCTGGTAGACTTGCCACTGGCTGGCACCAAAATTGTGCAAACTTATGCAATGTTACGTGTTTTGTTAGAAAAGTTTGCCCAGCCATTATACTGTTCGTCGTGAATTTTACTTGGAAACCGTACCGGTGAGTGCCGACCCGTAGTTTACTATCGCCGCTTTTGTTTTGTTTTATAGGTATTGTAAAATGGGGTTATTGATAGATGTCTGGAGGATTCTAGGGTTAGTTTTTAGTGCTTATAACCTGAGTCTACGTTTTTTTAACTTTAGGGGAGAGTCGAAATACCTAAGGCCGTGTTCACGCAGACGCGGGGCGTCGGGCGTCGCGTCGTGCGGGACGGCCCGCTCTAAATTCAAATATTATGGCGTTGTATGAGAGCGTTCACGGAGAAGCGATTTTAGATGTACTAATTTTCCCGCCGCGAGACGCCACGCAGCACGCGACGCCCGACGCCCCGCGTCTCCGTGAATGCGCACTAAGTCGGTATTTAGGTTTATAAAATTGAAGAAAATGGTATCATGTTCCTCAGTTTTTTAAACATACGATATTTTTGTCACCATGTTAATAATTTTAACCTGTTTTCGCAAATCGATTGATAAGTAACAAAATTAATTTGACACGAAATCTCAATAACCAATCTTATTGATTAAATAATTAGAATGTAGGTAAATGATTTAAAAATATTTCGGTTTCCAATTTCGTTGGTCATTTTGACACGAAAACTAGGAAGCAATTCTAGTAACATTTTAACCTGTCAAAATAACATACATACACACATAAACACCCCTACATAATTATTATCTATTAGTACTCGTATTACTTTTACGTGTAACATACATTTTTGACCACATTTTGATATTGATTGTCACTGAGATGAGTCCAGGGTAGAAGATAGTATTAGATAAATTGAAAAAGTCACATTGGTACTTGCCCTGTATCCAACCCATGAGAGGCAAGCAGCTTAACCATGATGATGGCTCTTGATAATCAAATCCATCTCATTTTCAGGGGATAAACATGGAGGGGTCATCATCAGACTACAGCGACGAGGAGGTTGGGGTCCTGGCGCGGGGGCAGAAGCTGTGGGTGCGAGGAGTCAGGTCCCACACGACTTGCGCAGACATCGTCAGGGCTTTGCAGGACGCTCCCGAAGGTAAAGGACAGGTGAAGCCCACAGGCGGCCTGTATAAAATTATTACTCAAGGGAGAGATTTTGAGATTTTTTTTTATTATCACAGAGGTGACTATTGACATATTATGTCTATTCGTACAACAATTTCTATGATAATCTTTACAAATTGGCGACGTACACAACCAGAGATACCTATTATCTCTCCTGTGATAATATCACACGATGGTGGACAAATTTTACTATCAGATAAACTGTCGATGTGTTTGTCATCTAATAGCATTGACTAAATTTGATTTATTATTCGGACTTTTCTTTTGCAAAACTAACCAACCCACATCAAAATTTATTTAATTCGAAGTGTTATGATTTTAAGTTTTTAACTAATTCGATTTGTTTGAAATTCATATTTTTGCCTGTGCTGGGTTGAAGGCATGCTTCGAGAAGTAAATAACCTAAACTAAATTAAAAGTAGCAGGACGTAGACAATGATTTTGAGTTGGCTGGTGTTTTGGCTTGGAGTTTTAAGATATATTTGTATGTCAGCAGGAGGTGGGGTGAGCGAGCAAGGCGAGTGGGTACTGGCTGAGCGGTGGCGAGGAGTCGAGAGGCCCCTGCCTCCAGATGTACCGGTGTTGCACGTGCTTGCTGCTTGGGGAGACGCCAGGCATGAGGTGTGTATCACTATGCTGCTGAACTAAGATTGTTAGTAATAATAATCATGATGGTTGTTTTGAAGGAACACAATTATTTGATCGTAGGTATAGGCTTTGATAGGAGACGTTGACTTGTTAGTCAACGTCTGTACCTATATCAAAGCCTACACTAAGCCTAACACTGTTGTGTTGAAGGGGTAAATTTCGTTAAAAAAGACCGAGAACGGTCTTGGGTAGTGGACACGATTAACCAATAATTTCAAGACACAACTTCTCTTAAAATACTTTATTCTAGCCTTGAAAACCTGATTGATTTTCAATTAACTGTAAAATGACATAATTAGTTGCGTAGAAATAAAAAAATAAGCCAAATGAGTTGTCAAATAAGTGACGTCACAGTTTGCTATTGCCAAACAAAGTCTATGGGGGAATGGCGTTTCGACAGGTCATAAAAAGTATGTGAATTGATTGGTGGTGTATAGGTAGTGCATTAGTCAAAATTTACTTTTGACCTAACTGATAAAAACGTCCTACCATCAGATTTCTTTATTTCAATGTACACACAGCAAAACAGATAGGAATGCAGGGTCGTCAGATATACTCGTAGTTTAAGTTTTCTTAGAAACCGATGGATGTTTTCGAATGTAATTTAATTTAAAACGTAGATAATAAATAGTTCTTCATTAAGGTTAAGTTTCAGTCAAAGACATCCATCGGTTTCTTAGAAAACTTCAACTATATCTGACGACCCTGCATACCTATCTGTTTTGCTGACTGTACCTCCATCTCATCTTTTTCTTTCTTACAGGTTCGCTTAGCCCTTCGTCGTGTCTCAAGTGGCGGAGAAGATGACTCAGGTCGTGATAGCGATGGTGGAAGCCGGGGAGGGGCACGACGGCGGAGAAGACGAGGACTGAGGGCAGCCACCCCTCCTCCCAGAGCCAGGAGTGAGGACCCAGCGGCTAGACTCGTCTCAGTCATACAGCATCAGAGCAGGACCATACACCAACAGCTTGATAAATTAAGGTATACAAACATGGGCCTTTTTTTGTACTTCTACATATCAGGTACTTATCTAATAAGGAGTTTTCCTGATGATGGCTGTTAGATTTTTTTAAGGAGACCCTATTTTTTATCAATCAATACCCACTCCATTGTGGAGGCAACGCAACGCGACGCGTTGCATCGCGTCGTATATCAGCCCTTAGGTATAGCTATTTTTTTTGTTTTTGAAGGTATAGCTGTTAAACGTCATTGACATTATTTTATTGCACTTGTATGTAGGTACCTACATTTTAAAACAACAATCTTGTTTTATATTTACAGAGAACAAGAAAAACTCATTGACCATCTAGAAGACCAAACCCACAAGAATCGTATGGAGAAACATGGCACCAACTACCTTCTCGAATCTTACCTACGAGACCTTGGCAGGTGTAGCGAAGTCAACGACAGCCAAGCTGGTAACAGTGACAGCGGAGTAGGTGTAGGAAGCGGTACCCCACCCAGACGACACACCAAGCACAAATCCAGAAGAGAAAGACATCTTATGAGAGAACATTACTTCACTAAAGAACTTACAGACATATGCCAAGTCAATTCCGAAAGGCTAATGCAGACACAAAACGACACAGACTCCGAAGCATCCGCTGATGAGCTATCCAGGATACGAGAAGAAATCGACATGTTGGAAAAACTAGCAATAGTAAACAAAAGACTACACCGCGAAGAAGAACTAGTTGTAAGACTAACAGCTAAAGTCAAACGGTACATGGACGAGAACAAAGCGAACAGCTGCGAAAATGAATCCCAAGTGACTATGCTATTGGACAAAATTGACCAGGAGTTAGTGAGTACAGCAAAGGAGATGCAAGACAACGCTGTAGAGTTAGCGAAAGCTGACAGTGAGATAGAAAGTAGAATGAAACTTCTTGATGAATTGACATTACAGCTGGAGGAGGAAGAACTGCAGAACACTGTATTAGAAAGACAGCTAAATGAAGCGTCGAGTCGTCAGCCCATACTTCTACAAGACAGCTATGTACCTGTTTTAGACCAAACAAACTTAAACCAGACGTTTAATTATGGGAACCCTGGGTATGTTCTCGATACGCTGGTATGACATAGGTTTAAAATCGGAATTATTTGTCCCAAAGATGTTATTTTCAAATTACCATATTGTAAGTAGCAGTATCTAAGTTAAAACTTGGAAAGTACCTAACCTTAATGAAGAATTGTATATCAAGTTTAATTTTTTTAGTTTACTGTCAAATGTAGATGAGAATGAGAGGCATAAAAGTAATACCTGTTTATTGTGGTGTTCTAATAATATTATTTCTTTCATTTTGAACTAAAATGGTGAAAATGAAAAAAAGAAAACAATTGTAATTAATTAAGATGTATGTACGGTCGGGGTCATAAGTGGAGTAGCAATCTACAAAGCAAATCGATTGACGTTTTGGTTAAACTTACGACCTTTCGACGTCGTGTGCGAATTTTGAGGTGTACGTAGGTAGTGTGTTATTACGTTCAAAAGTGCCTTACAATGGCCTAATTAAATATATGATTTGACTTTAACTTTGAATACATCACTTATACACACAGATGTAGGTACGGCCAGTACCGCGTGTTCACAGCAATTCAAACCTTAGCATGCTACTGCATTTATGACCCCGACCGTACCTATTACAGAAATTGTATATAACGGGTGTAGAAAGACATTTAACATAGCCGAAAGTTGTTATTCCCATCATTTCGATCACTTTTTGTCCTAGACCATTCTTGGGAATCTGGCAGATATTTCAAGGACAATATTCCAAAATTATTTTTCGAAAACCAGTTTTAATTGCACCCACGACACCCCTGTACAGACACCCTTATGCAAAATTTCCAGCAATCATATTTAGTCAGTGCCTGCTGACACTGTGCGCCGTTAACCACTGTGACGTCACATATCTTAAGAACTGTCCAGTGCACATTTCGCCTCTTGTGTATCATGCAACGAGCCCCGCCGCCAGCACCTCCCCCGTACCCCGTTCTCGTCCTACCCCCGGGCCCCTGTACCTCGAGACTCAATAAAGCGTTATAACGGCAGCATGATGTGTCTTTTAATACCCTGTTAGCTACCGATGTGTTCTGTAAAAATATCCCTCGGTAAAGTGAGCTCCCATCCCACCGATGCTAGGGATCGTCAACTCACCTCAAGCTCACTCCTCTTAAGGTCATAGCTCATTAGAGCCACATAACACCCGACCAGCACTGCCTCGCCCCGACCGGTTAACCGACTCGTTGCCACCACTTTTCATGCACTTTAGCCAGGCCCCGAATATTGGACGATAACGCGCCAGGTAGATTTTTCATATCGATCTTTTTAAATCTGTTTATAAGTAAATTCGATGTGAGGCACCAGGTGCATCATTGGCTTCCCGTGATATTTGCTTATGACGCGCCTGGAGCGTCATTGGCCATGAGTCGGTTATTATTCTTTGTATGGAGTACTATGGGTATACGCTCACTCCATCAACTCCGGAGTATCTCGCATGCAGGCTGACCACGCGCAGACGGCAAGTGGACCAATCGGTGAACACCCGTTGCCCGCAAACTTAAGTAAGTTTGCGGTCAACGGGTGTTCACCGATGAACCTGCACGTAAATGCCCGAGTAAATGCTTATGTAAATCCCGCACTCCCAGCCATAGGAAAAGGTGGAATACTGCAGTGGTTTTAGCCGGTCAGAGTCCCGGCATGCCCCTCCGTCACCCCCACGATGGAGGAAGTCCATGAGGATTTACACCGCGCACAATAAAAATGGTGCTTGTCCCTAATGGATGCATAGTAATGATCCTTGACAAACTCTTCAACCGTAGACCACCTGTAGACAACGAGGGTCAACGAGTGATGAGGTGGTGCAGGTCGGATGCCGGGTGGGTGTAATGAGCTTTATGACCTTTAGTCGAGGGATTTTTCAGTGCAGAGAATATAATAAGAAAAAAAACCCACTCGATTGTAACTGCATCAAAAGATTAAGATTATTTAGGAATCTCTAGATTATTTTAAACATTATTTACACGCATGTATCTGATATTTTATTTTAATCTTTAATGTTTAAGTGACAATGACAATACATAAATGGTGCTAAGACTTACCTAATGTAACCAAAATTAGGACTCGTTATATTATAAGAACTTAAAATAGAACTTTTCTCGTCTTTTTTTTCGTCTATGGTTAATAAAAAATGCATTAAAAACTCCTTGTGCGAAAATGAAGCGCTCTTTTTTTCTTTTGAAGTGAAAACTTCTTTAGCGGCGTTGAGCACTTTTTCTGTAATGGGTATAAAATCTTAAACTCGCGTCAGGACACGTGACCTGATCGAAAAAGCGTAGGACGGATGGAGAGTAGACAGCTATCCCCTCTCTACGGCGCGGCGAAAATGTATGCCTGGGCCTACTGTTTCGTTTAGACAGCGCAGGGCGCTTGCGCGAATGATAATTGTAATAGTTTTAAAGTAAAATTTTTAATGTAATATAAATTGTCATGTTTGTGTACGATAGCGCAATAAATGAATATTGTATTCTACCACATAAATGATAGTACTTTTATACTGATAAAGCAATTGGTGCACAATTATTCCCTAACCATTCCAAAATATCAAACATGCTCAACGTTAATAATCAAGTTTTCACTTCTGCCGGCACTCCCGGAGTGCAATTTTTTTTTTTAATATTCAGGGCTATGATGACATAATTTTGTCGCGATTGTGTTTACCAGACCGGGTGCTCAGTTATTGCACTACATTTAGCGGACACCTGCTCATACGCATCTTTTGTTTTAATGAATATAGACACTTAATTATACTTACGTTAATTAATTCGAATACCAAATATGTATAAAAACCACCAATCACAATACATTTTAGTAATTAAGCCTAGTCAAATTATCTTCCGACAACGACAAATCTGCAGAAATAATGAAATATTGATGAATATTTGACCAATTTTTAATCCATAAGGACTGATCCATAAGGCACACTTTGTGTTAAAGAAATTCTACAAAATACTGGCAGTTTTATAAGCGGTCAGCGTAAACAGAGCAGCAATATGCTTCATTAGTCTTCATTGATTGATAATGAACTTAAACGTGATAGAAATAAAGTTGAAAATTGCTTGCAAGACAAATTCTACCCGGAATTTAAATCTTGCAACTTTGAATTATATTTCTGTTGTATTTTAGTTTCTTATTCGCTTGTTAATCGCTTTAAAAGTCAGTCTGCAAGATGCAAGCTAGGCTGACTGCCTAGGTTGTCAATAAAATCTTGTTGAATTCTAATATGTCTCACAATTCATATGAGTCAAAGTAATTTATTGCTCTTCTTTCAATGGATAGATCATATCACTTTTTTAGATAGCTTAAATAAATTCCACCGTTTGTCAAAAAATTGGTGACTACATTAATGATATTTCTGCATTCAAAAAAAATTGTCTCAGAATACTTGTTTTATTTGTGAACCATCCCTTAGTTGTTAAAAAGTATATAATTATTAAATATGTTTAAAATAAGTGTACATAATACAAATATACAACGATTATAAAGAAACAAATTGAGTTTTATTGAACACGCTTCTGCCGGGTACTTTGTCCGCATCAAAGTTGGTTTCTCCATACAAACTTTGCCCCCCTTTTTAGGGGTAGAATTTCGAAAAATCCTTTCTTATAGGATGCTTACGCCATACAAAGAACACACCCTAGAAGTTTCAGGTCTCTACGATCAGCGGGTTAGGCTGTACGTTGATCCGTCAGTCATTCAGGACAAAGCATTTTATAAGTAGGTATAGATAGATAGATAGATGAAAACGGATGAATGAATTGGATAGTTGACACTAATAACCAATAATCCAAGACTTAATTTCTTAAAAGAAACAATTTATTTCAGCCCTGAAAACCCGATTAATTTTCAATTTACTGTAAAACTTTATTTTTGTTTGGCTTTGAAATCAAAATAGTTTGTCAATTGAGTTGCCAAATAAGTGACGTCACAACTCGATATTGCCACACAAAATCTATGGAAGAATCGCGTTTCGACTACTTTCGACAGGTCATAAAAAGTACGTTAATTGATGCTTGATGGTGATGTCAACTAGCCTATTCCACATTTATGGCCGCAATTAAGTATATACCTACTTTAAAAAGGAAACACGGGTGGTATTTTCTCCATACAAACGCTTCCGCCTGTTTTCTTTCTGATTACATTAAAGTAATGATTTTTTTACAGTAAAGTAAATATCAATAATATAGACTCTAGAATGCACAGAAAATACTCAAAATTGCAAACTAATACCGCTGTGAACAGAGGCCTTGAAAATTGTTAATGAAAAAAGAAAAACATAGGGGCACGGTATATATCTGTCTTGTTCAGTTTATGAAATATCTTTTGTATTGGTTCAATTTTAGAGAAGGAAATAGGCGAGAGCCAAACCCCGAATTAAGACTTTTTACTTAGGGTATTCAGTTGGGTCTGCAATTGCCCTTTTTGCACGCCGAGGGTGGCAGAGCGACAGCGATATAGTCTCTTCTAAGGGCCTTTTCATTGTCATGCGTGTTTGCGCCCGCGTGCAGGCCAGGCACGCATGCGTGCTGCCCGCAACCTATCGTATCATACATGTTTTTATTGTCATGCGCGCCACACGCACGCGGATCGCGGGTGGCTCGCACGGATGCGTGCCGCCCGTGTGCGTGTGGCGAACCTTGACAGTCAGTGTTGTTTTTACTGTCAAGCGGGTCGCACGCAGGTTGTATGATCAATATGAACATTCATTTTGACACGGGTTCTCTTTCTGGCGACACGCACTATACTGTGGCGGCGAAGCGAAAATCCTCATTTTTAAAAATCTTATCGCGTTTCCTCTTAAATGCAGTACAATATGTTACAATTTGTTAAAATACACACGAGGAAAATTTTTCACGGAATGAAAATGTCCATTTTAATAAAAGTACTTGAACATCTAAGTCGAAAATAAATCAGAATTAAAATAAAATTGATAAAATTCTGAGTAGGTACCTACTAACTTTACTAAAGTTTCTAACCTTTTCGATCTTGTCACCCTTGTCAGCGAAATTGATTCTACACCCTTCCTATTAAAATGACATTTAAAAAAATACAATATGTGTAATAATTACGACACCGCTATATAAAAAAACATAGATTTTATTAATAAATATTAGTCATTAAATAAGCTAAACAATAAAATAGCCACATATATTAATGAGGTTTTTTTACATACAATTATTAGCTTTATTACCCCCGTGGAAAAGCTATTTTACCTACGCTCGGATAATTACCCACAGGCTCGGAACACATGATTACTTTAATTTAAGCTTAAACAGTAAGCCAGTTAATGTATTTTTCACTAGGATGGCACTGGATGAAATTACACCTTTTAGAATTTCCCACGTTTTTCTAAAGACACTTTTAGGCCTTCACAATTAAATAACTTAAGGGCCAAAACACAAAACCGCGTAGCGGCGCCGCGCCGCGAGAATCGGCAGTAGCGTCACTGCCGATTGTAGCGGCGCGGCACAGATGTATCCAGTATCTTCTTTGTCGTTTGAGTAATTTCTTTTTAATAAGAAATAAGCAATAAGTTTCTCACGATGGTCCATGGCAGAGACACGTCTATCCACAATCAAAAATCACGAGGAACTGGATACCCTACCATACGACAATAAAATGCTCTTTTTCGCGACGCCGCGACGCCGCAACGCAAACCGCCGATTTTAGCGGCGCGGCGCCGCAACGCGGTTATGTGTTTTGGCCCTTAAATCATCATTTTTCTACTCATTAGAGTCATAATCCTCTTCAGTAGTAGTTTCAACCTTGTCAAAACTTTCAGCGGTAACAATACGTATTTCTTCAGTACCTGGAAGTGATATCCATTTATAATATATTCGTCGAGCCTCTTCGTATGGCGTTTTCTGCTTATTATGTTTAGACATTACTCTCTTATGGAATATTCTTCGTTTACGTCGATCGCTTTCTTGAAGGTCTTCGTTTGATTCCATTTCTTCCATCATACCATCAGCACGCAGGAATTTGGCCCATCCAGGTTTATAGTAATTTAAGACCATCTCTGACCACTGCTTGCCTGCATAGTCATTTAACTCCCCGTTTGGACCCCAGCGAGTAATTTGATTCCAAGCGTTGTATTCATACAAATCAGATTCCTCGCTACTACTTCCTAATGCTTTTGCCTTAGTGAACCAAGTGGTAGCACAAAAGTTAATATCTGTTGCCAAGATCTGTGCCATATCGTCAAACGCATCCAGAAATGTTAGTACCCTTGCGTCAGATTGACGTGCACTGCCCCTTTCTCTTTTTTTCACTAGCCTAAGGAACAATTGCTCTATCTTGTATTGTAAAAACTGGCGTGTTACATCCACTACATCATAGTGATATCCCTTAGAGTCACATCTGCTGTCGTTGACATGAACAAGACTCCTGAACGCAGCATATAAATCAGAACTTTTGTACCAAGCTGAAGGTATGTAGTTAAAGCTTGGTTTTCGAATAACAGTGTTAGTGTATGGACCATCCCGTAAATTGTAAGTATATACACTTTTGAGCAAATAATGCCAAGTTTCAGCAGTATCGCTGCAACCATATCTTCTCTGAGCGTAGCCAGCGACCCATGCACCGAGATCCTTCACTGGAGATTTTCGCCAGGCAGACTCCAACATCAAATCGTACACCACATAGTTCTGGTTGATACCTTCAGGAGTAAGGCCTATACCGATCATAGAGTTTTTACTGCGAGACCTTGCGTCGTAAACGTCTTTGTTTATGCTCATCATGTTACCATACATGCCCAGAGCTCCACCGAAGTTGTGCATCATGCACCAGATGAAAGGTTGACCATAATACATATCGTATGTATCAAATTTTGGGGTGGTTTCAGCTTGCATATCAAGGACAAGAGCTCTTCCGTTTGGCACTGCATGCAAAAATGCCTTGACCCTTTGTTGTGGCCAATCATCAGGCCTGCTAATAAACATCCAATTCGGGATTAACCATACCGCAAGGTTGTCAAATTTCGAAATAGTCTCAAAAATGTTACGTGCCGTCTTTATCACTAAACTTTCGTCGAAATAACTCAGTTCCACTTCATTAAAAGGATCAGATATGTAGATATGACAACCAGGTATTTTACCCATTTCCGTCAAGAACATTGTTCCCATTAATTTGAACATAGGGTCTGTTGGTCTCACGAATAAGCCACAAGAGTAGTCGCAGGTAAAATTACTCCATGGCTGTACCGTGTCAAACCAGTGATCTGGAAATATTCTTCTAAATGCCACGGGAACATGGCCATTAAACGCTGGTAGTACAGGAACTATGCCAAGATTCAGCATGGCATTGATAACCTTGTTCTGTATACGAGTTTGTATTTTGTGCCACGATTTTGGCAAGGGACCTCCCCAGCGACGTAAGTTGCCCATTCGAAGCCAGGATAAAAAGGCTGGTCCTGTGAAATGGTTGTCTATTTCTTCCTGTGTCATGCCAAGGCTGCGGTAGACTTTCTCCCAAATGGCTTCTTGGGCAACAGGAGCCAATGTTAAATTGATACCGTTGAGCGCCATCCATGAGACATGTTTCATCCAGTCACGAACATTCCACCAGACGAAACTGTACGACACGGTACACGTGTCCTGATAGTATCTGAACCTGTCATTAGCGACAACTGATTCGTCGACTAACGGAAGGGGTTCTGGTATATTTATCCTTTCAGTCTGCCATTCAATTTGACTCTTGCAATATTTCTTGAGGTAATAGTTGAAGCCCCACACTGCCGCCACACCTGAGCTCGCCTTAATGCGCAGGAGTCCATTTTTCGTGGTTAGGCTGAAGTAGTCCTTATGATGCCGGAACCAATCATGATTTACTTGAACTATCACTCTGTCCGTATACTGCCGTATGATATTTAATGCTGCACGTTGTTGAACATGCGCAGGCGTCTCAGTTTGTAGGTTTCTTGGATCCAAATAATCAAAATTCACAGCGAATACTGGGCTGACTCCCAGGAACACGGTTAGCAATGCGGACGTCCACATTATACTGTCTGATGCATACTGAAACGTAAATCAAAACTGACCCTGCATTAAGTGTTTGTTGTTAATTATAGCCATGAGAACAAAAGCATAGAATTCCAGATTAAGGAATTTACTTCTATTATATGTACCTATTGAAATATCTGATTCATGGTTTAAGCGGAAGGCATAATGCGCTTAGGAACACTTAAGGTCACCTCACACCGATACACGACGCCACGCGACGACGAAAAAAAACGAGTACAGTACCCGGCGATAAATATTGCACATCGACCTGTTTGTATTTCGTACGACAGAGATAACGCTCTACGAAGCCGAAATTAGTCGATTGTCTCTTTCCAAAGGTCGATGATGTGCAATATTTATCGCCGGGTACCTACTGTACCTATTTTTCATTATCGTCATTTTTTGTTTTCGTTGTCATTATGTTTGATTTATTTTTGTCTTTTAAAATAACCTTCGGTTTGGCGAGGTAGCATAACTGCACCTTGTATACTTCAGCTAGTAAGACAAGTTCTAAATAAATTAGTGAGCTAATTAGACAAATAAATAAAGTAATCTTTTAATTCCGCGAGGGTTTGGTTCGAGGTGGTGGAAGAAAAGAATAGTTGCAATGATTTAGGGGAAGCCTTTGCCCAGCACTGGGACATTACTGGCTTATAAAATGAAGGTATATACATGGGGAAGTTTTTAAGTCTGTAATGGTGTTTTGTGGTTATCTTAGATGTCGTTCGGCTTAAATGATGATGATGATTACGATGATGGTGATGAAGCGTGTCTGCCCTAAATAAGTTCGATATTAAGACGCCATTTTAAAAAGTGCGCGCCTCGTCGCCTCGCGTCTCTGTGTGAGCAGACCTTTATTAATTTATGTATTATTCTTTCAAATATTCGCTACACTTATCGACAGTTACATACGACACGTGTAGAGAAATCGCAATTAATCGTATTAAAAACATTCAATTAGTTATGTAATAATTAACAAAAGAAAATATTTCTTCTTCTTTCTTATTTTATTCCTCTTGGCGGCTTGACGTAAAACATCATTAAATAAAATAGAATAAAACTGATACATACATGCATGCATAACATCACGCCTGTAGTCCCCGAAGGGTTAGGCAGAGGTGCATCCATTAGTGTTTAGCTGGTCCTATGTAATAGGGGGCGAGCTTATTGCCATCAACCAGGCACAAATCCAGACTCTGTAGCTGCTAATGAGAAATTCCTGATGGAAAATCCCAATAACACTGCCCGACCTGGACATCTAACCCAAGACCTCATGCTCAGCAGTCGCGCTTTGCGACCACTAGACCAATGAGGCAGTCAATTTCTACTTTATCACTACATATTATAAAACAAAGTCGCTTTCCCTGTCTGTCTGTCCCTATTGTGGCGGCTTAGTAATCGCAATATGCTGAGTTGCATTTATTGACGAAGTATGTGGGAGCGGGCAATCGGCTCGCCAGTCGCCTACATACCACCGCCCTGCCTCGTCGTATACATAGTACCGTAGTTAACTTAACGAAGTATTGTGGAACGTGAATTAAAGACATTTGTTTCCTTCAAGTTCATTTCTTTATTTTATCTCACCAACCACATAACACGCACTACACTGGTGACCCGACGTAGGCGACTCAAAGACAGCTTACGAGGCAGAGGCATTTAGACCGCGTGGTGAAAAGTGAAACATAACGTGCTTCAGCAAAGTAAAGCGACGCGTGTATACCGTTTTCAAGATGAACCCGCAAGCGGTAATGGGTCACCCCGGGGCAGCTGCCGGCGGAGACGTATCAGTGGTTGCAGTGCAGATGAGAGTTTCCGAATTTTGGATAGGGAAATACCAGGAGCATGGTTCGTCCAATTCGAGGCAATGATGGCACCACAGAAGCAAGGCGACACCCAGAAGTACGAGATGGTGCTCGCAAAATCCAACAGACGTTGTACGCCAGGTAGCTGACATCATCGAAGCCCCGCCGGATACAGTGAAATAGGAAACCAGTAGGAATAAAACAATAGGCAGCATTCCCACCTACATTTAAATTAAACGATTACTCTACGATGTTTAACGGAAGAATAGAGATTTTTAATAGCCTATTATACCTAGATTCGTGTACTCATAATTTCGCATGTTTGTTTGATTCAAATTATTATTTAACATATGATTTCAAAATGTTTTGGAAAAATAGTGGATGTATTAACAACTATGGCATGTCAAAGATATTTGCAAATCTTCGTCTAATGATAGACGAATTTGATTGTAATAATGAAACTAATTCTTTAAATGTAAATACTGATGATGTACAGCACCAGCAATATGACAGTATGTTTTTTCGTGTATAATGCGAATGAGTATAGGCCCACTACACTTAAACCACCCACTAATCAAATCTATATCCTGCACCAAAACATCGCAGGTCTTCTTAATAAGTCAGATATTTTGACTGTCCTTAATGAGGAATTAATAAGCAAACAAGTAACCTTAGACATAGTATGTATAACCGAGCACTTTATAATGTCTGGCCATGAAAAATTGTTGCACATAATAAATTATGAATTAGCGGCGTGTTATTCTAGAAATAATAAAAAACGCGGTGGAGCCTGCATCTTAATAAAAAAAGGTCATGAATATCGGGAACTCCCAGATGTAATGAAAAACTCGATATCTGGTATAATAGAATGCTGCGCGACTGAATTGATAAAATTAAAAGTAATTATTTTATGTGTGTACAGACCACCAAAACTATCTAACTTAACTATTTTTTATGAAAAATTAGAGGCTATTTTAAAAATCATATGCAACAGAAAAGATAGGAAAATAATAATTTGTGGAGATTTTAACATAGACACACTAAAAAAGAACAAAATAACATTAGATTTCGAATGTTTTCTGCTGAGCTACAACCTTAAACTTGTTATCAGTCAACCAACAAGGCTCAGCAGTGCTTCTTGCCTGGACAATTTTGCTCACGATTTGAACCAAAAATGCAAATATGAAGTGCTTGACTTTGGTTTATCAGACCATACGGCTCAGTTATTAGAAATAAAAGTGAACAAATCCTGCCAATTAAAATCTTGGCGAATTAACAGACGTGACATATCCGAAGAAAATCTTAATAAATTTAAAAATTATCTTCTATGTCTATCGTTTTCTAACGTATACAATACAGAGGACCCTAATCATGCTTATGATAACTTTTTAGAGATATTTCAACTTCTATACAATTTATGCTTCCCCCACAAATCAATATCAATAAAACCAAACAAAAAGATAAAATGGATATCACGAGGCATTCGTACTTGTAGTAAAAGACAGCGATATCTCCTCTGGCAACAGCGTTTAAAACCAACAGATGAAAATAAAATAAAATTTGATACATATTCGCGAAGATTTAAAAAAATTATAAAATTGACCCAGAAAGCACAGAATAACTATTTCATTAACAACTCTAAAAATAAATCAAAGACGTCTTGGCAAATAATAAACAACACTAAATCTCAAAGAGAGCCCATCTCTCAAATAAAAAAACATGGTAAGTTGCTATCCGACCCTAAAGAAATTGCTGAATCTTTTAATGATTATTTTATCGATCAGATTTCGGAAGTACCTAAAATTACAACAGATAATACTGTACCTATAGAATATAACGACCATTCAATATTTTTATCCCCAGTTATTCCGCAAGACATAATGAGAATAATCAAACACTTAAAAAATAAAAAAAGTTTCGGTTATGATGGTATCTCAACAAGAGCAATCAAATTTGTATCAAGTAGCATAGCTGCTCCCCTAAGTCATATCATTAATAATAGTATAACTGCTGGAATATTTCCTGAGAATCTAAAAACCGTCGTAGTTAAGCCACTTTTTAAAAAGAACGACAAAGAAATTATGGAAAACTATAGACCTATTGCTCTCATCCCAATATTTTCAAAAATAATGGAGAAAGCGATCTATGAGTCACTTTATAAGTTTTTAACAAAATTTAATATTCTTTGTGACGAACAGAAAGGGTTTAGAAAGAACAAAAATATTAATATGGCTGTGTTTGACTTGTTAAACACAGTCATGAAAAATGTAGATTCTAAAACACCTGTATGTGCTATATACACAGATATGTCAAAAGCCTTCGATTACGTTAATCACGATAAGCTCTTGGAAAAACTAAACGCATATGGCATACGTGGAAATGCTCTTGATTTAATAAAATCATATTTAAGCGGTCGTAAGCAAGTAACAGAAGTTTCCGGAGTTTGTATGAGGTCTAAAAAAGAAATAAAACATGTTTCTTCCTTTAGATACATTAAATTCGGCGTACCACAAGGGAGCGTCCTCGGGCCGTTACTTTTCTTACTCTACATAAACGATCTGCCACGTCAAATTTCTAATCCAATGGTTTTGTTTGCTGATGACAGCACAGCGATAATTAATTGTATTAATAAAGAGCAATACGAAATTGATGCTAACAACGTTTTAAAAACAATAATTAACTGGCTTAATAATAATAATTTATTAATAAACATAAAAAAAACTAAAGTCATGCATTTTTACCAACGTATTCAACCCGGAAACTTGAATTTAACCTACAATGGCCAAACAGTCGACAAAGTAAATATAGCCAAATTTTTAGGAATTAAAATTGATAGCCAACTTACGTGGAAACCACAAGCTGAAGCTATTTGCAAAAAATTAGGTTCATCAGCGTACCTCCTATACAATGTGTCGTTTTGCATCCTCGTCAAATTCAAGGAGGTAACTATGCTAGTGATTCTAGACCCGAATCAATAATAAAATAGGTAGGTGTTTTTTTTTTAATGTTTTCTTATTTACGGAAATCAGTAAACCACCCCGGTGAAAATGCGGCCCATCTTAAGACTAGGTTTAGGATCGCTGGCCGCGCGCACACACACAAAGAATCGCAAACGATAAAACCACAACACAATAGACGCCGCCCGCGCACCCCTCTCCCTGTGGTGCCCCACTCCCGCGCCCGGGCGCGCCGCAAAGCAAAAAAATTATTAAATTAGTTCAATTGATTTCGCCGCCGGCCGTGAGTGTATCGCAAATTTCGTTGTTCTGTGCCTCCGTCGTATACGTGAATTATGTGATTGTGATGCCATCAGTGGAGCCATCCGGATGTTCGCAGAACGGTTTCCCAATAGGGAACCGCCAACGCAGAGCGTTATGCTGTCTGCTACACAGAGACTGCGGGATTTTCGGCAGTTTGACGTACCCCGACATGCTCAAGCTCGCGGCAGTGAAGGTCTGCCTGTCGCCTTGCAGGAAGATATCCTGGAGTACTTCCAGCGAGAGCCACGGGCAAGCACACAAAAATACCTACTAAGGTAGGTATTTTTGTCGGTCCTCAGCCCGTTAAAGTAGGAAGGGAAATTTAAAATCAACCAATTTAATCTACAAATAAAAACAAAATCATTACTAATAATTAGGTACTCATAAATCATGAATTTACCTACAATGCGCCAAGAGCGTCCCGCCGCCGCGCCGCCGCCGGCAGCAAGTACTTATCCTAAATCCCGCGCTCACAACAAATAAATGTGCCACAGCCTAGCAAAACGTCTCAGGTTGTACCTAAATCCTAGTAGGTATGTATTCTTAGCAAAATCGGTAGATTTGCAATAAAACAGAATAAAGCAAAATGGCAATACTAACATTTTATCAATCAGCTGATAGCGTAGATAAGTAGATAAATCCTAGTACGTATTCTTAGATCTTAATAATAAAAACAAGTGTTATTAATTAACATCTAAGGTTAATAAAATCTGCAATTTGCAATAAAACGTAATAAGCAAAACTAACGTTTTATTAATCAGCTGACCGTAGATACTCACGACAATCTAAGGGTCGTGAACTTTTTTTGGACGCGCATAGCATACCTACGCATGTGATACACTCACGCACACAGAGACAATTGGCGCTAAAGCGCAGAGAGTGATTCTCCAATTTCAAGTTATGGATTATTCTGAAATACGATTAAATTTTAACAACTAATAAAAAAGGGTGTTATTATTATTATTCAGGTCTCGTAATTTTAATTGATTATTTATGACTTTTATGACAACCTCCTAAATTTTGACGAGGATGCAAAACGACATATTGTATAACCTTTCCAAAAAGGTAAACACCAACACGTTACTGGCTGCCTACCATGGGTTAGTGGTGTCGAATTTAAGGTTTGGTGTCATATTTTGGGGCAATTGTTGTAGGCGAGAGGATATATTTAAAGCCCAAAAACGCTGTCTAAGAGCAATGTTTAAATTAAAAGTAACAGACAGCTACAAAACTTTTTTCATTGATAATAAATTACTTACTTTTCCCTGTCTTTACATTTTAGAGCTTTCCATATTTGTTAAAAGTAATAGTCACATATTCCCTACTTTAGAGGACACAACCAAACGAAGTACATCAATCAGGTCTCAATATAAATATAAGTTATGTACTGGTGCTCACAAAACATCTTTATTAAAAAAAAGTGTCTTAGGCATGGCACCTGTGATTTATAATAAGGTTCCAAATAGCATCAAGGAACAACCTCTAAGAATTTTTAAGAAACAATTTACGTCTTTTTTAATACAAAAATGTTATTATTCAGTGTCAGATTTCCTAACAGATCAAATTATATAGCTATTTTTGATACTTTATTTAATTCTGATATTGTTATTATTGTTATTTTTGTTACATAATTTATTAAGATACTTTGTTGTGAATGTTTTTAAATTGAAGTTTTATACTTAATCGTTTATAAGTGTAAGTTTGTTTGTAATGGTAGAATGTACCAGGAACAATGTTTTTTTACTGTAACATCTCATATATGTACCTACATTCAATGCAAATAAATGATTTCTATTTCTATTTCTATTTCTATTTCTATTTCAACTGTTGGAATGCTGACAGGATAGAATGTTATCGTAAGCAACAATGTTACTCAGGAGACTTCTTAGCACGATAATAGTGATGTAAGCATGTAGTTACGTTAAGAAAAAAATTTTTTTTTGTGTAAAATTTTTTTGGAGAAAGGGGGGGTGTGATGTGGCGGCTTAGTAATCGCAATATGCTGAGTTGCATTTATTGACGAAGTATGTGGGAGCGGGCAATCGGCTCGCCAGTCGCCTACATACCACCGCCCTGCCTCGTCGTATACATAGTACCGTAGTTAACTTAACGAAGTATTGTGGAACGTGAATTAAAGACATTTGTTTCCTTCAAGTTCATTTCTTTATTATATCACACCACGCACCTTACCCGCACAACACTATATATGCTTAGATCTTTAAAACTTCGCAACGGATTTTGATGCGGTTTTTTTTAATAGATAGAGTGATTCAAGAGGAAGGTTTACATGTATAATACATGCACCCGTGCGAAGCCGGGGCGGGTCGCTAGTAAATAATAAAAATGGAAGCAAAAGCAAAAACCTCTTCCTTTTTGCCGCCGGCTAAAAATGGATGGCTAAATGTGTTGCTAAGCGCAAAACTCGAAAACGACTGGACCGATTTGGCTGATTCTTTTTTGTTGTGTTAGTAATTTCCCGGACAAGGTTTGTATTTTTTTTTTATTCCAACATTAAGTCGGAATTTTGCACCCATGCAGAATTTTAAGATAATAAGTAGGTACTATGTTGTTCTGCCTTTTTGTTTTGCGCGGTGGAAATCTTCATGGACTTCCTCCATCGTGGAGGGGCATGCCGGGACTCTTTAAACCGCGGCCTTTGGCCGGGAGTGCGGTCCATATGTAAGTAGTTACTTTAACTTAAAGCCCTATGTAATATCTTTTATAAACATTATGGTACGCATATATTATACAGGGTGTTTGGTGCATCGTTTGCCAAATCGAATTGACCAATAGGAGAGGTCATCTGCTATCTATTCACGCCCAATAACTCATACTTTGTCACACGGGTTTTTTTATATCAACTTTTTAGTTTTAATCTTGAAAAAATCCAAAACTCAGCATTTAGGTTTAAATTTAAAAAAAAGTAATTTGTTTAGCCTTCAAATTTCATTTTAATTTTTATGTGTACTGTTGTATGATTCTATAAAATTCAAAATGACTTGCTAATAACGTTTACTTTCCTTTGTAATAACTCGTAAAGTTTTCGTCAAATAAGAATAAATTTTTAACCTCAACTTTAAATTGTTTTTAAAAAAAAAACAAAGAGCGATCGGGGACTTAGCTTTTCTTTTTTAAGTTCTCTAGTCTGTCCCCTTTCCAACGGTATGCAATTTGACAAATAAAAATCTTAATAACGTCACTAATTCGCTAAATTTGTGTATCGGGGCGCTCACCGAGCTATTCCATATTCGGGATAAAACCGTGTTTTTGCACCCAAATAATAACAATAACACCTGCCATCAAAGAGATCATCATTCGTCACTATCCGTCCTGGTTAAGTTTTTTTGGAAAATCCTCATGGATGTCTACCGTCCTTGAGAAAGCGAAGGGATTTGTCAGACTCTTACTGACTAAAAACCACCCCGGTGTTTCCTTCCCACGCTTACACCGGGGGTCACGTTAACGCGCCTTCCGTTAATCTCGACTGGTGTTGGCCCGCCCCCGCTAGCCTCCTCTGGTCAGGGGGGGAGTGAAATGTTTAACTCCCTCAACGACGTCATAGAAAGGCGCGCATGGAACACTACGCGCCGCCACCTCGAGTCCGGTTGAATGGGGGCTGCAAGAAAGCGTTGTCCACCTTCTGCAAACGCCTGGTGCGCCTGCTGCGGGCCGGGATAAAGGTAGTAATCTCTCTCTCCCTTTTCGCAGTCTTGTTCTGCGAGTTAACCGTTTCGCAGAAGGAGACCACCGCGTCCCAGGAGCCCGGGACCCTGCGCCGCCGACCATTGAAGCGATGACGGCCGGCAGCGATAGGTCACTGCTTAATTCACAGATGAGGGCACGACGCGTTCCCCCCAAACCGTACAGTTTGACAGCGTATGCCGCGCCATGTCGTCGTGGCAATCCACGGAGTGGTGACACCGAGTGTTCGGCTCCCTGTTTATGTGACACAGGTACTACCAGAAGCAGCCATGCCTTGAGAGCACCTGCGTCGTTCAAAATGTCAATGGGTCCAGGGGCGACGGACTCGAGGTAGCTGTGCGAAGTGTTCCATGCGCGCCTCTCTAAAGTCGCTGAGGGAATCAAACACTTCACTCCCCCCTCCTGGAGGAGGCTAGCAGGGGTGGGCCAGTATCAGTCGAGATTAACGGAAGGCGCGTTCCCGTGACCCCCGGTGTAAGTGTGGGAAGGAAACACCGGGGTGGTTTTTAGTCAGTAAGAGTCTGACAAATCCCTTCGCTTTCTCAAGGACGGAAAACATCCATGAGGATTTTCCAAAAAACCTTAACCAGGACGGATAGTGACGAATGATGATCTCTTTGACGGCAGGTGTTATTGTTATTTGGGTGCAAAAACACGGTTTTATCCCGAATATGGAATAGCTCGGTGAGCGCCCCGATACACAAATTTAGCGAATTAGTGACGTTATTAAGATTTTTATTTGTCAAATTGCATACCGTTGGAAAGGGGACAGACTAAAGAACTTTAAAAAAAAAAGCTAAGTCCCCGATCGCTCTTTGTTTTTTTTTTAAACAATTTAAAGTTGAGGTTAAAAATTTATTCTTCTTTGACGAAAACTTTACGAGTTATTACAAAGGAAAGTAAACGTTATTAGCAAGTCATTTTGAATTTTATAGAATCATACAACAGTACACATAAAAATTTAAATGAAATTTGGAGGGTATACAAATTACTTTTTTTTAAATTTAAACCTAAATGCTGAGTTTTGGATTTTTTCAAGATTAAAACTAAAAAGTTGATATAAAAAAACCCGTGTGACAAAGTATGAGTTATTGGGCGTGAATAGATAGCAGATGACCTCTCCTATTGGTCAATTCGATTTGGCAAACGATGCACCAAACACCCTGTATAATATATGCGTACCATAATGTTTATAAAAGATATTACATAGGGCTTTAAGTTAAAGTAACTACTTACAAATGGACCGCACTCCCGGCCAAAGGCCGCGGTTTAAGTCGGTAAGAGTGCCGGCATGCCCCTCCACGATGGAGGAAGTCCATGAAGATTTCCACCGCGCAAAACAAAAAGGCAGAACAACATAGTACCTACTTATTATCTTAAAATTCTGCATGGGTGCAAAATTCCGACTTAATGTTGGATTAAAAAAAAAAATACAAACCTTGTCCGGGAAATTACTAACACAATAAAAAAGAATCAGCCAAATCGGTCCAGTCGTTTTCGAGTTTTGCGCTTAGCAACACAAATTTAGCCATCCATTTTTAGCCGGCGGCAAAAAGGAAGAGGTTATCAATTTGCTTCCATTTTTATTATTTATAAAGAAGTAATTGACTGCCTCATTGGTCTAGTGGTTGCAAAGCGCGACTGCTGAGCATGAGGTCTTGGGATTCAAGATTAAAACTAAAAAGTTGATATAAAAAAACCCGTGTGACAAAGTATGAGTTATTGGGCGTGAATAGATAGCAGATGACCTCTCCTATTGGTCAATTCGATTTGGCAAACGATGCACCAAACACCCTGTATATTCATTTATATAATGAATATGATATGAATAATGTTCAGTATTAGGACTCGACAAACCAACGATGGTATATTGTATGGTCAAAAACATGGTATTGATTTAGATCCCAAGGCCACTTTTAGGCTCCATCATCAGACCAGCTCTGTGACATCATTATATTGCATTGTCATGGAAATTGCACATTTACGCAAAATTTCAGCTCAGCCGAACATCGGGAAGTGGGTTCAATTTAACTTGTATGATTTGATTAGCCACAGATACCGGGACAGGTGAAGGAAAATAAAAACTTCAACTTCTTTCTACAGGTAAATTTAGGAGTATACGGAGTATATCAGCCACCATACTGAAGTCCTCCAGGTAGGAAGGTATAGCCCAGGGGCGTATCTAGGGCGGGGCAAGTAGGGCCCCAGCAGCCCCGGGCGCCTATCGAAGGGGGGCCCAAATAAGGCCAATTATTAAATTAAAAATCAAAATACACAATTTCATACTGTTATTTTACGAGTAACTTCATGATTTTATGAAAATAATGATTATTTTATTTAGTGTATTTTTTTAAGAAAAACGAAGGGGCGCAACTATGCGTGCCCTAGTCGCCATTTTCTATCGATACGCCCCTGGTAGAATCAGAACATACACAGAAACAAAATATGTAGTAAAGAAAAGTTTTATTGAATATATAAGGTTTAATTGAAATAATAAGAATAAAATGCAACTGTTTCATGTCCTATGCCTTGGCCAGTGTTTAGGAAAACCACTTAGGAATATGTTGCTAAAATAATTACTATACTAGTATTACTTGATTTGTTTTGATCGCCTAGTGTTTAGTGGCTTATCTTAGAGGCCAGCGCCATTAAGTTACCTTAGGGTCAGTTCACACCGAGACGCGACGCGACGCGACGCTGCGTGCACACTTTAAAAGAGCGACTCAAAATATAACTTTATTTTCTACACGAAAAGATACACATTTCATTGTAAGAATTTAGAATACGTTACACCACGCAGCACTACGTCGCGATGCGTCGCTCTACGCCGCGCTGCGCCGCGCGGCGCCGCGGGACGCATCGCGACGCAGCGGTGAATCGCCGGTGCGCGCGCACAGAATGACGTGCAAGAGCGGCGACGTTGCGATGCGTCTCGCGGCGGCGAGCGGCGCAGCGCGGCGCAGCGCGAAGTTACTGGCCTCTTCAAGTATCTTCACGTTGCGTCGCGTCGCGTCGCGTCTCGGTGTGAACTGACCCTTAATGGCGCCCGCCTCTAAGGTCTAATTGGTGTCACGAACCCGCTGCTCGAATAGGATTGTTTAAACAACGTTTACAAACTAGTTGTGAAGTAATTATTCGTTCAGTGACTCGACATTGTAAAACTGCTATTAAATTGTACTAAAAGTGAATAGTTATCTTGATTTGTGCTCGCATTTTACCCAAAGACGCCCACATAACCCCTGACCACTAATGATGATGTCGAGAAGGATAAGAAGGATACTGTTTCTCCGACACACCAATCCAACCAATCTGACTTCTTCAATTCATTTATGTCGTGATGGCCCAGTGATTAAGGCGGCGCCTCTCATGCTTGATATTATGGGTTCAAAACCGGGCAAGTACCAATGTGACTTCTTCAATTCATGTGCTTTATAAGTTTATCTTGGACGTCCCTGTCATCAGTGAAGGAAAACATTGTGAGGAAATCTGGACTTATAGTTATTGTAAGTCTGAACACGATAATTCACTTTGTGCAAGCGTGGTGATCAATGCTCGTACCTTATTTGTATGCGTCTGCCCGGCAGTGGGACAATAGTAGGCTTGTATTGTTATTCTACGATTTTTATATACTAAAATAATAAAGCGGAAGAGATGTTTTGTTTGCTTGTTGAAACGCGCAATCTCTAGAACTAACAGCCGGTTTATTATAGAACAAAAATCTTAATATACAATAAATTACGCGTCACGTTGTTTTACCGGGATGGACTCGGGACTCCTAAACTACTTAACCGATTGTAATCAAATTTGCACATCGTGTGCAGTTTGCAGTTCCAACTTAAAAGATAGGACAGTTTTATCTCAATTATTGGTTTTAATATTTTTTTATTGCAAACCTATGGCACAGCAACGCGTGGGCCGGTCAGCTAGTATAATAACGATGCGTCTAACGGGAGCGGAGCAGTTACCACTGGCGTAACATAATGCGGGTGAAAAAACCTCGCAAAGTTGCGCGCTGAAGCTAGTATTAAAATCATGTTTAGCAACATACACCTAAATTCTCAGTTAACCCAAACACTGGCCAAGGCAGACCTTTAAGTAAGCAACGGGAAGGGAGACGCTGTGTTACAGCGTCATTAGCTACAATGAAACTGGTGTTGCCATGGCAACGTGGGAAACAGGTGATTGTCCCACCACCCATGGATACGTCAGCTTCGTCGTCACCCTGCAGACGCTCGTCGTTTACTCCGTGTCCATTGCCACCTGGAAAATAAAGAATATTGTTAAGAAAGTTGTTGTGTTGACTGTCATATTCAACCAGAGATTATGAAATGAATGATGAAACTGCGTTATGCGGGCGCCAGCGACGTTCACGCGCGCTGTCACCGTGGGAACGCGACGGGCCCCGCGGCCCCGCTTATCGCAGTTTTGGCCCTTACAGTTACAATATCACAATAGTTAAATAAAAATAACGCGTTTCGCATATTGCTCGACTTAAACTAAAACAAGATTATTTATTATCATCTTCGGCATCATACAAAAGTGCTCCGTCGCACGGAGGCGGCGAGGAACCGCGCAGGCGCCCGCTTAACGCAGTTTTGGACTTTTTAAAGATTATTATTTTAATAGAGTATGGTATTTAAAATACGAAACTACACACATCAAAAGTGTCTAGGGATCAACATCCCTAACATTTGTTAGGGATGTTGATCCCTAGACACTTTTGATGTGTATATTTTGGGAAAGGGCAAATAAATTTTTTAGGGCGTTTTTTTTTTTCAAATTAATATTATCAGCCAGGACTTACGGCGGCCTGTGGCTCGTCCCCCGGTGCATCTCGGTCGCGATCGGACGGCGCTCCCGCATCGCCCGTGGCACTGGCGCTGCCGCCCCTCCTCTCCTCGCCTTCCACCAGAGTTAGGAACCGGACCAACTCCTCCTCATCAGCTATGCGGAGAGGAGTCTTCGGACCCACAATCGCTATTGATACGTTCTGTAATGAAATGAAATGTATTGAGTTTTAAGCTAATAACAAATATTTTTTTTTAATAGTTTAAAATACTAAAAAACACGCTTTTAGCACGCACTAATTTTTTTCGTATCCCATTCAGCAAACCCTTTCATTTGATACCCATATCGTGGGGGTGCATTTCAAATAGCCTGTCCGCCATCTTGGGGAGGCCGCCATATTGGATTTGTAATGACGTTTCTTAGCTAGTCATGTATTGTCATCAGAACTCAGAGCGTGTGCAAAATTTCACCCTAATCGAAGACCGGGAAGTGGGTCAAATTAAGATTCCAAGATTTTCTTACATACATACTTACAAGTGAAGCTAATACATATAAGCGTGTTAAAAATAAAAGCTTGTAAAAAGAATGTTTTATCTCTGCCATCTGCAACTAGACTGGCAGTTGGTGGGAACCGTCGATGCACTTATAACAAATACAACTGTCGTCACATCTGTAGATTACACCTGTGCAAAGCACGCAGCAACCAACTTGAGCTTACTGACTAACTGACCAACTCTTTGATAATTCAAAGTGCTTGTTAATGCTTTGATGTTCATAACAAACAAACATTACATTCTGACAACACAGTTCATGCAGAGGTTAAGCAAAACAGATATTTGAACAAATATTTTTTGAATGACCTACAGTTCCGGGTCCGGCTGTTTATATGAGTTTACATAACATTCAAAACCTGATCTATACATTTATCTTAGACATCACTGACATCATTCCGTGCCTCGGAAAGCACGTTAAGCTGTTGGTCCCGGCTGTCATACGTGGATCTTTTACAGTCGTTACGAGGCGTCTGAGTCTGACAACCAGTCTTAGCTAGGGGTATCGTATTACCCAGTTACTGGGTTGTGGAGGTCAGATAGGCAGTCGCTCCATGTAAAATACTGGTACTCAGCTGCATCCGGTTAGACTGGAAGCCGACCCCAACATAGTTGGGAAAAGGCTAGGCAGATGATGACATAACATTCACAATGAACAAACAATGTTTATAACAAAACATACCTTAGTGTTTAGA
This sequence comes from Hoplodrina blanda, assembly GCA_949316365.1. Classification (NCBI taxonomy): domain Eukaryota; kingdom Metazoa; phylum Arthropoda; class Insecta; order Lepidoptera; family Noctuidae; genus Hoplodrina; species Hoplodrina blanda. The sequence continues at coordinate 4,228,612 of OX438564.1, read as the reverse complement.
TCCATTTCATTCGGCAGGGTATCCCTCAAGGCACGTAAGCCATGTGCCACCAAGTCTTGGAGATCACAGTCCATAAATGAGGTCAGGTGCTTCTCCAGGTAAGTACGAGCTGACTGGGAGCGAGCACCAATAGCCATAGCACGGCAGTCGAAGAAGTTAGCTGAAGGACACGTCTGGTAGATATGGGGGCCTTGGTCCTGTAATAAAAAGGAATAAATATGGTATTATGTGTTGTGATACAAACACAGGGCACACCCTCTTGCTTACTACGGAAAAATCTGCACAGAACTGTTGGTCCTGTGGTTTATGTGCTATCCAAGGCAAGGGTGTGTTTTTCTGAGATCTTTCAAAGTCCAGGCAGTCAGGCAGCCATCTGAACTAGGCACTGAGAAATTTGTAATGAAAAATCCCAATAACACTTTGCCCAACTTGGGAATCAAACCCCCATGCTCAGCAGTAGCATTTGAAACTATGGTTTGTTAAAATTCTGATACTTACATCATAACCAGCAACAAGCAGTCCAACTCCAAGCGGTCTCTTGTCGTATCTCTGCGTGCAAATCTGCATCTTGTTGCCAACCAGACCAATCAGTCTACCAACTGGCATTGGTGCGTCATGAGCGTACTGGTGGTTCAGGCATTCAGTACGCATGAAACGACTGAGAGTAGAATAAAAACAGATATTAACAAACATAGAATGGACTAACGAAGGACGTACCCAAAGACCTTATTAAAGAAATGTATTGTATTTATTACAAATAGGTAACATTTTTTTGGTAGAGACAATCTAGCCTAAATAATAATGCCTCTATTGCTTTTTGTACAAATTGTAACTGTGAATATAATGATTTTGGTAGAGAGGAATTATTTCTCTCAGATAGTTATCTCTATACAGAAATATACTTTAATTACCTCAGCATTCTAGCATCAGCAGTCAACCCAGAGATGGAAATACCAATATGCTCATCAATTGGAATAATTTTCTTCTGGTAAGCAGACAATTCACTCACTGCTCTCTTCAGGGCAATAAGGACAGCAAATTGTTTGTTTTTTAAGCCTACGGTAGCCGATCCAAGTTTCACAGCTTCCATGGCGTACTCCACCTGGTGGAGGCGACCCTGGGGGCTCCATACTGTGACATCACTGTCATACTGGTTTCTGAACTGTAAAAAGGATTTTCATGTAAAGTATAAGTACAGTCTGGCAGGTTGTCAGAGGGTCGACTACGGGAACTCCTTAAACGATTACAAAAATGAACGCACACGACATGCGAAAACTACACGACAACAAATAACAAACCTCAATATTGCTTTGTTACATCGAGCTTGCACTGTTTCAGGTTATGATTCTACAAACTACGATTTATTGGATAAAACAGTTATTATTTTCGTATTTTAATTACTAAGTAGACTCAGAGAGAACTTTAAAAGAAGTAAGAACATTAATAAAATATCATATATATCGTAATAATGCCATTTTAACGCTTTTAGTAGCGGCAATGACAGAGCATAATCGAAAACTTTTGAGTACAACTAGACCAATTTCAATCAAATTATTGCTTATAAACAAACTCGATATACATTAAAATCTGCTTACCATGTTGAAATTAACTTTTAAATGTGAATTTCACAAAATAATTAAGTTTTGTTATTTGCAGCCAACGAAGCCGACGATGACTATGAAATTAGAAATGTCAAACTTTGAAACTTGTCAAAGTCAATCAACTCAGCCTGTTTATTTTTAGTGCAGAGTTACTCTGATTCTAAGGCTTTTGTCCAATTTTCCTGTCTATGTCTTTCAGAAAAAAAGAAAAAAAATCATAAAATACGAATGTGTAAGGAAATAATGTTTAAGCATAGGGATAAAAATACAAGTAGCGTGCAATGTAAAAAGAAGCAGACCTGCTAATGGTGTACTACTCAGACGATAGGTGTCGCTTCAAATGTAATTCTGTACACAAATTCTATAGATAGATGGCGCCACACATTCTCTACGAATATTTTAGGTATCAGTTTTGTCAAGAATAAATACAATGGATTTTTTGGATAAAATGGACACATTATAAAACTTCTAACAACAGGACGACATGGGTTTTAATTCTTGCCTATCCTCATGAAAAAGAGATGAGAGTTTTCGGCAACTACTTACATTATTTTAGAGACACGAAACCTTAGCACAAAACTTTGTATAACACTAAATTGACATACGACGAGGGTACACTTTGGTAAAGAAGTGATGAAATTGAATGAGTGATCACATGAATAATAATCCTTTAGAAAATAGCAAGTCAGTCACCCACTGGTTACGAGGCCGAATAGAAGAAAGTCACTTGTTACACGACTGCCCCAAAAAAAGGAGTGTTATGTGTTCAGGGTTAATGTATGTATGTATGTATGTGAGTTTCTTTTTTTGTAATAAACTTCGACGAATAAAATTATTTGAAATGAACATTGTATCTATACAATGTTCATTTCAAATAATTTTATTCGAATTGGCTAAGTATCTATACTTAGCCATGCTACTGTAGCAACTTCTTATAGCTACCGAGAGTAGGTAATATTTTTTATCAATTTACTTCGAATAAAACACTATAATTATTATACCTATTTACGACTTCTTATTAAAATAATAAATCTTAACTTGCTTTATTATTATATTTTAAAACTAGTTTTATAATTAGCCGTATCTGAGCCGTCAGTGACTCTTTGTCAATCGTTCTTATTTTAAAATAACATTTATATTAAAGGCATGGTCTACTTTAAATGAGATTGCATCTGATTCAGTCAGCCAGAGCATCTACACAATTTACCTCGAGACCGGCCAGCTCAAACGTGGCCCACTAACAGCCGACGAGATGCTGTTTGACCTTGACTAAATCCAGATGCGCCGTAACTGAAAAAAACCTTACAGTGTTTATTCTTAAGCTTCACAGGCTTCATCAGTTAGGATAAGTATGACAAGTCTTACTCCTGATTTGATGCGGCGTACGTGAGAAGACGCGAGTCATCACCATTGCGTACAAGTCTGAGTAATGAACAGTAAGCTGGGACGATACGATAGACACGAAACGAATACATAATAATATTCTTTCATAACTTGTAAAGATGATAAATTAAAATAAGTTTTTTATAACTGAACTAGCTTCTGCCCGCGACTTCGTCCGCGTCAAAGTTTATTTCTCCATACAAACTTTGGATTCCCGTTTAATCCCCTTAGGAGGTGAATTTTGGAAAATCCTTTCATAGCGGACGTTTAGTACCTAACTACACACATCAAAAGTGTCTAGGGATCAACATCCCTAATCAATGTTAGGGATGTTGATCCCTAGACACTTTTGATGTGTATATGTATAAACTACCTCCCTACCTAATCTGTTTAAGTCAAGCGGTTTTCGATATTTCGTGATCAGTGAGTAAGTGATCTTTCGCTTTTTAACCGACTTCTAAAAAAGGAGGAGGTTCTCAATTCTAATGTTTGTATTTTTTTTTTTTTTAGGTTTGTTCGCGCATAACTCCGTCGCTTGCCAACCGATCTCAAAAATCCTTTTTTTGTTGGAAAGGTTATACTTCCCAAATAGTCCCATGAAAAGTCGGTGCCATGCGGTTGGATATAATATCCTCGGTCTTGGCACCGACTCCAAAAATTGTTAAATTTTAGTATAGGTTAATCGTCGGTTAGGTTAGGTTTATTAATATAGGTAAGTTATAGTATTATTTTTAACTTTTTAGTGCTTTTTTTTGAAGTCGGTTTTTTTTTGCAAAAAATTTTTTTATACATTGAGAAGATTACCTCTTTCCAAAATATTGTAACTGAATTTGGAAGTTGATGGTGTGACATCACCGTGCCTCGGAAAGCATTTACAGCCGTTGGTTCTAGCTGTCATTCTTGTTCATTTTTGACAGTCGTTACGGGTAGTCAGAAGCCCGAAAATCTGACAAAATAGTCTTACCAAGCATCGGTAACCCAGTAACTGGGTTGTGGAGGTCAAATAGGCAGTCACAGTGTAAAATATTGGTACTCAGTTGCATCCAGATTGACTGGAAACCGACCCTAACATGGTTGGAAAAAGGCTAGACAAATGAAGATATCTGACTTTCTTATTGGTCTAGTAACAAGCACGACTGCAGAACATGAGGTCCTGGGTACGTTTCGCAGTTCGGGGAAATTGTTATTGAGATTTTCCACCAGCAATTTTTCGGTAGTAGGCTGGAAACTGGATTTCAGTCCAGTTGATGGTAATAGGCTGGCCCCTTACTACATAACACGTCAGAACACTCACCGAGAGACTTTCGCTTAGTCTCACACATCAGTGCAGTGGTGATGGTCGATCGAGTGGTGCGAGTGGTTACTCGCCAGTACTACTCGCACACTCGCTTATAGCTCAGCGTCAAAACTATCGGAACTACACACTCGCTTCCCGCCAATTCGTTTTAAAGCCTCATTGAGTCCTCGCCTGCGGCTGCGGGGTACAGAGGCGCGGGGGTAAGACGAGAACAGAGACCGTGAGAGGTGCGGGCGGCGGGTGTTCGTAGCGTGATACACAAGAGGCAAAATTTACACTGGTCAGTTCTTTAGATATGTGACGTCACAGTGGTATATATTCTTTATCAATTAAGCAGTATAGCTATAGTTTGCTAATGCGCTAATGGCGACATGTGGCTTACATGGGTAGATATAAAGAGTCCATTGACTTTCCTGTTATTAATGAGTTCTTCCGTCCATAGAATCTCGTATCAAAGATATTGTCAGACCCCTAAAATCGTAAGATACATTAGATTTTGTTATCCACTTAGGTGGGTTAAGTGAGGCTCAAGTGAGCCCTTACTATGATGATACATTCCTTTATCGAAGAAATAATCCCTGCCTTTAAAATGAACTGATATTCCTGGGTCGCCAGGTTGACGAGACTGAGAGAAGGAAAGAAAAAAAAAAAATAATAAAAAGGCTATTGTTTTTATTTTTTTATATTAATATTTAAAAATGTAATTAAAATAAAAATAAATGGGAATAAAAGGCTATTCAATAATATACAAAAAAAAATAAACGTTATTGTGTGCGCCAAGCAGGCCTATTTCACCATAACTTCCAGACCACTTGTGCCTGAAACGGAAAAGGGGGAATGCACCTTCATTTGCATGCACACTTGTATACTACATTATATACAACGTGAATAGTCGTTGTAAATCTTTCAGGGGGTGAATGTACTCATGAATATGAACAACTTTTATTAAGGGACATAGTACGAAATGTGAAAAAAAAAACCAGCTGTTCCATACAATTCGATCGTAATGTAGTACATTATTGTATGGAACAGCTGTTTTTTTTTTTACATGCCTAGTGTTCATTGAGATTGGCCGGCATGACCGAAATTCGTTCGTGAGAATATAATACGTATTAATATCTGGATAAAATCTGTTCCGATCGTCTGGTAGGAGCAGGCACGACCTGCTGAGCGCGATTCTTTGGTCGGACAAAATGTTATTGGGTATTTTCCATTATGAAATGTCTCAGTAGTACTTAGGCCGGAGTTTGGAAAGCACGCAAAGCCGTTGGTACCGACTGTTATTCGTAGATCTATGACGGTTCTTACCACAATAGAAGCCCGAAAGTTTGACACCACCCTTGGTAAGACTAATGTCTTACCAAGGGGTACCGTGTTGCCAAGTAACTGGGTTGTAGAGGTTAAATATTGGCAATCACTCCATGTCAAACATTTGTTATTCAGATACATCCGGTTAAACTGGAACCCAACCCCACGTAAGTACATACATATTATAAGTATATGTATGTACTTAACTACGTGTCCGGCGACGGAGACCGCGGTTGCTGACGGTGCCGCGCGGCCGGACTTACCTACTGAGAAAAACACCGTTCACACGCGCCTTGCATATACGAATGAGTTCACAAAAATGACAATACGTGAAATATGTTTTAAATAAAAGATTGGGAATGTTGTAGAAGACCGCACTACCGATTTGGGGTAACCTGTTATGGTAGTTGTGTTGTGGATAATCACTACATAGTATAAAACAAAGTCGCTTTCCCTGTCTGTCTGTCCCTATATATGCTTAAATCTTTAAAACTACGCAACGGATTTTGATGCGGTTTTTTTTAATAGATAGAGTGATTCAAGAGGAAGGTTTATATGTATAATACATGCACCCGTGCGAAGCCGGGGCGGGTCGCTAGTAATAAATAAATACTTGGGAAAAGGCTAGGCAGAGAACGATGTGTTTATGAGGAAATCGTTATACAATTTTTCGTAATATTGTTTTCATACATGTATAACCTCATGACTACGCCTACCTTTGTCTGCGAGTCAACCTTTGCGTTACAGAATTAATAAATTATTCAAAAAGTTCATGATATTTATTATTATTAAAGTATCTACCTATTTCAGGCAACCATGGGTTTTTTTTAAAATAGCTAGGCAACGTGCGTCACTACTTCGACTCTGGTGGAACTGTTACTATTAAATTGTAATTGTAAAGTTGTTCTAATTAGTTGAAATATGGGCCTATTTCTATTTATTAGAACAATATCTGATTTCAGTACAGTAGTAGAAGAATTAAATAATAACTATTAACTATTTTATAATGAAGTAAGTAGGTACCTAATTTCCGGTGTTTTTGATTTTGTTTTAAAGAGTTACCGCAGTTCTAGAACACAAAGGGCATTAAGAGGAACACGGATAGGTTTTAGTCAGTAGGTGTCTGACCTTCCACTCCGCCCAGAGCGGAAGAAGTCATTTGATGATTTCCTATCCTAATAAAAGGTATCTAATTCTTCTTTATCGTGTAGGCAGTAAGGTCTTACGACCCCACACACCCTAGTGTCAGAGTTTCTAAACCACCTCAAGGGCCTCTGACATGGTTTGAGTGGAACAGTATTAAGCTGGTATAAGTCCAGGTTTCCTCACGATGTTTTCCTTCACCGATGCCAGTGACGTCCAAGATATAGGTACTTTAGAAAGCACCTTTGGTACCTAATTAAATTACTAATATATAGGTAAGTTGCAGTTTTGAAAAATTAGATATGAGATAATAATAGTAAATGTTTATCTACAAATGAGTGGGTTCCCTAAGTAGAAGCTCTAAAGATCATTTTTACCCGCATTGCGTTCCATTTCGCGAAATCACGGAGCCATATCACTGATCTGTTTTTTGTGAGATACCACTTAGCTTTGTAAGTTGATTGATTGATATCTTAGTTTATGCGTTAAGTGGAACGTTTGCTGTTCCATTTGTTTATGTGAGTGGTGTTGAACATTGTTTTTTGGATCAACGATGTTGGTACAGTCAGCAAAAGAGATAAATGTCTTATGTAAAAAGCACTTTAACAGCATACCACAACTTTTTTTTTTGAAATTCGACTTCTTGACAACCTGTTAAGTTCTAGATTATCAGAGATAAACTTGTTTCTAATTTTATTTTTATTCTGTTTTATTTTTTTATTTATCGCTTGACTTTTAGTCCATCCAACAAAGAGATTGTAGAGTGCGTGAGCAAGGCCCTAAGCAATTACTTCAGAAAATTGTTCAGGGTGCTTAGAGAGTTAACATACTAAAAGTCCTGACATCTAGGGGGTGAGGCGGAGTGGGGGGAGGGGGTTAAAGTTCCCATTTTTCAGTTTTTCGCTAATATTTTTTAAACGGTGCGTCATGGAGATAAGATGTCTTCTACGCAATGAAAGCTTATAAAATTATGTACAACTTTTATCTTATACACTTTTTCACATTCCTACCTATTTTCGAACTACACATTCCGGAAAGTGGTGGACGGTGGATTCCTACTGCACAGAGTAGTTTGGCAAAAAAATGCCTGTGTTGCCACGATTTGTGATGGATATATCACCTACATCAACCGCCACTATCCTGGGATGAGTCGTACTGTGGTATTCGATGGGTACTTAAACTCAGCTAACTCTACAAAGTCACAAGAACAGAGGCGACAATATAAATTGAGGAGGTCGGCTGATATGAATTTGTCTTTGAACACAGCAATACCAATGAAGCAAGAAGATTTTTTGTCTAATCCTACCAACAAAAGTCAGCTCATTTCTTTACTACAGACAAAGCTTCAGGAAAATGGTATAAAAACTCTCCAAGCCACTGATGATGCTGATGTTCTTATCGTGAAGACTGCTGTGGAACTCTTGACTCATAGACGAATTAAAAGATAATATGTATCAAAGATACAAGTTTTCATTACTCAACGGCTGAACCGATTTGGATGAAATTCGTTATGATTAAAGATTTGGATTTTTAGGCTACTATTAGGTTACTTTGTTTGCGTTATTTCGGGATCCGAAATAACGCAAACAAAGTAGCAGGCAACAGGTAGAGATTCATAAAAGTAGTTTTTTCGAAAATTTTCACTATTTCAGAATGTATATGTAAAAAATGGGTAGTAATTCGAAAAAGTGTATAAGACTAAAGTTGTAGGAAATTTTATAAGCTTTCATTGCGTAGAAGACATCTTATCTCCATGACGCACCGTTTAAAAGATATTAGCGAAAAACTGAAAAATGGGAACTTTAACCCCCTCCCCCCACTCCGCCTCACCCCCTAGACGTCAGGACTTTTAGTATGTTTATTCCCTAAGTACCCTGAACAATTTTCTGAAGAAATTGCTTAGGGCCTTGCTCACGCACTCTACAACCCCTTATGGGTGATTTATTGGATGGACTATTTGGCGCCAATAAGTACCTCAGAGTTAATTGCTAACACGGACTTTAATTTAAAAATGTCATACATAGTTGTGAATGTTTTCGAGTGTGAGGTAATCAAATTTTTGTGACGATAGACGGATACTTTGTTACTCTTCCACGCTTAAACGACTGGGCACATATAATATAGATATTAGTCCAGCTTCTAGGGTTATCCCTAGAAGCTGGATCAATATCAATATCAAGTACACAAAAACAGCATAAATATTAATATTATTTATGCTGTTTTTGTGTACTTTAGTGTTGCCCAAATGCAAGACCAAGACGAGACCTTAGCCAGTCTTGGTCTTGGTCTTGCGTCAATACACCTGGTCTTGGTCTTGGTCTTGGTATTGCGCTCTCAGTCTTGGTCTTGGTCTTGGTTTTGCAGCAAGAGTCTCGCAAGTCTTGCGAGACTCTACTAACCGCGGCGTCTTTGTCGGTAAATTATCAAATAAGTAGGTACTTAGTACACCGACCGACCAACGGTTTCTTCGCGGAACGTCAAATTTTTCCAATCAACCATGAACCTTAATGCTTCAGCGATAAAGTTGAAAATCTGTTAAAGAAACTTGACGGACTGTAGTAGTTTGTTAGTACATAATGTTTACCAACCTACTAACTTTAGATCCGCACATTAGACATAAACAAGCATAATATAATACTACCTACAAGGTATGAAATGAACTTTGTCAGTAAGTTATGCTAGGTACATTTTTATCACATGGGAACATATTTGTGAGTAACACGCTACCAACTTAATAAATAGTCGAAATATAATAATCAATACAATACCTTTTAGTGTTATGACGATACGGTTTTGATACTGGGGAACATCTATCAAAATCAGGATTGAAACTAAATTAACGCCCAAATCTCAGTTTGACTTAACTGCGAGACGCAAGAGTCTTGCAGGCTTAGTCTTGTTCTTGCTCAAATCTTGCAGGGTTCAGTCTTGGTCTTGGTCTTGCTACAATAAGTCGGTCTTGGTCTTGGTCTTGGTCTTGCAAAAATGCAAGAACAAGACCAAGACCGCAAGACCAAGACCGATTTTGGGCAACACTAGTGTACTTGTAGGATAATTTAGGAGTTTAGGTTAATTTTAAAGGTTATGCAAACAAAGTCACCGACAAAAGCTATAGACTATTAATTAATACATTGTACTTAATAGACAAAATAATTCAGTGATCAATAGGTATCTACTTATTAACTAAAATAATGCCTCTAAAATATAAGTGTAGGCGTCGACGATCACATCTTTCAGGTTTAAACGCCTTTAACCACAGTCTTCGGTAAGTTATTTCTTGTAAACGGACACAGTATCGTGTTCCGACCGAGAGGCGCCGTGAACCCGACACTAACGGTAACTTATGACGATTATGACCCTTCGATTGTAATTTAGAACACTATTGTAATTGAATCCTGGCTGTTAGGCTGTTTACATGCGAGAATACTCACCGTTAGGCTGTTTACAGACTAGAAAATTGTTCTTTGTGTTATTTAGAAGCGAGAACACTTACCGTTGGGCTATTACCAATCGGGAACTTCTGCCGTTGTTCGTTGCGCTGTTTACACACAGGAACCTCGGCCGTTGGATTGTTTACACATGGGAACCCTGTCTGTTGGGTTGTTTCCAACACGAGAACACTCACCGTTGGGCTTTTACCAATCAGTTATTCTCTCTGTTAAGCTTTTTGTATTCGAGAACATTCACTGTTAGGCTTTTGACACACGGGAACGCTCACCGTTGAAACAGCCCCATGTAAACATCTTGTAAATATATCTGAGAGCATAAATTAAAAAAAAGAGTTAAACTCAGTCATAGCCCGCCTGCTTGCAGACTGTTAGTAATATATATTTTTTTTAAATTAGTTACTATTTGTAGATAAAGAACAAAAATGAGGAATATGACACATCGATTTTGAAGAGTTTTTTGTTGCTGGTATCGCTCTGGCCTGCAGTTGTTCCTTTCGCACATTGAGCAACCCGATTTGGAGGTAGCACGACTGCAATAAATGTCCAATACCTTCTATAATCACTCGCGCATTCCTCATAATAACGTGACACATTTGGCATATTGACAGATCTCTAACATTAAAATTGATATTAATCTCCTATTTTGGCACAAGTCAAATTAAATGTAAATTGAACTAACATTATGTTAGAATATTACTAACAACCCAACTGTACGCCATAGTAAGAGTCAGTGAAATTTTTGGCACGACTCCAGGTCTGGCCATGAATGGGCTGCCCACGTTCTGAACTGTCAGATTCGTCTACGCCATGTCGACTTACGTAAAAGAGGAGATATAGTGACAAATACATTTGATTTATTGCCACTTCAAATAACATTGTTCCATTGTGTTAGAGAAGTTAATGGAAAATTATATTATTTTGTGTAATTGGAGAATTTTCTTTTTTGGCTGCAATATTTGTAAGTTATTTTAAGGCATTGTCTTTTATGGTGATTTTATTGTAAGTGTTCGTTATTTAAATTTGTAAATAAATACTATGTTCAAACAGACCCAGGAGGAGGAGCACTGTGAGGGCTGGTTCGAGGTGGCGCAAGACCTGGAAGGATTTGGGGTTTGTCCAGCAGTGGGAAATAACAGGCTGTTTAAAATTAAATGCAAAAATAGCGCGGAATTTCATTCAGAATGAGAAACCTCCTTACAATAAAAGAATGAAAAGAAAGAAAACAGACAGTTTTGAACTATGAGTTTATGTCTGAATTTACATAAGTACATAAACTCACGCCTTTTTCTCATTATTTTTGTCTGAACTTTTTCTCGGACAAATCGGCTAGGAAACACCGATCTCATCCAGTTAAAAACTGACTGCTCTGTTGGTCTCGTGATTCCAAATGCGACTGCTAAGCATGAGGTTCTGGGTATTTTTCCAGGTCGGGAAAAATATAAAGTGGGGTTTTTCCCGACCATTTTTTAATGTTGTTGGTGTATTTCAAAATGATACCTGACTTAAAAATCTCGTACGAAGATACTGAGTAATCAGAAGCCTAGGTATTGATGCCCTTATTATCTTTTATACATTTTCATCAAGTTAATTTGCATTATATTATGGTGATTAACACACGGCACCGGTAGGCGGTGAAGCGGCGATTAACTCACGTACACCACCGGCGGTGTACGTGTGAAAGGCAACGACGGATTTCATAGAGGTCAATGCATCGGCGATGTTTGTCGATGCGCGCACTGACTGCTTTGACGCAGTATGGCGCAAGAAATCTGCCTCGTTACTTCGCAGGTTGCGTGACAGTCCTAACATCTTGCTGAACTCTATAGCTGCCCGGGCAGATAGCCCGCGTGTGAGGGCATTGGCCGTTCGGACAAAGTCTGTTTTACTTATTAAGTGCTAACATAGTCTAAGAAATTGTTACTAACACAGTGGACCTCATTTATAGTCTTAATAAACAAAATTATTATTATTATTATAATGCGACATGAGATCCGCTTCACCGCCTACCGCGGCGGTGCGCGGTGCCGTGTGTCACCTACCTAAATAAGACAGCTTTTGTATGGAGCGCGCTGTCGGGAAAGTCCTCCGAATGATTTGAAAGTCGTAACTTTTTTCTAGGAGTGAGTGGGCGTTGCAGATATTTTATTAGTTACCTTGAAACTGAGTCACGGAACCCCATACTCATTTATAATAAACCAATTTTATGTTTCAAAATGAAAATGGTGGTGCGTAAGAAATTCCTAATAGAGAAACCAAATATCACTTTTTACCCGACCTAAGAATCGAACCTAGGACCCTACGCTCAGCTATCGCCTTTGAAATCACGATACCATCATCGGGGCGGTTAAAGAAACAGAAGCCTATTATAAAGCATGAAGGTTTAATTTGGAATAAAGTTTTCGTTGAAGTCTTTTGCAAGGCGTGAACTAAACTGTAATTGGATAAAAGTAGAACTCTATTGTATTACTAGCCAAAGTCAAAGTCAAAGTCAAAACATTTATTTCAATTAGACCATTTACAGGCACTTTTGAATTGTCAAGGAGTCTGTCAGTTAGTCCGAAAAATGAAGCTAGTTGCTCGTTCCAAAACGGAGGTAGGCCTCTATGGAGAAGAACGAGCAAGAAACTCCACGGCACTCTTTTAAATTAGGTTTTTACAAAATCCTGGTTACATTATTCTTGTTGATTCTACATGTGATCACAATGAAGATGAATATAAAACAGTAGTTAAAAATAATAAAAATAAAGATGTAAGCCATAGCAGTTAAGAGATGACCAATCCCAACTGACAGCACCCGTTCACGAGCATGACGCATGCATCAGCACCACCTAGCTCAACCATTATGGAGGGAGCCAAATGATCCAACACATGCGCCACCATCAGCGAGACATTTGAGTGAGCATGACAAGCTCTCAACTGCCATGCTCATTGTCAAAACACATAGTAACTCAAAAATAAAACGCTCCATGGTACTCACATTTACAAAAATTGAAATAAATGATATTAAATTATACAATACTAACACTCTCGGTGTACTTCTTGGTTATATGACTGAGGTAAGTAACAAAGAAAAGTAATCGTACTGATAACGGTACAAGTTATTCAGGTCAACAAAAAAAAGGGTAAGAAACATCATTCTCTAAAAAAAAACAAAAAACAATCCTATTTAGTGAGCCCGAGTGGCTGTGGAGCAGGACTAGCATTTAGCCAAGCATTTTTGTCCGTGATATAATCATCTAACTTATAATATGCTTGACTACATAATGTGCGTTTAATGCATGTTTTAAATTTTCTCTCATTTAGTTGGAGAATATCCAGTGGTATTTTATTATAGCATTTTACACAGTACCCCATAAAAGAAGTTTTTACTTTTGACAATCTGAAACTTGGTTGATCTAATTTGTTCCTATTTCTAGTATTAAAATTATGTCTATCACTAATTTTCTTAAAAAGATGAATGTTTTTCCGAACATGCATAATGTTTTCATATATATATTGACAAGGTACCGTCATGATGTTAATTTTCTTAAACAATTCCCTTAGAGTATCTCGACTGCCAAGATTATAGATGGCTCTGACGGCCCTCTTTTGCAGGATAAAGATAGAATTTATATCTGCAGCCCGTCCCCAAAGCAAAATACCGTAAGACATGATGCTATGAAAGTAACTAAAATAGACTAGTCTCGCGGTATCCACGTCTGTTAATTGTCGGATTTTTCTGACAGCGTAAGCGGCTGAACTTAACCGCCCTGCAAGAGATGTTAAGTGGGGACCCCACTGCAGCTTAGAATCGAGCGTAATCCCCAAGAAAACTGTCTTTTCGACGAACTCTAGTATGTCCTTATTCAATATAACGTTAAGTTCACTACTTCTAACATTTGGTAAAGTGAATCTTATGCATTTCGTTTTTTTCTCATTTAACACTAAATTATTAATAGTAAACCAATTGTGAACCTTAAGCATGGCGTTATTTATGTCGTCAAGGTGTTGCGCTCGTCTATCTACTCTAAAAATGAGTGAAGTATCATCGGCAAATAACACCATTTGTGGTTGGTTTTCTAGTAAATGAGGTAAATCATTTATATAAACTAAAAAGAGGAACGGACCTAGTATTGAACCCTGCGGAACCCCCATCTTTACTTTTAAGCCTGATGAATTTACACCATTTATTTGAACTTGCTGTAGTCTATCATTCAAATACGATTTTACCAAGCTAAGTGCTAGATCACCGAGGCCGTAATGCTCAAGCTTTAGGAGCAGTGTTTCGTGATTCACGCAATCGAACGCTTTAGAGAGGTCGCAAAAGATGCCAATGGCATCCTGTGAGTCCTCCCAAGCATTAAATATATGCTTAATTAAAGTAACACCGGCGTCAGTAGTACAACGCCCTCTGGTGAAACCATACTGTTGATCGTGTAGGATGTTGTTACAGTTAAAATGATGGAGCATTTGATTGAGCATCACTTTTTCAAACACTTTGCTGAAAACCGGCAAAACCGAAACAGGTCTATAATTATTAGTGTCCTTGCTATCTCCGGATTTGAAGAGCGGTATAACTTTGCTGTACTTCATTAAATCCGGAAATATCCCTTGGTCTACGCACAAATTAAATATTAAGGCTAAATAGGGTGCTATTGTCTCAATAATAGATTTACAAACATTAGTAGACATGCCCCACAGATCTTCGGTAGCTTTGATCTTAAGTTGTTTAAAAGCCTTTATAACGACTACAGGGTTAATATGTTTAAATTTAAATTCCTTAGGGAAGGCAGAAACATTCACTCTTAGTAAGTCAACAGCAAGTGAGGGTGAGGAATCTAAGATTTCAGTAGTTTTAATTGGAATATCTGTAAAGAATTCTGCAAATTCTTGAGCAACATCAATATTACTGCTTATGACACCTTGGGAAGTCTCCAGAGTGTAGTCAGTATTGTGTCTCTTGTTCCTATTTGTTTCATTATTGATGATCTTCCAAACAGTTTTTATTTTATTTTCAGCTGATTTAACTTTGTTGCTAATGTACAAGGCTTTAGCTGCTTTACACGTATTTTTAAAAATTTTTGAGTAAGTAGCAACATGCTTATTAAAGGATTCAGTATTTATATAAGGCTTAAGGCCATACAGCTCAAAAAGTCTTTCCCTGCTTCTTCTGATACCTTTAGTCGCCCAGTCACTAAATAAAAACTTAGGGCAAAAAGTTTTAGATTGTTTCTTAAAAATATTATTAAATTCTGTATGCACCATTGAAAAGAATTCTTCATACAAAATATTACCATTATTCATATTAAAACCCTGGACACATAACTTACTAATTAAAATGCTATTAAATTTATTTAAATTACCAGATGTTATAGGTCTTGATTGTATCTGCACTTTTTGTAGTGGTGTGCTGCACTCAAAAGTGACGGTTATTCCGCTGTGATCCGAAGGAAGATAATTTACTATACCTTTATCTAAGTAGTCGCAGCAACAAAAAACATTATCAATACATGTAGCAGTAGTCAAAGTTATTCGTGTTGGTTCTAGGAACACATTTGACAAATTGAATGATTTAAAGAGACTTAATAATCTACTGCTATTTGAATTATTTTCTAAAATATTAATATTAAAATCACCACAGATTATTACTGATTTATTACCGGTAGCAAGTTTAGTCAACACATCTTCCATTATAGTCTCAAATATAGAATAATTCTGATAATTTGGGGGTCTATATACGCACACTATTACATGCTTATCTAGCTCAACACTGGACAATTCAATAATATGTTCAATTGATAGTTCAACTATGTCTTTACGTGGCTTAGATTTTATACTATTTTTAATTAAGATTAGTGAACCACCACGCAGCATGGATTTGCGGTTAAAACAACTGCCAACACTATAGTTCTCAAAGTTAATTAACATTTCATAATCTTTTAACCAATGTTCAGTTAAACAAATAATGTCGAACATTGTCTTTTCTAAAAAAAGTTCAATTTCTAATTGTTTGGAAGAAAAACCTTGAATATTCTGATGGAACAATTTTAAAGAATGATGTGTGACCCTTTTTTTACAATTTAATAAGTGATTGCTAGAAGATACCTTGTTGTTAATAAATTTAACTATATTTTTATTAGTATCTTCTGTTGTCTTACTTTCTAGTTTAAAATATTAGTGCTTACCACATTTACATTAGTATTATTACTAAATATTGTGGTGCAAATAGTGGAAGACTTCGACATACTACTTATGTCTGAGTTAATATTAAAAGCTAATAGCCGAGCTATCTGACGTCTAAAACTAATGGGCAGATACGCTGTATCCCTAGTCGATTTCAATTTTTCAACAAAATTGTTGGTGTCTAAAAATAAAAGTTTGTCACTATGGTGATTAACCAAAAATTGCATTATTTTCCGACACTCAATTTTCAAAATTTCAGTGATCCTATCAGTTATATTTTCTTTAGTAACATTAGTACTATTTCCTACTAATATAGAAATAATCGAATTAGGATTATATTCTTTCCTTATTACGGTAGACATAATTTCATTATAGGCTGTACCAGGCATGCAATAGTTTACAGAAGAATGCATCAGGTTGTTGTTTACTAATTTTCCTAACCCTCTCCCTAAACTGTCAGAAAACATAATGGGACAGTAACAAACTTCATCATAAGGTAGAGAACTACTGTCTTTCTCAGGCTGGAGAGCCTCAAGATAAGATTCCATAGCTTCGTCGTATTACTAGCCGTACTTACTAGCCGTCCGCGACTTCGTCTAAATCAGAGTTAATATATCATATCACGGGAACCGCACATGTTTCCGAGATAAAAAGTACCCTATATGCTGTTCTAGACTATAATTTATCTCTGTACCAAATATCACCCAGATCCGTTATGCCGATTTGGCGTGATTGTGTAAGACATCCATCCATTCAAACTTTCGCATTTTTTATTGTAGTAAAAGATGTGTTGACACATCACATATAATTAAAAACGTTCAAAATCTAGTCGCAGCCTATTCTTATTGTCTTGATGGCCCAGTGGTTGAGGCGCCCGCCTCTCATGCATGAGGTTGTGGGTTCAAATCCGGGCAAGTACCAATGTGACTTTTTCAATTCATATGTACTTTCTAAAGTTTATCTTGGCATCGGTGAAGGAAAACATCGTGGGGAAACCTGGACTTCCTGTTCCACTCAAACCATGTCAGAGGCCCTTGAGGCGGTTTAGATACTCTGACACTAGGGTGCGTGGACTGTGTGGGGTCGTGAGACCTCACTGCCCACACGATAAAGAAAGAAAGACCTATTCTTAGTGATAATCAATGTCAAAATTTTGACAGATTGAGACAGAGATTACCTAGTATATGAAAGTTCCCAAAAGTTACTAAAACTGCCCCCCAGTTTTAAGAGGTAACTGAACGTCTCTTACGTTCAAGTGAGATCGCTGACTTTTTATATATGTTTTACAGGATTTAATAGTCAAAAACATTTATTATAAGTTCAGTCAATTCGGAAATACGTTTTATGTGAAAACAATTTTGTCAGTACACCTACGAGAAATTTTACGTCACAATACCGAAAAAAGCAAAAGACTTTATAAAACACATTATTATTTTAATGTAAAAATAAAACAATTTATGTATTAAATTTTTCTCTGAAGTAGGTCGGTTGCTTCATGTTCTTCAAATGACTTTTTTACTCAATTGTACCGAGACAGCACAAATAACAAGTTATGTGTGCAACTGTACTCCCATCCCACGTCCCATGATCTGTACCAAAATGACGTCACGGGTGATCACAGCTACCACATAAAATGCTACGCGCGCCCGCTACAGCTACCAAATCCGTAGAGCCACCGCTACGGCGTAGACGCGCTACGAACCATCCGCGTAAACTTCGTACGATTTCGTGTGATTATTTCGGGTATGTGTTTTGTATATTTTATTGTGTATAATTGTTTATTTATAGTGTATTAACAGTGTTATAACTAACTTAAAGTTTTTTGCAACTGAACAAAACTACTTGGAAATTACCTTCGACAAGTAATTTGAGGTTTAATTTCAATTAAATTTTAAATTACATATTTTTTGAATTATTATGATTTTTAATGAATTAATTTAATTTGGTATTACTTAAAGTAATAATAATTAATTAAACCATAATATTTACGTAAACTATCTACACTGCGCTTATGAAGACAATGTAGACATTTATTACAATTCTTATTAAACTCAGCATAATTATAAAACATACTTTATACATATAAATAGGTAGGTAAGTACATCTAAACAACATCACATAAACATGTTATTAGGCTAAGTCTTGAACTTACAAGCTTAAGCTAATAATAAGTTAATCTTCACACGATTCCATAATCTACTGTTAAATAATTAATTATACAAGATGAATAAAATTAACTCCTTCGTATAGTAAGCCATGATAAAATGAGGCTTTGTTATGCTAGTAACCTTCTGGAATGTGTTCTAAATAAAGATAAATGCGTCTCGATGCTGACTGAATTGAATTAAAGAAATTTTATTTATTAATTTAAAAAAATGGATCATAAATTATATCACATACTAGATTTTAACCGCGACTTTGTCCGCGTAAATATCGGACCCATGTTTATCCCGTTAGGGGGTAAATTCTGGAAAATCAAATTTCACCTTTATACGTCCCGTCTCGTCCGTGAGAGTAACCTTTCGCTTTTATATATTTAGATTATTTCTTGTATTCCATTCAAGTTCATATAAATTAAATTAATCAATATTTGTATAAAAATAGAAACATTAAAAAGTATAAACACTAATTCAAAACCGCACTTTTGAATCAGTCAGTCAGAAAGTTGAAGCAAGATATAATATGCTTGATCCAAACAGTAGGTTTAATTGGAGAAGAACAGGCGAGGAACTGCTTGAACATTCTTTGAAAAACAATAAAATTTACTTAAGTAGTCCACGAGTATCGGGAACAGTCTAAATTATTATTATTATTATCTAATCCAAAATTAGCCGCTAAAAACTATGTCACTTGTCCTCAATCGTCGTGATTTGTAAAAGAAGGAACTGTAAACTTTCTTGTGAATTTTTTATAAGTAGATATGATGGGGTTTATACAACTAGCCTTATCAATAGCTATCTAAATAAAACTAAATCCCTATTTCCCTTGGTCACGGCATCACGCGTGAACGGCTACACCAATTTCACTAATTCTTTTTTGTTGTGTTTGTTATTGTAAGAAGAAGGTTCTTATAAAAGAAAACTAAAAAAAATGGCGGTACGAAGTTCGCTGGGTCAGCTAGTCTTGGATAAAAAACCACTGAATAAAAATAAAGATAAAAAAACCAAAGTCAAAAATATTCACCGATTACTATGGAAGCGTAAACCGACTTTAAATGAGAGTTTAACTTAGGCCTTTAACTAACACTTTACATTATTGTCAAGCGATTAAAATGAGATCATTTAAACAGACACTTAAGGTCCTATTTAACAATTGACAAATAAAGATTTTTATTACATTATTATTGTCATAAATTCTAAAAAAAACACACGCGCTATCTACTTTACGCGCTAGGTATGCGTATATCTCTCACCCTGTAGATTCGCAACAAGGACACTATGATTGGCACACAGCCAATGCTAAAATTCAAGGTTTTACTATTACCTATCCTAGATTTTATGATGGAGGAATATAGTTATTGGAATTAACTGGTCTTTGAATAAAGTATATAACAACGTCTGTAATCCACGAAGGGTTAGGCAGAGGTGTACCCATTAGTACACCCACATGTCGCCAGTTATGTTTAAGTCCCATGTAATAGGCGGCGAGCCTATTGCAATCAACCGGACAGTAATCCAGACTCCGAGAAATGAGAAATTTCTAATGTAAAAACCCAATAACTCTTTGCCCGACCTGGGAATCGAACCCAAAACTTATGCTTAGCAGTCGCGCTTTGCGACCACTCTGGTAGTTAAGTTACTTGTTCAAGTCTGTCAATATTTCATCAAATAGTTGTAAAAGCTCTCAGCGATACAGAAAGGTTAATTTTGTCTAAAATCACTTAAATACTTAAACACAATTGCTAATTCTAACTTAACTGTCAATACCTTCTTCTAGCTTCCAATTAACTTAAGTAACTTCCAATAATTAATTCAAGAAAATTACTTATTCCTTATTAATTCTAATAATAAAACTGTCACTAACTTAAATTAGTAACAAATTATTTAATATTGTTAGTATAATTTTGACACTTGCTTTTCAAACGTTGTTTGACATCTTTTTAGCAGACGGACGAGGCTCTCAAATCGACTGTTTTTTTTGTGTTAATTTTTTTAAGATTTCCTTGAACGAAATTAAACTTTACCCGCGGATTTCTCTGACTCAACAGCCTTCTACTACCCCTTAAAGGTTCCCTTTAAGGGGTAGTTACAAAAAACTAATAATGTCAAGCTTTCTAATTTACTTAGGTAACTTTCGTGTCAAGTTTCAAATACATTAAATGAGCCTTCCATACAATAAGACTTTCCCCTTTTCACCCCCTTTTTTTTTTTTTTTTTGAGGTGGTAAAAATCATCAAATGAGTCCTTCCGTCCTGGGTGGGGCGGAAGGGACTGTCAGACTTTTACTGATTAAAAAACCACCCTGTTCCTTCTGTTGCCCTTTACGTTCCGGGGCCACGGTATCCTGTTAAGACGTCCCGCAACCCTGGCAGGCGTTTGGCCCCGTTGGGGGCCCCGTCCCTGTGCTGACAGCTCTTTGAGGCGCGCGCGAACAGAACGCGCCGTCGACCCGGGCATGGTCCTTGATCGGACGGCGAGCTACCCATTACTCGCCGTCCGCAAGCCCCTTTTCACCCCCTTAGGACAAGTCCTAATAAGTAAGTCAAGTAATTCAAGGAATAACTAAAAAATATTTCCTCGTGCTCATCTACATCATAATAGGAAGCTGTGTGCAAAATTTCGCGTTCCTAACTCCAACTCAGTAGTTTCGACTGTGCGCAGTAACGTCAGTAGGTCAGGAGTTAGGCCGTGTTCACGCAGACGCGGGGCGTCGGGCGTCGCGTCCTGCGGGACGGCCCGCTCTAAATTCAAATATATGGCGTTGTATGAGAGCGTTCACGGAGAAGCGATTTTAGATGTACTAATTTTCCCGCCGCGAGACGCCACGCCGCACGCGACGCCCGACGCCCCGCGTCTCCGTGAATGCGCACTTAGTGTGTTTTCAAAAAAATTAACAAAACTTGTCTTTGATAATTTTCTCACTACCATATTTTATTTCATTTCAGAAGTTTTTTTATACGTTATTAGTCGCTAAAAGGAAAACTAAGTAGTAGCTTGCTTGACACAAAGTTCATTTTTCCATTTACCTTGATAAAGTTTTCAGTATTGTTCAATTCTTTTCAATATTTTATCAATTTACAACATTAAAAGTTACTTTCAATTATTCAGCTTATTCAGCTTCATGAATTTGTTTCCGTTAAATAAAATTAATCTCTGCAAGCCTTGATAACTGCAATTTCAACTGACTAGCCATAAAAAGTCATAATTCGGGGTTTCGTTCTCGCCGATTTTCTTCTCATATAATCTTGAACTAATAAAAGATATTTCATAAAATCAATAAGAAGGATATAAATATACTGTGCCGCTATGATTACCTATCTTTTTTCATTAATAGTTTTAAAATTTATTCACTAAGCCTCTGTTAACAGCGGTAGAAATAGGCAATTTTGAGCATTTTCTGTAGGTTCTAGCGCTTATAAAAATATGTAACATTAAAAAGGAAAACATAGGGGCATAGAACAAGTTGATATTTTACTTTACTCAAAAAAAAAATGGTTTTAAAGTCATAAAACAGAAAGAAAACAGTCGAGAGAGTTTGTATGGAGAAAGGTCTACCCGCGTTTCATCTTAAGTTAAGTTTTTCAGTCAAGATAAAGTGTTTCAAGCATAGTTTCAAAGCAATAGAATGTTCCTCATTATGTAGTTTCGTTTAACATAAATATTAGAGCTTGGGTGTACATTTCTTGAGATTTTGTTAAAGAAAAAGTATAATTCAATACTATCTTATATTAGAAACTTTGTGTGAATGGATTGATGTTTATTACTTTTTTACGCTTTAACTGCTGAACGGAATCTACTGAAAGGCACACATATAAAGGGTTATTTTTAAAGCATCAGAAGCCTGAAAAGGGGTTATTGTACTCATCATTATGAACAACTTTTTAAAAGGGCCCAACCCTGTAATCACGAAAAAAAAAATCAGCTGTTTCATACATTATGATTGTGTTTTATAGCATTTTTGTAGGGTGGTCTGGTGTTTTCAAAATAACCCTGTGGACATTGATCTAGATTAACACAGGTTATTTTTTGTCTGTGAAGTCTTTGGTGCGATTCTCAGGTCGGACAAAGTGTTATTGGGTTTTTCCCTCAGAAATTTCTAAGTAGCAGCCACGGAGTCTGGATTTGGCAATGGCAATAGACTCGCCCCTCATTACATGGGACTTCATCATAACTGGCGAAATGAGGGTGTACTAATGGGTACACCTCTGCCTAACCCTTCGGGGATTACAGGCGTGATATTATGTTTTTGTCTTGTTTCTGTGATCTCGTGGAATAATTTAGGACTTTCGCTAGAGAAGGAAAAGTTATTACTTTTATCTTCAACATCTCCATAACATGAATGTTACTAGATATGACTCATACAAAAAAATAAATCTGATCTATACATTTATGTTCACATAACTCGACAACATGCATTGATCAGCTGATTTATTTTTTCAGATTTCTGGTAAACAAAGAACAACTTTATATAAGTAGGATTTACATAAAGAAAATGCTATAGTGTACATAAAATTATGTCGTTTATTGTTTATATTCTTTCAATAGGAAAATGTTCTCTGATAACTCTTTAGACCTATGTATACCTGCTTATGTGTAGTAAGTTTAATTAAAATCGGTTTATTCTTAGAAAAATAAGGACTTGAAAGGTTGTTAGAATTGCCGTACGGCGTAAACGCTAGCTCACTTCACATAAATTCATCGAGAGAGATTTTTACAAATTATCACAGCAGGATAAGCATGCTTGCCCGCTTGGTAACACGACAGCAACCTCGTAAACCACACAGTAGAGGTAAACTACGATAACATGACGCGCCCCTCCATATTACCATTTCAATGTGTGTAGTCACATTCGTATGAAAGAGTAAGTAAAGAGTAAGTAAGAGTAATCGTCTTCAGTAGCAGGCGTATTTGTTTGTCAACTAATCATAAATAGCCGACCGCGCAAGACAACGCACCTGTAATTTTAATAGAGAATGTCAGTGCAGCGCCATACTAATAATAGGGTAAAAGCCGGATAGTCGCCCCGGGGGTATAGTTGCCTCGATTGCAATTACTCTAGTTTCGCGAATGAAACACATGTTATTTTATTTATCTATCGAGAGACTCTGCAACTGCAACTACGTTGACCGTGTTGCATGTCTCTGTGCGATTGCATGGGACGGCTAGGTGCGATCAAAGTTTTTACGGGATAAATGTCCTCTGTCGCGACGAGGCATCTATCCTAAATGTAATTTATATAGAGATGGCAACTATCCCCTATATGGGATAGTTGTCCCAAAATTTAGAGGACCGCAAAAATCGCCAATACTCTGGAAATATCAAAGATAATATTTATTCCTTTCATAAATTTGAAGATAATAAACCAAAGTAGTTACCCGTTTAACAAATAAAGAATCTCGCTTTTTATACTAAGAGATATGAAGTAATTTCAAAAAGTGGGGCAACTATCCTGGTTTTACCCTAATGAGTAATTTTTGGCGCCGCTAGTCGAGCAACAAATCGTTGATTTGTCGAAAGAGATTTTTTACGAAATATCACAGCAGGATAAGCATGCTTACCCGCTTGGTAACACGATAACAACCTCGTAAACTACACAGTACTTCTTTTTGAGTAAACATGTTGTAAAAGTAGAACACTTTTCACTTTGTAATTTTAGAAAGTGCTGGACATTTGACCCGTTTGAAGTAAAAGTCCTAAAAGTCCTATTCATTCATCTGGAGTATTACTTATTAACATCGCTTTGAAATTCGAACGGTGTAATCGCGATGATTTACTTGCGCGTGTGTTGGATTATTTGGTTCCTTTCAAGATGGTTGATCTATCAGTTATTGGGCATGACGAGTTCTGTCAGTTGGGATTGGTCATCTCTTAAATGCCTTGGTTTACATCTTTATTATCATTTTTTTATTGATTTATATTCATCTTCATTGTTTTCACATTTCGCAATAAGTAAATAAAATTGTAAACAGGATTTTAAAAAACTTGATTCAAAAGAGTGTCCATGGAGTTTCTTGCTCGTTCTTCTTCATACAGGCAAACCTCCGTTTTGGAACGAGCAACTAGTTTCAACTTTCGGACTAAGTACCTATATACCGAATCGTATGTACACATACTTACTGAACGTAACACAATTTAACCAAGTATAGGTAAGTAGGGAAAATTTCATATGACTGTTACAAATGTCTAATTAATGTCATATTATTATATAATAAGCTTTCTGTTAAATTACTAAGTTAACCTTATTATTCTCGTTCCTAATCTGTACTAAAAGCGACCTTCACCCTGCACCGGCGTCATTTACTGATCCTTTGATCAATTTACTGCTAAAGTTCGTTTGACAGTTAAAACAATATGGCGGAAGGTAATTCCTATTCCTGAATGTTTAGTAACTGTCATTCAACTACTACAATCATTTTCCGTAGCCCTTTAAGCTTAATCTTAAAGATAAAGGCAAAGTCGAAACATTGTTTGAATAAAATCATTTCCTTAACTTTTGAAACTGTCAGTTAATCAGAAAGTCGAAACTATTTGCTCGTTCCAAAACGTAAGTAGGGTTACTATGGAGGTGCACAAGTAAAAAACTCCAGACACTCTTTTTAATCAAGGTATTACAAAATCTGAATGTGAAAATTAAGGTGAAGAACAATTTATAACAACTATAGCTTCTTCCCGCGACTTCGTCCGCGTAAATATAGGTCATAGGTAATCTAATCTTGTTCCTCCATACAAACATTGGACTCCCGTTTCATCCCCTAAAGGGGTAAATTTTTGAAAATCCTTTCTTAGCGCATGCACACAAAATGATAACTATCTGCGTTCCCTATCTATTCAGTGGTTTGAGCAGTGTATTGATAGATCAGTCAATCAGTAACGGTTGTCTTTTATATTTATATAGATAACAATTTCAAATACAAAGTTATGCCAAAGCCATCATACCCGCAAGAATTCTTATTAATGATATTATCTGGGTTCACAGCTACTAATTATTCTTCTATAATTAGAGATAATTAAACTAGAGCCCACGCCCGCTGTCTCTCAAAAAACTGGCCTGTCTGTCAAGGTTTTTTTGATACACCGTATTTATCTAATTCTATAAGAAATTCTTAGTTCTTAGAACTGCGAAGTATTTAGTTATAGTTGGAATAAAGGCTGTTATTTCATAATAAACTACCTACCTACCTACCTACTAACTAATTGACTCCTCATCGGTGTAAAACCATCTTTACACATCTTTTTCGGAGAATAGGTACAGCCGTGTCGATTTACATGACCAAAAATCTCATACAAACTTCAATTTTTCCTAAATCCTGTCATAAGTCTGTCTATCTATCGTGACAAAGGTACCTTGTGTACATAATAGGTTCCAATCTGCGATGAAAGTGAGATAATCTAAACACATTGACGGGTCTCAAAGTGAAAAGTATCAAGTATCAAAAAAATATAAGTAATAGGTAGGTGTGGTATAAATCTGTGTTCAAATATCAAGAATGATTGTAGCGTGTTCTGTTACAGTGACGTTTTCTTGTTAGTTTGTGAGCACAGTTATTGATATCATTGAATTGGAGGTGTTGAAGTTATTTAAAGGTGAATATGTATACACCTGAGCATTTTTATGTAGGTAATGGTGCCGTTTCCTTGTTCACAAACTAAACTAAAATTAGACTATTTCTATCTTTTTCTGTCCAATAAAACAAGACAGAGACTAATGTAAATAAGTGCTGTCAAATTTAGTGAATCTGACAAATCCTTAAAATTTAAGTTGACATCTTATAACGTATAGATTAAAAATACGGAAAAGTTCAAGGCAAAACTAATTTGACATCTTAAATGTCGCCGTCCTTTTCTTTCGCTGTATGTTAGTAAGAGATGTGAATTCTCTAAATTTAGTCTAGTTTGTGAACAAGAGAATCGGCACCAGTGTTGATTTATTTATATATTAATTTATTTATTTATGGTTAATTAAAACGGTTCAACACCAATTACATTAATAAACATAGAGTCATGTAAATAATAATATGTTAATGTTATAATAACCTCCAGAACATATTTTGGTCATGTATGGCCAATCTTAATGGAGACTGGCCAAAAACGCAAGATATATTATAAAGAACAAGTGTGTGCGTGAAATATGTGGACTCACTCGTCCCTCATTCTCATAGTCCGATAGGACGGCAATTCAACACGACAGCGCAGAGATAGGTAAAATAGGTGGTAAAAAAAGCTTTTTTACAAAAAAAGATTCATTCATTTCAAACAATACCTCACACGATATATTTAATTATGGAAACTGGGGGTTGACGTACCCCCCCCCCTTTTCCTTCAGTCAGTCATCGACTACACGTATAAACAAAGCAATTTCACTTGTTACGAAATTGCTGCTGTGATTCTGTGAGGAGTTCCATTCAATATCTCCGAAGTTCATCATCAGATATTGAAATGGTGACAATGGGATCACACGGGAAGCACCAGCTTTTAAATAAAAAAAGACTCATGAAAATCGGTTCACCCAGTCGCAAGTTATGAGCTAACAAACATAAAAAAAAATACAGTCGAATTGATAACCTCCTCCTTTTTTTGAAGTCGGTTAAAAAATCATCAATTTAGTTCTTTCGCCCTGGGTGGGGCTGAAGGGACTGTCAGACTTTTACTGACTAAAAAACCACCCTGTTCCTTCTGTAGCCCTTTGCGTTCCGGGGCCACGGTATCATGTTAAGACGTCCCGCGAACCCAGCAGGCGTTTGGCCCTGTTGGGGCCCCGTCCCTGTGCTGACAGCTCTTAGAGGCGCGCAGGACCAATGGCTTTACGTGCTTTCCGAGATGTCACAACCAACCAAACTCCAAGCTGCCACAAAAGAAAATTCTAATTGAAAAACACGATGACAATTTTTACCCGACCTGTTAATTGAACTTAGGATGCTCAACAGTCGCGCTTTCGATGAATAAACAAACCCTATAGATACATTGATAATTATCTGAAAACCAGTCTTACTAAGGGGTATCGTATTACCCAGTTACTGGGTTGTGGAGGTCAGATAGGCAGTCGCTTCATGTAAAATACTGGTATTCAGCTGCATCGGGCTAGACTAAAAGCCGACCCCCACATGATTAGGAAAAGGCTAGGCAGATGATGATGATACATTGATAAATAATTATGTGTCTGTGCATTCCCTCATTTTATAATTGTTCTTAAGAACAACTCAAAAATCAAGCTTTCAAAACAGTGGAACATTATAGAGTAAAAATAACGAAATCTTTTACACGTAGATTTAAAATAAATTCCATTCGCTTACTTTCCTTAATACGGTACAAAAAAGTAATTTTCATTCAACCGCACGCAAAATTGTATAAAAATAATGAACAACGGTCTTAATAAACATTGGGTTTTTAAATAATAGGTTTTTGTCTTGTAACACTGTTTAATTATAAGCAGAAAACTTTGTTATCTATATCTTTTAAGGTTAAATATCATTTTTATAAGATACTAGCGAACCGCCCCGGCTTCACACGGATGCAAATTTTCGGAATTTTTGGTGGACTTTACTAAAAAAATATTTCATAAAAACCTTGTCCAGGATATTTATTATAAACACAACAAAAAATCAAAAGAATTTAATAATAAAACAAAGTTTTTGCACATTTTTACATAAAGAAAGCAATTATCACAAAATAAAAGACGTTAATTTTGTGGTGTTTGCGAATGAAAGAAAGAGAATGTCTTTTTATTTTGTGCAAACACTATCTCATAAGTTAATGAACATCATGAGCGACAAAAGTAGATTAACACACTCAACATTCAAAGTATTATTTTTGTTCAGCGACTTATGCAATTGATGTTAAGGAATTGTTGGAAAAGCGGTGTTCAACGATTTTTGTGAATTTCTGATGTCAAGGTTATTTTGTTCTGTAGTCGTGACAGTACTTATGGAGGACTTTAGTGTTCAGGTGTTTTGCCAATTTGAACGTGTTAATGGACTTCTGTTGCTGACTGTACCTCTATTAATATTAAGTACCTACTTACTACTTAAATATTTAAAATACTAAAAAGAAATAGTGAAAAAAGCACTTAGGCATCAAAGTACTTCGTCGTTAAGTAGTATATCTTTTCAATCCTTTAAATTGGGTAGACTAACTGTATTTTTTTTTATCGAACCAGGAGATAGAAGGTTTTATTTTATTCGTAGATTTTCTTAATTTTCTTTGACTGGCAAACGAGCCAACATTTTGGGGTAATTTTACGTTCTTGTTCACATATGCCTATCAATATCTATAGGTTATAATAGGTATATAAAAGGCAACCATTTCTGACTGACTGATCTATCAACACACAGCTCGAATCACTGAACGGATTGCGCTGAAATTTAGCACGCCGAAAGTTAGTATGACGTAAGAATGTGCTGAGAAAGGATTGTCCTAAATTCACCCCCTAAGGGGAGGAAACGGGGGTCCAAAGTTTGTATAGAAAAAGTTGGGAGAAACGTAAAAAATTAAGTTACCTACCCGAATTTAACGCGAGCAAATCCGCGGGCAAAAAGTAGGTTTATAATAAATATATAGTAACGGGGACGAGTTAGCATATCAAAATATATTTATAACTAACCCTCAATAATCGCATTCGTTGGGGAGTTGCCAAAAACTTTTGATAGATGGCGCTGTAAGCATATTCGTAAAGGTTGGCTGAAAGTTTGGAAGTCACTACATCATGTTTATACTTGTAAACTATGTTTTGTTCGTACTATGTATCTACTGAAAGGATTATTTCGATAGCTAGTTCTTTAACGCGACTTCGGACGCGTAAGAATTTTGAAATTTTGGACCGTTCAAAGCACAGAATAACCAGAATCCAACCTTCCTAACAGTGTTCAAAATTCTTACCTACTTTCATAGGGCTGTCACTCGGTACTTTGACTTACGCACGGACGGTCATGAATGGCCGAAACTACCTATAATGTTTCCTTCCTTGTTTTACTATTTTACGAACGTAAGTAGATAGGTAGTAGGTAGGTACCTACCTACTTAAGGTAGGTACCTACTACCTATCTAATAGAAAAGGTCAAATGGAATCTTACTAAGACGACTTACAAATATACTTCGGTAGGTAGGTACTATTCTACAAATCTACTAAAACAAAAATATACGAAACGAATAATACGTCAATATACCTACACTATTTTTTTAGATCACCAATTTTATAACTGCTAAACATTTAATTTACTTACTTCGATATTTTAAGAAGATTAAGATAATAATAGTGGGTATGTATTATGATTAAATAAATAAATAGGTAGGCAGGTGGTACTTATGTACATAATTAATCATACTATGAAGTAGATACACATACATTGATAGGTACATACATTGCTTACTTTCTTGAAGTTGATTAATCAAATAATTACTTTGACTTACTCACGGACGGTCATGGCGAAACTACCTATAATGTTTCCTTCCTTGTTTTACTATTTCACGAACGTAAGTTAAGTAGGTACCTACCTATCTAATAGAAAAGGCCAAATGGAATCTTACTAAGACGACTTACAAATATACTTTGGTAGGTAGGTATACTATTCTACAAAAACGAATCATAATACGTCAATATACCTAAGTAGGTATATTGACGTATTATTCGTTTCGTATTTTGATTTTAAATAATTTGTTATGTAGGTATACATGGATATACAAAAAAAGAAGTCTCTTTGTTATTTCGACCATTATTTGTACACACAGTGCAACAGTTTGGCATCTTTAAAAACAATTTAACAACCGCGTCTAAATAAAATAGTAAATTAGTAACTGTTCTGTGTCCGCGTCGTAGCCGACCGCTGTCGCTGGCACACCTTAAGTTTGTCCGCTAGCTGAGCCGACTCAAACCGGTTTGTACCCGAGCGGGCGCCGGCGCACTCCCCGCGCGCCTTGTCAGTGACAGGTCACGCACACATAGCTGCGCGTGTAGTAGTGTACTATCGGCAACTTTAATGCATATACACGAGATGGTCGACTTTCGTCTGAGCTTAACGAGCGGGTCAGTCAGTGCGTGTGCGAGTGATGTGTCAACATTCTACAGATAACACACACTAATGAACTGTCGGCGCACTAAGCGAAATAGCATGATATTTCTGTTGCATTAAAATACGCGTCTTAGTCACTGGCGCTGTTTTACCAATTCATTGCTAAAACTCAAAACTACTATTTGTGCCGGTAGCTAGGTTTGGGCTTAGCGACGGGTTCACAAACAATGAGGTCTGAGTTCAAATCTTGATTACTGTGTTTTTTGTTTTTGAAACAACAATAATATTACGTAAAAACTTGTTAGTTTTATGTTTATTTCTAATTCATGCTTATAATTGTTTATTATAAGAAGCAAATATTAGTTATTGTATTATTATCTTATACTAATGTGATTTTTAATTTATCTTTTCGGTATTTGAAGGTGGAAATAAAAAAATCGTGCTAAATGATAACAAAAATGTTTATTCGATTTACTTATTTACAAAATTAACTAACTTACGAGAATTGTGACGTTACATTCCTACTTAGATAAAAGAAATTCACTTGTAACCGTTCATAAGATTTTTTGTGTTTACCCACGTCATAAAAATATAACAAGAAAAGAATATTCTAATAACACAAATATGATTGTTAAAATATCCACTTATAGGTATCGATATTTAGCAGACTTTATTGAAAACTAATATTTATTTCTTAATTATTTCTTAAATATTGATTTAGACTTTATGAATATGTTTTTTTATATGTAACGTCACAATAAATGTATTGAGGTAATAGCTTAAGTGTTCATTTTCTTGACGAAAAGATGATTGAAACTAAACCTCAATTTAAGATCATTGAATAATGACGGACATAATAATATTAATACTAAATATTTAGTTACACTGTCTAATTAATAATAACAAAACATCTAGGTTTTTAATATAGCAGTCTTCCAGTCAAAATCTTAATAATCCCGTGAGAAACGTAGTGGTTCTTGTTTATGCCTTTTTGTGAAGAAGGGCTTTTTAGCTGGTCTTCTGTGATACAAGCCTTCAGCGTGGAGGGCCCGGCGAACAGTTTGCAATGAAGTGTCGAATAGTTCGGCAAAGTGCCTCGTTGGTATGATACCATTCGATTCATATTCGCCCACCATATTATGTCTTCGCTGCGCCTCGCTAATAAGCGACGTCCTTCCACTTTGCTGTCGACTAACTAGGCTAACCTCTTCCTCGTATCTCCTGATCCAGAGACTAACAGTATTCCTCTAAAACAAAACAAAAGTTATATTAGGCAGGTATAACAAAATACTAAAGTGACTTAATTGTTATATAATATAGTAATATTTATTTAATAAAATAATATTCATTTAACAAAACAATATGATATTAAGTCTACATTTATAACAATAATAAACAGAATTTATTTATCTTTACAGCCTTAAGATGGATTTCAAAAATAATAAAAAGATCTAGTTTATAATTATGTCACCAAATAATATTAGGTTCAAGTTACAATTATAATAACACAATAATATAATACTCACATTCAGTCCGGTTTCATTAGATATTTGCGTTCTATTTTATGACCACTTTTATGCAACGCAATAATAGTCGCCTTCGTCTCAATGTTAATATTTGCTTGCATTTTTTTTTGTGAATAATTACCGCTATATAATAATCCACACGTCACTAACCAACAACTACAACCAAACGACAACGTTTATTCTAATCGAGTATTCATAAAACTCACTATTACATTACTTATTTCTGTCTACCTCACAGAAATCTAAATTATTTGTTTAATTTTCTATGATCTACCTTTTTAACTTTACGAAATGTGTGAACAAAGCGAACAAGATAAAGAATATTATGCTTATCAAGTAAAAACTTACAAAAAGTCATAGTCTGGATGAGATTCGATCTCACGACTCCTCGATTCAAGCACCTATCTGCAGGCGTTTAGCCGATAGGCCAACTTGACTTATTTTATAATGTTGAAATTATGAACTACAAGCATTTGTCGACGGCAATGATGATACATGTGACTGGTCTCGAAAATAGAAGGTCGTAAGTCAAACTTAACTTGAAGCGAATGTTTTTTGAGAATGTCTATCCACTTATGGACTCCACTGTACCTACGCACGGGCGTTAGTATGAAACTTGGCTTCTGGTTGTTCTGTGGTTCAAAGCATGCGTGATGATGCTTCTTTTATAGGGTTCCGTACCACAGTCGGCAAAAACGGAACCTTTATAGGATCACTTTGTGGTCCGTCTGTCTGTCCGACTCTCAAGAACGCGTGGAGGTATCAAGCTGAAATTAATATCAAATACTCAGGTCTGCTACCCCTTGAAGTAGTGAAAAAATTAACCTTCTAAGTCAACGTAATCTATAACAACAAATGGTCGAAAAATGGTTTGCAAATTTTGAAAGGACACTGTACATACTAACAGTGCAAGCTAAATAAAAGCTTGTAAAAAATAAGGTCGTTTATGGCGCCTTTTAAGACGCTCGCTTTTTACAAGCTTTTATTTAGCTTGCACTGTTCGTATGTATGTAATTAAGTTGTCCTTTCAAAATTTGTAAACCATTTTTCGACCATTTATTGGTATCCGATTGAGCTGAAATTTTGCATACACCTCTAGTTCTGATAACAATACAATGTCCAATACTCAATATTGTAATAATTTGAAATTAAAGCTGGTTTTTAAAAAATATTTTTTTTTACATTTCATTGGACAGATAAATTATTAAACACTAGCACTCTCCCCGCGACTTCGTTCGCGTGATTTTTCTTACGGGTCCCTAATTTTTTGATAATAAAATATAGCCTATAGCACTCAGTGATATCGTAGCTTCCAATTTGTGAAACAATTTTCAAAATTGGTTCTTTACCTACTTCCGGAGATTACCCCCTACATACAAACTTACAAACAAATGTTACCTCTTTATAATATTAGTATAGATAATATTCCCTAAAAGAAATCCTCAACAGTCGACGACAGCAAAACTTGTACATACAAAAACCTCTTTTGATATACTCGTAAATCCACTGTCCATCAGATACTCAAGTATTAATCGTTTTAATCCGAAACGTCCTCATACAAGGTTCGTCTTTTATTTTCCCTTACGCAGACATTTTTATTGAAAACATTTTGCGATTAATCTTGAAAGGGCTTATGTTTTTAAGAGGTACTTGTAGTGAAGTAATTAAGTAAATCAAGGAATATCTTTTTATTTTTGTGACAAAAGTACTTATTTTTGTATTAATATAGAGAATAAAGAAAGTATTAATATGTGAGATCCGTAACGTTTTTGAGAGTTATAGCTTCATATCATTACGTCTATATTGTCTAAAGGTATAGGCAGGGGTATTTAGTATACATGTTACGATAAGTGTGATTAAATGAAAATTATTAATAACACGTTACATACATACATAAACTCACGCCTTTTTCATACATCTCGTCATATCAGCACGCCGGTTATGAGTACTCCGCACCTGACCTTTCTGAAGAACCTTACCAATAAGGTCAGAGTAGGTCTTCCTAGGGCGACCCCTCCCTGCGTTGCCACTCACCTATGCCATATAAATACTTTGTGTTAAAATCGTCTTTCACTCATCCTCTCAACCATCTAAGCATACCCTTTTCTATCCTTTTCTTGAATTATTAGTAACTATCCATCATTATTAACTAGCTTTTCCCGCGACTTTGTCTGCGAAAATGTCGGGCCCCCATTTCATCCCCATAGGGGTAAATTTCGGAAAATCCTTTCTTAGAAGCCGTCTACTAACTATAATCTACCTTTTTGCCAATTTAATCTTTATACTTCAAGCGGTTTTCGATATTTCATGATAAGTGTGTAAAAATTCGCTTTTTTATATTCTAAAATTACAGTAAGTGTGATTGAGTGAAAATTATTAATTGTCTATCATTATTATAGGAAACGAGAAGAAACGTATTCTAAAAATGGGATATTTTCGCCCAATATGATCGTGTGATTCACATATCGTTATAGACTGTTATTATTCTGTAACTGTTATGGATATATTCACATAAGATTATATAGTCTAATGCAAATACCTACGTGTAAGTCGATTTCGATCAGCCTAATATTTTGTGAGTTAAAAGATGTTTGTGCTAAAAAAAAATTATTGCCTCGTTGTTCTAGTGGTCGCAGAACGCGACTGTTGAGCATGAGGTCTTGGGTTCGATTCTCAAAGTGTTACTGGGTTTTTCCATCAGGAATTTCTCTGTGGCAGCCTCGGAGTTTAGATTTGTGCCCGGTTGATGGCAATAGGCTCGCCCCCAATTACATGGGACTTAAACATAACTGGCGAAATGTAGGTGTATTAGTAAGTACCTACACCTCTGCCTTTTTTAATAAAATTAATTGTAATACTTTTATTCTTGTACAAATCTGGGGCACATTTTGTTCATCGCCTTTCGCTTTGAACGTCACTCAAGTGGCAAAAATTACAGTCTCACTTCCTCCACTCCCACCTTTTCATTCCTCGATTGACATTGCGTTTATGGCGTCTCCAGCAAAAGTTAAAGGTATCTTTCCGCTCTAAATATTTCATTTGTGCTAGTTTACCTATAATTTCCAATCCACATATTCGAAATATCTAGAATTTCTCCACATCTCACTTTTATGTGACTTCTCAGAAATATTTATGCGTTCTCTGTAAGTTTTATGGCTCCCATGAAATATATGAAGTTGTGCTTTATCGGTTCCAAAAGATTCACCATAAATATCTGTTTTGCTACATGGACAAGATTTTGTAAGTTATCTATATCAAAGAGAAGAAAAATTGTTTCTTTGTAAGAGGTAAATCTTTGAAAGTATTGGTTCGAAAACAAAAATAGTTTTACTGGTAGAAATATACATTATTTTTAACCGACTTCAAAAAAAGGAGGAGGTTATCAATTCGACTGTATTTTTTTCTTTTATGTTTGTTAGCCCCTAAATTGCGACTGGGTGAACCGATTTTCATGGTTCTTTTTTTATTTGAAAGCTGGTGCTTCCCGTGTGGTCCCATTGTCACCATTTCAATATCTGAAATAATGAACTTCGGAAATATGGAATGGAACTCCTCACAGAATCACAGCAGCAATATCATAACAAGTGAAAATGCTTTGTTTATACGTGTAGTCGATGACTGACTGAAGGAAAAGGGGGGGGTACGTCAACCCCCCTCCTACCAGTTCCCAAAATTAAATATATCGTGTGAGGTATTGTTTGAAAGGGCTTTTTGTAAGGATTTCAAACATTAATAAACAAGCACTAAAAAGTGAAAAATAAAAAGGCTTTGGTTTTGTTTTTTGTTATGTAGGTAAGTATTGCCACCGACTTCCAAAACTAAAGTTATTTTTATTTTGTAGTTTTTGAAGGCGGTTATCTTTTTTTGTAAAAAAGCTTTTTATTATTTACTAGCACTCTTCCGCGACTTCGTTTGCGGGATGTTTCTTACGGATCCCTAATTTTTTTATAATAAATTATAGCCTATGTCACCCGGGGATAGTGTAAATTCTCAACAGTAAAAGAGTTTTTCAAATCGGTTCAGTAGTTTCGGAGCCTATTCAATGCAAACAAACACACAATCGAATCTTTCCTCTTTATAATATTATTATATAGTATAGATTTCTAAAATAAACAACCAAAAAGACATCTTGAGAAAACCTGAACTTACAATTTATTAATATAAGTCTGAAATCGACATAGGCGTAAATAAAACATTCATGAAATTATTGAAATGTCCAGAATAACTTTATAATCACAGCAGCATATTGTTACTCTAGCACTCTTGTCTCATTAATTGATAATGAACCTAAAAATTTAACAATTACAGTTGAAAATAGTTTGTTAGATAGAATTCCGGCCGGCATTTATTTTCTTATATGCAATTAAGTAATTTTCAACTCAACTGGTGTTATTTTTAAGTTCATTATCAATAAATCAATGAAAACCGTGATGGGTTGTATGCTAACATAGGCTTTAATTTTACCTCACTGTAAGAAAGAGATAGGTGCAAGGTAATTATCGCCATCTCTTTTTCTCGAAGAAGAACACACTTTATTCGCCCTAAGCCATATTTTGAAGAAAACAAAAGAATATTTTTGGAACTTTATGATTACAATATAATTACATGGCGTTGTACTAATTTGTATTTAAAAACAAACCAAGACAAAACATCGTCTTATTAAATGTACTCGGATCCTTAAAAGACCACAAAATTAAATAATTAAGCCTGCGGTCTGTTTGTCATTTGCACAGAAACATGTGTTTTGAAAATGAACGAGAAAATTATAATTATTATGACTTTACTTAGACTTTGAAAGTCAATAACGACGTTGTCTACTCCCAGTTGGTGAATCAAGTCAAAAACAGAAATGATTAAAGTTAGCTTAATGACCGTTAAATTTTATCTACTAAAAGAAAATAGCGCTTTACCGAATGCCGCCCTGTTAGGGCACATTGTTTTAACACAAGCTCTAGGCGATAAGTGTACTGTATGTTATATGGTTGAAATTAAATAAAGCTTTGAAATTGAAATGAACACAATTTAATGGGTAAAATGAAAATATAACATGGGAAAAAGTGACAATGATAGCAAGAAAAAACAAAAAAATAAACAAAATTCAAACGTCAAAATAAAAATACTCATAAAAAAACAATAACCAAAGAGTTCGTAGCAACCACGCTACTAAATTTAACATTATTCTAAAGGCTTACAGTC
This sequence comes from Hoplodrina blanda, assembly GCA_949316365.1. Taxonomy (NCBI): domain Eukaryota; kingdom Metazoa; phylum Arthropoda; class Insecta; order Lepidoptera; family Noctuidae; genus Hoplodrina; species Hoplodrina blanda. The sequence goes on along the minus strand of OX438564.1, from coordinate 4,191,386 downwards.
AGCCATATTATTCTAGTCAGCTTATACAATCTAGGGGGCTGGTTCCGCCATTCTGACGTCATCCGGCAAGCGAAGACGTTGCATTTATATTGTGTTTTGCAATGCGGCCCGTCACCGGTTCACGGCATTACAATAACCGTATCCGAACCGCTTTGTTACCGATTGTTTTTGTATTAGATATGTGATTGTGTTTTGTTTTTGCTGTGAATTGAGTTTTGACAGCTGTCAGACTTAATTCAATTTTGAGAAAAGGTAGAGGAATATTGTAGTTAAGAAAATAATTATGTCTACTTACAAGTTTCAATGCTGGGTTATTATTTCTACTGGTTTCTTCTAATTGACAATCCTAAGTAATTATCATCAAGGACTGCCAGCATTACTTAGCTGATGGTGTGACCAAGTGGTCTGACCAAGTTTAAATAAAAACATAATTATTTTCTGTTTATTCCAAATATTCAGACATTTTTACATTACGGTGAGTCAGTTAGCCAAAACCAACCAACACACCCCAATTTTTTTCCATTTTTCAAAGTGATTGTAATTATGTCGGATATTAAATTTAAAAACTATTCTAAACATAAGTTTGAGTCGCACATTGAACAGTTATTGCTAGATAGTATTGTAACACATTTGGTATATTTAATTCTCTATAGGGCAAAGAAGGCTTTTCTTATAAAAAGAAAAGGTCTTTACCCTGCAAAGATCCAATAATAGGCTGTTATTATTGTTATAGCTATATAAAACTAAAAAAACAAAATAAACAATATTCTACCTCAGCCATTTCCATTCTTTTTTATTCAATGACATTTACAAAGCCTTTATCCGTGTTATGTCACAAGTACTCTTTATACTTACCTTTGGATTGTAACTCACTCGCATGTAACAGACTAAAAATAAACGTCAAATCTGATGGTAAAGGTATATTAAAAACGTTTTATTTGATCACATTTCGCCTCCAGCCATACCTACTTAATAAATGGCTCAAAGAAAAACAAGTAAAACGTTATCGTTTGAACATAAAAGCATCCCTTTTGCAAACGATTACAAGGAAGGAAATATCAAAAGTCTAATAACATAACATAGGTAACATCAAAAATCCTGAAGGGTTAGGTAGAGGTGTACCCATTAGTACATCCACATTTCGCCAGTTATGTTTAAGTCCTATGTAATAGGGGGCGAGCCTATTGCCACTGCCTCTTTGGACGTGCGGCAGCTGAGCATGAGGTCTTGGGTTCGATTCCCAGGTCGGGCAAATTGTTTTTGGACCTCGGTGTCTGGATTTGTGCCCGGTTGATAGCAATATTTTCGCCCCTTATAACATGGTGCTTAAACATAACTGGCGAAATGTAGTTGTAGTCATGGGTACCTACACCTCTGCCTAACGCTTCAGGGATTACAGGCGTGATATTATGTTTATGTTATAAAGGAAATATCAAATGTCTCCTTTTTAAGATTATTTGATTTTCAGCAGCGAATAATTTTCACATAAGCAGTATCTTTTATTAGAACGTAAAAGATAACAATCGCTTTAAAAAGATAATAAAGGTATGGATAGCATAACAATTTTAGAAGACGATTCTATTGGAGATGAAGATACGTAATTGGACATAGTAATACGCAGATACGTACGCAGCTATTATTAGCCATACGTCGCTAACTTTCAAGGTGACTATAACATTTTAATTATTGACGATTACTTATATACGATTTCGACTACAGCCCCATTAAAACCCAATAATTACTAAAAGCCACCAATTTAGCTTATATGAAACTACAGGTACATAATTTAAAGCATATTTAAGAATTATAATACCAGCCTATTACTGTCAGGCAGGACAATAATAGGCTGGCTCTCATACCTACAGAGAAGGCACGAGCATTGATCACCACGCTTGCTGAAAGCGGATTGGCAATTTTATACTTAAGTATCTAAATAATAATATAAATCTTTATTCAGAAACTTAAAAGATAAAATACAACATGAATCTTAAATTAATAATGTAGGAATAATAATGTGAGGTGCCTGTACTAGGATTATCCTGTATCACAGGCTGCAGGAGCTCTAACAATATGCTATATGTAGGACAGTTGATTTTTTTGTTTAATATCTAACATTACATAATGTCAAAATTATTTTATTTAACTTAAACTCTACTATATTACAGGAAAGTTAAAAAAAAAAAAAAAAAAAGCGAAATTTATAAAAGCGAAAGGTCATTCACTCATAACGGAATATCGAAAACCGCTTGTCGTATAAAGATGAAATTTGGCAGGGAGGTCGAGTATAGTTAGTAGACGTCCGTTAAGAACGGATTTTGCAGAATTCACCCCCTAAGGGAAACGGGGGTCCGAAATGTTTGCGGACGAAGTCGCGGGTATTTATATATGAATACCTACTAGTATTTACTAGTATTCATATAAGTCTAGGTTTTCCTCACGATGTTTGTCTTCACTGATATCAGTGATATCTAAGACAAACTACTACTAAGTACATAGCAATATTAATTTGAAAACTTCATGTTGGTATTTTCCCGTGTCCGGTTGCAAACTCACGATCTCATGCATAATCACTGGGCCTTTTCAATATTATTAAAATTACAAGCATGAAAGGAAAAAAAAAACGGGTTGCACTCCGGGAGTGCCGGCAGAAGTGAAAACTTGATTATTAACGTTTACGTTTACGTTTAACATACACGAACATTCGCGCAAGCGCCCTGCGCTGTCTAAACGAAACAGTAGGCCCAGGCATACATTTTCGCCGCGCCGTAGAGAGGGGATAGCTGTCTACTCTCCATCCGTCTTACGCTTTTTCGATCAGGTCACGTGTCCTGACGCGCACGTGTCCTGACGCGAATTTAAGTATTTATACCCATTACAGAAAAAGTGCTCAACGCCGCTAAAGAAGTTTTCACTTCAAAAATAACGATTCTAGACTGCTTCGTTGGTCTAGTGGTCGCAAAGCGCGACTACTGAGCATGAGGTCTTGGATTCGATTCCTAGTTCGGGCAAAATGTTATTGGGTTTTTCCATCAGGAATTTCTCAGTAGCAGCCGCGAAGTCTGGATTGGTTGATGGCAATAGGTGCGCCCCTTATTACATGGTATTTAAACATATTGAATTGTGGGTGTACTGGGCACACCTCTGCCTAACCCTGCGAGAATTACAGGAGTGAAGTGAAGTTTATATTGAGTGAATGAATGAAACTTTGTTTAATTAAGTCAACCGTCATTGAAATTGCGGCCTCAAATCCAAGGTGAACTAAAAGATATTTGCAATCTGATGTTTTCTTGTAATTCCGTGTAAAACATACCATTACACTGATTGTATTCTCGCGTGACAACTAAATAGCATCTTAAGCACTTTCTACAAACAATCACATTAGAAAATAAAGGCGGCAGCAGACTAATAACACGCTACGCCACGCCACGTCTGTAAAGCGTACTCATTGGCCACATTTCACATTTCTTTGTCTTTTGGCCAATAAGCACGCGTGGGATGGCGTAGCGTGTTATAAGTCTGTCTCGCCCTTTATACGCCCATTCTTAGTTTAACAATTCCATAGACCTTATTTTGGGTAAATTCTTTAACGCACATAACCGAGAGGTAGGTATCCGATTAAAGTTTCGAATCTGACACTTTTGACATATTTATCTGAGACTTTTGGTCATATTTACCTGACACTTTTGTCATATTTATCTGACACTTTTGTCATGCGAATATGATAAAAGTAGTTAACGGGTACAATACGTGCCACGAAAAATCAAACTTGACAAGCGTCAGTAATGGGGACCTTGCGCAGGTATGGATGTACGAAATAGTTGTCCAAAATTTGTGTATCTATTCAGGAATATTTCGATGACATTTAAATTAAAATTCTTAACAATATTAAAATAATTATTACGAAATTATAAAGTTTGTATGGTGTGTCAAATCAATCTTTCATGGCGCGTATTGTGTGTGATGTGTTTTTTTTTACACCACGTTAACACCGTCCTTATATTTACCAGCTGCTTAAGTAATCGAGGCATGGGTCACTACTCTTAACACTTCCTAAAACCATCAAAGAAACATAAACATCCCATTAGATTTATTTCAGTAGGTAACCATAAAAATCACATAAAATTAGCCCATAAGGCTGACCGCTAAAAGAAGTGCCGTACGTCTTTATTTGAACGACTTTTATGCCATTCGGCGTCACCCTGTTGTGTTTAAGAAAGTTAGGGTGGATTCACATCTGACGGAAGATACGTCGGACGTAACATCTTTAGCATGGTCGACGCACTAACGGTTATGTGTGTATGGTTGGATGTTTTATTATCTATCTGACTGTTCCTGCGTTACGTGACTGACGATACGCGGCGTATCTTCCGTCAGATGTGTACGGACTATACCCACACTGTACGCTTTCATGATCATCTTGCGTTTTCAACTTTTGATTCGTTTATACTATTGCTATGGTTGTGTTATATTTGACTTCCGCGCGGACGAGTCAGTCAGAAGCTAGTCGTTATTAAAAAAAACATGAAGCTATAAAAAGGTTTAGAATGACGTATCTTTTCTCTTCATCGTGTGGGTAGTAAGGTCTTACGAACCCCCACACCCTAGTGTCAGAGTTTCTAAACCGCCTCAAGGGCATGACATGACCGCGGGCTTGCGGACGGCGAGTAATGGGTAGCTCGCCGTCCGATCAAGGACCATGCCCGGGTCGACGGCGCGTTCTGTTCGCGCGCGCCTCAAAGAGCTGTCAGCACAGGGACAGGGGCCCCAATAGGGGCCAAACGCCTGCCGGGGTTGCGGGACGTCTTAACAGGATACCGTGGCCCCGGAACGTAAAGGGCAACAGAAGGAACAGGGTGGTTTTTTAGTCAGTAAAAGTCTGACAGTCCCTTCCGCCCCACCCAGGACGGAAGGAGTCATTTGATGATTTTTACCACCTAAAAAAAAAAAAAAAAAGGGCATGACATGACATGGTTTGAGTGGAACAGTAAGTCCAGATTTTCTCACGATGTTTTCCTTTATCGATGTCAGTGATGTCCAAGATAAACTTAGAAAGACGTATAAGCACTCTTGATTTATTAATTGATAATGAACTAAAAGTAACGCTAATAGACTTAATAATAAGTTGCGAGAAGACAATATGGCGTTTTACAATACAGATATTGCCGCCCACTGCAATTTAATGCCACATATGACCTATTGATATTTGGCCATGTACCAGAACACGTAATACAAGCTGCATTAGTCCAGATTAATTTGAATCTCATATGCTACTTAAAGAGATTTTTTGTTTGTTTGTGCAAATGCCTAAGGAATTAATAATAATAATAATAATAAAATAATTTATTTCAGACTATAGTTGGTCCATATTAGGTTAGTAACAATCAGACTTATAAACTATGTTAGTCCAATATTAAGACCGCCTTTGTGCTTTTGTTGCATAAAGTTTAAATAAATAAATAAATGCGATAATCTCTGAAGCTGCCAGTCGGATTGGAAAAATTCTCTTGCAAATGATAGCCAAAATGAGGAATAGTATAGGCTGTAAAACATCACGCTACGATCTACAGTGAAAAAGGCCGCGGGCAATGAAATAAGCTGGTAATAAACTATGTAGTGAAATCTTTTCAACATGGCCTTCGTCGGCTTTATTACGTCGTTGTCCAAAACATCTAAGTACCGGATTCCTGTGCCAAAACATCTGAAGATCAATGTAACGAACATGACGTAGTCACTTTACGAATAAAACAATTCCACTTAGTAAGGATTTAAGCCATTGTGTTGGTTGATCCGCAGAAGGTCAATTATTGTTTAGAACGTTGCCCCACTTGGAATTTTTGAAGACACTGTTTTTCATTTTTGCTCCGGCTAATCTCTAAAACGACTCGACCGATTTTGACGGAACTTTCACTGGCAGATATATAATGTAAAAAAAAAATTGTTTATTTCAGACTAATGTCCATATTTTGGTAGTAACATTCTATCTTAAGATTATGTTAGTCGTAATTTATTAAAATTGATTTGAAAATAAATAAATTGAAAATAAATAAAATTGAATTCGAAATAAATTGATTGCAAATAAATTAAATTGAAATAGTTTACATAAATTATAGATTAAATTGAATTAAAACATTTTCAGTTATAAAATAGCAAATGTAACAAGCAGAATAACACTTTATAAGGAGTAACTCAATTTTAATAAGAGTTCCTCGTTGAGAAATTAAAGCATCCTAGAATAACCGACACTGCATAAGCTAGTCAGAAATAAATTCTAGCTTTAGATATCGCTTCTCGTCTCAAACACCAATCCTATTTTACACGACTGCCCCAAAAAAGGAGTGTTATGTGTTCAGGGTTAATGTATGTATGTATGTATGTGAGTTTCTTTATTCCGCCGATTTAGATGTATGGGGTATCATTACAATCCAACATAGGCTAGTAAAAAATAAAAAGAAACCGATGTGGTCACTTCAAAAAGTAAATTAATACCAGCCTCAATTTATTTTTTTAATGAATCTGGTCTAGTCTATGTTTATCGTCTAGAATTTGACAAGTAGATTTAAAAAATATATAACACTGTAAATAAAAAACGTCGTAAAAAAAACTGACGAGTAAACAAAGTACAAATATGTGCAATTTTTGCAGTCGTGCTTTTAAATTTTTTTAATTATAGTAGCTTATTCAACAATACTTCATACATCACCCAAAAGTACCTAAATCTATTACACCCATAACATATCAATAAATACACCCACATCTCCCTCTTTTCTCCCACATATCTCTCCGCAGTGTCCTCTTTATTCCGACAAATATTTTACAATATTTACAACTATTTTCCGGACATAATTTTCTGCAATGTCCTTGCCTAGTGAGTCAGACTGTCCACCCACTGTGGCGCCGAAATGTCTGCCGTCCCAACCTTGGTACTGTATCATAGCGTATAACTAAATAGCTCATTGCTCATTTGCTAATCACAGGAACTGATATGTCAGCTGGATGGAGAAGATGGAGAAGAAATGTTAGGAAATGCTTATTTTATTTTTGTAGTTTGAGATAAAAGACTTTTAGTTTTCCCTCTATTTGTGAATTGTCAGATTGTTGATTGATTGGGATAAATTGATCTAATATGTTGACTGCCTCGTTGGCCCAGTGATTGCAAAGCGCGACTGAGCATGAGGTCTTGGGTTCGATTCCCAGGTCATGCAAAGTGTTATTGGGTTTTTCCATCAGGAATTTCTCAGTAGCAGCCTCGTAGTCTGGATTTGTGCCTGGTTGATGGCAATACGCTTGCCCCCTATTACACCGTGGGTGAACTAATGGGTAAACCTCTGCCTGTCCTTTCAAGCATTACAGGCGTGATGTTATGCATGTACTTGTACATATGTTGCTTACTGTTTTCAACACTGATCGACTCTCCACGGGATCAGAAGGCTGGCCTTTTCTTGGGCCAAAGAGCATCATCAGCATTGCCATACAACTTGCCAAAGCTGCCATCCTGTAACAAACTAATCTTCTTTCTATACTCGAATATAGAGTTTGAGAAGTTTTGTGTAGTTCAAATAAATCGACCACAGAATATCTAACTGAAATAATAATAATACCAGCGTATTACTGTCCCACTGCAGGGCAAACGCCTTTTTTCATATTGAGAAGGAACGAGCATCGATAACCACGCTTGCTCAAGGCGGTTATTAAGGAAAACTTTAACAGAATCACAAACCAAAACATTTTCTTTAATTACTTCTTGCGTAGGTTCATTTTTTTCTCAAACGCCATTGTTATAAGATATTTTTGGAATAATTCTAAGAAAATAAAAGACATTACTTATAATAAAATTACAACCATTTTTTTTAGGTAGGTACCATCTACCTACATAAGTTCATTGACCTTAGTCGGAATTTGTTTTTCCTTTACCTTCTTAGTCTCTAAAGAGCAGTTGGCAGCCAGTCCTGTGCAAAGAACTCGTTACCCAGTTTATATTACCAATCTGTTTATTTATCTATCCGCTAGGATATGTAGGTCCTAGATTACTACTGTAAACAAATTGGGTTTATTTAGGGAAAACTGCAATTTTGAATTATATTAGCAGTTGTCTAACTATTCCTAAGGTTAATTTGGGGAAAAAACCGAGATCCGTTGATGTAATTACTAAACTATGTTTATTATCCTAAATGAGAAGATCCGCTAAGGTAACCGACATAGCTTTCAAAATTGCGAATGTGACGCACATTATATAAAAAATAATGTTTACAAAAGCTTAAGCCAAAAAACAAGTTTTGAATCTAGAAAAATATTTTTTATAATAAATAAATTGTCATAAACGGAAATATAATGCGTTATATGTGCTCAAAAACAAACACTGCCACAACCTTTTCTATTCAGCTACACTGTGTACCACATAAACAAACAAACAACACGCTTAATTCTAGTAGCGATCTAAGTTTAAGAAACACAACCAAAGATACATAAAAAGACAATTTTGAACACAAACGTGAACATTGAAGAACATCACATAAGAACATCGTTGTCGACAGATTAAAAATTTAAACAGCTTTAAGTACCCAAAATTCATTACTTCGAAAACGGAAAAAATATTGACATGGATTAGTTCGTTTTAGCAAATCGTAGTAGGGTTGTCTACTTATGAATGTGCCATTGTACAGTCAGCAAAAGAGGTAGGTATGCAGGGTAGACAGATATAGTTGAAGTTTTCTTAGAAACCGATGGATGTTTTCAAATGTAATTTAATTTAAAAAGTAGATAATAAACAGTTCATTAATTAAGTTACGATTCAATTGAAGACATCTATCGGTTTCTAAACTTCAACTATATCTGACGACCCTGGATACCTATCTCTTTTGTTGACTGTACATAGAAGTCGGCAAGGTGGGGCCTGACTTCCAAGTAAGCCTGACGCGCATCAGCAGTCAGCCCCATTATAAATTTTTGGAAGCCTATTGGCCTGCCACGAAGAACTTTCAGAAAGTTAATCCCAAAATAGAAAAGGCTTTCATCAACAAACACCTCAAATGCGTTTTCTTCTTTCCAGTTTTCCACAACCAACCATGAGTTGTTCCCGGACTGTCGCGTTGCTGGCGGCGTTTTGGCTGGTGGTGGGGGCCACCTCCTCCCCTGTTAGAAGGTCTGGAGACCTTGAGGCAAGACGCAGAAGTGCTATCGACCGGAGTATGATCAGGTTAGTTTCCTAGCAAATTAATTTGATAAAACTTAAAGGAAGAATTTCTTCAGGGAAGGCCTATGTTTAGCAGTGGATGTTGTTCCGATGATTATGATGATGATAATTATTTATAAAAGTGTGGAGTAAATCCAGAAAAATGAGAAAAAGATCGTATTTTATTTAAAAATATAATCGTGACGCACTTTTCAAGTGAACTCAATCCCAAAAGCTTTCATTTAGTTACATGAATCGATAGATAAACAGGAATAATAAACCCATATTGCTATAGTGGTATTTATGGAATTATCCCAAAGTCTCGCATTCATTTAGAATTTGCAATAGGCTCCCAAAGTCCCTATGCCCAGATTGTCCTTCTTCAATCTTCCTTAAAATTCTTCTCTTCCATTTTTATAACATTGCTCTCCCTTGCCCTAACAGATTCGGCCGATCATACCCACAAGAACCTTCAGCAGCTGACATCAGAGAAGCATTCCAGCGCCCCACACGCCGAGGCAACAGTTTTCTCCGCTTCGGTCGCTCCCAGCCCCTCACCCTCTCAACCGACGACCTCGTCTCCCTCCTGCGAGCCTATGACGAAGACTACGACACCCCCATGACTAAAAAATCAGCCAGTTTCGTACGCTTCGGTCGGGACCCCAGTTTTATCCGCCTTGGACGTTCTGCTGAGGACGAAAAGAGCGCTTTTGAGCAGAATACCGAGTTGATGGTCAGTGGATACCCTCAGAGGAAAAACCGGGCGAGGGATCACTTCATCAGGCTTGGAAGGGACAACGAAGAAGTAAATGAGAATGAGTTTGAGGAAGCTGAAGAAAGCAGAAGGAAGAGGTCTATTGGAGAGTGTCACGACTGCCAGTCGTAATCTCATTGTTGCGTTTACATTGCTGTGCTAACCGCTGTATGAGATTTTTTATTGTGATCTTAACGGGCATCGGATAGCAGGTTCATTATTTTATTGTACGTGGTTGTTTTAAGGATTTGCATACTTGATTGTTTGTGACTGTTTATCGTGAAATTTCGAATTTTTTATATTTATTTTAATTTTAAACTGCTATCGAATATGCCTGTATTTTTAATCTGTCAATTTGAATATTGTAAATGAGTAGTAAGTGGCCAGTGTGCATCTCATGCCGCGGTTTTCAATTGTATGTATTACATTTCTTCTTACCAAATTATTAGGACGGGCTAAAGTTTTTCTAATGAGGCTAAACCATGTGGTGCATTGATGTTTTAAAAAAAAATTAAAAAATGGAATAAGTACTTATAGATTTACCCCCTTACTTTTAAACGTTGCCAGAAGTGACACGCTAAATTCTCAAAAAAATCTATAATTATGCAAAGTTTATAAGTCAGGCGGTAATGTTTTAGAAAAATACAGTTAAAAATTTTAACAATATTTTAATTAAAAAAATATTTATCTTAAAGCATAAAACGCTTATATTTTGATCTCAAATATAAATATTAAATTGTATCTTACTTGAGTTATAGTTGAACCATTAACATCTGTAAAGTGGGTCTCAAAAATGTAAAACATATTTTATTAAACAAATAATTATAATTATTTAGAAATAGAGCATTTATTTTCTTAAATTTATTTATTTTTAAATATAATTATTTAGAAATAGAGCATTTATTTTCTTAAATTTATTTATTTTCTCAAAGTTTTTCTCATAATGTAAATGAAACAAAATATTACATTCAAAGTGTTAGCATCTGAAATATAGGCTGGGTGTAACTTCAATTTCGGATGCCCACACTTACATTTAGTTACATTTAATTACTCAATACATGTATTTAAAATGTTAAATCGATGTTAATAAAATAGTATGTATTGAATTGTTGCAATACTAAATAAAGCATTATTGTGTAATGATTGAACATTCATTTCATATTTTATTTAAGTAAATTAAATGAAGTTTATCGATAAAGCTTTGATCACTTCATATTAACCTTCCCTTCCCTAGTTTAAAAGGGTATATATTACTCAATTATACGGAATACATGGCTCCATATTTTATTATATGTTACTAGCTGTCCGCCGCGGTTACACCCGCGTCTTTGGTTACTGCTCCGCTCCCGTAGGTCGTAGCGTGATGATATATAGCCTATAGCCTTCCTCGATAACTAATCTATCTAACACTGAAAGAATTTTTCAAATCGGACCAGTAGTTCCAGAGATTAGCGCGTTCAAACAAACAAACAAACAAACAAACTCTGCAGCTTTATAATATTAGTATAGATATACCTTTATTAGGTAGGATTTCACGTTAAGGTAAATTATGCTAAAAGAAGAATTACAGAGATATTTTTATAAGATACTTGAATAGCTTGTTTTCATAAAATTCGTTGTGTTATGTAAAGAACAAGAGTGGGTATAATTACATTATTTACCTAGAGGCTAAAGGAGATTTAAATACTTCATCGGAATGTTCAAAAACAGACCTTAAATTAAGCGTGGAGGAGTAGGTGTATATAGCGTGGGCGCCATAAAATATAAGTACCTAAATCCATGAGACAAATGATATGAGTATATGGTTTATTTTTGACTAGAGCGACCCATCCCAGCTTCGCACGGGTGCAATATCGATACATAAACCCTCCTCTTAAATCATTCTATCTATTGATATAAACCATATTAAAATCTGTCGCGTAGTTTAAAAGATCTAAGTCTAGTGGACCTATGCGTTCAGGTCTAGCCGTACACGTACGACTGGGCAGCCATTGAATGATGGTTGCAAGTCACTGAAGTGGGTTTTTAGATCGTTGCAAATATATAAATTAACGTAGTCCGAAATAATGAATTTATTAAGCGCAAGTGTAGCGATCCCGTCGTCACTCCTTACATTTTATGTTATAATTTTGCATAACCTCTTGTCTTTTCAATTTCATTGCATTATGTTATATTAAGTATGTCTATCTAACTGTGAATTCCCATACTAACATCCTTGGTCCCCTCCTTGTCCCCTAGCTTTCAAAGTCGGGACAAGGCAGTGTAGGTTTATGGGAATTCATTCCGTATTAATGGTGGGAGAGTGACCAGTCTGGGACGAGCTCTACAGGGCCGTGCGGATGGCGGGGCACGCCTTCCCCTTCGGGGGAAGCCGACAATCACCCTAATACTTTACATTTCAGAAAAACAAAAAATTTATTAGACTAGGCATTTCAGGAACAGTCACATAAGCATACAGACGGCGGGAAGCGACTTTGTTTTAAACTAGGTAAACTAGCGACCCGCCCCAGGTTCGGACGGGTGCAATATAGATACATAAATCTTCCTCTTGAATCACTCTATCTATTTATAAAAACCGCATTAAAATCCGTTGCGTAGTTTAAAAGATCTAAGCGTACAGACGACGGAAAGCGACTGTGTTTTATACTAAATGTGGATTAAAAAGTAGTCCTATGTCCTTCTTCAGATATGAAGCCACACCAATCGAGCGATCGTCGATCGATGCCATCGATCGATGGTAGAATGGATTAGTCGACGTCGATCGATAGTTTCTACCACACCAATCGATCGATAGCCGATAGATGCCATCGATCGATGGTAGAATGGATTGGTCGACGTCGATCGATAGTTTCTACTAGACCAATCGATCCATTCTACCATCGACCGGCAATCGATCAATTAGTAGTCGACCGGTATCCGTCGATCAATTAAAGCTACCACACCAATCGATCTACGTCGACCGATGTCGATCGATGGTATCGATCGACTATCGATCGATTGGTTTGGTAACACCCTTAAACGTTCCATAATTTTGCAGTTTTGAGGTAGCAAATGGTTCCGCGGTATACTTGACTTCAATGCGAACAAAGTCGGGAGAAAAAGTTAGTATTTGACATTGTAACTAACCTTTACGGAAAGAGAACATAATAAATTCAACATTCAATCACTCGAAGTAATTAATAGAATCAACATTTCAATAATTACAATGAGCGCAGTTATAGCGAATTGATATTTCAAGTTATTTTAGGAAGATTAAAGAGAATTGAAGTCAAAAGCTAATTTCATCTTGTTTTACTTTGATAATTATAATCATACTGCCCTCGACTTCCTCCGCGTCAAAGTTGATTTCTCCATGCAAACTTGGACCCCCGTTTCATCCCCTTAGGGATGATTTGCCTGCCGGGATTGCGGGACGTCTTAACAGGATACCGTGGCCCCGGAACGCAAAGGACTACAGAAGGAACAGGGTGGTTTTTTAGTCAGCAAAAGTCTGACAGTCCCTTCCGCCCCACTCAGGGCGGAAGGACTCATTTGACGATTTTTACCACCTCAAAAAAAAAGGGGCAATTAAGAAAAATCATTTCTTGGCCGACGTCTAAAAATAAAGAACGAATTCATATCACGTCCATCATAACATACGAGGCTGAATTCGTGTCGAGTTTGACCACAAAAGGCATAATGAAGGGTCTGCAAAACTGCAAAAAATCTACATGTCTATAGATGTATTGATTCAACTATTTCTAGGAACACAGAATAAGAATTTCGTACAGATGTGAAACTCGTGTACTTACTTATATGTTACTGTAATAATCACTTAGGCAAAATAGGTGCAACGCGCTAATCTTACTAACTGTTGATCCGATTTAAAAATATCCTTCGATAAGCGCGCTATATAACTTTACCTGTTTATCGAAGAAGGAATTTATATAACATTTAGATAATCTAATCAATAATGAACACGTACATACTTGTTTTTTACGTTTTTTTTTTATGTTTGTCAGTATTTCAGAATACATTTCTTTCAAATAACCGAATCGCTAAGTTGCGTATGTGATAGGCATACGCAGTATCACACGTCTATATTACTGAGTGTGTGCGAGTTCAACGACCTACCTATCTAAAGCCATGCAGCGGCAAGATGGCTACTTCGAATTCGAAAATCAAAAGCTAAAGAAAAACCTATTAATTTTATCATTGGTTCGTGTTGAGAATCAGTAGCATAGTTACCTCCTTTTTGACCACAGAGATCAGATCATTCGTTTGTCGTGACTGTAGGCATATAAAATGCGCTTTCAACGACACTCTCCCTTTTATTCTTGCTTATTCTGTGTCCGGGGTCCCTGTTTTACATATACCACAGTATGTGGGAACATATGACGGGATACTTCAATATCTGTTGAACATGAATAACTGAATGTGAGCCTAATGATTGACATTTCCTAGTTTTTTGGGTTCCGTACTCAAAAGGTGGCAAACGCAACTCTATTACTTATTCTTTCGTTCGTCTGTGACACGGCTGTATCTTTTGAATCGTAATAAGTAGATATTTGAAATGTTCACAGTTGTGTGTATTATAGCCGGTATAACAACAATCTACATAGCCTTTTCCCAACTATGTTGGGGTCGGCTTCCAGTTTAACCGGATGCAGCTGAATAACAGTATTTTACATGGAGCCTATCTGACCTACACCACCCAGTAACTGGGTAATACGATACCCCTTGGTAAGACTGGTTGTCAGGCTTTTGGAAAGTCCTTTCTTAGCAGCCGTCTACTAACTATAAATTACCTCCCTGCCTTTCATCTTTATACGTCAAGCCGCCCGCCACTATCGAACATTATCCACGAGATCTACAAGTTAGTTTAAAAATGCAAAGTTAACCCTATAGTTCCCATAATCTTACACAGTATAATAGCAGCAACAAGTCGTAAAAGTCATAAATAAGCATCGTATTACAGCAGTAAAATAAAGTACACAGTATTATGTGTCACTTAAAGGTTTAATAGGACCGTTTGCAGTATAAATATCGTATAACATGCAGTTAGGAGTTTATACCTCTCTCTTTGAACGTTACACTGAATTGTTACTAGGTTTGAGAAGATAATTTTGAGAATATTGTTGGCGGTGCGTTTGGCTGCTGTCCTGCGTGTCGTGGGTTTGATTCCCGCATGAAACAATTTTTTTTTGTATGACCTAAGGTAATTGTTTCAGGTTTGGGTATTTGTGTATGTGAGTTTATATGTTTGTAAGGAGAAATTGCTAGTACGAGGCAACATTATTTCTTTTTAACTAATGCAATATAAAGTTCTATGATAATTTTTTTTAAAACTTTCTTTTATATTGCTTTGTTATGACATATACAGTATACAAAATTCCAGCTCAACCGAACATCGGCAAAGATTTGATTTAAGTTCCTAAGGCAACTTTCCGGCATCATTATCAGACCAGCTGTGTGTCATCATTATGTTGCATTGTCATGCTAAACTTCCAATTTAATCAAAATTTCAGTTCAATCGAACATCGGGAAGTGACTCAAATTGAACTTATAAGATTTCATTAGCCACAGACACCGGGACAGGTGAAAGTAAATAAAAGCTTGTAAACAATAACTTGTCAATATCAGAGAATTCCAATAAAAAAATGGGGTTTGAGGTTTTGAGTTCAATAAAGCGTTTAAAAAAATAAACGCTACGTACTACAAACGTGCTACGAATGTACTACGAAAGTGCTACGAAATTGCTACGATTTCTTTTTAAATTCTTTCTTGCTTCTATAAAAATCTCTACAAACTGAAGTGCAAGACTATTATTAAATAACTGTAGACAACATATTAAAAATACCTTTTAAAACTGATTGGTTTCAAAAACAATCATGTTCTATAAAAGACCCGTTTGTTTTGAAGAGAACTCGATTCTTCAATTGCTTTTTTTCTGAAGATTATTTTTAATTGAGAACAGAGTCAAACGTCAACGTTTATAATGTATTTTGTGTTTGCATTGTGTCGTGGTGTCGATGGAAAAGAGAATTTAACCTTGACATACTTGTAAAATGTAAATAACTAGCTTTTTCCCACGGCTTCGTCAGTAAGAAGTTGCGTCGGATCCCTATTTTTTGTAATAAAAATTATAGCCACACAAAATTAATCAGAAAATGACAGCCGAGAAGTGGGAAAACTATAATTTTTATAAGACGGTCTATAAGTTCGAAAGTTATAATAGTAATAATAAAATTTATAATTATATTTTTATCTCAAAAAGGTACAGCTTTGGTTATAGGCCATCCTAAACCTTTCTAAACCAGGAATCGAACGCCAGAAACGACAAGATTATAAAAAAAAGCTTTTTTACAAAAAAAAAGATAACCGCCTTCAAAAACTACAAAACAAAAATAACTTTAGTTTTGGAAGTCGGCGGCTTTGGTTTTGTTTTTTGTTATGTAGGTAAGTATTCCCACCGCGACTTCCAAAACAAAAGTTGTTTTTGTTTTGTAGTTTTTGAAGGCGGTTATCTTTTTTTTTTGTAAAAAAGCTTTTTATTTTTCACTTTTTAGTGCTTATGTATTAATGTTTGAAATCCTTAAAAAAAGCCCTTTCATACAATACCTCACACGATATATTTAATTTTGGAAACTGGTAGGAGAGGGGTTGACGTACCCCCCCCCTTTTCCTTCAGGCGATTAACACACGGCACCGTACGCCGCTCCGGCATGCGGTGATGCGGTTCTCACGTCGCACTAGCCTCTATGAAATCCGCTTGAACCTTGCACACGAACACCGCACGACCGCGCGGTCGAGCGGTGTTCGAAAATTGAAATCCGCTTCACCGCTACCGCATGCCGGAGCGGCGTACGGTGCCGTGTGTTAATCGCCTTAGTCAGTCATCGACTACACGTATAAACAAAGCAATTTCACTTGTTACGATATTATAGGTTGACCTGCGAGATGCCAATCCGAAAAAAAAAAAAAAAAAATGTTACGATATTGCTGCTGTGATTCTGTGAGGAGTTCCATTCCATATCTCCGAAGTTCATCATCAGATATTGAAATGGTGACAATGGGACCACACGGGAAGCACGAGCTTTCAAATAAAAAAAGAATCATGAAAATCGGTTCACCCAGTCGCAAGTTAGGAGCTAACAAACATAAAAAAAAATACAATCGAATTGATAACCTCCTCCTTTTTTTGAAGTCGGTTAAAAAGAAGTATACACATCTGCACGAACCCTGTCGGCAAAGAGTCCCGTCGAAGTAAAGTCTTGTCGGTGTTCAGTCTGACGGCGTGGTGTCTGTCGACGTTTAAGTCGTACACTCAAAACAACTATATTGTCAGGAAGGTTAATACCAAAAAAAATGGAAGTCAAGAAACTCCACGGACACTCTGTCCTCTAGCCCACTAACTATAAGTAGGTACAATTAATAGAAAATGCGAATGTTTTAATCACATCTTACATAAGGTACTTAAAAGGGACAAAACAACACTTGGAACTTGAATAAATTCAATTCATAATTGAGAGCTTATTATTATGTAAATAGGGCAAACATGTGCGCATGATAATAATTTGGTATTGTAAAAGTTTCTTTGAGTTTGAGAGTTTGGGAAAAATATTTGTATTAAGTTTATTAATCAATGTTTTTATTATTCTAATTATTTGATTGGTTCTTGAATTTTTGAATAAAGAAAACCTTCCCCACATACCTACATTATGAAAATATTTTCAGCATAAAGAGGAAAACGGATGAGTTTTACACTTCCTTCCACTCTGCCCAGAGCCATCATAAAATGATTTCTTCTATGAAGAAGTCGTTAAATTACAAACTATTTTAGTAGATAAAACATTTACAAAAACAAAGCAAAAAATAGCAGTTCGTGACCTACCTAATTACTTTAAGGTCACAGACTCAACCGACACCTTGCAGCTTCCCACCTGACTTTGCTTGTTTTATGAAGACACATTTAAATTTTAAATAGTAAAATACTAAGAAAAAAACAAAAACTTTTCGTGACACTCCTGCTTCAAGGTCACAGGGTGAACTGACACCTTGCAGCTTCCCACCTGACTTTGCTTGTTTTATGAAGGCACGTTTTAAACAAACAGTTCCAAAAAAATACAAAATCAGTTCAAGGTCACAGGGTAAACCAAACCCTTGAAGCTTCTCACCTTGTCTAACTTGTTTGTTTTATGAAGATACATTGCAATTTTAATCGTCATCGGTATTTTAATGAAAAGCTAGCAATCTATTGTCCGTGCGAAAGCAGGAAGTTTACCAGTTGCCAGGAAATAGAAAAGGACGGCTGTGTCTGCCTGAAATAAAACGATTGTTTTGTTGTATGGAAATAGATTAGGTGCTATGGAGGTTGTATACTACTGCAAACTGGCTGGTGAGTTTAATTTTATCTGTTTTTTTTTATTATCACTCAGCCGAATTCTATAAGGGATTCGAATTTTAAAATAAAAGGTATTTGGTTTTTTTTTATATGTATTGGGGCAGCTGGTTGCCCTCGCTTAGAATGTGAGCACGTTATTTTATAACTATTTTAATAATTTTCTTTCATAAAAAAAGGTTTATATTAAAGAAATTTCCGAGAAATCTATTTCCTCCTGTCAGTCCTGAGAGTTCGAACACAACAAAAAAGAAACAACCTAATCGGTCGAGTTTTTTTCAAGTGATAGAGTGGTTCATAGGTACAGTCTGTTGGCAAAGACGTCTGACCCACCCTAAAAACAAACGAATTTGGACCCTCAGCTTGTAACATTATGGTTTATTCAATTTATATGAGCTTATCAGACAAGTGCTCGAGAACTCGATGAACAAATACAATACCAAAACAGACACGCAAATTTGATCTTTAACACGTAACTTTAAGGTAACATTGTCGGAGCTACCGGTATTATATAATTTTGTTAAGCTATTTTAATCCTTATCTCGTTGACATTAAAGTTGAAAAGCTTTTAAGTTACACAACATAATTTTATTACAAACCAATCTTTAATTTCGCGTTTTCCCAACAAGTTCTTGTGGCTTAGCGGTTTAATGCTGGATTGGCGACTAACAACATGTGGGTGTCAAAACACAGTCCACCTATTATCAGTTTCTTTTTTAATTTGTTTTCATTTCTACAATATTGGTTGCATTATTAAAGAACGACCAATATGATTTACGTCAATTTATCTTGTTAACAGGTGGGTAAATTAAAAAACTTTAATGTTCACAGAATTTAGTAAGGCAAGGTAAAATATGTTTGCGCGTAGTCACTGCATACCCGTAGCATTTAAAAATACCAGTTTTATAATGAATACTAATATTTATTTTTCAACTACCCACTTATTACAAATTATGCGAAAATATTACCATTTTAGAAAGTTTTTATTTGAAGATTATCCGTCTATAGTTCTTTACAATAATACAAGAAATAGTTTTTAAATAAATTCTAAATTGAACGCAAAACAAATGTTCGTCGCAGGATTTGATCTCACAACTTGTTTTTCGCAGTCTCATATACAGGCCACGAGACCAGAATTACTTGAATGCAATCATTAAAATAAGCTATTACACTAATTATATTATAACAAGTAGTTATAATATATAACCTAATGCTAACGTAATAAAGATCAAATTTGCGTGTCTGTATTATTATTGTGTTTGTTCATCGAGTCCTCGAGCACTAGTTTGATAAGCTCATATAAATTGAATAAACCTTAATGCTACAAGCTGAGGGTCCAAATTCGTTTGTTTTTCGGGTGGGTCAGACGTCTTTGCCAACAGACTGTACATGCGGCAATTGATTTTATTGATATACTACTATACAAGCGAGTTTTGGAAAATCCTTTCTTAGCAACGTCTACTAACTATTAACTACCTCCTTGCCAAATTTCATTTATATAATCAACCGGTTTTAGAGATTTTGTGATGATTGAATGAATGAGTGACCTATCGCTTATATACCTATGATAAATAGGTATACAAAAGCTTATTTGACAGTTAAAATTACACATAGTAGCGCTTGCATTTTATATAGATAACATAACTGGTGCATGATCAGTCATGTAAGTTTCAAGGACTATAATAATAGCTGGTAGACGTAAACGTACACTTAAGGAGAGTGTGGTCTAAGCAGTTATTAAGTCTAGTAGAAGTATGAGTCTAGTTGATCAAGTCTTGATAAACTGAGTAATTAATTACGCTAAGATAGAGCTATTTCACGTCATCGACGCTCCTTATAATGAACCTGTTATAATCAAAGACTCAAAATAACTTTAACAAACTATTTCAACTAAACAAGTATTTGACAACAATTTATTGGAAGATTCAATATGATAAGTGATATAACGATACAATTTCAAAATAGACTAAAATGCTAATAATTCTGCCAATACAGCCAACCCACGATTTCTCAATATTTCGATTTATCAATTAGGACGTATAACTAACTTAATATATTATGTTAAATGAAACCGTTCAATATACAAGATGACCAACGACTGCAACTTCTGAAAGCCAGAATCAACAGTGGAGGCCACCAGAAAAGCGCCGAGGCAATGAAGCTCGACGAGTCCCAGAGAAACGATTCAACTGTCTTGGATCCCGCAACGAAAATAATCAGAAAAGAATAGCGGCTGTTTGTGTATTTGTATCATCATCTGCCTAGCCTTTTCCCAACTACGTTGGGGTCGGCTTCCAGTCTGACCGGATGCAGCTGAATACCAGTATATTACATGGAGCGACTGCCTATCTGACCTCCAAAACCCAGTAACTTGGTAATACGATACCCCTTGGTAAGACTGGTGGTCAGATTTTCGGGCTTCTGACGACCCGTAACGACTGTCAAAGATCCACGTATGACAGCCTGTTTGTGTATTTGTATGTTTGTTTTAAACGCACTCACAACACAGAAGAAATTTCTAGTATGTAAAAAGAAAATACAGAACCATAATGTAGTTCCTAACACTAGGGGTAGGTATGTACTCTATGACGTAACATACCTTTACAAACTTTCCCTATGACTATGAGTCGCCATTGTAAAGCATGGTACCACGCTGATTAATGGACAGCGTTGATTTCTGCCTTTGATCATCTAATGACTCGTAGAGGTGAACTAATCATTGTCTGCTAGAGAATTATTGTTCCAATCTTTCTTTATCGTGTGGGCAGTAAGGTCTTACGACCCCCACACACTCTAGTGTCTGAGTTTCTAAACCGCCTCAAGGGCCTCTGACATGGTTTGAATGGAACAGTAAGTCCAGGTTTCCTTACGATGTTTTCATTCACCGATTGATCCAATGATACCGATATTGTAGCAGTAGTTCTTTGAAAACTTTGCTCAGTTAGTTTATGTGAAGTGACCTTGACCTATCAATAGGCTAGTAAGTTGACATCACCAATCAATTGATGTACTTTTTATGACCTTGTTGTGACGTCACTTGTTTGATTAATTTGAAAGCAATTAAAAGTTATCGTGAGAAAACCTGGATTTATAATTAATATAAGTCTGAAATCGCCAATCCGCCTTGAGCACGCGTGGTGATCAATGCTCGTGACTTCTCTATATGAGAAGAGGCTTTTCCCAGCAGTGGGAAAGAATAGACTGGTATAATAATAGTGAACTATACCTCGATTAGTCTACTCCTAACAATATATTGCACACTACAACTAACTCCTGTTAACTAGACGCAACGAGCTTAGATTTATATCAAGTATCCTGTAACAACTAGGGATGGGAAATATGCATCCAGAATGATACAAGATAAATTATATCGATAAATCGTAGGTGTTTTCTTTTTTTTTAGGTGGATGAGGCTGAAATGCTGCTAGATTGCAAAATTAATTGCGTTTTTCCTGCCAATACGAGCCAACCCACAAAGTCGTGCTTAGGATACATCATTAAATTAATAAAATTAACGTTAAAAATTAAAAATCATTACGACAATTTTCGAATAGTGAGAGAACTATTAGCAAACTTTCGCGTTTACAATAAATAATAGTAGGATGTGTGTTTAAACTAGAATGCTGAAAATAAATACCAGTAAACTAATTTCACAGCTTCACTGGAAAAAGTTCATATCTGAGCCGAAATCACATCATTTAAGAAGCAATTTGGAGCAATCAATCAAAGCGGTGATAAGCAACTATTTGCCAGGGACGTTGGTGGACAAACGACACTAGATATTAGTAATAGAATAGTGACAAAATGTGTGGACCTTTTTCGACAACATGTTACCTTGAAATGTGGGTCTTTATTAGTGTCCGCAGAAACTTCGTCTTCGGCCTACGAACGAACGTTATCATAACATCACGCCTGTAATCCCCGTAGGGTTAGGCAGAAGTGTACCCATTAGTACACCCACATTTCGCCAGTTATGTTTAAGTCCCATGTAATAGGGGGCGAGCCTATTGCCATCAACCGGGCACAAATCCAGACTCCGAGGCTGCTACTGAGAAATTCCTGATGGAAAAACCCAATAACACTTTGCCCGACCTGGGAATCGAACCCAAGACCTCATGCTCAGCAGTCGTGCTTTGCGACCACTAGACCAACGAGGCAGTCCAACGGCAACGTTATCATCTCTAGATTAATTTTTAGAATTGTTAAAAATTACCTTTTTATACATAACATCTCGTATGTAATCCCCAATGGGTTAGGAAGAGGTGTGCCCATTAGTACACCCACATTTCGCCAGTTATATTTAAGTCCCATGTAATAGGGGGCGAGCCTATTGCCGTCAACCGGGCACAAATCTAAACTCTGAGACTGCTACTGAGAAATTTTTGATGGAAAAACCCAATGACTAGTATTTAAATATAAAACTATAATATTTTGTCCTCTACCTTAACCTCAAACCAAAAATTAAAGTACAATTTTAGCAAAGTTTCCATATTGGTTGAGTGACAATAATCTAATAATAAGTCTGGCGAGGCAATATGCAGACATTGTCAGGGAAACATCGACGGACGGAGCGTGTGTATTGCTCCCTTGGACACCGACAGTGTGGTTCTCAAAGATTCAAAGAAAATTATTTTTTAAGTGAACAAGCTTTTGTCCCCGGCTTCTACCTTGATATGAAACAAATCTCCAAGCAAGTAATTTTCTTACACACTACCGTTTATCTAGAAGAATTAGAAGTAGTGACGCAAAAACGATCCAACCCACAAAATTGCCAAAATTGAGTTACACATACTAAAGACAGAGGTCGATATTTTGATTAAGTAAAAATGACCCAGAGATAAACCAAAATATGACGTTTTTATCAACACAAGGTATCAACCTACATGTGTTTATGATTATGTTTACGAAGTCTTTAGTACACATATTAACTCAACGTTCAACACGGATTCAAATCCACAACCTCTTACTTGAGAGATTAAAACAGGCAAAAACACACTACACACCCCAGTAAACCAATCTCCATTGACCGGTTCCTAATATTGATATGTTTGAGCACCACTGTATATTATAATTAGCTTAAGGCGCAATACCAGGAGGAACCTAGTCTTATGTAAACAGTGTGTGGACGCACCACAATCTGGTTAGGCAGTTGTTTATTTACCTTCTGTTGTTGGTGAAGGAAAAGGGGGGGGGGGGGGGGTAAGGGTGTCCTACGTCACTAAGGGAGTTCAGGTGAATGTGGAATGTTTTGATCTAGCTGCCATTTTATAATGAAAAGAAACGGGCAGGTGTGGGACGGTAGGTACAACCGTACAACCAAAAATAAGTTGTTTCTTGTATTACGGTGATTTCCTTGATTTTTTTTTTTTTTTCGTTAAAGCGGCCATAGTAATACAAATGACACACTATAAAAAAAATCAAGTAATGTCTTAGTAATGGGGCCGTTCGCATCCTTTGGGTATGAAACCGTAAAAATGATTGTCTACTATAGGCTACTTACAGCTTGTACGTACAACCAACAAAAAGAAGTGCACCATTACTGAAATTGATGATTGTAGATAACAGTAACATTTAAAAAAATGTTAATTTAAAAATCCCCCGACAAAGCATAGCTAAGAACACTCCCGACTAATTCACTTTTCAAACAAAAAAAAACAAATCAAAATCGGTTCATCCATTCGGCACAGACAGACACACCCCAGACACGTCAAACTTATAACACTCTGTCGTTTTTGCGTCGGGGTTTAAAAATAAATAGTCATGTCACTATTAACTAAATTGTAGTTCAGTATCTGATTTAAATACAAAGTATGTAAGTGCCAAACGGAGAAGTAAAATTAAATAAATAAACCATCGATCCTCTGCTTTCAATATTTGTTTGAAAGCACAAAAGTACAACCAATATTAAATACCAAACAAAAAAGAGAAACAAATATATAACATAAATAAAAAATTTAAAAATCCATCTAGGAACGATTTTCATCAAACATAGTTAAGAACACTCCCTTCCACCTTCCAAAATTAAAATCGGTTCATCCTTTCGGGAGCTACTATACCACACACAGACACGACATACTTATGACACCCCGCCGTTTTTGCGTAGGTAGTTAAAAATGAATTGACCATCCTCAGTCAGCCCATCTGTACTTTTGTCACGTATTTATGTCGTTAACCAATTTGCATTAACTTCGGTTATTGTGAGCTGGTGAAGAAACCGATAATCGTATTAGGGCCCAGCTACCCTGGAGCGGACCACTTGCGGGTGCGGTTGCGGTCACATATTCATATTCAAATTCTTTTTCATACAGCAGTATGGACCTGTACCTATGAGCCTGTGTGAGCGAAGGAGGAAAGAAGAACACGAAAGGTAGACAACCGTAAATAGTAGACTATTAACGTTTATTAGCAAATGTGTTTCAAATAGTGACTGATGCCTCGTTAGTTAAGTGGTCGCAAAGCGCTACTGCTGAGCATGAGGTCTTGGGCTCGATTCACAAAGGTAGGACCAAGTGTTATTGGGTTTTTTCATCAGGAATTTCTCAGTAGCAGCCTCAGAGTTTGAATTTGTGCCCGATTGATGACAAATAAGCTCGCCCCCTATTACATGGGCATGGCATGGCAGCTACTAATGGGTACGCCTCTGCCTAACCCTTCGGGGATTACAGAAGTGATGTTGTATGTATTCCTCATAAATCTGGCTATCATATATTGTACAAAACTGGTTTAAACAAATAAACAAGAAATCTCTTCAGCTTTTTTGTATTAGTACAGACTAATTAATTAAAAGTTTACAAACTTATAATAAGCTGCTCCATTGTAAACTTCGCAGAGAAATAGATGTTTTCCATTTAATGAAAAAATATATCCTGTTATTTTCAGTATTTACTTATTATTAACCCTCAATTTTTAAGGAAGCAATCAAAAAGGTACAGTCAGCGACAAAAGTTAGAAATACTTTAAATTATTTTTTTTAAATACGGAACACATATATAAAATCAACCTTAGGTACTTAATTACCTAAAATTTAGAAGATATCATCTAAAAATATCAATAAAAGGCCAGCTTTTCTTTTTTTAATTTTAGATGCTGCTTCCAATCTAACCGGTTGCAGCTGAATGCCAGTATTTTACATGGAGCGACTGCCTATCTGACCTCCACAACCCAGTAACTGGGTAACACGATACCCTTTTGTAAGACTTGTCAGATTTTCGGGCTTCTGACGACCCGTAACGACTGTCATTCGTAGATCTGTTTTGTAAAGCCCTCACTTTACGTGCTTGGCAAGTTACAGGGGTGTCACACCACCAACTTCTAAGCTCCAAGCTGCTACTGACAAGTTCCTAATTAAAAATCCAGTAACACTTTTCCCGTCCTGGGAATCGAACCCAAGACCCAACGCTGAAAATTCGTGCTTACGACCACGACACAAACGGGACAACGTAATTTTAAAGTCACATTGTAAAAGTACCTACCAGTGTTCGCTTTTTTTCTCGACTGTACCTACCATTTGTTTATTTTTAAAACACAGCTAGCGATCCGCAAATTTTAAGAATTCCTTGTAACTTCGGGCAATGAAGACATTGTATTTGAAAAAATTTTAAAAGTAAAGTAGCCCAACAGACTACACCTTTTTGTTGTAAAATCGCTCCTATTACAACCGCATAAGATGCTACAGTGCTTACCTTGAAGCGCTGTCGTCCGCACTTACATCTCATATTAATCTTTTTAAAAGCTCCTACTCTATTTTGACTGTTGTATAAAACGTAGTTTAGTCTTTTTGGTCTTGAAATTTTGTAATATTTTATACTCCTCGTTGGTCGCGAAGCGCGACTGCTGAGCATGAGATCTTGGCTTCGATTCCCAGGTCGTGCAAAGTGTTATTGGGTTTTTCCATCAGGAATTTCTCAGTAGCAGCCTCGGAGTCTGAATTTGTGCCCGGCTGTTGGCAATAGGCTTGCCCCCTATTACATGGGACTTAAATATAACTGGCAAAATGTGGGTTTGCTAATGAGGTCACCTCTGCCTAACCCTTCAGGGATTACAAGCGTGATGTTATGTTGTAGTTAGTCTGTTTTGTTTAGTATAGAATCTACTTTATCGAAATAAATTATTTACGAACTTTTGCCCTTTGTCCGCGTAAATGTCGATTATCACAGACGAAGTCGCAGAATAAAAATTTTTTTTTTGCAAAAAAAAAACCGACTTCCAAAAAAAGCACTAAAAAGTTAAAAATAATACTATAACCTACCTATATTAATAAACCTAACCTAACCTACGATTAACCTATACTCAAATTTAAAAAATTTTTGGAGTCGGTGCCAAGACCGAGGATATTATATCCAACCGTATGGCACCGACTCCAAAAAATTGTCTCCAAAAAGATTTTTTGAAATCGGTTGGCAAGCGACGGAGTAAAGCGCGAACAAACCTAAAAAATACAAACATCCGAATTGAGAACCTCCTCCTTTTTTAGAAGTCGGTTAAAAAGTAGCCTTTGTAGTTTCTTGGGATTAAAACTTACTCCTTACCAAATTTCATCAAAATCGGTTTAGTGGTTTAGTCATGAAAGCGTAACAGATAGACAGAGCTATCTACTTCCACATTCATAATATTATATGACTTTCAAGTTTTGCAAAGCCAGCAATCTTCCAATTAAATTCAAATTAATTAGTTTTTTTTTCTAAAACAAAAAGATTTTAATGAACATGGGCGGATGGACCCACCCACATTCACAGTACCCCGAATTAACTTTGATAACAATTTTGAATCTCATAGAAACGAGTCTCCTAAAACGAACACTTGACTTTCCGAAGCCTTTTCAGAACGGCTTTTGTGTCGCAAATGGACGAATCCTATTCAAACAGAATTCGTGTTATTACAATTTTAAAACGTCACTTGTTCGAATATAGTGCAGGGATTCCCAAATGGTGCGTCGCGACGCGCTGGGGGCTCGCCAAGTTATCCTAAGGGCGCCGCGCGACGGTAGGTCGTCGGCATCCGACGTTCTACTCAGTGATTGTAGTACAATACTTTTGAGTACCTACCTCAAAATTTTCTAATCTTAACATAGTGTCAAATAAAGTCGCTTCCCGCCGTCTGAACGCTTAGATATTTTAAACTGCGCAACGGGTTTTAAAGCGGTTTTCATCAATAGATAGAGTCATTCACATCACGCCTGTTATTCCCGAAGGGTTAGACAGAGGTGTACCCATTATTACAACCACATTTAGCCAGTATCGCATTAACCGGGCACAAATCTAAATTCCGAGGCAGCTACTAAGAAATTCCTTATGGAAAGACCCAATAACACTTTCCCCGACCTGAGAATCGAACTCAAAATCTCAGCAGTCGCGCTTTGCTACCACTAGACCAACGACGCAGTTTCTTTAATTAAATAAATAAAAATAACTAAATTACATAATCTTAATGTCTGTTAAAGCTTTACATACATAATTATACAATCTGTAAAGCGAGTCGCAGTACAAATAAAAAGCTTTTTTACAAAAAAAGATAACCGCCTTCAGAAACTACAAAATAAAAATAACTTTAGTTTTGGAAGTCGGCGGCTTTGGTTTTGTTTTTTGTTATGTACCTAGGTAAGTAGGTATTGCCACCGACTTCCAAAACTAAAGTTATTTTTATTTTGTAGTTTCTGAAGGCGGTTATCTTTTTTTGTAAAAAAGCTTTTTATTTTTCACTTTTTAGTACTTGTGTATTAATGTTTGAAATCCTTACAAAAAGCCCTTTCAAACAATACCTCACACGATATATTTAATTTTGGAAACTGGTAGGAGGGGGGTTGACGTACCCCCCCTTTTCCTTCAGTCAGTCATCGACTACACGTATAAACAAAGCAATAACACTTGTTACGATATTGCTGCTGTGATTCTGTAAGGAGTTCCATTCCATATCTCCGAAGTTCATAATCAGATAGTGAAATGGTGACAATGGAACCACACGGGAAGCATCAGCTTTCAAATAAAAAAAGAATCATGAAAATCGGTTCACCCAGTCGCAAGTTAGAAGCTAACAAACATAAAAAAAAATACAGACGAATTGATAACCTCCTCCTTTTTTTGAAGTCGGTTAAAAATAACTAAATTACATAATCTTAATGTCTGCTAAAGCTTTACATACATAAATACAATCTGTAAAGCGAGTCGCAGTACAAAAAGATTGGGAACCTCTGAAAAAGTGTCAATGTTTTGATAGAATGAACCTTGAGAATGTTTTTGCGATTGTAAGAAGAATCTTTGAGGAAATGTATTTTTTAACGACCTACTCATAGCTTGGATACTAAGGTGTAATGGTTTACCTAATGTCGCCTGAATGATTCTTACTGCCCTATTAATAGGGGTTTCTTTTGCATGAATTTCTTATCAGCACAGGAGTTTATAATTTATTTTATTTACGAGCTCATGCCCGCGGCTTTGTCCCCTTGAATGTCGGTTACCAATGTGACTTTTATCTTGGACATCACTGACATTGGTGAAGAAAAAATGTCTTGAGAAAACCTGGACGCAATTATTGATTAAATTGCCAATCCATCTTGAACAACCGTAGTGATCAATGATTATCCTTTCTCTGTATGAGAAAAGGCCTTTGACCTGCAGTGGGACCATTATAGGCGCGTATTATTTTACTCACTCAAGCTAACGAGATCGGAGATCGATTATAGTCTGGAATAGTTTTCCCGAGGGATAATTCTCTTTATTTCTTTCTTTTTTTTTTTTTTTTTTAATTCTTAGGGATTAATCTACTTATTTATATTTATTTTTGACCAAGTTACACACATAACATTGTCACTGACAAAAAGGAAACCAAACAATTTAATCTTAGTTAATATATCAATTAATAAGTGATGGTGCGGTTGATAGCGATTCGTACAACTTAAACAAGCGATGTGGCGGCATACGGACTTACATTAATGACATTAACTTTCTATAGGGACGGACTACCGTGGTTGACTTATCGATATTTTCTTTTTGTTTTTTTTTTAATTTCAGCAAACCAAAGTAAACATTAAGAAAAAATTGGGAGTCATGGGGACTGCCGACAGTAGTAAAAATTTAACGTCATAATAGCATGTCGGTGACGCGATCGCATTAGTATGTTGGTGACGTGGTCACATTACGGTGAGGCGAACCAATAAGTTTTGCCCTTACCAAAAATCGCTCAGCGCCTCTAAAGAAACTTTCTCTTAAAAAAGAACAATTTTATTATCCGTCTCGAAGGACCATGAACAGATTCAAGGTTATGTTTGTGATAAAATCACTTAAAAAGTTTATCTAAGCGTTTATTATCTTCACGATTCTCAAAAATCATAATTTTTAAAAGTAAGTATGTTTATTTTTGGTAACGTAACTGTTGAACCACTCTATCAACGCCATCTATCGAGTCAAAGGGTAAACGTAAATTAAACTTGCTTGTAAATATATGAATTCTTTAGTACTTTCGGATAGACCGAAACCTCTATAAGAAAAATTTAAAATCATCATTACTTTCACCGGCAAGCGCAGCGTAGAACATCTACCAACAAGGTAGGCAGACCATCTGATGAGGACCGCGGTATCGTGCTGGATGCAAGCCGCTATGTTCAGCAGTGGACTTCCTATGGCTCATGTGATGATGATGATGTACTTTTTTAGCTTGTCTTGGATATTACTGACATAGGTGAAGAATAAAGACATCGTGAGAAAACCTGGACTTTATTAATATTAGTTGAGCAATGCTCATGGTTCTAAAGGTCACTTTCCATGTATGGAAAGTGACCTTTGCCCTTTAGTGGGACAATACCTAATAGGCTGATATAATGATTAAGTTATTATTATTCAGTGACACGTGGAAACAGCTGTTGATATAATATTTTAAAATCAAAATTGTATGCAATATCATGTTTGAAGTATTCTGTTTGTGGCAAATACTGATAGCTGTCAGCCAATTGTTTATTTAATTTGCAAAATGCAAAACTAAAAATAAATTCTTTCGACATCCGTTCACGTTCATATTCCGATGATTTGAAAAATGTTTACGATCCTATATAAAAATGTTATTCTAAACATATGCAACGTTTCATTTATTGAAAGTTTCCGACTTTCCATTTGTTTGGATAATGTCGATGGTAAAATATAGATTTTCGTTATGGTTTTTCTTGTAAATTATCGATTTGCGGATTGAGATACAATTGAGAACTATCAATTTGGTGTTTTTACCAAAAACTATATATCAAAGTTGTTTACTACTCTCTCTTCAAGCTTTCTTGTTAAAATCACGTGCAGAATTATTGAACACATATTGTCGCATTATTTTGATCTATATAAAGCCATGAGGTATTCCATTAAAATTCAGATCATTTTAATCACTTAACCTACAATTTTAAACTTACTTATTTTTTTGTTGGATTTAATCCTTTTCGAATCCTACTACATGATAAATAACACTACATTTTTCTAAAAATACGAAGAGCATAAGAAATGCTATAAAATATCACTTGCCTCAGTGTGCCCGTTCGTTAAGGCCTCCTCTACATATTTCCATTGCAATTTGTCTAGTACTACTTTTTTCCAAATAATAAATAACTTTATATAATTTAACAAACTGTAAATTACTACCAAACTATTTACTTCCAGAAAAAAAAAACAACAATTTCTATCGACAACTTGTCCCATCACTACCGACGAGCCCTCTTTGAAAATTCGATTAACGTGGTGTATACTTACATTATTGTCAGCCCAGTGTCCCGTTGGACTAAGCGACACGTGGACAGCCGCATAAACTTAGCCTGTGAGTGTATAATTCATCATGAATTTGTAAATCAAAATTCGAAGATAGATGGTACGTTTTTATTATCGATATTTATTATTTTAGAACAGACCTAGTTTATGACTTTTCTTTTTTGAGTTATTACGACTCAACATTTTTTTCTTTTTTATAAAATGTTTTTTTTTTTTCAAAAAATATTTTATTTCCGTTTTTAATAAATAATGATAAACATAGCAAGTCAACATTTTTTTTTATTTTGCAAAAAAATTTTGTGCAAAAATTATGTTATTTCCGTTTAATCTATAATACTTTACCAATATTTTATAGCCATTAATGGTTTATAAAAATTTGAAAGCAATTAATTATGTGACTGTAAAAAGTACGAATTTGTCATGACCTTGTCTTTATCACCATATTAGAGGGCTTCCCATCATTGTAACACCTGGAATTAATTGAAATAAATGCGATTATGTAACAAAAATGGATTATCGACATCATTGAGATAGGTCAATGATTGATCTAATTTGAAAACCTTTTGGTTGCAGAGATATTGTAGGTTTTGTTCCAATTTTTTTTTACGTAATCAAGTTCAATATTTACAATTCATACAAAATTTCAATTATTTTTCGAAATGAATAAACCGTTTTAATTAAACTTCCTACACATACAATACCCCTAATAATACGAGACCCCTTGGTGAGACAGGTTGTCAGACCTTCGAGCTTCTGACGACCCGTAACCATGTATGACAGCCGGGACCAACGGCTTAACTTGCTTTCCGAGGCACGGAAGAGTCTCGGTGTGTAAAGATGGTCACCCATCCGAAGATCAACTACAGCAAGCGTAGCTTGACCTGACGGATTAACCTGTGCGGCTGCTATTACTCAGCCATGAGCTGCTCTCGACTTAGTACTTAGTAGGTAACATAAAGTACCAGTCGGGGGCGCGAATCATGAGTAATGCGAATACCGGGCTCCCGACTTATGGTAGCTAGAGGAACCGTGGGGTTTTAGTCGGTAAGAGTCCGACATACCCCTTTATCCCCAAACGGAGGGCATCCGATTTCCCCACGAAAAAAAAAAAAGGTCTCAAACTGCATAATTATTATTCTTTATCCAAACATTTTTGAATATTAGCCGTTCTATTTCTTTATTTTATATTTGTTACAAATGTATGCTAATTTCGTAATACAAGAAAACGGTGAAATATTCTAGCAACGAGATTTGAATCGAGGAATTTTGTGAGACGGCGGTGTGGGACAACGTTGTCTCTGATTGAATTACTTTATTTTTCTTTTTTCGTTCTTTCCGTCATAGGTAGGACGTCTTTTCTAGTCCTTTATTTAAGTACTTTTAAATCTTATGAACTCGTATTAAGACTCATAACATCAGTACCCATTACTTAGTACACCTACATTTCGCCAGTTATGTTTAAGTCCCATTTAATATGAGGCGAGCCTATTGCCATCAACCGGGCACAAATCCAAACAGCTGCCCTACCATGAACTCTTATTGCGATCCAAAAAACTGAATTGTTCTTCAAATAAGTCAATATAACGCATCAATTTATGTCATTTATTGACGTATTTTCTCTTATCGCGATCCAAAAACTGAACTGTTCTTCAAATACGTCAATATAACGCATAAATTGATGCGTTATATTGACTTATTTGAAGAACAATTCAGTTTTTTGGATCGCAATAAGAGTTCATGGTAGGGCAGCTGGTCTGCCTCGTTGGTCTAGTGGTAGCAAAGTGCGACTGCTGAGCATGAGGTCTTGGGTTCGATTCTCAGGTCGGGCAAAGTGTTATTGGGTTTTCCGCCAGGAATTTCTCAGTAGCAGCCTTGGAGTTTGGATTTGTGCCCGGTTAATGGCAATAGGCTCACCCCCTATTACATGGGCCTTAAAAACATAACTGGCGAAATGTGGGTGAACTAACGGGTACACCTCTGCCTAACTCTTCGAGGATTACAAGCGTATACATACGACGTAACTTGGGTAAAAATACCATTCGGACGAAGTCGCGGTCAGTAAATAAATAAATGAAGACCTGCAATTGCAAATCCAATCCACTATGATAACCATAATCATATACTTTACATCAAATTAAGTAATTGAAGTTCACGACCTCGTTCCCTATAGACCAGTGGTTCTCAATCTTTTTTATACGACGACACCCTTTTCTGGTTGTCATTTTTTTTCGACGCCCTTCTAAATGAAGATGTTTGTGTGTAGCTTATGAAGACATTAAGATTATTTTATTAATTGAATAAACCTCCACAACACTGTTATTATCACTACATAGTATAAAACAAAGTCGCTTCCCTGTCTGTCTGTCTGTCTATCCCTATATATGCTTAGATCTTTAAAACTACGCAACGGATTTTGATGCGGTTTTTTTTTAATAGATAGAGTGATTCAAGAGGAAGGTTTATATGTATAATACATGCACCCGTGCGAAGCCGGGGCGGGTCGCTAGTTATTAATAACTATAGTCTGTTTTTTAATCTCGTAGACTAAACTGACATTACGAGTGTTGTCAGTTTATTGCAATTCTTAAATAGTGATGTGGCACAACCGAAACTTAGCGTTAATAAAATCAAGTATCGTTTTTTTTCCATAATTGCCGTATTTTTTAAGTTCTGCCGTTTCGTAAGAGAAAAGGGTTAAGATTGCCGTTTTAACGCGTACGGGAACAACACTGATGGCGTCTATAATTTTTTTTTGTTTAATTTAAAGGCATCGAAACATGGTCGGATTACGCATGGCGTTGCGTGGTCAGATTTCCCTAGCAGTTTGTAGCACGTCGTGCAGCCGTGTGTACGTACGTGAATTTTAAATATAAAACTTTGAATGAAAATTAAATTCGTATATAATAAATAAAAAGTTACGATTCAACAAACCGGTATCGTAGGTACAACACTGCACAAAAGAGCTGGCAACATTATTTGTAAATTTAACATTTGCATGTGTCAATTTAGTCTACGAGATTAAAAAACAGACTTTAAGACCTTTATCTTTGACGACACGTTTGGCACAGTGGCTGAGCGATTGGTTGCGACGGTGCGTGTCGCTAGGTCTATTCCCGTATGGAATAAATATTTATACCTACGTCTTACAGATAGTTGTTCCGGGTCTGGCTCTTTGTGTATGTGAGATGATATTATTATGTTTGTGAACGCAACTACTATTCATGGGAAATTTCCTAGTCGGTAACGTTTTTTTAAATATACATACATAAACTCACGCCTATTTCCCATGGGGGTAGGCAGAAACCACAGAACGCCACCTGCTAAGATCCTTGCATACTACTTTCGCCTCATCTACGTTCATACATCTCGTCATACAAGCACGCCGGTTACGAGTACTCCGCACCTGACCTTTCTAAATATAAAACATACAAAAACAAAATTGATAACAGTAGTGCAATGCTTGTACCACAATCATTGAGAAGGATGTCACATGCCGACGACCTGTACAATACGCGCCACGAATGATGAGACTTGACAAGCGTCCGTAATCGCAGTGAGCTTGCGCAGGTATGGATGTACGAAATAGTTATCCATAATTTGTGTATCTATACCATATTTATATTCTAGTGACATTTAGATTAAAATTCTTAACAATATTATTATTAGGAAATAATAAAGTTTGTGTAGTGTTTCAAGTCTCATCTATCATGGGGCGTATTGTACCTACTGTCACGTCGCGTCGCCCCCTCACGATAGCTCCGAGATGCCCCAGAGCGACGCATAGTTTGAGAACCCCTGCTATAGAGAATATCAATAATGAATATAGTTATCCATTCATAGACTGTTTAAGAACCATCCTCAAGGGTATTAATTTTATTTGTTTTTGCAAATGATGTTATACAGTGTGTAAGAACGTACTTCACCTAGGGCAGGGTACCTCCGGGGTTGCGGGACGTCTTAACAGGATACCGTGGCCCCGGAACGTAAAGGGCAACAGAAGGAACAGGGTGGTTTTTTAGTCAGTAAAAGTCTGACAGTCCCTTCCGCCCCACCCAGGGCGGAAGGAGTCAATTGATGATTTTTACCACAAAAAAAAAAGGCAGGGTACCTACTCACTGAAATGAACAACTTTAATATGGAACTAATTTTAAATTCGCGAATAAAAATACTTACGACTTTTCCCATGGGGGTAGGCAGAAACCACAGAACGCCACCTGCTACGATCCTTACATACACTTTTCGCCTCATCCACGTTCATACATCTCGTCATACAAGCACGCCGGTTACGAGCACTGTGCACCTGACCTTTCTGAAGAACCTCACCATTATGGTCAGTGTAGGTCTTCCTAGGGCAGTCAAAATAAATATTATTAATCTAAGTATGAAACATGTACTCGCATAAGGCAATGTTAATATTGTTTATTGCCAGGAGCTTATTTTCTTTGTTATTTTGATATCATTAACGAAAATCTCCCTTAGATTTTCATTTTGTGTCGTAATTTTCATGGGTACCTACCTACTCTACTTATACAGCTTTTGAGCTGTATAAGGCCCCCCTTATACAGCTCAAAAGCTGTATAAGTAGAGTTACCCCTGTAAAGAAAGAAAGAAAAAATGTTTATTGACACAGTCCATGTGCACACATCACGCCTGACATTCTCGAAGGGTTAGGCAGAGGTGTAGGTACCCATTAGTATAACTACATTTCGCCAGTTATGTTTAAGTGCCATGTAATAGGAGCCAGATTGCCAACAACTGGGCACAAATCCAGACTCCGAGACTTCTACTTAGAAATTCCTGATGGAAAAACCCAATAACACTTTGCCATGAGGCAAGAGGTCTTGGGTTCGATTCACAGGTCGGACAAAGTGTTATAGGATTTTTGGAGTCTGGATTTGTGCCCGGTTGATGTCAATAGGCTCGCCCCCTATTACATGGGAATTAAAAAACATAACTGGCGAAATGTGGGTGTACTAATAGGTACACCTTTGCCTAACCCTTCGGGGATTACAGGCGTGATGATATGCAAAACAGTACCAATGTCCGCTTTTGCGTTTTATCAATACAAAACGTACAAAACCAACAATTTGTAATCCAAACTCGACCACTTGAGAGCTCTCCCTTTAACAAATAACCTACATTTGGAATACCGCCCAGCACTGATTTATGTATTTGAATGATAAATCATTGAATATTTATTACCATGGTTGCCCACACGAGATGTTACTATAACGAAAACTGCGTAAACTATGAAATAGGAGTTAAATATAGATATTATTTAGATTTTGATACGTCATAATGTTGGCTCATCGTGTATTCTGTTGGAGTTGTAATTGCGGTATAGTTGTACAATTGCAAGGACAAGACACTATGATATTGTTTGTAAACTTTGCTATACTAATTTTAAGAAAGAAAGAAGAAAGAAAAACTGTTTAAGCGAAAGAAACGCGCCTAACAAAAAAAAATTGTATACAAAAGCCTTAAAGCAAAACACAAATTGAAAGAGTAAAGGAGTCTGTCCACTACATCGTACTATGACCTTGCTAAAGACGGGTCAGGCCAAAAAATATTCTCTGTATTGAAAAGTTTATTTGACATTGATTAGAAAATTAATAGTACATAAAAATAATAAAAATGTCGCCCCCTAGCACCTGGGTGATTTAATTCCAAGGAGAAAAAATTACACCAATTATGTCCACAATTTCATACATTTTTATATGCGCGAACTTCCCCCACTACGAAAATCTCTTGCCAAGTTACGTGCCGGTAACTGTACTAAATGCATATTTTAGATTAATTTTGACGAAACTATCACTGGAAGCTTTTTTTTTACGAGCAAGCTTAATTTTGTGGTTAAATAATAGGAAATAACTTGATACGAAGTCACTATAATCTAATTCCAATTATTAAAAGAACACTGCCCACATAAATATATGCAAGCATGTAGGTATAACTAAACAAAAAAAAAAAAAAAATACCAATAAACCTACAACTTCCGACTTATCGCAATTTCTCTTAAAACATTTGTGCCTCCTTTTGGATAATTCTCTGAATTTTGTACAAAAAGATACATACAATTTAGGTTTATAACGTAATCTTAACGGTGTTGTTAATACAAAAGAACTACAAAGACTGTGCCAACATAAGTGATAGCCAGCTGTTTTACCTAAAACTGTTTACAAAGATGTAAAGAAATTGTTACTGGAACGTCCTTACTCCTTACTAACTGGTCTAAAAATATGGTGAAAAGTAACAGTCTGGGGCTTAAAAAGTTATGTTTAACAGTTCGATGAGTTGGTCATCAAATTAACTTTCGAGATATAGATTTGCCACGATTTTTTGTAAAAAACAATCTTCCGAACGAATTCCGGTCACGATAGCTGATTTCAAATACCTAGGAGATATTATAGTGCACTAATGTGTGCGCAAATTAGAGCAAAGTTGTCCTTCAATCTTAAAAAATCAACATTTTGTCCGACCTTAGAAATCGAATGTAAGAACCCAACCTCAGCAGAGAGCTTGCGACCATGAGACCAACCGCAACTAAAGTCAAGTCAGTCAGTTTTTTTAAGTAGGTAAAGTACATTTTATATTTCTCGTTACTATTGGTTAACAACAGAAATAAGGACCACAGCGTTCTGGCAATCTGCATGGTTATAACAAAGCACGATGCACGACCAATCACTTAAAGACTTGGCAATAATCCAGAAGCATGTATGACTAATTTGGTAGTAAACAGAATTCACGGACATTTTGAACCATTTAGTAGAAAAACTCTTGGTCAAGAAATTCCGGGAAAGTATAATACAATACCTATTTCTGCCGGGAAACAGCATAGCTAGGTTTTGGTTTGATAGGTATAGTAGTAATTAATGGAAAGCGAGCTAATACGCCTTTATCTTTGAAACGACACCTGTAAATTGTCTCGCTGATGGTGGCGTGAGCATTAGATAATTCGGTTCCCTTCAAAATGGTTGAGCTGGTGCTGCTCCACGCGTCAAGTTCGTGAACTGACTTATATTTTTACTTCTTTTCGTATATTTCTCTTCGTCTACATTGTTTTAACATAATTATTATTATAGAAGCAACAAGTATAATTTAACTAGCATTTTGTAAAAAATTCATTAAAAAGAGCGTCCGTGGAGTTTTTTGCTCATTCTACTTTCTGGCTAACTGACCGACTATTTGACATTTCAAAAGTGTCTGTAAATTGCGTCATTGAAATTGACTTTGATGTTGATTTTGTGATGACTCTGTTACTGCGTAAGTCAATTAGAACGACTGTCCGCATTGCTACCTCCAACAACACAAAAAGTGCGCTCATAACAATCACTTCCAGTCGTTGTATTTCTGTCGATCGCGTCCAATAAAGTCGCCTTTGATCCAGACATTTGGCGATGCGATTTGTTTATACTTAAAAAACGGATGGCCCCGGGACTTGGCTCGGAATAGGTGATTTATAGATTTAGATATCCAATTCAGATAGTGATACAAATTAATATTAATAGTGTGTATATGTAACGGATAGCAGTATGAATAATTATAGTTAGGTTGATAAATTAATATGAGATGATAATTATGGAATAATGTTTAAAGGGATTTTGATGGGCTGTGTGAAGAGGAAAATATTGTGATTTATGATGGTATAGTGTTATATAGGTAGGTTCGAGATAGATAGGTAAACCTTCACCATAGATTTAAATATAAATATACACATGTATATATATTTTTCATCGGTTGTAAATAAAAAAATAAGCAGTTACACCAGCTCCAGGGTTGCGGATTTTGTTCCAAAGAGTTAACGCGGCCCTGGAACACAGGGCATTAGAAGGAACACGAATGCGTTTTAGTCAGTAAGAGTCTGACACCCCCATTTCGTTCCGCCCAGAGCGGAAGAAGTCATTTTATGATTTTCCAGAATTTAAAAAAAATACAGCTATAGGTACACACAGCAAAACAGATAGGTATGCAGGGTCGTCAGATATAGTTGAAGTTTTCTTAGAAACCGATGGATGTTTCCGAATGTAATTTAATTTGAAACGTAGATAATAAATAGTTTTTTATTTAGGTTAAGTTTCAGTCAAAGACATCCATCGGTTTCTTAAAAAACTTCAACTATATCTGACGACCCTGCATACCTATCTGTTTTGCTGACTGTACATAGGCAGAGGTGGAAAACTGGGGGTGATTTTAGCCGGTAAGAGTCCGGCATGCCCCTCCTTCACCCTACGAAGGAGATTTAAAGGTAGGTACATTGTGGCCGTGTAGCGGTTGCAGTTTTGGAAGTTCCTTAACGCAGCTTGCAATAGGAGAAAAGCTAGTACTGAGCTGCATCCAGTTAGACTAGAAGCTGACTACAACAACAAACATTTCAACAAAGACAAGACTTATTGCTTTCGAAACTTTTCTAAAATACCACACATACGAAACAAATCAAGACCCATTGCATTACAGCAGTTATATCAAAGCCAACAAACATTCATTCACAAATCCAGTTTTATCTAAAAATAGCATACTGATCGCATTGAAACTTACCCACCATTTAGTTTGGTACCATCCGTGAAGCGCTTTGCAGCGCTCGAAAGCGCACACAACACTATTTCAGTATAAACAAATGTCAACAAATTAGTGATGTGATTGAGTGAACGATTCATTGGTGATCGAATTGTGCGGTCTTCAAAATTTAATTTGGCATTGCAATGTTGTTGTGTTTAAAAAACGGCTTTTAAAATTCGAATTCTTTTTGTTTATAAAAGCATATTTTTAAAGTTTTTTTTTTTGTTTTTAAAGGCATTCTTTATATTATTATTTGTTTTGATTTTATCAATGTAAATCTTTATAGCGTTTCTAATTTGAAAAACAATCTTATTGTAAAAACATTTACCTTCTTTAATATTAAATTAAAACAATGAATTTACTATCAAAACAGGCCTTATATTAAATTGTATTAAGCAAGTAATTACTAGAAGGCCAATTCTGCAAAACAAAAACGTTTAAAATCTAGTCAAAATTATTTCATCTCAGCGGCAATCAATGTCAAAAAATGTATATAAATTAGAAGCATTTTTGACAGATTGAAATTGAGATCAAATTGCGATCGTTACTAAAAGTTACTCCGCCCCCCCACCCCCCAGATCTTTTAGAAAAATGAACAAGTGCCCCAAAATAATTTCCTTATGAACCTCAAAAGTGATAACTTAAGAAAGAACAAATGAGTGCGTAAAGCAATGGGTTAAGTGAATATAATCAAAGTGACAGACGGAACAATGAGCAAAATAAAAAGACGGAAAAAAGACAGCCAAGTTCGTGTCAGGT
Source organism: Hoplodrina blanda (assembly GCA_949316365.1). Lineage (NCBI taxonomy): Eukaryota > Metazoa > Arthropoda > Insecta > Lepidoptera > Noctuidae > Hoplodrina > Hoplodrina blanda. The sequence goes on along the minus strand of OX438564.1, from coordinate 4,151,034 downwards.
TCAACATTACCAATGTGGTAAGTTTTTAAAATTTCTAGCTTTTACCCCTTTTACCCGCGATTTTTAAGCCTAGGCCCTAAATTATACCGCTAATAATTAAAACACAAACACGATATCAATATAATCCTACAAAATTAATATCTATATTTTATGTCTGCCAAACAGCTCAAGAATCACCCATCCATGCATCCATCCTCACTACTAAACTTTTACATTTATAATAATACTTACTTAAGTACTTAGTAGGAAGTAGTATTTAAATTATGGCTTGTTTGACTGCCTTGTTGATCTAGTAGGCGCAAGCGCCGCTGTTGAGTCGAAGGTTCAGGTCTTGGGTTTCATCTGCAAGTTAGAGAAAATTGGGTTTAACTCTGCCAAAACAAAACGACCCAAGCTAAAATATGATAAGATACCAATGAAAATTGAAAACGAGCTTCAAACTTTTTCATTTTCGAAAACGGAACCCAACTTGTCTTGTCTATCTTTTTCATAGCTATCGATTATTTAAAATAAATAAATAGGACAATTTTACTTATTCTTCCCGCAGTAATTCAGTCAATCTTCTTGAACTATTCGAGTGCTCCTTTCAGCTTCCGAATCTTATGGGTTACCTAAATTAAATAAAACTTAAGAAAACAAACAGTCCTACCCAATGTGCAATAAATTGTATTTAGACTGTTTAAGTGTTTATTACCATTCGTGTTATTAGTAGGTACAGCGTTAAAATGTGGTAAGCAGTGCAGTCGTGGTTTTGTAACAAAATAGGTTCTTTTACTACACACAAAATATTTTTTACGAGACATTACCAGATTTATTTTTTTGTAACTTTGCCCCTCACTAGTAATTTCTCATGACACAATCAGCCAGACCCGGAACAATTATCTGCAGATCATACAAAATTTTTATTCCGTTCCATAAAATTATAAATATCGGTTCAGCAGTTTAGTAGAAGTTCAGTAACATACACACATACTCATCATTACGAACAACTTTTACTATGAGACCAACTTTGAAATCATGAAAAAATAATCAACTGTTCCCTACAAAAATGCTTTACAAACATTATGTATGGGATAGCTGATTTCTTTTTTCAACATTAAGTTATTCACAATGATAAGTACAAAAACATACACACATCAAAAAAGTCTAGGGATCAACATCCCTAACATTTGTTAGGGATGTTGATCCCTAGACTTTTTTGATGTGTATATTTTCAGGTTTAATTTTCAGCCTATGATTATGATTTTGTTTCGTCATTTTTAGATCACTAACATCAAACAGTAGGTACCTGGAAGCATGGATGACTAAAAGCTCTACGAATAATATTTCCAATGAATCATAAAGGATTGAAACTTGTTTTATTGAGAGTTTTCTAACATAACAAGAGCAATATATTACCAATCATGCTATTTCATAAAAACCTTGAACTATATGTATAAATTGATATCTTAATGCAAGGAAGACGTAAACGTAAAAGTTTATTATTCTGAGTACAATAAATACTATTTTTTATGCATATCCACATAATCCTTACATAATAAATAAGTTCGTATGTTTGTTATCTTTTTACTGCAAAACTACTAAACCAATCTTAGTGAAATTTGACAGAGCTTGGGATTTGGATACACACACACAGGCTACTTCTTAATACGAATCAATCAAATACGAAGACGCGAGCAAAAGTGAGAGTTTATTTGTAACCCTTTCATGGCTAAACCCCTGAACCGATTTTGATGAAATTTGGTACAGACTAAACTCTAATACCAAGGAAAGCCATAGGCTACTTTTTATTAATCCCCGACTTTGCGCCAGCGACAGCCGACATTAGCACAGACAAAGTCGTGAGCAAAGTATATAAAACATTTGTGAAATAATACTGGATTCCTATATCAGATAACGAATCGTTATCATAACAATGATAACTTATTATTAGCATATCCTTAATAAGATGAGTGAGCTACTGTTTTCATTAAACGCTATAAATGTATAGATACATCTACTATGCAACGTTCGCTCCGATTTAATCATGAGTCAGAAGTATTAATTATAAACCGATACGACACCATTTTGTGTCCCGAATTGAATAGTTCCTGTAAAATTATAAAGTTACATAAGACTTTTCAACCTTGTAATGCCAGGTAAACCTTCGGCTGCCCGTGTATTGTAGTCATGGGTATTTCTAATAATATTAATGTCGATTGGGTTATGTATGGAAAAGCATTGTATATCGGATAGTTCCGTAAATTCGAACAGTTGATTAACAGTATATTGTCGTGGCAGTATTAAGACCCGTAGCGCACTAGCGGCCAGGCCGCGGCGGCCATCGAGATACATACTTTACTATGAAATCGCCACAGAGCGCGCGCACCTGGCCGCACGGTTTGGCCGCTGGCCGCGTGCGGCCAGGTGCGCGCGCTCTGTGGCGATTTCATACTAAGGTATGTATCTCGATGGCCGCCGCGGCCTGGCCGCTGCGGCCAGGGCCGCTAGTGCGCTATTGCTCTTAGAGTTTAGTTATAACATTTAAAACTGGATTTTGTCAAAAAAAACGTATCAGGAAGTTAAAACTTTGACCGTCATATCTCAATAACCAGAAGTTTCTCAGGTATGGTCTAGAACCAAAAAATATTCCCACAAAATAACATGTATACCTCACTTTCGGCAACTTATGTGACTTTATCGATCGAAGAACATGCTTTCAGGATTATCAATAAAAATATTTCCAACAAAATGTGACACATGAAAGAATATCCCAAAAAAATATTGACGACTATCTCGTGATTCTGCAAGCATTCGCCGACAGTCGTTTCTCCTTTGGACGGTTCACCGACAGGACGTTTCGTTATTGAGAGATTCGTCGATAGAACGTTTCACCTATGAATGTTTCGCCGACAGAATGGTTCGCCTTCGTTTCTTTCGACGACAGCACTTTTCAAGTATGGTCTATTCGCCGTCAGATCGTTTTGTCTACGATTGTTTCGACATGGCTTTTTCTTTATTGAACTACAAAGCAACCAAAAAGCTACAAGCTTGCTACAAAGACATGAACAAAGAAAATATTTTAATGTTAGACTTTTACTTTTAATGAATGGTATTTATCTATTACCTACCCATATTCTTCTATTTTGTTTTCGACCTAAATAAATCCCCACATGAAATAATTTTATATTTTTTAAACCTACACTTACTTACACTTAACTACTTACCTACTTATAATAAAACTGTAAGTTAAAATTGGCTTAAAAATGTGTACTCAGTTAAAATTAACTCATTTTATGATATGAAAAAATAAATACGTTTGTTTAATCTTTTGTTTTTATATTTCCACAATGTTTGCAATAACAAAATAAAAGAATATGGGTAGGTAATAGATAAATACCATTCATTAAAAGTAAAAGTCTAACATTACCTACCCATATTCTTTTATTTTGTTATTGCAAACATTGTGGAAATATAAAAACAAAAGATTAAACAAACGTATTTATTTTTTCATATCATAAAATGAGTTAATTTTAACTGAGTACACATTTTTAAGCCAATTTTAACTTACAGTTTTATTATAAGTAGGTAAGTAGTTAAGTGTAAGTAAGTGTAGGTTTAAAAAATATAAAATTATTTCATGTGGGGATTTATTTAGGTCGAAAACAAAATAGAAGAATATGGGTAGGTAATAGATAAATACCATTCATTAAAAGTAAAAGTCTAACATTAAAATATTTTCTTTGTTCATGTCTTTGTAGCAAGCTTGTAGCTTTTTGGTTGCTTTGTAGTTCAATAAAAAAAAAGCCATGTCGAAACAATCGTAGACAAAACGATCTGACGGCGAATAGACCATAGTTGAAAAGTCCTGTCGTCGAAAGAAACGAAGGCGAACCATTCTGTCGGCGAAACATTCATAGGTGAAACGTTCTATCGACGAATCTCTCAATAACGAAACGTCCTGTCGGTGAACCGTCCAACGAAGAAACGACTGTCGGCGAATGCTTGCAGAATCCTATCTCGTAAACTATAAAAAATACCTTAGAACATACATGGATGTTCTAGGAGAGTGTACGACTAAACGTCGACAGACAGCGCCGACTATGAGCCCTGTCGGCGAAGAGTCCCGTCGAAGTAAAGACTTCTCGGTGTTCAGTCAGTTATCGTAGTACTTTCGGCGTTTAGTCGTACACTGGTTCTAGGAAGCCCAAGAAAAGAGGCTTCCAAAAATTTCTTTTGCACGTCGGGAACTGGGCCTCTCTTTTCTTTTTGAGGTGGTAAAAATCATCAAATAAGTCCTTCCGCCCTGGGTGGGGCGGACGGGACTGTCAGACTTTTACTGACTAAAAAACCACCCTGTTCCTTCTGTTGCCCTTTACGTTACGGGGCCACGGTATCCTGTTAAGACGTCCCGCAACCCCGGCAGGCGTTTTGTCCTGTTCCTGTGCTGACAGCTCAAGATTACGTTTGTTATTGCTATGTTTGATCAAGGGTAATCCAATCCAAGGACCATTGCCAATGCACCTACCGTACCGTGTTCAATTAGTACTTAAGTATGTACCTAAAAACTTCATTGTCAACAGTTTTATAGCATTTCGTGACAATAGGCTTGTGTTAACCCCCATGGGGAATGGCAACGGCGTTAATTTATGGGGTCTCGACTACAGACAACGTTATTTGATCAAATCAGTCGTGATAGATTTAAAATGTGGCAATTTATTGTTATTTGTATTATGTAACATGCAACGTATGTAGCGAAACCTATCGAACAATATACGAACTACAACTGACGTTTCCTACATCGCGCAAAAAGTTCATCGCGACGTTACCATATACAGGGTTATTTTTAAAACAACCTGAAAAGGGGTCATTGTACTCATCATTATGAACAACTTTTTCAATGGGACCAACCCTGAAATCAGTAAAAAAAACAGCTTTTCCCTACAAAAATGCTTTATAACACAATCATAATGTATGAAACAGCTGATTTTTACTGGTCGGTTACTGCCCGACAGCAATCGTCGGGCAGTAGCCCACCAGACACAACACAAACACACGTCTGAGGATTCTCCCTTTTCAACGGAGGATGGGAAACTTTACACCTTGATTTTTTTACAATGATTGGCGCTGAGATGACATTGCGAATAGATTTTGAACGGTTGAACGGTTAAATTGACCTTCACGTTGATAGTATTTCGTGACAATAGGCTTGTATTAACCCCCATGAGGGAAGACATTTGTGTTAATTTATGGGGTCTCGACCACATACTATTATTTCATCAAGTCGGGGGTGAGAGCAATAGCGCACTAGCGGCCTGGCCGCCGCGGCCTGGTGCGCGCGCTCTGTGGCGATTTCATACTAAGGTATGTATCTCGATGGCCGCCGCGGCCTGGCCGCTAGTGCGCTATTGCTCTAATAGATTTTTTATCAACTAGCTGTTATCTGCAGCTACATTCGCGTTGAAAAACAAAAAATGTTGGTTCATTTTTCAGAAGTCCTGAAATTAATAGTGGTTCACAAATTCATGGGATTTTAATTTATTTTTGCGCGGAATCCTACTTAATTCTTTTTCTAAAAAAAGTAACCTTAGTTTTTCCTCATAATATAGATAACTGCCTGGGAAAGTCCTGTCAAAATTGGTCCAGACCTTTTAGAGATTAGTCGGAACAAACAGACAGACTGACATTATTTTATATTTTCCGTCGTTTATTGAAAAAAATCAGCAAATGATTTTTTATAACCGACGAAACATTTCAACACTGGAGAGTTTTGAATCATGAATAAAAGTTTGATTCACGATGTCTCTACCACTGTTTGGAAGGTTATTAACGTGATTCATTAATAAATAAGCAACGAAAAACCACTAATTAATAACTCACAAGGTGACTAGCGACTCCATTAAGACACACCCACAACTCTTAGACCCGACGGTGATGGTTGATGCATTTCTTTTTTAATATTTATCAAAGCACTTATTACACAGACAGTCGTACCTAAGTATATAGGTATCACCTGTTTAGGTAGATGAGCGGGTAGTTATGTACTTACAGTAGCGCTCTTAAGCGGTCGGTTTTGACGTAATTAATTCAAGAATCAATTCCAAAACAGTCCTTTTTAATTTTAAAAGTTTCAAATTGTTTCAGTTACAAAAAGTTTTTATTCATCTTCACGGCATTGTATACATATTTCTTTCACGTTAAATTGATTTCTCAAAATTCCGCGATTGTTAGGTATTGCCAATTCCTAGTAAAAGCTGAAAGCATAATTTCTGTGAAACAGTACGTCAATTATGATGTGTTTACATAGTAATCGTTTTCGAAACGGTGTTCAATTTTTATCTATTAACAAAAAGTATGTAATTGATTTTGGTGTTTAACTTTTTTGTTTTTAGAGTCCACCTAGTATTCAACTATTATTCTTTGGCACCTATTAGGCACAGGTCTATTACTAGGACCTCGCTCTCTTGTCCGTTCGACTGCCACTGAGCTGATCTTATGAACTGTAATAAAGTTAAAAATTAAACACCTCTGCCTAACCCTTCGGGGATTACAGGCGTGATATTATGCATGTTTAGTAGATGTACTTTCACACCATTGATATTTTTTGTCAAGACAACAAGATTCTCATATAATTCACAAATAAAGTGTAATTGTAAAATTTGACCGGGAAAATACCCACCTATTCAAAACTCGAATTTCGATTTCTATAAAAAACTAAAACTAAAATATAGTCACAGTGGTGCCGATTCCGTTGTTCGCAAACTAAACTAAATTTAGACTATTTTTATCTTTTTCTGGCCAATAAAACAAGAAAGGGGCGGAAATAAATTAGACCTGTCAATTTTAGTTAATCTGACACATCCATACCAATTATAGTTGACATCTAAAACGTGTCGATTAAAAATATGAAGAATTTGAAGGCGAAACTAATTTGACATCTCTATCTTAGTGTGTAAGTGTCACCGTCCTTTTCTTTAGCTATATGTCAGTAAAAGATGAAAATTCTCTAAATTTAGTCTAGTTTGTGAACAAGGGAATCGGCACCACTGTATAGAAACACGCCCAAAATACGCCTGTTTTATACAATATTTGTATATCATTCTGACTGTCCATCCACTCTATTGACATTAGCCAGTAAGTTCAAGTTACCGACACCTTTTAGTGAGCTTTGAACTTCGGAACGAGTTAGTCCAGTTAACTAAATAGTTACTACGCTGATTTTTACTGTCAGTTTTTCTTGACAGTCTTTTTTTATGATTATCAGTCTACGCTAAATTTAGTGGTTAATTTTCATTGGCCGTTGAAATTCGATGAATAAAGTGACTAAATATTTATCATCAGTTTTTCTTGACAAACAATCTGTTTCATCATCAGTCTGAAATGAACTTAGTGATGTTTTCATTGGCCATCTAAATAAAGTGATTAATGATGGACGTCCGTGTTCAGGGTTGGACGTGTGCGCGCTGTAGAGTATGTATTTCTCTCATATTATAATACTAGCTTCTTTAGCTTTATCTGCGTCAGGATTAAGCCAAATTAAGTCTTAATCGAACGGGACGTCAAAAACGGTATAAAAACTATCCTGTGTGTGTCAAATTTCAACTAATTCTGTTCAGCTATTTAAGAGTTAAAGTGCAACAAACATCCTTCAATCCACCCACAGAAACTTTCACATTTATAATAGTACAAAATTTTTCAAAATGTACTCGTATTTCTAATACCCCTAGTATAAAACTACTAAACTCGAAACCACATTTGCCACTTGTCTATTAAAAGGTTATACCTGGACTTATACCAGCCTATTACTGTCCCACTCAAACCATGTTAAAGGCCCTTGAGGCGGTTTAGACACTAACACTAGGGTATGTGGGGTCCTAAGACCTTACTGCCCACACGATAAAGAAAGAAGATTAAAACGTTCATTTAAAAATCATCACCATATGGAGTTTATTTAACAGCAGATAGTTGCTGCCTGGCAAATATCTGGCGTTTTACTTAAATGGACCTTAGTATTTGGCGCAGCCGTGAGGTACATATGATTATGTTTTATTTAAATCATGTTATAGGTATTTACCTTGTTAAATCTTTCTGTCAAAGTGCCTGGGTTTGCTGATCCATTTGTTTATTTTACTTCACACTTGCTCGATCGATTTGCAATGCTCTTCACTTTGCAATATAGAAAAGTGAACTTGACATTGTGTTCCTATGTCCGCTAATGTCATTCAAGCGACTATAATCCATTCTCACGGCTCACGGCACGACGGCTACATAATCTAGTGTAGTAAATACGCATAGCACTCTATTAATATGTTTATAGCGTAAGTAGTTTCTTAGAAAGAACTAAAAACCAGTCCGTGCAACGTTATTCTTAGTTTATCAGAAACCTGAACCATACTCATCATTATGAACAACTATTACTATTAGACCAACTGTTTTTGTTTTTTGCAAACTGATCAGCAGATTTCCTGTTCATGTTTGATCCCATAGTAAAATACATTATAGTCCATTGAGTCTCTGAGAAGGAAGCCGATGCTGGTACTAATATTATTATTACTGAATTGCCTCTCCCGCTATTAATTTCCAGGGGTTATTGGATTTTTCCATTAGGAATTTCTCAATAGCAGCCCGGGGTTTGGAAGTTGGTGGTTGGACTCTGCTCGTCCTACACGACCATAGAAAACAATCTCTCCCCGATCGTGTCGGATTGCCATCCCATCATACTAGGAAAGTGAGAAACGAGGGAGGGCACCTGTGTTTATAATATCTCCAGAATACTTGGCTAGTCTCCATTGAGGTTGGCCATCATGGCGTATGATTTTGCTTTAATCAGTAATGGTCTTCTTAATCTTAACTACATATCTGGAAGCAACAATAGACTTACACAAGAGACCGATATCATCATCAAAGCCTTCACTCTCCGCTGTTCTTAAAAGAGCATCAACTTCATCAAGAATTCAACTCTCTGTTGGGTAGTAGACCTTCTTTCTTTTCTGCTAGTCTCCAAGTCTTTGTACATTCCCTTTCCAGACAATTCCAACAGCTTTTATGATGTCCCGGGTTTTGTAGCCCCGGCCCTGGTCATCTCTACACCAGAACCGATCTCAAGACTATTAACGCTAACATCTGTTAATAACCCATTTTAGTTATTTTAAACTAAATAACGGAAGACATAAAATAGTTTAAGTAAACACCTTACTGAACTATTTGGTATCAATAAAACAGTCGTTGCTAACAGAATTATGACCTGTTAGCTATAAAATAGTAACGTTTAGAGCTTTAATACAATATTATGTATTTAGGTAAGTATAGTTGTTTAATTTTTATTCGCTTAATAATGAACCTTATTGCTTTGAAATAGTTTAGGTCTGGTATTGTCACAACAAAGCAAATACAACTTTCCTTTCCATTTTCTTGTGGAAATCTTTATAGATACCCTTCATAATGGAGGGTTGTGTTGGACTCTTACCGACTGAAATCCCATGGTACCTCATGCTGCCATAAGACAAAAGACCCTTTCACCGTGTCCGCCTGTCCTACGATCCCTACCTATCTAGCAGTTTACAGGTCACATAATGCTACAAATATTAGCCAGTAATCGAGATAGAGGGGCTGACTACCCAAGGTCTTTGGCTCCAATAAATGTCCCTACCACCAAAACCGTTTGACCGAAACCCACTAACCCTCACTCTTCTTCCAGACCGGCATGAACCGCGGCTCCAGAGAGGAGCTGCTAGGCAGTTCCCAGGAGGCGCTGCGGAACAGCCATAATGACCTGCGGCAGGTCTATGAGAGGCCACTCACGAAGGAGGAGAAGACCTTCCTCCTTCATGCTGATAGAGGAGACTATGTTACTGTTAAGAGGTAAGTTCAGGATCCTATTGAAGGTTAAGATGTTTCCACTGCTAGGACCATCTCTCTTCATCTCTCTATGGGAAGAAGTGGGCTATAATCGTGGTGGATGAAGACTACTAGCCCAGTGCTGATTAATGGCAGTTGTATTCAAAGTCAAATCAATTATTTATACGAAAACGTTATTTAAAAGAAAAAAGAAAGGAAATGAATCTAGTAACCCTTTCCGAAAGGAAGGTCCGTTTTGGTTTAATGAATATCAGTCTTCTGTCACGGTCCATGAACCCGTTGGCTGCTTTCGGATTCGCAACCCTAGGAAGACAACCTTCTGTGTGCAGTCAGATAGGCACTGATCCAAAGCCGAAGAAGGCACCGAACCTATAATATTGTAAGAGTCTATTAACGCAACTAACACCACGCCGTAATCCCCGAAGGTTTAGGCAGAGGTGTACCCATTAATACACCCACATTTCGCCAGTTATGTTTAAGTCCCATGTAATAGGTGACAAGCCTATTGCCTCAACTAACATACCCACTGTAATGACCTCAAAAACAAAAAGTATCAATCTGCAATATTTAGGCCGCCTTGTCGTCGTTCTAATAAATAGGATTACTGAATTCAAAGCCACACTTGTAATGTTTCGCTATCGAAGACTTATAGAGGATAGACTAGCTGAAGGTTTTAGAAGGATTTCTGCAATTTCAAAGGTTTTTTGACAATCACATTGTTTTGGTTTTAAAGTAATGCTGTTTGACAATAATGGCTTCACATAACATAATATCACACCTGTAATCCCCGAAGGGTTAGGCAGAAGTGTACCCATTAGTACACTCACATATTGACAGTTATCTTTAAGTCCCATGTAGAAGGGGGCGAGCCTATTGCCATCAACCGGGCACAAATACAGACTCCGAGGCTGCTACTGAGAAATTCCTGCTGGAAGAACTCGATATTTATTTATTTTAACTGGATGTTTTCGGCAAAAATCGCCCTCAGAATATTTAGTAGCATTGGGTAGGATGACAGCTCACATCAAGCTCACTTCACCAAGTAAAACTGTTACAGATAGTCGACTGGCAGGTGCAATGACATCTCATTTCAAACTCACTTGACCTAAATTTACTGTGGGAAATATTTACATAATAAGCCGGCTACTTGCCAAAAAATACGATAAGTTGGATTTGATAAACAAACGCACATCCTGATTGCAAGTGTGTCACATAAACTGAAGTTCCTCCATCTTTAAATATCCTAAAAGCAGTTAATACGGATAGGTACGCTAAAAATACTATCCTATTGCAGTCCCACTGCAGGGCAAAGGCATCTTTTCATACAGAGAAGACGCGAGTAGGTATTCATCACCACGCACGCTTGCTTAAAGTGGATTGGCATTTTAGACTGACTTTTTAATTTGTTTGAATGAGCTAATCTCAGAATCGACTGGTCTGATTTGAATATACATTTTTTTGCGTTATATAGCCCAGCCCGTTTCTCGAGGAAGGTTATAGGCTATGTAATATCACCCTATGACACACAGAAGCGGAACAGTTGTCAGAGACGTAACAGCGGGTGAAACCGCGTGGTATAGCTAGTTAATGATAAGTCTAGGTATAATTATAATAAACTTATTAGATAGTAGGTACATTTAAAATGAAAAAGTCACATTGGTACTAAACCACTAGATCAACACAATATCTCTGTTATATCAGAGGTCGGAATTAGGTGGAGTTATTTATTTATGTACTGGCATCGAAATGTTGATATTAATATGGATCTTCCCGGGATATCCCGGGATTTATAATACAACCCCGTGTGCCAACAATATTAAAAATAAATAATAATAAAAACCTCAGAGATATATAAGACAAATAAAACAAAGATACCTAATTAACACACAATTTTTATTAATTTATATTAATTCACAATACATTTGTTTTTTATTAACGTTGCCCCACACTAAGATTATGGCTTAAGTTGTGTAAAAGTAAATAACTTTTTTATTTAATAAATCATGAGATTTTTCTGCTCTTTAAAATTAATCTTGGGATTTGAAGCATATCCACTTTATTCTTTCGCTGTATGAAATCAGTGTAAGTACATAAATAACTCTACCTAATTCCGACCTCTAGTAATATGCTAAGCCAAAAATATATTTTTTTACAGATTAATAGATCAATTTACACCTCAATCGGATATTCTGGACATCAACTGCGTGGATCCCCTGAACCGGTCAGCGCTGGTAGCGGCCATCGAGAACGAGAACATTGAGCTCATCAAACTACTGCTCCTCTCCGGGATCAAAGTCAAGGTTAGTTGAAGGACAAGGCACAGAACGCTGTGGGAAATTCCAGAAAGGAGGAGGTATTGATTTTTAAGGAACTACGGGTATGTCCGGTTAAGCAGCCGATAAACTCCTTGGTTGACCTGGGAGATGGCATTCCAAAAAAAACCTTATCGCACACCAGCGGTCGGCAACCCGCGGGCATGCGGCCCGTGGACGTGTTAAGTACTTGCAGTCCGTGAAGTATAAAATCAGTCACCTATTTAGGTACCTTTTAGTTTTGATTTACAGTGGTCATTTTTCTATCTATAAAGCTTAAACATATAAACATAGGTAATGTAAGTATTACGTGTACGAATTCAATCCGTATGTTTAAGATGTTTAACACCAATTATTATACGTAGGTATATTGGGCTTCTAGGGTTAATATCACAATTGCGGCCCGCCTTTAGTTTATTTTGCCAGCTTGCACCCCTTGCCTGCCAAAAGGTTGCCGACCCCTGTTCTACACAATTAAAGAGATTACTGTTGTGTTTATTCTACTTTTGTTGATGTTCATGACTGTTTACGTCTAATTTTACTCACTACGTTTGTACTTTGATTGGGCGGTTTATATCGGACGCAATGTTTTCGATTATTCTTTGTTTACTTAAAAGTCAGTGTAAACTCGAACAGTGTTAATTTAGTAGTTGACTAGCTTTTGCCCGCGACTTCGTCCGAGTGGAAAGCAGTAAGTATACCTACCGTAAAATATAGCTAATGGCACTCAGCAATACAGAAGCTTTCTAACACTGAAAAAAATGTTTGAAATCAGCCCAATACTTTCAGAGAATACCTACATCTTACAAACAAACTTTCCCCTTTATCATAATTATGTATTGGTATAGATACACATACTTCACAAGTAGAATTAAAATAATTTATGCAAGATATAACTCCGTTTGCCTTTTTTATTTTGGTCACAATAACGCAATTTTGAACACTATTTCTGCTCCGTTCTAGTTCATTATTAATTGAGTTTGGTTCTTCATGTCAAAACGCCTATTAATCGAAGTAATTTTACTAATTTTAAATCTATTTTATGTATAATTGTTTTTGAATGGACATTGTACTGTTAATGAGGAGGAATGTAACTTCAGCATATTGGATTAGTTTGACAAGACCGGTCTAATTAGTGAGAAATTGTGGATTAGCTCATTTTGGAAGAACTCGAACATATTGCTACTATGTTTGTACTGACCGTATTACGTATGATTGTATAGTTTTTATCCACAAACCATTTTAAATCATCTGCTTCCGGTAAGTCATATAAAAATTATTACTTTTTTACTTTGAAACTTAACCAACTGTAAAAGCAGAAATTCACAAAAATAAAGTCACAGTAACACAGATTTAAAACCTTTTTTCGTACAAGACAATGTTGCCACGTAAAAAACTTTACGAAAGAAGCCATTGTTTGGTAAAAATCTATGAAAAAGAATAGCTTAGTCCCCTTGGGAAATCATACTTCCAATAGTTTGCATGATGATATTGATCGTATATTTTCATAAAGATGGTAGTTTCAATAAGACGTATGAAATAGAAATAATGGCTAAGTTTCCAGAAAGGTCGTAGGAAATGGAAACAGCGTCAAGCAGTAAATTTTGGTCTTGGATTTATCAACTCCTTGAAATTATTATCTATCAAAATGGAAAAACGAAACCCGTACCTATAGGATCTCTTTATTGTCCGTCCGTCTGTCTGTCTGTCAAGTGCCCGTTATCTCGGGAACGCGTGGAGGTATCGAGATGAAATTAAAATGATATACTCAGGTGCACAGTCTCGTGTTTTTTATAGTTTTATTTATTGCTATTCACATATTTCATTTCACATACAAAAGCAACAAGAATAATTGTAACCAGAATTTTGTAAAAACGTCATTGGAAAGAGTTTCTGTGGAGTTTCTTGCTCATTATTTTCCACAAAGGCCTACCTTCGTTTTGAAACGAGCAACTAGCCTTTTCTGACTTACTGACCGACTCCTTGACAATTCAAAAGTCGCCGGTAAATGGTATAATTGTAATTAATGCTTTAACTTTGATTTTAAACCGTTGGTCCTCCGCTTGACCTCTCTCCGGTCGAGTCAGATTGGCGTCCCATTAAAGTGGCTAAAGTGTCGTTGAAATTATGGGTCAAGGATCAGAGCTCTAGCAAATTTTACGATTATGGGTTTATAATAAAAACTAAAATCTATTGATGGCTTAAAGCGTAGAAGTACATACATTATTTTATTGTCATTTTATAGCAAAGTACTAGTAAAAACAATATAAAACCATGATTTTGACTTCTCACTATACGGAACCATGAAATATAGGGGTCGTAAAGCGCGACTGCTGAGCACTTATGCTCAGGATTCTCAGATCTTGGATTCAATTCCCAGGTCGGGCAAAGTGTCATTGGGTTTTTTAGCAACCTTGGAGTCGAGATTTGTGCCCGGTTGATGACAATAGGCTCGCCCTATTACATAGGACTTAAAAATAACTGGCGAAATGTGGCTATACTAATGGGTACTCCTCTGCCTAACCTTTCGGGGATTACAGGCGTGCTGTTATGTTACGAAAGTAATATCAATCCGGCAATTTTGTGAAGACAAGTTTACGATCAAAAAACACGACGGTTATTATACCTAAATCATTCGGGGTCATACTAAAACAGACGAAGAAATATAGGTAAACAAGAAGTTTGAAACATTGGGAAATATGGCTGAAGATTTAAATTTATAGGTTTTCAGTATTTGGTCTAATGGATTTTTGGTTAATGTGATGACGAATTTACTAGATCAGTATGATAATAAGGAATCCCTCCTTATCCTGATGTTATACTGATCTAGTAAATTCATTAATCTGGGGGTTAAACATAATAAAAAAGGTACCATTAAAAAAAACATACAGAATATTAAATTTTTAGATAAGACAACAAATAGATAGAAAGATATTTTATCTATTTGTTGTATTAATAATACAACAAATAGATAAAATATCTTTTTGTAATACAAAAAAGACAGCTTTTTGCATATACGATTATGGAATGTTTATACACGATATTTACACAAAAAAAATGTTGATTTCGGCTTATATCCGAAACGGTTTTCTTTTATATTCGATCCATGTTAACATTCATACACATTTAGTAAAAAGCTTTTATTTTACATTACAAATAGACGCTTTAGTTTTATTTTGTATAGAAGATCCTTACTAATATTATAAATGCGAAAGTAACTCTGTCTGTCTTTCTGTCTGTCTGTCTTTTCTTCACGCCTAAACTACTGAACCGATTTGTGTGAACTTTGGTACAGGGTAAGTGTGAACCCCAACAAAGGACATAGGCTACTTTTTATTCGACTTCGACTTCGTCTGCGTCCGCGATAACCGACATATACGCGGACGAAGTCGCGGGCAAAAGCTAGTGTAGTCATAATATGAACCTACTTGTTTCTAAATTAGCTGCATTAATTAGAAATTGATCAATGGAAACAACACTGATCATTAGTATAGACCTATCATGAAAGTAGTACAATCACTTTAACACAAATAAACACACACTTAACAAAACTATTGATTGAAATGATGAGGTGTGCAAACAAATCTTTCACCACAAACTATTTTGGAAACATTGCGAGAAAATTGCTTTTGAATTTCGAAAAGTTTGTAATGTTTTTGCTCGTGTCAGTACTGGCCAGCAATGCTGTTTTGTAATCTCCATAGGTGAATTAAGGTTAAGAGATCTCGAGATGAGATGTCAATCATCATCAGGTGGCCAATCAATTCCAAGACATGACTTCTCTAAAGAAACACTTTATTTTAGCCCTGAAAATCCGATTAATTTTCAATTACATACCAGTAGAATTTGATTTTTATTGCTTTCAAATTAATAAATAGTTAGTCAATTGAGTCTGCACAAAAGTGACGTCACAGTTGTATTTTGCCTTACAAAGTCTATGGAAGAAACATGTTTTGACAGGTCATAAAAAGTACGTCAATTGAGTGGCGCTGTCAACTACCCTATTGCCATCCAACGTGGCAATGCCGCTAGTTTTTTGGGCACACAACATATCATCAAGCCTTTAATCCCTTAAGGGTTAGGCAGAGATGTACCTATTAGTACAACCACATTTCGCCAGTTATGTATAAGATAAGTCCCATGTAATAGGGGGCGAGCCTATTGCCATCAAATTGCCTATTGCCACAAATCTAGATAACACACTTTTGGGCATATTTGTAACCGGGCACAAATCTAGACTTTTGGGCATATTTGTAGACAATGCCACTTTTTTTTTGGCACGCCTGTAATTTACCTACTTCATAATTTGTTCCCAGGACGCTCTGCTCCACGCCATCAAAGAAGAGTATGTGGAAGCTGTAGAACTGCTTCTGCAATGGGAAGAAGACAACCACGTGCTAGGAGAACCTTACGTAAGTAATCTTGCTACTATCTTACTATCCTTACTAATATTATAAATGCGAAAGTAACTCTGTCTGTCTGTCTGTCTCGCTTTCACGCCTAAACCACTGAACCGGTT
Organism: Hoplodrina blanda; assembly: GCA_949316365.1. Lineage (NCBI taxonomy): Eukaryota > Metazoa > Arthropoda > Insecta > Lepidoptera > Noctuidae > Hoplodrina > Hoplodrina blanda. The sequence continues at coordinate 4,134,366 of OX438564.1, read as the reverse complement.
TTGATGAAATTTGGCATGGAGATAGTTTAAGACCCGGGGAAAGACATACCGGGTAAAACGGGGTGAATAGAGAGGCAGGGGTGAATCGAAACGGAACTTTAAAAGGGATTTTAACGTTAAACTAATAAAGTTTGTCGCCAACAAGGAGACGAATTTGTAAATTATAATTCATTAAAAACAGTAGAGTCTTTTTTGCCAACAAACTATATTATATTAACGTTAAAATCCCTTGTAAAGTTCCGTCTCGATTCACCCCTGCCTTTCTAGTCACTCCATTTTACAGTAGGCTACTTTTTATTAGACTTCGACTTCGTCTGCGTCCGCGATAACCGACATTTGCGCGGACGAAGTCGCGGGCAAAAGCTAGTACCTACCAATATAAAGAGCTGTAGAAATTTTTTGTTTAGATCCCTGGAACTTCCAGTCGAAGTGAAAAAAATCTTTGTAAATAATTATAGCCAGATTCATGAGAGTATAAATTAAACATTGGTAAAACGAAAAGAAATGTATAAGTACTCGGAAGTAAATTACAATTTTATGTACTCTAGAATAAAAGTTAAATTTGTTTGGCGAAATTGGCCTGGATCGTAACATGATGTGACGAGTTGAACCTGAATTTGGTTTTCCATTTAGCTATTCTTATACGACTCCATATTTTCCTTCAACAGAGCTGGGAGTCAGTGGACCCATCATCAGCGACCTTCACACCAGATATCACCCCCCTTATCCTGGCTGCCCATAGGAACCACTACGAAATCCTCAAGATCCTGCTGGATAGAGGGGCCACGCTGCCAGTGCCACACGACGTCAAGTAGGTAGAGTACTTCATGACGATTTTCTAAGTATTTCTTATCCAGAAATAGAAATTTGAAATTTCGATTTAAGGATAGGAAAATTATACTTACCATCACGCTTGTAATCTTCAAAGGGTAAGGCAGAGGTGTACCCAATAGTAGGTACACCCACATTTCGCCAGTTATGTTCAAGTCCCAATGTTAAAGGGGGCGAGCCTATTACCATCAACCGGGCACAAATCCAGACTCTGAGGCTGCTACATTGAAATTCTGATGGAAAAGCCCAATAACACTTTGCCTTACCTGAAAATCGAACCCAAGACCTCATGCTCAGCAGTCCTTTGCGACCACTGGACCAGCGAGGCAGTCAAATAAACTAAACTTTTTATTTTAGATGCGGTTGCGATGAGTGCGTTAAATCTTCTCAAGAAGATTCCCTCCGTCACTCCCAAGCCCGCATCAACGCGTATAGAGCTCTCTCCTCTCCGTCCCTCATTGCCCTCTCTTCTGCTGACCCCCTACTGACAGCCTTCCAGCTGTCCTGGGAACTGAACAGGTTGAGTCGGATGGAGACGGAGTTCAGGGTTGAGTATAAGGTAAGTTTTCACCAAAGAAAAAAGCCAGTCAACTACCTACAATGTTTGACGAACAGTAAAAAACACATTTCGTCATCCAATCCATTTAACGCCTCGACGCGCGACAGTGTAAAACCGCGTTAGCGAGCAACTAGCTTCATCTTTCTGACTAACTGACCGACTCATTGACAATTCAAAAGTGCCTGTAAATGGTCTAAGACCCGTAGCGCACTAGCGGCCTGGCCGCAGCGGCCAGTCGCGCGGCCCGGCCGCAGGGGTTGCGATTTGCAACGCGGCCAAAACCGCGGCCACGATCGTCAGTTGCACATACAGCGCGCTTCAAAATGGACGTTGAAGAAATAGCAGTGCTTTTGTATCTTCTAAGTAAGAAGCGGAAAATGAAAAGGAAAAAATATTGGGTTCATCCCTTGCTACGTGAAAGTTCGTTCGATCTCGCTGGCTGCTGCGGCTCGGTGTGGCCGCTGGCCGCGTGCGGCCAGGTGCGCGCGCTCTGTGGCGATTTCATACTAAGGTATGTATCTCGATGGCCGCTGCGGCCAGGCCGCTAGTGCGCTATTGCTCTTATGGTTCTCGTAGGATAGTATATTAGGGAGTGGTGAACGTTTCTGTGAATCCTGCACCCTCAGCAGTAGGGAAAGGTGGAAGGAACAGAGAAAGTCCATGAGGACTTCTTCTACTAACACCAAAAAACAAAGGATAGTACCTATATTCAGTTTGACCCGGACATAATCACGGGTAGAAGCTAGTTAAGGATATTTTTGAATGATTGAGGCTGAGATTATAATACAAACGGTCCTAAAAGTATGAGAATTATCCCTCTCTTTTTTATGTCTTTTGCATGCCTAAATATGGCTGAACGTGTCATAATTTTTGTCATCCTCTAGTATACCCATTTTTGCGAAATAAAATATTATTATTCTTTATCTCAGTTATCTGTTACCCCAGGCTTTACGCACACAAACTCAGGAGTTCGCGACCTCCTTGCTGGACCACACAAGAACCTCTAAAGAACTGGAGATTATGTTGAACTACAACCCTTGGGACATGGACTGCTGGGAGCCAGGCGAACGACAGACCCTCGGCAGACTGAAGCTAGCCATCAAATACAAGCAGAAAATGGTAAGTATTTTAAAAAATCTTGAAAGAAATTATGAAATTGGTTATTTATTTGTCACAGAAATACAAATGGTCAGTCTTTATTTAATTAATATGTAAAATATATACAGGCTTAATAACAAAAAAAAAAACAATCAGAATAAAAAAAAGAAATTAAAACTAAATGTCATCAAAAAATGCATCCGTATCGCTATCTACAAGAAATATGCCCAAATAAACTGGCCGCATTGCCACGTTAAATGGCAATGCTTAACCTCTGGCCAAGGTATTAACCAGCCTCCGACCAGGCTTCGTAATTTTATTTCATTCTATAAGTCTTTTATTACAATCTTCTGGAATTTATTTATATTATTTATTAATTTATTAAGATTTTGCAACAGTTTTTTTATTCAATAGATCTTAAGTATTACAAATTATCACGGTCTTATAAAGTCGCCAATAACAGGCTAACGAGCATGTCTAGAAATTAGATAACAACAAAATAAAACATAATGTTATAACAGTAAAATACCCAGTAAAACTTCCTACCACTATAACAGTATATTTTTTTATAATTCTGGCATAAAAATTCACATAAATACACGTAATAACGTCCACATCTCAATATGCCAAGTCATAACTTCATCTATGTATACAGTCAACCGGCGACCATGGTCGCAATTAGACATTGCCATCACCTTTATGTCGTAGCCGTAAGGGCGACGAATATTTCAACGACAAATCATTTATACCTCTTTGGTATGAAATAAAGTCTGTACGTTTGCTCTCACCGCATAAAAATAAAAAAATAAAACAAAAATAATATCATCTCAAGAAAATACTTGAACGACTGATGGACCACAACTCCAAGATGAATAAAAATATCTTACATTTATAAAAATAATTTTATTTTGTCACACGCGGCAAAAGTTAGGGCCGGTTGTCACTGGCAAACAAAATTCAACCTTGTAGAAGTTCAATAAAGTTGAAAATAAGTAACTTTCTTTATAGTCCAAGAGAGTATCAACGCAGACTTCAAACGGATCAAACGGTACGCGGTTGTTTATTTTCGACTTTATTTTAAAAGGTGCAATGTTGATATTTATTTAACACGCAAATCCTCGATGCTCGCGAAGCCTCAGGTATGTATGTGCCAAGATTTTGGGTGAGGCAGCCCTAAGATTTTAGTAATTATGCAGACGATTGTATAATTTGAGATTGTCACGCAGTAGTCTCTTCTCATACAAAGAAGACACAAGCATTGAACACCACGCTTGCTCAAGGCGATTTCAGACTAAGATTAATTATAAGTCCAGGTTTTCTCACAATGTTTTCCTTCACCGATGTCAATGATGTCTAAGATAAACTTTGAAGGTACATGAAAGATTTAAAAAAGTCTTTGTAGTTACCTAGTATTAAAGTAGCAAGCTCATATGCAAGGCCATAACGACGATTTAATTTCGCAACCAAATAACACTATAATACTCGTAAAAAAAAACGACTACGTCTAGCTAGAGGTCTGGGTCCGTGCATTCATCACGCACCTGCGCCAGGTGATCAGACAGACCCCGTTAGCCCAACGGCCACCATAAAGAAAGTTGATACAGAAGGTTTACAAGGCGCGGTTTACGAACGAAAACGGGCGTGCGCACACATAAAAACAGAATAAACTAGCTTCGCCTAATTATCATTTATCACGGGGTTTTAATTCTTTTGCGCCCTAATTATTTTTATAAAATATAAACCCTAATTATTTTTATAAAATAAAAGTAAAGTACTAGCCAAAGTAGCTCCTTACAACAGTCATTAACATTGTGCCATTGAAAAAATCGTCAAAATCAGTCCACCCGTTTTGAAGATTAGGCGAGACAAACAAGCAGGCAGACAAACAAAATTGTGAAATGTTTTTTTTTTCGTATAAGTACACATTTATACTGTAAACATTTATATTTGTTTTGTAAAAAAGCTGTTTCTTTACAAACAAACACATAAATTTTGACTCGTATGTGCTCTCTCAGTTGAATGCCATTTTCGGTCGGGAGTATGCTTGCACTCACTTTCCTTGAAGAACGCCTTTATGACTTTGTGTACGCGCAGTTTCACTCGTCGTAGGAAGCTGACCTTCTACCATCTCTGGGTGAATTGCGCAAGCAAAAAAAATACACGGCAAACCTGAGAACGGTAGTGCAATGTGCTGATTTTTAATTTTATGTATTTTTTCTCAACAAAGTAAGTACTTCTCTACCTTGGCAAAAAAAATCATTGATTTCTACCCTCTAATATACCAAATAAAAAAATTACAAAGTGTTATTTTATCATCACGGTGGCCTGTCCTGAACCCAATTCTGCTCATAAAATACCTTCCCCTGCAAATACATTCGAAATATGGATTTAAATCGATGTTGTTATCAAAATTATTTTCGTTTGTTTATCTTCTTTCTCATGGATTTGACAGGCAGTCAACTTTTGTCCGGAAAAATGTTATCATTTCAGAGGACAGTAAGTTTTAGTAGAATAGCCATGTCAACATTGCGTTATTACGCCCTTCTCACCTTTCCTCACTTCGGATCAGTCCGGCTCAAGCTCTCGGCGCGAACGCACCGGTCCCATAACTTCTTGCAGTTTCCCGCCAAAAAAGAAAGTTTATCATTTCAGTAACATGGGGACAAAAATAGTTTCATTTCGGTGGCTGTTATAACTATGAATGAATTATTATAAATTATGAATGAAATTCTATCATTTCGGTGGTCATTTTTATCATTTCGGTAGACACTTTTCATTTCAGTGGACTCTTAAAAATTCATCCTTAAATATTTATGTAGGTTTTGATGAAATTTGATGTCCACTCACGGACAATGTTATAAAATAGGCTAAAGTTTTATTTGTCACTAAAAATATGTAGATAGCATTGGAATAAAAAAATCTCACCGAAATGACAAATAAAAATCTCTTGTTGAAATTCACCCCTCTCTATAATGTGGCGCCCGTCACCCTCCGACTGCAGTACAGTCAATCACTCTATTCATTCGCACACGCGAAACTAACATAACAGCATCCTTTTCTTCATTCCTCTCTTACAAGGCTATTCGACTTGAGGCACCCTTGAGTTACCTATGGAACCTTGTTCTACTTAACCTTAAAAACTATACTTCACTATGAATCACCAAACCTACTTAATACTATTTCAACGTTACAGAACTCCACTAAAACAGTCAACGTTGAACTGAGAAGTAAACAAGTGTACCTATTAATGGTTTATTTACACGTCTACTCTTTCATCCGCCACCTGTGTACCTAGTAGTCTAAACAATTTAGAATGTGACTTTGAATTATTGTAGTGTTGACTCTGTGATTATGTGTAGACAGTACTGAGGTGTCGGTATTAAACGATATTTTATTATGATAAAAGAAAAAAAAACTACAAAAATTCTGATACAATTCAGTTTCAACCAGTTTTTATTTATTTATTTTATTTATTTATTTATTTTTACAACAACACCACTACCATTACAGGTTACCCTAAATCGGCAGCGTGGCCTTAACAATATTTTACAATATTAAAAACATATAATATGCAAGGTAATTTTTGTGAACTCATTCAGAGAACAGGAAAACAAATCTAACCTCTCCGCAATTTCGTTTAGAGTATGCAAGGCGCGCGTCATTGGTGCTTTACCCAGCAGGTTGGTCCGGCCGCGAGGCACCGCCAGTAACCGCGGTCTCCGTCGCCGCGACACGTAATTATCCGGCACATTCAGACATACATCTTTTAGCACACCAGGGTTGGTTTTTTTACCACGCAATAACATAAAAAAATATGTGACTAGCGCCAAATCCCTTCTTGTTTCCAGCTTGTTGTACCCAACCATACCCAACACAAATAGGGTTGGGTACATCAATGGATAGAAAGGATAAACTCCGTACAGTTTCAGGTACAGGTACCGTGTGAATTTATTTTGTATGCGCTCCAGCATTAGCCCATACTTGGTTTCATGTGGAGCCCATACAGCCGCATTGAACTCTAATTGTGTTCTCACGAGTGCGTTATACAGAGCAGCTATAGCTTTTATGTTCTTAAACCCTACTGCCCTACGAAGTATGAAACCTAAGCTTCTATAGGATTTTTTGCAAACAGATGTAATATGTTCACGAAATGTTAGTTGAGCATCAAGACGCACCCCCAAATCGCGTACATCCTCCTTCCGATCAATTACCGCGTCATTCAGTACATACCCATGAAGAAGCGGATCTCTCATTCTACCAAAAGTTATGACCGAACATTTTTGTGCATTGAACAGTAGCTTATTTTTCTTACTCCATTCTACCACTCTGTTTATGTCTTTTTGTAATCTAAGACAGTCAGCCTCTGTTTGCACAGCCATTAGTAATTTCAGATCGTCTGCAAATAACAAACAGGTGGCATCCTCGACTCGAGTTTATTCCTAATATCACTAAAACTATCATAGTACTATCGGCCAAACTTAAGCATGCTCACTTAAGAAAATAGTCCTGCGGAAGCGCAGATAGTGACAAACCACGCCCCTTCCTTGCTCCACCCAATTAGAGACAATACATATTTGTGTGAGTGCAGTAAGTGCGTGCGACAAAAAATATCAACAAACATTAGCCAGTGCCAATTTGCGTCTCGCTAATTGTTCACGCTTCCTGTTCCCATCGCAATGTTATTTTACGACCTGTTTATTTCTATCGGACTGATTGCCTGCCCAACTGTGACCTTTGCTTTGTATACCGGACTGTGATCGTGGAACTATTGTTGACCCTTGCTCGTATCCTGGACTGTGTATCGTGACTACCTGTGGGCTGATTTGTCTATAACCCTGTCAGGGTTAAACCCGAAACCTCAATCAAGAAGAAAATAATGAAATCATTGTCACGCTGGAGTTACATCTACAAGTAAGTAACTTTTTTTTATCCAGAGAGAGATCATAATAGAAATAAATTAAGTGCATGTTGGTTTCCTTTACTGAGCTATATTTTTATTGGTTGCATTATTAAATAGATCTCATTTTTTTTCTTCTGTTACCGTAATTCACAGACCCAATTAAAAGTTATTGTTTCGCGAGCTGACGCCAACCATGCAGTTTTTATATTTCGTATATCTTTGTTGTTTTTATTAGACATTTTTTTATTCTAACGAAAGCGTGTATTATTGAGTTTCTGTGTAAAAGAAATACACAAATAATAATATCAATGATTGCTGACTGCAAACATATTTCATGTCAAATCTCTACCTCGAGTCTCTAAATACTCGTAGTATAAGCAAAGTCGCTGTTTCTGTCTGTCTGTCTGATTCTCCGATATTTTTTTCTAAACAATGCAACGGATTTTGATTTGAGTTCTCACTCTCATTTAGAGAATTTCTTTTGGAAGGTTTATATGCATGCAAATTATTATAAAGCAAAGCGGAGAATTTTAGAGATTTGTAAGACCGTGCGAAGTCGAGGTAGATCGCTAATTTACGATAAATATTAATAAAATACATAACTTAAAAGAAAAAATAAAGTATGAAATTACTTTTATTTAATTAAAATATTAATTTAAAAAGAGGTTTGTTATTTCCTTTCTATTTTTTAATATCGGCGCGTTCAAAGACATTGTTTTGGACATTTTATGACCCGATAACAAATCTTTCAACACCTAAACAATGGCCTTTCATTTTAAGTTATCACTGCATTTTGAAATAATTGAGTTACCGCACTTAAGTCGTTAACAATAATGCACAAATTTGCTTGGGAGAGTTTTACACAATATTGGAATTTACTACAATGCCATTGTTAAATATCTGTTTGTGGTCTACTACCCATATAAAATACAGATAACAATGTTGATACCTAAAGTAGATATTTAAAAAGTTAGGGTTTATTTGTTGTTAACTTAATCCTTTTGCACACTGCTAGTAATGTATTGTTCAATTCCTATATTATGTGACAATTCGATGCTAATTGTTATTTTTTTTTCAGAGAACCACAGTGCGCCGTTGGGTGCGTAGATATGAAGAAGATCTAACTCAGCGCGTTCGTGCACCTCGGCTATAAATGAAGGGCAATCGGCCAATATGATAGCCACATGTGAAAAATGCCCTACTGGAGTCCATCACAGACGGTCACTTTGATGTGTTTTTATTACACCCTATATTTTAGTAGATTATTTAAATCACTCTAACTCGTATTATTCTAATTCTTAAATATTATTATAATGTTATTTTGTCCAATGATTGTGCCAGTTATTTTAAAGTCGTCCTGTATAATCAATATTAATAAATGTGTACTAATAATATAGTAAATCTGAAGATTTGTTTGTTTAATCGCGCTAATGTCTGGAACTACCAGTGTTATATATATTATACAGTAATTATTTTTGTATGATAGCCAGATTTAGGAAGAATATTATAAACAACGTGTTCCATAAATGCCTGCTCATATTAACACATAGACACTACGTCTATACACATATAATAATATATCAAAATAAACTATATTAAGTTTTCATAACTTTACGAAATATATCGAAATAATGGATGAGGCAAAAAAACACCAAAACTCAGTATAATTTGATATGGGAATTAGGCTCTCTATCAAATACTGCAGATTACCCTTAATATGCCACGCATTTCTGAAACACGTTGTAAATATCAGCCTCATCACGGAGCAATAACCAAAGACGCGTGGAAACCGCGCGAGACAGCTAGTATTAAAATGTGATAAATAATGTAATAAAGTAAGTGTAATGTATAATATTATGTGGTGTGTTAAAATAACGTGTGTGTAATAAGTAATAAAAGATATGTATATTTTTTTTTAAATATATATTTATTATGTTATTAATTAGGTAGTAATATTGTTGTATTATTTATTATTACCTAATATGAACAATCTGTTTGAAACAGGCTGATTGCCTGAAAAGACGAATAATTATGTTAAATGCTATGCTATTAATGCTATTTCGCGCGGTAGTGGCGCATATTTCTTATTTGTATTTATTTTTTGTTTTTAGTTTTTTAGACTTAATACCAACTTGTTTTTATTTTGCTTTTGTATATAAGTTTTCTTATGTTATGTGTGTCATTTTCGTGTAAATAAACAGTTTTTCTTTCTTTCTTTCTATGTAATTTTATATCTGTTATGTTTTCTTGGACAATCTTGAAAAGATGCATAGAAATAAAATAAATTATAGTTAAAGTTGTTGTTTTTTTTTTTCTGAAAAAAAAATGCAAATCCTAAGTGAATTTTAAAGAACCCACAAGCAACCAGTGCATATACACACATCAAAAAAGTCTAGGGATCAACATCCCTAACATTTGTTAGGGATGTTGATCCCTAGACTTTTTTGATGTGTATATATATCACACTAAGACTAACTTTAAAACAAAAATGTCTTACTATACATATAAATGAAAATATTTAATAACTATACCTACCTAAAATAAATAATAATTTAAAAAAACACTTTATTACCCATGGAGGTAGAATTTCCAATATTTTCTAATAGTTAGTTACAGATGAAACTAATGAAAGCGTGCTAATAAAATAATTCTAAACAGTTTTTTATTGAGTTAATATAAACTAAAAACGTGTATTTTATTAGCCAATATTTGTTTTCAATTCTCCGGTATTAAATGCTCTATAAGAATAGAATGTTCAAGCGGATAAAATTCTTATCCTTACATATAATAAAATAAAACAGCCCCCCTGCGGCCCGCCGCGCCACGTCTCAAATACTGCTGTACTCATTTTCGTGGGATTTTATCTACTATTATACAGAGTTCATAGAGATTTAGGTGTATAGGTATTTATGTTATATTAGAGAAAAACCGAACGTTTTAGTGATTTGTAACACCCGTGCAAAGCTGGGGCGAGTCACTAGTAGTTGTTTACATTATTATAACATAACATCACGCCTGTTATCCCCGAAGGGTTAGGCAGAGGTGTTTACATTATTATCTTAGTACGAAATAATTATAATTTTTTGTGGAAGGTTGATACGAATTAAATAATACCAATAACACATTTTCTAAATCAAACATAATATATTATTATGAGTACGAAATAACTTCTTGTCAACAATAATTTATAAAAGAGCTCACGCGGGCCATATCATAGTTTGAAACCGAACCGACAATTAGAATTTGTTACCATTGAAAAACATTTCACAAAACGAGGGACACAGCTTACTAATGTGCGCCCCTGCTGCACACTAGTGTGAGTGTCCACTTCTACACATCATTGTATTACGACGAACACAACTAAAATTCGCTTCCTATTGGTCAAAACGCATGCATACGGCGATCGAGTCGAGAGCCGTGCTATGCGATTATCGCCTTAAAGGTGAGCATGCGGAAGTTTGGTCGATAGTACATACAAAGAACATCCCCAAAGTACAGGGGATAATAAAAATTGAGAACACGATCAAAATGTGGCCATTTGCGACAGTGATGCGAGCCAGACTGAGGCGCGCGCACGCGCGGTGTGTGGCGGCGGAACGCGGACCGCACGGTCCGCGCAAGAAAGGCGTACCTATGTCCCTACGCGTCGCTACGCGATTTAGCCGAAATTCTTCTTTAAATATCGGCCTTGTCTATCGCCTGCTGAGCAAAACTTCTGGGTTCGCGTCACCAACATTCTAATATGACCGCGTCACCGACATGCTAATATGACTAATATTGTTTTAAGTTTTCGCTTCCGTCGGCATTCCCAAAAACTGCCAATTTTTTTTTCCTATTAATATTTTACATAAGTACATTAATTTATTTTCAGTTCGTCGCCCACCCAAACGTTCAACAATTATTAGGAGCTATATGGTATGAAGGTCTACCAGGATTCAAGAGAAAAAACATCGTTGGACAATGTATACAGGTACCTACTTATTTTTTACATTAAAAATACATAATAAAAAGAGTAAGAGAAATATAAATGTGCCATTAATTTCAACGCAACGGGGTCTAGAACTATGTAGGTAGGTATTAACTCCATCCCATCTATGGTAACACGATTTAGTACCTTTGCACTCTGTATCTTAGTTTTTTTATATATATCATGTTGCGTAAAAGCAACCATCTGTACCAGTTATTTTACTGCTAAGATCATTTTCTTGACAATGGCAAGGTAAAAGCATATTCTTGAAACATATTATTTATACTTACCTAATATTTTTCTTTACTTTTTTCCTTTGACTACCAAATTGGTCACGTGGTCACAAGCGAGACTGGTTAGAGCCCAGCATTTGATTACCAGAAGGCCAATTTTATCTACTTTAGAACATTCAAAATCTAAGGGATCCAAGGCAGTTGAATCTTCATTGCCTCGGCGTTTTTCTGGCGGTCTCCACTGTTGATTCTGGAGTTGCAGTGGATGGGACTAGTGTAGCGGACTTGACCCATAAAAAAAATGAAAACTGGTGGTGTATGATTACCACCACTGATTAATTTATGTTTTATATTTTGTTAGGTGGCAAAACTAGGGGTAATGTTTCCAGTGTACTGCACTATATACATGCTGGCACCAAATTCAGAGTACGGCAGATTCATGAAGAAACCCTTTGTTAAGTTCATATGTCACAGCTCTTCGTACATGCTGTTTCTCAGTAAGTTTTTGTTCTTAATATTTCTTTTACTCTTAATATACAGGTTGTTTGGTGCATCGTCAAATCGAATGGGCCAAAAGGAGAGAAAAGTTCTCTAGTCTGTCCCCTTTTTCCAACGGTATCTACCTATGCAATATGCCAAACAAAAACTTTTAAAAACTATTCCATATTCGGGATAAAAACATGTTTTTCGGTAAATAACACGTGCGAAACAAGTAAAATACCTGCTATGGAAGAGACCACCATTCGCCATCATAAGTCCTGGTTTCGTTTTTCGCTCGCCTTGCTGTGCGAATGAAAGGACATGATAAGCTTCTTTGTTTGGTCGCCATTTTTAATCCGTTTTTAAGCGGTCATCATCGCATCTGGTAGAATACCAGAGGCATTGCAAATTGTCCACTTCGGTGTGATCGGGCTTTAACATAACTCGAAACAAAATACAGTTGAAACAAGACCATAGTAATGATATTCTTCCACTTCCAGTTCTCCTATCACTAGCATCTCAACGAGCAGACTACTTAGTCCTGGAATGGTCTGGCATCACCTGGCTCCAGGATCTGGTAGACCACTGGAAGGAACGGGAGAGAGGTTCCTTGCCCAGCATCATTGAATTCAGCGTCATCATCTACATAGCAAGTAAATTTGCGTTTGTTAGCATGCTTTTCTATATTTTCTTTGAAACTTTTGATAATAAATATAACTTATGCCACCTTTTTATAAAATAACATTTATTTATGTTCAGACTGAGTTTAAAGTATCGAGCCAGTTTTTGTATTGTAAACTTTATGTCTGTCGGAATTAAGTTCGAAATTCATAAATTAGCTCGATGCGATAGCTTAACCAAAATGTTCATATCAAAATGGGATAGTCTGAAGATCTTGGAATCTCTGCCAATTCCACATTTATATCACTACCACTTAATAAAATATCTATTAAAGTTTAAAGCACAGTTTTAATTTTTCCATCTAATTAACACTTAACCAATATGTCCAACGACAGAAAAAGCACTAACGAATCCGAAAATAACGATTATTTAAACACGAGTTTATAATGTTTTAACTAATCTTTAAGTAACCCCATGACTCCTGTACTGTTGCATGCATAGTACAATATTTTGAGTGCGTTACATTGCACACTACAACAAACAGTGATTTTTCACATCCTGTAACTATCCTAATCCTAACTAATATTATCCTAACTAATATTATAAATGCGAAAGTAAGTTTATTTGTTACCTTTCCACGCCTGAAACACTGAACCGATAATCCTGAAATTTTGTATATACGTTGTCAGGTGTACAGAAAAGGATATAGCGTACCTTTCATCCCGAAAAAAAGTATTGTTCCCGAGAGAAATCACAATAACGTTCTTATGATTATAAATGGCGTCACATGTCTTGCGAATTATGATTGAATTAAAACTTAATTTGCGAGCAAAGCCGCGGCGATAGCGAGTCAAAAATAAAAGTTTATGTCTATTTCCCCGTATACTTAGTATAAAAAATAAGAACTACTTACGCCTCCCCAATAATAAAATATTGCTAAAAGCGCCTGTAAAGAACCCTGATGGACAAACCTGATAATATCCATATTCCAGGTCTAATTTGGGCAGAAATAAGATCACTTTGGACTGGTGGCATTACCGAGTACATTAGTGATCTATGGAACATCGTCGATTTTATCACGAACGCGTTTTACATCGCCTGGATCAGTCTACGATTCTCATCTTGGTATATTGTTCAGGTAAATAGTTTTGATCCTAGTTTACGAGGAGTTTTGCCTCCATTTTTAAGGATAATGGTAATCATTTTCTATCAGGTCAGTCATTAGTTGGTTTACTTACCAATATTACAACTATAAGAAACATTCGAAAAGGAGAGATGGCAGAATTTATGCTTTATTGTAGTGAAAAAGTAAATTAAAAAAAACGTGTTGCACTCCGGGATTGCCGGCAGAAGTGAAAACTTGATTATTAACGTTTACGTTTACGTTTAACATACACGAACATTCGCGCAAGCGCCCTGCGCTGTCTAAACGAAACAGTAGATCCGTCCTACGCTTTTTCGATCAGGTCACGTGTCCTGACGTTCATTACAGAAAAAGTGCTCAACGCCGCTAAAGAAGTTTTCACTTCAAAAATCAATCTGTATAAAAGTTCAACGTAAAAAAAATTCAAGAAAAAAAGTCCAGAAGTTCAAAATTTTGTAAAAAAATATTGAATAAAGAACTACACCATTGAAATCATTTCATGATAGATACACACATTAAACTATAAATTCTAATGCTAAACATATCGACTTTATAATAGTCGGAACCCATTATTGGTAAGATTTAAACTGGTCTAAATTTTTAATGGTTATAATATCTTAACCTCCAACTGCTCTTCTTTAATTACTTTTTGCCTTTTAGCGAGACTACAATACTGGAACAGACCCCTGGTACCCACGAGAAAGTTGGGACTCCTACGACCCCATGCTCCTATCTGAGGGTGCCTTTGCAGCCGGCATGATCTTCTCCTTCCTCAAGCTGGTCCATATCTTCTCCATCAACCCATACCTTGGACCTCTGCAAGTGTCTCTAGGAAGAATGATTCTGGATATTCTCAAGTTCTTCTTTGTTTATATGTTGGTGCTTTTCGCTTTTGGTTGTGGTAAGTTGAATTTAAATGTATACTAATACTATACCTATACTAATACATCAATACTAATATACGCGACTTCGTCGACGTAGATGTGAAAAATAAAACTTTTCATACAATTGAATTTCCCCTCTTCACCCCCTTTTTTTTTTTTTTTTTTTGAGGTGGTAAAAATCATCAAATGAGTCCTTCCGTCCTGGGCGGGGCGGAAGGGACTGTCAGACTTTTACTGACTAAAAAACCACCCTGTTCCTTCTGTTGCCCTTTACGTTCCGGGGCCACGGTATCCTGTTAAGACGTCCCGCAACCCCGGCAGGCGTTTGGCCCCGTTGGGGGGCCCCGTCCCTGTGCTGACAGCTCTTTGAGGCGCGCGCGAACAGAACGCGCCGTCGACCCGGGCATGGTCCTTGATCGGACGGCGAGCTACCCATTACTCGCCGTCCGCAAGCCCGCGCCTCTTCACCCCCTTAGAGGTTGAAATAATATAACATGACGCCTGTAATCCCCAAAAAGTTAGGCAGAGGTGTACCCATTAGTACACCCATATTTCGTCAGTTCTGTTTGAGTCCCATGTAATAGGGGGCGAGCCTATTGCTTAGAGGTTGAATTTCCAAAAATCCTTTCTCCTTTTTGCTCGCGTACCTACATCATAAATAGAAGCCATGTAAAAAATTTCACGTTCTAAGTTCTAGCAAATTCGGCTGTGTCAGTGTCTACATTTATTAGATTGGATACTGTAAGTCCCACTTAAACCAAAAACTTAACTCGAGAGTTAGTGGCTAACACGAGTTCAATTTCGTACACAATAGGCCCGAATTAGGAACTAACTCGGAGTTAATAACATAACCCTGCCTGGTGCAAGCGTGCCTAAAGTTAACTCTGTCCTTGATGCAGGTTTAAACCAACTGATGTGGTATTATGCTGAGTTGGAGAAGAATAAGTGCTACCATCTTCCGAATGGTATACCGGATTTTGATGGTCAAGAACGAGCCTGTACGATTTGGAGACGATATGCTAAGTAACTATCAAAGCTTATATTTCTATCATTGGTTTCTGGGGTTCAAAAAATAATTAAATGATAGCTGAAACATTTAACTGAAATTCTTTTGTTGACAATTTAAACAAAAAATATGTTTGAACCAGCCTCTCATGCATGCAAGGTTTTGGGCCAATTAATGTGTCATGTACTTTCTAAGTTTATCTTGGACATCACTCACATCGGTGAAGGACAACATCGTGTCGAAACCTTGACTTATAATAAATTTATATCTGAAATCGTCAATCCGCCTTGAGTAAGTGTGGTGACCAATGCTCGTGCCTTCTCTGTATGAGAAGAGGCTTTTTTGTTCCTAATTTACTTCATCAATACACTCTTTTTCAGTTTATTTGAAACATCCCAATCCCTATTCTGGGCGTCTTTCGGTCTCGTGGATCTGACTACCTTCGAGCTGACTGGCATCAAGAGTTTCACCAGGTTCTGGGCACTCCTGACCTTCGGGTCTTACTCGGTGATCAATATCATCGTTCTACTGAACATGCTGATCGCTATGATGTCCAACTCTTATCAAATTATATCGGTAAGTAGGAACAGGAGTATCTAGAACTCACTCTAAGAACCCATTAATTAATGTTAATTGTGATCCGTAGTGTTTCTGGAAATTTCATGGGCTATTCCCAGTTGTAAACGTTCCTTTGTGTTATTTGCCTAGGTCTGTTCTGTCTCCTGCTTATTTGGAAATTATGATTTTTCTTATTCCTCCGCTTTCTTTTTCGATTAATCAGCATCTATAGTATTGTATTAATTTCTCAGGAACGAGCAGACACCGAATGGAAATTTGCCCGTAGCAACTTGTGGATGTCATACTTCGAGGATGGGGATACGGTGCCTCCCCCTTTTAACATTATCCCAACCCCCAAGCATTTCATGTGCTGGTTTAGACGGCTATGCACTAACAGGGATCGGGGATCTATTATTGTAAGATTGATTTGTTATTTAGAATTTTAAGATTTTATTTTTTACTCCGCTGTGCTGTTTTAGAAAATTTAAAAAAAAAACATACAATGTGGGTCCTTCTGCATCATCGTCAAATTTCAGATGGTTGTTATAAGACACATCAGGTCAATTATGAATATAGGTACATTTGTTATTTGAGTTGATTATGTTTGTCAGTATTTCAGAATTCACCTCTTTCAAATAACAGAATCGCCCCGTTACGTATGCGGTAAGGCAAGCAGTAAAAATCTGAATGAAGCGGATGATTTCAATTTTAACAATTTAATACTCATCAGACGATCTGATGAGGACTACGGGATCGCGCTGGATGCAAGTCGCTTCCAACCGGTGCTATTGAAAATGTATAGGGGACGCCTATGTTCAGTAGCGGACGTCCTACGACTCATATGATTAAAAACAAAAAAAAAACAAAAAGAGCGAAAAAACAAAAAAAAACAGAATTACTTTAAAAGAGCGTTATGGCGTAAAATCAATTGTCAATTCTTTGTCCATAAAAAAACTTAAAGATAGACAGGACAGGTACTTCTCAATTAACTCTTCCCCAGAACAAATCCCGCGAGAAAGCCCGTCAGGAACACGAAGCCGTAATGAGAGTACTAGTCCGAAGGTACGTCACAGCTGAACAGAGAGCCAGAGATGAGACTGGCGTTACCGAAGATGACGTCATGGAGATCAGACAGGATATCTCTACACTGCGGTACGAGCTTATCGATATACTGCATAACAATGGGATGAAGACGCCAAGGATTAGTATGCAAGATGCTACTGGTAAGATACTGTGGAGTTGTTTGGTTTGGTTGGAATTTTAATAGGTGATGGCGGTTCCTATAACTTACTAACTGTTATTAGTTTAAACAAGAATTTCTTTAAATACGGATTCGTTTAGTATACTTGTATGTACCTATAGTGCAAGCAAGTACAGTTTTCATATCAATATGTAAGCAGTTTACTTATGCCAAACCGGCCTACCCTAATACACTAAGTAGGCATGAATATCATTCATACCGCGTGCACTCAACAATCTTACTTTTAATGATCAAGCTCATCAAGCAATCAATCAGTATCAGTTTATTATTCTCATGGTGTAAGACCTCAAACCGTGCAATAGTAAGTAATAGCTATTATTGGTAAAGGCTAAGAATAGTCACAAGATTTTGTGAAGATACTTTTCTAAGTAAACTTACGCTAATCGTAAGAGGTTTTTTAGTAATTGCATCTCATAAAACAAGGGAAATTTTCAAAAAAGATAATATTATCAAAGAATAGGTGTTGAATGAAACGTTAATATTGATGAAGTGTAACTCAAGGTCAACTGTACCTACAGGAAAATATTAATGACTCTGTGTTGCAGTCGCTGGTAAAAAAGGCAAAGTGATGGAAAGAAGAATCCTGAAAGACTTCCATATTGGCATAGTGGAGGGCATCATAAAAGACGTCATATCCAAAGAGAACAAGCCCAAGGATGTGTTTAGCCAAATCGCTAAAGCAATTGTTAGGAGAGGAAGCATTGACAGGTAAGCTTTATGAAATAACTAGCACTTTGCCTGGGACTTCGTCTGCAAAGATTTCATTTTTTTATTTTACTTTTTTTTTTTATTTTACTTTACTTTCGTACTACATTTACAAATTCTACACCCCTTAGGCCCCTTTGAGGGGTGCCATAGCTCCCGTGGGTCAGAGCGCGATGTTATATAGTCTATACTATTCCTTATAAATCTGGCTATTAAGATTTTTTCCAATTCGACTGATAGTTCCAGAGATTAGCTCGTTTAAACAAACAAACAGAAAAAACTCTGCAGTTTTATTTTATTAGTATAGATAACTGTAGTATAGATAACTTGAAAATTTTTAGCCTTTAAATTCTTGATTTGTAATACTTTTTAAGTGCTAGTGCATGATTTAGTAGTTTTTAAATATGGTACATTGCATTCACGTGCAAACATTGATTTTAAAAGAGTACGTATGGAGTTTCTTGCCCATTCTTCTCCATACAAAACTACCTTTTGGAAGGGGCAACTAGATTCAATTCCTTTTTCTTTTGTATATGACGTTCAAAAGTGCCTTATAATGGCCTAATTGAAATAAATGATTTAACTTTGACTTTGAACTGGCATTTGTACACGATAAGGATAGGACTACTTAAACATCATCTGCCTAGCCTGTTCCCAATTATGTTAGGGTCGGCTTCCAGTCTAACCAGCTGATTACCAGTATTTTACATGGAGCGACTGCCTATCTGACCTCCACAACCTTGTAACTGGGTAATACAATACCCAGATAGATATAGGACTACTTAAACAAACACTGAAAATTCTCATTGTTTCCAGCAAAAAACGTGATTGGAACGCCCTTGTCCGGACTAACACCGTTCGCAAGGATCCTATAGGAACCACTGCGGAAGCGGAAACCAGGAGAAGCCGGCAGTCTCTCAGAGCTCATATCCTGGAGAATATGGCGTCCAGGACTATTGACCCTCAGAAACTATTAGGTATGATACATTTTGGAGACCTAAAAACGACAGTCTTGGCACGGTTGGACTTATTGACGGCACGGTTGTCACAGTGGCTAAGCGATTGGCTGCTGCACTGCGAGTCACGGGTTCGTTTCCCGCACAGAACCAATATGTGTAGACCACCTATAGATAGTAATTGTTCCGGGCCTGCCTTTTTGTGTTTGTGAGCTTATATGCATGATGCAGGAGAAATTCTTTGGGGGGGCAACAGTTTTTAAAAAAAGAAGAGGAATTTATGAAAAATAAATGATTAGGTAATAAAGGTTTTATACTCCTGGCTATAATAAAATGCCTTACTGAAATGTTGAATTAAAATAGAGAAAGTATACGTACTTGCTAGTTTAAATTACCAGACACTTTTCTTAGTCCGTAACTACAGCCAGATGCATTAAAGGCAGAAACAGTAAAGCCTCTTGGTAGAAGAAGAAAATGTTGACCCTAGGAATTAAACCACAATTCCGCTTTCAGAATACAACCCTCACCTAGCCGCAGTGTCTCCGTGCGCAAGAGTAGCATATGCCAAGTTCATGAGAAGCAAGATCAAGTCAGACTTCAACGAGAGAGAGAGGAAGGGCAGAAGAGCGTCGCAGTTCAGCTTGGAGGACGAGGTGTTTGACCCGCCGAAGAAGAAGGAGAGGGACAGTTGTAGGAGATGCAGCGGTAAGAGATAGTTTTGATTACTCTCCAACAAAGAACCATGAGGGCCTACCCCCAACTCTTAAAACAATATAATTTTAATATTAATTTGCCATACTTAGTATTGGATTTTCAACGTTCGGCTCAGCGCCGAGAGTTAAAAATCCAACAACAGAAATTACAAAGTAATATTAAAATGGTAGGTACTGTTTTAAGAGATGGTGATAGGCCCCCTGAATGTGGCCTAAGCAGGCGCTAATCATTAATAAGCAAAGGCCTCTTCCTATACAGAGAAGGCACGAGCATTGATCACTGCGCTTGCTCAAGGCAGATTTCGGGGTTATATTAATAATTATAAATACAGGTTTTCTCACGATGTCTTTCATCACCAATGTCAGTGATGTCAAAGATAAACTTAGAAACGAAATCACATTAGTACTTGCCCAATATCGAACCCATAACCTCATACAGGGGAGGCGGGCGCCTAAGTCGGCCTAAGCCATTGGGTTATCTTTAAAGCTGACTCATGTTGTTGTGGGGCTTCTAAAAACAGCCATAATACGATTTTTGGGGAGTGGCTTCCATGTTATTCAACCACAATGCTTTATTTAAAAATAAAACCGAAGTAGGTATAGCATCGTATAGGTACGCAAATACACCGAAAGCCTAAATTCCATTATCACTCAATCGTCAATTCTATTATCCTAATCACGATTAGTAGAATTAGCATTATAATCTAATATGAAATGCATAGGTTTACATAAACTTCCAATTAAATTTTGAATGTTAATATGATTGAATGATGAACTATGTATTTGCATAATTGATCGAGACCATTCAATAATTTTAATTGATACCTACTGATTGCAAAATGAACTACTGTCTACAATCTATGTATCTATAGTTATTTAATGCATTCCTATTTCTTTTCTTGACTGTACATAACTCGCTCTTTTTGTTGAAGTTTTCTCGAAAATAAGATCCTAAGAGAAAAATATTATTGAAGACACCAATATTATCCCTAATCATTATTATTCAACAGGTCGAACATTCCGTAGCAGGACACCGATTCCCGAAACTTCAGACGACGAAGGACTAAATGAAAACGAAATACAAGTAGAAGCTGATATTGAGGACAAAGGTAACGTGTCTTTTATATAGTGTTTAGAGGTATGAGGAACCAGGTGGAAGTTCCTCATCAGTCATCCGCCATTCTTCTTCTTTTCGTGTTGATTGACTCAAATGTTGTCCGACCAATACCTATTGAGCAACCTGTACAGCTCTATCATTGGCCTCGTTAGATCTAGGATGGTGCAGATAGTTGCACGACGGGCAACTGAAGAGGTGACACATGTATTGTCCTGTGATGGTGCTCCACACTGACACTCCTCATTGAAAGGGTGCTGTGTCTGGTGGGCTACTGCCCAACGGCTGTTGTCGAGATTTTGTATATTGTTTGCTTCAGTCGGGGTGCACATTAAATTTTAATGTGCTATGTATGTCACGACAGAGTTTTAAGATATACAGCATGTAACAAAAACCCTGTCCGATCCTTAAGGGTATTATTCGGGATCGTACTGCGAACACATATACGTAACCATTTAATGGATTTGAGTTTTTTTTTTACCCCAGTGAAAAAAAAAAAAGAAGAAAGAAAAAGTAATTAAATTAAAATAAAACATAAAAACTGAACAACGGCAACACTGATCTGACAGGGTTTTTGTTACATAGTGTATGTTCAAGATTAAAATGAAGTCTTTTTCTAATATGTTCGAATTAATTATTTGGAGTACACGGAATAGGTATCTAGTCATGGTCCAATGCCTTATTATGCGGCGTCAGTTATAGATATTGATGTCGATTCCCTTGTTCACAAACTATACACTTAAATTAGAGAATTGGCATCTCTTACTAACATACAGCGAAAGAAAAGGACGGTGACATTCCAGAACTAAGTTAGAGATGTCAAATTATTTTTGAATTTAAATTTTCCGTGTGAAGTTTTAAATCAAACTAAATTAACAGCCTTTCTTGATTTGTGAGAGAGAAAAAGATAGAAATTGTCTAAATTAAGTTAAAGTAATAGAATCGGCACTATGATAATTCCTGTGCCCGCCTATGCAATAAAATTTCGGTAACGAGATTAAAACTTAGGTGCCTACTTGACATGATCGGCAATTAGTACCTACATTATAACTTTAAACTAACTTAATTACAGCCTGAACGAATAAATGCTTGACTTGAAGAGTTTGAATAGGTCGCAGTTCAAGCAGAGATTTAGGTAATTGTCCAATGATTTAGTTTGCGTGTCTAAAAGTAACAAAATTAACTAACTTATTTTTAGATACACCTAATTTCATTTAACCTTACTAACTATTGCGTTTTGACAAAATAATAGAACTATTTCTTTTTGTTAGTTTATTCGTTCGGATTTTTCTAGCTTTTTTTAAGAAACTAACCAAAGCTGTCTGTCACCTCTGACTTAGACAAGTCAAGAGCAAACCCATCTTATCCTAGAGTCAAGAGCAAACCCATCTTATATATTTTAAAAATAAGCCGGTGTCCGCAAACCAGTTAATAACCCACAACCCAATTAATAACACATTATAATAAAATAATAATAGCTTATACGTGTTAAAGGGCCGCTTTTTTTTATTTTATTTTAATTTTAACCTGTGTTGTCCCGATGCAATTATCACCCGCGTTTAGTTACGTCTTTGGATAGTGATATAACGTATAAAAACTCTATAACAAAAATTCTATAACAAAATCCGATAAACAAATCTTATAACGCAAAACGATTTTTCAAATCAGACCAAAAGTGAGATTAGCACGTTAAAACATACTCTTCAGTTTTACAATAAAGTAAAGATTGTCCTTAGCCTATATTTAGCATTTCTATAACTATTGTAATAACTTTCAAAGTCCAACTTTCATTAAAACTGTATCGAACTTTTAAAAGGGACGACCTTTTGCTTAACAGTAGCCCATGAAATCTATACTGATGTTATAAAGCTGAAAGCTTTGTTTGTTTATTATTTGATTAATCTCTGCAACTACTGGTCCGATTTTAAAAATGCTTTCGTTGATAGGAAGCTACGTTATTTCTGAGTATTATGAGCTTTTATTTTATTATCAAAAAACTTAGGGATGTGTAAGAAAATTCACGCAGACGAAGTGGCGGGCTTAACCTAGTATAACTGATAAATTATTACTTCATCAGGAATTTATTATGTTATAACCAACTTTAATCAAGGGATGACCTTGGCAATAAATTAATTTCAATTAATTTTGTAATGAGATACGATTGTTGTTAATTTATTTAAATATCGCACCATCGAAGGATAAATAAAGATAGATGCAAATGTTGAGAAACAACATTTGTTGTACAAATATTTCTGTGAGTTATTTATTGTAGATATCTATTTAACTGTAACACCAGCGTATTACTGTCCCACTGCTGGGCAAAGGCCTTTTGTCATTTAGAAGGCATAAGCATTGATCACCACGCTTGCTCAAGGCAAAATGGAACTTGCTATAGGCCGGTTGCGAACCCACAACCTCTTGTATGAGAAGTGGATGCCTAACCCACTCGACCATCAAGAGATCACTTTATTTTTTATCTAATTTTACTTAAAACTACGTTGTGTGTAAATTAAATAGAAATTATTATTGCATTGACATTCAGATCGATTCTTTGATATCCCAGCGATAAATATTAAGGATGCAAAAAATTCACTCTTACGTAAATAGGAATTTTGTATATAATACACAAAATGGAAGACTGGTTATCAACAACTTCTGACACAGAATGAAAATGTGATAGCATTATTTTAATATCTACATCTCGTATTTTACAACTCACCATGTAGGTAGTAACTAGAGATGATAGAATAATACATTTTTTTTCTCTAGGTTCAGAAGGTGGATCAGAACAGACTCGTCCACTGAAATCCTCGTCCCAAGAGCCGTCGGAGCCAAGCACTCCAGCTTTCGACCCAGCCGATGGCACCCGATTGCCCCCGCCAGCAGAATTCCAGTCAACAGACCACATCATCACCATAGAACCAGACACACCAACAAAGACTCTATACATCACTCAAGAAGAGGATTCGAACCTTCAGAAACCCATCACTCCGACTCCTAGCATTCATTCTCAGTCAGAACAAATCCTTTCTGCTTCAAGCTTAGAATCTCAGTACAAACAAATGACGTCAGAGCCTCCTAGTGTGATTGTGACCCCAGCTACCAGTGAACCTGAAAGATCTCCTCGCAGATCTTCGATTAGTACTCCTAGGTCAGCTAGGGTCAGTCCATCAGCTTCTCCAAGCTTTGGAAGGGATAGAGGCAAGTCGAAAGTGACTGGAAAATTCGTTTCTGGATGGCTTTGAGCTAAATGTAGACCCATTTTGGAAATTGATGCGGTTTTTTTTGGGATTTAGGAAAATAAAAGTCTAGTCGTCTAGTGTTTATGGTCTTATTTCCGAATTGACGTATTAGTGAGATATGCTGTTGTTATAGCAATAACTAGTTTTTATCGATATTGTTGTCATCGATTAATAATTTAGGACGGTCAAGGTCACGACTCTCATTACAAGATACAGTGCAACCTTAATATAACAATGCTGTAGCCGCTTGTTGGGTTTGTATGTAACTGGCGGAGGATCCTAGGGGATTTCGCAGGATTTGTTAAATCGAGTGCCTGCGCGCGCGCTGTGGTCATAAAGCGCAACTGCTGAGCGGTCTTGGGTTCGATTCCCAGGTCGGACAAAGTATTATTGGGATTTTCCATCTCCTGATGGAAAAACCCAATAACACCTCTGCTATTTCTCAGTAGCAGCCTCGGAGTCTGGATTTGTGCCCGGTTGAAGCAAACAAAGCATGTTTCTATTAAAAGCGCAACTGCTGAGCATGAGGCCTTGCGATCAATTCCTAGGTTAGGCAAAGTGTTATTGGGGTTTTCCATCAGGAATTTCTCAGTAGCAGCCTCGGAGTCTGGATTTGTGCCCGGTTGATGGCAATAGGTTCGCTCCCTATTACATGGGACTTAAACGTAACTGGCAAAATGTGGGCGTACGAATGGGTACACCTCTGCCTAACCCTTCGGGGATTACAGGCGTAGTGTTAAATCGAAGAAATCGTTTTTAAAGTTGTACTGTACTTCTACATATCAAACAATACATATCGCATTTTTCTTTTTGTATCGTTCTGAAACTTTAAGCAAGTTATTAATAATTAAGCCAATTTTTCAAATAGGCCATGACGGCTGAAAATTACCATGTATTGCCTTGTAATAAAAAAGTGCCATTATTCAGAATTGTACTTTATGTACCTATTAATAGAGTTCGTGACTTTAGAAAACCCAGATGTTTAATGTACACACATCAAAAGTGTCTAGGGATCAATATATTATTATTACCAAATACATCTTGATCCCTAGACACTTTTGATGTGTATATTTATAATAGGTGGAAGAGACATCGTAACCTGCACCGTCAAAATGTAAAGAATAGCTGATTTTTTTTAATAACCTTCAAAAATGTTACCAGTGAGGTTGACTAGAGAATCATTTGACACCTGCATGGTTGGCGCAGTGGCTAAGCGATTGGCTTGGTTCAATTCCCGGTCTACAGATAGTTGTTCCGGGTCTGGCTGTTTGTGTAAGTGAGTTTATTATGTTTTATCAACCGACTTCAAAAAGGAGGAGGTTCTCAATTCGGCGCGTATGTTTTTTTTTTTTTTTTGTATGTATGTTACCTGATTTCTCAGCCAATTATGAATAGATTTGGATGATTCTTTTTTTGTTTGAAAGAGTATACTTCCGAATAGGTCCCATAGAAATTTTGTCATGATCTGATGATGAACTTCGGAGATATGAAACGGAACTCCTTTTAGAATTACAGCATAACTGTCGTAACAAGAAAAATTGCTTTGTTTATACGTGTAGTCGATGACTGACTGAAGGAAGAGAGGGAGGGGGTACGTCAACCCCCCTCCTACTACTTTTCAAAATTAAATATATCGTGTGAGGTATTGTTTGAAAGGGCTTTTTGTAAGGATTTCAAACATTAACACACAAGCACTAAAAAGTGAAAAATATAAAGCTTTTTTACAAAAAAATAAAACCGCCTTCAAAAACTACAAAATAAAAAAAATAACTTTAGTTTTGGAAGTCGGTGGCAATATCTACATAACAAAAAACAAGACCAAAGCCACCGACTTCCAAAACTAAAGTTATTTTTTTATTTTGTAGTTTTTGAAGGCGGTTTTATTTTTTTGTAAAAAAGCTTTATTAAACTCACCTACAACACAGGAGAATTTCCTAGTATGGAGCAACGTTTTTAACAAATAAATAAATAAATTCTTTTTGAATCCATGCTAAGGCCTCATTTACGGAGACGCGGGACGTCGCGCGTCGCGTTGTGCGGCGCGGCCCGCACTGAATTTAAACATATGGCGTTGTATGAGTGCGTTTACGGAGAAGCGATTTTTGACGTACTAATTTCCGCGCCGCTTGACGCCACGCCGCACGCGACGCGCGACGCCCCGCGTCTCTGTAAATAAGGCCTTAAAGTTGCCGTTACAAAGTCTTTTCCACTTCGTATATACCTAGTTATTATAGTTATTTTATGACGTATTAAGTAGGTAGGTAACACTAAAGAAAGCTCTACGTTTTAGAATCGCTTCAAAAATGTTTTATTTTATAATGTAGGAAACAGCAATATTAAGATTCTTAGTGCCGACGAAAATAGACTTATGATTTAGAACTTCCCCAGTATTTACATAGAGAATAGTCAACCTTATCCCTTACGATATAAAGGTCTTTGAAATGAATGGGCAGTTCTGAATTTACTTAGACTAGTGTTTTCCTATGGCTCCTCATGTATTACCAAGATGAAAAGTATCCTATGTCCTAATCTATGTCATAGTCTACCCGTGTGCCAAATTTCATCTAAATCCGTTCTGCCATTGAGGCGTGATTTACAAACAAACATACAGACATTGTCTACGTATACCCAATAACACTATCTATCATCATTATTCTGTGTATGCATTTTTAGAACATGTAAAATGTATTCCGTTTTCTGTATATGTATACGTATTTACCTATGTTCTGTGAGTGAAGCCCTAGGAGTCGGTAATTAAGTAAAATACTATTAGGATTAAGTAATTTAAAAAAAAAGAGATCAAGTGGCCTTTAATTTTATTGTCTTAATTAGGTCCAGTCATAATTGTATTATCTCATATTACAATTAGTAATTATTTTGAACTTCACTGAAAACCATGTTAAATTTGGAATAAAAATGTAAAAAAGTAATTCATATTTGTAACAGTTTAATTAAAATGAAAATGCCTTAATACGGATTAATTACAAGTCATATACGTAAGAGCTTATTTCTACCAGACCGATCCAAAGCACAATCTCTCGATTCAAACTAAATTGAATATCCCAAATGTGTCCATCCAGCAATAACAATTCAATGTAACATCCAAAACAGTTTTAAAATTAATCGGTTTGTAACATCCAAAATCATTATATGACATGAATTGATTCGTTTTGGTAGAAGTAACCCCAATTATGGTAAAAAGAATTCAAAGCCACTTGTAATAAGCACACAAATCCAATAGCAAAATGAGTATAAGACCAGATTGTACTGTTGTTTGTTGACGTAGTCTTAAGGGCATGTTTAATAAAGAAATAAAGCCTTTCGTTTACATTTGCAACTATTTTATTAAACACACAACCTTCCTTTGTAAGCAGAACAAGGTGGGCAATGAAAGATCAAATGAAATTTTCTTTGTTTTAGGGTCCTGCAGTCAACAAACGAAATCTCATAATTTCGCCATATACGTCCGTCTGTATGTCTGTCTAGCGCGGTTAAGCTCAATGCAAAACTTTCCAAAGTTTATCTTGGACATCACTAACATCGATGAATGGAAAACATCGTGTGGAAACCTGGACTTCTACCATCCTATTACTGTCCCATTCAAACCATGTCAGAGGCCCTTGAGGCGGTTTAGAAACTCTGACCATACGATAAAGAAAGAAAAATTTATCATGGGTATACATAGAAATGACGACAATTTTGTACAGTAAATTTTTTAGATACGGTCTCCTCTCTTTCACGTAAAGAGGAAAAATGTTTAATATCAGCAATCCCAGTGTGTGGGGTGCAAATTTTAAAAAAGCGCTTGCTTTTTAATAGTCAACCCGCCGTACCAAAAAAAAAGGTTGTTTTGAAATATGTGAAAAAAATCATGACAGTATAATATAGGTATAGAACGAAGTTATAAAAACTTCTATCGCAGCTAAGTAGACTTTACAAGATTACAAGTAATTAAACCACCTTAAAAAATGTACTTGGAGAACGTACGGAACCCTACACTGCGCGGCACGCACTTGCCCGTTGTTTTTTCTTTTCTTGTCCGAGGTACGAAGTAAAAGTTGGGCTATTTTATTGTCTCTGGGACCTGAGAATTAATATCAAGGCTCTTAATGTACTTTATTACGTCGAACGGTGTAAGCAAAGTTACAAAATAGTTTTAGCTTTAAATAAAACCTTATTTCGTGGTGGGAGATACTAATTTACAGAATGTTGCCTGTGGCTCTGCCCGGGTTAATAGTGAAAATGGTAGGAAAATACCTACGTGGCGTTAATGAGTTTTCGGACATTTTCTATTAGATAATACTGTTACCTATGTTATGTATCTATAACCGCTGATATGCTACGCAGTGACATTTGTCACTTAAAAAGGTGACGGCTTCCAGGCGGCGCGTGTACTATTGTACATCTCTGTAATATTGGTGTACACCTCTGCCTAACCCTTCGGGGATTACAGGCGTGATGTTATGTTATGTTTAAATTAAAAACAAACACAATGATTATTTATTTTATTCTCGTATTACAATTTCGTACTTACAAAACACTACTTGTTAATTT
This sequence comes from Hoplodrina blanda, assembly GCA_949316365.1. Taxonomy (NCBI): domain Eukaryota; kingdom Metazoa; phylum Arthropoda; class Insecta; order Lepidoptera; family Noctuidae; genus Hoplodrina; species Hoplodrina blanda. Next base: position 4,105,540 of record OX438564.1, on the reverse strand, counting down.
TAATTTCTCTTAAAATTTTATTAAACAATAAAAGAAAAGTTTTGTAATTTTATTTTTCCTTTTAGGGGTCATCCATAAATTACGTCACACGAATTTCATGATTTTTTGCCCCTCCCCCCGTCCTTGTCACAGCTGGTCACATTTGTGAGACTCACCCCCTCCCTAGTGTGACGTCACATATTTAGCAACACATTTAGAAATTATTGAATGAAAACAGCGGTTCCGAAATCAGTTTTCAATAAAAATAACTTAAAAAAAAAATTGATTGAATTAATTGATTTAAACTTCATTTTTGGCGCATTGTTTTTTAGGACACTTAGATTATAATAGATTTTGAAATGTGACGTCACGAAATTTAGGACCCCTTCCCCCCCCTTGTCACACAATGTCACACTTCGTTGACCCCCTCCCTCCCCCTTAACGTGTGACGTAATTTATGGATGGCCCCTTATCAAAGTTAGATAGTTTTTTTTTATAATGGAATGGGGAATTTACAATTGAGATGAACTTTATTAAAATTTCATGAAACTTAAAAGTAGAACAGATAATAAAAATTTGGATCCAAGCCAAATGTTATTCGATTCTTGATTTGTATCTTATAGTTTCAATTTGGTTTTTATTACAAATAGTTAGAAAGTGTTTTTAATTAGGTCAAGAAAAAGTGCGCCATAAAGTAAAAGCATTTTACTTACCCTGAGAATTAAAGAATAAAATACGAACACAATTAAAAACACGTAGCTAAATTAATAGAAAATAAAAAAATTAAGAATCAAACAAAAAGGTAAAAAAACAAAAGACAAAACATAAAATGAAAAACCCAGACATTTATTAAAAAAATAAAAATCATACAATAAAAAATAAAACAGCAAAATCATAAAATAATTAAAACAAAAGAATCACGACTTTCACAAATAACGATCAAAAAAATCAATCACGTGAATAATTATATTTTAACATCTTTTATCTGTTCCATTTTTTAAAAAGATCAAAACATCATTTTTTTATTTATTAAATTTTTACATTGTTCCAAAACTCTATAGCAAATAATGCAAAGCAATTTATCATAGTTTGTATTAGTAGTTTGTATTGTTTTGTTTATATTTTAGTAGAAAAAGCCAGGTAGAGTACAAATAACACACCAAATCAATAGGGAGTCGTATAACGTTGGCGACTACCGCGGTCTATCAGACATTCACATTAGTCATGAATTTGACGCTCTGAAACTACACGCGAGCTCGCTACGAAAAATATACGAGTAACTATTGATTGTGATATGCTCTGCACTGTAAAAGATAAAGTAAAAGATATCGCATCTTTTCAAAAGAAAAACGTCTTTGGAAATAACGAAATGAAAAAAATAAAGAAAAATAATAATTGAAAAGATCAAACAATTTTCTTTTAATTTCTTTTTTTATTTTTTGTATTTTTTTTTGTGGACAACACATTATTTTATTTCATTCACCTGCCAACCAGAATATAGACTTTAAAACTTAGTCAAAATAAATAGAATTAGATAACTCATTCAACACAAACCAAAAGAAGTGCTTTTACCGAATGCATCAATCTTCATGGCGGTTCTGAACTGCGCTACTTGCTACACATTACCCACCCCTCGCCCCGCTGACACGTGAATTTTCGCGTTACTGCGCAGCCACTCGCCTCATGTTCAGATATTATAAGGTGTCCCATGTGTGGCCAGGCTTAGACTAATACTTTCATATGAGTGTTCCGCGCAAAAAAAAAAACCCTGTGATAATTCCCCGGAATTCATGAGAAATCGCAGGAAAACGCTAGTGACATTTAAGGCATAGGTCTGGCCGGTCAGTCCATGAGTAATTTTTGCATTGAATGAGAAAATACAATTCAAAAAGGGAACACATCCAGTGCCTAAAGCCAGCCAGTCTTCTGTTGCCTCTTTATAGTCTTGATCTCCTCCAACTTTTTGACTGGACGGAGAGGCTCTGGTGACGGTGGTGGTATTAACTGCTCTGTGCTCGAGGTTGAAGTCAACCGCTTTGGTGGAGACGGTGGCGGTTTTGCAGCCTGGTGAATGAATGAGAATGTTACCTTTAGAAGTGTCTTTGCAGCTGTAAGAGTAGAGGAAATGTGTATAAGATAATATGGGTAGAAAGAGGGTTACTTTGGAGATTACGGCTAAAAGAGATATTTGAAAGAAGGAGATTTGATACGACAAACTCTAATTTTTGGAACAGAGTGCCTTAATGCGGCTTGCGGTAGGAATTAACTGGTAGAAATTGACAAAAGGAAAGGAAAAAGCTTTATGTCCCCTCCAGGCGACCTCCTTAAAAAAGGTCGCCTGTCCTTTTCCCTTTCTATTTTATACGGGTGTATTGAATAATACTTTTTCAAATGCTTGCAAGCTTTGCAATTTCTCCAGTTTCGTAGGCCGTGCATATACAAACATACGAGTATAATGTTACGTAAACAAACAATCAGACCTGGAACAACTACCTACAAGCCATACAAATATTTGTTCCGTGAAAGAACGAAACTGCAACACGTAGTACAACAGTTAATCGCCCTGCCACTGCGCCAACGGTGTCATCCAATGCTTAGGGCAGGAGGTCGATGAGCTATCCTTAATATCTCAGAAAGCACTGTTCTTCGACAGATAGTTCGGATATCTTAAATGTCATCAACCTCAAAATACTCACAGCATCTGTAGCAGATGTGGAAGGCTGTGGTGACGCAACCCTGGGAGGTGGTGGAGCGACCTTAGGGGGTGTCGGTGGCTTGGTCGCAACTTTGGGTGGTGACGGAGCGTGCCCTGGTGGTGTGCTGGGTGTCACTTCCATTATTGGCGCTGCGGGGGCCTGTGGGGAAAAATATGATAATTTACGACATTTCGGCAACAGTCTTAATAAACTAAAAAAAAATCTGAGATGTGAGATCCAAATCATATAGTAGAGGTTTGAATTGTTCCTTTTTATAAAACTGCCAACCTTTTGGGTACTTATCCTATTGATAACGAATAATAACGTCCCCCTCCTGCTTTTTAAAATACATGACATACCAATACATATTGATATAATGTCTTTAATAATGTAATTTATAAGCTGCGTATATATTTATTTAATTTTAATTCTGCTGTAAAAAAAGAACTTCAACACAATATCTAGTCTTTAAAACTGAATTTATCATAACAGATCAAGGAAAACTTGCCCTGTCATTTTCCTTACAATATGTTAAGACCTGTTTAATTTTGTTACTAACCTTAGCTTTCATAGGTGGTGGTGGAGGCGGTATAGCGCCGTCTGCGGGTTTTATTTCTGGAGCAACTGGTCTGGCCACAGCTATGGCTTCAGCTGACTTTGCTTCGGCATCGTCAGGTTTGTCTGGGGCCTGTGTCATCCAAAAAGGATTTCTTTTTTAATTCTTTTTAAACTATGAAATCGTGGCCGACATCTAATATTAATATATTGTAAGTCACACGATGGAACTAGTATTGTAAATGCAGTTCCATAAATCCTTACACCATTTTGTCCAAAAGAATTCGAGATCCTTAAAATCAATCAGATATTTACTAAAATCAAACATGTCTCACCGGTTCTTCTCTTGCCGGTGACGGAGGCCCTGGCGGCTTCCTCTTGATCACTTTTGGTGGAGAAGATTCTCCAGGCACACGTTTCGCTTTCAAAGGACTTGGATCTATACAAAATAGACAAGTTTCTTGTATAACTAACACATAATAATGTAGATGAGGCGAAAGGAGTATGTAAGGATCGTAGCAGTTGGCGTTCTGTGGTTTCTGCCTACCCCCATGAGAAAAAGGCGTGAGTTTATGTATGTATGTATGTGTAATAATGTAAAATAAGTGCTATCGGAACCAGAAATCAAAACTTTTTCTGATCGGATTTTTTTTTTTTGGTGTTTCGTGCTGTCCTAGTTTTTAAGCCCGCCTCTTATGCATGAGGTTGCGGGGTCGATATCGGACAAGTGGCTTGTTTAATTCATATGTACTTTCTTTTATCTTGGACATTACTGACATTGGTGAAGGAAAACATCGTAATGAAGCCAAAACTTAATTAATGAATAATAAGTCTGAAATCGCTAATCCGCCTTGAGCAGGCGTGGCGATTAATGCTGATGCCTTATCTGTATGAAAAGCCTGTAATAAACTGGTGTTAATCTGTCTCTTGAACAAATCCGCCTATCCATACGTACCAATTTATTGCGAACGATCATTGAACTCTGCCCCGGTCATAGAACTATTCAAACAAACACCTAAACTACTACCATAACCCAATTTGTAGGGGCGACTGAATATAGCCAATAACCATTAATCTTACATAGACAAGCGACACCACAAACAACAACTAGTTACATAGTAATTAACAAATTAATGATATTATAGTAGATAACCGAATTTAACTTATTAATATAATCGATAAGGCACAGTCAAATACTTCGGAATTTTTAAGTCAATTTTGATACTGGCTGTTTTTATCCTGGGTTTAATCAAATCATTTAATCAAATCGTTTAATCATAAAATTGTGACATCATTTACCTGGTTGCGGTGAAGTGGTTCCTTCACTAGTAGGACTGGTGGTTGTCGGCACTGGACTGGCAACCCTTGATGCACCGGGCACTGGTGATGGACCAGCAGGCGGAGTCTGGACAAATATGACTACATTAAACAAGCATCTGATAAATATTTTACGTAATGTAAGGTCTGACTTATTTTCTATGGCGTAGATCTTCGTAGTGACGTAGCTTGGTCTCGTAGATCAATGTAGGGGCATGCAAGACCTCGTAAACTGATGAAGTGGCGTAGCAATTCCTTGTAAATCAATGTAGTGGCGTAGTTAGGCCTTGAAGATCAATATAGTAGCGTAGTTTGGCTTGGAAGATTGATGTAGTGGCATACCTAGGCCTCGTAGATCGATGTAAAGGCATAGCTAGTCCTCCTAAATTGTTGTAGCAGCATAACTCAGGCTTGTTTAGCAATATTGGCTTGTATTTCTATCTTTAACACTCACACCTTATGCGAAACAGTAAAATAAAAATAATACCAGCCTAATACTGTCTACTGCAGGGCAAAGGCTTCTTCTCATACAGAGAAGGCATGAGTATTAATCACCACGCTTGCTCAAGGTGGATTGGCGATTCCAGAAACAGCAAAACAGTATTTAAGCTATAACTATATAGAATAAACAATCTCGCTAACAGCCTTGTCCAAAACTAGTGTCCTCATATTCGTTTCCATTAATGAAAAGTAAATAAGAGAAGTGAGAACTTCAATCGTCACAAACTCTTCTGCAATGCATTTCAAATTATGTCTGTATGCAGCTTGTTTGTCAACTAAAAGTGTCACAGAGAAACTAATTATTGCATGTGCGACTTTTATCTTTTATAATACTACAATTCATAAAAGAAAATGTCAGACATGTGAATCAGAAAGAGGATTATTAAAGTTATTTCTCATTGTTTTATTGCAATTCTGTTTCAGAGATAAAAATGTAATTTTATTTTCGTTTGTATATTCTCGCTCATGGACTGAAACATGATTTCGGACCATCATAAAGTATTTTCTTTTTTTTTCTCTATCCTTTGTACGAGCAAACACTGAGACTTTGTGTACGTTGAGGTTGTAGTATACAACATTATTTTTAGTATAATATGCGAAACCTGAATATAGTTTGTTCAGAATCAGTAACTGATTCGATTCCAAAAATTTTTAAACCATGTCATTTTTTTTTTTTTCAAAAATATTTAAATTAAATTTTTTATTACGGTAATAAAAAATTTAATTAAAATATTTTTGAAAAAAAAATCTAACCTAACCGTACGGTAAGTACCCGATAAGTACTTACTAAATTACCAGTTAATTACAATACAATCACCGTACGGTTAGGTACCTATTGCCAAACTATTATCACGAGTGTATAACACAGGAGACGCGGTTTACGCGGTTGTACCTCGAAATGAGCATGTTTTTGAACGGACAACTTATAACTTTGTGATTTTTTATGATACGGTTTTAAAATTTTGTATAATTCTTTACACAAAAATACTAGACAGGTGTATCGGGTTTCGCATAAACAAAAAATAGTGTTGTATATACACAATTACACACAATTTCTACAAGTGAAATTCCTGCCAAAATTTTCCACTGTGAAGGGTTTTATTACGCAACAGTCAATAGAATACCCTGATATACCGGATAATTTTATTGTTATCATCATTATCATGTCAGCACATCTGCCTCCCCAAGCCTCGTCACAACGACCAGTCCAGCGATGACCGCATTCAGCAAGAGTTTTTTTTTCCTGAGGATACCCTCATGCATACCTTCCGACTGGGGAGAACACAGGGTCAAGTTGGACTCTTAATGACTAAAACTCCAGTTTCTCCTGCTACCATTAGTCGGGAGCCCGGTATTCGCTTGACGCATGATCTAAACCCTCGACTGGTATTGGGCTGCCATTGACGGGCCCCTTCTTCCAGTGAGAGAAATTCGACCTTCACAAGGCCATCAATTAAACTTGTAAGGAGCCAAACCCCACTGACAAGTATACAATCTACCGCATAACATGAAATACTCGCGTGGCTTTTCTGGCGCACTCAGTAGCTGACTGGCCAATATTGTTTACTACGGCAAAGAAGATTTATCTTAAGTAGAACCTACCTTAGCAGGAGCTGGTGTCGGTGCCGGCGATATAGCAGGAACAGGAGATGTGGCAGGAGTTGGTGCAGCAGGTTTAGGAGACACTGGTCTGCTGCGAGCGTCTGCTGCTGATAGTAATGCCCCTGCTGCCGCACCTGCTACTCCTTCTTCTCCTGTGTGGAGTGATATAGATTTTAGAGCAGGTAGTGGAAAAACTGACATTGAATTTACTAAGTCTGTTAAAGATCACAAAAGACGATTTTGGTTTAGCTGTCTACCGATTTGCGTTTTGACTTTACTAAGCACTGGACCTTTGTAAAAGCAATAGAAAAGAACAGCGAAGGTAAGTAAGAAAAACATAATTTCCTCTTCTTTCCAAACAGGAGTCAGAACAAAGATAGGTCCAAAGGGACGTTACAACTGGGGAAACCCTAGCACCAAGCAATAAAAGTAACATTAATTAATGAGTCCCAAAATATTAGCTGTAATTACACTCTGTTTAGAAATTTCCAATTACCTGGTGGTTTCCAAGGTGATTTTGGGGGTGATGTTGTCGGCTCCGGTTCAGTCTCCGCAACTTCAGTGGATATATCCTTGATCAGCTCCAAAAGAGTGTGTCCCGGACTAATTGGCATCTCAATTGGAGTTCCCGCTCTTGAACCTGCAGATCAAACGATAGTTAGTTATGTCAAAAACCAATCGTAGTCCACCATGAAAGAAAGACTAGGAGATTTAGAAGAAGGTAACTGCAGCAAAGAAATAAGATACTAGCGGTTGGTGGAGGAGATAATGCGGTGGCGCAACATAAAGAATGCTTTATTACCCAGGATATAATATTTATAATTAAAAAAATATAGCTTCCAATTCCTGTATTGACCATACAGAAGAAGTTCGTAGTGAGGGAAGAGAAACGCACCATACTGTGTGGTGGGTGCGTTTACAATGAAATAAACTCACATACAGACCACCAGCCCTAAACAACTACATATAAGCCATCCGAATATTCTTCCAATCGTGTCGTTAAATTAACATAACATAACATCACGCCTGTAATCCGCGAAGGGTTAGGCAGAGGTATACTCATTATTACACCCACATTTAGTCAGTTATGGTTTTTAAAGCCCACGTTACGTTATAGAGGGCGAGCCTATTGCCAACAACCGGGCACAAATCTAGACTCCAAGGCTACTACTGAGAAATTCCTGATGGAAAAACCCAATAACACTTTGCCCGACCTGGGAATCGAACCCAAGGGCTCATGCTCAGCAGTCGCACTTTGCGACCACTAGATCAACGAGGCAGTCCAACCGTGTCGTTAATTTAAATACACTTTGGTAATGGAAGTGCAAAATGCAAAAGAAAAAAAGCACTTAGTGAAGTATTTCCTAGAAAAGAGATAAGCAACCTCGAAATTGAAACAGTACAAGTTAATTTTAGTCAGTGCCAAATGTATATACTTGGCAGCCGTACTGGACTTGGTGGCACCGATTTGAAAAGCTTTCGTATTTCTATTCTTTTTTAAGTTCTATTTATTTGTTTTTTGTTATTATATTGTGCTTCTACATTATAACAGTTAACTGCAACTACTATCTGCATTTCTTATTTTTGCTTGAAAATCAAGTACTTATCCAATTTACTTGATCTTTGTTTTCATTTATAGAAAACTAGTTTCTTCCCATGATTTCATCTGCATAGAATTCAGAATTAAATCAAAGTCCTAAATTATCCCACGGGACAAAAAAACGGGATAAAAATTGTCCTATGTGTTAACCTAGATCAATATCTATATGTGTGCCTCAGCTAATTCCGTTCAGCCGTTTAAGAAAAGAGTTAGAAACATCCATCCATTAAACCTCATAAACTTTTGCGTTTATAAAAATAGTAGGATTTACAGTGACTTAGTATCTTTCTCAGACATTCTGCTGCTACTAGGTTTTTGACTTCTGAAAATTCAACAATTTCCGAGCGACGACACCTTACCTGGTAGTGGCGACCGGAGCACCAGTTTCCTAGCCTCCTCCATAGCTCGCTGTAGATTCTGTTGGTTCTTGAACGACTCTCTACTGCGACAGCGACCGATCTGGGACCTAGGGGATACATACGTTGTCATCAGCATGCAAAGACTGAAGGTTAAAAGCTTCTTAATAAAGGAACTTTAAAGAACCCAGAGAAAGAAGGCCACATTCTCTCAAAAAGCAAAATAACTTCTTGCAATTGACAATGAACTCAAAATTGTTATTTAACACATAATATATCAAAGCCAAATACTTGGAAATCCAAGTATTTGGCTTTGATATATTATGTGTATATATTATATGCACATATTTGTATATTTAACTGCCCCTTTGTTCCATAGTCGCAAGCGCGACTGCTTAGCATGGGGACCTGTGTTCGATTCAAGTAGGATTGGGTTTTTCCATTAGGAATTTCTCAGTAACAGCCCAGGTTTGCAAGTTGGTGGCAAACGTTGGTCCTGCGTCTGATCTCACCACGGTCATGTTGGATTGTCGTTCCATCGAACTATGAGAGTGAGGGAAGAGAAAGTGCACCTGTGATTGCGCACACCCTTGTGCACTATAAGATTTCCTGCATTCTTGGACCGTGACCGAGATTCGATCGGGAAAATATATTTTCTGTTTATACTAACTCATATTCTTGCAATTATTTATTCTTATTAATAGAAATACTTACGAAATCCCAGTACTGGCAAGTGTTTGATCCCACTTAGCATTAGTGGTACTTGCAACAGCCAACTTGGCGATCCTTCTGAACCTTGACAGCCCATCCTCATCGGCCGGCTTCTCGTCATCTAATGCCACTGGAGCCACGTGGAAGTCCTTCATCAGACGACGCTCCCACACCTTCATACGTTTTCCGAGGACCACTGTGGGTGAAGAGAAGATTATTTAAAGAAAGAAAGAAAATTATTTTGTTTGTTACAGTCTACGTGGTGGATAAAAATACAAAAAAGGGAATAATGATAGTTGTGGACCTAGCATAGAGGTGCAGAGGAAACTATTGCAGGTATAAAAGACTTATCAGGTATAAAAGTTTGGTGAAACTCGCCCCCCACCATTTACAGGCACTTTTGAATTGTCAAAAAGTCAATCGGTTAGTCAGAAATCTAATTGCCCGTTCCAAAACGTAAATAGATCTCCCTTGAGAAGAACGAGCAAGAAATTTCACGCAAAGCGCACACAAGCACAGCCTTAAAAACTCCAGTCTTCACTTTAGCCTGTATCGTCCCACTGCAAGGCTTAGGCCTCCCTTTCTCCTTTCCAGTTCTTCCTATCCTGAGCTAGTGTGGACCAATGCTGCCTGTAATCGTCCAGCTCATCCCACCACCTTCACCTGAGTCCGCGACAGTCTCCATACCTACCTAATAAGCTACCCAAAATCTTCTTTTCCCCAATACTCACTCTTCTCTTTCCGATCTGTAAAGCTGACATCCATGCCGTTCTTCTCGAACACTTCCAGCAGTTCATATCTTAGAGCTGACACGTCTCCCTTCAGCTCGTTAATGTCATCTTCTGTGACAGCTTCATCATCCATCTTCCTGTGCATGGCTGATACGTATCTCCAGACTAGAGCTCGCATGACTGCGGTGTAGCGCACGTCAGTTTCTTTCTCTTTTTGTTCCTGTTGAAATGAAAGGTTTGGTCAGAGGTGTACCCATCAGTACATCCACATTTCGCCAGTTATGTTTAAGTCCGATGTAAAAGGGGGCGAGCCTATTGCCAACAACCGGGCACAAATCCAGAATCTGAGACTGCTACTGAGAAATTCCTAATGGATAAACTCAATAACACTATGCCTGACCTGGCAATAGAACCCAAGAGCTGCTCAGCAGTCGCGCTTTGCGACCACTAGGCCAACGAAGCAGTTCCTATTCTAATCCTCAGCTTTATGATTTTTGGGAATTATTTTAATTTGTGATCGTTTTTTGTTTCTTTGAAATAAATTTCTTGTACTGTTGCATGCATATGCATAATGTTTTGTGTTTTTTGCGCGATACCATAAACAGAGATCTTTTACGCCAAAAATAAGTCGTTTTCCAGCAATATTTTTGACTTAATGTTACTTAGTTTTATGGACAGTTAACGGCAATAAAAACACACATCATTTTTACACTCCGTATAGCCTACAAACAGAACCCGAAAAAGCTTCCACCGTGCTCGATAGATGGCGTTGTGCCGTCTGTGAGCGATTGCTGAATCGCGTTATGGTTTCGTTCACAATCGAGTACTTATAGTTAGGAAACGATTCAAATCACAGCAATCAGAAATGCTTTTAAACAACAAATTTTTGAAAAGTCAGCCTTATTTTTTGTAAGGCTGATTTATTATATTCTTACGCACTTCTTTAGGTACATACCCAGGTGAATCAATATTTATTTATTTATTTCACAAACGTTTTCTCTGCCTTTACAGATTAAATCTAATGCGACAAAGTAATTTAAAAAATATACATAACTATAACTTACATACTACACAGTACGTGGTCCTTGTGAAGTCACTCAGTGCACATGTAAAAAGTTCTTAGAAGATCATAGGTATATATTCTTTCTTTTTGGCAACGCGGTTCTGGCTACCGTAGAGGACTTTTTCGAGAGTCAAGAAAATGATATTTTTTCGCAAGTTATAAGAAGGTTAGAAACGCATTATTCTAAATTTGCATTGCATAAGAGGAAGATTAAGTACGTAGAATAATAATTTTTGTTTAATTTTTTGTATCTTATCATATTGATTCTAAGAACTTTTATTCACTCTCGTATTAGTCGTATTATATCTGTTGTTTTCTCATCTACTATCATTATAAAGTAGATAATATTATTAAACTGCATATGCAATATGTATAATCAACTGTTTATGACTTCATATGAATATAATAATATACTTTTTGTTAAATATTTTAGAATAGTACTTAACCTATAAGTACCTACCTAGGTATTTATATTAGGTTATGTAGAAAACTGTAAAACATATTATTATTTATCTTTTATTTGTATTATATAATTTATTAGAATGATTTTAAAGTTTATTAGCAAAATCTTTTAAAGGTGAAAGTTTCCATAAATATGAAAAACATTTACCAAAATATCAAGTCTAAAAAATAAACTGTTATTTTATACAAAAATGTAATAACAAAACCAGTGAAAATATTTAAATGTGTTTTCAATATTGAGTTTGTATTTGGCTATTTTCTTTTTAACTATGAGTATTTTATTATTCAAATTCCAATAAAATTTCTTTTTTTATGGATGTGAGTAAGTACCTACCTAAGTATAAAAGAATTTCCTACTTTTCAATTTTTTCCAACATATTTCTTCTAGGCCAAAAATTCATTACATTCATAACAACTTTTATAATCTTACAAAAAAGAATTGTTTACTTAATAAGTTATATAAGTTTTCATTAAAATTTCCGGATCTTTTAATTAAGGGAGCGATGCAGAGATTGTAATACCTTTGTAATTTAACCCGATATTAGGCTATGGACTCACGCTGTGAGCGGGTAATATTTCAAAAACACTCTGTCTTATGTGTTGCAATAGGTGTAGTTCTCCTATGGTGTATTTTTCCTTTTTTTGGGTCACCAGGCTAAAAAAATGGGTTTCAATATCATGTCTTAAATTAATGTCGCTGGGTCGTAATTTAATGATTTTAAAAACTGTCTTTGGCTGGAGTGTCTATGATATTTTCTCATTTAATTAAGCCATTGGACCTTACGAGGATAATGATTACTCACTTAACAAGAAGCAACTGAGTTGCCACGTGACAAGAACTTTACAATTTCGACCTATGTCAAATTCAATCACTGACATTATTATAGTATGGCCAACGTATCTTGGCGGTCTGAACATAGCTGTTTGGCTGCGCAAAAGAAACGAAATTGATTACTGCGTAGCAATCGGCTAACTTCAGGGCCGCCAAGATACGTCGGCCATATTGTACTTACGCCCGAAATTAATAATCAATCCTGATCCAAAATTTGCCATCTAGGATTGGTATTTCAATCCATTTTTTGGTGGAAGCCTGCCAATAACCAATCGATGGATTGAGTTTATAATCCTTAGAATCAATCGATCTCTGAGAGGGCGGATCATAGAATATAGATTGCACTCTGTTCGAAAATGACAGTTTGCACATGTTAATAACCAATCTGACAATTTTGACATTTGGTTCGATCGGTATAAACAATCTCCGATTGCAATCCGAGGAATTCCTGGGATTTCAAGGATTACATAAACTTCGTAGATACTTTACAGCGTTAAAGTAATTTTTAAAAAGAAAATGTCTCTACCGATATTTTCTAGTGATAGTGATGACAGTGATTTGGAGGCGCTAGCTCAGTTATCTGATTGGGATACTGATAGCGACGCCGAGTATAGACACCGCGCTGCTACACGAAGAATCAGAAGGGTGAACTACATGCAGAGTCTAGAAGATGCCGAATTCACCTTTAGATTTAGGTTATCTAAACCTGCATTCCAGTCGCTATTAGATAAATTGATGCCGTTTGTCCGTGTCACTTCCACAAGGTAAATAATATTTGGGATTACATCGTCATTGTACATAATGCAAAACTAATAATACAAACTAAAGTGCCTAGTATACTTCCAAACGATGTCATACATAACCTTATTTAACTAGTAGGTTGGTTTTTAATTTTTCAGAAACAATGGGGTTTCACCACTCCATCAACTTTTGTTAACCTTACGGTTCTATGCCTTGGGCACAATGCTGATTTCTGTAGCTGACTTTGTTGGGGTCTCTACATCAACAGCAGGCAGAATAGTTGGTGATATATCATCAGCAATCAGGAGGGAAAAGATCACGGCACAGACCGCTTGCAATCTGCCGTCAAAAAAGAATCGAGATTGCAGATTTATGTTATTGGCAAGCAGATAGGAGATCGATCGGACGATATACAGCAATCCAAGATTGCTTTGAGTCATGGATTGGAGATACATTATTAATTTCGGGCGTAAGTCAGGTACAGTCAACAAAAGAGATAGGTATGCAGGGTCGTCAGATATAGCTGAAGTTTTCATAAAAACCAATGGATATCTTCGACTGAAATCTAACTTCATAAATGAACTGCTTTTTATATACTTTTTAAATAAAATTACATTTAAAAACATCCATCGGTTTCTGAGAAAACTTCAACTATATCTGACGACCCTGCATACCTATCTGTTTTATTGACTATACGCACTATTTAAGTCAATAATCAGGGGTCGTTGAAATCTACAGACAAAAAGTCGTTAAGTCTTTTTCATATAGATATCTGTTGTTTGCTTTTCCAAAGCTCCACGTACCTTCATCTTCATCTTCCTTATCTTATCCTTCTTCCTCAAGCCGAGCATCTTGAGAAGAAGCTTGGGCGTAGGGAAAATATTGAACGGAGGTGGTAGAGTGGCGCTCTCTTCAAAGTAACTCATCCAGAGTCTTGTGCGAGCGAATTTCCATTCTACGTCGGAATGTTCCTAGAAAAAAGACAAAATATGTAAGTAAGTATTATTATTTTTAAGAGAACTGTATTGAACTGTACTGTTGTATTCCATGCCACAGTACTGTATAGTGTAGTAACTAAACTCGATAAAAAATTGTAGACAGGGTAAGGGCATTCATCATCTGCCTAGCCTTTTCCCAACTATGCTGGGGTCGGCTTGCAGTCTAACCGGATGCAGCTGAGTACCAGTATTTTACATGGAGCGACTGCCTATCTGACCTCCAAAACCCAGTAACTGGGTAATACGATACCCCTAGGTAAGACTGGTTGTCAGACTTTCAAGCTTCTGACGACTCGTAACGACTGTCAAAGATCCACGTATGACAGCCGGGACCAACAGCTTAACGTGCTTTCCGAGGCACGGAATGATGTCAGTAACGTCTAAGATAAACTTTATAAAGTACATATGAATTGAAAAAGTCACATTGGTACTTGCCCGGATTCGAACCCACAACCTCATGCATGAGAGGCGGGCGCCTTAACCACTAGGCCATCAGACAGGGTAAGGGCATTAATATTTATTTAAACTTTATGCACATGAAAAAATACACTGTACTAAGGCGGACTTAATGCCTTAGGCATTTTTTAATATCTATCTTATTACCGTGTATCATAATACCAGCCTATTATAGTCCTACTGCAGGGCAACGCCTCTTCTCATACAGAGAAGGCACGAGCTCGCACTACGCTTGCTCAACTTAACTATCAGACTTATATTAATTAGGTGTCCAGATTTCCTTACAATGTTTTCCCTCACCTGTTAGTGATAAACATAGAAGCACATTATGAATTGAAAAAGTTACATTGGCCCGGTATCGAACGCACAACGTTGTGCGTGAAATTCGAACACTCTAAGTAGAACTCTGAATATATATAAGTATAATATAAGTATAAGTATATATATGTGTAAGTAGTCTGCTATATCTCATTAACATGCCTTGATACCTAAGCGCCTGCAGTCGATAGCATAGCAACGGACACCTACAGCGCACACAATTTATAACCTACACACGGTCACTTTCAGAAAGTACCTATCTTCCACAATAAAGGCAGAAACAGACTTATAACACGCTACACCATCCCATGCGTGCTTAATAGGCGTGGGGTGGCGCAGCGTAAGTCTGTTTCTGCCTTAAATTTGCATAATTGTAGGATCATTCCACGAACAAAGTATCAAACGTACCTACGTATTATTTGCGTATTAAATATTGATAAATATTCAGATAGTGATAAAAGTACGTTATCGATAAGTAGGTATGCAGATAGCACTCGTTAATTTTGCACTCATTATCACAGCCGAAATAGCTCAGTTGGGAGAGCGTTAGACTGAAGATCTAAAGGTCCCCGGTTCAATCCCGGGTTTCGGCAAATTACTCTTTTGCTTTTAAGAAATTAACTCATATTATTTTATTAAAACAATCGATTATGATTTACTAAATAAATTCATTTCTTAAAGATAAAGATTGATTTTTCTTACAAAAATTGACTGCAGAAACATTGTGTAGGCATAATAAACAGGTAGAAACTTTGGTGTTATATGTGTTATACATGCCTTTGGCACCATACCTCCTAAACAGCTAAACCGATTTTAATTTAACTGTTTTCATTTCATAAAATTACAGATTATGCGTTTTACTTTATCTACTTGCATTTTTAAAAAGACAAAGGTCATCTCATTTGCGTAGGTAGGTGCCAACATGAAAGTCTTTAAACTTCTCGCGAAGTATTTAAACCATAATGAACAAGAAATGACAGAACATCCACATTTTCTCCTAAATTCCAAAACTCAATTTGAAATTAATATTGTCGATAAAGGTTCATTTAAAAAAAAACATACTGCCGAGTTGAGAACCTCCTCCTACTTTTCATCTCAGCTACAATCAATACATCATCATCTGCCTAATAGCCTTTTCCCAACTATGTTGGGGTCGGCTTCCAGTCTACCCGGATGCAGCTGAGTACCAGTATTTTACATGGAGCGACTGCCTATGTGACCTCCACAACCCCGTAACTGGGTAATACGATACCCCTAGGTAAGACTGGTCAGCTACAATCAATAGGTACCAAAAAAGGAATAAGTATTTTTTTGACAGATTGAGTTGAGATTACTTAGTAAAATTGGCCCCCCTTGATCTGTGGACTTAGATGTCAGCCTTTGAAGCCTGTGCTTACACTTGCAATTAAATGTCGAACGTTTTTTTCGAAGTCGGACTTCTGTCAGTACGTTTGTGACAAACTCATTGCAACTAACGTTCTTTGACAGAGCCAGTTAAACAGTTCTAATTAAATCGCAGTTAAATGAGAACAAGCGAGACATTTTATAAGATCTTTGCGTAATACTATTTTTAACTTAAACTTGACTTAAGAGATGAAGTTAGTGTTTATTTTAAACTTGCTAGCTGTTGTTTGTGATTTTACTTGCATCCTTGGAAATGTCTTATAGTTTCGGATTCAAAGTATCTTACTTTATTTTTCAACTTATTTAAGTATAATAGCAGTAAAAATCTCCCTTGATAAATTTCTATCATAGAAAAGAAAGAGAAACTCGACGCACATGGCATAAAAAGAAAAATTGTATACAAAAGCGAAATAAAAACAAATAGGTATTAAATCTAAAGAAATAAAAACAAATAAATACAAGTAAGAAATATGCACCACAACAACGCGAAACGGCTGACGCAAAAAAGAAAAAAATACAAAATAACAAGAGTATTTTAATTTTGTAATTAGGTATAAGTATTTTTTTGTAATTATTACGGTTCAAAAGATACAAGCCCTGTGATGGACAGACAGACAGCGGAGTCATAGAAATAGGGCTTCCCTTTAACAAACTTAATTTTGGATACTTGTCTTCTTCGATGAAACAATCGAATATTAAAACAAAATAAAAAAAAATGTGTTTCGGAGGATCCCCATCAGAAACGAAAAAAATTGCAATTAATGATACAATATAAATCCCGTGTGAATTAAACCAAAAAAGAAGGTAGGTACTTAAAATAAAATTTATACGTGTGTAGAATTTAGTGAGGTTATACAGCTGGCCGCGCACAATGCTTGCTACTCGAATCTCGATATTCGCACGCACACACCCTTACTAGTATATGATAGAAAGAGACAGTGAGAAAGAGAAAGAGAAGGAAGGTCGCCTGAATTTCTTCGTTCCAAAACTCATTCCAGAAAATCAAATAAAAAAATATACTACTTCTTCACGTTATTTAATAACGTAAGAATTGAGTAAGATATTTACGAGCCTTTTCGTCCCTAGAGTACATACTTATAAAAACCTCCAAATAAATATAAACAGATATTATATCCAGCTCGGGAGAACTTCCTTATTGCAAGTTATGGCACGCGATTTATTTCAGTAACTATAAACCTCGCTTACAGCGTCTTCACGTATCTGGTACTACGTGTAGGTACCTAATAACATAACATCACGCCTGTAATCCCCGAAAGGTTAGGCAGAGGTATACCTATTTGTACACCCACATTTCGCCAGTTATGTTTAAGTCCCATGTAATAGGGTATGTAGTGTATTACCATCAACCGGGCACAAATCCAGACTCCGTGAGAAGTTCCTGATGGAAATACCCAATAACATTTTGCCCGACCTGGGAAACGAACCCAAGACCTCATGCTCAGCAGTCGCGCTTTGCGACCACTAGACCAAAGAGGCAGTCTTGTGTGTAATCCTAATACTTTTTCTAAATAGAAGGTTAATACAAGGTGCAGTTTCTTATCATTCATCATCATATCAAATTGGGTAGACCTACAACAGCAATAATCATTAAGAATCTAGAAAAGAATAGAGGTTTTCCATCAGGAATTTCTCAGTAGCAGCCTCGGAGTCTGGATTTGAGCCCGGTTGACGGGAATAGGCTCGCCCCATATTACATGAGACTTAAACATAACTGGCTAAATGTGGATGTACTAAAAGGTTAGGCAGAGGTATACCTCTGCCTAACTTATGTTATGTAATTAGAGTCCCATGGATGTCTTCCATGGGACTCTAACCACCGACATTCAGGCGAATAAAGTCGCAGGCTTTATGCTAGTTCTACAATTAATTTTACCGTATACCCTCACATCCGTTGCTTGCGTTCCATATTTAAACTGTAGCTTTTAATGTTTATTAAAAAGCGAATGGACAGATTTATTAAGATACACTTTTATAAGAACTAAATAGAAATTTCTATTATTGTGGTTCTTATTCGTATAGCACTAGAGTAAAGTGTAGTTTAACACCGTACTCGAGAATTCCATACGAAGCCATGCTTAAATTTCTTGATAAAAAAGGTTCATAAAGTTAGTGTCAACAAATCTAATATCAAGAAATACAACATTTTTCAAGAATCTGTTTTTATGTCATAATAAACGGTTGGCTGAAACGCTGAGTATCGCAGGGTCGATTCAGGTTGTTTGTGTATGTAATTTTATAAAATAACATCACGCCTGTAGTACATTCGGTCCACATTTCGCCAGTTATATTTTTAAGTCCCATGTAATAGGGGGCGAGCCTATTGCCATCAATCGGGCACAATTCCAGACTCCGAAGCTGCTACTGAGAAATTCCTGATGGAACAACCCAATAACACTTTGCCCGACCTGGGAATCGAACTCAAGACAGCTCAGCAGTCGCGCTTTGCGGGCTCTAGAAAAACGAAGCAGTATGAGATTTTAGATGTTTATAAATAAACGCACAATACAGGAGAAATTCCTAGTGTAGGGCAACGTTTTCATTAAAAATAAACTCAAATTCAGTACTTAGCTCGAACAACTCAACAACACATAAACCTACTGTAAAGAAAAGGACAAAATACCCAATCCACTATTCGCCTCTCGCTCACCCAGCACAAACAACAGAAATAAAAGCGGAAACAATATTTTTACGTAATGACCGCATTTATCTTCAGTAAGAATTTACTACACTTAAATCGTGAAACTACAAGACTTTTCTTGCATTAGACGAGAAAACTTGTGATA
This sequence comes from Hoplodrina blanda, assembly GCA_949316365.1. Lineage (NCBI taxonomy): Eukaryota > Metazoa > Arthropoda > Insecta > Lepidoptera > Noctuidae > Hoplodrina > Hoplodrina blanda. The sequence goes on along the minus strand of OX438564.1, from coordinate 4,086,414 downwards.
ATGTATTCTTAGTTTGTGCCGCACACTTAGCCACTTCTGGCCACAATTGGTGGCTATGCCATGATTTAAAGCTTATTTATACGGTGCGAGAAATATCGTGCAAACTGTAGTACATTTCCGTTGATGATCGGTCAATCAAGACGGGCCGACAGGAAATAACGAAAAAACTATACTAATATTAATAAAAAGGTAAAGAATTTGTCTTGTTTGTTTCAAAGCGCTAATGACAGGAACTACTGATTTAATTTCAAAAAATCTTTTCGCGTTATATTATCTGTTTATCGAGGAGAAAGCTATGGATATAGGCAAAAGTTTTTAGTTACAAGAATTGGCGCTGAGACAAGATTGCAACTATTTGACAGCCAGTTAGTCATTGGATTTAACAGTTAAGTTAGTAGATGCCTTCTGAGTCATACAAACACAAAGCATCACATACGAGTACTTAACATACCTAAGTTAATAATACTTACATCAATCATCGCGTAGGAGTTGGACATCATAGCGATGAGAAGATTCAGAAGTACAATGACGTTGATGACGGAGTATGAGCCGAACATCAGCAGCCCCCAGAACCGGGTGTAACTCTTGATGCCAGCTAGCTCGAAGTTTTCCAACCCAACCATGCCGAAAGAAGCCCAGAACAGAGATTGAGAGGCTTCGAAGACGCTGGTGAAAAAGATGGATTATTTGTTGCAGTATTGCTTTTTACCACAACATAATTATTGGCGACAGTGTCGGCCCGCTCTTCGGATACCTAGCTGTTTGGTTTAAATATTTATATTTTATTTATCTATGATTACTTTTTTAACAAAAGTAAATAAATACGATATCCATATACGCAACCAATGATTTGACAAACACGTACTTTTTTTTTAGGTCACTGCCTTCCATCCCGTATAATAACCTTCTAAACTACATCTTCGACCATTACTTGAGAGAGAAAACCATTAAAAAACTAGCTCTACCTATGTAAGTAAAAGACAGGTCAGTTCAAACACAATCAATTTATTAAAAAGACATTAAAAATCACACACTAGCTGAACTACAAACACTAAGTTAAAAAAAATACTAAAATGCTACTAAATATTGAGCTCTAAACATAGTGGAACACACTAAATATGGTTTGGTAATCGTTAAGGGTATAGTTTCACCCCTAGCAACAAACCGTGGGGTGTATATTATTAAACTACACAAACCATAGTCAACATTATTCGATCGTGAACTATCGCAAGCATGACTACCACGATGCCCGTTATTTAAGTAGGAATCATTAATCCTTAGTATTAATTAAGTTTCACATCGGAATTACCTACTATTTTTTAAACAGGCATCAGATTCATATGTTTTTTGATATTTAATGTTGCCTGCGTTAGTGGGAGTTCCACTTGAGCCAAGCTTAAGCTACGTTGCTAGGGGATTTGTCTGATTTACCAATAGAATTGTTTTATTATTTTTAGATTTGAAAATAAAGCAACCCTATTAGTATAACCGCAACTATAGTCCACGATTTTCCGACCCAACATCCTAGTATGCATGGTAGTCCATCGTCTCTCGCAGAGTCATACAGTCTACCTCATCAATCTTCAAGGTGTTCATCTTCACGTTAATGTCCTCTTCCAACTGGATCTGCGTCTGCAGCAAGTAACGCAGGGAAGCAGATGCTTCGTGCAGCATTTGTTGCAGTTGCTCCGTGCTGTGACGCAACTTCTCGCATTCGTAGTACAAAGCCTGCCCCGGAGGGTCTCTGACCAGCTCGGCCCCCACTCTCTGAGCACGTTTACCGAGCCTCGTATGAGCCAAAGCTATATTACCTTCCTTCTCCGACAAGGCTTTCTGTAGCTGCAGGATATTGTCCTGCATGTCACAAATCTTTTGAGTCGTCTCCTTGTGCATGTTCTCAAGTTTTTCTTTAGCCTGTTTTGTATCTTCAATGCGATCTTGGAACGCGTGGTTGCATTTTTTGAATGCGCCCCACAGATCGTCGATCACTTGCTTGAGGATTGTATCAACGAACATTCGGATCGGACGAGCGCTTGTCACCTCCCGCGCTGCCATTTTTATGTTATTCGCCGAGTAGGCATTGTACTCATCGGCAGATATGTTCGCTGGGTCAAGGTTAGCGTAGCCTTCGTACACGGAAAGGCATAAATCAGTGTGTTTGAGGGAAAGATTGCTCTTGTCTAAATCAATAGCTGCTTGCTTATACTGCAAGTCACGATCGAGAAGATAGCGCGTGGAACGTAGACGTCGCATCTGTTCGTTCAACTGCTCCAGCACTCGTCTCAGTAGGTTCTGTCCCCCCATGATGGTGGCTATCTCCTGCTGCAGAGCAGTTTCAACCTCGTCGACTACTAAGTCAATGCCAAGACGTCCATCTCTGAGCATGAGACATTTGCGGCAAATCGTCAAAGCATTCGCTTGGAGGGAAGCGAGACAGTCAAATACACGGGTCCGGTACATTGACAGAGCTTCTAATTCTAGATATATTTCTTGGCGTTGTATTTGCAACTCGTTCTTGTTGAACTCGACGTCACCGATGCGTTCTTCAATGCGTCTGTCAGTCGTAGCTTTCATGATCTCCGCGCGTTCGCCAGTTTCTTCTCGAATACGTTCGGACTCGCCGAGTACCCTGTCTGCGAGCTGCTGTTGGTCTTCCGTGTTCCTGCATCTTTGGTCGTTGCTTAACTTCCATTCTGCAATAGTGAACTTGGTAGTTCTTGGAGGTACGCATACTATGGCCTGCTCCGACAGCCTAGTGGTCGCTATGGGAGCCCCGATCACGTGGCGCACCCCGAACTGCTCCTCGCCCATTATTACAGTTGGTGACTAAATAATTTAATAAAAAATAAACCTTGTTCAAAACTCGATTGCTCACTCCCACGTGAGTCCCTTAAGAAATTGACAAAACTGTTATTTTTTGTTGTCTTGGCAACGAGAAAAAGACATGCGCAACAAGGTCGAAAATAAAGTAAATATTCCTTATACAAATATTTAAATCTTTGGTAAGTACCAATGAGTTATATCTATGGCCAGCCTTTATTACGAAAAATAAAATACGAAACATCCGCCAATTAATACATTTTACGCGAATATAAACGTTAAGGGTATCGCATTCGGTTAAGAGACCTGTGATGTAGTTTTTAAGGCTTTTAAATATATTAATATATACCTATATAATATATTTATATATACATATTTTTTCACTCTACACACAAATATCCTAACAGTCTCTACCCAATGCGATTACACACTTACAATTTAAATAGGTCCACTGTTTGTACCATAAATTCTATAGTATTTATGTATTCTTTCGAATTCATCCAAAGCACAACAGAATATTATATCGATATCATCAGCAATCAGGTTGTCAGTGCGGAGCGCGATCGTCAACTGATACTGAAAATGGACCTACTGCGTTTTATCAGGTATTTTCTTTAACATGTCATTTAAAAGTCATTGGGCATCTCCATTTGTATATCTCTATGGGTATTACACTGCCGCGATTCATCGTTGCATTTACGATAAACAATCACTGAATTTTATTACTTTCTACACCAAAAATAACTTAGTGACAAATAATGGTTACTTAGCGTAATATCTAGCACATACAACAACTTAATATCTGGCACTACAAGGTTCCAATGAGGACTGACTTCCCGAAACTCCTCCATTTCATGCAGGAGTCCCCAGCATTGTCCCAGTCAGGTAGACCACCAGGCAACACGTAGCACTTGCGTTTCTCCAAATCAGCAAAGTACCATAACAGTTGGTTTAAACCTAGGTTTAACATGATGCTAAATTAGGTATTAGAGCAACCCAGAACCACCTCATCGCACACAGGTACCATAATTTTGCTTTAATTTAAAGCAGTGTTGCTGTTTCCGGTTTCAAGGGTAAATATACCATGTCTTTATTGCTTTTTCATAAGGTAAATGCTCAGGTGGTACGTATTTATAATAAAGATCATTATGCACTCTGTCGGACACAGTAAAATGGTGAGAGACACATAAAACATGAGACAATTTAGCTTGTTGTCTTTAGGATGACAAATCCCAAGGCTATCATCTTGTATTTGCAAGGCCTCTGGTATTGTAGATATCTACACAGCGGTGACCACTTTGTTAACTTCATTACCGTACAAAAATATGTAGGTACAGTAGCGGTCATAAGTGTAGTAACAATCTCATAAAGCAATATACCTATCCATAGATACTTTGGTTAAACTTACGACCTTCCGACGCCGTGTGAGAATTTTGAGGTGTGCGTACGTACTGTGTTAACACGTCACTTATTTATACACACATACGTAAGTACGGCCTGTACCGCGTTTTCAAGACAATTCAAATCTTAGTGCGCTACTGCACTTATGATCGCTTACTATACGTTTTAAAAATAATGTCATCCAAGTTTAAGATCAGAAACTTACCGCAAGCAAAAGCGAAGAGCACCAAACTATAGATGAAGAAGAATTTGACGATGTCGATGACCATGCGGCCGAGAGAAATCTGCAGCGGCCCCAGGTGAGGGTTGATGGAGAATAAGTGCACCAACTTGAGGGCACTGGTGTAGAGAAAATAAACTTGTGAGACAAAAAACATAAACACGACACCACATTATAAAAATTGCAATAAACAATATGCCTTGCCCATTCTTCTCCATACGAAATTACCTTTTGGAAAAGGGTAGTTAAATTAATTTATTTTTCTTTGATGATGACATTCAAAAGTGCCTTTTAATAGTCTAATTGAAAAATTGATTCGACTTTGAGTATAGAAATGCATTTACATTCGGATGAACGTTCTTCGGGCAATTGTTATTTTAGAAGCTTAGGTACTTCAGTTTCAACATGAAATCTTAAGTAGTAATCTAAACTAATATTTAAAGAGAAAATATTTGTATGTTTACTTTGTTTCTAAAGGATAAACTCAAAATCAACTCAACAAATTTTTAAAATTCTTTCACATATGGAAAGCTACACTATCGGCGAGTAACATAAGAAATATTGAAAAGGGAAATAGAGGTCTGTAGGACAAAACACGCGGACGAAGTCGTAGACAAAAGCTAGTATAATAATTCCATATTCAAACATACCTGAAGATATTCGCCGCAGCGAACAATCCCTCAGCAATCAACTGAGGGTCGAAGGCATCCCAGTTCTCTCTCGGAATGAACTTAGTCTGAGGGTCTCTCCTAATTTCTGTAGTCTGCTGGATATAGGCTGCAAACCTTAACACAGCTACGGCCACGTAGAGAGAGTTCCTGGTAAAGTCGATGAAGTTCCACATGTTTCGGAGATAGGAGCGGATGCCTTCGATGTAGATCTCTTGTGTCTCCTCCCATATGAAGCCTAGAGGAGAAAGATAAGAAATATATCGTATTATTTTTCTTTTTTCCGAAAAAGAATAGTTCTACCACAAAATATACTTGGATTCGTACCCATAACATATACCACGACGCATATTTCCAAATAAGTCGGTCCATTCCCTCTTTGCTTGAGGAGTTCTTTCTCAAGCTCCTTCACCATCCACTCTGGACCAAACAGCTGAATCGCCTGCACCTCCGCTCTTTGTGATACTAGGATTAAAATCACTGTGGACAATTGAAATGTTGAAAAAAGTGGCACTAATTTGAAGTCATCACAAAGGAGTAATTTAAAAAATGTTCTAGGCTGAGCTAAGTAGACGCTACATAGCACATTTTGCTTAGCACTATCCTTGCCACTTTCGCACAACTGTCAAACGACAAGATAGAGACGGAAACATTCGTGGCTGAGTAGATAACGTTTTTAATTTGGACCTAAATATTTATTTCAATAAAACGGTTTCCAAGTATTAAAAATTCAGGGTATGACGAAAACTCAGATCCGTTCTAGTGTAGATTCTTTAGAGAAGAACGGCCAAGAGACAGTAATACAAAAGTACATTCGGATCTAGATGAATGCTTTTCAAAAACCAATTTTTGGTAAAGGATAAATTAAACTTCAATGACGAAAATACAAAAGACAAACTCACATAAAAAGAACAAATAACTCGAGGCGTGTATCAAGAACTTCATAAAGGGTTTCCTCATCAGCTTGCCAGTGGCACAGTTGGGGGCGATCATGTAGAGGGTGCAGTAGAAAGGGAACAGTAGGGCGACGCGGCAGATGATCATTATCTTCTCCATTGCTGTCTTGCGACGGAAGCCGGGGACTCCTTCATACCAAATGGAAGCTAAGAGCTGTTGGATGTTCGGGTGCGCTACGAACTGGACAGAAAGATGGAAGATCATTAAGGCAGATATACGTTTATATCTAGTGCTCGTTAGCACTCCGCGCCGTCACTCCACGCGGCGTTAATGGCAATTATAGGAATATTTCTTACCACTACACTCAATGCAAGTGATAGTTCTCACACTCGTTTTTAGAGGTTTTTAGTGTGTTGTCGTGGAAATGATATGGAGTGGAGTGCCCGTTTATAGCCACCATGTAATTAAATATGTAAATCTATCAACAAATAAATAATCTGAATCAATAATAATTATGCAATCCTACTAAAATTACGGTAAGTATGTAAAGATTACAGATGTATCAAAATCATGTTACGTATTAAAAATATGGGAATTTTTAAATAATTTAATTAACATTACTCGTCACAGAAAAGTTTTGCTTAGTTTCTCTTTTTTTGGTAGATATTTTTCAAATCAAACTATATCTTAGCTCTACTCCGAAATCATCATTTGGATCACATGGGCGGCGTTGATTTTATCAATCGCTATTTACCTACAACACCTCATCATCGCCTCTGGGCCTTAAGATAACACACGAAAGCTGCTATATGAAACATTTACATATAATCATATTCACCTTCTTCTGCTTAAAATCGATAGCGAGTTCCAACCTCGCTAACTTCATGTGGTCTCCGTCCACGAACGCCGGTTCATCAGGGTCGTGGTTCAGAATAATGGCCAGCTCCTGTGAGCTTCGCGATTGGTCCAGTAGGTCTACAGCAAACATTTGTGATTGGCGACGAAGCTCCAAGTATTCGGATTTACTTTCCTAGTAGACAAATAGATAAATCGTTTAGTGCTATTTTATTAAGGTACCGTACCTCAAAGATCTTACTTTTGAATTATAGCTCAATGTTTAATTTTATGCGCGTTGCAAATACGAATATATCGCCATTTAAAAACCATATCAGATATTAAGGTTTAATCAGCTGAGATGATTTACAGGTAAAAAATTAATGCCTTATTAAGAAAAAAATACCTTCCGAAGATAGCAAGTTTAACTTAAAGGTCACGTATTGTTCTATTTACTAAAGTAAAAATATTAGATTTTAGATGATATTTTAAACTACTTCATCATCTGATAAGATCTAGTTTACTTAATTATTTAATATATCAGGTAGATAGTCCCTTTCGTCGTGATTGTAAACCAAGCCCTTATTTACAAGGTTATACCTGTTCAGCAAATGCCAAGTTCCTCAGTTCCCAGGAGAGCTGGAAGGCTGTCAAGATAGGGTCGGTTGAAGACAAAGCTATGAGCGAAGGCGATGCTAACGCCCTGTACTCGTTCAGCCGAGCCAGTGAGTGTCGGAGCGAGTCCTCTGTAGACATGCGGATACATTCCTCACAACCACACCTAGGCAAATCAGAAACATCGTGTAAGAAGAGCCGCAAAATGCATGAGCTTTTTCCATTTATGTTCATAATGAACTTAAAACATCACAAATAACCAACTCTCTGGTGCCAGAGCAGCATTACACCGTAATTAGTATTTCTTTTTTCTTAAGGATGTAAAGTCATCAAATGACTTCTTCCACTCTGAGCGGAGCGGAAGGAAGTGTCAGACTCTTACTGACTAAAACCCATCCGTATTTCTCCTAATGCCCTTTTGTGTTCCAGAGCCGCGGTATCTCTTTTGAACAAAATCCGCAACCCAGGACCGTAATTAATTTGATATTATCATATGAGGAAATTTATAAATGTTTGCCATTTTTTAGGAATGGAGAAAGTACTCATGAAAACAAACTTACAACAAAACCAACACAGAAATATTTAAAAAAAATGCTGTCCATTGCATTTTCATCGTGACTGGAAAGCGACCCCAACATAGTTGAGAAAGAGGCTAGGCAGATGATGAGAATTTATTGGTCCCATAATAAAAGCCTTACTTAACGTCGTGAGGGTTGGGTAGCGTGGCTCCGCGGTCCAGCAGTATCTTGATGATCTCATAGTTGTTCTTGTGGGCTGCCAGCATTAGTGGCGTTATATCCGGCGTGAACATTGCCGTGTTCGGGTCCACTTTTTGCCAACTCTGCATGAAAAAAAATGAGAAGTTACAGACCTTGACTTAATAACCTCCTCTATCTCGAACGAAAAATCACGCGTAAGCTGTGATTGGTTGACTGAATTATCAACGACCAATCACAGCAGGTCATGCTGGCTTGATAATTTGTCACATTTTGATTGAAAAAGTGAGACTCAGACTAACAATAAGTTACAGAGAATCATTTGTTTGTAAACCATTCAAAATCGAAAAAAAATACAATTAAAATAATTATGCAGTTTTTCCAAATAACTAAGGTACCTGCCGACTAAAAAATCTTACAATAATAAAAAATGGAATTGTGTAAGCTTTATGACCCCATCAGCTGAGGCCCGCATGCGCCAACCAGAGTTCGAATGTTTGAACTTCGAGTATGTTGCTGACAAGGACCAATTAAAGATTTTGTAAATGAACCTCATGTTAGCAATTAAACCAGACCAGATTTGTTGCAGATGGGCCTTAGTCATAATATTTATATTCAACATCATAAAAAACTACAAAAGCCTTAATGCCTTAGACATTCTCTACCAGGCAACCAAAGGTGGTGAAGAGGTGCAAATTATTGGTATTAACTCACGTAAGGGTCTCCTTCTTTATGAATCAGCTCTTCATGCTCCAACAGCAACTCAACAGCCTCCACAAACTCAGCGTTAATGGCCTGCAGAAGAGCATCCTTGGTCTCCACGCCCATGATGACGAGCAACTCCACCATCTCAAGGTTTTCACCGTCAATAGCCAAGGTCAATGCTCCGCGACCCAGGGAATCTACGCAGTTGATCTCTATGTGTTTCTTGCGATGGGCTTTTTGGAGGATTCTGAAGGCAAATAGGTAAAACAGATATGTACGAGTTACAGAAGTACTGCTAAAGCTTGAGCATTACGGACTAGGTGAACTAGCACTTAATTAGCTTAGTAAAATCGTATTTAAATGATAGACTACAGCAAGTTCAAGTTAACGGTGTAACTTCATTAGGATTAAAAGTAAAGATGGGGGTTCCACAGGGATCAATACTGGGTCCATTCCTCTTTCTGGTATACATAAATGATTTACCTCATTTACTAGAAAACCAACCACAAATGGTGTTATTTGCTGACGATACCTCATTAATTTTTAGAGTAGATAGACGAGCGCAACACCTTGACGACGTAAATAACGCCATGCTTAAGGTTCACAATTGGTTTACTATTAATAATTTAGTGTTAAATGAGAAAAAAACGAAATGCATAAGATTCACTTTACCAAATGTTAGAAGTAGTGAACTTAACGTCATATTGAATAAGGACATACTAGAATTCGTCGAAAAGACAGTTTTCTTGGGGATTATGCTCGATTCTAAGCTGCAGTGGGGTCCCCACATAACATCTCTTGCAGGGCGGTTAAGTTCAGCCGCTTACGCTGTCAGAAAAATCCGACAATTAACGGACGTGGATACCGCGAGACTAGTCTATTTTAGTTACTTTCATAGCATCATGTCTTACGGTATTTTGCTTTGGGGACGGGCTGCAGATATAAATTCTATCTTTATCCTGCAAAAGAGGGCCATCAGAGCCATCTATAATCTTGGCAGTCGAGATACTCTAAGGGAATTGTCTAAGAAAATTAACATCATGACGGTACCTTGTCAATATATATATGAAAACATTATGCATGTTCGGAAAAACCTTCATCTTTTTAAGAAAATTAGTGATAGACATAATTTTAATACTAGAAATAGGAACAAATTAGATCAACGAAGTTTCAGATTGTCAAAAGTAAGCACTTCTTTTATGGGGTACTGTGTAAAATGCTATAATAAAATACCACTGGATATTCTCCAACTAAATGAGAGAAAATTTAAAACATGCATTAAACGCACACTATGTAGTCGAGCATACTATAAGTTAGAAGATTATATCACAGACAAAAATGCTTGGCTTAATGCTAGTCCTGCTCCACAGCCACTCGGGCTCACTAATTAGTATTAATTTTAAGAGAATGATGTTTCTTACCCCCTTTTTATTGACCTGAATAACTTGTTTCGTTATCAGTACCTACTAGTACTTTTTTCTTTTTTACATACCACAGTTCATCAAACGAATAAGTACACTGAAGTGTTAGTATTGTATAATTTAATATCATTTATTTCAATTTTGTAAATGTGAGTACCATGGAGCTTTTTATTTATTGAGTTGCTATGTGTTTTGACTTGATGAGCATGGCGGTTGAGAGCTTGTCATGCTCACTCAAATGTCTCGCTGATGGTGGCGCGTGTGTTGGATCATTTGGCTCCCTTCAAAATGGTTGAGTTAAGTGGTGCTGATCCATGCGTCATGCTCGTGAACGAGTGCTGTCAGTTGGGATAGGTCATCTCTTAACTGCCTTGGCTTATAGCTTTATTCTAATTTTATTTTTTATTTTTGTTTTATAATCATCTTCATTGTTTTCACATGTAGAATCAACAAAAATAATGTAACCAGGATTTTGTAAAAACCTAATTTAAAAGAGTGCCGTGGAGTTTCTTGCTCGTTCTTCTCCATAGAGGCCTACCTCCGTTTTGGAACGAGCAACTAGCTTCAACTTTTGGACTAACTGACAGACTCCTTGACTATTCAAAAGTGCCTGTATATGGTCTAATTGAAATAAATGTTTTGACTTTGACTTTGACTTTGACAGAAGGTAAGTACTGTAGAGGTTTTGAGTGGTCAAGAATAAAATTTACTTTGTTTAAAAAAAATGCCCCACACTAGGAATTTGTCCTAAATCGTGGATGCGTTAACAAACATATCTGATCTATAGTCATAAACACCAACAACCAGACTCAGAACAGCTACCTATTAGGCCATGCAAATATTTGTTTCGTATGGAATCGAACACATAGAGCAGTACTTAACGAATAGTAAAGCCACTGCGCCAATTTTTCAGTTTTGGTTCATTGGGACAGTGTTTCAAATATAAAGATAGGACTTGAAAGTCAGACCAACGACAGGCGAATTTTAATATAAAACATGGAAATTAGTTGAAAATACCAAGTCAAAGCATTTAGTTCAATTAGACCATATTTTACAGGCACGAATTGTCAAGGAGTCAGTCAGTTAGTCGGAAAGTTGAAGCTTGTTGCTCGTTCCAAAACAAGTACCTCTTCGGTTTTTGTTATACTTATTTCGTTTGATATGAACCCCAACCGGTACCTGACCCTGTCAAGGTTACGACAGTAGGTACATTGTCGTAACAAGATTTACATAATTTGACAAAAAAAAACATACAAGACGTACAAAGTACGTAGGTATACTTGCATAATTTGATATCTAAGCAATAAAAATAATCTTTCGTATTTTTGCTGACTATAAAAATATCATCGAGCCTACTAACGTCGTTACAAAAGAGACTCGAAATTCTCTTTAAATAAAAAGCTTTTAAAAAAAAAGATAACCGCCTTCAAAAACTACAAAATAAAAATAACTTTAGTTTTGGCTTTGGGTTTGTTTTTGTTATGTAGGTAAGTATTGCCACCGACTTCCAAAAATAAAGTTATTTTTATTTTGTAGCTTTTGAAGGCGGTTATCTTTTTTTTTAAAAAAGCTTATTTTTCACTTTTTAGTGCTTGTGTATGAATGTTTGAAATCCTTACAAAAAGCCCTTTCAAACAATACCTCACACGATATATTTATTTTGGAAACTGGTAGGAGGGGAATTGACGTACCCCCCCCCCCTTTTCCTTCAGTCAGTCATCGACTACACGTATAAACAAAGCAATTTCACTTGTTACTATATTGCTGCTGTGATTCTGTGAGGAGTTCCATTCCATATCTCCGAAGTTCATCATCACATATTGAAATGGTGACAATGGGACCACACGGGAAGCACCAGCTTTCAAATAAAAAAAGAATCATGAAAATCGGTTCACCCAGTCGCAAGTTAGGAGCTAACAAACATAAAAAAAAATACAGTCGAATTGATAACCTCCTCCTTTTTTTGAAGTCGGTTAAAAAAACAGGTGAATATTTCTTAAAAAAATAATGTACATAAGCTATTCAAACGCAAAAATATTAGGTATATCAATCTGCCTAGCCTCTTCCCGACTATGTTGGGATCGGCTTCCAGTCTAACCGGATGCAGCTGAATAGTATTTTACATGGAGCGACTGCCTTTTTGACCTTCACAACCCAGTAACTGGCTAATACCGTACCCCTTGCTAAGACTAGTTGTCAGACTTTCGGGCTTCTGATGACCCGTAACGTCTGTACAAAGATACATGTATGACAGCCGAGACCAACGGCTTGTGCTTTCCGAGGCACGAAGAATTCTCGGTGTGTAAAGATGGTCACCCATCCACGGACTAACCCCGGCGTAGCTTAACCTGATGGATCGATCCATGCGGCAGTTATTACTTAGCCATGAGCTCCGCATAAAAAATAGAAAAAAAAACACGTAAAAATTTTCTATTCAATTTTTTCTTACATTCAGTTACCTATTTCGAACTGAAATCGTACCTATTCAATGTTCAATGCTACCAATTTCTGACGCATTCATAGTTCATAGGATTATGGATACAGTTCGACAAAGTTAATACCTGAGGTAATTCGATTAGAGCATAACAGTAATTAAGTTTGCAGACAGTACCTACATAGGCTTTGCAATTGAAAACAATATTTATTTTCTAGATTACTTTCGACTGATAGATCCGGGCTGCTTCTGAGAAATTCCTAATGGAGAAAACCCAATAACACTTTTTGCCCAACCAAGGAATCGTAACCAGGACCCTATGCTCAGTGATCACGCTTACGACCACGAGATCAACGGGCAAACGGGCAGTAGAAAATAAAATACATTTGATTACGTCATCCATCGTCCACTGCTGAACACAGACCTCCCCTAAAGACATCCACCGTCCTGCACTGGCCACATCCAGTGGTTTCCCGCCACCTTTACCAGGTCGACCACCTCGTGGTGTCCTTCCCACACTCCACCCTCCTTACGTCATAACGTTTCAGCAAATGAAAGACAAGTTATTTTCCACAAAAAGCGTTACATAAACCGTTTTAATTCTATCGAAAGACTTTCTGTTGACTTCGGTTTCTAAATATAATTGGATTTTAAGTGATATCAAACAATCAAGAAATATTCCCTACTTATTTTTACACAGAAACATTAGTTTCATTTTTATTTATAGGAGTCTTAGTTAACAGAAATAGACATTTTATTTGAGGACCACTTGTTGAGTTAAAAATAAGTAGTTAAGGACCTAAGTAAGGCTCTGAAGCAGCCATTGTAGCTTGTTGTGTCTCAAGGATATTTAGGGCAATAAATACCTTTCTTTCATCAAAAGTTATACCAGCCTATTATCGTCCTAATGAAGGGCAAAGGCCTCTTCTCATACAAAGGCACGAGCAGTGATCACCACGCTTGTACAACGCGAATTGGCAATATCAGACTTATATCTTGATGTATAAAAGCGATAGGTAACTCAGTCACTCAGTCACTCATCACGAAATATCGAAACCCGCTTGACGTATAAATATATTTGGAAGAGACGTAGTATAGTAAGTAGACTTCGAAACTATACTAAGAAAGTATTTTGCAAAATTCACCCCCTTTTTTTTTAGGTGGTAAAAATCATCAAATGACTCCTTCCGCCCTGGGTGGGGCAGAAGGGCCTGTCAGACTTTTACTGACTAAAAAACCACCCTATTCCTTCTGCAGCCCTTTGCGTTCCGGGGCCACGGTATCCTGTTAAGACGTCCCGCAACCCCCTAAGGGGATAAACGTTTGTATGAAGAAATCAACTTTGACGTGGACCAGGTCGTGGGCAGAGGTTTCCTTCACCGATGTCAGCGATGTCCAAGATAAACTTAGAAAGTGCATATGAATTGAAACAGTCACATTGGTACTTGCTCGTGCCTGGTTGTGAACCCACAAACCTCTTGCATGAAAGGGCCAACACTGGGCCAACAATGTTATGTTTGTTGGTCCATAAAATTCGTCGACCATAACTTCAGCCAGGCCACTGGATTAAGTATTTCTTAATTTAGGTACCTGCAATACCTACTTGCCACGAAAAATGGGACTTAACATACCACACAAACTTTACTATTTCGTAATAAATATTGTTAAGAATTTTAATCTAGGTAAATGTCATCAAAATATCCCTTAATTTATATCTACACAAATTATGGATGAATATTTAGTACAGTACCCGGCGATAAATATTGCACATCGACCTTTGGAAAGAGACAATCGGCTAATTTCGGCTTCGTAGAGCGTTATCTCTGTCGCACGAAATACAAACAGCCCGGTATCTATTAGGAGCTGTTAAAACAATTATGATTTGCTTCTTTTGATAATTCTTTTTATTCTTTGTATAAAATACGAAATACGATAAAGGTCGATGTGCAATATTTATCGCCGGGTACTGTACAACCATACCTGCGCAAGCTCCCCATTACTGACGCTTGTCAAGTCTCATCTTTCGTGGCGCGTATTATATTTCTATCAATATAAAAAAAAAAAATTGACTCACCGTCTCACATTGCCCATATCCCCTCGTTCGACAGCCAGGAGATACTTCTTCTCCTCCAGGGTCAAGGGTTTGGGGAGGGTCGGGAGGTCCATTGGCTTCCGGACACATTCTAGCTCGGGGTCACCCTGTATTAGAATAAAGTATCTAGGGTAAGTAGGTACACATACAGTATGTAATTGTAATTCTAGAAAAGGGATGATTAAACTGGACTTTAGAATAATAACCCCTATTTTAAGTTATATTTAAATGTTAATTAAATCATAAAACAAAATACGAATTCCCGCTAATTTTATATCGAACGTCAAAATCACCTTTTTAAACCGGTCTAACGGCATCACAATTTATTCTGATAGAAAAAAGGTTTTAACTAAATATCGATTTTTGACATCGACTAATTAATACTTATAATAACTCTAAAAAGTTTCTTTAATTTGTTTGTTTTGTCTCTGGAACTAAAAATCGGGTTGGAAAAAACCTTTTTGTAGGTAAGTATTATGATACCTACGTATAGATTTATAAAGAATAGTATAGGCTATATAACATCACGCTATAATCCACGGGACCGGAGCAGTATTCAAAAGGGTAAAACCGCGAGGGATCCCTAGTAAATAATATTATTATGCAAGTGTTTATACTCACGGACTCCAGGTCCTTCTTCTCGGACATATTGGTGGTTTACCCCACGGTGCTCTGGAGCGGCGTCCGCCCCCTCAGGCAGACTGCTTATCTACTTACTGAAAACAATCACTTATCACCTAAAGGCCAATTATACTAATTAAAAAAAACAAAATCTAGTCACAATCTCATCTCAGCGACAATCAATGTAAAAATTTAAGCAAAAAAAAAGTATATTATTATTTAGCCTGTACCATTTATTCATTTCTAATACATACCTATCAATTACATTTTTAAATATCTATGAGTATAAAAATATAAAAAATATTTAAAAATATAAAAATAGAATTATTATTATTATAAATTAGACACATTTTTTACAAATTTAAGACTGCAGTTAGATTGCGAACGTTCCTAAAAGTTTTGAGAACTGATTGTAGATTGGTGGTTACCAATCAATTAACGAACTCTTTATGATCTGTCAAAACTCTTTGTAATCTGTCAAAACTCGCTTCCCCCATAGATTTTGTTTGGCAATATCGAACTGTGACGTCACTTATTTGGCATCTCAATTGACTAACTATTTTTTAACCGACTTCTTAAAAAGGAGGAGGTTCTCAATTCGGATGTTTGTATTTTTTTTTTTTTTTTAGGTTTGTTCGCGCTTAACTCCGTCGCTTGCCAACCGATTTCAAAAATTCTTTTTTTGTTGGAAAGGTATATACGGTTGGATATAATATCCTCGGTCTTGGCAACGACTCGAAAAATTCGTTAAATTTTAGTACCTATAGGTTATTTTTATTTTTTATTTTTATTCAACATGGGACAATAAACAGCTACAATATAAAATGTTACAAGAATAGTTAATAGTAATTAAACAATATTGCAGCCCACTACATTATCCACATATTAGCAAAAATATTATAATAGCATGGTAATAATAAGTGCCGCTAGAATGGCAGTACAATTAAATTAAATTAAATTAAATTAATCGTAGGTTAGGTTAGGTTTGTTAATATAGGTAGTATTTTTAACTTTTTAGTACTTTTTTTTGAAGTCGGTTTTTTTTTGCAAAAAAATTTTTTATTTTTGATTTCAAAGCCACAAAAAATCTAATTTTACAGTAAATTGAAAATTAATCGGGTTTTCAGGACTAAAATTAAGTGTTTCTTTAAAGAGATTAAGTATGTCTTGGAATTACGAACTACTTTTTTTTATTTTTAAAGCAAATTATACTTAAATAAAATTTTACAGAACTTAATTGAATATTAATCGAGCTCTAAAATAAAGAGTGATTTTTAAAGACGAATTGATGTCTTGGAATTATCAGTGTATGGTGCCTACTAACCAATTGCCCCCCTGGTCTGCTTGCAGTCTCGTCAACTTCACAAGTCTATCAGCACTACCGTATCTATCCGTCAGAGGCCACGCGGACGCACGAAGCCACACAAGTACGTACGTACACATAAACTGAAGATAATCTACTTGACATGATGATTACGACCGTCACCTACTTGCATGACATAACCTTACAGTATCTAGTAATTCAATTGATGAGCATGTTAGTGTCCTAGTTCTTAGGGAAAGTGTTGATAGCGAATATAAAAGACTAGCGATTCGCCCCGGCTTTGCTCGGGTGCAATGTAGGTACTTGAATCTTCCTTTTGAATCACCCTATCTATTGATCTTCTTAGCGTGTCGATGACAGTTTATATTGAGTCAGCTCAAAATTTGACAACTGTGAGTTTGCCAATCTCAGCAGCGTCCATCGAGATCAGCTCCCGATGAAAACCGAATTATAATCTGTTGTAAAGCCCCGGCTGACTTACTGGTAAGTCAGAACAATAGAAAATCAATTGTGTCTCATTACGTGGGACTTGAGTAATTAAGAGATCTGCGCGTACAGACGCGGACGGCGGATTATAAACTTTGTTTTATAATATGAAGAGATAGATTAGCGGAGGGAGGATCGAGCGCGGGCCTTTCGTTTTGGTGTGTAGACCCGCATTCGTTCTATGTGAAAATAGGTTTTAAAAGAACTAGAAAATTAATGTTTCTACCTTCTTTTTAAAAAAAAAACGTTGCCCCTAGACTTTGATGACTCTAGGATTTTTTTCTGTATCGTGGGTGCGTTTACAAACGTATAAACTCACACACAAACAGACAGAGATATTAATATTGCACAATAAGTATTTTTCAGTCGGTAAAATGAAGCAACCAACAGCTTTTGCGTGCGTTTGCCCGTTCGTCCGAGACACGGGGTTGTCACACTACCTACATCTAAACTTCAAGCTGCCATGGAGAAATTCCTAATGGAAAAAAAAATTGAGAGGTGTCAAGGGACAACCGGATGGAACGAAGTTATATGAGAGAGAGAGAGAGAGAGAGAGAGACAGAGAAACACGCGCACGCCGCACGGCAGCAAAAAGTGTCGTTACAACTTTTGGTCTTAATTTTTTCCGTCGATCCCCCTTCCGCAACGCGCGATAAGGAACTTCGTTCCAAAAACACTGGCCGCCTTGACCGAACCCAGGACTTCACACTCAACAACCCCGTTTATTAAGACCAACGTGGCAGTTAAAGTTTGCCGACCCCTATGAGAAGAAACGCTTTAATTAAGATACCTTATCAGGTTCAGTAGTAAGATTATGGCTATCTGCAAAATAGATACCGGCAAATGTAATTTGGAGCCATATTACATTTTCTTAAGGGCGTTTGTCCATTGCCACCGTCACCTGGACCTCACCGAGTCACCGGGAATGAGTTGACGGCGCCAAAGTAGCGATACATACGTTTTCTATGACTGTGTGTCCACCGCACGTCCGACACCCAGTGGTGTAGCTATGGGGGGGCGTAGGGGGCGGTCCGCCCCGGGTGCCACCAGCAAGGGAGTGACACCCAACAGTGAAAAAAAAATAGAACCCCTATGTAAGGGGTGGTTTGGATAGCCCAAGAAGAGCCACCATGTATTTAGTAACTTACGTTATCACAATATTAATAATAATTAAATAATAAATCATTTTATTATCAGGCAACTGTGGCCCATAGAAAGAATACACAAAATAGTCTAACAAAAATAAACTAATACATATTATACAATAAAAGTCTTATTAAATAACTAAACAACTAAACACGCGACCAGTAGACCAACGAGGCAGTCAACTTTATTATAAACTGTGTGGAAAATTGGAAATACGCCAAACAAAGAAGGTACTCGCCCGGAGCGCCTAGATAGTTAAGGCTGGCCCTGACGATGCCTACCACATTCGGTTTGAATAATCTCGTTTCTCCATTACTTACGCCCCGGTGACGCCATACCCTTACCCCTAATTAACACGAAGAAACACGATAACTCGCCTAGAGCTACGCGCTTGTTAACTAGTTACACCTTTTAATTACATCTCATACTATCTACTTGTAAAATAACTATTACCTTACTAAAACTAACACCGTAGTTTACGCTAAACAAAACAAGATAACGTTAAGTCAGACTTAGTTGAGGTTTCTTAGAAACCTATGGATAATCATAAAGTGAGCATACACTAGAATAGCTATACCTACTCAAAGTATGCTCCGCGGAGCTCTCAGGCTCCACTAAAATACTAGAGATAAACTACTATAACATGGCGCTCCCCTCCATATTACTATTTCAATAATAATGAGTAAATAATGATGCCGCTAGTCAAGCAACAATGACACGCTGATTTGTTTTTGTTTCGAGAGCCGTCTTAGTACGCAAACATGCGTTGTGAGTCTTGTAAATAGTTACTTTTACAAATACCATCAAACGTTTTGAACTGTGGAAGGGCGCGTCAAGTTATCGTAGTTTATCTCTACCAGTAGTAACAATCAATCTGCCTAACCTTTTCCCAACTAGGTATGTTGGGGTCGGCTTCCAGTCTAACCTAATGCAGCTGAATAGACTATTGTAAATGTAGCAACTGCCTATCTGACCTCCACAACCCTGACTGGGTAATACAATACCCCTTAGTAGAAGAAGAACGAGTGCACTACGTGAGTGCGACAAATGCTTGTGCGATGCACGCTAGTGCGACAGATCTGTACCGCGACACATGATAGTTCTAATGCACGCTTGTGCGACACACTGAAGATCGACATCACCCTAGTGCGACAAACGATTGTGCGACCGTAGTTCGATTCAACGGTAGTGCGACAAACTATTTTAGGGCAGTAATATCTCGGGATACAATAAAAAATAAGCTTTTTTCTTTAAATAAAAATATGTTTAAAAAAATTAAACTGGATTAAGCATTTGTCGCACTCACGTAGTGCACTCGAAGAACTCCCTCTTCCTTCACTCTCAAAGTCCGATTGGACGGCAATCCGACACGATTAGATACAGATCAGGCGCAGGACCAACAGCTTTACGTGCTTTCCGAGGCACGGGGGAATAAAACCACCAATTTTCAAGCTGCTACTACTGAGAAATCCCTAATGGAAAAACCCAATAACACTTCTGCCAAACCTAAAAACCGAACCTAGCACCCCACATTCAGCAGTCGCGCTTGCACGAGACCAACAGAATAGTCGTCTTATGTCATCGCCTAACCTTTTCCCAACTATGTTGGGGTCAACTTCCAGTCTAATCGGATGCAGCTGAATATCAGTATTTCACATGGAGCGGGTGCTTATCTGAGCTCCACAACCCAGTAACTGGATAATACGATACTCCTTGGTAATTCAGTCGTCTAATGTATAATAATGATATTATATTATGACACTTGCACGTTTCAAACGTTCTGCAATATGGTGTTCCCACTTTCCTTAAGTTTTCGTATAAAAGTCTTGCACTAATAACACTCTATTTATAAAAATGTTAATTAACAAAATGTGAAAATGAACAAAATGTGGCACTTTTTGAATCAAACGAAAGTTTGCAACAATGCGCTGAAACTTTTTTAAACTGCGTTTCAACATGAGTTTTTGTAGCGGGAAATATACGAGTACCTATTTAGTGTTTTTTTAACATGCAACATTATTTTTTATGTGGCTTGTTGTTTATGAGGTCTGTAGGTATTATTGCGACCCTGACTGGGCCATGGTACGTGCTGAGGGTGCAATCTACGTGTTATAGAAATACTGACTGCTTCTTTCTAATCTCTACATAGGTGCACACAGCAAAACAGATAGGTATGCAGGGTCGTCAGATATAGTTGAAGTTTTCTTAGAAACCGATGGATGTTTTCGAATGTAATTTAATTTAAAACGTAGATAATAAATAGTTCTTTATTTAGGTTAAGTTTCAGTCAAAGACATCCATCGGTTTCTTAGAAAACTTCAACTATATCTGACGACCCTGCATACCTATCTGTTTTGCTGACTGTACCTACTATACACATTTGCGAAACCGGCCCAAAAAAAGGATATGGTTACGGTCACTTGAAATCGGTCAAGTGCGAGTTGGACTCGTCGCATCAAGACTCTAAAACTACTAAACCACTTTTACAGCTTGAAAGCATATTTTTAATTCCAACATCCTTTTTTGAGTGCTGGATCCGCGCCTGTCTGTTACTAAGTCACCTATGTATGCGCTAATACAGTCCACCTTCACCTACTTAAAATGAGACCTATTGAAAGCCTTTGCAATGCGCGTAAGTACATACAATCCTTCTGACATTACCTACGCACACTTGAAATTAAAAACTTAAATAATTTATTATAATATACAGGGTAATTGAAAATTTACCCGAAACCTGACAAGGGGTCTTTGTACTCATCATTATGAACAACTTTTACTATGGGACCAACCTTGAAATCATGAAAAAAAAACAGCTGATCCATACATTACGATCTTGTTGTGTAGCATTTTTGTAGGGAACAACTGTTTTTTTTTTTTCATGATTTCAAGGTTGGTCCCATAGTAAAAATTGTTCATAATGATGAGTAAAATGACCCCTTTTCAGGTTTCGGGTAAATTTTCAATGACACTGTATATGTACTAGCATCTGCTCGCACGGGAACCATGCATTATTCCAGAATCAAAAGTACCCTATGTGCTATTCCAGACTATATTAATCTATCTCTATGCCAAACATCGTCAATCAATCATCACATCAATTTTCGCGTCTAAATTAGAAATAAGAGCTAATGACTCTGGTTTCCCTATTTTTTAACGTTTTCCTACATTAGAAATTTCTCCTGCATCGTACGTTTACAAACAAACTCACATACACTAACAACCAAACCCGCATCAACTGTAGGTCATACAAATATTTGTTCAGTGCGAGAATCGAATCTAAGACCCACAACGCAGCAGCCAATGACTCAGCCACTGTGCTAACTGTGCTGCCTAAATCTACAAGCAGCATTGTCACTAAAAATGACGCTATCGCCACTTTAACACTTATTTCAGTCTATTATGGTATATATTATGTTAAATGACAATTGAAATTCTAAAAAAAAAAACTTTTTAAAAACAAGCTTTGTTTTTCAATATTATTACAATATTTAGTATTGGACATTGTATTGTCATCAGAACTAAAGGTGTATGCAAAATTGCAGCTCAATCGGATACCAACAAATGATTGAAAAATGGTTTGCAAATTTTGGACAACTTACTTACATACATACATACTTACATACGAACAGTGCAAGCTAAATAAAAGCTTGTAAAAAAATAAGTTAATAAAAAACTACTATCTATCGCTTGACAACAAGCGAATCTACAGGTCAATCCGATTTGGGCATACGGTATGTATGGGGCTCTATGTATGATTCCAACGTAACTTTGATCATTGCCGGGTTAAGACTACCTACATGATGCCCAAAGCAATTTACGCCTGTGGGCCCACCTATAAAAAGTGAAGGCCGAAATACAGGCCTATACTAAGAAATACAAGAAAATACTTCTGCATCACATAAATCCACTAGCTTTACAGATTCACTGAACCAACTTAAAAGGTGAAAAATCTCAGAGCTGGATCACTCACAATGAGCTGCGTTATATAAAATGAAAGATTTCCTATTGGAAACTGACTTCACATGTAACAAATCCACGCAACACATCTGCTCATGGCCATTGGACCGATAGCATGATAAAATCATAGAAAAAAAAAACTTACGAGATCAAACGAACGCCGTGGCTGACGCGACGCCACTCCTGCGCGGCGGCCATCCCCCCGCCCTCTTATACCACCCTACATGATCCAATTAGCAGTCAGCTGCCGAATGAACTGGTTTCATGCCGATCTGTACCACGTGGTTGTTTGTATACAAGTTTTCTGCTTTCAAGGTCAAGTGTCTGGATTTGAGTAGATACGATTAATTTGTGAACTTCACAAACTGGAATATATACCTAGGTGTTTGAGCACGTAATAGAGTAACTTTTAAAGGATTTCGGGATCAGCAATTACCCAGTTACTGGGTTGTGGAGGTCAGATAGGCAGTCGCTCCATGTCTTCTTCTTTATCGTTTGGACAGTAAGGTTCTTACGACCCCACACATCTTAGTGTCAGAATTTCCAAACTGCCTCAAGGGCATCTGACATGGTTTGAGTGGGACAGTAATAGGCTGGTATAAGTCATGGTTTCCTCACGATGTTTTCCTTCACCGATGTCAGTGATGTACAAGATAAACTTTAAAAAGTACATATGAATTGAAAAAGTCATATTGGTACTTATCCGGATTTGAACCCACAACCTCAAGCATGAGAGGCGAGCGCCTTAAGGCCGTACCCCGACCAAAACCTTGTTTTTAGTAGTTTTTCAGAGGCTATCTTCTCATTGATTAAGGAAAATAAACGACATCTAAAAGCACTTTATTAATGTTTGATATCTTATCATCACATTGCAAGATCTAATTTTGTTAAATGTGTTAAAAATACATTTAAAACCTCCTTGCGAAATAATGACTAAAATTATTGATTATATGCATCTTTTGCTTAATGCAACGTGCTATTAATTTAAGAATTGTACTAATCATTAGATAATTAAAAAATCTAAATCATACAAGATTTATTTTATTTAAAAAGCTCGCTGTTTTTTTTATATTTCAATAATTTCGAAAAATTGCGTTAAAACGAGAAAGACGAGAAAGAGATGAGATAAGAAAATGGCGTGCGGCAAAGAGGGACCGAATGCTCAAGGTCATTTGGTCAGGGAAGCGCCTTAACCACCGGGCCATCACAATACAACAACTAAGATATAGGTTTGATGTTCAGGAGTGCAGCATTAAGATAATCACTCAGGACGTTTTTCAATTCCATAACTCTGAAATCTTCCCTAACGACAAAAAATAATGGTCGTAATAAAACATATAAAACAATGACGATGTTTTTATTTCATATTTTTATGACTCTGATGGTCATTAGTGAACAATTTGAAAGTTATGTGATGCCAGATGTTTTACATTTTTTACATTTAAATTCATTCTTCGCTTTTAAATATTATTAATTGTAGGTATACTGAATGAATTGAAAATGACCTTAGGAACCCTGGCGGCAGACAGAGAGCAGTGGAAAGAGTTGGAAGAGGCCTTTGCCGTAAGGCACACCGAAATAAGAGGCATTCTGTAACATATTAAGTGTAGATTTTTACACATAAATTATTAGTTTTAAGGCACACCGAAATAAGAGGCATTCTGTAACATATTAAGTGTAGATTTTTACACATAAATTATTAGTTTTAAGGCACACCGAAATAAGAGGCATTCTGTAACATATTAAGTGTAGATTTTTACACATAAATTATTAGTTTTAAGTCACAGATGTTGATGTTTGGGAAATAAATGCTTTTTTGTTATTATTATAATTGTTTACTTACTCTGTTCACGTATTGGTTATAACAGACTGTACCTAAGTATAGAAAGTAATTAAAATAATCCATAAACCTTACTAATATTATAAATGCGAAAGTAACTCGTGTCTGTCTGTCTCGTTACGCTTTCACGACTAAACCCCTGAAGCGATTTTGATGAAATTTGGTACGGAGTATAGGTTGAACCCAAGGAAGGACATAGGCTACTTTTTAATCTGCGACTTTGTCTGCGTCCGCAATACACGCAGACGAAGACAGTCTCGATCAAAAGCTAGTAATAAATAAAAGAACAATATAAAAATGTAAAACTTTATTACATCTCACAATTCAACATAATGTACTGTACACACATGACTACTACCATCTCGACTAGGGCAATTCCAGATATGTCACCATAAATTACCTACACATTACGCAATATACAATCCGTGCAACGAATGATGAGACTTGACAAGCGTCAGTAATGGCTCATTTTCACTAGTCGAAAGGGCCCGCATGCGGGGTGCGACAGATTTCTGGAACGCATGCCACAGGGCCCGCATTCGGTGAACCGTTTTCATTAGTCGATAGGGCCCGCATGCGGAGTGCGACAGATTTCTGGAACGCATGCCACAGGGCCCGCATGTCGATATCACGGTCGGTAACAAGTGAAAGTGAAAGTTACAAGTCGTTACACCGCAGCATGCGCGGCGGATCCCCGCATGCGGTGTAACGACTTGTAACTTTCATTGGTTATGTCGCATGCGGGGACTCGCCGCATGCGGGCCCTATCGACTAATGAAAATGCGCCATAATGGGAAGCTTATGCAAGTATGGATGTACGAAATAGTTAACTATCCATAATTTGTGTATCTATTCAGGGATTTTTCGATAACATTTAGATTGATATTCTTAACAATATTATAGGTAGGTACCTAATATTTATTACGAAATAATAAAATTTGTGTGGTGTGGTCAAGTCTCATCTTTCGTATTATACTGCTAAACAATTCATCTCATTATGGTGGTCACACACGTTACCATTTACTTGCACAAGTTAAGACTTGTAGGTATTGTTTCCCACACATGACTCGGATACTTGTGCTAATTCATTCCGCATACGTTAATGGAAAAGTAGTTATGCACGCATACCTTACTTGCACAAGTAGTTTTGTGCAAGTAAACCGTTACGTGTGTGGTCTACTTTATTCTATTGTACAAAAATACAATCAGGGAAATAGTTCATGGCTATTAGCTACTTACAGATACTAGGTTACCGAGAATAGCTGCCTTCTACACCGTTACATACCATGACCGTACTATGAACGTATCAGGCATGGAAAGAAACATGAGACATACTACTATGCCCACTAGAACGTATCAACCGACAATTGTTGATGGTCCGTGCATGGGACGCGACGGTGTCGGTCGGCGACGGAACGGTCTAGTGGGCATAGACACTACAGTTATTTTTTTGCCTGACGCGTTCATCTTCGCGTAGATCTTGAAAACTACGCAACGGATTTTAATACGGTTCTCATCAATAGATAAAGTAATTCAAGAGCAAGGTTTATTTATCTACACTAGCTTCTGCCCGCTACTTCGTCCGCGTCAAAGTTGGTTTCTCCATACAAACTTTGGACCCCTGTTTCATCCCCTTAAGGGGGGTGAATTTTGAAAAATCCTTTCTTATCGGATGCCTACGTCATACAGGGGACACACCCTCCAAATTTCAGGTGTCTACGATCAGCGGTTAAGGCTGTGCGTTGATCCGTTAGTCAGTCAGTCATTCAGGACAAAGCATTTTGTATGTTTAGACACCCGTGCGAAGCCGGGGCGGGCCGCTAGTATTTTTTTATTTTTCTCAAATAAAACAAGTCCTTATAAAACTGGGGACTTTATATTAACAACTAACTTTGTTCTCATAATAATATAATTTAACTAAAGAATCATTTCCCTGATTATTAAAAAAAACTACAGGTATTAAAATTCTACTAGGTATATTATTGCTGATATAATATAATTTATCTAAATAACGATATATACAATATCAACAACAGAGTTAAAATAACGGGTGTAAAAAAACACATAACGATGCCGAAAATTACGGGGTTCCCATCATTGGGACTTTCGGACCAGTACTGGGAAATACCAGGTCACGGAGATCTTGAAAGTTTTTTTACGAAAATAAATGTTTATCCGACTCATGGCCAATGACGCCCCAGGCGCGTCACAAGTAAATATCACGGGAGGCCAATGACGCACCTGGTGCGTCACATCAAAATTGCATTAAAACAGATTTCCTGTCAACTATGGTATCCTGTTTCACTTAGTTTTTAGGCTGTAAGTCTTCCATGCTTCATTAAATAACACATAACATCACGCTTGTTATTCCCGAAGGGATAGGCAGAGGCGTACCCATAAGTACACCAACATTTCGCCAGTTATGTTTAAGTCCCATGTAATAGGGGGCGAGCCTATTAAATTAATTAAAATAATTAAATTAATTAATATATCATGGATATCATGTAGTTAACGATTGCGTGGTATGTCTTTTTACACCTTGTATAAGCTTTAAATACAGTTATTTCAAAACCGATCACTAGCCACCAGTTTGATTGCAAATTAGGCACTTAATCACTAGCAATTTTCGAGCACACAAGCCATTTAATTGTACGGTCAGAAACGAAAGTTAGTTAACACTTCAGATTTCTAAAACCTAACTGGATGATTATTAAAAAAGAACATTGAAAGTGGAATGCACTTTGTGAGTTCAGATGTTATGTAAAAATAACATTGTTAACTTACTTTCGCTGTTGACCGTACCAACAGAAAATGTTAAATTCCGTTGTACCTTACTAGTAATAATTACATATTTATAATGTTAGTGAATTTTAATTTATATGCAGTTTTGTACCTACCTCTAAACATTAAAAAAAAACACTTATAAATTCCTTTTCAAGTGCATTTTATCTCAATTCTCTAATACAAACGAAAATGTTGCATACAAAGCAAACATTCAAACAAATTGTAAATAAACAGCGCTTAATAAAAAAAAATGCAACAATTTTAACATTTTAATTTTTTTAAACAAAATATATTTTTTTAAATAAATGTCCAGTGCAACAAAATGCAACGAGTGAAATAATTACAAGTAAATACAAGTACATTGACTAAATTCGGTAGTCGACACCATAAACCAATAATTCCAAGACATAACTTCTCCAAAGAAACACTTCATTTTAACCTTGAACACCTGATTAATTTTCAACTAACTGTAAAATTGGATTTTTAATTGCTTTCAAATTAATAAATAGTTAGTCAGTTGAGTCGGCACAAAAGTGACGTCACAGTAGCCTTTTGCCTTACAAAATCTATGGAAGAATCCCGTTTTGACAGGTCATAAAGTACGGTCGGGGTCATAAGTGCAGTAGCATGGTAAGGTTTGAATTGCTGTGAACACGCGGTACAGGCCGTATCTACATCTGTGTGTATAAGTGATGTATTCAAAGTTAAAGTCAAATCATATGTTTAATTAGGTCATTATATGGCACTTTTGAACGTAATAACACACTACCTACGTACTCCTCAAAATTTGCACACGACGTCGGAAGGTCGTAAGTTTAACCAAAGCGTCAATCGATTTGCTTTGTAGGTTGCTACTCCACTTATGACCCCGACCGTACATCAATTGATTAGTGGTGTCATCTACCTTATTGTAAATAAAAAATACAATTTCATTGAAAAATAAAAGCTAAAGTAGGTATCACAGGATGATGGATTGACCAGCATTAATATTTCGTAATAAATCCATATAATAATATGTATATACTAATATATGTACTTAAACAAATTTTCATCAAAATATAAAATAAATAATTCAAATTTTCATAACACAAAACTTAATACTGACGACACAACCATACAGGTGATAATTTTGGAAAAAAACATCAAAAATAATTTACTTAAATTAAAAAATAAATTTGAATTAAAACATTTGTCGTCTAACATGTATTATCGTTTCTGTGTTATACGCTTAATACGAGGAGCACCATTAATTAAACACAAGTTCGGGCCAACCCTGAGGAACTAGTAGGTATAGGAATAAAAAAACAGGTAGAGATAAACTGACTAAAAACATGGCGCGCCCCTCCACAATTCAAAACATTTAAAAGACTCACAACGCATGTGTGCGTACTGAGACGACTCTCGAAACAAAAACAAATTAGCGATTTGTTGCTCAACTAGCCGCGTCATTAATTACTCATTATTATTAGTATGGCGCTGCACTGACATTCTCTATGAAAATGACACGTGCGTTGCCTTGCGCGGTCGGCTAGTTATGATTAGTTGAGCAACATATCTGCCGGCCTGCTACTGAAGACGAATACTTACAACTACAAACAAACCCTTTCATAAGGATGTGACTGCACACATTAAAATAGCAAGATGGAGGGGCGCGCCATATTATGGTAGTTTATCTTTAAATATTAATCTCCTGAAACTGCGACCAAAATAAAAAGCTTTAAAATCTATCAAACTATCACCAAAACAAATCTTACAAGAACATAAAAACAGAAAATATATATCTAATAGTATTGCTTTGCTAAATATGGCAAAATAATTATTATTTGTTCTTTAAAATAATTAAGAGACATCCATAAATTACGTCACACATTAAAGGGACGGGGGTCAACGAAGTATGACATTGTGTAACAGGGGGTTGGACGGAAGTGTCCAAGTTTCGTAACGTCACACGATAACATTTAAAGTATTGAAACGCGACACTTTAATTAATATTATAACGAAAAACTTAAAAATAATACCTACCTTAATTTAGGCTTACAATTATTATTTATTTTTATATTATTTATAACTAGTTTTTTGTATTGTCAATTCCGAAAATGTTTGATTTGATGTTGATTTTATTTAAAAATAGATTAAATGGAAATAAACATAAATTTTGGAACTGCTGTTCTAATTTAATAATTTTATCAAATATAGTCATAAAAATTGTGTGACGTAATTTATGGATGGCCCCTTATGTTTATGTCAATGGCATAATAAAAACATTTTTTTATTCTTTTCAATGGAAACATCGATTTCAAAGATGGCCAAAGACCTCATAATTATTTATGAATAGATTTGATCGTAATTTAATATCATAAACAATAACAGTACTTCACAAATAAAGCTCTTCCATAATTCAATAGGTTATTGTAATAATATCATTAAAAATATAACGCCCGAATTACATAGTTCACTTTTTATCTTTCAATTTGGATGAATCAACCAAATTAAATAGCGATAAAAGTGAATCATTTAAAATCGACGTACCTTAAATAGGATGACTGGTAATTAATGACCGATACTTATACACATGATTGTACTTATGATCCAAAGAATTTTTTTTTTTTAAACTTGCAAAGCACTTGACTTCGGTCACCTCAATAGAATATTGAGCAACAATAACGTTCAATCAGCTGTAACTCAATTAAGTTACTTATTCTTTTTTACAAACAAAAGTACATATTTAACTTTTACCATGCTTTTTTTCATTTAACTCTCTCTCTCTTTCTTCTTCTTCTTCTTCTTCTTCTCATGACTTTAGGATGATTGGGGTCATGAGATTTGCAATATTTTTTGTGAATGTTGTTTGTTATCATAATTACAATCATTATGTTTAAGTATAGGTCACTCATTACCAGTCACACCAGTGCACCTTTCAATCAAGATGGACGAATTTGGTTGAACCATATAACAATGTCTTTACAAATTCGAGACTAGCCTACCATTTCGTCACCATTTGCAAACAAAAAATGCACCTACGCAAACATCACAAAAACAGTGTGCTATAACCGGAACGACTTAATGTATATTTCTTTGCACACAATTC